>JAGIQG010000004.1:95802620-97271450 GCA_024679065.1 Sphyrna mokarran | reverse complement strand
TTCTGTGCACAGAAATGCCTCTGGAGGGAGCCAAGAGGCAAGTACCTCTTTGCTAGTAAGTACCTAGACATTCTGACATATAGATTAACAAGGAGCAAATTACATCAATTATAGATAGAATGGTTAGTCATTTGACCTTTGACATCTTTACTCTCTAAGAACTAATCTGTAAGTTTCTTTCCCCAAGAGTCCTGAAAACATTTCTCTTTAGATATTTAAATAATTCAAATAAATCCACCATATTCCAGGTCCAAACCAGATTGCATAAAAAGGTTTCTCATCATGTTGTGATTGCTTCCTTTGACAATTGCCTTAAATTGGTATCCTCTGGTTCTCGAGAATACTGCCAATTGGAGCAATAGCTCCCCATCTATTCTGGTCAGACTCCTCACGCTTTTGAACATTTCTATCAAATCTCCTCACAATCCTATCTAAGGAGAACAGTCCCAACTTCACCAATCTATCCTTGGAACCATTCTTGTAAATCTTTAAAGTACCAACACTCTAAAACTTTCTCATTTTTTCTTAATGTGCAATGCCCAAAACGGGTCACAATTCTCTGGCTGAGGCTCAACTAATGGCTTATAAAGATTGACCATAACCTTCTTGCTTAATATCTCTATTTATAAAGCCCAGGATCCCTTATGTTTTATTCACTACTTTCAACTGGCCTTCAGCAATTTCTGCATGTGTGCTTCTGTTTAAATTTTACACAAAATTTCTATCATTAGGATGCTCTTGTTTCAAAATGATATTCACATTCTAGGATTAAATTACTGTGATACCAGTTATTGGTAGTTTGTCAAGAAATAATGTGGAGTTGATGGGCAGAAAATTGTACAACAGGTTAAACTTTAATACATTATTCAATTAATTTTTGCGCAATTCTGTACATTTAACTGATTTAAAGTCATCGCTATTATCGTTATATCCTCTTTTTCAAACTCGTTGTGATCAACAGTGATACGACATGGCAATCTGTTGAAGCATGAGCAAAGGATTTGCACTCATTGGCAATCAGTTGATGTTTGTAGTCTTTTCTTGTCTTCTTCTTCTTTCAAAAAGCCTGAACAACAAACAGATGTCTTTGCATATATCTGACAGCACTTATGCATTTCTTGGATCACATGCTGACACTTGCTCTCCTGATAATTGTAAGCTATAAAAGAAGCATGAAAAAGTATGCATCATCCCCGTTTCATAGGTGTTCATCCCAGTACTACTTTCATACAGAGTATCTATCACAAACCCCAGCTAGTTATCTGGCAGCACTGAACAGAAGCACTGAAATCCTTTTCTTCAGAAATTACTCTGTTCAGTTCATTAGTTTACTTTCAGAAGTTAAACCATAACACAATGTGATGAAGGTAAAGCTGTTGTGATCCCAGCTCATTGATACTATTGGACAAGTCAGATCTGGAGTGGAAACCTAACGTTTTTTTGTTTAGCAATGTGGATGGCTGTTATTGAACAGAGTGACAAGGGTCAGCTTACACTTATTAGACAAAATATTTATTATGTTACACCAGTCTTTCACTCATACCTTATCTCTAATGAAGGATCATCCTGACTCAGAATATTAACTCTGTTCATATATCCAAAGATGGTGTCAGACCTGAGATTTTCCAGCATTTTGTTTTTGCTGCATCTTCTCTCAGTTGGCTTGATAGCAGGTTTGTGATGCAGTGTGACAATAATAGCGCAAGTTCAATTCACCTACTGATCGAGATTATCATGATGGCCATGCCTTCTGAACCTTCCCCCTTGTGGTGTGGTGATCCTCAGGTTAAATCACCACCCGTCGGCACTCTCCCTCAATGGAGAGAGCAACCTATGATCATTTGGGACTGTGGCACCTTTACTTTTTCAGATATGTATAGATTTGTACTGATAATACCAAGATACAAAATGTACATTATACTCTAATATTTTCAGGCAGTATTCAATCCAATGTAAACCAAAAGGCAGACAGTGGTCAGATATCCCAAACTCTGAAACCAAGCAGCAGATGACACCAAAAACAACTTCTACGGATTTCTCAGCACTTGTCCCACTGTGAGCTGGTCTCATTGGAATTCTTTTACATAAGGATTTCCAATCTCCACTCTCAAAGAACATGCCTTGAAATCTTCCTCAAAGGATGCTTTCTCTCAAAGTCTGTCAAGGATCCACCTCCAATTTTCAGCTGTCCTGCAGCACCAGATACATTCAAGCTTCCTTTCTATATAATCTCTCAAATACCCAGCTATGCCAACAAAACTGTTTCTAAGGCCTGTAATAAGGACTCAATAGCCTTACTGTCATCTTGGACTTCTGGCTTCTCATAAGCCTCCTTTGCTTTCCATCTGCCTTCTGCAGCTTTATCTTTTTAACTTGGAGCCCCTACCTGAACCTCACTGAACATGACCTGTTTCTCAAATTCCCGTTCTTGTTTCTTGATTCACTTTCTTTCTGGAATTCTCTTTCATCACATTCCCTGGTTTCTGGGATTTGTTTTCTGTAATATTGTCCGTTCTGGCCATTTCAGTGCAAAGCTCCTTGCTTTTAGGTTATATTCTTTCAACCGCACTCAAGTTGCCTTTACTTTTCTATGCCGGCCCATGGTCGCCAACAAAAGCCCAGTTTTTTGTATTGTATTTTTTTTAGATCTATAATAACCTTTTTAAAAATATAAGATGTAAACAAACACACAGCCTTACAGGCAATTTTTAAAAATGAAACTAAAACTTCATATCTTATGCCCAACTCACATAAAGCAAATATAGATTACTTAAAACTATATCTATTTCTAAACCATGTGTTTCTTGCCCATCAGTTTCTCTTCCTCTTATGAAGGCACTAACTCATGATTCTGTGGGTTCAAATAGCCAAACTAGATATTCTGTGACAGGCCATTGAATTGTGGGATATTACTAAAGGAGAGAATCTAGAATATATCGAACACGTCTCATAATTTGCCCATTTTGATGAAAAGGCCTCAATGGTCAGCCTGGGCAGTTCAGCTTTCTACAAATCATAAGCAGTGTTTGACCACAAAGACCATTGTAACATAACAGCTGTTCTGTACACTAGACTTTTGTTACTACCATATGCCTGTACTGCAGTCGTGCCTAGATTATATATCAGCAATATGCAACAATGCGAAAGAAAATTGTATATTTAATATTAGTGATAAAGTTTCAAACACCGTGTGAAACACAGAAAATATCAACAAAATTTATCTTATATTCTAATGTTCTCAGTCAGTTTTCAGTCCAAGTAAACCAGAGGCAAACAGCAGTTAGATGTCCTAAACTCTGGAGCCAAATGGCAGATGCCACCCAAAACAACTGCTACAGATTTCTCAGCACTTATCCCACTGTAAGCCAGCTGATCTCACTGGAATTCTTTCTTTTACATAAGGATTTCCAATCTCCATTCTCAAAGAACATGCATTATTTAGTGTCTCAATAAAATTCAAATAATTTAATATATATAATACTGTGTATATGAGTGTAAAACGGAGATACTTCAAACTAAATATGTGGAACGAAATGGGAAAATGCTGAAATTTACCTTGTAAGCACTTCTGTATTTCACAGGCCTGTTTCTGGCAGGGATCTTTGGTAGACATGGCAGTACGCCTGAAAAAAAGAAGAGCATTTATGGCACTTTTTTTGCATTTTTACACAGTTGTCTCCCTTTCTTGGATACTCTAAAAAGAAGGCTTCAATCATATGAAAATAATCTGTTTATCAAATTTATAAAAGGCAGGACACAATTATAGATAATATTCCAAGCTTATTAAGCTAGTCTAATAACTGACTGATGCATCTTTAGAAGATGCTTTTGAAACCTGCCCAAAGTTGAAATTCTAAGATAAAAGCAAAATACTATGGATGTTGGAATCTGAAACAAAAACAGAAATGCTGCAAAATCTCAGCAGGTCTGACCATATTCAGGAAAGAAAATAGAGCCAATGCTTTGAGCCTGGATGATCCTTTGTCACAGCGCCACAAATGCTGTCAAACCGGCTGAGATTTCCCTGCATTTTCTGTTTTTATATTGACTTGAAATTTTCATGAGTTAGCAGACAGGATCTGGCATCTTTATCAAGCTCAGGACTACAATCAACAGTCTTATTGAGAGCTTTATAAGGAACTGATGTGATAATTTGTGTAGTAGATGGTATTTTTCTGTCTCTGAAGCAAAGATATGCAGTTCGCAAAGAAGAGTTCCATCTTCAGCTAACCTTTGACTATATGGTCTAAGTGGAAAGAATATCCTTTTAATTGTTGCAAATGAAATATTGATCTCTGAATATAAAATATCCTATATATCTGAGCTAATCAGCTGCAAGTGTTACTCACATTTTGCATGTGTAACATTTTCACATGATATTGAGCTATAATAGCTATATGCAAAATGCAAAACTTTTAAGTAGATATTTAAAGAAACAATAAAAATTCATGAGATGATTAGAAATCTGTTGATTTCATGTATAATTAGATACGGTCGTAACTAGCTCAACAACATGGAGCTGCCAACACTGATGCCAGATTTCTTGTTTAGGTCAGAAATAAGAGTTACATTTAAGAGTTGATTTAGTCATTTCCATATTCTGCTTAAATGGAAAAAAAAGTCCTAAAGTGCATTTATACTGTAACTTCTCAGTTTCTGTTTCACAAACATACTGAAGTCTACATCATTTGATAAGTGAAGCATAGATGGGGACCATTTTGTCCAAGCTGAACCAAAGACACGCAGTTACCCTATCTAATCCCATTTTTCTGCACACGGCCCACTGTTTTCCAGTTTATAGAATATAAGGTGCAGATCCAGGTACTTCTTAAAAGTTTCTGCCTGAATTACCAATTCAGACAGCAAATTCCAGGCACCCACAACCCTCCACATAAAAAAAATCTTAACATCCCCTCTAATCTTTCTGCCACTTAGCCTGAATCAATGATCCCTGATTTTTGAATAGTTCTGATATGGGAGTCTGCAGAGAAGGTAAGTCTGTTTCAAATTTTAAGAACCAAACCAAGATGTAGGGAAGTTCTGTTTAAGAAGTAAGTTTTGGGTAGCTACCTCATATTTTCAAAATTTCCAAATAAAGGTCAAAGAATTCCAAAACTTAAAAATTCAAAAAATGAACAGTTCTGTTCCAAGTTTCAAAATTATTGTTATCATAATCACCAGCTCTGCCCTGTTTACACCGCTTAGCAGGAATTTTGTTCCAAATTCTGGCAGTAGCTAAAACATTTATATCAGCTGCAGACAGCAATAAGTATCCCACGATTGTACCATCACTTTGTGGTTTCCACAAAGTTAACGTTAAAATCCAAAGTTGACCATATTACTGCCCACTATTGGTTTTGGATACGGCAACAAATGTAAACACTATCTTGAGCCGGTTTCAAAACCTCTTCTAAGTTTGCTTATGCCTCTAAAATTACGTCCTCCCGTCAAGATATATCCTACTCCCAAACACCCAAGTTGAGGTGACCTTAGTTTACCTACTTTGGTATATTTCTCATCTGTATAGAAGGCTTTGATTTCCTTCACAGTCTGAAAGATGCGCTGGTTAGGTGAATTGGCTATGATAAATCTTCCCTCAGTGTCCCCGAACAGGCACCAGAGTGTGGAGACCAGGGGATTTTCATAGTAACTTCACTGCAATGTTAATGTAAGCCTACTTGTGACACTAATAAAACTTTAAACCGATTCCTTCCTTTGGTCAAAGACTCACTGACGTTAATTTGCAATAACTAGGATTAATATTTTTGTTCTACTTCATTTGGACACTTTAGCAGGGGGGAGGTTTATGCGAGAGCAGCTTCCTTTGAATCTCAAGGTGTAAAAGTTAATAGGTTCTCTTCATGAGTCTGTTGAAAGATTATAACTAATTATGTGAACAGTGATGTATTTTCTCACCAGCCTGAATTCACTCTCCTTCTGCCCTTCACCTGCTGGAGAGCAGGTGTCACCTCATAATCTGCTCGGGTTCAGCTCAGAATGAGCCGCTGAGGGGTAAATAACATCTCAACGCAGTCTGACAGCCCCCCGAGTGAACAACGCGGACACTCTCGGCCTTCCACGCCTGGCGTGATCACTCGGTTTATTTTTCTTTGCTGCCGCTCGCTCCGATTTCACTCGGCGAATGTTCCGGAACCCAGTTGCGCCGCCGCTTTGTTCCACCCGGTACCGATTGCTGCCCATGTTTGCCGAGGAAGGGGATCCGGTTTTGGTTAAAGGGAGTTTACATCCGATCCTGGGAGCCGGACAATGGCGGTGTGCGGGGTTCACCTGGACTCGGACGCCTTCCTGGTCTGTTTAAATCACGCCCTGTCCACCGAGAAGGAGGAAGTGATGGGACTCTGCATCGGAGAGGTACCTCGCCCGAGCCTTCCCTCAGCAATCGAGAGACCATTACCCTGACAACCGCTCCCCTTCCCAGCCGGGCAGAGCACTGTTACCCTGGCAACCAGCCCCATCCCTTCTCTGTCCCCCACTCCCCACCCCGGGCCTTCCTAGGGATGGGGTGGGCATCATTCATGAGGCTGTGCCATCCCATCGTCAGGACCAACCAGCTGGTACTGCCTGATTTTTCCATCACTCCTGCTGCCTTACAAAATAATATTGCAAGAGGCCATTCACCCCATCCCCACCTCTGTTGAGGTTTTGCAAGAGCTTTTCTAAATAGTCCTTTTCAAAATAATGTGTAGGAGTTAATTACTGAAGTTATTGAATCCCGACAGTGCAGAAAGAAGCCATTCGGCCCATTGAGTCTGCACTAATTCTCAGACATCTTAATCAGGCCCATTCTGCACCTGTTTTTGTAACCCCACACATTTACCAGGCCCACTCTGCACCTGTTTTTGTAATCCCACCTGTTTACTCTGCTAATGCCCCTAACCTACACGTCTTGGGCACTAAGGGGCAATTTAGCATGGCCAATCCACCTAACTTACACAACCTTGGATTGTGGGAGGAAATCTACGCAGAGAATGTGCGTATTCCACACCGTTAACCAAGGCAGGAATTGAACCCTGGTTCCTGATGCTGTGAAGCAGTAGTGCTACTGCTACCACTGGAGTCAATCTTAGAATTTGAGTTATTAACCCAAACTCTGCAGAAATCATATACAAGTTCCAATATGGTGAAAGCTGTTATTGAAATACAATTTATTTCCTGAGAAAATACCATTTTGAGTTTTTAATTCATTTACGGGATGTGGGCATCACTAGCCAGGCAAGCATTTATTGCCCATCCCTAATGGCCCTTGAGAAAGTAATGTGAGCTGCTGTGAACCATTGTTGACCATTCTAATTGTATAAGTTATTTAAATATGGTAACTGTAGTTTGCTTGGGAAGAACAAGTGCTGTTGAATCTTCCCCAACTCTCTGCTATTTGGGTTGTGCTCAGATCGTTGTTAGGACCTTGCACTACGGTAGAGTAATTCACAGAACCTAGCCTACAAGTGGCTCCAGATTCACAACAATTTTAACAGCCCTCTCAATGGAAGGGAAATTAAGGATGGCCTTGCCAGCGATGCTCATATCCCTTGAAAGAATAAAGGGAAAACAAATTCTTCTGAATTCCCTTTTAGCCACATTGCATTGGAGCTGGAGAGCCTGCTTTGTGCAATTTTGCACTATTTTGGATTAGTTCATAACAATGCTATGAAATTATTAAAATTCCGCATTACCTCCAGCAGAGATTTGAGCCACCACCATCAAGCAACAGGCCAAAATGTTTGTTCTACTAAATGGACGCAGAAACTGAATAACTTAGCCCAGAATCTAGCTGTTAGCCATCATAGTTTATAACTTATGGAGGGGAGAACAAGGTCAGGCTCCCAATACCAAGTAAGCCTCAGTTTTGTTCCATGAATTGCCTGGAGCTCACTGTTCCTTAACAATTTGCTATTCTGTACTTGTGTTGATAGTCTCATCTGTGAAAGCATTCAAATATTAGTAAGAAATGTAGAAAAGACTGTCTTTTTAAGATGAGAAATGAGGTATTAGTTATGTGTAAAAATAAAACAAGAAATTAATCCAGGCATTAGGATCAAATTAAAAGGTTTAGGATTGGAGGGAGGTATATGGGGTGGAAGAAAATTAGTGAATGCATTTAGAAATCATAGAAACCCTGCAGTGCTGAAAGAGGCCATTCGGCCCATCAAGTCTGCACCAACCACAATCCCACCAAGGCCCTATCCCATCAAGGCCCTATCCCATATCCCTACATATTTTACTCGTTAATCCCTCCAACCTATGTATCTCAGGACAATTTATTACAGCCAACCAATCTAACCCGTATGTTTTTGGACTGTGTGAGGAAACTGGAGGAAACCCACACAGACACGAGGAGAATGTGCAAACTGCATAGACAGTGACCCAAGATGGGCATCAAACCCAGATCTTGGAGCTGTGAAGCAGCAATGTTAACCATTGTGCTACCATGCCGCCCATTTTGTTTCACTTAACTTTGCATGAAAAATTTCATTTGTGGTTGGATTCCAGGAAAGGCCACCTGTCAAAAAACTCAATCAAATTAATTAAAACATAGTTTGTGTTTAACAAATCTGTGCTAGTTTGCTTTAACTAATCCACCCTAATGGAAGTACTTGTTAATTTTATCCCTGATTATAGTTTCTAAAAACATTCCCAGCATTATAGTTAAACTAACTAGTGCTGCCATATCCTTAACCTGTAGAGTGACCATCTGTTGAAATGTGTTATCTATGAAACCCACTCTTGTGGTCTGATTTAACTTGTTTGTTTATTTGGTTTGACCTTAAGAGATGCCCAATCTTGTGGTTGCACTCTCTGACTTTAGCTCCTCTCAAACTCCAAAACCTGGAGTTCAAACATTTTCTGCATATGTCATTGTCCAGGACATGAGAAGTTTCCTGGAGTTCTTATGTGAAGCTAGATGTGTTCCTAACTGGACTGAAGTGCCCAGTCACATTTTAACTTCTAGGACGACTAAGTCAAATTCTGAAAAAGAATATTTATGATTTAAAATCTGATTCAATAATTCTAGTTCCTTATCTTAGTTCTTAAATTCTTAGCTCATACTTGATCTTAGTTCCTTCAGGTTCTGCTGTTTCTTGCTGTCTGCACTGACTTTGACCTCACTCATCCCATTTCTGCCTATGATCATTCTGGCCACACCTTTGCTCTGCCATTATACCTTTTGGCAAGCTCTGCTCCGACTTCAGCTCTGCTCTCGCTCAGCTCCAAATCCTCCTCTCTTAGACTTGATCTTCCCATAGCACTTTATTACCAGCTTTGTTCTTACTCAGCTACTCTTTTTCTGGTCAGTGCTGTAGAAATATCTCCAGAAACTGCAAGGTAACTATAATATCCAGATTTAATCCAAAAGGGACAAATTATTTTTGGGTACTTCCTCCAAGATTCTCTCAATCAACCACCTGAACTTCAAGATTTCTCCTTCTGTTGGGTTACTGATCCCATTGAACTGCTAGACTGGGATAGGTGATTCAAATGCATAGAGTGACAAGATTAGAACCTGAAGAATGGGCAAGCCCAGGTATCTGTCTTAATTCCAACCACCTTGTACAACAATAGTCTATCTTCAACCCAATCCCAGAAGTTTATCTTTGCAAATGACATCTGCTGTAACATATTAGCTGAGAGATGTACCCTGAGTTGGAAGGCACACTAAATGGCACTATTGCAAAGCTGCTGACCACTGAAGGAAGTCTCACTTGATGAAGGAGCTTGAGACTCTGAAAGCTAGTGCTGCCAAATAAATCTATTGGACTTTAACCTGGTGTTGTGAGACTTCTTACTGTGCTTACCCCAGTCCAACACTGGCATCTCCGCATCATGACCACTAAAAGACATGGTGCCCAAATATGAGCATCTGTACAACACAGTGAATGTGGGACATGTTCAACAATGCCAGCAATCCCAGAAACTGAACATCATCCTAGAATTGAACAATTATCTCTGTCCTGTTTGTCCTGGTGTTAGCCTTGGCAGAAACTTCAAGTGTAAACAGCACCTCATCAAGATCGCAGTAAAAAACCTCCTGTCCAGTTGCTCATGGGATCAGTGCCCATGACCCCACCCAATCACATACTCACTACAAGAATACTGTGCATGAATGTAGTACCAATTTGTCCACACCAAAGTTGTCGACATGCAACTTAGCAATGTGTTCTATCATATATTCTTCAACCAATTCACCTCCCCTGTCTCCCAGTCTTCAATAACGTTGTCGCCCTTGCCTCCATATATTAAGGTGTTAATGGCACTGGTGAAGTAGAAGTTCTATTCCAACTGTCCTTATTGAATGACCTCTTCAACCCATAAGCAGTATGCCTTCCATCACAGCAGCCTATATAGTTAAACCCACTACACTGAGGATCTATGGCAGGAGAAAACATCCACCAGAAACCACTCTAATCCTAGACCCACTGCTCATCCACCCAGCTTTGATCTCCCATGGCAATAGTGGGCTCTTTTAAGCTTTCCAGACTGGTCATGGCTTCTATACAGCCATGCAATATTATTGGGGTCACCAATACCTTCCCAGATGCAGCTGTGGTGCGGCCCAAACAAAGATTTATATTGCCATATGAACAACTTGCAGGAGTACACCATTTGGTTCCTCGAGCTCGTTTCTGCCATTCAATAAGATTATGGCTGATTTGTTTGGAACCTCAACTCCACATTCCCACTTGCCTCTCATTACTTTTTAACACATGTTTACCAAAAATTTATTTAGTTCTGCCCTGAAATATTCAGTGTCTGTTTTCACTGTTTTTTGAGAAGAGTGTCCCAAAGGCTTTCAAACTTCTTAGAGAAAATATCTCTCTTTGCCTGCTAAATAGGCCCTATTGTAGATTCTCCCACTGCAGGAAATATGCCTTTCACACTTGTCCTGACAAGACTTCTTGAGATCTAATATTTTTCATTCTTTCATTTATCTTTTATAATCGAGGAATATCCAGTGACTAAACTTGAAGGGCTTAAAGAATTCTATCCAGCCATTGACAAGGTTGGCTCTGTGACTGCACACACTGAATAAACAAACTTCAAGATTAATGGAAGCCCAGTTTTTTTGCCACATGAGCAACACTTCTGCCAAATGGTTGATTGGAGAAATACAGCATTAATAGTGTTTTTGTGTTATGTTTAATTAGTTCTAAAGCATGTTCCCAGTAGGGTGACAGAACACTTTCATTTTAGCTATTCAGTATCAGCATTATGTGCACTCAGGTATAATATGAATAGGATGCAGAGGTCTCTCTATCTTACTTCAATACTCCAATTACTTAGAATCTCAGTAGATTACTCTGCATTGCACCAGTTGTGACACTTCCATTTCCACAATCATCTCAAGTCTAATTGGAATGGCAAAAGCTCACAGTAGCAGACAGAAAATTTTTATCTGTTCTCTATGGCTGGACATGAGACCAGCTTCCAGGGATAAGAGATAATGTTCTAACTGAGTTTGCCACCAATTCTCTCTGATATGCTATAATGAAACAGAAAGAATTAACTTCTTCATTTTTGTTTCAGGTTGACACAAGCAGAATTGTTCATATTCATTCTGTTATCATTCTTCGCCGTTCAGACAAACGCAAGGATCGTGTGGAAATTTCTCCAGAGCAACTTTCTGCAGCTTCTACTGAAGCTGAGATATCCTTTCCATAAAGATTACTACAGGACAGACTCTGAGATTCATGTATGATCACATTTTTACAGCAATACATTACCATAGTTTAAAAAAAAATTATCAAGATGAGACATCTAAATGCTCAGAAATAAGGATCTTTTGCAACTAATGTTCTGTTCAGTAGACCAAGATCGGATAAATACGGGTTACATGAAGAGTAAAGCTTGCTTCCCCATTGCCTTGTGAAACAGTCTGAGGTCAGTAATAGTATTTGTAACCATTTTTACTCAGGTACGAGGCAACCAACAATTTCCACCCCAAATAAATCTATGACCTTTATGTAAATTGAATGCTGAAATGACAAAACTTCTAATACCCTTAATTTGGCATTGTGTGTCGGTTGACATATCCACAAACACATTGACCCTTGCTTTCATTTCATACAGTGTATTCCCATTAGTATATTGTTCCACTCCATTATTATTATGGTATTTCAGTGACTGCTTTGATTTTAGTACTGGCTGTCATTGCTGAATTTGCATTTCTTCCTGTATCTACCCTGCTCACTTCAAAAAATCGGAGAAGAAAGCCTGGACAGGACTGAGAGGGAAAATTGTCATTTAAATGTCAGTAGTAGTGCAGCAGAGCAACAGCTAAAAGCAGTAGCTGATAGGGATGCATTGGTGTACTACTGCTGGGCCCATTGAGTTTAGAAACCTAGCTCCACTGACAAGAAATGTGAGGAAGGATGTGATCTGCTTCAAAATGTCACCCCCCACATCTACAACACCAAATTCTTGGTTCTTAATAAGGATATAAGAATGTTAGTCTTACACGTGGGTTTTGAAGTTGAATGCAAACTAAAATTACTAGGAGATGAAGAGTAAATCTCCCTCCATGCTACTATATCAACATATGAAACAAATTTAATCTTGCCTATTCAACTGGAAGCTACTGAGATGAGACAAGAAAATGCCTTTTTAAATTATAATATTCCTTCACAATCTTATTTTTCTATTTGAATTAGGAGGAATTCATATTTTTTGATGTGCTTTGACATCAGAGGATTCTAGGGAGGTTTGCATTATATCGAGTTTATGAATTTGCAGGATTCTGGAAAGTGATTTTATGATTCGAAGATGCATTACTTAAAGGTTATGCAGCAGAAGTTTCAGTTATGATCTTTGACAACTCGCACAGATTAGCTGAAATGACTGGTCGCCCAATGAGAGTGGTAGGATGGTATCATTCTCATCCTCATATCACAGTATGGCCTTCACATGTGGGTAAGTAAATGATTGAATTAGTTATCAAATAAAAGTGAAGCTATGGTGATCTATGTGAGCAGTTAAGAGAGTAGATATCCCCTGCTAGTGAGGAGTTTTCTCCCCTTTTCTCTTTAATGCCAAGGTTGTTAACATCCATAGAATCGTACAGTGCAGAAAAGCCCCTTCAGCCTATCGAGTCTACACCAACAATAACTATTAGTAAAGTCATGGTAATCCCATTTTCCAGTGCTTGTCTCATATCCTTGAATGTAATGATATTTCAAGTGCTCATCCATATAAGGTTTCTGGCTTCCACAACCTTCCCAGGCAGTGCATTCCAGATTTTCACCACCTTCTGAATAGGAAAAAATAAATCTTAAATCCCTCTGAATCTCCTACCCCTTGTGATTGACTCCTGAACCAAAGGGAACAGCTGCTTCTTATTTACCCTGCCCATAACGCTCATAATCTTATATACTTGAATCATGTCTCCCTCAGCTTTCTCTGCTGTAAAGAAAACAATCCAAGCCTATCGGGTCTTTCTTTATAGCTCAAATACTCCAACTCAGGCACTACTCTGATGCATCTTATCTGTACACCCATAGTACAATCACATTCTTCCTGTAGTGAGATGACTAGAATTCCACACAGTACTCCAGCTCTGGTCATCCAGTGTTCTGTACAGCTTCAACATAACCTCCTTGTTCTTTTTCTCTGCACAACTGATAAAAGCAAGTGTCCCTTATGCCTTCTTAACTATCCTATTCACCTGCTCTTCCACTTAGAGGAATCTGTGAATAAGTACCCCAAGATCAATCTGTTTCTCTGAGCTTTCTAGTGTCCTATCATTCACTAAATACTCCCTGGTCTTGTTACTTCTTCCAAGATATATCAACTTGCATTTATCAGGATGAGATACCATTTGCCACTACTCTTTCCATCTGACCAACCTATCTATATCTTCCTGTAACCTACAACCTTCTTCTTTACTGTTAACTACCATACATTACCATAGTTTAAAAATTTTTTATCAAGATGAAATATCTAGATGCTCAGAAATAAGGATCTTTTGCAGCCAATGCCCTGTTCAGTAGATCAAGATTGGATAAATACAGGTTATTGGAGAGTAAAGCTTGCTTCCCCATTGCCTTATGAAACAGTCTGAGGTCAGATAATAGTATTTGTAACCATTTTTAATCAGGTACAAGGCAACCAATAATTTCCACTCCAAATAAATCCATGACCTTCATATAAATTGAACACTGAACACTGAAATATCTAAATTTGCCATTGTGTGTTGGTTGACATATCCATAAATACATTGATTCTCGCTTTCATTTCATACAGTGCTAATCTTGGTGTCAACTCCAAACTTGATTATCATCCCTCCACATCTATATCATTTATATATGTAATAAATAATAAGGACCTAACATTGAACCTTATGGTATGACACTGGACACCAGCCTTCTACCTTCAAGTAGCCTTCTACTACCACCTTTTGTGTCCTATTATTAAGCCAGTTTTGGATCTATCTCACCAAGTTTCCCTGAATTCCATGTGCTTCAACCTTCTCAATCAGTCTCCCATGTGGACCTTGTCAAAAGCTCTGCTAAAACCCATATAAACTACATCAACAGAGTTGATCACGTTTTGGAAAAATTTTCTCTAATTTGTTACGCATGACCTTTCTCTAAGAAAGCCATGCTGACTATCCCTAATCAACCCATGCCTCTCCAAGTGGAGGTTAATCCTCTCCTTCAGAATTTTCTCCAATAATTTTCCTGCCATTGATGTGAAATTCATAGGTCTGTAATTGCCTGATTCATCTCTACCGTTCTTCTTGAAAAGTGAAACCACATTAGCCATCCTCCAGTTGTCTGGCACTTCCCCCGTGGACAGAGAGAAATTAAAAATTTGCGTCAGAGTCCCTGTAATTTCCTGATTCACCTCCCATTGCGTTTTTCTGATACCTTGCTCAAATAAATTATTTTTATGTATGAGTCAGGACACTGGGAAATAGACTTTTAATGTTCACTGACAGATATTGATGTTAGCATTATGGATTGAATGTTCAATGTGCACACCTCCCAATTTTTCCTGCCATCTTCAACAGAAGTTGAAAAAAAAATTGACATTTGTTTCTTAACTAATTGAATGGAGCATGTGTACTTACAGCGGATCTCTTATTTGTATTTTCTTCTTCCTGCCTGGCTTTGTGATTTACAATTTAGTTGAAGTATCCTCATTGATTCCATAGACTGGCAAAATCAGAACAGAACCTGGAACTTTTGGGTCAAGTGGACTTATGTTATCAAAGAGACATACAAATGCTTTCATATAAAAATAAACTAGATAAGCCAAAAGGCTTTTCACATTTTGCTAAGCATTTTGGATGGTTTTTACCCCAAAGTCATCAGGGAGCTTTATCCAATGGCTTTAATTTGTTAAGTGACTTTGGTTTCTAATATTGTCATGCAGCATAGTCTTCTGTGATCTCGCAATGTTTTGTTTGAGTCTGCTTAAAAGAGAAAAATGATTATTTGCTTTTCATTTTGCAGGCAGTGGATATATTTCTTTAAGGATTTTGACAGTAACTGTCTGCGCGAAGGCAGACAGTTATGTTAGCCCTTCGGATATTATGCATTATGTCATAATATAAGTGCACCTTCCCAGTAAAATTTGTGTTATGTCTGTAATATATCAATTCAGATCCTAACTGTCAATGTGTTTTTGCTGGAATGGTTTGAAGTTCATTTAGTTTCGTTGCCAGTTCAGTTTACATGAGCTATCTATTCAAGAAACAAACTCGATCAATTTCTTTATAATCTCTGTTATTGCTGTCAGATGTCCGTACTCAGGCCATGTACCAGATGATGGACCAGGGCTTCGTAGGGCTGATCTTTTCCTGTTTCATTGAGGACAAGAATACCAAGGTACATACCAGCTTTTTACTCTTGTGTGTCCTTCTGATGGCAGCCAGTGGTGGTTTAATGCTTCTGAAAAAAAAGTCAGATTAGACTTGAAACATAACTCTGTTTCTTTCTTCACAGAACTGCTGAGCTTTTCCAGCACTTCTGTTTTTATTTGAGATCTCCAGAATCTGCAGTATTTTGGTTTTATTTTCATGGTTCACTACTTTCTCAAAGGATGGTAGAGAAAATCATTTGACCTGCTTTTCCCCTTTAGTGGCTGTTGACAAACAGCATTGTTGATGCCAGACAGACTAAAATGAAAGTTTAGTGAAGAAAAATCTCTTGTCAGTAAATTACATCCTGACTTAGAAACTGCCGGAAAGCCAAGGTAGTTATAAATGACATTCATTTGCACTGTTGGGTATCAGAAGTAAGGTATGGATTTAAGTGAGTTTAATTTAGTTTTCCTGGGTAAGAAAAAGCTCTAGTTAGAATCATGCTAAACAGAGATGTTTGCACATCTATGTCTCTAGTGTGCTTACATTGTGAGCTTGGAGAAAGAATGAGCTGTTGCTTAGCAATCATGGGCCGGAGAGGAATCCCACAAAAAAATTCCAAATATTGATTTTTGCATGAAAACTGGAGTAAACCATTCCAGTCTTTTCAGCAGGATTTTCAAAATGCATCTCCCACGCTCTGTACTACAGGTGCACTAGATAAATCTCATTAAAAATCAGTGGGCAGGGCCTATTCCTGCTAGAAAGACTAACAGCATCGCGCTGACTGGGCTACTGTGGATGCACCGATGTGTCAAAGCCAAGTCAGGGTCTGAATATAATGCAGTTCCGCCAGTGGGAGATACACTCAGAACTGGACTGCCGTAGACTCTCCCTAAAAAAATCAGCGCACTGAGCTGGAAGAATTCTGTTACTATTACTACTACTACTACTATCCCCCCCTCCCCCCTATACAGTGTTTTTAGTTTAACTGGACCCAGGCAGAAGGAGCTTAGCAGCTGGAGAGAACTGCTCTCTCTGCTCTGTTAGATGCAGAACAGTTGAGTAATGTGCAAAAATGCAGGTACCAGAAATTAAAGAACAGTTATAGAAACTAGAGAATTAAGAGAGGTCACCAGAAAGACTGAAGTAAAGCTAGACATATCAGAAGCACTCCTGAAATTGGTGATATCTTAACGTAGTCTGTGAAGTTAAAGTTGAAGCAATTGATCCCTGAAAGGTTATGTGCAAGATTGAAACCTTGCAGTTATTCAAAGAAATACTGAAACTGAAGTTGCAAATCCTGTAACTGGATCCTTGTTGGAAATAGTTGAGGGAAGACATTATTTGAAAGGAGGTTCTAAGGTGTGTCTTTTCAAGAGCGGAGTTTGGCAAGTCTCAAGTGAAAGCCAAGAATCCAGTGAGATCAATTGACTCACAGTGTAATAGTCATCCAGAGAATTTGAGGAGAAATCTACAGAAGCTCAATTGGGTGGCATCTCCCACTTGGTTTCAGCGTGGGGTATTGTCTGACCACAGTTAGCTATAAATAAGAATTATAAATATAGTTCACTAGATATAGATATAGTTCATAGATGTAAATAATACTACTTTAAATTAGAACCTGTTGGGAATTGTGGGGAGCTTAGATTGGCTCAGGACACGGCCCCAAGTTTGGAGCAGGGACCCTTGTTATCCGTTTTGAAACTTCAGCCTTAATGAAGGCCTTTCTCTCTGCATGCATAGCATTAAAATCTACCAAAAATATGGAACTAATGCTTGTGCTTTCTAATGCCGGAGAAGCACCTGTTAATACTGATGGTAATTTTGGATTCATACCCAGCTGGTATGGACTATACGCCCCGTCCGCAACCATCTATAAAGAATTTTCGCATGGACTGCCCATGGTAACGCAGCCTGCAATTTACAGCCCAGTTGATCCATCAAAATTTTATGCACCATGTCATCTGTAGCTGTGTGATCCCTTTCACAGAGCCCATTGCTAAAAGGGCTCTCTGCTGCAGTTTGCATTATAACAATATTTAAATTTCTACACACACCTTGAAACTCACCATTTGCAAATTCACCCCATTGTCCGTCAAAAATTTAGATGGTGCCTCCAATCCTGTTTGAATCCATAATTTTGTCTATAATGGTCTTTTTATCTTTGTTGTAAATCAGCGTAAATAGGCTAAACTGGGTGGCCATGTCCACAAAGTGCAATAGATAGACGTGTTTTGTCGTTGTCCCACATCTTTTGATCCATCGCTACTGCATCATTGAAATCTCATGCTAATGGTCGACTCATGACTGGATGTCCTTGTATATTCCAAAGAAACACTGTTCAATAGTGACATCAACTGAGGTCAGAACAAAACATATTGGTATTATCCATCATCACTGGAGCTACCTACCTTACAGCAATATGGGAGTAATATCACCACACGGACTGCAGTTGGTTTAAGAAGAATTACCACTATCTTCTGGGATGGGCAATAAATGAATCCTTGCCCATGACGTTCATATACTTTGAATAAATTTTTCAAAATCCAAGCTCAAAAAAGGACTGTTTGTTGCAACAATAAAACGTTGCCCAGACAAATCCTTCTTGTTGCATTGATGAATGTGATTGCCAATTTGTAATGATTTATTGCTAGTTTAATGCTGTAGACTTGGGTTGATACTGATCCAAATATGTTTCACATCCATACCTTACTACTATCAAAGGTAAAATCCACATTTATCCCTCCAGTTAGGCTTAGATTTGAATATATGCCCATAAAAAGTGAGGCTGATTTCAGAGCAAGTTTAATTAAGGCATAAGTGCTTTCCTGCAAAATTATTATGATTCATGCTTCAGGATGTGAATGGTTAATTGAATTTCACTTAAATTTTACAGTAGCTCTTATTGTAAAAAGCACCAGTTGGAAGGATTTGTTGTTTAAAGTAAGAAGACAATAGAAAAATTAGGCAGCAGGATTAAAGAATATGTTTTTTACGTGTTTTTTCAGACTGGCCGAGTTCTCTATACCTGTTTCCAGTCAATTCAAGCACAGAAAGGTTCTGAGTAAGTATAGTGCAATATATGTTATTCTGATGAAAATAATTTAAACTGAGGACCATCGTTTTTAATATGAGATGATTATTGTTATAAGTATGGGAAAATGCTAAGTGGAAGTAATGGAAAAGTCGGACAGTTGGCCACGCGTGCATATGTCCTTGTAGTGCTTTTCAAAAAGGCTGGGAGCTGACCATTTGCCTTCTTTGTCAGGGCATGAACATTGTGTGATATAACCAATTAGTGGAGAAAACAATTTTAATTTACAGAGATTTGTGTTCAGAATACATAGAAGTTAGTTGAACTATAATTTAATCTGGGGGCCATACAAATATGAAGTACTTGACATAAGTTTATAGGCTAGGATGTTGTCCAAATGTCATTAACCTTTTGATAATTTGGTTACAGGTATGAACGCATAGAAATCCCTATTCATGTTGTTCCCCATGAAACCATTGGTAAAGTGTGCCTAGAGTCTGCTGTGGAACTTCCAAAAATTCTTTGTCAAGAGGAGCAGGATGCTTACAGAAGAATTCACAGGTAAAGTTAGAAATGAGATGTAACCTTGAGCATCTGACACTATTTAACTAATGACTAGGTAGAAACAGTGGCAGTCTAAAGAGACTTTGGCTTCCAGGTATGCCAATCATTAAAATGTCATGAACAGATACAGAAAATTATCAACCAAACTAGTGGAATGATGGCCTTTATATCAAGAATAATGGAATACAATGGATTAAAAGACACACTTCAGCTATATGAAGCTTTGTTTAGATTGTACAGGAATATAATGTGCATTTCTGGATGTCATGCCTTAGGGAGGCTATTATTAGCCTTTGGAAGAAATGCAGCATAGATTTATTAAAATGATGCCTTGTCCCAAAGTTAAATTATGAGGAAAGATCACACGAACTAGTATTATGTTCCCCAGAATTAAGAGGTTGAGGGTTGTTTTGATCAAAGTATAAGAGGACCAAATAGGATAGATTGGGAAAAAACATTTTCCTCTAGTCAGGAAGTTTGGAGTTAAGGAGATTAGTCAAAAGATTAGAGCCAGAACTTTTAGAGGTGAAAATGGGAAGCACTTCTTCATGTCAAGAATGGTACAAATTTGGAACTTGGTTGCACAAACTTCAGCTGATGATAGATCAATTAAAGAATTAGGCATTGTTTACCATAGCTTGAGGAGCACCACTCCCGTGTTAATAATGGGACAAGGGGAAAGTGAAAGCTTCTGTAATCAATCACAATCAGGATAGGGATTGTATGTGTGTCATTTATATCATTCTATACCATTTAACCAACTGAGCTAATCAACTCCCATATATAGATCAAGTATTAATTTTAAATTTGGTAGATTTTTGTGGACCAAAAGCATGAAGGGTTATAAGACAAAACTGGGTATATGGAGATAAATCACAAAGCGCCATGATCTCATTCAATTCAGGAAAAGGCTTGGAGACTAAATGACCTGCTCCTCTCTGTTGAATTAATGAATATGTGTGTTTATATATTATATATGTGACCAATTGTCAGTGAAGTCCCCCAGTTCTGTTGAGTGAATGCATGATCACTCTGGAGAAAAAACACTGAGGTCATTGCTGTAAAGGACTCTATTATAGTGCAAACTAAAGGATTGCACTTTATTCCCTCCTGCATAACATAGAAATGATTAAGATTTTGTCAGAAGCATTATGGTTTTGTTGACTTATTTTTATATAAACACTTTAATTCACTTATCAAACAGATGGTGCTAATGCTGCAATGTTAATTTGCAGCCTAGCATCAAGAACCTGAAAACCAAGTATAAAATGGGTCAGATACAGATAATTTGCCCCAGCAGTGTGCTAATGCATACATTTAAAGACTACGCTCCTTATCATTTTATCATATCAGTAATCTATATGATTAACAATAAACTGAAATTAGCGTTGAGTTAAACTTTGTTTTCTTTATTCTTTCATGGGATGTATGCATCCCTGGCAAGGTTATTAGCATTTGCTGCCCACCCCTAATTGCCCTCGAACTGAGTGGGCCATTTCAGAGGATATTTCAGAGTCAACCACATTACTGTGAATCTGGAATCACATGTAGGCCAGTCCAGGTAAGGATGGCAGATTTCCTTCCCTAAAGGACATTAGTGAACCAATGGTCCCACAGTCATTATTAGACCATTATTTCCAGAAGTAGTTATTGCAGTTAAATTCCACCATTTGCAATGGTGGGATTCAAACTCTGGCCCCCAGAGTATTACTCTGGGTTTCTGGATTACCAAGTGCAATGACAGTGCCATGATGCCACCACTTCCTCATTGGCATCAGATTTATGTTTGATTATTAGAACTTGGATTAATTATTTTTTGCTGAAGATTCAAGCTCACTTATATGTGGTTGGGACTGCCAAGACTTATTTACTTGAGACTTTTGATGGCCTTCAGAAAGTGAACGTTGTCCCCCCCCACCAACCTCCCTACTGAGTGAAAGGGCAGCCAGCAACTCAGTGGATCATCCGTCCTTCTTTTCTTCATAATTATCAAATGCTGTGATCCTGATTCAGTTAACCCATTTTTTTTTATTTGATGTAATCAAAACTAATGTATTATTCCAGTGAAAATATATGATGGTCACTAACTCATTACTGTTCATGTCCACAAAACATTTCTCAACCTGAAATTCCAGAGTTTTTGAACAGAATACTTCTGTTGAAGCCATTATTTAGAAGACAAATTAAAAGCAATTGAAGATACTAACAACTCTGTAACTGACACAAGCATCAGTTGGATTCATTAGATCTTGTACAAACAATCTTGAGATATTCCTCTCCCTATAGCAGAAGACTTGGTTAATCTGCTTTCTCATCTCCCACCTTAATTTGCTTTTATTTATTGGTGTTTATATTGTTGGAAACAAAGTAATGATTTTCTGGTGGATTACTGAATTATACTGTGCCCTTTGCCTTGTTTTTGTATGTGCGAAGTTTATTCATCTAGTTTACTTTCTTGCTATCAATAAATGTTTGTATCCAATGGAAGGTTCTCCATAAACTGAAACTCTCTATCATTTTTTTCAGCCTGACACATCTGGACCCTATAACCAAGATTCACAATGGATCAGGTAGATAATGGCTCTGTGCTCCCAAAACCATATTTTTAACAAAAAAAAGTGCACATTAAGTTCATAATTGACGTCACCTTGACTTAAAACATTAGCTCTGTTATCTTTTCACAGATGCTGTCAGAGTTGCTGAGATTTTCCAGTATTTTGTTTTAGTTTCAGATACCAACATCTGCAGTAATTTGCTTTTACATAATTGAAGAGTATAGTTGGAGCAAGGACCCAGATTCACTGCCAGCCTTGGATGATTGTCTGTGTGAAGTTTGCACATTTTCATGGGTGTGTTTTCTCTTGGTGTTCCAGTTTCCTTCCATAGTCCAAAAACGGACAAATTAGATAGATTGATCATTCTAAATTGCCCTTCAGCACCTCAGTGTATATAAATTAGATGGATTATCCATGGTTTAGGGGAGTGGAAGAAGAGAAGTGATGGATGTACATGCTATGTCGGATAGCCAGTGCAGTTTTGATGGGCTGAATGGCTTCCTTCTGCATTGTGTGGATTCTATGACGTTCTATGATGAGAGTTAGAGAAACTATAATAAGAAGGGGAGAACCATGTAGATGAAAAGATGGCTATTTCACAGATTGGCTCTTTTTCTCCCCCTTGCCCTTAACTTACAAAGGTTTTCTGTAGGAAGAATGGTTAACAATGTGCTGAAATTTATATTCCTTCTTCTTGACTTCTCTGTTCAAAGGCAGGTGTGATCCTCAGTGCCACAACCTCCATCATGGGTTAGGCAAGGAGATTATTGCTGAATACCTCCAGCCAGGATGGAGATTGAATGCTGTGTTATTGATACCAATCTCATCCATACCCATTGCCCAGCCATCTTAGCAATCTAGCTTTTCCAAGGAATCCTGAGTTGCTGTGGCAATATACATTTGTACATGCATCTTGCAGTCTGGAGCTAAGGGTAGTGATGGTAGAGGCTCCAATTTCTTCCCATCACATGGCTGATCAGGAATCTGTCCCACTTTACTGCCATATTTGGATGGATTTACAAGTTGATACCCAACCTATTTGTTGGCATTATGAACACACCTTCCTTTGGCCGTCAATAAAGCAGGATACTATTCACTATGTTACAAGATCTCCAAACTGCTTTTTGGAGACAAAAAAATTACAGGTAACAGCACTGAGGGGATCTTGAAGGGTTACTGCTGCCATAAGCTGACATGTTTTTTAAATTGAAAAAATGTGTAAGATACTGGTGTGAGATATTGCTGTAGGCTGCTTGATTTTCAGTAAGATGGAAAGTTTTATAGTATTTGCAATATGTCTGGAGCACATCTCGAGCTATGTCACAGATACATTGTAGTGTATGCCATATTACAGTTGTAGAATTATAGTTGATTGGTAAAACTGTTAGCACTAGGTTAAACATGGAGTGTGTTGTGAAATTGTCTCCCTGAAGTAGAGCTCATTATTAATTGTCTGAGTGTGTGGCTCTCATGCATTATTGGATATGCTTTGTTCATCATTGATAAATATTATATCTGAATACCCTGCAAAGCAATTATAGTGAACAAAGCTCATCCTTTCTTTGAATACTCTGCATTTTTAAATGAGGGCAAAGGGAAGGGCACTGTTGCAGTGGGGGAAGATGGAGTAAAAGTGCCAGCATACTGTATGGATTTACCAATAGAATTTCTAACTGGCAGAGAAAGGATAATTATTGTTAAGGTAGTTTGAAAAGTTCAAAATTTAGTTAGGTAATGTCCCTTGGGACTCTAGCAACACCATCCAGCCCAGGAATTCATATGCAGGAGAAGTGAGGTCAGCATGTTGAAGGAGTATGCAGAATTCTAAAGTTCTTGTGTCCAGCCCTGGTAGAATTACTACCTGTGAAGCTTGAACAGTATTCAAGATGTTGACAAAGATATGGTTGAGAGTTTCAGTGGAAATCAGGATGGTGAAATAGGGATAGAAATAAGTAATGTTAGCAATTGAAATACATGAGTTTGGTAATGGATTGATTACAAAATATAAAAGAGTTCTGAGATTGTGCACCATTAGATCCATAACTAGTGAGTTCCGCAAATGAATGATAGAGTATACAAAAGCAAAGTACCATGAATGCTGGAATTTAAAACAAAAACAGAAAATGCTAGAAAATTTCAGCAGGTCTGACAGCATCTGTGGGGAGGGAATAGAGCCAATGTGTCAATTCTAGATTACCCTTCATCAGAAGAGTCATGTTGACTCAAAACGTTGGCTGTATTCTCTCCCCACAGATGCTGAGTCAAGATGACCCTTCGTTGACTCTGATGAAGGATCATCTAGCCTCGAAACATTGGCTCTATTCCCTCCCCACAGATGCTGTCAGACTTCCTGAGATTTTCCAGCATTTTCGGTTTTTGATACAATAGAATATTTGCTTTTAAAAGGCAGTGTTACTGAAGTTATCTTTAAGTTAGTTTAAAACAAAAAAAACAGTTGCTAAAGCTGTTTGAGAAGTCTGATATTTAGCAAACTTTCTCACTGTCTGCTGTTGGACATATGCTGTGATGCAACTTAAACTGGAAAGTGCCAGCTCAGAAGCGATCCTATTATTAAATAAATCCCACCAGATGAATTAAATGATAATAAGAAAATGGGGAAGCAATATTTTACTGCAATGTTTCCATTATTGTGTAAAATTATAGATCCAATTTAATAAATGGTGCAAAGTATGATTGAGCTCTTTGACCTGACACTTACAAGATGTGAAAAATCACTGCGTCGGTGTAATTCTAAACATTTTTTTAAATAAGAATGAGCTAAATTCAGGGTGAGACATACATTCCTTTAGAATTCTATTTGTAACACTTAGTTTCTCTGAATTAGTTATACATTTGTTACATAGGTTCAGTACAAAAATATCCACTCATGGAATATACCCTATGTGGTTTTAAAATTTCTTGACTGACTTTTCATCTTTTATGTCTTTAGTTTTCACGAAGAATCTGTGTAGCCAGATGTCATCCATTAGTGGTCCTCTGCTGCAATGGCTGGAGGATCGCCTAGATCAGAACAAACAGCACATCCTGGAACTTCAGCGGGAGAAAGAGCAGCTCCTTCAGGAACTAGCAGCCTTAAAGTGAAAGGAGCCATAGGAGCTTTGTAAAGAGTGGCAGGAAATTGCACACACATTACTCTTTGGTTACTGATGAACAAGGAAGCTGTTGGACTGCAACCAAGATCCCCTTTCCTTTTATTGCCCTTCATCTTGCTTATCAAGCCAATCTAATGCCCAGACAAATGGAAGCAGGCACTTTGCAACTTTGGTTGGCTTTTGTGTCAGAGGGGGCTGTTTCATTCATTATTGGACTTAGGAGTCTACATTCCAGGAGTCCAGCACTGAATTGGGTGATGCTATTTACATAAAGTTGTTGCATTAACAAGTTTTCTATTAATGTTTTAACTATCTTTTCAGTTGCACAATGTGGTGTTAGATGTTGGTTTAATCAATACTATTTCTCAAACCAAGAAAACAATTGTTGACTGTTTGATAAATTTGTCAACAAAACAATGGGTGCTTGTGTTTTTATTTGTCTGCATATCAGACTGTTGTTAGCCAATAGATGTTCTGATTTTTTTTTACGTGCCAGATATTGGAAAATGTTAGAACTGGCAGATACTGGAGAACAAATCTTTCAAAGCCACAAGATTCAGCTACAACTAAGGAGGGTAGATAGTTTATTTTTCACTATTCTCCCTGAGACTGGATTTAGTGAATAAAGTGGACAAAACTCTGTGTCTCAATTCCAGATATATTTACAATGGTATGAGATCTGAAACAGACTGTCAACACATCACCAGTCAGCATTGTATTGAATAATTCAATTCTTTGGCCCCTTTATTCTGTGACATCTAAGTGGATCATTAAGTTAGACAAACAGCAGATCCTGGAATTTCAACAAGAGAAGGACCAGTTTTTTTCATCACTTCTAAAAGGAAAGGAATTTCTGGAGCTATGAGAAGAGGGACAAGTAAATTGCACAAAGACCATTTCTCTGTTTCTGATGAGAAGGGAAATCATTGACCTGCAACAAAGCTACATAGCATGGCTCACATTGTGACAGGATCACTTTGCAATCTACTATAATGTTTAAACAGTTTTGAATGTGCTTATTTTTTCTTAAATCTGAGGCATAATTTGAATTACTTCATTTAGTTCATTGGTATTTGAGCTCAATTTGAATACACTTAGTTATTAATATATATCTGATGAGCTGTTAGATGATACAGCCACAATTCAGTCTGAAATGCACTGAAAGTTTCTATAGGATTTGAATTAGTACTTTGTGGAAATAATTTACACATATCCCACAATGACTGGTGCTGCACTCCTTGCCAAGTTGTAGTTTCCTTGGATAATAAAAATTTTGACTTGCTTACTATCGTTGCACTAACTTCCCATTTGTGATTTTTGGTAAAGTGGACTGACCTCTATAGATCAACCAAAGCAGCCTTGTAGCCTTCAGTTTAGATATGCACTGATATGGTTATGGGATAAATTGATATTTGTATTTAAAATGTAATTTGTAATTAAATAGTATTAAGAATAAAACCTGCTTTCTACTGATCTGACGTAAGATATAAAAGCATTTGCTGCCTTAAATATTTTCCATATGTACATTTTCATTGAATTTTAAATAATGTTTGTTTAAAGTCATGATTTGACTTATTCATCATTTGTCTTGATGCTATTTTGTATAGTTTACAACTGATTTCTTGGAGCATTAATGCTTGGAATTTATTTGTAATATAAAAACATGCATGTACTATTCACCACACATCATTATTTCTAATCAGAAAGAAAGAGTAATTTTTAAAGAACAGGCAAAAAGAAAACAGGCTGAAGACTCCAGATTGTCTTCTAAGCCTAGGATGTAGATTTCCAGTCTGAAGAGCAATACATAACAGCAGTTAGACTTGTAGCCACGAAAGGGACATTTAAGCTTTAGTAGATAAATAATACTTAATATTTTATTTGGTATGTTCCTGTCTTTATAATAAATCCACTGTGATTAATTGGGGAACAATAATTCAGGCATCATTCTTCTAAATTGTGTGAATTTTTATGACTTTTGAAGTTGATTCAAATTTGATCACGGTTGCTAGAGCTGTGAGACAGCAGCGCTAACCACTGCTTCACTGTGCTACCCTGAGACAAACAGAACAGGGCAATAATAAGCAATGAAAAGAAAAACCTTGGCTTGGGAATCCTCCAGTACAGTACCATACAGTACCTTAGCATAGGAATAAATATGAAACATCTGGGAAAAAGCAATAATTTGGACAAAAAGTATAGGATGCCATGATACCAAAAATATCCATCGACAGGAACAGTGTCCTGCAAATACTGCAGAATGCTTTCTCTGTGAAAGATTTGGTGCTTTTGGGAAGATGTGCTAAAGTAAAAACTTTACAGGTCAACAGGACATGCAATTTCTGCCTTTTCTATGTTGGAAGATAATAACTTTACTGCTACACCAGGTCTGCTGGATTTCAAGGGAAACTTAAGTATTGATCAAGTAATTTTCTTACAACTTTTTATAGCCTTCCTGGATTATCTGAGTTTGGGAATGAGTGACCTCAAGGACTTATCACTCCAGAAATAAGGAAAGACAGAAAAAACCACTCAAGTGAACCACCTTAACGTACAAGGAGAGGGAGAATGTGAAATGCAGGGAAGGATAAATTCCACCCAAGAGGCCAGCATCAATGCACTGAATGAGCTACTGCGCACATGCCATCTGTCAATAAGAGATTGATGCATGCACATTGCCTCCTCCCTAATCACCAGCCTCCTGGTATTTTCCCTAACCCTCCCACTGACTGTCGGCTCCCAACAGCTCCCTCCATGATTGCTGGCCTCGCTGAGCGACCCCCATCCTCCAACAATAGTCAAACCCAATTGTCTTCTCTCTCCTCACCAATCCCCAATGCAGAGTTTGTAGTGGACTCTCCACCACCTCCACTGATTGCTCCCCACAGTCAGTCCCACCCACTTGGCAGTGCCCAGTGGCTAGTCAATAGTCCCACGGTACCAGGTTGCTACTGCCCAATGCCAGTTCCAGGGTGACAAGCTGGCACTGCCCGAGGGATTTCCTCCTGCACCACCACCACCTCCCCCCCCCCCCCCAATTCCCTTCCCTCGTGATTGGTCTTAATGACCCCTGTTCTCACCAGTGAGGCCATTACAACTGGCCCCCATTGATGAGGAGGAATCTCTCCAGCAATGGGGGGAGACATTAGCAAGTCTGGACGATACCATCCCAGGCTCACTAATGATATTGAAAGTTTAATTTCAATATGGTTATCAGCCTCACACTGATTTCCAACATGAGTCTGATTACATTTTTAAAAAATTGCGTGGGAGTCCTGCAAAAGGCCCCCTGCTGACATTTCTCGGTCTCATTTGAGCAGCGCAACGGGCTGGGAAACTCGTGCAATACAAGTCTTACACGATAATATTTAGGGAGATTTATTAAGCCTCTTGGCCGACTGAATCTACAAAGTCAGAGATTTGGGATGCGAAATGGGCTAGTAAAAGTATAATTGGACAAAGAGTTGGGAGAGACAGGTTAATATGTGAAACTGTATAAAAACAGTGTCTATAGTGATGATGATGTAAGAGACATATGACCAAGTGGGAGAATGTTTTAATTTTCACAGTAACATCTAGTTATGTATACCTATATAATTCTGTTATATATAATAAAACAACTGTTGTTTAGACATATCCATGTCTCAACAATCACTTTGCAGCCAATCCAACCAACGTGCAACATGTGGAATTGTTTATGCAACTATATCATGTTACAAGCATACATTGAATTTATTCATTTTTTACAATTGGTAAGGGGAAGCACAAACATATTTACATAATTTACCAGTTCTCAAAAGATTCCACAACTAGTTAATCTATTCTGAAGTCTGATCAATGACAGCAGAGCGTGACTTTTAATTTGCGCAAAGCAAGGTCACACAAAGGGTAGAGTATGACCTGATATTATTTTTGAGGATGTTGAGAGAGCAATTGTATGTCAGGATGCTGGATAATTTTGCTCTTTTTTTAATAGTGCCATAACTCATAATCATGTTCTCAAGTAGCGGGACATTGGTTTATGAATACTTCTGAGAACCAGCATTTATGTGGCGCATGTTTCACAACCTCAGAATTTCCCAAACTGTTTTACAACAAATGAAGTACATTTGAAGCATTATTGCATTTATTGTATTGATAAATGTAGTAAGCAATTGTTACACAGCAAGATACCACAAACAGCAATGAGATAAACAGTCAGGAGGTCTACAAATTATTGATTCAAAGATAAATGTTGGTCAAGCCACTGGGAGAACTCCCTTGCTCTTTTCAAATAGTGCCACAAGGTCTTTAATGTCAAGTTGAGAGCAGAGTGCGTCACTATTTAATCTCCCATCTAAAGTAAAGCACCAATACCATTCTCTTGTTGCTTGACTGAAAGGTCTGCTTAGATTTTAGCCTGATTTTACAATCTGATTTCGTAGTGAATTTATCAGCACTTGTCATTATTTGCTTCTGTCAAGAGTGTCGTACTGAAGACCCTCCACAATGCAATTAATTAGACACCATTGAACTAATTTGAAATTCCACTCTAAGATCCACTAAAAAACTTTTGAAAAAATTAATCTAATTTGATTAATTAAGTTGATAATTACATTACCTGAAAGAGCTTTTTTTTATGTTTAGAACTTTAGTTTTCTCTGTTATGGTAAGAAATTCCATTCTTAAAATTTCTGATATTTTAACTTCTCTTTTAATTCCATCTGTGTCTTTTTTTTATTTTGCCATCTAAAAATTGAACGTAAATAGATTCAGTGACTTTCACTGTTTGCTGTCTGTGAGAATACTTGGCTACTCACCCTGCTTGATGATTTCATCGTAGTGGGATGCCTGGAGATCCCCTACATGATTCAATCTGACACTAGGCATGGGAAACTCTGCACCACGGAAATTGCTAAATCTGAGTGGATAGCTTTCCTCAGGTCAGCAGTGAGAACCATTATATCTGTGTTGACTGAAAAATCCACCTCAGTATGTTCCTGGAGTATCCCGCTACATCTGATTTTAATTCACTCACAATCAGAGAACCACAAAATTCCTATACCAAATTCTGAAGGAGACCCTTCAGCCCATCAAGTCTGTACTGACCACAATCCCACTCAGGTTGTATTCCCGCAATGCTACATACTTAGCTTGCTAATCCCCTTGACACCAGAATCAATTTAGCTTACCTTTGGTCTGTAGGAGGAAACCAGAACAGCTGGAGGAAATTCTCCCCAGACATGAGGAGAATGTGCAAACTCTACACAGAAAGTGACCTAAGGCTGGAATTGAACCTGGGTTCGTGGCACTGTGCCACGTGCTGTCCAAAATCCATTCACAAACTCAGATCGGAACTCTTCCATCTTTCCCACCACAGAATCAGTGTGAGCAAGGGTCCGACAACGGAAATCTCTGTTGATCTTAGGTAGGAATTTCCGGTCTTGTCTGCATGAGACCATCCACAGAGTTAAAATTGGGCCCTGATTGTCCTGTAATTTATCCCAACAGGGCATTTGCTACATGCAAATTGGCTGCTATGTTTACCTACAGCACAATAGTGACTGCACTTAAAAAGTAATCAATTGATTGTAAAGTACTTTGGAATGACAGTTGGCATTCTAAAGTTTTAGAATTTAATTCACTCATAATTTTCCATTTTTTTTTACTTTCTCTTTCAAGGCGTTCCTCCCTAGAGTATCTTTAACTTTCAGTTGGATACGGTAATAAATATGCAGGACAAGTAATTTTGAAAATTTCAGTGTCAATGAACATTTTTTTATTGTACCATCCTTTGATCACCTTTGAGGTTCTACTTATACATTATTGGCTGACTCACATAATAATATGAATTGGTAATGCTGACTGTAACATCTTTATGTTCATTGTGTGTATCAACTAGTTCCATGTGAAAAGAAAAAATACTTTACAGTAGCTAATTCTGTGTTTGCAGAAAAATAAAACTAACCTGAGAAGTTAAAATGACAAAGTTATTACAAATGGTCGACGCAGTATTACTGGAATACAGCTGGCATATACTTGCAACCATGTAGCTTTTGAGATATATGTTGATTCCTGCCAAGAAAACATAAATATGTCTGGTTTCTATCTCTATAATAGATGAATTAACTTAATAATAACAAATCATTAACCTGCTCAACACTGTGATCCAAAATGCAGGCCGCTAAAGAACCTCAGAATATGGTTTAATTAACAGATCTGAGTAAGGTAATTCAATATTTCTGTTTTATCCTTTCTCTATTTTTAAATAAGATGCTCTTATTTGTATCTGTCCGCATCAGATTTCCATTTTTGATTCTTCTCTCGAAGAATTAAATACATAACCTAGAACCATCTTGTTAGTGGTCCCTCCTCCTGAGCAGGAGACATCACACTGTGATGAAAGAGGTACATCCATGTCGGGCAGTCTAAAGCATGAACAGGTGTAGCTCAGACCATACAAACAAACACTGGTTGATTTAGTTGCAGCCTAGAGCGAAACACCACCAAGTTGTACAAATAGAACAGAAATCAGCAAGCAGCCACATCGAAGCAAAGCAAAAGGCAGGTGTAAGCTGATAAGATGAAAATGCCCAGTGGAAAACAAGACGTGATAATCATTGGCGGGGGTTTGTCGGGTGAGTTTCTTTGTGTTCAGCTTTTTCAGTTTCACACTTTTTCCTCTTAAGTTGTCAGCACGATGGGTTCAGAGCTGAAGCCATTCAAATGTAAAGCAGTTTATACTTTATTAATAAATGGATATTATGTTTAAAGGACAATAATTCCGGAAGCAGTAATCTGAATTGCCGTCATTTCATAATTATAGAATAATAGGAAAGTGGTGTTAAATCCTTTTATAAACATGTTAGTATTTATTCATAATTTCTGAAAAGCAAATGTCAGTTTGTCCAAAGAATATTAAAGTGAAAATGAATGTTTTCAATGCACATTAATTTAGTTCTTATCTAAAATTCAGACTTCATGTATGTGTGGGCTGTAGGCATAATTGTAATCGCCTATCTCTTACATAGAAGACATTTATATGCAATCCTCTCGCAGAGCTGTGAATAATCGATATGGTATCAGAGCATGCTATATTAAGGGTGCTTTTTATAGTGGGCATTTTATACAGGTGTCTATATGGGTTGTGGTTCCAATTACAATGTGTATTTTCACTGAGCCGAAACAATCAGTTTCCACTGTTCAAACAGACAATTTAAACAAATTAAATCAACAGATGACTGGAAATAAAAAAAGGGATGTCAAACAAATCTTGCTGGAGTGTGGCATTTTGCAGTATGCCCCGTTAGTTAAATCTTTTCCTGCAGCCTTTAGCCTAAAGATATTTCTCCCCATAATTTCTGGCAATGTGGGCTGATAAATGGCATAACGAGGTCAATGGAGGATCTTGAATCTTTGTGAATGACAAGATTGACAGGATTGATTAGTTCTTCACCATTAAAAAAGAAACAAAAACGAAAGAGAAACATTGTGGTTTAAATTCAAAGCATGCACTGAAAGCCAAATAATGAGAGGGAAAGAAAGATTGAACTGAACGAGAGAAAAAAAAGCACCAAAGAGGAAAAGAAAAATTAAAATGACATTTCAGTGAAGACTTTACTATGAGATTTAACTCAATCCTCTTCTGTGCCAGTTTGATTTTATTTGTATTAAGCGAAGATTATGCTGTTGAAAGGATACTTATACTGTGAACTATCAACCATAACATTCTGTGGTGAGTTTAAAGGGAAATTAATATGCAGATGCATTCATTTCTGAAAATAAATATTGGGGAAGTTAAGAGAGAGGAGTTGTTTTTGAGGGCAAACAGAAAAGTAGTGTAAGTCAAGAAGCACAATATGAAGATTTGTTCATTCCCTGAACATGCTTGCATGTTAATAATGGCATATGTCATTAATACGCTTTATTTTTTCAGGAATATTTGGTCCAATATGTTTTAATAATGGGCTAAACTTTTAATGCATTTTGTTTTTGTTAAGAATAGAGGTAGTTCATTATGTGAATCTTTGTGCAAGATGCTTTGCGCAATCTGGGTGTTGGCCTGGATCTTCCTAGGTGGATGGAGATGAGCATTTATACCATTTTGGAGATTTGGACACTCCACTCACATGACACACCATACCTCAACATGAATGCTCCAAATAAAGACGGCACGGTGGCAAAGTGGTTAGCACTGTTGCCTCACATGCCAGGGGCCCAGGTTCAAATGATGGCTTGGGTCACTGTCTGTGTGGACTTTGCACATTCTCCTCGTATCTGCCTGGTGCTCTCACAGTCTAAATGTGCACTGAATCAAACAGGCGCTGGAGTGTGGCGACTAGGGGAATTTCACAGTAACTCCATTGCAGTGTTAATGTAAGCCTTGCTTGTGACTAATTAAACATTTACATCACTTTAAGTGGAGATTTACGGGACTTCAAAGTCCTTATGGTAGCTGAAAGAACTGTTACGGAGAAGATATGCCAAATGGTCACGTGATTTGCTTATGATTTTATGAGAAGAGAAATTTCAGAGTTTTCCACAAAAATTGGAAGGAAAACAGATTTTGCCAATTTTATGGCAGAAACATCTGAAAATATATTGGTAGTAATGGCTTAAAACTTGATAATTTGCAGTTACATGGTTCTTTTTATGATCTTAGGACGTTCTAAAGAATTTCACAGCCAATTAATTATTTTTTGAACTGTTACAGTTTTGTCATGACAGCAGGGGGCCTAATTGATGGGCCAAAAGAAGATAGGGAAAGACAGCAGGGAATCTGCAAGTTGCAGGATTCCATAAACAGCAAGGAGAAATGATCAGGAAATCTCTGATGTTGGTTGAAAGCTAAATGATGATCCTGATACTTTTCTTACTTTTCTATGAGTAGAGTACTGAGACCTGTTACACTCCTACTGAAATAACTGAAAAGGCTTCTCATTACCAGTGTAGTTCAAAAACTGCATCTCTGACACTGCAGCACTCTATCAGCACTACATGGAAGTGTCAGCCCAGAGAATAGGCTCAATTCACTAAAATGGGGCCTAAATCCACAGCTTTCTGCTGCAGATGATCCCTTTCCCCCCCATTCCCACTTTTATGTTTGCCCACTCCCAGGGCTAATGTAAAAGAATATCTCTAACTTTTTGGCCAGCAACAAAGATTCGTTACTTGTCTCTGGACTTGAAGAAAGCTGCTCCCAAAACCAAGGAATCTCTATGACATGGATATCCCTTTCCCAACATAACTTTGATTCTGGCAACAAGTCAAAGGGATCTTTGGTCATTCAAGAATAGTGAAGCAGAGTAAGTGGCCAATCACATTAAAGTATTACCACAGACAAAATGCCAGGGACTAAAATTCACTGATTGTGCTTCACTTTTAACAATAGTTTGCAGAAGATAAAACAAATTATTTGACAGATAAAGCTGGAAGCTGGACTCTCATATAGAAATCGCCATAAAAAATATTTTGAAAAAAGTATAAAATTTATCATAGTGAAGAAATGTGACATTCCACAAATATAAAATTAGGTTTTTAGGGTCAGAGATGTTTTTAAGCAGTAACTATGATCTTAGTTGATTTCTTTAAAATCCAGTTAAACCTCATTCAACAACATATAGGGTGGGATTCTCCCCCAAAAATTCTAAGTGTCAAATTTGCATAAAAGTTCCTGCTGGAGAGGCCAGCAGCATAGTGCTGAGTGGGCCACTGTGCATGTGTGTGCTGTCAGAGCAGAGATCAGCGCATGTGTAGTAACCCCACACTGCCAGCCTCCTGATTGTTGGCTATGCGACACCTCCACCATCTGATTGCTGCACCCCCTCCCCTCCAGCCCACCTTAATCTCTCCCCTTTTCCTCCAGCAGAGCCTATTTCCCAATTCCCCATCCCTCCATGCCCATCCCGATGGCCAGTCCAATCACTGGCCTCCCTCCCTCTGTCATGGCCAAGTGCAGAGTTTCAGTGGGACCCCACGCCATTTCCACTGATCACCTCTCCCTTATAGGCCTCTGGCCCGTACCCTTGGTACTGCCTGATGCCCAGTGGGCAGTGCCGAGATGTCCTCTAGGCGTTGCTACTTAGCCTCTTGGACACTCCCGAGGGCTAGGCTGGGTCTGCCAAAGTTGTGGATTTAATCCCCATTTTAGTGAACTGAGCTTATACTCTGGGCTAAAACTTCCATGCAACGCTGATAGGATGCTGCCATTTAAGACTGAAACTATTGTCTGTTGCCTCTGTACACTTTCCCTTCCACTAACCCACCAATCAAATTTCCTGTAAAATCTACCTTTCCTTAGCTATGAATTCGCATTTTTCTCTAGTTTCTCTCCCATCTCTTTTTATGTCCTCTCCAAACTCACCTTGTCCATTGCCCCTCCCTTACCCCTGATCTCCTGGTGGGCTTCCTTGGCTTCACTCCAGCTTGGTTAGGCCTCCAGCTCCCAGCTAGTTGGGAGCTGTTGTAAGCCCCACTCACTCTGCCATGATCTTTCTCTCTTCACACACTTCCAATTCTACCCTTGAGTACTGTAAAAGGGAACACTTCTGGCTGCAGTGGGGGTGGGGAGGTGGGGGGAGGGGAGGGTAAGCGGGGCTGGGGGGACACTGGGTCGGAGACTTCAGTCTCGTTGTAAGTCATGCCCTGCAGTGGAGGACAGGCTCAGTAATAGAAGTTGTAAGCTTTAGGTATTATTTAACACTGACAAACCGCTGACCCTATCTCATCTAGTCTCTCCTCCAACAGTAAGTATAAGGAGCTCATGAAATTCTCAGTCACTTAAGATTGAGACCATTGTCTGTTGCCTCTGCAACACTTTCCCTTTCACTAACCAACCAGGCAAATTTCCTGTGAAATCTACCATTCCTTAGCTATGAACTCGCATCTTTCTCTAGTTTCTCTCCCATCTCTCTTTATGCCCTCTCTAAACTCATCTTGTCCATTGCCTGTTCCTTTGATTCTATTCCCACTGTAGCTATTCCATTCTCTCCTCCTGGCCCCATGATAGCTGATGAGGTTCCCTTTCATCAGGTTAGACTCCTCTCTCCTTTAAATCATCACCACTCTCTTCAAAAAACACCCCTTGACTCCACTGATCTTGCAAACCACTATCCCATCTTCAATCTAACCTCTCCTTCACTTCTCAAATCCTTGAATGTGTCAATCCCCTATCTGTGCTCAACTTTCCTGGGACTTCATGTTTGCATTCCTCCAACAACTTCCACCCTGACACATAACCAAAACAGCATCATAAATCAATTCTATTCAACTGTCACAAAGGTAAAGCTTCCTATCTCATCCTTCAGGACCTGTCTATAGCTTTTGATACGAAAGAAACACTGGAGAATCCCTCTTGGAACTTCATCTGCAAACTTCCTCTGGGCAAATACCCTGCACTGTGAATAATCTGAAAATGTGAATTAGATCGCAAACTTCAGGTTACATCAGCAGTTAATCAGAAAAATTTACAAGAATTAACATCTCTTCTAACTCCTGAGAAACTATTGTAGATAGACCACAAACCCATCCCCACCCACCCATCACTCCAAACTCCCCCCATACTCCCAACTAACCACACCTCCGGAGCCCCATGAAATTCCATTCACCCTCATAGGACCAGCCTCCTAGCCTCTGACCCAACCCAAATCAGCCTCTATACCCAACAGGGACCCCCTTCCATAGGCCCAACCCCACCCTGATATTGACCCTGATCCCAACCTGCAGATCTGACATCTGCCCCACTCGACCCAATCCAATCTGACTCCTCCACTATCCTGAGCCTCCCCCTGACCCTACACCTGCATGCCCAACCCAACCCAATACGACACCCCAGCTCCCGTACAGACCCAATATAGTTCGATTCGACTTAACAAAGATTAACAAAGAAAATTACAGCACAGAAACAGGCCCTTCAGCCCTCCAAGCGTGCACCAACAATACTACTCAACTGAACTAAAACCTTCCAGGGACCATATCCCTCCATTCCCATCCTATTCATGTATTTGTCAAGATGCCCCTTAAAAGACACTATTGTATTTGCTTCCACTACCTCTCCCTGCAGCAAGGTCCAGGCACCCACTACCTTTTGTGTAAAAGATTTGCCTCATACATTTCCTTTAAACCTTGCCTCTAACACCTTAAACCTATGTCCCTGAGTAATTGACTCTTCCACCTTGGAAAAAAGCTTCTGACTATCCACTCTGTCAATGCCCCTCATAATCTTGTAGATTTCTATCAGGCCCTGACCTGACTCAACTACCCTCCCGACCTTTCCTGACCGCTCTTCTATTGGCAGAATGGATTCCTCTCCCACCTGACCCACCCCCCTCCCCACCACACCTCCACCGAGATCCAAATCCACGTTCTGCACCCGTCTCACCTCTGCCATGATCTTTCTCTCTTCACACACTCCCAATCCCACCCTTGAGTACTGTAAAAAGGAACATGTTGATGGCTGCGGCTTCAGTTATCTGGGGCCTAACCCCACTTCCCACATTTAGGACATTCCTTAAAAGCTACTTCTCTGACCAAACTTTTTGTCTACCACATCTACCAGAAGGATGTGGTGGCTTTGGAGAGAGTGCAGAAAATATTTACCAGGATGTTGCCTGATATGGAGAGCATTAGCTATGAGAAGAGGTTGGAGAAACTTGGTTTGTTCTCACTGGAACAATGGAGGTTGAGGGGCAACCTGATAGAAATCTACAAGATTATGAGGGGCATTAACAGAGTGGATAGTCAGAAGCTTTTTTCCAAGGTGGAAGAGTCAATTACTCAGGGACATAGGTTTAAGGTGTTAGAGGCAAGGTTTAAAGGAAATGTATGAGGCAAATCTTTTACACAAAAGGTAGTGGGTGCCTGGACCTTGCTGCAGGGAGAGGTAGTGGAAGCAAATACAATAGTGTCTTTTAAGGGGCATCTTGACAAATACATGAATAGGATGGGAATGGAGGGATATGGTCCCTGGAAGGTTTTAGTTCAGTTGAGTAGTATTGTTGATGCACGCTTGGAGGGCTGAAGGGCCTGTTTCTGTGCTGTAATTTTCTTTGTTAATCTTTGTTCTTATCTGTTTATGTGGCTATCAGATTTTGTTTTTGAAAGCACCTTTGAAGTGTCTTGAGGTATTTTGTTACATTAAAAAGGTGTTATATGAATGTAAATTGTTGTTGTTATATTGGAATTTCATGAATTGTTTTAAGGAATCACAAACCTTGGCTTCAGACCAGAGCTACTTGTGCAGAGGATTGATGCCAAGAGAGCACTGAGTGAATGGAACAGCGTAGGTACGCCAGGAAGACTGATATTGTCCAGGGAATCAGCCAAGAGAGCGTTACTGTTTAATTCATTTTGGGAAATGGGCGTCGCTGGCTGGCCAGCATTTATTGCCCATCCATAGTTGCCGTTGAATGAGTGGCTTGTTAGGTCTTTTCAGAGGGTAGATGAGAGTCAACCACATCTCTGTGTGGCTCTGGAGTCATATGTAGACCAGACCAGGTAAGGATGGCAGATTTCCCTCCCTAAAGCACATTAGTGAACCAGATGGGTTTTCCCAGTAATTGACAATGGTTTTATGGTCATCAGTAGATTCTTAATTCCAGAAGTTTTTTTATTATTGAATTCAAATTCCACCATCTACCATGGCAGTGATTCAAACCCGGGTCCCGTGAACATTAGCTGAGCTTCTGGATTAATAGTCTAGCGATAATGCCTCTAGACCATCGACACTCTTACTGCTGTCATCTTTCTAGCAGCATGTGGCAAAATCTATATTTCTACTGGGCCACTGTGACAATTTACAATTCATTGTTTTATTATGTATGTAACAAAGCTTAAAGGATTGCGACCTTTTGCTCTTGAGTTAATCATTTAGAACCATATATTCTGGATGTGAAACATAGGGAGACACAATACTATAACTTTTAGTTATTAGAGCATAGCACAGATTATTTCTAAAGGAACCAGCTTGAGAAAACGTGAGAAATTTAAAGGGAGCATCTTAATTAAAACTAAGATCAAGATGATTCTTGGGCTAGAATAATAGAATTGCTTGGGTTTCTCATGTGAAAGCCAACAAATATAAAACTGTGGACAGAATGTTCCCACTCCTCCCAACCTGGAGCTGGGTTTAATGGGAGATGGAGGGGGAATAGTGGGGTGTGGGTCAAAGGACTGTAATTTTGTGAGAAAAATTCTAAGTACCTAGTTAGCCTGAAAATGGAAGAGTTTCAATCCATTCTTTGGGTGTGTCCGAATGGCAGATCTTAATCACTAAAAGAAGGAAAAAGTGGACTAGACAATTTCTAGCCACTAGAGGGAGTGGGTGGGGCTTAACTCACAGGGAGGCTCCTGCAGTAACAGAGGGCCACATTCACCAATGCAGATTTTTGGTTGTACCTGCGCAATGGCAACCAGCAGAGAGCTAATGGGTCTGAGAGATCTGTCAGCGCCCTGCTGCTGCAGCCATCGTGAATGAACCCTCACCCCCCAGCTGTACAGCCCCGCAGCCCATCCTCAGTGCTCCCACGCCTGGAAATATCACCCACACACTCCCCAACCTCACAGACCATTTGCCATCCTCCCCTGCCCCATCGATCACATGCAGAATCACAGCAGGCACCGCCCGATAGGGCTGGCCTCATTCCCTCAGGCCACACCGTTGTGCCAGGCTGGCAGTGCCATAGAAGATTTTCCTCGGATGGTGATGACCAACACGAGGGGACATAACTTTAAATTAAGAGGTGGTAGTTATAGGACGGATATCAGAGGCAGGTTCTTCACACAGAGGGTGGTGAAGGCGTGGAATGCCCTGCCTGCAGCAGTTGTGGACTTTCCTACTTTGGGAGTATTCAAATGTTTGGTGGATAGGAATATGGATGATATTGGAATAGTTTAGGTTAAAGGGTCCATTGGCCGGCGCAACATCGAGGGCTGAAGGGCCTGTACTGCGCTGTAATGTTCTATGTTCTATGTTCTATATGTGATTTGACCAGCTTGCTCTGTCCATTGTTGGGCGATGTGTTAAAATCACTCTCAAGAAGTCTGTTTCCTGCCAGAGTAAAATGATGGTGGGAATGTGCGCGCCCACATATCCTGGTGGGTTGCCACTTCTGCCAAAGGCTGGCTTGCGGATATTTTGCAACTGGTTAATGGGGTGCAAATAAAGGCCTGATTGGAATCATTCCACCACCTCTCTTCACCCCACACCAATCATTCACACTGCTAGTTGGCTTTCATACCTGTCCAAAACAAACCAAGCATGCTGAATGCCTTCTTCATCACTCTGTCCACCTGTGACTCCACTTTCAAGGAGCTATGAACATGTAGCCCGAGATCTCTTTGTTCTGTAACTCCCCCCAGTGCCCTACTGTTAACCGAGTAAGTCCTGCCCTGGTTTAATCTACCAAAATGCATAACCTCACATTTGTCTAAAGTAAACTCCATCTGCTATTCGTCAGCCCACTGGCCCAATTGATCAATATCCCGTTGCAATTGGAGATAACTTTCTTCACTGTCTACTATGCCACCGATCTTGGTCTCATCATCAAGCTTACTAACCATGCCACTATATTCTTATCCAAATCATTAATATAGATGACAAATAACAGTGGACCCAGCACGGATCCCTGAGGCACACTGCTGGTCACAGGCCTCCAGTTTGAAAAACAAGCTGGAGGAGGACCAACCCCCCCTCAAAACCAGCGTGTGTCCAATTAGTGTGAGGAAGGGAGAAGTTAAACAGTTGGATTGACCAGTGGGAGAGGGGAAAATGTCGATGACTGTGGTTTTCTGTCCAAGCGATGTAAAGGATGATAAATCTGTTCTAATAACTCAGGGACAAACGCTTCCCCACCCACCACACACTGGAAAGGTGAAGCGAAATCAGAAAATTCTGGAAATTCTCAGTGATTGCACTCTTCACATCATTTAATGAACTTGATAATCAGTGTAACAGCTTACTTCAGCACACTCTTAAACTGCTCTCTGAATTTAGTCTGGGTAATGGCATAAATATCAGTGTTTGTGCAGCAACTCATAGATTCGCTACAGTGCTGAACAGAATAAAATAACATGTTTGGAGATCTGAGTAGCTCCTCAATCAAAGAATGGGACGGGTAATGTTGCTGCCAACTGATAGATGTCTCAATAGCACAGTGGTTAGCAGTTCTGCCTCACAGCACCAGGGACTGGGTTTGATTCCCAGCTTGGGTTACTGTGTGGAATCTGGACTTTCTCCCCAGTCTATGGGTGAATTTCCTCCGGGTACTCCGGTTTCTTCCCAAAGTCCGGAAGACGTGCTGGTTAGGTGTATTGGCTAAGTTCTCCATCAGTGTACCCAAACAGGTGCCAGATTGCGGCTATGGGGGGATTTTCATAGTAACTTCATTGCACTGTTAATGTAAACCTCTTTGTCACACTAATGAATAAATTTACTTCTGCTTCTGATTCCTATGTCCTTGATCAAAGTGGGATAAATGGCAATGGGGAAAAGGCAGGGAATTGGAGTTAGGATGAGAAGGAGTGGGGAATGGGATGGATGGATAGAGAATAGGGATTGTGACTGGAATAGAACACAATAGCTTCATTCATCCTCAAACGTAAATGATAAAAAGAGTAATGCAGTTAAAATATAGTTTGTAGGATAATATCTGATTTCTGTACAAGAAGACATGGGGGCAATTCACAGAGATCAGAAATGAAGATGGAAGCTTCTAGCAACCCAGGAACATCACATGCAGCAGTGAGTGGATGGAGCATAGACTATGTGGATCTTCCAGAAGGTGGATCTTCGGACTTAAATAGTGGACCAGTCGATGTCTGGCCAACTGTTAAATATAGCACATGGATATGATATTGGCATGTGAGCCATTCAGTCTGCCCTACTGTGCTAAACTTTGGGAAACTCCTGATTGCATAACGAATTATGTCAGCATTATGCAATACAGTGCAAATTCCCAGCAGCCTCTGCAGCGGGCAACTCTACCCATTTCAACTCCATTCCGACCCCCACCACAGGATTTAGTCTAGGAATGGAAAATTCCACCCTATGTTTTTCTTCTCAATCAGAAGAAACTTTTCAACCATTCCACAGACCTGTGAGAAAATTCCAGAGCAGAATTTACAGGCATTGTCCCAGAGAAGCAGTTCAAAGATGAAGACATTTCCTGGCCAAGAGATTGGCCTCTGACAATCCTATTGTTGAGCTAGTCACAAAAAATGCACGGAGACACAAAATGCCTGCCAGTTTTCCTTCATTAATTTGTCTGAGAACTTGGGGCCTTTGCCTAGATAACAAGGACACATATGTCAGACTCCTATTTATTGACTACAGTTCAGCCTTTAACACCATTATTCCCATGATACTCATTTCCAAATTCCGTGGCCTGGTCTTTGGCAACTCCCTCTATGGTTGGATCCTGAACTTCCTAACTCACAGACCACAATCAGTAAGGATAGGCAACAACACCTTCTTCACGGTCATCCTCAACACTGATCCCCACAGGGCTGTGTTTTCAGCCCCTACTATATTCCTTATACACCTATGACTGTGTGATAAAATTCCCCTCCAATTTGATTTTCAAGTTTGCTGACGACACCATCTTAGTGGGTTGGATCTAAAACAATAACGAGATAGAGCACAGGAATGAGATAGAGAATCTGGTGAATTGGTAAGGCAACAATAATCTCTCCCTCAATGCCAACAAAACGAAGGAGATTGTCATCAACTCCAGGAATCGTAAAGGAAAACATGCCCCTGTCTATATCAAGGAAAATGAAATAGAAGGGGTTGAGAGCTTCAAGATTTTAGTGTCCAGATCACCAACAACCTGTCCTACTCCCCCCATGCCAACATTACAATTAAGAAAGCCCACCAGCACCTCTACTTTCTCAGAAGACTGAGGAAATTTGGCATGCCCGCTACAATCTTTCTGATTGTATTACAGATTGGTATGGCTCCTGCTCTGCACAAGACTGCAAGGAGCTACAAAGGGTCATGAATGGAACCCAATCCATCATGCAAACCAGCCTCCTATCCATTGACTCTGTCTACACTTCCTGCTGCCTCGGCAAAGCAGCCAGCAAAATTAAGGACCCCATGCACTGAGGATATTATCTCTTCCACCTTTCTCTATCAGGAAAAAGATATAAAAGTCTGAGATCACCTACCAACTGACTCAAGATCAGCTTCTTCCCTGCTGCCATCAGACTTTTGAATGATCTTATCTTGCATTAAGTTGATCTTTCGCTACACCCTAGCTATCTCTATAACACTCCATTCTGCAATCTCTCGCTTCCTTCTCCATGAAGGTATGTTTTGTGTGCAGAGATGCAAGAAATAATACTTATCACTATATGTTAATGCATGTGACAATAATAAACCAAATCAAAATCAAATCAATGCAGAATTTGCTTGTGAGAAAGTGTATCTTACTGTTCTGTCACACTGTACATCAGTATAACGTAGTTCATGGACATGTATGACACATAGGAGATTGGAAAGACCTGAAATTAATCTTTTTGCTTGGGGACATATCAGGCATGTGATAGGCAGATCATGCGATGACCCTATCCAATCGAATCAGGATTAATACATCAGTGTGACCAGGCCTCACTTAGTTTACCCCAGATAACCGTTAGCCTGGCATGTTTTCCCTCAGGCGCTCACTGTTCTGGAGTGGATATTCTAGCAGGGGTAGCGAGTGTTAAAACTTCTGCAAATACAAAAACTTTAAAGGAAGTTTTGGAAATATTTGGAGTGAAAGAAAGCACATGCTTTGACGGGTCGGCAAAGATTTTGTAGCCCATACAACAGCAAGTACATTAAATTTGAAAGCCTCAAAATCCACAAGTGACTAGCATAAGAGTGCACCTAGCTTTCCCTGCAACTTTTTCACCTGCTGTCTCTCTCTGTCTCATAAGATGGTGCTTAAAACTCACCTGTTTAACTGAGTGTTTGATCTCTCATAATCCCCTCTTTGACTTGGTGTTAATTTTTGTTTGATTATGTTCCTATCAAGTGCCTTGGGACTTTTTGCTATTTTGGAGGTGCTGTAGACAAAGGATCCTCTGAAATCCAAATGTCAGCTCTTTTCTCTCCTTACAGATGTTGCCAGCCCTGCTGAAATTTTCCAGCATTTTTCCTTTTGATTATATAAATACAAGTTGCTATTGACTATTTGATGCATTATACATCTGTATCTAGAGTTCATATGTCTGTATCATCAGCAATGAGAAAAGGAGGCATTACAAAATCATGCTGATGATATGATTGCCCTGTGGTAGGTATGGTGACTTCAGTAAGAATGTTTCCTTGCAGTGAACGTAACAATATGGACAGGTAAACAAACACGTTTTGGTGTTGCTTGGCTCAAAGCCTTTTAGCACTTCATTAAGAAAAAAGACCACTGAAATTTCTTACAAATGTAGAAGTTACGTATAAATTTATTCAATATTATACATTTTTGTTAATTTGCATTTTACCAAAAGACAACACTAGCCTTTGACAAGATTACATTATGATAGTTTTAATTATAATTGATGTGCATCCTTAAAATGAATCAAATGAAACAAGTTATATGATGTGTAGACTTGACCAGCAATAACAGCTGGTGTTCTGAAATCATTTCTGTTTAGTTGTTTACCACCCTCTGTCTGAGGCATGTAATTTCCTGGCCTGCTGCTGCACTTTGACGTGTATTGATTTACACCTCAATAGCTTGAAGAAATCATCTCAGAAACCTTTATTGTACTGTCAGTGCATCGGAAATGAGTGGGAGGCAAGTGCTGTGCTGAATGCAGATGGATGGCTTTGAATTGATTTATATCAGTGAAGAATTATTAAACTCTAAGCTTTACCGGTAGTGGAAGTGAAAGGATCTTGCAATGCCGACAGATTTATTTTGTAATCTTTGGAACTGGGTTTGCTGCTGCTTTGAAAGAAAAACATTTTTAACATGCAGTTTTTAAAAAGGAGTGAGAGTTAGCAAGACCAGTGCATGAAGTCATGGAGTGATGGGATGTGCACATTAATTTTTTCATTTCAACAATATGTCTAAGTTGTTCTATTTTAATAAAAATGTGATGACATTCATTGATCAAGCTAATCAGCTATCTTTGACTCCATACCTTTCCAGGATGATGTCCATTAACCAGACAGTCCTCGTTGATTTTCACAAAAAACTGGCTTACAAGGATCACAAATGCCCTGTGGCCTGAATCTAAGTTTGCCCATTTTAAATTGATTAACAGCAATTCATTTTATTGTAACATCACAAGCTGATGAATCTAAAGAATTAACATGGGGTGACTTTTTTGCAAAGTTATGTTAATGCAACTTATTTTCTGGTTGAGGCTTTTCCTCAGCAGAAAGATCCTTCTGATTCCTTTCTAATCCTGTTGTCTTCATTCTCTAGGTCTGTCTGCTGCCAAACTCTTAACAGAGAGGGGCTTGAAAGTGGTTGTTTTGGAGGCCAGAGATCGTGTTGGTGGAAGAACATACACTGTTCAAGTAAGTCGTGAAAACGACTCCGATGTACATTTCAGGAGTTGCAGAGGTTCCAGAAATTAACTTAGGAGTTGTGTTCAGGATCTGGGCTATGTTCTGTGGAAGAGCAGATTATGCTTTGACTAATGTGAAGGATGTTTGTTTGGGACTGATGCAAGTTCTAATGTTTTTATACAAGGCTGAGGTTGGAACTCAAAGGAAGTGAGTATTCAAACAGTCAAGAGTGCAATTATTTACATGTTTGAATAATAACACAACCAATCTGCCCAGATTGTCAACCAGGAAGGCAGAAATTGAGCTTTTCCTTTATTTTCCAATATTTGAAAGTTAATCATTGTATTTGCCCCCTTACCCCCTCAGTGTAACTGACAATGTGATCAGTGAATCCTGAAGTATCGTGATGTTTTGTACAAGGGAACCTCACAACTTCTTGCACAGACACTTATTCCAAATACTCTTGTTGTCCTATAGTACATGCTGACTCTGAGCCTGTGTTTGAAAGAATTGTGAATGTGTGTAATTGAAGCCTGATTCTATAGTGCAGTAAAAGGTATCCGTCACAAACACAAAAAAGGGGCCACTTGGTAATTTTGAAAAGACGTTCCAACTATCCAAATTATTCCGTTGTGCTACCCAGCTTAACATTGTACTTGAAAATTCGCGTACTGTTACAGCTAACCCTTTCCTTCAAAAAGGAAAGATTTATTCCATTGCCTGAAACCTCACTGTCATGAGCTCAGGGTGAGATTGACTACTGTTGACATCAGGGTATCATTTGACTGGGGTGCCATTTGACCGAGGGCCTGATTTTACCATCACGTTGCACCATTTCCGGGCGCAAAACTTAGTAAAGATGGGCATGCAGTCAGTAACACGATCTGTGCCCACCTCCACACTGATTCTCCCTTTATCAAGGTCCAAAATGGCTGCAATTGGGGCCGTGCCTGAACGGGCGTAACAGCTATTTATAAATGTTCTTATGGCACTTCCCCCTTTGCCAATGTGTTCGCCCAATCAGATTTAACGCCAAACAGACATGCTCTACAAAAGTTTGATTTGGCTGCTCCAGTTAGTGAGGAGGTAAGTGCCGAATGTCCGACAGCTCTCTGCTTGAGATCAGTGGGGAAGGAGGTGTCTGCTGCCACTGTGCCTGAGATTGCTGCGGGAAGGATGGGAAAGGGGACCATGATTGATCTGAGTGGTGAAAGGATGTGGGGATAAGGGATCAGTAATGTGTGAGAGTGGGGCAATAGCTGTGGGAGCCAGGGAGACATTATCCAGCCCAGGAGCGATGTGGGAGGGGAGCCGCATTCTATTATATTTTTCTGTGCATGGTTAGTTGGAGGCACTGATTGGAGGTACAGGATATTGGACACATTAAGGTTTCTACAGTGCAATTCAGAATAGCTGATACTTTTTCAGGCAGAATGCATATGGCAGGACTGGAGAATGGGTCTAAAAGTCGGATCTGAAACACTCCCTGTTTCAAGTCTGCCCAGCACTTAGAATCAAAATGATAGAATATGGTCTGAAGTCTGGCATAAAGGAGCCTAACAAAATGGAAGCCATGGGAATCTGGGGGGCAATGCTCTGCTTATTAGAATCACATCTAGCACAAACAAAGACGCTTGTGGTTGTTGGAGATCAATTACCTCAGTCCCCATGACTTTGCTGCAGGAGTTCCCCAGGGCAATGTCCTAGGCCCAACCATCTTCAGCTGTTTCATCAATGATTTTCCCTCCATCATAAGGTCAGAAGTGGGAATGTTTGCTGATGATAGCACAATATCAAACACTATTCATGACAGTTGAAGCATCAATGTTTAAATGCAGTTTGGACAATATTCATATTTGAGCTCATAAGGAGCAAGTAACATTTGTGCCATACGAAGGTTATGATCCTTGACCAGACCCCTAGGTTTTTGGAGAGATTTGGTTAGGGACCAATAGCTTTTTGTTTAAAGTCAATTGGCCATGAATTTCACCAAATTCCAATCTCTCTAGCTACAAGATTCAAGATACTTGCTAAGAGGATAAAACCCCAAGGCTTCATGGGTTCTGAACAAACAAAAATAAACTTTACCATATAAGATCAAAAAGATACAATAAATTATAATATCTATGTTATGCTCTAGGATTAATGTGAGGTAGATGTGAGGCACAGGCAAACTGTTGTTAAACACATCTCACTGCACACTAAATCTCAAACACAACCAAAACATATCCCACAGATTTCTATTTAATCCACCCATATATCAGTAAACACTCCTGAGTCAAAGAATCTCATTAAATCTCTGTATGTCTCATGAAGTATTCCAAACTTTTCACTTTCAAACATTAAGCCTCTGAAATCTTTGAAAACTGCTCTATCTCAACTGTCTTGCTGCTTGCACACATCCCAGCATATCAAACTCATTTCCTGAGACTTTGTTCCCCTAGATTTTTGTGTTTGCACGTCAACCTCTACTTACTGGCTCAATTCCTGAACAAGTGCTGGAGTGCGGTGAGTAGGGGAATTCCACGTAACTTCATTGCAGTGCTAATGTATTTCTTACTTGTGACTAAGAAAATAAACTTTAAATTTAATTTTAGTAGCTGGCCAGCTTCAGTGGGCTGGCACTGCCCTGAATTTCAGCCAGCTCCAGGCTACCCTCTATACTAAGCTATTAATAGCTCTCAGGGCTTCTTCTGAGTTCCAATTCTTTCTAATACAGAGCCAGTAACTTTCTGTAATCTTGTCAGCTCCCCCAGGATTTCTCTTGAGCCCTAACTGCACAGAGTTATTAAAAGTCTCCTGCGACTTCTCATTAGCCCCAACTACACAGAGCAACTAACAGCAACATTTTTGCCACCTAACAGCGTCACATTTTTGCTTCGGACATTTTCTTTGCTGCAGAACAATCACTTCCCCTGCAAACACACAAATGAATTTGAAAACTCCACTCATCCCCATGATTGCAGATCCTTCCAGGGCTCACTGAGTGCTTTTCAACTGATGGTAGCTCTAACTTCCAAAACAAAACAAATCTGGGCTGTACTTCTATGCAAGCAGTGTCAACACCTCACCTCCAATTTTCCAGCTAAGTAAGCATGGCTACTGTTCTATGATCTTACCTTTCCAGCTGTTAACCACTTAAGGCAACACGCCTTAATAAATAGTTATTTATTTAGTTATATTATAAATATAAATAAATAGTTATTTATTTTTATTGCCATACAGTACAAAACATATTGGCATGGTATTTAAAAATACACATGTAGAAATCACACCATGTTTCTGACAGACTTTCTAAAAGTCATTACATTTTCAGCACTGATAACAAAACCAGGCAAAGCATTCAAAGTATCAAAAGGTTTATGTGAAGAAAAATGACAAAGATCAGGACGTGAACTAAATTCCTGTAATTTAGACTTATGACCATGCAAAATCCTATAATTGGGAGTAAAAAAATTTTCAGACTTATAGTAAGGCCATGTACCAACTTATAAACTTCAACTAAATCAGAAATCAGTCTTCTCTGAAGATAAGTATATCACTTTAAAATAATAGTCTTCAAGTTGTTTCAGATGAATTTATTCCATTCCTACAGTTAAACTAGATTTCTCAGAACTGAAAATTACCTCTTGTATATTGCTATGAACTATGAACTAGGTATTTATAACACAAATGTCAGGCAATGACCATCTCCTACAGGAGAGAATCTAGCCATTTCCCTTAACATTCATTGGCATTATTGAGACTGACTCTCCCACTATCAATACCCTGGGGGTTGCCACACAGCCATAGAAATTGAACTGGAACAGCCATATAAATACTGTAGCTACGAGAGCATATCTGTGGCTAGGAATTCTGCAACAGGCAACACATCTTCTAACTCCTCAAAGTATGTCAACTATCCACAAGACACAGATCAGGAACATGATGAATACCCACAACTTGCCTGGATGATTGCAGCTCCAATAACATTTAAAAAGCTTGACACCATCCAAGACAGAGCAGCTCACTTGATTGACACTACCTTAAATATTTGCTCTCTCCACCACTGACATACAGAGGTAGCAGTGTGCGCTATCAATAAGATGGCACTGTGGCAATTCGCCAAAGCTTTTTCAGTAGCACCTTCCAAACCTATGACTTCTACCACCTTGAAGACAAGGGTGGCAGTTGTAAGGGAACATCATCACCTGCAAGTTCTCCTCCAAGCCATGTACCATCCTGACTTAGAACTATATTGATATTCCTTCATTGTCGCTGGATCAAAATAATGGAACTCCCTTCCTAACAGTGCAAGGTATGCCTATACCACAGGGACTGCAGTTGTTCAAGAAGACGGCTCAGAACCAACTTCTCAAAGGGAATTAGGAATAGACAATAAATGCTGGTCTGACCAGTAAGGCTCACATCTCATGAACAAATTTAAATATTCTGTTCTCAATGTTCTAGGACAACTATTATTGTTGTGTACTCTACGCATTCCTCCTCTGATTTATTTCTTCTATTTATTATTTCTTTCTATTTACTCTCCCTGTTTTAACAAACCTTTTCAAGCACTCCTTTTCAACCAAATTCTCTTTATTCACTCTTTCTCCTTCTTAATAAGACACACTATATTTTTGCCACCTCAATGTTAAGTGCTTTGAGACAGTTTCCTGGATGGTGATAAATTGGAATGTAAATTGTTATTGTTGCATCCACAGAGTTATAGATTGCCGAACTGGCCTCAGTGTCATTGAACTGAAGAAGATTCCTAGCACCAACCAGCCCCTATTGATTCCAATTGGAAAGCATATATGTATAAATGTTACACATTGGTAAAATTTGTCCCTTCTGATGCCCATGCTGTAGAAAAGCTTGTTAACAAATACTGCCTAGATTTACACTTGAAGAAGATCGATTGAGTATAGCAGAGGAATACTGGCATCCAAGCAGGACTCATTGCCATCAGAAGAACAGACAGGAAATTAAGAAAACTGCTACAGATAATAATGCTATTATGTAATTATTTCCTCACAGGGGCCAGAGTTCCAGTATGTTGACTTAGGTGGAGCATATGTCGGACCCACTCAAAATCGGATTTTGCGGTTAGCAAAGGAACTGGGGATAAATACATACCAAGTAAATGAAAAAGAACAACTAATTCACTTTGTGAAGGTAAGATTTTCTCCTTCATACTAAATTTGATGAATATGATATTGAAAGGGAGGAAGATCGTTCTGAAGATTGCAATTGTTTTGTATGTTTTTGTTACTGATGTTAGTGTGTACAGATGATAAGTATAGTAGATTGTAGACATTTCAATCTTCCAGACTGTGTACCTACATAGCTTCAGAGCTTTGGGGAGAGGTTATGAGTTACTCACTGCAGAATTCCCAGCCTTTGACCTGCTCTGGTTTGCTTCACAAAGTCATAGAGACAGTAATCGCATATTCAGATGTCTCTACCCGAGCTGCCCACAACAGGACTAATGCATCCAGACTTTGGCAAACCAATTCTTGAATGCTGCTAAAAACCTTAGTGTGTTCAAGATTGAAGTCATGTTTCAGTCAGTGCCAGTTACATGTCAAGAGGTGTTAGACATAACCATTGATTGCATGTGCATTAATGCTTTAGAAATAACCTCATATTTTGGTACTGTGCTAGCTATAGATGTCACTATTATCCGTGTATCCAGAAAGCGAATTCTGCCTAAGGATGACTCCATGACATGACAGTGTCTGGAAGCAGCATGTCGTTAAGATGACAATTATTACTCTGCCATTGGCTATTGTCTTTATTGTCCTGCTGAATATGTTGCAGAATCCTAGATCTACTATGGATGCCACATTAAAGCTTTGGAACGCTTTCACAAATGGTACCTGAGATCCATAATGCAAATGCAGTGTCAGGACAAAATCACAAACAATGAGGTTCATCATTATCTGGGCTCAGCAATATTGAAGCCACACTAGGAAAATTCAACTTAGATAGACAGGCCATGTCTCCTTTATGGAAGACTACTGATCCCCAAATAGACCTTCTTGGGTAAATGTATTAGGGAAAACAACAGGTTGTATAGGTGGGGAAGAAGAGGAGGGCTAATTATGGACCTTAAAGGGATTTTACACACGTAGCCAAGAGACTCTTCTATTCATTTATGGAATGTGGGCATCACTGGATAGTCCAGCAATCATTGCACACCTCTAGTTGCCTTCAAAAGTTGTTGGTGAGCTGCTTTTTTGATCTTCTGCAGTCCCTGATATACACACAGTGCTGTTAGAGAGCGAATTTCAGAATCTTGACCAGCGATAGTGAAAGAACAGAAATAGATGCTGAAGTCAGGGAGGTGAGTGACTTGGAGTGGAAGCTTCACATGACGGTATTCTCAGGCATCTGCTGCTCTTGTTGTTCTAGTTGGTGATGGGTTTGGAAAATGCTGTCTAAGAAACCTTTGGTGAATTTCTGCAGTACATCTTATAGATGGCCATTGTTTGTCGGTGATGAGAGGAGTGAATGTTTGTGGAAGAGATGGCAATCAAATGGGCTACTTTGTCCTGGATGTTGTTGAGCTTCTTGAATATTGTTGGAGGTGCATTCATCCAGGCAACTGGAGAGTATTCCATCAACACGGTGGCGCTGTGGTTAGACCTTCTGCCTCACAGCGCCAAGGAACCCAGGTTCAATTCCAGCCGTGGGTGACTATGTGGACTTTGCATTTTCTCCCCATCTCTGTGTGGGTTTCCTCTGGGCACTCCAATTTCCTCCTACAGTCCCAAGATGTGTAGATTAGAGGAATTAGCGGGTTTATGAGGATAGGGTGAGCGCCCTGGGTAAGATACTCTGTCAGAGGGAGGGCAGTGCAGACTCAGTGGGCTGAATGGCATGCTTCTGAACTGTAGGAATCCTATGATAACATTTGTGCCATCTAGATGGTGGACAGGCTTTGTGGAATCAGGAGATGAGTTACTCATGGCAGGATTCCTAACCTTACACCTGCCCTCCTAGCCACAGTATTGATATGGCTAGTTCAGTTTCTGGTTAATGATAACTCTCAAGGTGTTGATAATGTGGGATTCAGTGATGGTAATGCCATTGAATGTCAAGGGGCAATGGAAGTGGTAATTACCTGGCACTTAAGTGGCCTGAATATTACTTGCCACTTGTTAGTCCAAGCCTGGATATTATCCAGATTTTGTTGCATTTGGACATGAACAACTTCAATATCTGAGGAGTTGTGAATGGTGCTGAATATTGTGCAGTCATCTGCAAACAGTGTCCACTTCTGACCTTATGAAGGAAGGAAGGTCATTAATGAAGCAGCTAAAGATGGTTGATTCCAGGGCAGTATCCTGAGGAATTCCTGCAGTGATGTTCTGGAGCTGAGATAACTGATCTATAATCACCACAACCATCTTCCTTTATGCTAGATATCACTCCAACCAATGGAGACTTTTCCCCCTGATTCCTTTAAATTCCAGTTTTGCTCAGGATTTCTAATGCCATATTTGATTACTTTTTTCTGAGATTGTGACTTCATGCTTTAAATTCCCGAGGCAAAGTTATAGCTTTCACTATCCATTCAGTGATTTGATAGATCACATTTGTTACTTTGGTAGTCCACAGGGGAAAACTTACTTCATTCCAGCCATGTGACAGGGAATGAAGTAAATAATCTTCTTATCTGAGGTCAGAGAAAAGATTTATGAAATATTGCAAAGTTAATGAAAGTGATTAGGCGAGCAACCTTTGAAACCTCAAAGTTTGATACCACTTCACTGAAACAGTCTTTGATCAGTGAGCTATTTGTTCAGAATTATCAGATTGCAGCAAATGTGTGCTTTAGGCTGTATTTAAATTGTAGAAATAGAAGCAAATCACATTTGTCTCACTGTCTAATTGTGCTACATGCTGCCATAAGAAGCTAAACATTACCGAATAAGTATCGATTTACTGCACATGTTGGCCGAGCTTTTGATTGTTGAATCAGTAAAATTGTCAGCTCGAATTGCCTGTCCTGAGAGAAAATATTCGCCAGGACTGAATTTCATTGTGCAGATGTGGGTGTAGGCTGGAGTCTCTTGAAGTGTGGTGTCTCACTGCTGTGGCAGTGTCATAGTAATGTGGAGCTGGAGACTTAAATGTTTGAACATGAACTATTTACTGATAGCATTTAAATATTTATAGATTCCAGGTTTCCATGAAGGTAGACTGCTTCTAGAATGTTTTCATTAGGCTGTTCTTCATTGTATATTACCATGTGACTCTATATATCATACCATGGATTATGCTATTTTCCAGTCCCCTATTAATCCTTGCTCTGCTGAACACATTTAGATGACAATGGTATGCTGACACGTATCACAACAACCCTTTCATTTCAAAAGAAAATTTTGCTTTTCAATTAGGGATAACTATCTGTAATACAATCTTTATGTTGCACTCCCTGTTCTGCACCTCAAGTCTCTGACTTAATTCCCTCCACTGGTACAGCATTCTATCAAGCACATGGAAGATGATTGTGGCTGTTGGAGGACAATTATCTCGACTCCAGATATTGCTTCAGGAGTCCTTCAAGGTTATGTCTTAATTCCAGCCATATTCAGTTCCATCAGTGATCTTTTCTTCATCATAAAGTCAGAAGTGGGGAGTCTTATTTTTATGTATCCATGAGATACGGATATCACTGGGTAGATCAGTATTTATTGACCATCCCAAATTTCCCATAGAAGATAGTGTGTACTGCAGTTCATGTTTTGTAGATACACTCACAGTGCTGTTAGGCAAGGCGTTCTAGGATTTTAATCCAGCAACAGTGAAGGAACAGCAATATAATTCCAAGTCAGGTTGATGAGTGATTTGGAGGGTATCTTCCAGGTACTAGTGCTCCCAAGTATATGCTGCCTTTGAACTTCTAAGTGATAGAGGTTATAGTTTTGGAAGATGCTGAAGAAGGAGCCTTGGTGATTTATGGCCATGCACCTTGGAGGTGGTACACATTGTTACTACAGTGTTCCAGTAGTGGAGAGAATGAATGTTGAAGGTAGTGAATGGGATGCCAATTAAGCGGGCTGCTTTGTCCAGCATGGTATCAATCATCTTGAATATTGTTGGAGTTGCACTCATCTGGCAGAGCTTCCCCCAAGAAGCACTAACTACCAGTTCTGTGAATGTCCATATGATCCTGCATCAAACTGCTCAATCACAGGAAAATCCACAGAGAATGATAAAGTCATTTACTACTTGGGCATAATTAAGCAAAAGAGGAATCTGCCAAGAGAGGATATTTCCTATAGCAGATTGTGGTAAGAACAATGGCCTGGGAGAGTTTGATTTTTATCTTCAGCTTAATGCCAAGCTGCTTTTAGGCACTATCATAGAGTTAGCAATATGTAGAACATGCTTTCCGATTGGACATATAGTAGCATTCCTAGACAACACACTACCTAAAGCAGATTGTAGACATTTGGTGTAGCAGATTGTGAGCGTTGCCAGGACGTCCTGGCAATATCTCAGAAATACATCTCTAACATGCCTCTGTGGAATAACAAAAAAAAGGTGTCAGTTTCTTGTTGTGGTGACCACAGCAATCATCTTAAACTGCTCAGTAAGAATTTGAATGCAGTTAAGAGTGCCCTCTATTGGTCTGAATTATCTTCAATAACCTTGTGTTTTATTGCTGGAATGCAAATGTCTTTAACACATTTCACTAAGATAAACCTGATAAAGGCACCACAATGGCACTGTGGTTAGCATTGCAGCCTCACAGCGCTGGGGACTCAGGTTCAATTCTCAGCTTGGCTCACTGTCTGAAATTTGCACGTTCTCCACATATCTGCATGAATTTCTTCCAGGTGTTCTGGTTTCCTCCCGCAGTCTGAGCGATGTGCTAGTTAGATGCATTGGCGATACTAAATTCTCCCTCAGTATACCCAAATAGGCACCGAAGTGTGGTGACTAGTGTATTTTCACAGTAACTTCACTGCAGAGTTAATGTAAGCCTACTTGTGACACTAATAAATAAACTTTAAAATTTAATAATTCTTCAGCATAAAATTTCCCATCTGGTAGGATCTTCCATTTGAGAAATTTTACAACTCAGACTGATAAGAGGCATTCTCAGCCATCATTTAGAATTTCAAGAGGTTGAAGATGATTTTAGACTTAAGTACGCAGGGCATCAGTTGGTACATAAAGCAAATGGAATATTGCCCTTCATCATGTGAAGATTTGAGTACAGAACAGGGATGTTTTGCTACAGTTATATAGGGCCTTATTGAGACCACACCTGGAATATTATATCCAGCTTTGGTTTTTTCATCTGAGGAAGGGTGTTCTTGTTATAGAGAAAGTGCAACAAATGTTTACCAGACTGATTCCTTGGATGAGGAGAAATTGAGTTGGTTCACAAAATTTACGGGGTGATCTCACCGAACCCTATAAAATTCTAACAGGACTAGATAGGGTAGATGCAGGAAGGATATTCCAAATGGTGGGGAGTCCAGAACCAGGGTCACAGTCTAAGGATATGGTGTTAACCTTTTAAGATTGAGATGAAGAGAAATTTCTTCACCCAGAAAGTTGTGGGTCTGTGGAATTCTCTATGACAGAAAGCAGTTGAGACCAGAATATTGTATGTTTTCAAGAGAGTTAGATATTACCAGGATGTTGTCTGGTATGAGGAAAAACTGAGGGACTTGAGGATGTTTTTGTTAGAGAGATTAAGGGGTGACTTAATAGAGGCATACAAGATGATCAGAGGATTAGATAGGGTGGACAATGTGAACCTTTTTCCTGGCTAGCATGAGGGGACATAGCTTTAAATTGAAGGGTAATAGATATAGGACAGAGGTAGGTTCTTTACACAGAAAGTAGTAAGAGTGTGGAATGCCCTGCCTACAACAGTAGTGGATTCACCAACATAAAGAGCATTTAAATGGTTATTGGATAAACATATGGATGATGATAGCGTAGGTTAGAAGGGCTTTGGATTGGTTTTACAGTTGGCGCAACATTGAGAGCCGAAGAGCCTGTACTGCGCCGTAATGTTTTATGTTCTATGTTCTAGATATAGCTGATCAGGGTAAAAGGATGGATGGAAAGCATGATCAGGTGGCTCAGTTGGATGATCAACCATGAATGGCGGAGCAGGCTTGAAGTATGAAACGGCCTACTCCTACTCCTATTTTCTATGTTTCTATAATTGCTGTGTCAACACAGGGCATGAAATTGCATGGTTGGCGTGGGGTATGTGTGGTGTTGAGGTGTATGAGGATGAGGGCCAGAGGGATGGTTTATTCTTTTTAAAAAGGTTTGGACACAGTGCCAGAGGCAGGCTTTCTACCCAGCTTATCACCGCACCTTCCTCACTATCCCTGGAATCACCCACCTGGACTTTGGTGTGGTCCGTCCTCATCAACATTTTAATCCCTGGGCAGCCATTTTTAAATGGATTTTCATCTTAGAATTGGGTAACAAAAGTTGGGAAAATTCCAGACTTTGCCTGCCCACTGCAAGAGAAAATGCTAGAAAGGATAGGATGTGGGTGTTAACACAGAGAAGGATTCCGAAACAGTCTTAGATACTGCTGGATACCAAGGTGAGCAGTTCAAAAGGCCTGCCTTGGTGTTGTGAACCTTCAGTCCATTTAAAATGAAAACCAAACGGCTTTCCATCCCTTATCCTTCACAGCCCACCCCCCCAACATTACATCCGAGACTTCCTAACCCAAAGTCCTCAGTCAGTAATGATAGACAACAACAACTCTTCCACGACCATCTTCAACACTGGTGCTCTGCAAGGCTGTGTCCTCAGCTCCTTACTATACTCCTTAGATACCTCTGACCGTGTAGCCAAATTCCCCTCCAACCTGATTTTCAAGTTTGCTGATGACACCACCATTGTGGGTCAGATCTCAAACAATGATGACACACAGCACAGGAAAGAGATAGAAAATCTGGTGAACTGGGTGCAATGTCAATAATCTCTCCCTCAATATCAACAAAATGAAGGAGATTGTCATCAAATTCAGGAAGTGTATTGGAGGACGTGCCCCTGTCTACATCAATCAGGATAAAGTAGAAGTGGACGAGAGCTTCAAAATTTTTATGTGTTCAGATCACCAACAGCCTTTTCCGGTTCCCCCATATGGACGCTAAAGTTAAGAAAGCCCAACAACAGCTCTACTTTCTCAGGAGATTAAGGAAATTTGGCATGACCACTACAATTCTCACCAACTTCTACAGATGTACCATTGAAAGCATTCTTTCTGGCATATCACACAGCTTGGTATGGTTGCTGCTCTGTTGAAGACCACAAGAAACTACAAAAGGTCATGATTGAAGCCCAATCCATTACTCAAACCAGCCTCCCATCCATTGACTCTGTCTAGACTTCCCGCTGTCTCGGAAAAGCAGCCAGCATAATCAAGGACCCCACAAACCCCAGTCATACCCTTTCTGCCTTTGCTCATCGGGAAAAAGATACAAAAGTCTGAGGACATGTACCTACTGACTCAAGAACAGTTTTCTCCCTGCTGCCATCAGGCTTTTGAATGGACCTACCTCACATTAAGTTGACCTTTCCCTGCATCCCAGCTATGACTGTAATATTGCATTCTGCACTCGCTCCCTTCCTTTCCTATGTTCAGTATGCTTTGTTTGTATAGCATGCAAGAAACAATACTTTTCACTATTCACCAATACATATGATAATAATAAATCAAATCAAATCACTCTTCATGTTACTGCTGCCAAGCTATATGTCCCACTCACCCAATGGCCTCATGCCCCCAAAGCCAAGATATGATCTCCACCCACCTGTTATGATCCTTCATGCCAAGCTATGCCTCTAAACAATTCTTTGCAAAGTTATAGTATTTTGATGCCCATTCATCAACTATACACTTGATAGAAGTAATGGACATCATCCCATAGTGACAATAGGATATATAAAGAGAAAGCTTTAAAAAAGCATAATTTATTGAAACTTTTCACTTATTTAAAAAAATTTTCATTTTACTATGGCCCAATAAAAATGTCAATCATTCAGATGCTTTATAGCATCAATATCAGAAACTGTCATGACTCCATGGAATGATAGAGGACTAGGATAGGTCTATCTTCAAATGAAGCCAGTCAAGTCAGGAGTGCAGGTTAGAGCTTTTGACCCAAACCAGCCTACACCATAAAAGACTTCCAGAAAATCAGAAACTGAAAGAATGGGGGTAAGAATCAGACCTATCTGTTAAAAGGTTTTCCAGCCATCACAACTCAGTGCAAATCCAGCCCTCAACATCTGTTTACCAAGCCAGGAATTCTCCCAATTCCAAGCATCCGACTTGCAGGTGAAAATCCAGGCTGGAACTTCAAAGAATGGACAAAATTATAATCTTTATGTTAAGCAGTGTCAATGAAAGATTGCTGAAGCCTCAGCAGTTACCAACCTTTAAATCCAATTGGGAAATTTTCTTGTATTATATTTCTGTCTGTTTTTAGTTTTCTTCACTTTAACTGCAGATAAAATACTGAGTATTTTCATCTTTTGACATAAAAGGCAGTGTGCTTCTATCTTTGTTTTCCAAAGAGAAATTGCCCTTTCTGGCTTGATTTTTCTTTTGTTGTCATGGATACAACTGTTAAAGTAAAGCTCCTGAAGGTAAGCTGTCATCTTCAATATATCTGTTTGTGAATACTGATATCCAGCAATAACCTTTAGGAATTATTTGTTGCAAGAGGCAGGAGTAATTTTGTCTTTGTCTTTGACATAATTCTCATGCGTCTGACAGGTTGATCTATTTGAGTAGATACCTGCCCCAAAAAGTATCCCGGTTTGAGTTTATAGCAGTATACAAGAGATAATCATATAACTCCAACTGGTCTCATACTTGTAATTTGACATTGGGCAGGATTTTCCCACCCTTTCCTCTGACATTGCACCCCCCGCCATGGGTTTCCCGGCAATGTGGGTATCGGGGGGAGGTCCATTCAATAGGATATCCCATTGACAGTGGCAGGACCAGAAGATCCAGCTGCCTGAAAATAGTGGGTCACCTCCCACTGCCAAGCAAGGTGTTTAGGTTTTGTACTTGCATTGTTGTGTGACTGACCAGCTCTTCATGATAGCAGTCTGATGTGGCACGATTATTTGAATCCTACATTATTCAAACTCATTACTGTGACTGAACCTTATGATGGTAAAGTTTGTTGTGTGAATGGTTCACTGAAGCTGTGACATTGTCATCCATTTGCTTACATGCTTATTGTCAATGTTTTGTGCAGTATTTTGAAGGATTGACCAGTATGCACCAGTATTTGCTGATCAGAATTAGTGTTGCTTTCTCCCTTCTATCCACAAGTCCTACAGCTAAGAAAATTCAGTGACAAAGATACCAGAATGTGTTCATGTCTCCTTTACATGCTGTACTCAGTGCTACTGGCCAGCATCATGCCTCCTGTTTGCTGAATATAGACCTATATATAGAGGGACTCTAAACTTGACCTTTAGTATTGGCAACATAGAATCATAAAACCCCTATAGTACAGAAGGAGGCCATCAGGCCTGCACCAACAACAATCCCACCCAGGCCCTATTCCCCTTACTCCACATATTCCCCTGCTAATCTCCCTGAAGCTAAGGGACAATTTAATATGGCCAATCAACTTAACCTGTATATCTTTGGACTGTGGAAGGAATCCACACAGTCAGCTGAGGCTGGGATTGAACTTGGATCCCAGGTACTGTGAGGCAGCTGTGCTAATCATTATGGAACCGTGCCATTCCAGAGAGGGAAGGTTACAGGTATTCATTTCAGGGCATTAACTGTGGCCTGTGTGATCTGCTAAAATCTAAATAATGCCTTGTGTAAAATACATCAAATATTTAAGATGTTCCAGAAAGCATTCATTAATGTAACACATTGAAGTTTCCTGGAGTATTATGCTCCCACACACCCCCAGAAATGCCCCATCGGCTTCATATGTTCCACATTTGCAATTTCTTTCAATCTTTCAAGTGATGATTTTTTCTTCCTGATTCAAGTGAATACCTTCAGATTCAATTTTGACACCTGTGGAAACTCTTGTTTTCACAAAATATGTCAGGCTATTCTTGAATTCTCAGCTTATTTGTTGGTCAGCCTTTGCCTGTGTTCTGGTTGATGTCACTTATTGTTAAACTAACTGAAATCTCCACCAACCTGTGACTGACTGTCTGAACTCCATAAAAAGTCTGTCACTATGAGACTGACTAACTAAACCCCATTGTAGTGAGGCCCTATAACTATGTGATTAACAAACTGACCCAGATACTATTGAGACCCGGTTGAGTTGCTGCTTGAACAGTTCAGAATTATCAGTTACATCTATAATAATGTGACCCTGTCACTCTGTGATTTGGCAATAATCATGTGGCATCAGGGAAAATTTGTTCATATATTTCCTGTGCATGAACGTGAATAAAAAACACAACAGAGAATTCAAACTAGCGTTAAGTGACATGAAGGCCATTCTCTGATGGATAGTTAGGATGGAAAACATGGACAATAGCTAAATTGGGAGTTAAAATTACGGTAGTAAACCCAAGAGTTGATCTTCTTTTCCCTGTTATGTACTTACAAAGTCTCATGTTGGTGTGTTTGCAAAGGAACTGGAGACTTCCTGCTCACTGCGTTCACTGATAAGATGCTGCCACTGATGCTGTGTCTTGTATGGTGACACTTCTGTTGATAACATTGTTAAATTTCTGATAGATTAGCTTCTGTATCCTGTTGCCTTTGGAATGGGCCTTAGTTCCTGTTTGAGTGAGAACACGAGCATGGATTTGTTTGACCAGTGTTCCAGTGCTATCAAGGAATCATTTCACAAACAATAAATGTCATCCTTGCATTCTATTCCATTTTGTAATTTGTACAATGAAGCAACAGAAAACAATGTTTGTACTTCTAATGTTCCCCCATTTGAGATGTAGGTGGGCAATGAGAACTTTGCCCAGACAGCCTAAACCAGGCCAAATCTTTTTGGAAATGAATCGAGGGCCAGAAGAGGCCCTGACAGGCAAGCCGCATTTAAGAAAACAATTTGGCTTCTTTTTGGGTCAGGAGGAACATGAATATTTTTGTTAATTGCGACAGAAAATCTGAAGCCTGCGCTGTCCCGGCCTTCCCTCCATCTCATAACAATTTCCCAAAAAGGGAGGTACAGTGGCATAGTGATCAGCACTGCTGCCTCATAATGCCAGGAAGCCAGGTTTGATTCTAGCCTTGGTTGACAGGCTTTGTGGAGTTTGCACACCCTCCTTATATCTGCATGAATGGTTTTCCTCTGGGTGTTCTATTTTCTTCCTGCAGTCCAAAGATGTGTAGGATAGATGGATTGGACTTGGTAAATGTGTGGGGTAATGGGGATAGGGCAGAGGTGCCTTGGTGTGATGCTATTTTGGAGAGTCGGTACAGACTTGACGGGCCTAATGGCCTCTTTCTGCACTGTAGGTATGCTATCGTTCTCACATTTACTGTTGGAGACCATTCAATCAGATCCCTGGAAACAGCCTTTTGCCATGTAAAAATCGCATTCCTATACCCTGGCCACCCAAATCTTCCTGATGGATTTAGGTAAGAGACTTCCTCCGATTTTGTAGTTAAAACCTGAAAGTTGCATGGAGCTGAGGCTCCCTGTCTACCTTTGTGTTCAATTACACTGATCCTGTTTATCTTTAAAATCATTTCATAATAATCAGTTAAGCTGATCACCACTGTAGGAACTCAGGAGATAATTCATTTTCAGTTTATATTACTTAGCATTAGATATGATATATGGCATAGAAACAAGCCATTCAGCCCAATGAGTCTCTGCCAGTCTTTTTTCTCCACTTGAATACCCTCCTATTTTTCTATATTTAAACCTGTCATCATTATGTTTTCCCAAACATGCTTGATTAGCTTTTCCTTAAATGCATCTATGCCATTCATCTCAACCATTCCCCACAGTAGCAAGCTTCATTTTCACCACGCTTAGAGTAAAGAATGTTCTTCTGAATTCCCTGTTGGATTTTGTGGTGACAGTTTAATATTGATTTGATTTGATTTATTATTGTCACATGTATTAGCATACAGTGAAAAGTATTGTTTCTTGCGCACTATACAAACAAAGCATACCATTCATAGAAAAGGAAACGAGAGAGTGCAGGCTTAGCTAGGGTGTTGAGGAAGATCAACTTAATGCAAGGTCACTATTGCCTAGATTCTTCTCTTATCTGCTCTGGTCATTTCCCATTACTGGTCTCAATAGCAAATCTCCACATGTGGGGCTTTTTATATTTTTGTTTATAAAACCTGTATGCAATCCTTTATCCCGTTTACTTAATTCTTCTGTTCAGTTAATATCAAGGTTGTTGAAATCCCCCAAGGAAATGCTGTCATCCTGAGAGATGTTCATGTTCCTAAAAGCCAGTTCCTTTGGTGTGGTACTTCAAAAATCCTAGAAATCTCTTGGAAAGCAGATTGCTGGACAACTACTAGATCACCGAAAAGCCTTTGAGCATTGCAATTCTCAGCCTCAGTGACAGAAATCTGAGCTTACACTGCAACATTGAAATGTTGGGCATCTTCTTATTGAACTGCAGTGGAAGCACAGACAGCAATCACCAAATTCTTCATCATGACTAGGTCCACAAGTGTTGTTGTGGAGGTGGTCACCACTTCTACACTATGAAGAATTGGCCCAAGGTCTGTGTGATTCTCTTTACTATGTTGGAGCTGAGCTGCTCTTAATGATAAAGGACTGTTTGGCATGTCTAATGATGCATCATGATACCTATCTGTGTTCTTCAGTATATCAAGCTAAGAAAGCTCTCATCTGTGTTCCCTGCAACAGAGCTCATCTGCAACTTTATTCTTCAGGCAGGCCTAGCTTGACTCCAGCCCATTTGCACTTAAGTACAGATCCAAACTCTGTAATACATTTGATGTTATCTTTGGAGTGTATTCCTTGAGCGCCTCCAGGCCTGTTGTGGAAACATGTCATATCTCCTCCTGGTGGCATGCTGGACTTGGGCCTACTGCCCAGTCTCGAAGACACTGGGAGCTCTCACTCTTGCCTATTGCTCAATTTGATGTTCTTCTCACAGCCATTAATCCTACAGACAAGCAGCAGAAGCTTCTGTCTGATGAATGCAAGTTCCATTAAGAGGTGCAGGCTAACTGAAACACCACTGGCCATGTATGCTATTGGGTTTGCTATTGAGTGTTCAGCTAACTGATGATATGCATCATGCTTGAACACCAAATCACTCCAATGAGGAGCAGCATGACATTTGCATGTTGCCTACCTCAACAGCAATGGGTATGGGATAATTGCAAATCCTGACTCCTGTGTCCAAAAACTAGAGCGATCCAATTTTTAACCTGTTGACTCTTGCTAAAATTAATGGGAATGTTTACTTCAGTCCAACTCCCTGCATAATCCAGGGACATCAATGTGAATTACAGTTATCTTCAAGATCTGGTACCTCAACATACAGACTGTAAATAAAAGCTGTGGGACTTTCTGATCTTCGTAACTTCTCAGGATATCACATGTTCAATATAGCTGTTCAGCTTTTGGAGGAACGCAAGTTCCATTTTAAGAGCATGGGTTAGTATGAATCAGGAACTGTTTAATGTTGATATTATTGTGAAACAGAAAAATACTGTATTGCGGAATAATGCATAAGTATCGATTGCTGTAGTAAGGTCTACTGAGCTACAGGTACATAACCAGTGCTATATTTGTATCCATGAGTAATAGGTACACATCTAATGCATTTCTGGATAGCAATTACATATCTTGTGCTGTAATGAGAATCCCTGAATAGTAAATATATTCTGTACTGGGTGTTTTTCTTTTCATCATTAATGGAATGTGGGTATCATTGGTAAGGCCAGCATTTATTGCCCACACCTAATTCCCTTGAGAGGGTGAAGTGAATTCCCTTCTTGAACTAACGCAATTCCTGTCCATTCAAAGTGCTCAGTGGTTTAAACTCGCTTGGCTTGCTAGGCCATTTCAGAGGGCACTTAAGCACGTTGCTATAGGCATGGAATCAGACCAGGCAAGATGAGGACTTTAGTGATTCAGGTTTTTACAAGAATTGACAGCGATTTTATGATTCCAGATACTTATTGAATTCAGATTCCACCAGCTACTATGTTGGGTGTGCTGATTGTCCTGTTAAGGGCAACACAGCAGAGTGAAGGTCACCTGTCCTGAGTGACCACTCGGAACTCATCACCCCAGGGGGAGGAGCTTTCCAAGGCGGAGGTATTTCAAAGCAAGCTGCAAGCATGCTGCTGCTCTTGAAGATTATTAAATAAATCCCATTTAGTTCACTTATGAATTCTCTGAAAGTGTATCATTACACCTAATCATCACAGTGGGATTTGAATCCCAATCACCAAAATTTTAGCCTGAGTCTCTAGATTACTAATCCAATGACAATACCAATATGCCATCTTTGGAACAAATATATATTCAGCAGAGGGCTGTGTATCTCTTGAATAATGTATACACATAGTGCTGCTATATCTGAGGGTGGGAGCACATATCCAGTGTTTCCAAGTGTATCCTTGAATAACAAGAACCTATCCAACACAGTAATAGATAACTTTGAGTGAAATGGTATATAACCAGCACAGCCCTGTATATCTCTGAGTATCATAAATATATTCATTGTAACGGGTATGTCTAGTAATAGATACATATCCAGTGCAATACAGAGTACCTCTGAGTAATATATACATGTCTAGCACATTGAATTGCAATTTCCATCGTGTTTGCTGTTACCTTTTGCAGGGAAAGTCTTATCCGTTCAATGGACCATTTCCTCCTGTGTGGAACCCTATCGCTTACTTGGATTACAACAACCTCTGGAGAACTTTGGATGAAATGGGAAAGAAGGTAACAAGTCTGCTTCTTTCTGGAAGTATTCTGAGTAGGAAAGATCACATAAGTTTATTTTCCTGTCTGTTTTTCTTGTCTCTTTTGTGGTTAATGAAATAAGAAGGTGTTCTAACTGGCGCTTGCCGGTAACCAGGCATTGGGCTCACTATAAGCCACCTGGTGACTAACTGAAATCTTCCAGATTGATATAAATCTGGAATTTACATCTGGCAAACATTTATATCACAGATTGATATAAATCTGGAATTTACATCTCTCAAACAAGTGTCAAAAGGATGCAATCAACTGTTCTGAATAATCCTGGGAAATCTAGCAATTCTGAAAGATCTGAGGGCCCTCTGAGCCAGCTGTTTGGGAACAGCATCAAATTGAATCATTGAGTTGCCTTGGCAGTCACTATTTACAGAGAAAAGCAGACGGCACAATGGTTAGCAGTGCTGCCTCACAACACCAGAACCTAAGTTCCATTCTTGGCTTGGTTCACTGTCTGCGTGGAGTTTGCATGTTCTCCCTGTGTTTGTGTGGGTTTCCTCTGGGTGCCCTGGTTTTCTTCCACATTCTGAAAGACATGCTAGTTGGGTGTTGCATTAACCAGAACAAGCACCAGATTGTGGCAACTAGGGGAATTTCATAGTAACTTAATTGCGGTGTTAATGTAAGGCTTACCTGAGATTTATAAATAAACTTTAAACTTTGTAGACTAAAATTGGCTGACCTGATGGAAATAAATCAAAAATCCACCTGTGATTTCCCTGGAGTGAACCAGTGGCATAAAGAATGATTGCTATGATCATGTCCTGCGTCAAGTAGGAACTATCTGTACTGTGATGGAAATACACATGCTTGAGATGGACCTCCTGAAAGAGGATTTTTTGGAATGCATAGGTTGATGTATCAATCCTAATGGATAGGTAGTTTTAGGATGATTGAACTCCTGCCTGGTGCTATCTGGTTTCCATTTTGGTCTTCTACGTCTCCTTCTCCATCAGCATACACATTAGAGTCACCAAACCTCCAGGACTGGCCTGGAGTTTGGAGGAATTGAAGATCATTCTTCAGAGCATTGCTGTACGCAATCCTGGAGAAAGATCACAGTGACATTAAAAAAGATTGTATTTTTTTTCTAATTTTCATTCAACATTTGCCAGAATAGAAATATTAAAAATGGAGGGGGGAGTGAGGAGGGAGAGGAGGATGGCTGTTTGGCATCAGACATCAGTCAATTGAAATCTTTCTGTTCTCCAATTAGCATGGAAAGCAGTGGGTCACAAATCGAATATGTTAGGATGGCTAATGGCTGGAGCATGAGTGGGGGAAGTTGTTGATGATATCTCCAGGAATACATTCAGTACATCTGGCAATCCTATAAAATGTGATTCCCACTCAGAAACCTATCATGCAGTCCTAGCTCAGTGACTGTGTTGAAGTTGAATAATTTCTGAGAGTAATAACCGCTTCCTGCATATGAAGTGAGTAAAAATTTCCCAAAGCTTGTGGGCCCCCAAGAAACAGCCATAAACAATCTCAGTTCCCTTTAATCAGTTATAACTGTCTTGATGAAATGATCCTATCAAATGGTGCCTTTTAAACAGCTGTACACATTCTCAAAGGGAAATGGATATGCAAATGTTAAACAATTTTGTCATAGTTTCATCTTTTATCTGTGCCTGCAATTGTGAAAATTGGCACTTTAGCTTGTCTGAAACGGAACAGTTGAGGCCAGTTCACTACTGAGATGGACCTTAGCCCTGCCAGAAATTTCTGGCCCAACGAAAGCTTTACTTCTGACTCTCGCTTTCTGCACTGCTGCAATTTGGGCCCATTTGATTCCTATCTTGGCATAATTTATATCCTTGAGAAGAATGTCTTAATACAGATAATATATCAAAAGTTGGAGCCCTTTGCTCATCTTTCTTAGAAGTGGAGAGACAGTAGCTGACTTTGTCCACATATTGTAATGATCACTGATTGAATATTTTTAGATTCCTGCAGATGCACCATGGAGTGCTGAACGTGCAATGGAGTGGGATAACATGACCATGAAAGAGTTAATTGACAAACTTTGCTGGACGAGGTAGGTGGCTCTTGTTGACCAAGGCAGTTAACAGTGACAATAATCCCTTGATCCCTCAGAGGTCTACAGTTTCAGGGACTTGAATGCAAAATTATCCTGAAGATAGCCTTTTCTAAACATCCTATATTTGAATATACAAGCAGTCCTCGGCCTTATGATGCTCGAGCACTTACGATGTTTATAAATGGCATCCTCATTCAACTTCAGGCTGTTGGTTTTGAATTTACAATGCCATGCCAGTGAACAAGCTCAAATGTTCCCAAGTGCACATCAACATTCTGTGTCACACAACTCCTTGACTCAAGATGCTCAGTTGCTGTTCCAACACATTTTTACTTGATGGATCTTTGTGATCCCAAGCTTTTTCTTAAAATGTATATTTTAGAACATTAATTTATTGCTATACTACATTTTTACAATTGAATAAATACAAAATTCTAGGTTATTTTGGTGAAATTAGGTATTAGGTTTGGTTCAGGAACCAATCCCCAATTTATTGTTCTTGTGGGAAGCTCAGTTCCAACTTAAGATGTTTCCACTTAAGATGCAGTTTTGAGGAACCAATTGTGTTGTAAATCTGAGAACTGACTATCTATATGATTTCCTTTCTCTTGTGAATTTTGTATCTGTTGAAATAAAATGTTTCAGTATGCCAATCAGGATCATGGAAGAATATTAAGGATAACATGGATTTTATAAGAACATAAAAAAAAGAGCAGGAGTAAATTGCCCAGCCCATTGAGCTTACCCTACCATTCAACATGATCATAGTGATCTTCTGCCTCAAATCCACATCTAGGCCTGCACCCCATATCCTTTGATTAGAAATTGAAAATTCTTCTATCCCAGCCTGGAATAGATTTAACACTGGAGAATCCACAACCTTCTTGAGGTACAGAATTCCAAACATTTCACAACTCTTTGAATGAAGATATATTTCCTCATCTGAGTCCTAAATGATTGCTCCTTACCTTGAATGTCCCTGTGTATTAGATTAAAAAAAGGGAGAGATTTCCTTAAAACCATAGAAATGTTGCAGTGCAAAAAGAGACCATTCAGCTCCTGGTTTCTGTGCTAGCCAAGATAGAGAAAAATAAACTAGCCAGTCATTTCAATCTCACTTCTCAGCACCCAGTCCAAAACCTTGCAGTTTACAACATTTCAGAAGCAGATGCAGGTATCTTTTAAATGAGCTCCATGTTTTAGAGAAGAGAATCCTACAGTGCAGAAGGAGGCCATTCGGCCCATCGAGTCTGCACTGACCACAATCCCACCCAAGCCCTATCCCCATAACCCCATGCATTTAACCTAGCTCGTCCTCCTGACACAAAGGGGCAATTTAGCATGGCCAATGTTTTAGTCTCAACCAAAAACTTAAACAGTGAATTCCAGATATTTTCCTCATATCTCCTCTAAGCATTCTATTAATCACATCAAATCTGGTAAACAAACCCCTAGTAACTGACCCCTCAGATAAGGGAAACAGCTCTTTTCTGTCTAACCTATCTAGACTCCTCATAATTTTGTCACCCCTTGGCTCTTCAGTTCAAAGGAAAACAAGCCTACCTTATCCAATCTTTGGAACTACACATTCAAGCCCTGGTAACGCTCTTGTAAACCTCTGCACTCTCTCCAAAGCAATTATGTCCTTCCCAAAATGTGGCGACCACAGTTGTGCACAGAATTCCAGCTGCAGTCTAATCAGCATTTTATACAACTCCATCTGCTTTCTTGACCACCTGTCCTGCCTTCTTCAAGGACCTCCCTCTTTTATTTCTGCCAAACATTTAAAATGAGATAAAGAAAACAGCAAACTATAGTGGAGGGCTATTGTATTCTTTAACCATGTATCTTATCCTATATGTTTAACTGCAGAGTGGCGAGAGACTTTGCAACACTTTTTGTCAACGTTAATGTCACTTCAGAGCCCTACGAAGTCTCTGCTCTTTGGTTTCTGTGGTATGTGAGACAGTGTGGAGGGACAAGGCGGATATTTTCTACCACCAATGGAGGCCAGGTTTGAGACCTTTAGAATTTGAGCTGTCCCTCAAGACAATACAACCCAGAAAATCCACTCAGATTCATTTTATTAATTATATTAATTGATACTTTCAATTCAATAATGATATTTGATGGCCACTTTCAAAATGGAATTATGTCATTTCCTTAGCTTCAACTATAAATACTTTACCAAGAATGAATAAAAATGTAATCACTTTATAACTCCACTTTATAACTTCATATCTGATTTATTCTCCATATTTAACATCATAAGCAGATTTAATTTTGCATAGACACTAACCACCAAGGTATTACTAATTCAAACTAATGTGGAACATTTGTCTGAGAATTATTATTGCTGATATCTTACAAATAATTAACACAAATATTCTGGTTTAAGATCATTAAATGTCTGACTGTTAGTGTTGCAAACAATCATTACTAGACCATTGATAATTGCTTAAGTTAGAGAGTAATGAATTGTTAAATTAAAAGAATCATCTAAATTAAAATATTTGAGTTTTAATCCAGGTCAGGAAACAATTTTTGAGTTGTTAAAATGTTGACTATTAAATTGCGTGCTTACCCACAGGGTGAAAGACATTAATTTTGTGTAATAACATGAAATAAATAAGAGTGAGAGCTGGTTGAAATGAATAGATATAAAAATTAGGATGTAAAATAGGGTGCTGATCCATTATCACCTGTTTTATGACACATCACAAAATCACAATATATCCAAAGTTTTATGTTGCCATGTGCTTTGGGTATGACAGTGCATCACTATGTCATGGCTTCCTTTTACATATAATGTAGAAAAGATTGCAATATGTAAGAAGGTCTTTTGGACCAATCAACCCATTGTGGCATTTATTGTCCAGACCAGAAGTAGTCCTAATTGAATCCATCAATCCTATTTCCATCTCTTTTATCATCTGTCCTCTCAACCACCTGCATAAAGTGTTGTTAGATGTTGACATGGCCTCTACTTCTTAATCCCAGTCATGTACTCTACAGCCTCACAGTCCTCTATGTGAAACATGTTTCCCCTGTTCTTTGTCCAGGGTGTTACAATATCACAGCTATTTTGTTAGTATTTAATACTTCTCCTTTTACCTTGGTTTTCCTTTGATGATGTGGTACATTGAGTTTAACCTTTCATTCCCCAGGAAAGGAAATTTGTTGGTGGGTCTGGGCAAATCAGTGAGCGTTTAGCTGAGCGGATGAAGGATAATGTGAAGCTAAACAGACCAGTGGTGAAAGTGGAACAAACTGAGGGGACTATCCATGTGGAGACATTGAATGGAGAGGAATATGAGGTGTGTAATCATATGATTATGTGTGAATGCCATAATAAAGAATGTCAGTTGTGATTACCAAGCCCAATACCTTTTGTCATGTTATAAAATGTACCAATATCATACTCAATTTGCTAACTGTTTTGTTTTATGAAAGTCAGGATTTGTCCATTAATGCTCTTAAACATAAAGCAATTGTTTAAATAGTGACATTCCATCTTTCCACTGAGGTGTAAAACCAATGCTTCTTTTATAGTTCAGGTAGTTGCTCCAAATCTTTTGGTACTATTCAGAAAAAAGGAGGATCCCCCATTGAAGATCAATATTCTTCCCTTAACTCAAGGTGGCATTTTGGCACAGTGGTTAGCAATGCTGCCTCACAGTGCCAGGGACCTGAGTTTGATTCCTGCCTTGGGTGACTGTCCAGATGGAGTTTGCATGTTCTCCCTGTGTCTGTGTGCGTATCCTTCAGGTGCTCCAGTTTTCTCTCACAGTCCAAAGATGTGCAGTTTAAGTTCATTTACCATGTTAAATTGTCTCTTACTAAGTGATATAGATTAGGAGGGTAAATACATGTGGTTAAGCCTGGATAAAAGTCGGTGCAGTCTTCATGGCCGATTAGCCTCCTTCTGCACTGTAAGAATTCTAACAAATGATATGAACTGATTATTAATGGCATTAATTTGCAGGATCATGTCAAATGAAAAATAACTGCTGTATTTAGGGAGGGAGTGGTGTCATGATATTGTCATTGGACCAGTAATCCAGAAACGCAGATGGTTAAATTTGAGTTCAATAAAATCTGGAATTAAAAGTCTAATGATGACTACTAAACCATTGTTGATAGTCATAAATTCCCATCTGGCTTACTAATGTCCTTTAGGGAAGAAGTCTGTTGTCTGTAATTATTGAACTTCATCTGACACCTCCACCAACTTGTCTATGAAGGTTTGAAGTTCGATACTGTTAGATTGTTCACTTCGACATAGGATGAAAAAAATCGGTTTTGTGCAGTCATGTTACATAAATAAGAGCGAGATCATTAATTTCCTTTGTGCAATTTTTAGGCTGATTATGTCATCAGTGCTATCCCACCTGCTCTCACTCAGCAAATTCACTACAGTCCTCCACTGCCTCCACTGCGAAACCAGTTGATCCAGCGCGTACCAATGGGATCCATCATCAAGTGTATGGTTTACTACAGCCGTGCTTTCTGGAGAGAGAAAGGTTGGCATCTGTGAAAAATGCTGAGAGAGTCCAGACCAATGCATATATTGAAATTAAAAAAGATCTTGCCTTTATTCACAAGCATTGGATATTACTTTTGAATCACTGATATTACTAATAGCAATTGAACAATTAACCAGACAATCAGTTTTTGGTGTTGTAGGTTGAGGGGGAAGTGTTTATCAGTACTGGGAAATCTCTATTCTTTCTTGAGAATTGCTATCAGATCGATTCACCTGAGCAGCAGATAAGATTTCAGTTTAATATGAAATAGATCCATTTCAGACAGTCGTTGTCTATTTCCTAATGCTAAAATCTACTTGAATAGTCTACTATTTTTAACGTTAATGCATTGTGTTTTTGTGTAAAACTGGAGGAAGCAGCAACAGTGATGTAACTTCACAGGCACTTTTATTAAATGCAATTCCCCCTCGTACCTGATTGCAGTGACCTGGGATGTCGAGATTTCCTTCCTTTTGAGCGTTAACTCAGCAATTTTGAAGAAGATTTTATTTCTAAAACAAATGCACTGAATAACATGCCATTAATGGCTTAGTAAAGCACGAAAACATTGCAACAATATTTTGCAATCAGACATGAGGAACAATAACACCATTGTTTAGCATAATGTCTCCACCTATTACCAATAAAGAATACAGGACTGTCTGCCAGGAGCAACAACAGGCATATCTAAAAATGAGGTGTCAATCTAGTGAAACTACAAACTACTTACAAAGCAACTCGTGTGCCAAACAGCATAAACAACAAGTAATTCCACAACTGGGATCAGTTCTAAGCTTTTCCATCCTGCATCCAGTTGTAAATAGTAATGGACAATTAAACAACTAGGTTTAGGTGTCCCCATCCTCAGTGATGGTGGAACCCCAAGCACATCAGTCAAAAGATAAGGCTGAAGCACTCGCAACAATCTTTAGTCAGGAATGCCGAGTGGATGATCATCTCAGCTTCATTTGGAAGTCCACAGCATCACAGATATCAGTTTCAGCCAATTCGATTTATTCCTTCGTATCAATATAAATGGCTGAAGGCACTGGATAAAGCAAAGGTTATGGGCCCTGAGAATGTTCCAGCAATGGCATTGAAGACTTATGCTCCACTACTTCTCGCACCAGGGTCACTTAGCTCCTGACCCCACTACAGCCTTTGTTTAAACATGAACAAAAGGACTAAATGCCAAAGGTGAGGTGAGAATAACTGCTCTTGACATCAAAGCAGCATGTGACTGAATAAGGCACCAAGGAGCTGTGGCAAAATTGGAGTCAATGGGAATCGGAGGAGAACCCTCCACTAGTTAGATTCAAATATAATACAAGGGAGAGATCAATCATCTGGCATTTAGAGATCAATCATCTCAGCGCCAGGATAGTGCCAGAGGCTCAACCATCTTCAACTGCTTCATCAGACACCTTCCTTCCATCATGCGGTCAGAAATGGGGATGTTCACAGATTGCTGCACAATGGTCCTTCGTGACTCCTCAGATACTGAAGCAGTCCATGTCCAAAATGTAGTAAGACCTGAACAATATCCAAGCTTGGGCTGACAAGTGGCAAGTAACATTCATACTACATAAATGCCAGGAAATCCCCAACAAGAGAAGATCTAAACATTGTCCCTTTGATTTTCAGTAGCATTTCCACCATTGAATCCTTCACTAGCAACATTTTGAGGGTTACCATCAGCCAGAAACTGAACTGGACTAGCCATATCAATACTGTGGCTACAAGGGCAAGTCAAAGGCTGGGAATCCTGTGATTCTGACTCCCCAATGCCTGTCCATCACCAGACAAGACACAAGCCAGCATTGTGATAGAATACTCCCAACTTGTGTGAATGAATGCCGCTATAATAATATTTAAAAAGCTCAGCACCATTCAGCACAAAGCAACCCATTTGATTATTATAGTAAATGCAATAATAGGAGACGACCAGTTAGCAAACAAACAACAATGGGTTTATTACTATTTACAACTATATACAGAGTACTATAAACAATGTGTTCATTCCCAATTCTAGGATCAATCTCGCTGCAAAATCCCATACTCTGCCCCGAGATTACTGCACTTATTCCCCACTGGGAAATTGGGTCACGTGACTATTTTGATGCATGCTCTTTTATGGAATACTATTACAGATAGTAGATATTATCACAAACTTTCATAAATATTCAATCCCTCCACTACTAATGAACAGTAACAGCCGTGTGTCTCACCTACATAATGCATGCAGGAACTCAGCAAGGTTCTTAAGGCAGCACCTTCCAACCACATCAACTTCCATCCAGGAGGAGAAGGGCAGCAAATCCCTGGGATCACCACCACCTGCAAAGTTCCCCTGCCAGCTCATCACCAGCCCAACTTGGAAATACATTGTCGTTCCTTTACTGTGGCTGAGTCAAAATCCTGGAGCTCTCTCCCTACAGCACTGTGGGTGTACCTGCATCTCAGAGACTTCAGTGTTTCACGATGGCAGCTCACCACCACCTTCTGAAGGGCATCAAGCGATGGGCAATAAATGTTGGCCAAGTCAGTGACACCCATATCCTGGAAATGAATTTGTAAAAAAACTCTTTCTGCTCAGTTGGGTTTTTGGCCAGAAAGTGGCATCCTGGACAAAAAATGTATCACTTCATAGCCAGAGGCAATATTAACTCTCTCACGTTTCAATTTAATTTTGACCCTTGCAGAATAATAATTTAAATCCTGAGGTTTACATCTTCACTAGTCATCTAACGCTATTTGATGCAAACCGAAAAGGCTGGAAATCTCAGTAGGATGGGTCCATCCAGACTCGAAACGTTGACTCTGTTCTCCCTCCACAGATACTGTCAGACCTGCTGAGATTTTCCAGCATCTGCAGTATTTTGCCTTTAACACCACTTGATTGATGTAGACTTCAGAAACAGAAAATGCTGGAAAATCTCAGCAGGGCAAACAACATCAGTGGAGAGAGAACAGAGCTAATGTTTGAGTCTGGATGATCCCTTCATCAAAGTTGAAGACAATGGAAAATAAAACGGAAAAAAGGATGCAAGCAACATCTTGTTTTAAGATAGGTTGACTAATAGCGCCACCCACTGGACACAGGGTAAAAGAATTCGCAGCTGTCGGATTAAGTTTGTCTAACTGGTGGTACATTTTTCTTGCTTTATTCCGCACTGTAGTTATGGGTTAATTGTTTGTGGCTGAGAGGTGGACGGGTATTCCAGAATGCGTGCATGTTTTGATTATTATATCTGCTGGATCGATCGATCAGGCCTCACTGAAGTGCTGAATCTGTGGAAGCTCAGCGTCATAGAGGTTTACAGCATGGAAACAGGCCATCATCCAACATGTTCATGCTGCCCAGTTTTTATCACTAAGCTAGCCCCACTTGCTGGCATTTGGTCCATATCCCTCCATATCAATCTTATGCCTGTAACTGTCAAAATATTTTTTAAAAGACAAAATTGTTCCATCTCTACTACAGCTCCTGGCAGCTCGTTCTAGACACTCACCATCCTCTGAATGAAAAATTGTCTCCTTGGATTCTTTTGTATTTTCCCTCTCACCTTAAACTTATGCTGTCTAGTTTTAGACTTCCCTAGCTTTGGGAAAAAATGTTGACGATCTATCCACTGTTATCTATGCCCCTCATTATTTTATAGACTTCTATGAGATTACCCCAAATCTCCTCCACTCCAGTTTATCCAGTCTCCCCTTGTAACTCAAACCATCAAGTCCCCGTAGCATCCTAGTGAATCTTTTTCGCACTCTTTCTAGTTTAATAATATCCTTTCTATAATAGGGTGACCAGAACTGTACACGAGTCATTTTAATGTGAATCAACCAGCCTTCTTAATTTCAATATTCCACATCATCTTTTCCTGAGATATTTGATGCATGTTGTGGTTCTGCTGAATGGGTCCATGTTACCTCCATTCCTCTTATCTCACCCAAACTGCAGATCATGGAAGCAAATTATTCAACTGCAGGAGGAATCAAATTTGGGCTGATCATTTTCCCGTTGTTATCCAGCTATGTGCCATTTGTATCAGGGGTTAGAATCATAGAATTCTACAGTGCAGAAGGAGGCCATTTAGAACATAGAATATAGAACACTACAGCACAAACAGGCCCTTTGGCCCACAAGTTGTGCTGATCATACCCGTACCTACTAGGCCATAGAACTATCTGTAACTCCCAATTCCAATTAATCCCATGTACTCATCCAGAAGTTTTTTAAAAGACCCCAGCGAGTTCGCCTCCACCACCACTGACGGCAGCCGATTCCATTCACTCACCACCCTCTGAGTGAAAAACTTATCCCTAACATCTCTGTACTTGCTGCCCAGCACCTTAAACCTGTGTCCTCTCATAGCGACCATTTCAGCCCTGGGAAATAGCGTCTGAGAATCCACCCTATCTATTCCTCTCAACATTTTATAAACCTCTATCAGGTCGCCTCTCAACCTTTGTTTGTCAGAGAGAAGAGACCTAGCTCCCTCAAACTATCTTCATGGGGCATGCCTCCCAATCCAGGCAACATCCTAGTCAATCTCCTCTGCACCCTCTCAATAGCTTTTGACACTCTGTTGCAAATTGCAAAATGGATTTAAAATTGGTGTTGCTAAATTCTTACTGAGTTCTTACTACCCTAGTCCAATGCCAGCATCTCGACAGAATGAGCTAACTCAGCTCACACTCAGTGTTGTGTTTGAGACCTCCCAATCTGTATGAGCTAGCTCCACATTGTGCAGTATTGATTTTACATCTCACCATCCACCTTCAAAAAAATGGCTCTACCCTTATCAAACTAAGAATTACAAGGATGAAATTGCAAGCAAATAGGAGTGGTAGCAAACAAGCATCTTGTCATGTCAGATTACTCTCACACAGACCTATGGTTAGGAATTTGACTGTATCGTTATATGCTTAGGGCCCGATACCCTGTTTACCCCTTTGGCTAAAGAAAAGAAAATAGTTCATGGATGAGAGGTAATCATTTTCAGGACAATCATTGCGATGCCAATCATCACTTTTATACTGAAATAGTTATTTTCAGTGCGGCTCTGTGAAATGATCCATCTGTATCAGTTGTTTATCATTGTTTCATTTTCTATTGGTACACAAAACAGACTTCCATCTGTTCCCATAGCAGGCTGCTTGTGTATTGCTGGAGGCTTACAGCTTGAGGAGAGACCTCAAGCATGGCTGACCAGGAGACTCTCCTGCTCTTACTACCAGCCATCAGTGTGTTGGAATGACTTAACAGGTTGTCATTCAACATGTTGGTCATGTGACTGACGCACCTTCATTGGTCATCAAGTCCTGGTTATCGGACTTGAACCCAGAACTTCTGGCTCTGAGGCAGGGACTCTACCCACTGCTGCACAAGCCCTACGTGTCCTCTAATCAGTAATACTTCCGACACTGGTAACCATGATTGCACAGAATACTGCAGGATATGATCATTGACAAAAGAAGTGGAGATGACATGAGGAAAATCTTTTTTATGAAATAATTTGTTAGGATTTGGAATAGAATGGGGGGGTACAGATTTAGAAGCAGTTTTCAAAAGCGAATTGATAAATACTCACGGGAAAAAAATTTTGTAGGGATATGGAGAAAGGATGAAAGGGTGAGACTAAAAGCATTTTTTTGCTGACAGGTTATTGTGGCACCATGATGATCGAGGATGAAGAGTCGCCTATTTCCCTGACATTGGATGACACCAAGCCTGATGGTTCCCACCCTGCAATTATGGGGTATATTTCACAGAGCCAAACAAATAAGTACACACTACCATTATCTTATAATAGATTTTAAAAATCCAAAATTAGCACAAGGAAATGTTGAAAGGTGCCTGGAGGTGAAATTAGAATCAATATTTTAAATGTCAAGACAATGTGGAAAAGTAAGTAAGAGCAGATAAATGCTGGCATATGTTGCCAGAGCAGTGGAGTTTAAGTTTACAGAAGTTATGCCAAACATTTGCAACACACAGGTCAGATTCTACTTGTAATGTGGAGTTCTATTCTAGTTGTCACATGTATTGGACAGATTGCAAAGAGGAACAGCAAGAGCAGTTATATGTGAAACAGAAATGGTTATATAGAAAGGATAAAGGTGCTAAAGGTATCCAGCCTAGAAGAAGACTAATGAGCAACTTAATTGTATATATAGAGCACGATTTTATGCAATTGTACTTTTGGCATAGCCTTGTCTGCTAGCTTCACATATTAGAGAACTTGCACATAATTGCCAATATTTCTTCATAGCAAATGCAATAATAGATATTCTGTAATCATTCATACAAAGTACTACACTGAGCAAATAAGATTGTTATAATACAGGCCAGAAACTCCAAAGTGTGTTAAGGAGCTTGCCTGAATCATAGGTTTTGCATTTTGAATTTGGCTAGGACAAGCATGTTATTTCACCTCAGGTATGATTCAAATGAGATTTTAGCAAACAAAGTTGATTTAAGAATAGAGTTAACATGCATGGAAAGAACATTCCAAAAGAATAACTTTTATCACTTACAAAGAGAAACAAAACAATCATGATAATGTATAACCTTAACAAATATATCTAAAATGGTCCAATCAAACAAAAACTTGCCATAGACAAAATAAACCCCTTTTCCACATGTTTAAGACAGCAAAGACTAATGCTCACATGATACTGGAACTAAATTCTTTGGGTTGGGGAATTGATATCCTGACTCCTGAGCCTTATAACTTCTAGCAGCCCTCTGGATACACTCAGAATAGTGAAGTCAGAATAATGACACAAGCTGAGAACATGATTTAAAAACAAACACTTTTTAAAGGTACACTGTCATCACAAATATAAGCAATAACAACAACTACTTGCATTTATAAAGTATCTTTAATGTAGGTAAATGCACTAAGACACTTCACAGGAGCATTATTGGACAAGTTTTGACATTGAATCACTTAAGGAGATATTAGAACATCCAGCCAAAACCTTGGTCAAAGAAGTAGATTTTAAGGAGTGTTTTAAGAAATGGAGAAGTGATGAGGGAGGCAATTCCAGAGCTCAGGGCCTAGCCAGCTCAAGGACAATAAAATGTAGGGACATAAATGAAAACTAAATTTCAAACAAATTTTAAGGAAAAAAAAAATCAGTGCTCAAAGTCTTGATGTATAGCTGAAATGGACTATTCTATAAATAGTTATATCAATGACATTAGGACACTAGAAATGTAATTACATTCTTGGCAAGGTGAGCTGATATGCTTGAGGGATGAGATTGATGGGTGATTGACCTTTTCTTATTCTTGGCTTTTTCTGATGTCTCTTTCCTTACATTGTGTTAATTTCAGTATTGTCTCCAGCCCACTGTGCTCTAGAATCTCATGTGAGCCATGAATTAGTTAGTCTCAGAATCAGTGTAAGGCTCATAGATCCCAATCTCTGACCTGGATCTGTCCTAGAATCCACAAGAATCTGGCTGAACATCACGCCACCCAAAACCCCCTCCCCATTACCCACCACCAGTCCTCCCCCACCCATCCTCACTATCATCATACAGCCAAAGATCACTGAGTAGAAATTTAAAATACACTTCATTCTGCCTACACTTCATATAATATACTATAGAAAATATAAACTGGCTGCATTTATTATCTGAAGTGCCAGAATATCGCGTGGCAGAGCATATAAACAGATTTACTGCCATGCATTCTACAGATGATGACTTCCCTCCCCATTTCATACAGGAAAGAAATTGATCATTGACAATGCAAGAAACTGTATTAATGATGAAAAGGCAATTTTTTAGACCTTGGCCAGCTTCACGTAGAGATAATGGCTATTCATCTATGTCTCTGTTATTAATTCAGTTGCTTCTGTAAATGGTCCCCATATCCCTTATGTGTTGGAGTTGGCCCATACTGCCCAATGTCTACTTCTACAATAAAAGAAACAATAGAACATCCCCCTTGACATACAAACTGCCTCTTTTACATGTGCCCTCACAAATGCTTCTTCCATCTTTTCCAATGTTGACTGGGAAAATACACTGTATCGCAACTATATACATATCGTTAAGTGGTTTAATTTCGCAAACAGCAAATGAACAAATAAAGAAACAATTATGCCTGTGTTGTGAGAGTTTTCCAAGGTGGCCTAATTAATTTAAAGGCTCAATCTTTTTAGTAACATTTTACTTTCACAAAGGCAATAAAAAAAATATTCAATTCAAGGAAATTCTTCAGTTAGACTAGCTTTATTAAAAGATTAAAATGTTTGAATAAAACAACATTACAACATAATTTTAAGAAAAGAAATACAAACATACAATTAGGACAAGGCAATTCTTATTTTAGCCAAAAATGGGAGACCATCGTTCCACCTATACAGCTACTGCACTATCAGGCTTTCTCAAAAAATCTCAGATGCCAAAAAGTAGAATGGTTATACTTTTTGTTATCAGATTAATCAGCCTAGCACTTAATTAAAAACAACTTCATTCATTTATTGCTCTATCAATCTAAAGAAGGCATGTCCGTCAATCAATTATAGTTTGACACCTTCAAATATAAATCTGTCATTTGTCTGTCCATTTTACGGAAGTTCTCTCCCAAAAATAGCTTCTTATGATTCAGCATTTCTCTGACCAGTTTAAACAGGTTCCAATACCAAATGAAGGCACCTTTATCTTTCGGCATCTTCCTCAGCCTGGATGTTGCATCAGTAATTTACATTGTTGCATAATTTGTGTGTTAATTTCTTAGAAACATTATTAATATGTTACTTAAATATTTTGTATTTTTCTTAAACCATTAAAACATTAGCTGCTAATTATCCGCAAGTTGGGTATTTAGAATTAATCAGAAGTCTCAATTACAAATGATAATTTGTTAGCAATTTTCCTAGCAATAATTGGCTTTCTTATATCTGATATTGACCTGCTGTCTGGTTTTTGTCTCAGAATATTTCATGCTTTATGTTTCAGTTTCTTAATCAAAAAATCCATTATGTTTCTTAGCCTCATTACTAATATGCTACATCTTTCATTTGAGCTCGGACTTATCTTGTATATTGGCCTTGAATGAATATTCAACATTAACTTTTTCATATAAAGAAATCCTTTTTTAAATCTTATAACATTAAAAATGTTAATATAGTTCAGTTACTTTATCTGATGTTAAATTGATTCCTATAACTAATTCCAAATCTATCTAGTCCCTTCCATTGTTAAATCCCATGATGTGGAGTTGCTGACGTTGGACTGGGGTAGTCTCACAACACCACATTCAAGTCCAACAGATTTATTTAGTAGCATGAGCTTTCAGAGCGCTCTTTCATCAGCCGAGCAGCACTCCGAAAGCTTGTGCTCCCAGATAAACCTGTTGGACATTAACCTGAAAGAAACTGAAACATAAAGCATGAAATATTCTGAGACGAAAACCAGACAGCAGGTCAATATCAGATATAAGAAAGCCAATTATTGCTAGGAAAATTGCTAACAAGGTTCCATTGACCTTGTACTCCCTTATTTATTTCAGTGCAACTTTTCTTGATATAATAATACCAAATACTTTCGCTGTACTTTCCCAAAGCAGTAGGTTGTCCTGCTTCACTGCTATCATCCTGAATTCTAACCTTCTGACCTTGTCTAGCCTATGTTTCTGAATCTTATTCACATTTAGCGTTTCCGTCTCTATCATCTATTTCCTAGCATTCACAACCCAAGGAAAAGACGTATCATAGAGAATGCCCATTAGCCCTTGTGAATCTTCCAAATACAATGGTGTGATGCATTTATCCACTACTGAGACAAGCTTATTAATTGTTTATTGATTAGTCTTTAGTGAAGCAACTATAAAACAGTGCTCATTAGTATTTAATCACCTTTTATTGTGTATTTTTTAATGTGAACAAATGGACTTAGATTTAACTGTTAAATGTAACTTTTTCTCTCAAACCTTAAATAGAGACAATTCACATCCTATGGACCATTAATTAGATGATTTAAGATATAATTGAGTGCTGTTATTTCTCTCTAGGTTTATATTGGCAAGGAAGGCTCGTCTCTTACTTAGTCTCAGCAAAGCAGAGAGGTGGGTATTGTGATGTTTGATTGCTACTACCTGTGATGGCTTTTAAAACTGCATGACGTGTAAAAGTGGGAGAGTTTTCTAAGAGCATTGCTGTGTTTAATATGGAAAATCTCAACATAAACCTGTTCTGTGCTCCTTAACATTTTTGAAAGGACTTTGTAATTAAAAAGAACACAGAATCAAATATGGGAAACATTAAATATCACTGATATTTGCATGGAATTGCTGGGGTCACTGATATATCAGACTGTTTGCTTCCAACCTTTTCCCAAAGGGCTACTGTTGTGAAATAGTTATGTTTTCACATTGGTGCAGTTAATTCTGTGAATGAAGAAGTGGTCACTGGGAGCTGAAATGTTCAAGAGTTACCCCATAAAACTTGAAGCCAATCATAGAGCAGTTTCAACACAGAAGAAGGCTATTTGGCCCAACAGTCCTTGTCAGCTCTCTGCAAGAGCAACTCAACAAGTCCCACTCATCCACCTCTTACCTGTGACCCTGCACACTTGCATTTTTAGATTATTATCCAAAACCATTTTTAAAGCCACAGTTGAGTCTGCCTCTACTAGTGGTCTTTATACCATCTCTTGGGAAACCTCCAATCTGAGGAAGAGCAGCTCACCTTCATTCGCTGTTTCCAGTCAGTCAATGGAAATAAAAACCGAGAGAGATGGAAATCAGGCGGCTAATTCACTTCCCCATTTTACATTTTGCCCCAAAGTCTACCCCATTGTCTTTTCCTCACTGTAATGAGTTCATAACTGGTCTTAACTGATGTGTAAACTTTATGTTCACACCACAGAACCACACTCCAGTGTAAATTGTCACAATTGGTGCAGAAGAAGGTGGGAGCAGTGACCCCAGCAGTTCCGTGCACGAGTGTCATTTGAACAGATGTTGTGTGCCGCCAATGTTTCTGCCTCCCAAAGGAGACAATGCAACACCTGTGCCACCTGTTGCAGGATGTTGCACCTAGAACCAGAAGTTGGGGGGGGCGGGGGGGGGGTCAGGGATGGAGTTGGGGGACCACCATTTTCAGTGGCTGTCAAAATGATAGCTTCTCTGAACATTTATGCCACTGGCTCCTTCCAGACCCTGAGCGGAGATGTCTGTGGCATCTCCCAATCAGTTGTGCACACCTGTGTCAAGCAGGACACAGAAGCCCTGTACACCCGGGCTGGGCTGTACATCAAATTTAATCTGGACCAGGCCCATCAGGAAGCCAGGGCTGCAGGGTTCGCAGCCATTGCGGGGATGCCTAACATAAAGGGAGCCATTGACTGCACACACATTGCCCTCAAGGCCCCTCGACAGAATCCATGGAGATTCATCAATAGAAAGGGGTTCCACTCCTCAAATGTTCAACTAGTGTGTGACCATAATATGAACATTCTGCATGTCTACACAAGACATCCAGGCAGTGTACATGACAGCTTCATTGTCAGGAGTTCGGACTTCTCAGAGATATTTGAGGAGGAGCCCAGGCTATGGGATTCATGGGTGATATGGGATACCCACCAGAGATGGCTGATGATGCCTGTGAGGAGGAATGTGTCTGAGGTGGAGACCCGCTATAATGAGGCCCATGTAGCCACCCACACGATGGTGGGGAGGTGCATTGGACTCCCCAAAATGCGATTCCAGTGCCTATACTGGTGGGACCCTCCAATACCCAGTGATCTCTTCCCTTGTTGTAGTTGTGTGCTGTGACTTGCACAACCTGCCTCTGCAGCGATGACCCATTGGTGGAGGACAAGGAGGCTGACCTATTGGTGGAGGACAAAAAGGTATGGCTAGAGAGGATGACCAGCAGGAGGAAGAGGAAGAAGAAGAAGAAGAGAAAGAGTATGCCCTGAAACACTACCCAGGCACTGGAGGGCTGACAGTTCGAATCAGGCATGTGATGGTGGCTCGAGAGGCCCTGATCACCAGATGGTTCAGTCGCTTGGAGTTTGTGATTGTGGGTTGCATCGCCTCACCTCCAAAATTCCTTCTATTTCCTGCAACATTGTCACTCCAGACTGGTGGGCCTGAGTACTCTGTGTTAGTGAGTTTTATCGTAGGCAGAAGGGTGATGATAACTCGTTAAGCTCCATTATGATGATGTCCTAGTGCAAACTAGTCTGACTCCTACCTGAACTCTGCATGCCCGCTGGCATCTGGGCCCATGTGTAGTAGATAAGGGATCTGAAATCCCCATACAGGACCCAAGGTCAGGTGAAGTGGGGGACTGGAGGGAATCGCCTGTGGGTTCTGGAGAACCAACGGCCTCCTTTTCTCAGTGACACAGCACTGAGGAGCCTCCCCAACCAACACCAACATGAAGCACCCCTCCAGAGCTTATATATGGGAGAGGATTCCTATTCGAGACAAATTAGTCACAGGAGGGTGATGAAAAATCATTTAATTGCAATAAAAGTGTTTAACTAAGACATTCTAATATAAAAACTTGTGAACAGAAAATATTAAGGTGCTTAAATATCTTTCTAACTAATGCAGCCCTTCACCCCTGCCATCTCAGTGCAACTGCAAGTTTCTAATCTTACATGCCCATTCGCAATGTCTCAGTGACTCCCCCAGAATATATATCAGAGGAGGGAGGGGCCAACTGCCTAACATGCCCCCTGCCTATGATGCATGGTGGGATACGCATCACAGGCCATGGGGCATGGTAGGCAGTTGGCTCCCTCTTGGACACCCTGGATCTTGAGGACCCTGGCCTCCAGGTGTCTAGGATGCTTCTGTGATACCGTCTTCATTCTGCTGCCCCTGAGATGCCCTGGTGTCAGGAAGGGAGGAATCAGAAGGTGTAGCCACAGTCACAGTCCCCTGGCTGGAACTCCTCGGCATGGGGTTGAACCCTTCCCCTTCCCTTGGGGTTCCTGTGGGCCCCTGGGTCACTCCATGTGACACTGGTGCTTCTGCAGTGAGCACCTGAAGCTCCGGTATCACCTGGCACTGCCCATGGCTGTTGAGCCCACTGCGATGGCCATTTGAGTCAGGGGCCACCTCTCAATGGCTGCAGGAAGTGCCCCCTGAGACTGGGCCACGCACTGCGACCCCTCAGTCATGACTCTCTGTGATTGGGCCACATTCTCAAGAGCTGCTGCCATAGCCTGCTGTGTCTCAGCACTGCCCTGCTGGGTCTCCCAAGCCTCTCAGCCATGGGATGCAGAATCTCGAGAAGCCTGTTCAGTCACTCAACTTGTGGCCATCTTGGAGCCACTTGGAGCCTGCCCCTCATGGTGAGGATCCCCTGCCCCAGGCTTTCCACTGCTGATGTCATTCTTGCAGTGTTGGCCTGGGGAGCATGCAAGGCAGGCAATAGCTGGTCTGCCTGAAAGCTTTGGGACTCTTCCCATCAATCTCGCAGTTGATCCAGTGTAACTGTCAGCCCCTCCTGCATTCCCTGGCTCTGTTGCTGCATCTCCAGCAGCTGTGGGAGAAGTGATCCCCACATTAGGGACTCATTCTGGGATAGGTGGGACCTCTTCAAGAGAGATGGTCTACACCTGAACCAGAGGGGGACTAATATCTTGGGGGGAAAATTTGCTAAGGCTATGATGGGGGCTTTAAACTGATTCGGGGGGGGGTGGGATCCTAAGTAGTTGGGGTGCCGAGAGGGATGAGAGTAAGGGGGTTATAGAGGAGAGTTGTAAAACACAGCGGCGTAAGGGTGGGGTGGGGCATGGTTTGAGATGCGTATACTTTAATGCAAGGAGTATTCGCAATAAGGGGGAGGAACTTGCAGCTTGGACCAGTACCTGGAACTTCGATGTTGTGGCCATTTCAGAGACTTGGTTAGAGCAGGGACAGGAATGGATGTTGCAGGTTCCGGGGTACAAATGCTTTAGTCGGAGTAGAGAAGGGGGTAGAAGGGGGGGAGGAGTGGCGTTACTGGTCAAAGACTGGATCACGGTGATCGAAAAGAAGTTTGATGAGGACTTGTCTGTTGAGGTAGTATGGGCTGAGATTAGAAACAGGAGAGGAAAGGTCACCCTGTTGGGAGTCTTTTATAGACCTCCTAAAAGTTCTAGAGAGGTTGAGGAAAGGATTGCGAAGTCAATTCTGGTCAGGAGTGAAAGTAATAGGGTAATTGTTATGGGGGACTTTAACTTTACTAATATTGATTGGAATAGCTATAGCTATAGCTCGTTAGAGGGGTCAGTTTTCGTACAAAGTGTGCAGGAAGGTTTTTTGACTCAGTATGTAGATAGGCCAACTAGCGGTGAGGCTACATTGGATTTGGTGCTGGGCAATGAGCCAGACCAGGTGTTAGGCTTGGAAGTTAGTGAACATTTTGGTGATAGTGACCACAATTCGGTTACGTTCACCTTAGTGATGGACAGGGATAGGCATGAAGCTGGGGGCTGTAGTATAGCTGGGGGAAGGGTAATTATGAGGCCATCAGGAGAGAATTAGGGTGCATAGATTGGACTAGGGAACTACAGGGACTGGGAACATCTGGAATGTGGTGCTTATTCAAGGAGCAGCTGCTGAGAGTCCTTGATAAGTATGTCCCTGGCAGGCAGGGAGGAAATGGACGAGTAAGAGAGCCTTGGTGTACGAAAAGAGTTGATTTGCGGGTTAAGAAGAAAAAGGAGGCTTATGTCAGGATGAGGCTTGAAGGCTCAGGTAGTGCAATGGATAGCTATAGATTAGCTAGGAAGGAGGTAAAAAGTGAATTGAGGAGAGCTAAGAGGGGACACGAGAGGATGTTGGCTGATAGGATTAAGGAGAATCCTAAAGCTTTCTTTCGCTATGTTAAGAATAGAAGATTGGTTAGGGCAAGATTAGGGCCAGTCATAGATAGCAGTGGGAAGTTGTGGGTGGAGCCTGAAGAGATTGGCGAGGCACTGAATAAATATTTCTCTTCGGTATTCACGCAGAGTGCTGGAAATGTAGCTGTGGAGAGCACTGAGGTACAGGGTTGCAACTTGGGGAGTATTGTAGTAGATAGGGAGGATGTGTTAGAAATTCTCGAGGGTTTGAAGTTGGAGAAGTCCCCTGGGCCGGACGGGATTTACCCTAGGATTCTCTGGGAGGCAAGAGAGGAGATTGCAGAGCCTCTGGCTCTGATCTTCAGGTCCTCGTTGGTTACGGGTGTGGTTCCGGAGGACTGGAGGATGGCGAAGGTGGTCCCATTGTTTAAGAAGGGGAAGAGAGACCTTCCTGGGAATTATAGGCCAGTGAGTCTTACTTCTGTGGTGGGCCAGGTATTGGAGAGAATTATTAGGGATAGGATTTATAGTTATTTAGAGAGAAATGAATTGATTGGGGATAGTCAGCATGGTTTTGTGAAGGGTAGGTCGTGCCTTAATAACCTCATTGAGTTTTTTGAAAAAGTGACCAAAGAGGTGGATGGGGGTAAGGCGGTTGATGTGGTATATATGGACTTTAGTAAGGCGTTTGATAAGGTGGCCCATGGAAGACGTCTGCAGAAAATGCAGATGTATGGGATAGAGGGTGATTTAGCTAATTGAGTTAGGAATTGGCTAGCAGATAGAAGACAGAGGGTGGTGGTTGATGGGAGATATTCATCGTGGAGTTCGGTGACAAGTGGTGTACCTCAGGGGTCTGTTTTGGGGCCCCTGCTGTTTGTAAATTTTATAAATGATCTGGATGAGGGTATTGAGGGATGGATCAGTAAATTTGCAGATGATACTAAAGTTGGTGGAGTGGTAGATAGTGAAGAGGGGTGTTTTAGTTTACAGAGTGACTTGGACAAGTTGCAGAGCTGGGCCGAGAGGTGGCAAATGGAGTTTAATGTGGAAAAGTGTGAGGTAATGCACTTGGGCAGGAACAATAAATGTGTAGAGTATAGGGCTAATGGTAGGGCTCTTAATAGTGTTGAGGAACAGAAGGATCTTGGTGTATGTGTCAATAGATCCCTGAAAGTAGGCAGTCAAGGTGATAAAGTTGTTAAGAAGGCTTATGGAGTCTTAGCTTTTATTGGTAGGGGGATTGAATTTAGGAGCCGCAGAATCATGTTGCAGCTGTACAAAACTCTAGTGCGGCCGCACTTGGAGTATTGTGTGCAGTTCTGGTCGCCACATTATAAGAAAGATGTGGAGGCATTGGAGAGGGTACAGAGGAGGTTTACTAGGATGTTGCCTGGTATGGAGGGCAGGTCCTATGAAGAGAGGTTGAAGGATTTGAGGCTGTTTTCGTTAGAAAGGAGGGGGCTAAGGGGGGATCTTATTGAAACATATAAGATAATTAGAGGTTTGGATAGGGTGGACAGTGATAGCCTTTTTCCTAGGATGGAAAAAGCTAGCACGAGGGGAAACAGCTTTAAATTAAGGGGTATGAGTTATAGGACGGATATCAGAGGTAGGTTCTTTACTCAAAGAGTGATTAGGGAGTGGAATGCCCTGCCTGCAGCTGTTGTAGATGCGCCAAGTTTGGTGGCGTTTAAGAGGGTAGTTGATAAGTATATGGATGAGAAGGGAAGGGTTTAGTTAGGAGGGGCATTGCTTTTTATTTTGGTCGGCACAACATCGAGGGCCGAAGGGCCTGTTCTGTGCTGTATTGTTCTATGTTCTATGTTCTATGATCTCAGAGACCCAGTATGTAGCCGGTGACCAGCTGAGTCCTCACCTCCAGCAAGTCCCCACCTACCAGAGGCCTCGAACATTCCCTCCACTACACAATATATGTTATTAGATATGTTGTACTCACCAGAGAGTGACCCAGAAGCCTCAGCATTAATTGGATCCATTGACATGTCAGAATCTGGGATGGTGAGCTGTGAGATGGAAACCGATGTCAAAACAATGCCACCCTCGGATCTCTCTTCACCCATTTTCTCCGAGGACTCATCCAAGGTGTCTGGACCATGAGAAGTGGGAGTTGCAGCTGGGACCTGGAGTCCAGAAGGCTTCAGGGCGTCTGGATTCGTCCCTACATCACAAGACACAAGATTAAGTGCAAGGGAGAGAGCGGAATCCGTGAAGTCAAACACTTGATTCACATTTCTCCATTGAACATAGAACAAAATACCAAGAAAATTACATCACAGGAACAGGCCCTTTGCCTCTCCAAGCCTGTAGCGACTAGGTTGCCAATCTGATTTGTTACCCCCTACCCTTCAGGGAATCATGTGCCTCTGTTTCCATTCCATTCACGTAACTGTAAAAACGCCCCTTAAAGGTCACTATCATATCTGCGTCCGCGACCTATTCTGACAGCAAATTCCAGGCACTCACCACCTTCTCTGTGCAAGTAAACATGTCTCATTCATCTCCTTTAACCTTGCCCCTTGCACCTGAACTCACGCCCCCAGTGTGAGTGGGGGAATGATAGGTGCTCACCTCTTGACAGCAGCCCGACCATGCAGCCACTGAAAGCCCACATCTCCCCTTCTCTTGACAGCTCCAGCATCCCCTCCTCACAGGGGGTGAGGACCCCAAAGTCTAGCTCACTTTGCCCTCTCACGATTGTTATGGTCAGTCTTCTCCTGTGGACACAGAAGGAGCCATGAAAGAAATGATGGTGTGACTCCTGCAGAGTATCAGGTGGTGACCCTTAGAGGGGAAGTGCAATGCGGCTCATGGAGGGGATAGGAAGGAGGTGCTTGGAGGTCAAGAGCATGCAGGGTGTTCTGAATGAGAGGATCTGGGGAAGATATGGGTGAAGATGCAAAATGGGGTTCAGGACTCATCCTTGCTGCATGGATGAGGTCATTGACTTTCTTCCAGCACTGCTTTAACGGCTCGGGGGGCAGTGCCCTGGCATTGACCTATGGTGGCAGCTGCCTCCCAGGCCGAATTTCCATCAGCACCCCTTAGTCTGCGTCCTCCTGGGAGGAAGAGGGTGCCCCACCTCTCTGCTGCATCTAGTACTTCCCCAAGTTGCCCTTAGAAAATCAGGGGTGGGGGGTTGGGGGTGTGTGCAGGACTGGTTGTGCACATATTTTGTGCAGGAATGCCTGCCTGCCTGTCCATTCTTGAGTTTTTAATGGAGCTGCCCCTTGTTAGGGCAGATCAGCTGCAGACAATTTGGTAGAACATTCCAGAAAATTCCATGCAGTTTGCTTGTTAGCGTTGAGGGGAAGGCAAGTGAGCACTTGCATGCATGCTGCTGGGGAAGGGGAGTGGATCAGTGCCACAATGAATGGGGACAGGGGAGAGAGAAGGAGGCAACACATAGCAATTGGAGTCTGGAGAAGGTGGGGGCCTTGTGCAGGAGGGTCCGGAGTGGGGGTGAAGTGGATCACCCTGCCTGATGTCTGTAGGGTGGAGGGGTGTGCGGGGAATGTAAATCTCTCTGCCTGAGATCAGTGAGGGTGGGGGGGGGAAGCGTGTGGGGAAGGGGGCTCCACTGCCATTCTGCCTGAGCACAGTAAGAAGTCTCACAACATCAAGTTAGACTCCAACAGGTTTATTTGGTAGCACAAGCCACAAACTTACAGAGCACTGCTCCTTCATCAGATCAATGGGAATCGTGTTCACAAACAGGGCATATAAAGACACAAACCCAATTTACAAAATGATGATTGGAATGCGAGTCTTTATAGGTAATCAAGTCTTAAAGGTATAGACAATGTGAGTGGAGAGAGGGTTAAGCAAAGGTTAAAGAGATGTGTATTATCTCCAACCAGGACAGTAGGTGAGATTTTGCAAGCCCAGGGAAATCGTGAGGATTACAGATTGTGTGATATGAACCCAAGATCCCAGGTGACTGTTACGACAACAGACAAGTGAATATTGCTCGACAATCACCAGACAGGAGTGTTCTCTTCCTGTTGGGGAACATTTCAGCGGCCACGGCATTCGGCCTCTGAACTTCGGGTAAGGGTTCTTCAAGGCGGCCTTCATGGCACACAATGCAGAGTTGCTGAGCAGATGGCCAAGTTCCGCACACATGAGGACTGCCTCAATTGGAATGTTGGGTTCATGTCACACTATCTGTAACCTCCATGAGTTGCCTGGGCTTGTAAGATTCAATAAGTGTCCTGGCTGGAGACAGTACACATCTCTTTAACCTGCGCTTAATCCTCTCTCCACTCACATTGTCTGTACTTTTTAAGTTTGATTATTTATAATGACTCGCATTCCAACCATTACCTTGTAAATTGAGTTTGTGTCTTTATATGCTCTGTTTGTGAACATGACTCCCACTTGCTTGATGAAGGAGCAGCGCTTAAAAGCTTGTGGCTTGCACTACCAGGACTTTAACCTGATGTTGTGAGACTTCTTACCATGCTTACCCCAGTCCAAAGCCTGATCTCCACATCACTCTGCCTGAGATCAGTGAGGGCAATGGGGAGGGATCTGTGATTGGTCTGGGTAGTTCAGGGGGTGGGGGATAAGGGGGTCAGTAGTGTTATGGGGGTGTGGGGAAATGTCTGTGGGGGCCAGCGGGAGTTTAATGCTCACAGGTTTGTGCAGTGTGATTTGGACTTCCTGATATTTTTTCAGGCAGAGTGAGTATGGGGGTGCCTGAGAACAGGTCTAAAAGTTGGATTTGAAATACCTTCAGTTTCAAGTTCACTCAGCACTTAGAATCAAAGTAATAAAATAGGGCCCGATGAGTCTCAGTGTTAACCTAGTCTGATTTCTGGAGAGGATGAAAAAAACCTCTTGTTTTTCAGGCAGCAACGAATTTGTCAGATTTATGCACGGGTCCTGGAGACAGAAGAAGCCCTGTATGTAAGTATCTTTTAATACAAGATATCACTGCAATCAATTATCATCCATTTGTAGTGAGGATGTGAGTTAATGGAATAAAAATGTTTAATTAAATTAATGAAACTGCAAGATTCCGTTACAGACAAGTAGAAAACAATTTGAGGTTGCTGGTTTCATTGGCAATGGTTCTCAGTTGCATGTTGAGAATGTTGGCAAGAGAGGTGAGGGGAAAGGAGTGATCTGAAGCTTGCTTCAGGAGCTGAGGGGTGGACTCCTGCTCCTCTTTGTTCCATTTGAATTTTTTTTTAAGTGTACCTGCCCTTTTGGTAGCGGCTGCTATTCAGGTTGTATTAATCCTGGAAAATGTGAGCAGATCAGGTTTCGTGCTTGCTTCACACAGGAAATCCCAGTGTAACAGAGCGATTCTACAACAGGCATTAGGCTTCCCATAACAGGAAGAGAGAAGGAAATGTGTCATTTTGCTAGGTGTAACGTGCATTTATGAAGAGGAAGACTATGAGTTGTTAAAAGTGAGATATCCCCAGTATTTTCTACTTTTCTCCTGAATACACTGACTGGTGCAACCAACTTTTCTGATGGAATCTAGGTGGTAAAAGTTCACAGGTTATTCATCTAGAAATTTGATGTCTAAGCTTTACTCCATTTGTGCCCAATATCTACAAATATCCATGTCACTATCTAGTGTTTAATACTGAAGGGATCCCAATACAAATAAATTGAAGGCCATGGATACCTACACAACCAACCACAGAACCATCCTCAGCCACAGAGTTCACAGGTCCGGTCTCAAGAATGGGTGGAGTTTTAGGTAAAGCTTATGAATCAGAGATAAACAGTCTGTTCATGGCTTAGCTGGAGATTACTTGCTCCTAAAACAGCCTAGATGAGTAAGGCCTAACAAAGCTAAAATCTCCTCATTTACTGTCCATCAAGGAGGTGACAGAGGTTCTTGACAGAAACTTCATTGTCTGAACAGAGAGAAGCAAACAGAGTGCACGTGTAGCTTTGCCAGAACAGTGTGCTTCATCATGATACAAGGTGCTTTGCCACATTTCAATGGTGAGATGCACCAAAACTGCAAAGGTTACCACTCAGTATGAAACTGGTGTGTGAGCATGTCCATCTCATCACGTTGGTGAATTAACTAATCTCGCAAGAAATTGACAATACTTATTTATCCATATATATCTAATGATAAATCCTGTTTTCATTATCTTTCACCATTAAAGCATAAACCTTTCTTGTTGCCAGGCTGTTCATTATGAAGAAAAAGACTGGTGTGAGGAGCAGTACTCAGGTGGCTGCTATACTGCATACTTCCCACCGGGCATGTTTATTCAGTTTGGCAGGTATGTGTCTGTGGATATTTACTCCAGATACCTGCATCATGGTACATGATGTTTGTTGCTGAAAGATGACAGCTGAACTTTATCTTTGCTTTCTCATGTGCACTACAGTGCCAGCTAATTGGAGTTAACATCCTGCCTTCATCTCACTAGACTTTAGTAAATGGAGTAATCGAAGTATGCTTAATTATCAATTACAACTGTGATGGGGCATTAAACTCACTCAGTCAGCCCTATAACCACAGGAATTAATTTTTGTACTATCAACCTTCATTTAATCTCTCCTGTATTTCATCTGTGTTATTATAATAATATAATACTTCTGGTTTATTTAATTTGCAAGACACAAGGCACCAATTGCTCATGAGGGATTGAGTAAACATGTTGTGAATTCACTTATTCAGACTAGGCACAGTCCAATGAAGTATAAACCTTAGAAACATCAGAGCTGTGCACATGCGCTCTGCTCCAAAAAAAAGTGAAAATAAGACTGGATCATATAACACATTTCCCTTGTCATGTTGATATTCCTTTAGGACATATTACAATACCATATCACAAACTTTTTCTTTTGTCTTTCCTTCCCTCCACCTTTCTCTATCACAGCATTTTTTAAAACCTGTTATATCTCAAATCCAGTTTTGATGAAAGTTCATCAACCTGAAAGATTAAGTTTGTTTCTCTCTCCATTGATCTGTCCGGCCTGCTGAGTATTTGCTGCAATTACTTTATTTGTTTTGAATGAAGTGATTTTGTTTGAAGAAATTGAATCACACAAGTTGATTTTAATTTTTTGTTCAGAGTTCTGCGAGAGCCCTTTGGGAGAATGTATTTTGCTGGAACTGAGACAGCCACAAAGTGGAGCGGTTATATGGATGGAGCAGTTCAGGCTGGGGAACGTGCTGCTAGAGAGGTACCACTGGAGCGAATGTCCTCTTTCTGCACTATAGGGATTCTGTTCAAACTTTAATATCATCTAAGTGTTGTGATGCACTGAAAACTAAAAGGCAACATCTGTGGTTTGCTCCTGAGCTAAGAAATGTGCAGTAAGTGTAATTGTTTACCAAATGTATAATTTAGATATTTAAAGTTAATTTATTTATTGGTCACAAGTAAGGCTTATATTAACACTGCAATGAAGTTACTATGAAATTCCCCTAGTTGCCACACTCAGGCGTTTGTTTGGGTTAACGCACCTAACCAGCACATCTTTCAGACCGTGGAAGAAAACCACAGCACGCAGAGGAAAACCACACAGACACAGGGAGAGCATGCACACTCCACACAGACAGTGACTCAAGTCGGAAACCGAACCCATGTCATGGCGCAGTGAGACAGCAGTGCTAATCACTATACCATCTTATCTGGTGATGATAATGATGATGGGGGACTTATTGAAACTTACATGATATAGTCAGGCCTGGGTTGAGTAGATAGAACCATAAAACCATAGAAAATTACAGCTCAGAAACAGGCCCTTTGGCCCTTCTTGTCTGTGCCGAACCATTTTTTGCATAGTCCCACTGACCTGCACTTGGACCATATCCTTCAACACCCCTCTCATCCATGAACCTGTCCAAGTTTTTCTTAAATGTTAAAAGTGACCCCACATTTACCACTTTATCCAGCAGCTCTTTCCACACTCCCACCACTCTGTGTGAAGAAGCCCCTCCTAATATTCCCTTTAAACTTTTCTCCTTTCACCCTTAACCCATGCCCTTTGGTTTTTTTCTCCCCTAACCTCCGTGGAAAAAGCCTGCTTGCATTCACTCTATCTATACGCATCAAAATCTTATACACATCTATCAAATCTCCCTTCATTCTTCTGCACTCCAAGGAATGAAGTCCTAACCTATACAATCTCTCTCTGTAACTCAGCTTCTCAAGTTCCAGCAACATCCTCATGAACCTTCTCTACACTCTTTCAACCTTATTTACATCCTTCCTGTAACTAGGTGACCAAAACTGTACACAATACTCTAAATTTGGTCTCACCAAGGCCTTATATAATTTTATCATAACACTCCAATTTTTATACTTGATACTCAGATTTATAAAGGCCAATGTGCCAAAAGCACTCTTTACGACCTTATCCACCTGGGGCGTCACTTTTAGGGAATTCTGTACCTATATTCCCAGATCCCTCTGTTCAACTGCACTTTTCAGAGTCCTACCATTTACCCTGTACATTTGTCCTTCCAAAGTGCAATACCTCACATTTGTCTGCATTAAATTCCATTTGTCATTTTTCAGCCCAGATCTGAAGAGAATGTTTCAACTAGTGAGAGAAACTAGAAGCAGAGGACACAACATCAGGCTAAAGAGACGATCCTTTAAAACAGAGATGGGGAGGAATTTTTTCAGCCAGAGAGTGGTAAATCTGTGGAAGCCTTTGCCGCAGGAGACTGTGGAGGCCAGGTCATTGAGTATCTTTAAAACAGAGATCAGTAAGGGGCATCAGAGATTATGGGTAAAAGGCAAAAGAATGGGGATGAGAAAAATATCAGCCATGATTGAATGATGGAGCAGAAACGATGGGCTGAATGGCCTAATTCTGCTTCTATATTATATGGTTTTATGTAACACAATCAATGAAGTCAATGGAATTAAAAATAATGTTTGGTGACTGATTCTTTCCTTTATCGGCCATTTTACACTCCCACTGGCATCAAAGTCAAAACTCTATTCATTTTACTTTTGGACCTGTTTGATCGATCTATCTGTATGATTAAACATTTGTTCAATGCTGCCCTTGTTTAGCCTCTGTTCTGTCTGTAGGTGATGTGTGCCATGGGAATTATTCCGCAGACAGCAATCTGGAGCCTGGAGCCTGAGGTTCAGGTAAGTGGTGAACAGATTAAGTTAAAATCTAGAAGTCACACAATGTAATGTCAGTTTGATGATTGAGTAATAAGATAGGTTAATGATGTGGGAAAAAAAATGGATTAAACCCTGTGAGATCCACTGGTAAATCTAAAGTGACACTCGAGGATATGTTCGCAAAAGCAAATATATATTGCAATCAGCAGTTTTGACAAGAAGAATAAAGATCAGTCTGTTATATTGATGGCTCAGCCTGGTTAATCACTCCCACAGGACTGAATTGAAATTGATGGTGTATTGAAGCAGGAAAGCAATGTCTGTGTGATCAATCCACCAGAGTGCAGTATTTCATGTTTACATTTTGTGTAGGTCAGGAACTTTGAATGAGAAAAATTCATTCTCATTGAATTGCCTTCATATAAAATGGCAGTGAAAGGCTGTAGATCATTGTGTGGGAACTCTGTCCTCAAGTCATGATCATTGATTTGGAGATGATTCCAGATCTGCACTAGCAGCTCCTATTCTTCTTTACCAAGTCTGTTCAGCATTCAAGGATCATTCAGGAATGCAGCAATAACTTTGGCTCGGCTCTCTACTGCAAACCATCATCTTAGCCCATCCCCCCCAGTGCCTCCTCTACCTTCAGACTTGACAGTGAGTGCGAGGAGCTCATGAACCTTTTTGCCACATAAGCTTAATGCCATCCATCCAGCTGCCTCCGTCACTACTGTCCCATCCATTAGTTCATCTGCCAAAATGCCATCCAAAAGTTGTGCCCTATTCTAATCCTCATTTATGTCTTCATCTAGATTATTTTCTAACTCCCTTCTGCCCATTCTATGCTTATCTTGTCCATGAGTTTCTCCTCCCATTTCCTTGACCCTATTCCTGATCAAATTGCTGACCATCCAATTTTTCTTTGCGGCTCCTATGTTAGTGAATGTTGTTAGCAGTTTTCTCTCTCCCTCTTTGAAACTGGTGCCCTCTTCTTTATTAGCCATCTCCTCAAAAGAAAAAAAAGCCTTGAACCCTCTTTCTCTGCAAACTATGACCCCGTCTCCAAACGCCCTTTTCTCTCCAAAGTCCTTGAACATCTTCTAGATCCATGCCTGTCCTGCCCACAATTCTGTGCTGGATTCCTTGTAATTAGATTTCTGTCTTACCACAGTACTAAAACAATCAAAGTCTCAGATGACACTGTGACAGTGAGTATGGTAAACAAATCCTTCTTCACCCTTTCCACTCTGTCTGCAACCTTCAATGGCATGAAAAGATGCTCTATATGCATGTTGTTAGTGTTGTTTTCCTTTTCCAAGGTGAAATGATTTTAAAAGCCTTGGTTGAGAATGGATTCAAATCATCACAGTTCTATCTCTGGGATCTGAATGATGAACAGTGCTTAGACTTGAGAAACCTTTAGTGGCCTGGAGCCTCCCTAGAAGGGGGCTTGGGTCAAAGACTCATGACAATGTTATAGTCATATCTCAGACTCATACTGCAGTCCAGGAATGCAGCCTCACTGAATTTGCCACTTAGCGTTGATCGTGCGGCTGCACAAATTTTTATTTTATTCATTCAGGGCCAGCATTCATTGCCCATCCCTTACTATTCTTGAGAAGGTGGTGGAGTGCTGCCTTCTTGAACTGTTGCAGTCTACATTCTATCAGTACAATCACAGTGCAGTTAGGGGAAGAATTCCAGGATTTTGATTCAGTGACAGTGAAGGAATAACGATGAATTTCCAAGTCCAAATTCCTCAGAGAGTGACTTCCAAGTGATGGTGCCCTCTTCCTCCCAGACAGTAGCAGTTGTGGGTTTGGAAGTTGCTATTTAAAGAGGCTTATTGAGTTCCCACAGTTCATCTTGTAGATGGTGCACACAGCTGCCATTATGCATCAGAGGGAGTGAATGTTTGTGGAATGAACAAATGAAAATAGTGAGGGTGAATGACCAAACACAAATGCCGCATCTCTAAAATCAGATCTGTCAGTTGAACTCAATTGCTGTTCTATCTGTGCATGGTTGTGGGTTAAATTCCCTACTGTAGATTTCAGTATTCCAAACAGATTGATACTTTAATGGAGTACTGAGAATATTCTGTAGTGTTGATGTTGGAATCTATTGGTGAGAGGTTAAACTAATTCCCTTCCATCTACTTATCTGGCAAGGACTTCAAAGCATTATTCAAAAGAGCAATGGACTCTCAGGATCCTGACAACATTTCTTGCACAACCAACACTCGCAAAAACCAGATTATTTCATCATTTAATCTGTGAAATGTGAATAAGAAACCTTTGGATTTAAATTAAATTCAAAAATATTGTATTCACCAAGTAGAGAGTAAGCATTGGAGAATTATAGCTCTGTGGTTCTAGTTACAGCTCTGCTGTCAAATCTACTGAAAATTTTAAAAATAATCTCTAATTTGTATTGTGCCTTGGGAGACCCTGTAAATGTGAAAAAACATTATATAACTTCAAGCTCTTTCTGGTTTATTTGAGTGTTATATAAGGCTCTTGGATGTCATTGGCATTTATTGAAAGAAATTTATCTTCATCCTTGGCATACCAACCCTAAACCACAATTATGGGGTGGGGAAGGAGGCCACAGTGGCAGTAGTAATGTCACTGGACTAGTAATTCCAATCCAATGCTCTGGGGACATGCGCTCAAATTCTACCGCTGCAGCTGGTTGAATTTACATTCAATTAATAAATCTGGAATTAAAAAGCTAGTCTCAGTGATGGTGATCAACTGTCATTAAAATCCACCTGGTTCATTAAAGTCCTTTAGGGAAGGAAATCGTGTACCCTTACCTAGATTTGAGACTCACAATGTGATTGACCATTAAGTGCATTCTGAAATGGCCTAGCAAGCCAGTCAGTGTATCAAACAGCTACAGAAAGGTCAATAAGGAATGAAATTGGACGGACCGCCTGCTATCGACCTGGGCACCAGAAATGACAATGGCAAAGTCAGCCCTGTTGACCCTGTAAAGTCCTCTTTACTAATGTCTGGGGACTGGTGCCAAAATTAGTACAGCTGTTACATAGAATGGTAAAGCAACAGCCTGACATGATCATACTCACAGAAACATAATGTACAATGTGCCAGATTCATTATCACCATCCCTGGGTATGCCCAGTCCTGTTGGCAGCACAAACCTACCAGGAGTGGCAGCACAGTGGTAGACATTTGCAAGGGAGTTGCCCTGGGTGTCAGTGACTTTGAATCCAGAACTCACCAAGTCTCATGATATCAGATCTAACATGGGCAAGGAAATCTCCTGTTGATTGCCATCCCTCATTAGCTGATGAATCAGGACTCCTCCTTATTGAAAACCACTTGAAAGAAGTACTGAGGGTGGCAAATGCACAGAATGCATTCTGATGGGAGACTTCACGTCCATTGCCAAGGGTGGTGGGGTAGCACCAATATTGACCAACTGACTGAGCCCTAAAGGACATAGCTGCCAAATAGGGTCTTGGTCAGATGGTGAGGAAGCTAACATGAGCAAAATACCTGACCTCGTCCTCACCAACTTTCCTGCTAATTGATTCATCTGTCCATAACAGTTTGGTAGCAGTGACCACCATTCTTGTGGAGACACATTCCCGTCTTCACATTGAGTATACCCGCTGTCGTGATGTGTGGTACTACCATGATGCTAAATGAGATAGAATTCAAATAGAACCAGCAGCTCAGAACTGGTGTGCTGTGCTCCATCAGCAGTCGCAGATTTGTGTTCAAACATGATCTGTAGCCTCATGGCCTGGCATATCCCCTACTTCATCATTACAAACAAATCCGGGGATTGACACTGGTTCAATGAAGTATTCGGGAAGGTATGGCAGGAGTAGCACCAGGCATGAGGCGTTAACCTGCTGAAGCTACAATGGATTACCTGCAGGTCAAACAAAATAAGTAACAGGTGAGCCAGACAGAGCCATGTGATCCCACAACCATTAGATCAGTTCCAGGCTCCACACTCCTGCCACATCCAGTTGTGAATTGTTGTAGATAATTAAACTGTTGTGTTATCTGTGGCTGTGCCGAGGTGGGGGGAGAATGCAGATGGGGGGGGAGATACAGGAGATGTTGGGGGAGGAGGGGGCTTGTAGGGAATTCTTGGGCGTGATGCAGAGGAAAGGGGGAGCGGTGCAGAAATCAGTTCCATTCATCAGGTCCACACAAGTTTTAATAAAAACAGTGGGCAGCTTTATTTTGGTGTTCACTGTACAGGATCCAATCATCAACTTCTCTCTCGTTGCGAGTTCCTTTGAGATTGCAATTTCCACGGCTGTTCTTAACCTTAAGCTATGTTCCAAGAGCAAGCACCGTTGGATTGCCTCGAAGTTGCAGAGTTGGTTCCTGTCAGAGACTTTTTTCCCTGCTTCATGCCATTTACTTTAAGAGAAAAAAGAATCTGTTTCCCTTCTTTCCTGTTTCTGGGTTTTTTAATCCTGTCTGGTTGTTAGCTGTTGTTATGTTGTCTGTGCCTGTTGGGGAAGCAGGTGCAGAAATCAGATCCATTTAGCAGTTACACATAAATTTTAATGAAAAACAACAGGTAGGTCTATTTTATGTTTTCCTCAACTGGCTGCAGGCCATGGTGGTTCTGGTGATGTCCCAGAGTGATCATGTGACCATCCTATTAAGGGGGCCACACCACACACCGTAATTCCCAAAAATGCAATATTAACAACTAAGTGAAAAAGGAAGCTCCTCAATAATGGGGAAGTCCAGAACATCAATGCAAAAAACAAGGCTGAAGCACTTGTATTCATTTTCAGGCAAAACTGCTGAGTGAATGATCCATCTCAGCCTCCTCAGCATCACAGGTGCCAGTCTACAGCCAAACCAGGTATAAAGGAATAGCTGAAGGTTGTGGATACTGAAAAGGCTATTAGTGTTAACAATATTCTGGCAATAACACTGAAGACTTGTGCTACAGAACAAGCTATGCTCCTGGTCAAGCTGTTCCAGTACACCTACAATACTGGTATCTCCCTGGCAAATTGTCCAGATATGCCCTGTCCACAAATAGCAGGAAAAATTCAATCTGGCCAATTACCACCTCATCAGTCCACCCTCGATCATCAGCAAAATGACAGAAGCGGTTGTCAATAGCGCTATCAAGCATTTGTATCTCCGCAATAAGTTCCTCACTGATGCTCAAAATGGGTTTCTCCAGAGTTACTTATTTCCTGACTTTAGTCCAAACCTGGACAAAAGAGCAAAACTCAAATGATGAGGTAAGAGTAACTGCTTTGAGGTCACTGCAGCATTTGATTGACTGTGGCATCAAGGAACCCTAGCCAACTGGAGTCAATGGGAATTGGGGAAAACTCTCCACTGCGGTTGGAGTCATACAAAGCACAAAGGAAGTTGGTTGTGCCTGTTGGAGGTCAATCATTTCAGTCTCAGAACATCATTGCAGGAGTTCTCAGGGTAATGCCCTAAGCTCAACAATCTTCAGCTGCTTCATCAGTGACCTTTTACAATACAACATCTAAACCAGGAATGTTTGCTGATGACAGGATAATGTTCAGCGCCATTTGCAATTCCTCAAATACTGAAGCAGTCGATATCCATATGCAGCAATGTCTGGACAACGTTTAAACTTGCGCTGGCATGTGGCAAGTAACACAAGTACCAGACAATGACTATTTCCAATGAGAGAGAATTTAGGCATCTCTCCTTGACATTCAGTGACGATACCATTACTGAATCTCCTTGCTATTGACATCCTGGGGAGTAGAATTGTCCAGAATTTAAACTGGGCCAGCCCATGTACAACACATTAATGTGTGGCTACAAGAGCAGGTCAGAGGCTGAGAATTCTATAATAGCTCACCTCCTGATTTCCCAAAGTCTGTACATTATTTACATTATCTACAAAGCCCATACATTATCTGATTGACAGAAGATTTCCTCACTAGAGTCTTGTCAGGATGGAATACTCTCCACTTGCCTGGATGAGTACAGCTCCAAAAACACTCAAGAAGCTCGGCACCATCCAGAACAAAGGAACCTGTTTGACTGGGAGCCCACATTCACATTAAACGTTCACCTCCTGAACCATCGCTGCAGAATGGCAACAGTGTGTACCATCTACAAGATGTACTGCAGGAGGCTTTTCAACAACACTTTCCAAAACCATGATCCCGGCCAACCAGAAGGACAAGGGTAGCAGATAGATGAGAATGTCACAATGTGTAATTCATCTCCAAGCCATATACCAACTCGACTTGGGACTATTTCACTGGACCGAAATCCTAGAATTCCCTCCCTAATAGCACAATAGATATACCTACACTATGAGCACTGCAGCAGTTCAAGAGGTACCACTTTCTCAAGCGTGATTATGGATGGGCAATAAACACTGCCCTAGCCAGTGTCACTCACATCCTAGGAATGAATACATTTTAAAACAGGCAGAGATAAAGGGGAAATTTTCCCATTCCACCCACCTCGGGAACCGTAGCAAGCAAGAGGTGGACCATGGAAAATTCCATTGACCTTGGGTAGGATTTTTCAGTTTTGGAGTGAGCGCCAAATCATGTTGCTGAAAATATAAACAGTTAATGACATGCAAGGTAACTGCTGTGTTGCTGAATAGGAAATACTAAAACTCATTCTTTACCTTTTACGCAGGAAATTCCAAGTCGACCAATCATTACAACATTCTGGGAGCGACATTTGCCCTCTGTGCCAGTATTCTTGACTGTGCTCAGCATTTCCACCTGTCTGGCAGTTGCTGGTGTGGTCATGTCTAAGAAGATCTGTCTGTCCAGCGCTTGAGCCGGTAACTTTGTTGCTTTGCGATGGATGGAAACTCGTTGTGGCAAAAATCATCTGTTAGAATTCATTAATGGTGCTGTCTTGGAGCTGCAGACAGAGTTTGAACACAGGCAACTGAGGGCAGGGCCATCAGGCAGATCGCAACCAATCTTGTGGAGTCATCAATTCTTTCATTAAGAACATAGAACATTACAGCGCAGTACGGGTCCTTTGGCCCTCGATGTTGCGCTGACCTGTGAAACCAATCTGAAGCCCATCTAACCTACACTATTCCAATATCATCCATATGTTTATCCAATGACCATTTAAATGCCCTTAAGGGGGGATTTATCACATTATATGAATTTCTCAGTCATTCAAAAATATTGAAGCCCAGAGAGTTCACTGAATCCCTTAATGTCTTCTCTTCTCAACATAGCCTTAAAGATCTCGACCATGATGGATCTCTGTAAAGATAAAAAATAAATATCAACAATAATGTTAGGGAGCTAATTTACTGAAGCTGAACAACTTGTAAGTTAGCTCCTTACAGTAACATCCATTGCTGGTAAAAAAAATTTCACCCAGCCCTCTAATCAGTGGCCTGAATAATACAACTTCTGGCTCAATTCTTCTTTCTTCAAACACTATACAAGGTAGTAGTACATAAGGAGATTATTAAATTCCCTTTTCAAAATTCACTGTGTGATTATAAAACCACTGAAATGCAACTCTTGTTAAGATACATCATCTAAACTGGGCAGTTAGACTTAGTGAGTACTCCATACATTGGACAGTTTGGGCCTCAGCATCCCTGCTTTAGGGAGAGGACAATCAGTCAGCATTCACACAGTCTCTGTTAGAAAGTGTATATGCCTGGATTCGGGCAGCATGGTTGGTGCAGGTTTGGAGAGCTGAAGGGCTATTCCTGTGCTTCAATTTTGTTCTTTGTCCTTTGGACATCAGCTGAGAGTGATGTTAAGCTTGTCTATGTCTCTGTTCACACATGTAGAACACTAATATCTGTGGATCTGTAGCTCTAGTGAATTGGTAAAAAGTGTCAAATTAATGTCTAAAATTGCTTTAATTTGGGAAAGCTACATTTACCCTGATTGAGAGAAGATTTCCCCACTAGAGTCTTGTATGTCTGTGTGTCTTTTCTAGTGGCCTAGCCCAAGACTCCATCAAGCATGTCCTGTAAGTGTATGCAAGCTGAATGAATTCAAGGTGGTGATGTAACCTGCAAACTAGCTCTCAGAATAGAACCAAAAGGTACTTGTCTGAATAGTGGAGGTGTCTGTCCATGCTTACCCATTCAACTTTTTATAGATGGTTGCTGTTTGGAAAGTAAACACATTTTAGTGTCGTACATTTTTCTGATGTGATAACCAATTTCCAGCTGAAACCTAATGTTCATGTTTTCAAAGAAATCTGTGGTGTACTGTGTGCATTGTACCACTGTTGAGATATTCAATTAAAAGTGTTAGTGCAAACCATTTTGTGTCTTGTTTCAATGAGTCACCATACCTCTACTCACTGCAATCTGTTCTTGGATTCACAAAATCTTTGTAGTGCAGAAAATGGCATTTGGCCCATCATGTCTGTGTTGGCCCTTTCAAGAATCAATTTATTTAGTGCCACTTGCCTATTCCCCATATCACTGCAATTCTTTCCACTCCAGGTAATGATCCAATTCCCTTTTGAAAATCTCCATCACATTCTCAGGCATTCACATCCTAACCACACTCCCAAGTTAATTTAATCTGCTCCATTAGCACCAGCCAATTGACCCACAAGGAAATTGGTCGCAGCTCTGATTGAGTGTAACTCTCCCAACCTGTACAGGTCCCATCACCTCCAGAGCTGATCCCAAATTCTCCAGTCCCAAGTTCATCTGCTCTATTCTCTGAAATCTATATTCGTTTGCATGTAGTATCAGGATTTATTTTTACTCATTTGTGGGACATGGGTACAGCTTACAGTCCAGTATTTATGCCCATCCCTAGATACCCTTGATTGATACAACTGAGTGGCTTGCTAGGCTATTTCAGATGGCATTTGAGAGTCAATCGCATTGCGTGGCTCTGTAGTCACATGTAGGTCAGACCAGATAAGGACAGCAGATTTATTTCCCTAAAGGACATTAGTGATGCCCTTTTTTTTGACAAGTGACAATGTTTTCATGGTCACCAGTGGATTCTTAATTCCAGGCATTTTTATTGAATTCAAATTCCACTATCTGCCTTGATGGGATTTGAGCATGTGTCCCCAGAATATTAGCTGAGTTTCTGGATTCATAGTCTGGTGTTTGCCTCCCCAAAGTCAACATTTGAGGTTTTGCTTGCTGATTTCCTATCGAGCTCTTTCCAGGCTGTCTGCCAACCGCATCCTCTTTCCATCTATGCGGTTGGTGCTGAATACTCTGTAAACATTCAAGTACATCATTGACTCTGACACCAAGGAGGCAACATAACACATAACATTTTGAATTCACATTTGTGACCACAAGATAGCTGTCTAATTCTCAAACTATCAAATAAGACCATAAGACATCGGAGCAGAATTAGGCCATTCAGCCCATTGAGTCTGCTCCCTTATACAATGCTGGGTGATATTTTTCTCATCCCCATTCTCCTGCCATTTCCCCATAACCTCTGATCCCCTTATCAACCAAGAACCTATCTATCTTTGTCTTAAAGACTCTCAATGACTTAGCATCCACAGCCCTTTGCGGCAAAGAGTTCCACAGATTCATCACTCTCTGGCTAAAGAAATTTCTCCTCATCTCTGTTTTAAGGGATTGTCTCTTTAGCCTGAGGTTCTAGTTTTTCCTTCTAATAAAAACATCCTCTCCATCTCCACTCATTCCAGGCCTCGCAATGTTCTGTTTCAGTAAGATTCCCCCCTGATCTTTCTAAGCTCCAACAAGTACAGACCTAGAGTTCTCAATCATTCCCCATAAGACAAGCTCTTCATTCCAGGGTTCATTCCTGTGAATCTCTTCTGGATCCTTTCCAAGGCCAGCACATTGTTCCTTAGATAGATAACTCTCCTATCACTCTGGCTCCTTAAGTCTTCTTGTTTCCTTGCACACCTGAGTCAGTCATGGTGCCATGGACTTGGTCCTGGCTGCACTTGCCAGATGACCCATTGATTTCATCAGTATTCAGAACTGAGCACTGATTGGAGAGTGAGGTTCATTCAGGGGCCTCCTGCATTACTTGCCTTTTTTTTTTGACTGCCTGGTGGCCAGCCCACTCCTTCTCCGTCTGCATACTCTTATGTTGCAGAGTCACCTCATCAGTAAAATGCGTCATCTTCAAAGCTCACAACCTCACAAATGCTTCCTAGAGACACCAGTTGCTCCTTCAGCTCTGAAACACAGAATTCATGTTGCTGCAGCTGATGATACTTCCTACATACATGGTTATCCAAGGGAAATGTCCTGGAGTTCCCACTTGGAACAGAATATGCACTCTAGGGATTGGGGCCATCTACTATTCATCTATTTACTAGATTATAAAACTTACTACTTAAAAAAAAATAAAGATTCACTGGCTGTTCAGCTTCAAAGTGGAAGGAGTGGCAATTTGTCAACTTATATTATCTCTACTCAAGAAATTGTGGGCTCTTTACTCATCATCCACTGTTGTTACATTTTGTAACACTAGTTACAGTGTGTGGTGGAGGAGCAGTGTTCTGTGCCAGTGTGACCTCCCTCCAGGCATTATGACTGACATCTTAGTGGATCACACACTCTTGGCTCTCTCCCTCCTATTTTTAATCTTGACCTTCAGCTTTCCTCCCCTGGATGCAGCCTCTGTACTCCTCTGAGAGTGGTCATAATTCCGTCCAATTGCAACCCAATATTGGTAAACTTGCAGAGAGATATAGAACAGTGGGACTCATCCCTGTCCTACCTTGCTTATTGCTCAGAGCACAGCTAAAGAGAGCTCAAAAGCTCTTTAAAAAGGTTACACAAGCTTCCCTGTTTTTCAGCTGCTTACAACTATTTTACACCAATGCCTGCACCAATAACTATGCAATTATGTAAATTACATGAAACCATCAAGTAACTCACCTAACAGACCATTGGCAAATACAATAGAACATAGAACATAGAACATTACAGCGCAGAACAGGCCCTTCAGCCTTCGATGTTGCGCCGACCAATTAAGAAAAATCAATGACCCTCTAACCTAAACCATTCCCTTTTCATCCATAAACTTATCTACTAACCTCTTAAATGCCACCAAGCTTGGAGCATCTACAACTGCAGCAGGCAGGGCATTCCATACCCTTACCACCCTCTGGGTAAAGAAACTACCTCTGACATCCGTCCTATAACTACCACCCCTTAATTTAAAGCTATGTCCCCTTATGCTAGCTTTCTCCATCCTAGGAAAAAGGCTATCACTGTCCACCCTATCTAAACCTCTAATCATCTTATACGTTTCAATAAGGTCCCCTCTTAGCCGCCTCCTTTCTAACGAAAACAACCTCAAATCCCTCAGCCTCTCTTCATAAGACCTGCCCTCATACCAGGCAACATCCTGGTAAACCTCCTCTGTACCCTCTCCAATGCCTCCACATCTTTCTTATAATGTGGGGACCAGAACTGCACACAATACTCCAAGTGCGGCCACACTAGAGTTTTGAACAGTTGCAACATGACGTTGCGGCTCCAAAATTCAATCCCCCTACCAATAAAAGCTAAGATTCCGTATGCCTTCTTAACAACCTTATCGACTTGATTGCCAACTTTCAGGGATCTATGCACATATATACCAAGATCCCTCTGTTCATCAACACTATTAAGAGTTCAATGGTTTTCTTTATCTGGCAATAGAGTGTGGTTCATTCCTTGGATCGCTGATCCCAAATTTAATGACAATGCGATATCAGAACAATTTCACTTGTTTGCTATACAGGAGAGTTAGGGCTCAAGGGAGATAAGCTTCAGACAACTAAATTGTCTTTTTGAGTCCTGGATTTCTTTTCACATTTATGCATTGTTGGACAAGCTTTAACATCTGGATGCAGCAAAACACAAGTGGGGAATTGGTTTAGTGAACAAATCAATATTCACATTAGGCATTGATGATTGAAATTTATGCTGAATTTGAGCCAGCAATTTCCATGCTAGCTGGAAAGCATGGTTGATGGAATTCTCCATCCTTCTGGACAGAATGAAAATCTGCAGCTGCAATAACAGTTACAGCCAGTGGAGGGAGCTGAATGAGAATTCAGTTCAACACCCTTGGGAGAATCTGGTCTGAAAATACAAAAGTTTATTTATTACTACTATGCTTACATTAACACTGCAATGAAGTTTCTGTGAAAATCCCGTAGTCGCCACACTCCAGTGCCTGTTGGGTACACTGAGGGAGAATTTAGCATGGTCAATGCACCTAATCAGCAAGTCTTTCAGACTATGGGAGGAAACCGGAACACCCAGAGGAAACCCATGCAGACATCTGCCCAGACAGTGACCCAAGCTAGGAATCGAACCCAAGTTCCTGGTGCTGTGAGGCAGCAGTACTAACCACCGTGCTACCGTGATTCTTGAAGTCATGGTGAAATGGTGATTGGCCTGGTCATGAAGCAACACAGAATCAAAGCTAAGGACCCTATTATCACAAATTTGCACAGTTTCTGCAATGTGCACCTATTCTTGCTACTATCAATATAAATATAATAAAATAGAAACTGGGATGGACTACCCTGCTCTTCGAGCCTGCTCCACATTCAGTACGGCAGATCTTCTATCTCAATTCCATTTTGCTGCTCTATTACCTTGATTCACTGTATCCAAAATCTATTGGTCTGAAACTTTATTTTCACTGGCTGAGCATTCACAGTCCTCTCGGTTAGAGAACTGACTGAGTGAAGAAATTTTACCCCATCCTAGTGTGAAATGGCCAACACTTTATTCTGAGATAATAGATGGTAAGTAGTTGGGTGGAATAGCAGTTTGCAAGTGGTTTTCAAACAATCTGCTTAGGGATCTTCTTGTCTTTATAACAGACTTCCAATAACTCTTGTCCTAACTTCTGTTACTGAAAGGCACATAGGGAAACAGGCGGATTTGATGCAAGGATCAGCCTTGATCATATAGGATGGCAGAGCAGACTTGATTGTCCGTGTGGTCTTTTCTTGCTCTTCTTATGCCCTTATGAAGGTGTTATCATTGCAGAAAACATTAGAACAATAAAAATAATGTTTGTAACTCAGTAAATGCAGGAAATGCAAAGGTTGAATTCCTTGGGGTCAATGGGCACTAGTTAAAACACCTACATGATGTTTATTTTGTAGGGATAATTGAATAATTAGAATATCCTATCCACTTGGGAAAAATATACTTACAAAATTGCATGCAGGTACAAAACAATTCTGAGAATGGCTGTGAAATCCATGTGCTACAAAAGTAATAAAAAGATTTCCATCACTTTGCTTTAAATGGCCACCTCACGATCACATTCACATGGATCTCTAACCCTTCCCTTTCTCGACTTTTGTATCTCCATCTTTGAAGATGGGCTATCACTCTATATCCATTAGAAAGGAGCTCATTGATTTCCACAGCTATCATGAATACTCTTGATCCTTTGCCATTTCTCATAAGGACTCTATCCCATCCTTTCTGTTCCTCTGACTCTGCCACCTCTGTTCTGATGATGTCAGTAGAAGTTTCATAACATTAGGTTAATTCCAACAGGTTTATTTGGTATCACAAGCTTTTGGTGTGCTGCTCCTTCATCAGGTGATTCAACTAACTTGATGCTGTGAGATTTCTAACTGTGCTCACTCTAGTCTAATGCCAGCAGCTCAACATCTTCTTGATGCCACTTTGCACACCTATGCTTCTGACATGCCAAACATAAAATACAAGCTGAAATTCTCAGAAGTACTCAGAAATTATCATTGGAGAGGGAAGCAGAGTTAAATGTCAACTCTGTGGTATTCCATCACCTCTGATTTGAGATCAGAACCTTATTAACTCTGCTTCTCCAAAGATGCTGTCCGACCTGTTAAGTGTTCCCAGGATTTTCTGTTTTTATTTCAGGTTTCCAGCATCCACAATGTTTGCCTTTTTCACCAGACAAGAATTCCCTTCCTGTATAATTGACAAGGCCATTGATTGCACCGGTCCCATATTCCTGCTCTGCTCCTTCCCTTCATTCCTGGAACTACTACAGGCTCCTTTGGTCTGATCTTGCTTTCCACCCACCAATATTAATTTCATTGTCTGTCCCATTCCCACTCCCTGCCCTCAGCCCCCCACACCATTCCAACTCACACCTCAGCAATAAATTAGAAGCAAAACACTGCAGATTGGCCACCTGGGATGAAATCAGGTTTGCGATTATGCTTGGGAATGGATTTGACACCTACTTCTGGGCCTGCTAGGCGTGAAATTTGGGCCAAGGGCCAGAATTTTCCAGCTGTTCTCGCCAATGGGATCTTCCAGTCCTGCTGATGGCAAACACTCACTGTGCGTTTCCCGGAAGCAGTGGGGGCAAAGAACAGGAAACCCCGTTGATAATGGCGGGATCAGCAGATCCCACCGCTGGCCACCACAAAACATGCTTGTGACAGTTATGGACAATCCAGCCCATGCTATCAACAGAGATCATCCCTCACCTCCAGCAAGGGACAGCTTCATGTGTGGCACCCATGATGGACTTTACCTTTCCAGAAGGGCAGCAGATGATTGTGTTTGACCAGACCAATGTCCAGTGGCTGCATGCCCATCATTTCCCATAGATGGAAGGATGCCAGCCACAGTACAAGCCCAGTATTTCTTGAAATACTATGTTTAAATTGAAAATTAAACCAGTGCTTCACTGAAATAAAGAGCCAGTCAATTTGAAACTCTTGACTGAAAGAAAATCAGCCTGAAATTTCCAAACAGCAGTTTGTATTATTATAAACTCCCACCATGTAAAGAATATTCATTCTGTGGGTAAGAAAGTCATTTGTAGACAATTAGTTTCACTTTTAAACCTGTGATCTTAATATTATTTTGTTGAGCAATGTGTTAATACACTTATTTCTGTACATGTTTATTTTTGCATTACAGTTTTAAGTATAAAACAAGTCAGGATTTGTACTTGCTTCGTGAAGATAGCTTTACAAGCTATAAAGGCACAGAACTGAGCCCAGTAGCTGAACACAACCAATAGTGAATGTTTGGGCTTTGATGTTACAGCCAGGCAAGGGAAAGGTTATCGTAAATTAAACATAGAACATAGAACATAGAACACTACAGCACAAACAGGCTCTTCGGCCCACGAGTTGCACCGATCACATCTATATCTACCAATCCGCAGACCTATCTATAACCCCCTATCCCATTCGTTCCCATATACTCATCCAGAAGTCTTTTAAAAGACCCCAGTGAGTTCGCCTCTACCACCTCCAACGGCAGCCGATTCCATTCACTCACCACCCTCTGAGTGAAAAACCTACCCCTAACATCCCCTCTGTATTTGCTTCCCTGCACCTTAAATCTGTGTCCTCTCGTAGTGACCATTTCAGCTCGGGGAAATAGTCTCTGAGAGTCCACCTATCTATTCCTCTCAACATTTTATAAACCTCTATCAGGTCACCTCTCAACCTACGTCTCTCCAGTGAGAAGAGTCCCAGCTCCCTCAACTTATCTTCATAAGGCCTGCCTCCCAATCCAGGCAGCATCCTTGTAAATCTCCTCTGAACTCTCTCAATAGCCTCTACATCCTTCCTATAATGAGGCGACCAGAAGTGCGCACAATACTCCAACTGGGGTCTGACAAGAGTCTTATAGAGCTGCATCATTACCTCCTGACTCCTAAATTCTATTCCTCGATTAATGAAGGCCAGTACACCGTACGCCTTCTTGACCACTTCCTCCACCTGCGAGGCCGATTTAAGAGTCCTGTGGACCCGGACCCCGAGATCCTTCTGCTCTACAACACAGCTAAGACTCCTACCCCTTATATTGTACTCCTTCATCCCGTTATTCCTGCCAAAATGGACCACTACACATTTATCCGCGTTGAAGTCCATATGCCACTTCTCCGCCCAGTCTTGCATCCTGTCTATGTCCCACTGCAACTTTTGGCATCCCTCCAGACCATCCACAACACCACCAATCTTTGTATCGTCGGCGAACTTGCTAACCCATCCCCCCACTTCCTCATCCAGGTCATTTATGAAAATGACAAACAGCAGGGGTCCCAGAACAGATCCCTGGGGCACTCCACTGGTGACCGACCTCCATGCAGAAAAAGATCCATCCACAACCACTCTCTGCCTTCTGCCAGCAAGCCAGTTCTGGATCCTCAAGTCAAAGCCCCTTGGATCCCATGCCCTCTCACCTTCTCCAGAAACCTTGCGTGGGGGACCTTATCAAACGCCTTGCTAAAGTCCATGTACAACGTAGACATTTTCAAAGAAATATGGAGTTGTGACTTGCCCACCAAAGTGATCTCAGTACAAGTGCTGAATTCATTCAGGAAAAGAACGGAAGATAAGAAATAGGAGCAGGAGTAGGCCATTTGGCCCCTCAAGTCTGCTTCACCACTCAAAAACATCATGGCTGATCCAATTGTGGCCTTAATTCCCAGACACCCACGCCTATTCCCCCCAAACACAAACACACACATACACAGACACACACACACACACTCTGACACTCTTGGCAATTAAAATTCTTCCTAATCTAGCCTGGAAAATATTCAAAGACCCAGCCTCCATTGTGAGCTCTGAATGCAGTCTTTTTAAGTATACTCAGTGTGGTTTCATAGGCAAATGTGGTAGCCAATTTGTGCACAGCAAGGACCCACAAACAGTACTGGCACAGGAAGATAAGAAAAGGAAGTAGAAAAGATCCAACAGTTCAACTCCAGCTGCAGAATGAGTTCCACGTTTTCAATGAATTGTGGTTGAGAAAGCTGCTATAAGGAGTAACTAACTTACTTACAGTTGAATAACTTGCCAACCAGAGCAATAAATGATCATGGACTTGGCTTAAATGTTCAAAAGGGATATAGCTATATTTCTGAGGGCAAAATATAATAAAAGATGTAGATTTTGTCCCTGCAGAACTGGGAAGGCGCAGGCAATCTGGTCAAATTTCAAAATGAGGTTGGGCTGGAAGGGCTGAAATCACTTTCAATAAAGATTGTAACCCTCCATCTACACCAGACTGGATGTTTCAATATATTACATTGATCTTGCAGGAATGCACGCTTCATGGCCCCCATGTATCAGAGAGATGAAATTTTGATGCTTAGCCGTGGCTGGAGGATGGAAGATTATTCTTTGACGTTTGAGGTTTATCACAATGTTAATTGTAACTTATTCATACCAAAGCTCTTGCACTGAGTTTCAATCATTTACACCTTGAGCTTTATTGATGAAATCTGAGATAAGGCACCCCAGTTGCCCTAAGTTCTGGAATTTTCACTCTAAACTTCCCCCTCTCAACTCTCTCTCCTCCTTGTGCTGTGTACGCGGAATCTCCACAACACAATGAATAGTGCACTAGAAGCTTCATAGGATAGTGAACAGTGTACTGGGAACCCACAGCACAATGAACAGTGTACTGGGAATTGTCTGTTGAGAGTTGCTGGGTGCTGTTTGCATTATAGTGAACTAATGAAACTTTAATACAAAGGCAAACTTCTTTCTGGAAAATAGTCAGTATGCCTGCTGTGAAATAGTTTTACTAAATTATACACAATCTTAATGTGTGGAGATTCTTTTATATAAAAGAATAAACCAGAATGTTTAATGAAAATAATATATTTAATTTATATAAAAAGATCTTTTTCACTAAAGTGCTGGTAGAACACTTCACAAAATTTATGCTTTGTAATGTGAAGTTTATATTTACATCTTACAATTAATCACAGTCTATTAATAGGAATGTCTCACAGCTAACTAGGCCCACTTAAGGGACAATTTACTTATAAAACATTGAAAACAATTTTTTAACATTCAGTGACTCTTTAACCCACAACAAGGTATTGGGCCCAATTCATCCTTTGTTCAGCACACTATTTTATATCTTGACACAAATTATGCTGACTTAATGCACTGAAAAATGAATTTGCTAGGAGTACAAGAGTCAGATGAGCCCCACAGTTCAACTCCAGTCTCAGATGCGACAGGCAGGACAAAAGGTGGTATTATATTTTTGACCATCCTGTACAGGGGATTGATTCTTTATAAAATAGTAAATTAGTTTCTTCATGAAGTGTCTCCAGTGTTTCTTGCTCTTTGATAAAACTCTTGTGCATCATCCAGAGTGAAAACTTTGGTAAAAAGGACTTGCCTATTCCAGAGGTTCAATAATTCCTGAGATCCACACAAACCGATGAAGGAGAAATGACCGGGCTCACAGAGACCCCTATTATTGTGCTTTTAAGCTTGTGCTGGGAGAAAATGTTTCTTGCTGCATTTTAAAACGCTCTTGTCTGTAATGTCCCTGTGTAGTGTTCCTAATGGCGTCATTAAGTTTAATTAGATTTTGCATTTTCTTTGCAAGAAGTCCATGTTGGAAAACATACACACGGGGACAAATTGGAAATAGCTCTGGATAATATTAGAGGTTCTTGCTGTGATCCTATCTTTCCCAGATTCCATGAGTTCCAACAATGCACTATATTGCATCAAGCTCGACAAAACTGTAACTCCATTCTCTTGTTGACAATTTTCCTTGTCACGACCGGACATCATGGAGCATTTATCTTGAGTACTTGACTTGCCCCCTTATACATATGAGTAGCTATTGCTACCTTCTCAAGGAAGGTTACTCCCTTCACAGGAACATAATGGTGCAAAACCTTGCCTAAAATGCCACAACTCCATGCATTACCTGAGGCCAAGGTGGTCACTACTCCCCTGATGACCATGTATTCTGCTTCTATTCCAAGACCTCAACATTAGCAGCTTAGAACTTCAGATATCTGTGATGGATTTGAAACTGCTCATGGCCCCATTTGTTCTGGGGAACGTTTTGCTGAACTTGCCTTTAATGGTGTAAATGACAGTCCGGCGAAAAGAATTGGATAGAAAGAAATAGATGACTGGATCCAGACAGCTGTTTAGAGCAGAGAGACACAGAACCAGTTCATTGGCTACATGCAGAAACTGCTTCGACTGGCAGCTGGAGATTACCTCCATCTGAGAAAGGACATATGGGACTCGAACAATGTGATAAGGCATGAAACACACAAGGTAGATGACGAGGACAATGAAAGTTTTTAGGATGGCTCTGGTGCTCACTTTTTTGATCTGTTGCTTTTTCTTTCCTTTAGACATCTTGTAGAGTTTAACTGCAATCTTGGCATAGGACACCAAGAAGAGCAAGGAGAGGATAAAAATAAACATGACAGCTGCCAGGTTCATTGCACCTGCCAGCACACTCTGATTCTTGTAGTGAAAGCATTTTGTCTCGTTCGACTTTAAGCTGCTCGCGACAACAAAGGGCAACATAAATAGTACAGTGGTCAACCACACAATCTTGGATAGGCCTGAACTCCATTTCACACTGTGGATCCTGAACGTACGGAGTGGCTTCGTAATCTTTAGATAGCGGTCCAGGCTGATCAACCCTAGGAATACGATGCTGGCATACATGTTGATGTAGAAAAATGTCCCAATGATCTTACAGAAGTAGTAGTTAACCATCCACTTGTACTGTCCAATATGGTAGGCAATCCTGAACGGAAGGCAGAGTAACAACAGGAGGTCAGCCATGGCTAGGTGCTTCATGTAAATCGAAATAGATGTTGGCTTCCGCTGGTTGAAGAAGAACACCCACAAGGCCAAGATGTTACCCAGGAGTCCAATCACACAAATAATAATGTAGAAAATAGGCAGACACATTGTGAGGAAACCATCTACAATGGTGCAATTCATGGTGCTGGGCATTGCAATCGAGGTTGTGACTGACTGAGAAACATTGACATTGGAAGATGGCAAAGATGACAAATTAGCCATAGTTACAACCTAAATCATGGAGAGAAAGAAAAAACATAAGTTCTGATTTGAAAATTAAATCACGCTATACAATAATAATTTTTTTGTTATTGGCAGGTAGGTTGAGGCAATCATGTCAATCCAGATAATAATCTATAACATTATGAAGACAGGTTCAGTGGTCTAACTTTTGCAGCAACGACAGATCTCTGCTTTCTAGATATGAAACTCTCCTTTAAATGGGCCCCAACATTATCTGGCCCTCACTGTCAAGGCTTTTGTTAAAGTGAACCTAAATTTCAGTCGCCACTGAATCAGGTAATTAAGAAACTCAGGTAGAGTGTCTCAGAACTCAGACTGGAAGATCTGCCATCCACATTAATGACTTTGATTCAGAAAATCAATGAAAACTTGTGGGTGGTATGAAACTGGGGAGAGATAGAATTGAAAAATGCAGCTCAGAAGTTACAGAATGAGTTTAGTAACACAGCGTGGTGCAGATAAAACTGTATGTGGGAGAAAAAAATGTTAATGTTTGAATAATTCGAATGATGTTGAAAAAGCCAAGGTTGAAACAGATCTAGGTATCTTACTAAATTTGACACTACCATGCCCATACATCAAACCATACATATTATATATTATATGAACCATATCATATATATATATAGGATATATATATTTCAATGTAAATCACAAGGCTGTTTGATCGTACAATCTTCTGGTTAATTTGGATCTTGACAATAGTGTCTGATTGTGGCCAGTGAGAAATAAAATGAAGACTCAAGGGGTGAAGGCAATGCACAGAAGAGCTATTACTAAAGTCAGGGGTCTGAGTGATACTACTGAAAAGACAAAGACTTGAATTTTTAATTTATCGGTGGGCAAACAGCAGGCCTGGAAATGGGCCAAAGGCAGCACTACAATGCCATTTCCCTTTGACTAGCCAATGAATGCACAGCGAGCATGAAATGCATGCTGGGAAAGGATCTGTGTTGCCAGGGGGAGTGTGGACTGAGAAAAAGGAGGATGCAGGCTGATTTTCTAATGGACTCTTACAGGGGGACAGCTGCTGCGGAGCTGACTGAGGGAGCTGCAGACATGTAAAAAGTAAATAGTGATGGAAAAGCTGTGCAAAGGGTGCCCAGGCAGCATTCAAAGAAATCCTCAGTCAACAGGTATTTTAAAATTTTATTTCTGCCTGGACAGTTCATCCCACCCTGGATCGAGATTGAAATGATAATGTAAAGGCCACTCAGCCCATCTGCCAACTATAAAAGTAGATGGGTCATGTAACGTTGCGTTCAATTGGTCCTGCTAAGTTGCCTGCTTGTTTGTTGGTGTGTGCACTTCTAAATCTTGCATGTCCCCTCAGTCAAAATATTGTCCAAGTGCACAATTACATTAGGGACATACACCCAAAGTCTTTCTGCACAATTTCAAGTGTTTCCATATCAGGCTTTTCCCTGCCCAAGCGATATAAAAGTCTGGCTGAAGATTTTGAACTTAAAGCGTGCACAGACATGGGTGTGCAATGACTAAAGGGATCGATTCCCACACAGCATGGATATGTCAGACTCACATATTACATTGAACTTTGAGTCTCAGTGTCATCATGGATATTCACTGACACTTTGTCTCTATCTTGTGGCACATTATTCAACAACACCTCTACTTTTACAAATGAATACAGATGTAAAATTACTCCATAAATAAATTGCCCCATACTGTATGAAACCTGCAGAGAGACACAAATCTTTCCTCATTAACTGATTGTAAACGTTACTGCTGGCTTCTATTTACTGCTCAATGATAATGACAGCGAGATTTAAACATACTTTAAAGCATGTCTAAAGAATCATCTCAAATGAGAGCCATGATAAGCACTGCAGTATGATTTTCATTAAATTTTACCTTCACATTATAGAACACTTTACACTGCACACCAACTGACTTCAAATATCATCAAGTCTTTGATGACTATGAAATATTAGCTCTAATTTTCTGACTTTGCCTGTAGCTGATATTTTGTGGTCCCACTGCAGTGATTGGAGATTTGGCTGAGTGCCAAATTCTCTGTTCCCATTGGCAGAGGTGCAGGGGGTTGGGGGCAGGGTGGAGAGGGAGGGGGGTGCAGGGATGCAGGGATAAGGAATGCAGGACTGGGGAATTCCAATCATTGTGTCAGATGGAACAATTAAGCATTAAGCATAATGCATTTCATTAACGCAGACAACAAATTACTCAGATTTAATAAATTAACCTTTAAACATTGATGTAGCAGGAGGAAGTAAGATAAATCAGAAATCTTACTTCCCGTAGCATGTAAACCCACGCTGCTTGTAACCAACTATATTGAATATATTTCTGCCGTGTCCATCACCTATTACACAATATTGTACCAAACACAGTGATAATGCTCTCTTACTAGTCATACACATGTTCATTTTTACTGTTTGTACGCACCATACAGATTACATAGTTGCTGCTTCCACCAGACACACCAACTGCCTATACCTCCACATCAACTGTACTCTCTCAGTTCTTGAACCATCACCCTCGCTTCATTTATAAGATGAGTTTCCACTAAAGTCAACTTTCAAAATAAAACAGATAAGTCATCACACACACACCCAAATATCATATTACCAAATTCACCATATTCACCAAAATTCACAGGGTTTGAACTATGGAAAGTAAACATCAGCAATGCTAATGTAGGGGTACGTACTTCAGCTACTACAGTGACCAAATAATAATGCTGTGAAGTAAATGTTCTGTGTTTTGACCTGTAATTGAAGCCATGAGTCATATTGCTTTGTAGCCCCTTACCTGCTCTGTGCTGTTTCTTGCTTCTGTTTCAGTGAAAATGTGCCTGGTTCACTGCAGCTTGCTTTTATTCCTCAGTCGATGGAAATTCCATTGACAGGAGTACGTAGGCTCTGCTCCCCATATTAATGCATGGGTTTCTGCTTCCTGACGTAATCTGTGCTGCATGTCTTTCTTTCTGTCTGCCTCAGTGATTTTAAACATACGCCTACTTCCGTGACTCATTACTTCAAAAAGAAAACTAGAAGCAAACCTAGAAGCAGAATCAGACTAAACATGAGCAGTCACTTGGTTGCCAGACAAGGTCTGTGCTTTTGATATATGGACACTTCAAAATTTTTAATAGCCACAAAAATCTTCGACAAAACAGTTCTTTGCTCTGTTTTAAGTCTGGAAAATTGTTGGCAGTTAACTCTGTCCACTATCGTGTAACTTCTTCTTTCCCTTCAGAGGAACACTTCTACTCAGTAACACATGTGTTGTCTCATGATGGGGAGTTTAGTAACCACATCTGTGACATTCTGTGTGATGTTATGGCGTCACCATTAAAAATGTTCCTAAAGGCATTATGTATCCACAAGCCTTTCTATGTAACACCTGATTATCACCAGTGTTTAAAAGCCAAGATAAAAAGTGCCTGAGAAAAAGTTTTATATATTTGGGTGCCAGACTCCAGCTTAAGTCCCTATAACTGGCTGATCAAATCAAACAGTCCTTTGCTCAGATCAGCTACGATCTTATTGAATGGTAAAGAAGGTTTGAGTGGCCGAATGGCCTACTTATGCTCCTAATTTGCTTGTTCATATTTTCACAATAGATAGAATCCAGATCATCCTCAACCAGCCCACGCTTGCAAAATCAAATAAACTGTTAGTTTTGATTCTGTGGATGGTGCAGGCTTCTGTCACTGTCTGTCAGTTGTAGAAGGAAGATCCATTTCACTATTCTTCCAATTTGAGTAATCAGCAAGCTGAAATCCAATAAAAACATTTTTCTCTTTAATTTTCTGAACTCCCCACCAATATAATCTCTAATTTGCACATATGTTTGATTCAAGTGCAGAGCTCCATTAAATATTTTGTATAGCCATGCATATAGTAATTTAAAGGGGCCAACTTCTGTGTGGTCAGTGTGAGGGCTTTTTGATCAGACAGCAATGCAGCTTAGATTAATTGCCATTAACACATTTCCTTGTGATTGATGTACGTGAAATGTGGCAGATGGTATTTAGCCTGATGAGTACGAGGTGATGCACTTTGGAAGAAGAAATAAGATGAGGGAATATTTAATGAATGGCAGGACACTGGATAGCTCAGAGGAACAGAAGAATTTTGAGTAATTATTCACAGATCCCTGAAGATGACAGAGCACATGAATAGGATAATTAAAAAGGCAGATGAGACACTTGCTTTCATCAGTTGCAGTATAAGAGCGAGGAGGTAATGTTGGAGATATACAGAGCATTGGTTAGCCAACAGCTGGAGTATAGTGTGCTTTGTGTATTCTGTTCACTTCACTATAGGAAGGATGTGTTAGGATAGAGGGGCTACAGAGGAGATTCACCAGGATGTTGCTTGGGATGGAGCATTTGAGCTATAAGGAGAGACTGGATAGGCTTGGATTGTTTTCTTCAAAAACATAGAAACTAGAAGCAGGAGTAGGCCATTCAGCCCTTCAAGACTGCTCCACAATTCATGGTTGATCATCAAATTCAATATCAGATCCCCATTTCCTCCCACATCCTTTCACACCATTCGTCTCAAGAGCTGTATGTAATTTCTTCTTGAAATCAGACAATGATTTGGCCTCAACTATGTTTTGTATTCGATGCATTCACCAATATCTGGGTGTAGAAATTTCTCCTCACTTTAGTTCTAAAAGGTTTATCCCTTACCTGCAAACTATGACTCCTAATTTTGGATTCTTATTTCATTGGGAACATTCTTCCTGAATCCACTCTGTCTAAACCTGTTAGAATTTTATAAGTTTCTGTGAGATCCCCTTTAACTCTTCTAAACGCCAGTAAATATAATCCTAATAAATTTGCCTCTCCTCATATGACAGGCTTGTCACCCCAAGAATCAGTGTGGTAGACCTTCGCTGTCCTCCTCTGTAGCAAGATATCCTTCCTCAAACAAGACCACCAAACCTCAGATGTATCCACATTATACTGTAAGTGCCATACACATACCCATACACTCAGCCTGTCCAAATTACACTGAAGTATCTCTGCATCCTCCTCACAGCTCACCCTCCCACCCAACTTTGTATCAGCTGCAAATTTGGAGATAATACATTCAGTTCCCTCTTCCAAATCATTAATATATAATGCGAACAACTGGGGCCCTAGCACAGATCCCTGAAGAACCCTACTAGTCACTGATTGCCAATCAGCAAAAGACCTATTCATGCCAACCCTTTGCCTCATGTCCAGCCTTTAGTCCCTATAACAGTCCTTTGCTCAGATCAGCTATGATCTTATTGAATGGTAAATCTTTCTATCCATCTCAAGACATTACCTGCAATCCTATGTGCTTTTAATTTTACATAGTAATCTGTTATGTGAGACCTTGTCGAAAGTCTTATGAAATAAACCACATGCACTCGTTCTCCTCAGTCAATTCTACTAGTTACATCCTCAAATAAATTTGCCAAGTATGATTTCCCCTTTGTAGAGCAGAGCAGGCTAAGCGGAGATGGGGCGGGGGGGGCATAATTGAGGTGTATAACATTATAAGGTGCATGGACAGGGTGAGCAAGAAGCAGTTGCTTTCCTTGTTTGAGAGGTCAACCACGGGGGTGGTGCATGGCTTTAAGGTATGGAACAGGAGATTCATTGAGGATTTGAGAAAATACCTTTTCACTCAGAGGGTGATGAGAATCTGGAGTGCAGGGAAGGAAGTGAGAGCCAAAACTTGACAACCGATAAAAAAATATTTGGATGAGCACTTGCAATATCATAACATTCAAGTATCTGCGACAAGCAGAAGAAAATGAGATTAGTGGTAGTTATTGTCAATGTAGACTCGAAGGGACAATTTTTCCTATCCCACATACCATGGAAATTGGAGTGGGCAAGGATGGACCATGGAAAGGTCTATTGACCTAGGTGGGATTTTCTGGTTTCCGGGTGAAGGTGGCTGAAAAATCCCACCGGACATGTCAAAGTGCCTTTTTTGTGCTGTATGACTCTATGACTCTATTAAAGAGAGACCTAGAGCTGTATTTGCATCCTAGAGGTGGATATCAGGAGTTGAGTAATTTCCTGGCTCAATCTGTCTGCCTCAGGAGATATTTCGAGCAATTTGGGGTTTTCATGCTGGGGTGAGAGGGAGAGTGATAACAGGAGTCCGACCTGAGAAAGACTTTGGATGCAGCCACAGTGGCTTTTTCCCAATTGTAATAGTGACAGTGAAACAAAAAATAGCCCTCGAGCCCTCACCCTTCACACCACCTCACCCCCATGCACATTTCCACGTGCCACCTTGTGCCAACTCATGCCTCCCATTAGCACTTTGCTTTAGAGGAAGTTATCTTCTGAGATAACCCTTCAAATTGTTCACAGGAGGTCATGGTACTTCATTTATGTTACAGTATTTGATTCTGCAGTTTAGGCCATTTCATAGAATCCCAAAGAATCCCATAGAATGGTGCAGAAGGCCCTTTGAATCAATACTGACCACAATCCCACCCAGGCCCTCTTCCCATAACACCACATATTTACTTTGCTAATTCCCCTGAAACTAGGGTCAATTTAGCATGGCCAATTAACCTAACCCACGCATCTTTGGAGTGTGAGAGGAAACCGAGCACCCAGGAGAAACCCACACAGACAAGGGTAGAATGTGCAAACTGCAAACAGATAATGACCCAAAGCTGAAATTGAACTCGGGTCCTTGACGCTATGAGACAGCAGTGCTAACCACTGTGCCACCATTCTTCACCCTGTCACATTTCAATATGACAGCAATATTAGATACATAAATAGTGCACATTATTATTTACAGTTATTTTTTCACCTGAATGTAAATTGTAATGTAGGGTATCAGAAAATTTTCATCAAGGATCAGGGCGGCAAGGTGGCACAGTGGTTAGCACTGATGCCTCAAAACGCCAGGGACCAGGGTTTAATTCCTTGCTTGGGTCGCTGTCTGTGAGGAGTCTGCATATTCTCCCTGTATCTGCGTAGATTTCCTCTGGATGCTCCAGTTACCTCCCACAATCTGAAAGACATGTTAGTTAGATGCATTGGCCGTGCTAAATTCTCCTTTAGTAAACCCAAACAAGCACCGGACTGTGGCGATTAGGAGACTTTCACAGTAACTTTATTGCAATGTTAATATGAGCCTACTTGTGGACACTAATCAGTACATTTGAAACTTTAAGAAGTCTAGATTGGAAGGGAATTGATATAGATGTTTTTATGCAACAAATAGAATTCAAATCCTCCTAAAGAATATTGAGAAATCCTAATCATCAGCCTTACAGGCAGAAAGTACATCAGTATTCTGCAGCCAGTTCTAATGGTCAAGGTAAAATCTATGATTAAACTATTATTGTACTGTGAATTGTACTTTATTTCCTCAAACAGTATTTGGTATTTCATTGATGCGTGGAAGAGATTTGTAGTGTTCCCAGCATTGTTTAGTCACACAGCACAACTGATCTGTGCTTGTACAATGATGAGTCATCACTATCTGCAACAACACTGGGTGGCTATGTATGTGCGAAGAACTTGATGACTGTTCTGCTATATGAACTGTTGAAGTTTTGTTCTTATTTACATTTGTTTCAGCTATGCTGCTCTCTTGTTCCATATGCTACGAAAGAAAAGAAAAGCATTGTGAAGCAGCAGTGCTAACCATTGTGTCATGTTAGGGGCAGCACGATAGCACTATGGTTAGCATTGCTGCCTTACAGCGCCAGAGACCTGGATTTCATTCCTGGCTTGGGTCACTGTCTGTGTGGAATCTTCACATTCTCCCCATGTTCTGCGTGGGTTTCCTTTGGTTTATTCCCACTGTCTGAAAGATGTACTGCTTACATGTATTGGCCATGCTAAATTCTTCCTCAGTGAACCCGAATAGGCGCCGGACTGTGGCAATTAGAGGATTTTCACAGTAACTTCATTGCGGTGTTAGTGTAAGCATACTTGTGACACTAATAAATGAAAACTTAAAAAGAACACACAGCCTTCACCCCGTGTTCATGACGTTACATTTTTGTTGGAAGATTTTTTTGAAAAAATGTCTGGTATAAATTTTCAATTCTCACTGTTTCACTTGTATTACCACAAGCTGACTACATTAAGATATTTTTAGTCCTGCATAGGTTTTGTTCCGCAACATCAACTCAGGGAATTGAAACGAGTTTGCAGTAAACCACAGACATATTTTAACTGCGTAGAAAACATTTTCTCGCATACTCATGTAACTGGGTCCCATGCAGTGCCAGTCTAACCTAAACTCTGTGCTTCTTATTGTGAAACATTTTGAGGGTTAGTTGTATCCCAGTCCCTATTTTGTGGGTGTATGCATTGCAACAGATTCAAGAAGTGGTGTTGATATATGAGTGTTTGTGTATATTTGACTGAATTATGTGTTCTCATGTGTCAGAGGGGCTGTGTGTTTGTGTGTGGGGTTGTGTATGTTTGACAGTATATATGGGAGGTTGTGGACTTGTGCATGTATGTTTTTCTATAGCTGAGGCCAAAACGTTGTGTGATTTCAAAAAGAAATAGAATATTGCTCTTGTACGAAAGAGATCGAAGGATATGGGGAGAACGCAGGATCAGGATATTGAATTTATGATTGAATGATCAAAATGAATGATGAAGCAAGATCGAAGGGCTAAATGGGCTACACGTGCTTCCATTTTCTATTCTCTATGTTTCTACGTGTACACAGATGATGCTCTCCCATATGAAAGGTTTCTGAATGTCCACTTAGCATGGGCTGTCACACATTCAGATTCTATGTTTCCTGCCTTTGCCGTTGTTACAACATCATCTATCAAAAAGCCTGAATAAACCTCTCGAGATTATCGCATATTGGAGCCTCCAGTTATGTTCCATTCTGTAACACTCCTCAATAGCTGCAGTATAGCTGACTTAATGTTCGCAACTAGGATTCTGGCCAGTCCACTGTCCAAAGTTTAAACTGTGTGCCAGTAGAAAGATGAACTGACTTATTGGATACCTCCGTCAGACCAGCACATATGCATCATTGTTATGTGTTCATTAAAAGGGCTGCATCACAAAATTATATCAAAGCAACCAAGTAAGTTGTGGCACAGTGTCACATTGCTACCTCACAGCACCAGGGACCTGAGTTCTATTCCCGGCTTGTGTTACTGTCTGTGCAGAGTCTGCATTTTCTCCCCATGTCTGCATGGTTTCCTCCTTCGGTCCGAAGATGTGCAAGTTAGGTGGATTGGTCATGACAAATTGTCCATTGGCATTAGGGAGGATTAGCAGGGTAAATGTACGGGGTTACAGGGATAGGGCCCGAGTAAAATCATTGTCTGCAGGCTCGATAGGCCAAATAGCCTCCTTCTGCACTGTAGGGGATTCTATCATTCAATGAAGTGTAAATGCCCCTTTAAAAAGAGGACTAAATTGGGAGTTTTCAGATTGTGGAGAAATCTCTAAATTGGGTTTACTTGCTAATTAACAACACTAATTAAAAAACTAAGACTGACTGATTGTAAATTAGTGTTTTCATTAGTTATGAAACAATTTTTCTTCTACGAATTAAATGGGAACCTAGTTTGTGTTTCCATTGGCCAAATGTTTTATTGGCCTGAAAGGCTTTGAAGAACCGTAACAATCATAAAATTAAATTTCAGCTAAAGTCTAGTATGACAATGGACAGCCTACTGTGTAAGAATTACAAGATAAATGCCTCGGGCAGAATTTTCTGTTTTGTTTTTCAAGTTCCCGCTTGGATGGAAAAGCAGAGTGTAGCAGACCAATTGCATTGTTGCCTTTTCCTGCTATATTTTTTGAAACATGTAAAAATGAAGGGGGCCACACTGCATCATGCTGGTGGAGCGGGCTCACATTAGGCTTGCCCTGCCAGCAAGTTAGGCTTTTGAAAATCTCAGATGCCTTTTTAAAGGTGTCTGGGGACAATGCCAGGGGCAATGCCCAGGAAAGTGCCTAAGATCAGTGCCAAGGCAATGTCAGGGTGATGCCCAGGCATGACCCTCTTCCTCCCCTGGGAGCTTTATTCACCTATGTGCCTATGACACCTATGTGGCAAGCTGATTTTGATTCAAGTCGATATGTGAACAGTCTAACATTGGAGGATGATCACATGGGGAAATCCCAGCAGCTTGGTCATGCTATTCAATGATAAAAGAGATGAAAGTTATGACCATAGAAACCACAACATGTGTGCTATATAGGCAGTATGTTAGCTGACATTATGCAGCGGATCAGGATTAAGTCTGGACTATCCCAATCAAGGGCAGTGGTGATCTTGCCAAATACTGATTGTGCCCTTTAACCTGAGACAGTTGTCTGGACGAAGCCATCTGTTTGAACATCAGCCCATCCACAACTTAGGCATTCATCCCTCCATCACACAATGGCCACAGTGTGTACCATCTGCAAGATTCACTGTCTCAAGTTTGCAAACCCCTACCAAAGCAGCTTCCAAACCTAAAAATCTCTACCATCTGGAAGGACGAGAGCAGCTGATACATGGAAACATCACCATTGCCAATTTCCCCTCCAGATCACTCACCATCTTGATTTGCAACGATATTGTCATTTTTTTTTGTAATTAGGTCAAAATCCTGGAACTCACTTCCTAAATGACTGAGGGTATTATTGTATGCCACATGGGTGGCAGTAGTTCAAGAATGGCATCATCATTACTTTCTTAAGAGCAATTAGATAGCCAGCAATACCTACAGCCTATGAATGAATAAAAAGAAACATACACTTGGGATGACTAAAAGGACAACGGTAGGGTCAATATTGCATAGTCACTCAGAGTTATTCCAGCCGATTCTGATGAATTAAATGGAATAACATCAAATCGATAGCACAGAACCAAGCTATATCAGTGGTTATGCTCTACATGAGCCTTCTCCCACTAGTTATTTTTTATTCCACCTATCTAACCCATTCTTCCTCATATATGTATGTACTTCCCCTGAAATATACTTACGTGATTCATCTCAACCATTCCATGCGATGCTGAGTTTCATTTTCTGATCAAAGAAGTTTTCCCCAAATTCCCTATTATTTCTAACGTGCAGTTTTGGACTTTTCACAATTGGAATTGAGATTCCAGATATGAGATTATCTTTTATTTTTGGGGAATTGTGGTTTACCTAAATCTGATTCACGTAATTATGGATTTTTCTCTGAAAGTTGGTGTTAAGTGTATATAGTTGCTGGACAGATATTAAAGGTCGCATTGCTGGAATTCCCCCGATGCAGTAATTCAATTTTTGAAAATTTCTGTGCTCACTTTTTCAGGAAATTCTTCTGTTTACTATAAGACCATAAAACATTGGAGCAGAATTAAGCCCCTCAGTCCATCGAGTCTACTCTGCCATTTGATCATGGCTGATATTTTTCTCATCCCCATTCTCCTGCCTTTTCCCCATAACCCCTGATCCTTTTATTAATCAAGAACCTATCTAAAATGTCAGTACTAGATTCAAGCAAATGGGATTTCTCCCTTTTCTTGTTGTGGCACCTGGTTTTAGTCTCCAACACACCTTGATTGTAATTAATGAGACCAGAGAAATCATCTCTGTATGCCACTCCACTGAGTATCCAAATTTCATGTAAAGCGCTTCCCAACTGTTCTCATCTGACATTTTTAAATGCTTCCCAATTAATCCAACTTCCCTATTGCCTGTCCATAATCCCATATTTATTTTCAAATATTCATCTAGTTACTTTTTAGAAAAAACTATTGAATTTTCTTCCAATAGCCTTTCAGGCCATACATTTCAGGTATTTCGTTAAATATCCAAAAGGGAAAAATATTGCATTGCCGTGAGGGAAAAGGAAACAGGAGAATGGGATTTACTGAATAACATCTTCAAAGAGCTGGTGAATGGCTTCTCCCACTGCTATCTGATATTATAATTATTTTTCTCTACATGAAGCACCTTGGACATTTTGTGACTTTAAAATTCCTACATAAATGTAAAATTTTCCTTTATGTTTCTCTTCTTTACTGGCCACTCTATCAATCTTTTGCAGTTTTGAGTCCTCTTTTATTCCTTTGCTGCTTTCAGCTTTTGGCCTTCAGTTTCAGATAATGTTGTAAATCTCTTCAAGAGTCACACAATCAAAGAGTCAATATGCTATACTATGCAGATGACTATGCGACCTCACCAATTCTATGCCGACTTTCCGTAGAGCATTCCAATCAATCCATCTCATTATCCCCATAGTCCTGCAGGATTATCTCCTTCAACTACACATCCAATTTCCTCTGAAATCATTGATCAGCTCTGCTTCAACTGTAGGCAATGAATTCTAGGTCATTATCATACCCTGTTACTTTAAAGCCCAGTGGCGTTATGTGTGAGAGTGTTCCCACCTGAAATACAGATTTCACATGGGATATTATTGTTTCAGATATTAGAGAGAAACATTCGGGGTATCAGTGAGAACTCAGACCTCTCTTTCATTAAACAGCAAGTAAAAGTTTGTTTATTAATGTGGAAGAAACATAATAAAACACTACTTTGGCTTTGGCAGATTAACAATAAGCATTTAGTCCCTCAAAGGCTGAAAATGCTGAAGTATGTTTCTCCCATTTCCCAAACAACTACCATTATCTTATTGATCCAATCTAGCCAGTAATGGCCACACTGTACAGCTTAGGTGACCAGAACTTGTGAACGTTCTGTGGTTCAGTAAAGAATACTGTCTCTTTCACAACTGACTTTTAGCTTTTGCACCTTGTTCTTTTTTTACAGATTTTGTTTTTGTTTTTATTCCAATTCAATCCAATCAAGTCTAATTCAGAGTCTGAACAAGTTGAGACATTCCCGATCCAAGCTGACGACACATCAGGGCTTTCACCTCCTGTCTTGGGCTTGATCTATATGATCCAAGCTGATTGGAGTAGACATAGCTCCTCTTCCAAGGCTTCATCTCATTTGCATCTTAGCCAAAAGGCCGAGATGCCGCTTTTAAAAATTGCTTCAAATGAAGCTGAAATGTAACATAATGACTTCAATCAAGCACAGTATGTCAATACTACACTTGATCTTAGCCAAAAGGCCTTGTCTAATGCTGAGTTGCTTCCCGAGGAAGGCTATCATTCTCCCTGGCTTTTCTGCTGCCTTCAGCCCTTAATCTCTGGCTGAGCTATTTCCTGTGATTGGCTACCTCTCTCTTGCTGATGCCTGTTCAACATCTGATCTGAGTCTACACTGCTTCCTGGCTACAGTGCGTGACTACCAACTATATCAATTGCAAAGAATACTCTGTTCCCTATTCTTATCTTTTTCTTACTTGCTGCCCAGACATGGTTTACAAAATACATGGCAATTTGATTTTACATGTGCAAAAAATTAATTAATGGTAATAGCACCCTACCATTTTGTGACACGGTTATTCATTATATTGCCCCATATCTATTACCTGTGTAACAGCTGCCAGCATTTCTAAATCTTGGATTTGCTCGCACATTCCAATACACACAGAGGAAGGCATAGTTTTGCATTCAATGCCGTTATCATGGGCAGACCTAATTATGTGAGATCAGATTACTTAGCCTTTCAGAAATAGAGCACTGAAATCAGGCTTTTTCAAAAACTGCAATAGAGCGGATTTTTATCAAAACAGATCTTGTACAGGTGAGTCAAGCCACATGAAAAAGTGTTTAATACATCCGGTCTGATACCTAACTTTACTTTACAGGAAACAGACTCAAAACCAGAAGGGATACTGTGTGTTGAGAAGGGAAAATTGGTCTGGAAGGTATTGGGCACAAACAGGTGTCTGTATACAGTAAATACAACAAGCCGAACATGTATGAGCCAACTCATAATGATAAACCTTGCAACATTCTGTATTGTTTTGAGGCAGAGCACACATACCCAACCCTTAATGGCACTTATTGGATTTATAGGAATAGGGTGTTTCCATGGATACAAAAGGATGAAGGGGGCATGTTACCTTAGATGTGTGGCCCCATATGTCTATCGTATCTGCAGCCTCCCCATTGAGAGAAGTTGACGAGCTCTAATAGAATTCGACCGTTTCTTTGGTATAATCGTACCCCAATACGGTATTCAACACTTACAACTGAGATTGAAACTATTGTTACAGTGTTGGAATGAGTAGCCAGTGACACAGCTATGGCCCTCACTGCAATCAGTGGCGAGATGGTTGTGATGCGCATTATTGTGCTACAGAATCATATGGCGTTCGACTTTATGTTGGCATCTCAGAGTGGGACATATGCTCTGATTGGATCAAAATGTTGCAACTATATACCTGACACTTTGGAAAATGTAACCAATTTGGTTTTACGCATTCAAAAGGAGGTGGAGAAGCTTAAGTGTCCACAACCATTGACCTTACGGGGCTAGTTCTCAGGTTGGTTGGGTTCCTTGGGGCTAGCTATCTTGCAGGGAGTCATACTTGTCTTCATTGGGATTTTGGTAATAGTGGTAATGGTGAAAATGCCCAGATGCTGCTGTGCCCAATTAATTAAGACAACAGGAGGTACAACACCAGTGACTGCAGTTTGGGTAAGAAAGAAGAGAATCAGAAAGTTGAAACACTTAGCAAGGACTAAGATTAGTTACTTAGATACATTCACTTAGTGCTTTAGTTGGTCCTTGGTCAATAGCCAAGAGAGGGGACCTGATGTAGGAGCTAGAATAGACTAATAAACACAACCATAGATTTAGGAACACTAACACAACACTGACTTTAGAATAAATGATCTTGGACTATGGGAACGTAAGCCAACCCAGGCTGTGCCATAGAAGACAGCTCTGTATGATTAAAAAATATTTCCCATTTAAAACATGTATTTTGAATTTACAAGATAGACGTGTTTTGCTTTTGGTCACATTTATGAAACTTCAATCAGTGACAAAATACAGCAGGCCCTGGTGGCAGAGGTGAGGAATAATAGATCCCCTAAAAAGCAGTAATGCTTTCAGCAGTGGTCTGGAACTAGATGGCTACCAATGCTAGCCTGATGAATAGGTTCATGCAACTCTGAGAGATAACGCAGGTGGCAAGCAGACATGAAGAATTTCGCAGAGTTAGATGAGAGTCACATGGGTTCAATTTGGTGGGAATCATCCTCCCATTTCATGTCCAGCGTTCCATATTATGAGTCAACAGAAGGTGAGTATTGTCAATAATTAAGAACAAATGAGTCCAATTAGGTTATGATGTGTATTGTTATGGCTGGAATTAATGACAGGATGATTATTGATTGACGATCTGGTAAATTATAATTGCTTTCATGGGGGCAATGTTTTTCAGGGTGATATCCGGCTGCCCACATTCTGTATCTTGAATGCAGGGTTTCCTCATATCATTCTCCCATTTGATCATTTGGTTAAATAAAGTCATATCTTCAGAATCAGTACACTGCATTTTGAATCTTTGTATTGGCTTCAGACTGAATTAATACTTAACTTCGAGTGGAAACCCCCTTCTACATTCTGCTTTCTCTTAGTCCTCATACTATTAGCTATTCTTTGACTTTTTTTTTAGATCTATCATAATCTTGTATATCTGTACTAAATTTCTTAATCTCCTGTTTACCGGTTATTCATTTTAGCCCATAGTGAACATGTATCTGAGTTTGAAAAGGGCTTCACCTGTTCTTGTCTTCAAATAATGTCGGAAAAACTACAGATTTTAATTTCAGTTAAAATACTTTGTTTGTTTATTTTCATGTCCTCCTGACTGAAGTTTGGGTTTTGAAATGCAGTGATTATTAACTGATCTCTGCCATGAGACACTCTCTGCAGGCAGCCATCTTACATTCAGTTCAATGAAGACTAGGAATACAATACGCTTCAAGCTTGTGACAATGAAGGCCATCTCCAAGGACAATTGGGAATGGACAAAAATGCTGGCCTAGCCAACAGAACTCACATTCCATCAAAGAATGAATTTTTTTTTAAATCTCCCTCTGATCCTGCCTACTCCTTATTTCTACTTAGGAAAACATTAAAGCGGCTCCAAAAAGATTGCCATTGACTTCTCCATGTCCTCTGCCTTAATAAAACTTGTCTATAACTTTTACAAAGTGAATATTTTTCCGTTGCTCATACTAACCATTTTTCTGAAAGCTGAACTTTGATTTGGATTAGCAGAAACATGAACCCACATCCTGGCAAGCTGCCATTAAGCAGCTGTACCCTCACATCCGCAGGTTGCTAACGAACATAACAAACTGCTTCTGTGAAAGTTGCATTTGCCTTTTAGGTCCAGTGTTGCTTTTATAAGTCCAGTGTTGCTTTTGTAGGCCCAGTGTTCATTGGTAAGCGCTATTCCATTTTAAAAATTGGTGCATTTTCTTTTGTACATTGAGGATTGCTAATATTGTAATACAAGTCAGTCCGAGTTGTGACTACTCACACATTCTCACACACAGATCTTCCTATGGCCTGAAGAAAAGGCAAAGTAAGAAAGATAACAAAACCACTTTCCAATTTAGAATGTAAAAACTAACACATAACATCAATCACCTCTCCCCCACTGCTAACATTATGATCACTTCTGTACACCCTGCTATGTTTGGAATTAGGTTTAGTTGCAGAAATGGGCAATACAGGTGATTCAAAACAAAACTCTTTTCGATTTAATTCCAGCTGATGTACGTTTTGGTCTCTCCTGTTATGAGTTTAAGCAAAACATAGCACTCTATTGATCTAATCATTTAAGTATTATTTTTAATCTGAGATCAGTTTCCTTTTTCATTTTTAATGCAGCTGCTTTAAATCATTGTGGTAGTGCCACAGCTATGACAGTGTTTAACAACTTTTAAAAAGTGTATCCAAAAATGTGCTGACTGACTATCATAATTATCTGTTACAGTGTCACTCATGGAAACAGTGAACAGAACGGATGTGCCAGGTAGGGTTTAGAGGGGAGGGTTGTGGAATTGAGTACCCTGAATTTAGAAAATGAGAGCACTTGTACCTTGGCAGCCCAAATCCAACACTAGTCTGTAAATAGAAGATTAGTGATCCTGTTGGAAGCAAGCATTACTGGGAAAATCATTTTTTTCCAGTCGTTTGCCTTTTCAACTCAGCATCTTGCTCTAGTGCCTATATGTCGATCCTAGGCCTGCTACAATGCTTTCATGATGCCCAACACAAACTGGAGGAACAGCACCTCATCTTCCAATAGCGCACGTTACAACCTTCTGGACACAATACTGAGTTCAACAACTTTAGACTGAACGTTCCCCCCGCTCCCCCCCCCATTTTAACTCCTCATCCTTTTGTCGACACTGCTTCTCTTCACCTGTTGAGTTTATCCAGCATTTTCTGTTTGATTTCACAGTTCCAGCAATCTGCAGCATTTTCCCTTTATAAAAATCAGTTTCTGTATGGGCTCTAGGACTCTGTCAAGATTTCTAAGGGGCTTCTAGGGCAGCGCATGAATCAACCTCTGAAATTCTCGGCAACTGATCCACCTGGTTCCTCAAGAATACTGTAAACTGGTGGCAGCCACCCAGTGGGTTCTCTGGAGTGCCACCATTCGTCCTTTGTCGTTCTCTACCTGGTTAGGTTCTGCTGTGAAGTTGGAACTACTGGATGTTCTGCATCTATATTAGGAAACTGTTCATCAACACTCCCACTGAATGTCCAGTAGTTTGCTGTCCATTATTAAAGAGGGCAGAATATTTGGCATTGATAGTAAGTGAGTAGTGTGCTCATGCAGTCAACATTGAAGATCGGCCTTGGATCTTGGCAGACAATGACGTTCTCCGGTCTAGTCTCCTCCGTGTCTCACTCCCTATTCTGCTGTTTTCCAACACATTTTCTGTCATTCCGCTGTTTCCCAGCATGAACATAGAAATATGGAAATTCATCGTTCATCCATCAAACCTTGTCTCATTGAAGCTGTGTGATGGACTCGATTCCATAATTAATTTAAATAATTACACTATTTATTTACTAATTTTCCTGAGAAAGTTTTGTACAAATACTTCCTGATCCCCCAAACAACCTAGTAAAATAGCTGAGGCTTCATTGATTCTGACATCTGTACAAGTCAACCCAGCCTTTTGTCGTTCATAAACAACCGGTCCCCCACCAACAAAACAGTGAGCCTATCATCAAAAGTCAAACACGTTGTGGAGGGGGATTAATTATTTTATTCATTCATTCTGGGAATGGAGATGTCATGGTAGAGACCAAGGTTTTTAGAAGTAATGTTGAGGAAACCATGCTGAGTTACTACAATGGCTCCTGTAGATTGTATACACTGGAGTCACAACGCAGCACTGACTGAGGCACTGAATGTTTAAGGTGATGGATGGACTGCTGATCAAGTGGACTGCTTTGTCCTGGATCGTGTTGAGTTCCTTGAGTGTTATTGCAGCTGCACTTAACCAGGCAAGCAGAGAGTATTCCACCACACACTTAACCTCTATTTTGTAGATTGTAGACAGACATTTAAGAAATGGCACAAGTTGGTATGGTGGCACAGTGGTTAGCATTGTTGCTTCAGAGTACCAAGAATTCAGGTTCAATTCCCAGCTTGGATGACCGTCTGTTGGAATTTGCACATTCTCCCCATGTCTGTGTGGGTTTCCTCCACATGCACTGGTTTCTCCCCACAGTCCAGAGATGTGTGGGTTAGGTGGATTGGCCATACTAAATTTCTCCTTAGCGTCAGAGACCTTCGTAGGGTAAATGGATGGAGTTATGGGGATAGGGCCTGGGTGGGTTTGTGGTCAGTGCAGACATGATGGGCTGAATTATCTCCTTCTGCACTGTAGGGATTTTATGATTCTATGAGCCAGGACGTGAGTCATTTGCCACAGAATTCCCAGCCTCTGAATTGCTCTGGTCGTGTATGTGGTAGGTCCAATTCAATTTTGAATCATTGGCAAGCCACAGAATTCCAGAATGATAATGTAATTGAATTTCATGGGGAGGTGGATAGACATTTTCTTGTTGGAGATGCACATCATCAACTTCTTCATACAGGGAGTGATCCATCTTTCTTGTGAGAGTTGCTTAACATATGTCACTATGTAAAGTGCAATCTGTATCAATCGCTTTCCATTGCACAGAGTTAGCATAGCCCCGACTGAATGGAGCGGATTTAACACTCAGACTGAGTTTGGGAGGTGGGGTAGGTTGAAAGGAGAAAGCTTCGCTAAACTGCTATCTGTTTATTGACTGAAATGTCAATCTCAAAACAACAGTGACTACATTTCAACAGTAATTAATTTACTGTGAAGTACTTGGAGATCTCCTGAGGATAAGTCATTCCCCTTTGCTTTCACTATTCTATTTATGAATAAAAGACTTAACCAGGAACATTATTTGTGGAATTCTAATCAGTTCAAAGGTGATTTTCACCTCACAGAAATGAAATAGAACAGCTTCTTTGAGCAGAATAGAATAGGAAGGAATAGAACAGCTTCTTTGAACTAATCAGCAAATTATTCCTTTTCTCTTTGATAGATTTATTTGATTCTGTGTTAGTTTATTTTGATACAAGTCCAGTGAAGGACTTTGCAACATTTTACTATATTAAAGGTGCTACACAAATGAAAGCTCTCGCTGTTGTTGTTGGTTCTGAGCCCACAATCCTGAAGGGTAGCTTTGAGATTGAAATAGTGCTGGGAGAATAGACAAGTCTCCAAACAGCCATGATGTGCTCTCACCAGAACTACTAACCACTCGACATTTTTAATTCTTCCTTTTTTTCAAAGGCAGTGTTGGCAATTGCCTGCAATGAAAGAAATAGTACGATGATGATTATTAAACGGAATGAGAAGTACAGATTGTGATTGTTTTGAGATTTTCGTTGTGAAGCTGGTGGGAGGTAGATGCGCTTAGAGCAACCTGGAGAGTTCTAGCTCCGACTTCATCCCTACTTTACGTGCACGAGGTGAGCTGCTGGTGTAGACTGATTAGCAAACAGCACCTGACTCCAACTGCAGCTTAGAAAGGTGATTTATTATTGTGTGACTAAAGCTGGGGACATTTGATAATTTAAAAATTTGATGTATTACTATCACATGTATTAATGTACAGTGAAAAATATTGTTTCCTTTGTGTAATACAGACAAAGCATACCATTCATAGAGTACATAGGGGAGAAGAAAAGGAAAGGGTGCAAAACGTAATGTTATAGTTGTAGCTAGGGTGTACAAAAACTTAATGCAAGGTAGGTCCATTGAAAAGTCCAATGGCAGCAGGTAAGAAGTTTTTGAGTTGGTTGTATGTGACCTCAGACTTTTGTGTCTTTTTCCTCTTGGAAGAAGGTGGAAGAGAGTATGTCCGGGATGTAGAGGGTCCTTGATTATGCTGGCAGCTTTTCTGAGATAGTGGGGAGTGTGGACAGAGTCAATGGACTAGAGGCTGATTTGTGTGATGGACTGGTCTACATTCATAACCCTTCTTGCGGTCTTGCTCAGAACAGGAGTCGTAACAAATGCATTTGGAAAGGACAATTGTGATGTTGCAAGAAAATATCTGCTATCAAGAATGGTGGGAGCTCAAGTTTCAAAGCAATTGCTTTTCCAGACATTGAAGAGAATACCTTAGTACTTTTAGCAAGCACCTAGATAAATTGGTGAACAGATATAGTGATTCCAGCAACGTTTTCTCCAGAACCGAACAGCCATATATAAATAGTCCCATGGTCTTTACTAGGTTATTAGCTGCACTATGTCCAGTGGTTAGTCAATGCATGCCTGACTGTCGTGCTAACAACCTGGTTGTGACATCCTTCGTCGTGGATCAAGTTAAATTTGTATAGAAAAATGCTGGAAAATTTCAGCAGGCCTGACAGCATCTGTGGAGAGAGAGTAGAGCCAACACTTCAAGTCTAGATGATCCTTTGGACTTTGGGGTTAGGCTGCATTTGGAGTACTGTGTACAATTCTGGTAGCCACACAACTGGAAGGATGTCGATGCATTTGAAAGGGTGCGGAAGAGATTTACCAGGATGTTGCCTGGTTAGGAAGATATGGGCTATGAAGAAGGATTGAACAAACTTGGATTGTTATCACTGGAGCATCGAGGATGAGGGAGAACCTGATAGAGTTTTGCAAGATTATGACAGGCTTGGGTAGAGTGGATAGTCAGAGTCTTTTTCCCAAGGTTGAAGGGACAATTATTTGGAAGATTAGGTTGAAAGTGGAAGGGGGAAAGTTTAAAAGAGATTTAAGGGGCAAGTTTTTCATACAGAGGGTGGTGAATGGCTGGAACACACTGACGGAGGAGGTGGTGGAAGCAAATTCTATAACAACATTCAAGAGACATCTGGATACATACATAATTAAGCACGGAATAGAAGGATATGAATCATGTAGAGGCAAGAAGATATTAGATTAGAGAGGCATTTATGATGGCACAGGCTTTGTGGGCTGAAGGGCCTGTTCCTGTGCTGTACTGTTCTTTGTAATTAAATATGATGGACGACAGACTGTAAAAATGTTTGTTTTTTTGATTGCTGGATTTGAGACACTTTAACATTCTGGCCTCACTTACCCTGAATCCAAAAAATTCTGCCTGACGTCGATGGATTTTCTCCTCGCCCTCTCTGATTCCCATGGTGGGCAGGATGGTAAAATTCCAACTAAATCTGCATTTTCTTTCTTGATTGTACAGAAGTAATTGTTATATAGTAAGATTCCTTAATCTTTCCCAAAATTAACCAATGGTTATTCAATAATGAATGCCCCAACAGACATCAACACAATATGCATATTCTCATATTAAAACATGAACACATTTCAAATGTTCACATATGTAGACCTTTTTATAAGCCGGTCAGTCACAACGTTCGCTTGTGTCCAGACCATCCTTGCAATGGTTGGCGATCTTATATTCAATATGATTACTTTCAATTTTGATATTTGACTGGATGCTTTGATCACAGGCTGAAAAATTTGGACACGGCCACAGAAGTATGAACTTTTCCACGGAAATTTTCTTCATGAGTTTGCCGGTGAATACTTCTGGTTCCAGTAAATTGCTGAGGCTCTTTGCTTTACCCACCATTTTCCAAGTCACTTGAGTCGTATCCCTCATAATGATGATCGGTTTTCCTCCAACGTTGAAGTTAGATAAGTCCCCTGGGCCAGATGGGATTTACCTTAGGATTCTCTGGGAGGCGAGAGAGGCGATTGCAGAGCCTCTGGCTCTGATCTTCAGGTCGCCATTGGTTACAGGTATAATGCCGGAAGACTGGAGGATAGCGAATGTGGTCCCATTGTTCAAGAAGGGGAATAGAGACTTTCGTGGGAATTATAGACCGGTGAGTCTTACTTCTGTTGTGGGCAAAGTATTGGAAAGAATTATTAGGGATAGGATTTATAGTTATTTAGAGAGAAATGAATTGATTGGGGATAGTCAGCATGGTTTTGTGAAGGGTCGGTCGTGCCTTACTAACCTTATTGAGTTTTTTGAAAAAGTGACCAAAGAGGTGGATGGGGGTAAGGCAGTCGATGTGGTATATATGGACTTTAGTAAGGCGTTCGATAAGGTGCCCCATGGAAGGCTTCTGCAGAAAATGCATATGTATGGGATTGAGGGTGATTTACCTAATTGGATTAGGAATTGGCTAGCTGATAGAAGACAGAAGGTGGTGGTTGATGGAAATTATTCATCATGGAGTTCGGCTACAAATGGTGTACCTCAGGGATCTGTTTTGGGGCCCCTGCTGTTTGTAATTTTTATAAATGATCTGGATGAGGGTATTGAAGGATGGATTAGTAAATTTGCGGATGACACCAAAGTCGGAGGAGTGGTAGATAGTGAAGAGGGGTGTTATAGTTTGCAGAGAGACTTGGACAAGCTGCAGAGCTGGGCCGAGAGGTGGCAAATGGAGTTTAATGCGGAAAAGTGTGAGGTAATTCACTTTGGCGGGAATAACAAATGTGTGGAGTATAGGGCTAATGGTAGGACTCTTAATAGTTTTGAAGAGCAGAGGGATCTTGGTGTATATGTGCATAGATCCCTGAAAGTTGGCAATCAAGTCGATAAGGATGTTAAGAAGGCATACGGACTCATAGCTTTTATTGGTAGGGGGATTGAATTTCGGAGCCACAACGTCATGTTGCAACTGTACAAAACTCTAGTGCGGCCGCACTTGGAGTATTGTGTGCAGTTCTGGTCCACACATTATAAGAAAGATGTGGAGGCATTGGAGAGGGTACAGAGGAGGTTTACCAGGATGTTGCCTGGTATGGAGGGCAGGTCTTATGAAGAGAGGCTGAGGGATTTGAGGTTGTTTTCGTTAGAAAGAAGGTGGCTAAGAGGAGACCTTATTGAAAAATATAAGATGATTAGAGGTTTAGATAGGGTGGACAGTGATAGCCTTTTTCCTAGGATGGAGAAAGCTAGCACGAGGGTACATAGCTTTAAATTAAGGGGTGGTAGTTATAGGACGGATGTCAGAGGTAGGTTCTTTACCCAGAGGGTGGTAAGGGTATGGAATGCCCTGCCTGCTGCAGTTGTAGATGCGCCCAGTTTGGTGGCGTTTAAGAGGTTAGTAGATAAGTTTATGGATGAAAAGGGAATGGTTTAGGTTAGAGGGTCATTGCTTTTTCTTAATTGGTCAGCGCAACATCGAAGGCCGAAGGGCCTGTTCTGTGCTGTAACGTTCTATGTTCTATGTTTTAACGTTGACAACTTGCGTCATTTCAGAGCAAAGTTACACATCATTTGATGCAGCATATCTCAATCACACACAAAACATCTTATGAAAGGTATTCCTAGATGCTATCAGATTTGGTCACCTCCGCCAATCATTATTTGAATGACAGTGCTCTGTTCAATGAGAAGTTGTCTCACTTATCTGATTATAGTACAATTCTGTGGCTCATCTTAATGTCTTAAGAGATAGTTTACACTAGGCATGCAGCATTTTCCTCCAACGGGCCAGAAAACTGTACAAGAAAATGAATGAGAAACCAATGCAATTTAAACGTATCATTGCAGCTGCCAGAAGAGTGGGTGCCGACCAGCATGATGCACTGTTGGGCATTATACACCCTCTGAACATTAACTGGATGGCATCCTATGTGACTCATGAAGGTGCTCACATTATGTGAAGGTATCCACAGGGTGATGTGGGCCTAGCCAAAGATGCCTGCATGCTGTGGGAACTTCCAGAACTCCAACTTGTTGCATTTGTAAGTCTATGAATGATGGATGAATTTGCTTTAGAAAAAGACGTCAGTCACTTGTTTAAAGTAAGCATGAGCTACAGTCTGATTGATATCTCCTGTGGTAGCTCGGAAAAAGTCAGAGGCAAAAAAGATATGTTTTGGACTGCAATGACCTTGACAGTGACAGAAAATGCTGTGCTAGTTTGAACAGTTGATCGAAAGTCTTCTTGCAAAGCTGACACGGCCTTCCCAGAGAAACAAAACTCCCTCGTGCACTGTTCCTGAGAGAACAACAACTCTGTTATGCTCTGTTGGGAAAGTAAAGATTTCCCTGAGTGACTTTTTCTCTGTTCATTCCTTCCTCCCATTCCTCCAACTTAGAATGGAATTCCTAGAGGTAGCTCCATTATAAACAAATTACAATGTCAGAGCCTAGAATGGTGAGCTTTGGAATTTCAAAATATCCAAAAACTAATGAAAGAAAATGTTCATTTTCTGTACTAGTACAGAACCTGTACTATTTGCAGGTTCACTCCCTACAACAGTAGTTCTCAGGGTTCAGTCTTTATACCACTCTGTTGCACAATGATCTTTCTCTTTGTTATAATATTAACAGGGGAAATTCCTGTGTCACGTGATTACGCAGTTGCCATTCATTTATAGCCCTCCGTATACACAGGATCTGCTCAGATGAGGAGGATCACAACAGACACCTCCAGACGCTGAAAGATGCCCTCATAAGAAAAAGATATGGCACTCAACTCATCGATCAACAGTTCTGATGCGCCTTAGTGAAAAACCACACCTACCACCTCAGAAGACAAACACAGGACTCGGCGGACAGAGTATCCTTTGTTGTCCAGTACTTTCCCGGAGTGGAGAAGCTATGACTCCTTCTCAGGAGCCTTCAATATGTCATTGATGAAGACGAACATTTTGCCAAGGCCATTCCACACCCCCACTTTTTGCCTTCAAACAACTGTCCCACCTCAAACAGACCATTGTCAGCAGCAAATACCCAGCCTTTAGGAGAACAGTGACCACGACACCACACAACCTGCCTCAGCAACCTCTGCAAGACACGCTGGATCATCAACACAGATGCCATCATCTCATGTGAGAACACCATTCATCAGGTACATGGTACTTACACTTGCAACTCGGCCAACCTGATACATTGCAGGAAAGGATGTCCTGAGAGATGGTACAATGGGGACACCATTCAGAATATATTACAATGGATGAATGAACACTGCTTGACAAACACCAGACAAGAGTGATCACTTCAAGTTGGAGAACACTTCAATGGTCATGGGCATTTGGCCTCTGATCTTTAGGTAAGCATTCTCCAAAGTGGCCTTCACAACACAGGACAGTGCAGAGTCGCTAAGCAGAGACTGATAGCCAAGTTCTGCACATGAGGATGGCCTCAACTGGGATCTTGAATTCATGTCACACTATCTGTAACCACCACAACTTCTCTGGGCTTGCAAAATCTCACTTATTGTTCTGGCTGGAGACAATACACACCTCTTTAACCTATGCTTGGCCCTGTCTCCATTCACATTGTCTGTATCTTTAAGACTTGATTACCTGTGAAGACTTGCATTCCAACCATTATTTTATAAATTGAATTTGTGTCTTTATATGCCCTGTTTGTGTACAGAACTCCCACTCACTGATGAAGGGGCAGTGCTCTGAAAGCTAATGGCTTATGATACCAAATAAACCTGTTGGACTTTAACCTGGCATTGTGAGACTTCTTTCTAGGCAATTATCCCCAGGCTTTTTGGGTTAAATAGCTGTTGTGTTCCCTTGTCTTTATCACAGATGGTAATCAGTCTTTGGACTCTTTTACAATTACCTTGTCTGGAACCACGGGGAGAAAGACAGTGCAGCCATTCCTCTCACAGGCTAATGCTCCATTCTCAGCCATCTTTGGAGTTCAGTGTCCTTCTTAAAGTCCAATTTTTCCATGGGTAATTCCAGGGTGTTTTCTCCATCATCAGGGCAGTTTATTAAATGATTTCACTTATTCACTCTACTGTTCTTTCTGAAAGTTTATCATTCTTTGTGTGAAGAAATGTTCCTTCAGGGAGGGAGACTCATCTGCTCACCAGATATTATGGTGAGAGGCCTGCCTTGTTTTCTCTCAGACAGCCCATGGTATTAAGTGACGCTCAGAAAATGACCAGGCCATCAGTTGGCCTATTCCAGGATTAAAGACCCCAAGTGCCGTCTATCAACAGCTGCTGGCCAATCGGAGGCACTACTGGGGAGGCATTGGTTGCCATGAGAACAACACTACCAATCTATTAGAGGCCCAGGTTTGAGGAGCAACCCAAGCCACAACTAAGTAATGGCAAGAAGGAGGGGTTTTTAATGGGTGGGGATCATGGAGTGAAGTCTGTTGGAATAAGGAGCATGGGAAGGTAGTCCCTCTTCCAGAGCCTCATACCTCTTCCTGATGTTGCATCCCTTGTTCAAAATTAACCTGTCTCCTTTCCACCCCCACACCTGTATCCCCACCCCCCGCGGCAAATCAGAGTAGGCCAGAGTTTCACCTGTCATTCATTCGACATGTTGGTAGACCTGCCCACCACTGGGCTGAGGCCATTTAGCTGCCATTAATTTTCAACTTAAGGGTCTCAATTTATAGTGTGGGAGTGTTACAATAACACTTGATCCCTTTTGTACCTTCGCATCCACGTGACCACCTAGTCTACATTTTCTCCGTTTAAATTGTGCTTCTCGGCCTTTTGGGTAAGATCAAGTACAGTATTCACGTGCTGTGCTTAGTTGAAGTCATTAGGTTACATTTCAGCTTCATTTGAAACTATTTTTAAAAGCGGCATCTTGCCCTTTTGACTCAAATGGAAATGAGGTCAAGCCTTGAAGGAGGAGCTATGCCTACTCCAGTCAGCTTGGATCATGGAGATCAAACCCAAGACAGGAGGTGAAAGCTCTGTCTTGTCAGCTTGGATCAGGGATGTCTCAACTTGTTAAGACTCTGAATTGGACTTGATTGGATTGAATTGGATGAAAAAACAAAAAATAAACAAAAAAATTGGAATAACTGGTTATATTGCAGTGTAACAATGTAAGAGAAAAGTCACAAGTTGTAACCTGTTTACAACATGCAACACTGAACAGATCTCAAACACATAAATGGTTACATGGTACAAAACATTGATTAACTGCTGCATCTGGTGCATAGCCCATTACGTCTTCTTCCACCCTTTTAAAACCAAAGTTCATTTGTGGATTAATTTATCAGGTAGTCCTTGAGCCTTGTATTTGGTTTGTGTCAGTCTTGAGACTGGCAATCCCTGCCCAAAGTCAGTGGAACTTTGGCTTTTCCATCATTTTTACTTCCTGCAGCAAGCAGAACTGAAAGATTTAGCCTTAGTGTTTAGTTCATAGTGGATTGAGTTCATTGCTTCAACCTGGGCTTGGTGTTGTACGGGACCAAATAAGCTGCATTTATCAAACACCATTGCTTAGTTGTGTGTGTGAGTTTAAAACAGCCAGAAATGAATGACAAGGCTTGTAGCAATGCAGTGAAGATCTTGCATTGATTTTGTTGCATCTGCCTCCCTTGGCCACATCCTGTGTGAGATATGTGGCATTCTGCTGGGTTACAAGCCTCGGATTCTATGACCACCCCCCGCCTCCTATGTGTGGCGCAAAGTTCACATTAAGCACATAGCTTAAACCACTGAATAGGTGCCAGGGTTCCAAATTTGAATCATAAGTGACAATACAGGATCTTATTAATTACTTAACAAAAACTAATGTGAAGCAACAAGATGAGTCCATTAGTAGTTACTTAAAGGGTCAGACACCCTGATTCTAGGCAAGGTTAGGACTGTCGAACTCTTTTGCTTGTGTGTTTCAGAGTTGTGAGTTCTTGCATTGCCAGGGAGTGTTGTTGCATCCTCACAGGGCTGTGCAAGAGAACTAGATGTCGGACTAATAGGAATGGAGCCAGCAATTTCAGTGCTCCAGGGTCTGCAGCATCACAGAGAGATGGAGAGAACACAAGCTCCCTCTGTGCTGCATCCATCACAATAGATTCCTCTGACCAACTGTTTATGTTGCCATAATTTATATTGCAGCAGTATTTTTGTGAACCTCCCCTTTAAGATACAGCCTGCCTTTAGGCACACCAGTTTGTCGCACGTAAGGTCTTCCAACAACGTTGCTGAGCCCTCCTGTTGTGTGCAGTTCCACAGACAGTGTTCAGGAGCAGAGGCTAGTGTTAGAGCTGACCAGATCAATAACATGACCATTCAGCTGACATGGAGATGTAAAGTTTACATGTTGTCAGTCTCAATCCTGTCAGACATGGGTGGGTCTCAAATCACAACCACTCCATGTCTGAAAAATAAGCCCACTCAATACTTAGCCCATATAGTTCAACCCAAGGCTGTGCAATGAAAAGAGGGATGGCTCACTTAAGTTTACAAGGAAGTTCATTTATATCTGTTAAACCTCAGATGTTACATTTTCCTCCAAGTTAAAGGAAAAATTTAACCTCATCCTTTCTTCTCTGAATAAATTATCATGTGGTTGATATTTTCAGCATGTCTACGCTGCAATTTCCTGTCTTATATGGTTGATTAAATAAATGTTAACAGAAACACAAAAGCTCAAACTCTTATCAGTAAATCTAAACCACATCATTAGTAAAATTCATGGTGCATTGCATTGCTGTCATATGTAAAAAGGGAGCAGGATTTTAAGTGCATTCTTTCCGTGAGTGGGGTGGCACTGCGAGCTCAACATAAGGAGAGCGAATCTTGCAGGCAAAGCGATGTGGAACACATTGGGAAAAGGTGGGAACTTAATTTGAATGCATCAGCATATAATTGAATGCATCTCGATAATGAGGCTGCACTAAATGTCCGGCAGATGCCAGTTAATGTCAGGTCAAATCGCGCATGGAATGAAATATCCTATCCTCACATTAATGCCACAACAACAAATTGCTGGGGTCCAGTCTGATTTTATAATATACCTTAGTGTTTCTGATCTGGTATCCTAACACACCCTAACAGAGGCAGACAATCAGCACCTCGATAGCCCCTTGGCTTCTGTTGCTCAGGTGGAAGGATGCAAAATTGAACTCATCTAGTCTGGATGAATGGGGAGGTTTGCTTCCTCCATGGGGTATGGGAAGGGTGGCTGTCGGTTGCGGGGGGGGGGGGGGGGGGGTGGAAGCAATGGGAGTGGTAGGGAAATGCCTGCAGTAGGGTTTCTTTACTCTATCCTAAGTGTGGGGGAGACATAGCACAGCCATTCTCACTCCATCGGAATGAAACACTGGGTGTATGCATGCTTGGTGGCATAAATGACAGGATGGAGGTACTGTGAGTGAACAGAGTGATTTATTATTTGTAACTATATACAGCGGTCACCTCTCTACACTTGTACCTACTTTCACCCATGCCAACTAAGTGCCTATATCATGCCCAAATCTTCCACATCCTTTGTGGGATCCCTGTGTATGCTTGGCCCTGTTTGCTTTAGTCTATGCAAAGATTTTATTTTAAGATATTTCTGCCTTCGCACAATTATGTTTAAATGCTAGACTGTAGGCATTAATTTACCAAACTTGACTACATATTGAATCAGAAGTCATGATGCATTTGCTAAAAATTGATCACATTCCTGAAGGGTAAACAATGTAGGGAAACAATGGTTTCCCATAACATCAGCCGCAAGGATTGATTTTCTAGATGGAGACAGCATGCAAAAAATACTTCCAATAACAAGATAAGGCTTAAAATATAATTTTTGGTTTTAGACTGTTCAGTTCTCAGATTAGAGGAATTCACTTAGAAGCCAGTCTCTAAGTATGCTTTTTTTTTGCTTCTGTCATGTTAATTTTTAAAGTTATTTTCAATAAAAGAAAACAATTTAAAAACACAGACCAGTCCTGTTCTCTTGTCTCTTCAAATGAATGAATGGATCCAACTCCCTCCCATTTAGATGCTTCCCCAGGATCCGTAGCAGAGATTAAGGAGGCCAGTTGATTTCTACATCCTGCTGCCTGAGATGACTTTATCAGGCTTCCCCTGGATTTTGAGGGCCCTGGTCTGCTTTCAAGTATCATGGGTAGTAGGGCCCTCATCAGAGGGTAAGACTGATGCTATGCTGCTCATAGGAAAGGAGTCTCACTTTGGCTGAACACCCCTAGGGTCTCCTGGATGGAAGGCCCGAGGCTGTGAACCAGATGATCCTCATTGCTTTGGTTGCCCAATGGGCCCGGTAGTCCTCCATGGGATAGAGGGCCCACTGGAGTGAAGTCCTGAAGCTCCACCATCCTCTGGCATAGACACTTTTAGATTCCCACTAGTGATTGCATCATGCAGTCAAAGTCTTCACCAGGGTGTTCATGCCCTCAGACATCTCCTGTCACGGTGTGCACTCTGCCCCAAGGTCTCCATGGTAGACATCATCCTGGTAATTGGCCTCATTGTGCTGGAGTGTCGGCACCACAGACACAAGGCAATGGGACTCCTCTAGTCAGCCTTGCAATCAGAGTAGATATCATCCCTTCCTGATGCTTGCAATTCTGCCTTTACAGTTCCATCAAATCTGGGACCTCCGGATTCAGGGGCACCCATTGTCCTAGGGCTCAGCCTCTGGTCTCTGACACTCCCGCCTGCCAGTTTCCTGCCTCCTTCTGCTGTGGATTTTCAGTTGTGAGATGCTCAGCAGTGAGTGACCAAAGATGTGCAGGTTAGATTGACTATTTGTGCTAAATTGCCCCTTAGTATTTCAAAATATATAGGTTAGGGGGAATTAGCAAGGTTAAGTAATAAATGGAATTATGGGAATAGGGCCTGAGTGGGACTGTTGTTGGTACAGGCTTGATGGACTGAATAGCCTCCTTCTGCACTGTAGGAATACTATGATCTAGAAGCCTACTTTGTAATCCCTTAAGATGGGATATCTGTGATGGTGCCAAGTGTGGGTGATAGATGTGATGCCCCTTCCATGGTAGGCTCTGAAAAAGCTCCCTCAAATCTCTTTGTGCCCATTGTGCCCAGGGAGAATGAGGGTGATTGGGGCTGCTTGGCTGTTTAGCCTGCAAAAGAAGGGAGATAGCATTAAAGTATTACTGGAGATAAAGATGAATACTCACTTGAGACTTAGAGAATGACTGCATGTCTTCATGAATCTCATATTTGCCTCCTGCGTCCACTTCACCATCATCAGAGGCGAGCACTTCCTCCTCCAAGGTCAGCTCAGGTGCTCTCTCAATAGTATTATAGAATCCTTCCAGTGCAGAAGGAGGCCATTTGGCCCATCAGGTTTGCACTGACTCTCGAAAGGCCATCATACACAGGCTCAACCCCCTGCCTTTCTCCCGTAACCCCGCACATTTATCCACCTAACCTATGCATCCTTGGACATTAAGGAGCAATTTAGCATGGTCAATCCATCTAACCCCCATATCTTTGGAATGTGGGAGGAAACCAGAGTACCCAAAGGAAATCCACACAGACAAGGGGAGAACATATAAACTTCACACACTGACCCATGGCTGGAATCGAACCTGGGTCCATGCCACTTTGGGGCAGCAGTGCTAAGCAATGTATGTTTGCTCGTACTTGTGGTTGATTTTATCCTGCAATGACACACAAAGGGACAGTGTAGGCAGCAATGCTGACATTTAAGGTGATGTGGAGATGCTGGCACTGAACTGGGGCAAGCACAGTAAGAAGTCTCATAACACTAGGTTAAAGTCCAACAGGTTTATTTGATAGCATGAGCTTTCGGAGCGTTGCCCCTTCATCGGGTGAGTGCACTTCACCTGATAAAGGGGCAGTGCTCTGGAAGCTTGTGCTCCCAAATAAACCTTTGGACTTTAACCTGGTGTTATGAGACTTCTTAGTGTGACATTTAAGATGGTAATGAGGTGTCATGGGTATGGGTCTTGAGGGGGAGCTGGAGTGTGAGGAACACGCAGCAAGTAAGGGGGGAACATGGTGAATGGGGGAGTGGGTAGAGGGCTTCCTTATCGGTGTCGGCGAAGCCCAAAGTGACTGGCTGACAGATGAAGGTGGAGGTGGTAGATGTGTGTGAGGGGATCCAGACAAAGATGGCCCTTCCCAAGCACAGAAGTTTATCTTCCTACGGCACCTCTGCCCTGTCCTCTTTTGCAGTAGGCTTGTACTCACCAAGGGCAGCCACTGCAGCCCAGACTGGATTGTTGACCCTAGTGGGAGGCTTTGTCTTGGACAGGGGGTAGAATGCATCTGCGTCTGTTGCACTCCATCCAACAGTCTGGTCAGGGCTCCCTCTGAGAATGGAGGTGCGGGATTCCAGGCTGCCAACCCCCCCGCAGTCGATCTGGAACAAGGGGAATGTGGGGAGCCGTTTATATGGAGCACCCCAATGATTGCTGTTATTAAGTTGAGCCAGCAAGGCTGAAACAAAGAGAGGCTGCCAATAGGTGCAGCATGGTTGACCATAAAAACCTTTGTTCATGAGCCTTAAGGTTCAGTCCGAAATTACCCTGGAATCATCAGCGGGATTCACTCACTGGAACCAGCATCTTGCCAAATTCTAGCAAGATCACTTCCAGCCTTTGACAGAATTCCGCATATGATGAAAGGCTTCGTTCTTGTTATTTGCAATAATCAGACCAAAAATTGCACAATTCTTATTGCAACTAGCAAAGGTTGACAAGCTCCATTTTCCTGCAGTTGCTGCCACTTTCAGACATTTCTGATAATCATCCTGCCTATCACATTAACGATGCTGCTCCAGTAGCTGTAACATTGTCACTAATGAGGAGGGTTATACATATTTAGTTACAAGTATTGAACAATTCAGTACCAGCACTCAAACTCTCCCCATCAGCAAGCTTCCTCAAACATTCCCTCTTCCTTTATTCTTTGATACAAACACACAGACATTCCACAAATCAACATTGGCATTAATATCTGATAGAACATATGCAAACACTTCAGTATCCAATATATTGTCAGTGCAATTGTGATTGGGGGAAGTCACTGGGGCTGAATATTTCCACCCACTCACTACGACATTCGTAAAGGACAGGGACGGAACATGCAAAGACCTGTTGACCTCAGGCGGGATTTTCCAATCTTGAGGCGAGCGCAGACAGAAAATCCCGCCCAATGTTTCCCACTCAGATCAATTAGTGGGCTGGAATGATGATAGCCAGAATTAGGCATTCAAGAGGACATTAGATAACTACCTGAATGGAAACAATGTACAGGGGTATGGGGTAATGGCAGGGGAATGGCCTGATGTTTATTTGGTAAGTCAGTGAAGACACGATATGCCAAATGGCCATTTCTGCACCTTAAGAATTTTATGAAACTGATGGTCCACTTGAAGATATTGTAATTTGCATTCAATTTGAGCGACAGTCAGGGGATTCGCTGCAGTGTGACTCAAGCTTTCTTCAAAAACAACTGCTTCCTTGTCTGAGCACAAGACGGTTATTTATTAAGCAATTTCCTGATCACTGTCTGACTTTATAACAATGACTCATATCATTGTAGAAGACAGGAATGAAGGTGATTAGTATCAATCACAAGATAATACTGATGGAGGAAACTATTTGGCCTATCTTTGTTTATGCATCTAGAAAAACAACTTCTTTTCTGTTCCTCCTGCCCCCATCTATTTGATTTGTGGGTTTTGGCTTCAATAATTTATCTATGATGCCTTGTGCAAAAAGCTTGTTGACATCAGTCCCATATTTGTCAAGGTTGAACTTTTGTACTGCCCACAATTTAGCTTCAAGTGTTAAAATCATAGAGCCAAGGACCAAGAACATCGCACTCCACACCAACTTTGGACCTTTGTTGCAGGGGCTGCCTGTGTCCCACAGCACAGTGCTGTCTCGACAGATGTTGATGTATGGCACCAGGGGGAAGATGACATCTGTACTCCCCAATGCCAGGTGCAGTACTAGTCTGAGTGGGTGACACATGAGGGTCTATAGTTCCAACAGCACACTACTATCAATGCAGACCAATTCAGCATGGTGTTGAAGGGCAAGAATTGATCTGCCCCGGCAGAGTGCTGTACAGCGCACCGAGAGCAGTATAGCGCTATGGCAGAAAGGCTTTGTTTCTCTCACTTTTAAGTCTGCTGCAAACAAGAGTGGAATGCCTTGTGCATTCCACTCTCATCAATCAAGTTTTAGACCAGCATAACTACACATTGTTGTAATGCAAGATTGAAAAACCTGACAGGATACTGGCAGGTAGTTGTTTTAATGAGCACTCATGAGAATGTCATTCACAGCACCAACCAGCAGGAAGAATGACCCACCATTAACCCACCATTGGGAATATTGCTATGTGATTTTACACTGGTAGGTTTCCAAACCTTTTGCTCTTGCTGTTGGTTTAGCTCAGTTGGCTGGACAGCTGGTTTGCGAAGAGGCACAACACCAACAGTGTGGATTCAATTCCTATACCGGCTGAGGTAATTCATGAAGACCCGCCTTCTCAACCATATCCTTCCTCGCCTGAGGTGTGGTGACTCTCAGGTTAAATCAATACCAATCAGCACTCCCCCCTAAAAAGGGGAGAGAAGCGTACGGTCATCTTGGTGACTTTCGTTTTTCAGTGAGGAATATTGGAGGATCCAATTCTCCCACGTTTCCAGCCAGACCTCAGCACCATTGCTTCATATTCCCAGCTGGTTTTTGTGCTGCAGCTCACAATGCCATAAACCACATCCCTCCTGTTACAGATGTCCACCCACTTCCTGGTCTGCATTCTATGTGACACTGGCATGACAGTCTCCCAGAGCCCACAATCCATAAATCATTCAGTTGTCCATATTCCTTACAGTGAATTCAGATGCTCTGAGGCTCTCAATGTGAAGTTGAAGAGCTGGAGGCATTTGCTGCAAAAATGAGCCTGAGAAACACATTGTGTCCTGAAGTCCCCATATGATATAGAAATTGCAGGATTTGGGACACAGCTGTCCATTCATTCCAGTTAGAAACTAAAAATAAACTTCTAAGATACAAGATGACTACATAATTGCTGTTAATTAGGTCTAAACCTTACCATCACCTTTATTCTTCCTTCAAAATGAACAAACCAGGCACTAACTTATTTACCCAAGCTTAATATAATCATCAGAATACTGAACTTAAAGAACTTAATTATCAGATATCAAGATGCTTAACTTAGAATTCTTAGATTTTGAGTTCCACTGTTTTTAAGTTGAACTTGAGGATCCATCATCCTCCTTGCTCCTGAATGCCTACTACGCTTTCCTATCTCAATATCCATTCTGTTTCTAATACACTTCAATAAAGCTGTATAGTCACATTTTGAGATGATTGACATTTGGCTTCGGCGCAACTCGTGGGCCGAAGGGCCTGTTTGTGCTGTACTGTTCTATGTTAGCTTGTTTGCTAGCTTCTCCAACTCATTGATTATAACAGACTGATGGGCCCATGAAGTAGCGGAGTTTGTAGAACAAGATCACAGTACTTTCAATGACTGTCCTGCAGGAAAGCACTTGATATCGGACTAATTTCACAGTGTGATCCTCCTGTATAGGAGCTGCGTTCGCAGAGTGTATGTCATGGCAATCACTCTGTAACTCATATTAATTGACAAGAATAGGAGAAGAATCATAAGCCCTGAACCTGAATTACCCTCCCAGTAATCACTGCTGTCTACTGGGAGTGACAAATCAGCTTTATTTAATAGAAAGGAGAAATGCTAAAGCAATGATATGACAGTGCTGATAGAGGTGGGAGCTCCAGAGAGTAAGGCCAAGATAGGGAGTTTTAATCTATGGAAAAGAGGATCAAAGGCAAACTCCTCTCACATCTCCTTATCTTAGTAATCTCTTTCAGTCCAATAACTTTGAGATCTCTGTGCTTTTTCAATTCTGGCTGCTTATACATCTGCAATTATCATTTCTCCACCATTGACAGAGAACCTTGTCTTCAGCTACTTAAACTCTGGAATTCTTTCCCTGAACCATTATATTTTGTTCCTCCTTTAAAACGCTCCTTCAAATCTATTTGTGTGCTAATTATTATTATTGGAGGAATGAAGGGTTTGGCAGGTGACCACCACTGATATTCACACCTGCTCACAACCCAGGAAACTTGTTTTTTATTTGTCTGAAATTCATTGCATTTATACATTGAACATTTGACCTGACATCCCAGCTGAAAGCAGCTAATTGATGGGATCCAAAACTGAAGAATAAGAAGGATACAGATGGATGAAAATTCCACATAATGTGTTTGTGGGCTGAAAACTTTGATTGTTTCCATTCAAATTGTGTGGATAAAAATACACAGAGCAGCTGTCCATTCATTGCATCACCTTCTATTACATCTACAATCTATTTTTCCTTCACTAATATAGGTGTCTTAAGTAAATATCGGATCTATTCACCAAATGCAGCTTTTCAGAAGAGGTTTACTCAGCTGTATAGTTGTGTATAAAAAACCTGAGCATTTGGCACATTTTGCATTCATCCAAGGTGCTCCAGAGGGAACAAGTCCAACCAGTGACTGGCCTTTGGCAAGAATATTTGTTCACTGATGGGTTTTGGAGTGCAGATGTTCCTGCTTATTGCAGCTTTCTACATCGGGGACCTACGGGGTAGGTACAACATTTGGGTTCGAATGTGGCCATATTTTCATCCTCTTCATTCCTGCTCTCCCTTTTCTGAGTCTCTCTCTTACTTGTGCCTCTTCCATTTTTGCATACTCTCTCCCATTTTGCTTCTTTTCCTCTCCCCCTTTCTATCTCACCCTTTCCCTTTATATAGAAAGGGCAAATAGACAGGAGACACTGCGAAGTTTAATATGCCTCTTCGTTACTATTGAACGAGCTTTGTGCATTATGTTGCAATAATGGCATTAAAGGGGCACTCCATGCTTAGTCCAGCTACCTGTTTTCTCTTGGAATGTCCTCTGAATAATGATACTCAGCATCTATCATGAGAATATTGTGTGTTATAAACTCCATTTCCAAAAGCTGCTTGACACTGGTAGATGTTTTCATATATGATAATCAATGTTATGGTTTAACCTTTGAGCAAATTAATCAAAACTGCATCAAGACAATTGAAATTTCTATATTTGCGTATTTATTGAAAGTTCAATTAAGTGTCCAAGAAATCTCAGAGCTATATTCCTTTTTATATAAACTACAGCTGAAACTGAACCGGAAGTACATTTTGTCGAGTTGAAGATTAAAAGGCAGGATGAGCACACGCGGGTGAAACGAGAACAGTCCTGCCAAGTATTGTGCATTCCGAATTGGATTTTATACAATGATACCTGTTATCGAGTTTTCAAAAAACCTCGTACCTGGATTAATGCTGAGGTAGGGCAGGATGCTGAATTACTTTTATTCATTTGCATGAGTGAAGGTGAGGTCCAAAGGGGTGGTGACAAACATCCACATTAGGACTGAACAGAATTATGTACGATTGAATTTGCCCATACTTGCAGTTTTATGATTAGTCTCTCACTCAATTATGTCCACATGAACATTTCTCATTTTAACCTACGTGATTCTTCATTATAGTTTGTTACAGGATTAGGGTTAGGGATAGACCATTGAAACCTCACTCATTCAATATTTTCACGTGAACATTTTCCACAAGGGCTCAATCGATCATTTTCATTTTTAATGATGATAAAGCCCAGCCTGTAAATGCAAAGACAAGGCTGAAACATTTGCAATCATTTTCAGTCAGAACTGCTTTTAAGATGATCTGCTTAGCTAAAGACTTGCAGCACTGTACAAACACCCACTTTTCTACTGATTGGCATTTCTGTTTCACACGAGTCTTACAAGAAGGGCTTCAAATTTTGGAGATGCTTTTTAAGGATGTGTAAGTGTGACAGGATGGGGCTCTTGCACACTACTTTGGTTCACCTTTGATCTTGTTCCAAATATTGGAATGTGGACATTTATATACCCTGGGTAGGTGGCCCATTCCCGTACAGATACAACAGAAATGCTCACTCTGTCATGCCATAGAAAATCACAAAAGTGCTCTTGCCTTCCAAGTGAGGGGACTAAAATCTCTTATCGGGCTGGAGATATAAGTGTAAATAAGCTTCATTTGCCAGAGTAATCAATTACCTTTCTTTCTGAGGGCCTAAAACAGAAATATATCTTGCTCTGAGCAGGATTTGCTCAATGGGGAGACATTTCAATTATTGTAGAGAGTTAAGGTTGTTGAGCAAAGGCCCTTTGGGATTTCATCAAGGGAGTGGGTGACAAGGCAGTGTTTCTACAAATACGTATTCTCAGACTTTTTTTGCTGCGTCAATAATATCTTAGAGAGCTGTACATTAGATTATCCTCATCAATAGAAAAATTGAAAGGGACTGAAAGGGACCTTATGACTGCATAAATCACTCCAAGCTCTACAGCAGCCATTGCTGCCTCAGAATCTGCAACCCCAAATCTTGTTTTATGATTCCTCATTGGTGGGTCACTACCTATAGCTTGGTAAGCCATGTCCTAAGCACAAAAACTGAGGTGGAAATCCAGCGGAATTTGCTTACTCACCCCATGTGCATCCTGCCTCCCTTCAGAGCATTACACTACTTTTTGGTCCTCACATGCCCTCAGAATTTTGAGCCCAAAGTTTTTTTATTTCATGGGGGCTTTTTGTTATTCTCAAAACCTTCCCAGTGCATTTAACTATTTGGACTCCCCAGGGAGATGCTTCCATTTGCAATTAATTGCTTTGTGTTTGATTCACTACCATTTATTGCAACAGCACTCCTCTCCAGGCTGGTCTGAGGATTACATATTTTGCAATTGCTTGTTTAGTCTGATGAACACTGATACGTTTATTTTGCTCCATTCTCAGGAATACTGTCAGAAATTGGTTCCTGATGGGCACCTTGCCTCAATTCCCAGTTTGGAAACATGTGAGTTTCTTGTGAGCCATGCAAACCAAGTATTGAATGTTTATTATTTTTGGGTTGGTGGCTTTGACAGGTACAAGGTAAGTAAAATTACTTCACTATTTTATTGCTTGTTTCTTATTTCATATATTATTGCACAATCCTTTACATTTTTTACTTTTGACATTCACTCAAATTTAGAAAGGTACATTCGTTTGGAGCGATGGATCTCCATTTGTATATTCCAAGTGGTATTATTCTGCATCTCCGAGGGGTGACTGTACTGAAATCATCACTGTGGGTTCAGGTATTGTTTTTTTCATTGAAATGTGGGGTTTGAACTTTTCTCTAAGGTTTTATAATTGTGTACCAATAGTGAGAAGCCTTATTGCTTGTAGCTCATGAGTCTCCATACACAAGTAACATGCATTCATAAAATTAACTCGATAACAAAATAATAGCTGGGTCCTCTATATTCATTTCAGGCAACAGTGTCTTTCCATATATTAAACTCCACCCATTGAGGTGCATAAGATTATAAGGGGCATGGACAGGGTGAGCTAGAAGCAGTTGTTCCCCTTTGTTAAGGGGTCAATCACAAGGGGGCATAGCTTCAGAGAAAGGACCAGGAGATTCAGAGAGGATTTGAGAAAAAACTTCTTCACTTAGAGAGTGTTGAGAATCTGGAATGCATTTCCTGGGAAGGTAGGGGAGGCTGAAAATCCTACAACTGATAAAAAATATTTGAATGAGCACTTGAAATATCATAATATTCAAGAGTATGGGACAAGTGCAGGAAAATGGGATTAGCATGCCTTTAACAGTAGTTATTGTCAGGTGCAGACTCAATGGGCTGAAGGGCGTTTGCTGCACTGTATGACTGTATGACATTCAGTCTCTGTATGGAGTTCTGTCTCTTATTCTACATCACTTGATTTTTATTTTATAGACAGCTTACTAATTCTGACTTTTATAAGCCCTAAGATTGCTCCCAGACCCCTTGGATTTAATTTTTTCTTAAACACATCTTGGGCTTATTATCTGTTGAACACACCTTGGGATCTGTTCTCTATTTCGCAGACTTTTCACACATTCCTCATCCTGTAGATCCTCGGAACATTTTATCTTTCTTCGTCCTCTCAACTTTCAATTCCATGGACTCTTAACAATGTCAGTAACAGGGACAATGCTTGAGGAATCATTAATGATACATTACTTGACTACTTAGACAGTGAAGGACATGCCAGGGGCTTCCTAACAGCCTCAGAAAAAGGATTTTTGCTGATATTTTCTGAAGAAGTACAGCCTCAGGGTTGGATTTTTACACTTCAGTTACCAATCCTGAATTCTAGAACCCTACAGTGCAGAAAGAGGCCCTTCGGTCCATTGAGTCTGCACCGAACACAATCCAATCCAGGCCCTGCCCTCATAACCGTACATATTATACCTACTAATCTCTCTAATCTATGCATCCCTGGACACAAAGGGGCAATTTCTTAGCATAGCCAATCAACCTAACCCGCACGTCTTTGGATTGTGGGAGGAAACCATGCAGACACGAGGAGAATATGCAAACTCCTCGCAGACATTGACCAAAGCTGAGAATCGAACCCAGAACCCTGGAGCTGTGAAGCAGCAGTGTTAACCACTGTGCTACCGTGCCTGGTTGGAGACAGTCCTGTGGTTTGATCACTTGACATTCAGACTATGAAATGTTTGCGAATGTTATTGCATTTCCCTTACAAAAGATTGCTCCCCCACCCCCGTAATTGGATATCTCTTCTTGTGGCGTTGCAGCTGTTGTGAGAGAAGTTCCAAGAATCAAAGGGCCACCCAAATACATGTGAAGTACAGAAAACGTGGGAAGAAACTTGATTCCGCCAGTAACTAATATTAACTTTCCAAACTTACAATAATAATTAATAACAATATTGATACTGCTCAGATTCTCTTCATAATCAATGATAATCTATAAACTTATTAATAGTTTATATGAAACTGGTATAATTCCACAATGTCCTACCTGTGAGTAGTGCTAATCCAGTGATCTACTGATATTCAATCTGAATGTGCAACTGGAATCATTCTGCACTTAAAAAGCTACAATTAGGTTGCCCAGCCAACTTAAATTTTAATGAGCCAATTTATCCCTCTACTTCCTCGTCGTCTGGTTTAGATTCCATACAAAAGTGACAACACACAAATGGCATTCTGTACTGGATGTCACATGTCAGAACAAGTTGATACAAACTAAACTGAAGCAAACCTGGAGATCACATGAAAGGCAGAGCGATCAGTTATGGGTCTCTGCTCACAGGCAACATCACCCAAAGCTCAGCTCAGCACCAACATTTCTAAACCACCTCCTGAGCTTACACTCAATGGAAGAAAATGTTTGTAGAATAATAGAAATGATGACATGGGAAGAATATCTAACCAGCAGCATCTGTACTGGTCTTGATGTTCTCGCCCCTTTTTCGTATTCCTCCTTTGAAGTTATATTTTTAACTCTACCTCAATAGCAAAGGTCCAATATCCCACTAAGTTCTTCCAGTGAGAATCTTCCCACAATTTTTGATGCACTGATTGACCATGTTGTGCAATCCCTCAGTTTGCCATCTATTTAATGGTGGCAGAGCCTATAACTGCTCCATTTGTTGAAGCTTCTTGAACTATTTTGGCACTCTGTCTCACTCCAGCTTTACCAATCTTCCTAAAGTCCATCTTTCCAACCATATTATTCCACCTGAATCCTCCCTCAATGAACTGACACCCTTTCTCTCAGCTATTTCCATCTATTTATCTCTCCCAACAGTACTTTGAAATGATTTTTTCTTTAAGAGAATATTATAGGAATAGATGTAATTGTTGTAATTACAATTGTTGTGCCTGGCGCACGTGTGTGTGTGTGTGTGTGTGTGTGTGTGTGTTCACATCTTGCCTGCCTATTTCATTCTCTAGCTGATTAACAAAAAGTGATAAATAATTACAAATGGACTAAACACAATTGTTGGATGTCTTTTGTTTTGTGGCCCACTTTAGCAATTTACTCAATCAAAACCTGGTATTGTAATGAAGAACAGACTTTCATTTGCCAGTACAAGCCTGAGTTTGATTAGTCTACCTCTCAGAGCTAAACGGATCTCTGCTGACCAAGGAAACCTCAGTTGAAAGACTCATTACTTTTCTTATTTATTTCATTTCTGATAAGAATCCTTGCAATATAAAGTACATGGTATTGAAAAACCAGGAGGCAAAAATCAACATAAACAAGTAACGGCTCTTAATATTGCGCTGCTAAGAGAATGATAATTCTGATCAGGTACAATCAGGGTGATGCAGCAAATATAAGCTCCAAAGCTGGAATGGGTCTCTATAAGACCATAGGATATAGGAGCAAAATTAGGCCATTTGGCCCATTGCGTCTACTCCACTATTCAATAGTTGATGTGTTTCTCAATCCCATCCTCCAAGGTTTTTCCCATAACCTTTGGTACCTGTACCAGTCAAGAACCTATCTATCTCTGTCTTAAATACACTCAATGACCTGGCCTCCACAGCTTTCTGCACCTATGAATTCTACAGAAATTCCTTCTCATCTCAGTTCTAAAGGGTCTTTCCTTTATTCTGAGGCTGTGCCCTTGGGTTCTACTCCATAACTAGAATTCTAACAAAACTTAATACTAGAACTATCCTAGTCCTTAACCCCAATATTGTACAAAATAGTGAAACACAAAATCAACCAGAACAGAACAGAAACAAATATCTTTCTCAGCTAAAACAAGGCTAAAAATCTGTTGAGTGGCAATTATTGCATCTTTAAATATATCAAATGGAGATTATCTGCCACATGAATCTGGATGTATATTTTATGTTGTTTGCTAGTTTTTGTGAAAAGGTAGAAGCAAACATTAAAAAAAGGGAAATCCATTATACTCCCTTTCATTGCGAGACTTAGCATCACATTGCGTTGAGAGATTCGGAACATAATTTAGAGCAAATAAAATGAAGAAAAATGGATCATATGGGAGATGTCGCTGAATCTGCAACCTTGTTTCAAAAAGCACTCATGAGCAGGCCACTATATAGGGATGAGTATAAATTTACAAAGCAAAATGACAGGCCACTGTCAGCCATTAAATAATGTGGTCAGGACCAAGTTTTGGAATTCCCACCCTATTCCCAGTATGCACAATGAGGCTTGGCTGAGACCCAGACTCTCTTAAAGGATTAACTCTGCAGGTGTCTTGTTTGTGTAGATCCAGAGAATTGTTGACCTTACTTGATTGATAGCACCAAGGTTTAAAATAATTTTCTTTGATCTCTTTTGTCAATTGTTTACTGCTTATTTGCCTGAGATAAAAATGTGATTAAAAATTCCGTTATTGATACTTCAATGGCCTAGGTGATTGACATTTTACAGGGTTGGAGGAACATCAGTTTTCTTTTCAAAAATGTTACGAATGGTGATATTTTTAAGCAGTTTCAGAGATGCCACTGTTGTTGCAGAGTTCATTAACTCTGCACATTGTATGTACTGAATGAATGGAAATGGAAGGCCATGAGTTGTGATGAAGGGTTATGAGAGGTTATTGGAAGTGGGAAGGGTCATGGGTTGGAATGGGAGCATGGCGATGAGAGTAGCATCAGAAGTGGCTGGGGGATGATGAAATGTGAAAGGTAAGGATTAGAGGGCCTAAAATGTATCCAGACAATGGGAAAAAGACACTGAGAATTAACATGGATCTTCTAACCAGTTGCTTCGGCATTCTGGTGCCCCAGTGGCTATCACCAATCTGTATCCTGAGGCACCTGCCTCCCTCCAATGTAAATGTAAAGGAGAACTTTATACCAAGGTGAGTCTGCCAAGTCGGGAAATGTTCAGACCCAAACCTCACTAGCAAATATCCAGCCCATCAACTGCATTTACACAGATTACACAAAAAGGAGCCTAATCAATTCAATGACTGCAGCAATTGCTGAATACTTCATTTTCTAATGAACAGGTAATCATGGCAGTAAAGGTAAATCGTTAGAGCTAGTCAAGAAGCTACTATGCAATGTTCACTACATGCTGCATTGTATCCAGGGGTTCAATGAAAACTTTGCATTGACAATATGCTGCAACTGAGGATTAATTACAACTGAACAGGTAAATCTGCTTGTATTTTCTTAATAGAGATGCTTACCATTATATCACCAACAGCCTGACTTCCCTAATCTACTCAGCACCTTTTAGAGGCAATTATTTCTGGATGGACTTAATTTTCAAAGAGTACTCGGTGGTTCAAACCATTAATGCACTCCTTATGCAGTACCCAGATTTACTGACCAGAAAATACCCAAGTTTATTTCCTAAGTTAGACTGTATTCAATAAATTCAAGCAGGCTCACGGTAAGAAAATAGAATTGACTTCTGTGTCCTCTGAGTAACAGAAGGGAAAAATGGTATGAGCATTCCTGTTCTTGAATGCTGTCCGTTAGAATGCAGGAGAAATTCAAATGCAAGGATGAATGTGTTCAGCTGAGCCATGGCACAACACAATCAATCAACACTCACTGCCTCGATAGCTTTAATGGTGCGGTACTAGAGACTCAGATATGTTTCTGAAATTCAGTTTAAGACACTAAGCTTGTGTACTTTTGGAATCTTTTCATATCATAGGAATCATAAAATCCCTATAGCATAGAAGGAGGCTGTTCGGCCCATTGAGCCTATACCAACAACAATCTCATCCAGATCCTAACCCTGTAACCACATAATTATGCTTTGCTAGCCCCTTGACATTAAAATCCCATGGCTGATCAACCTAACCTGCACATTTTTGGAGTGTAGGAGGAAACCGGAGCACCCGGAGGAAATCCACGCACACAGGGAGAACATGCAAACCCACATTGACAGTGCCCTGAGGCAGGAATTGAACCCTGGTGCTATGAGATAACAGTGCTGATCACTGTGCTACCACATGAGGGAAGTGGAGTTTTTGGCAGGAATAAACAGTCTTGATTGTGTTTAACACTAAGGAGCCATTTCCCCAGCCCCAATCTCTTGAAACCTACCTCCCCCGAGCCATAATGGCTCAGAGATGCAAAGGCCAGAAGATCGAAGTGGGCTGGAGCGGGGTGAAAGAAGGGGTTGAGCCTGGCCTGGACACGTTCGTGGACGAGTGATCAGACCATGGAGGATTCGGAGGGCCAACGATGTGGGGTTGTGGGACTGGCCAACGATCAAGCTGGCCAGCAATCGGGAGGCCAGCAGTGTGAGCTAACATGCATGTGCCAAACTCGGAGCTGATAGACGACACAAGCGCATGTGTAGTGATTTGCTCAAGGAGGATCAGAGGGGATAGTACCCTCCTCCTCCTTTTTCATATAAACCCTACAAGTACACTATGTTGTGCAGAGTATGGATGATTCATTTTGAAACTCCCACTGAAAAAAAAATCAGTAGGATTTACTCCAGTTTTTACGCAAATTTGACACTTGGAGTATTTTTGGGAGAATTGCCCCCTGATTTTTCTTTTGAAGAACTTCCTTATCAATGATAATATCAGATAAACAATTGGATAACACATTGGGAGTTGGGAAAGGTACAGATAGAGAGGTATAGACCAGCATTAGCGTAGATGTGAAAGCTGGGCCCAAGATAATGAATAATGTCACTGATGGACAGCAAGTGCAGGAAGCAATACTGGAATTTTGACTTTCATTTGATTGACACGTGGAACAAACAAAGTGAGCATACTACACTAAATACTACACCGCTCTTGCGTAAGGCAATACATTAATCTCAAAATGTTCCTCCCCATTCCCATGCTGTTTTTAAATCACTACTCTTGTTTTTTATTATCTACTAATGGGTTGTGCTGCCAACCTCCTCCAAGAATCCTTACCGTGCAGAAGGAGGCCTTTCTACATGAAAAAGTGAACAGGGGCATTTCATCCAGCCTATCCCATCCTGAAGGTGCTGCCTACATATACCATCAAAATGCTTCTTCTCCCACCTTCCCATTTGCCAACTACACCACAATTTCCTAGGAGAGGAAAGAAAGCAGAGGAAAAATTGTGGGTCAATTTAGGTAATAATCATAGAAACACTACAGTGCAGAAGGAGACTATTCAGCCCATTGAGTCTGTACTGAATCTCTGAAAAAACATCTTACCCAAACATCCCACCTCCTCACCCCATTCATTTACTATGACTAAATGGCTAAGCCAACTAACATAATCAACTTGGAATACTAAAGAGAAATTTTACCATAACTAATCCACCTAACCAGCGCATATTTGGACTGTGGGAGGAAACCCACTCAGGCATGGGAAGAATATGCAAACTCCTCATAGACAATCACCCAAGGCCAGAATTAAATTGGAGGTTAACTATAGTGGCATAGTTAACCACTATGCCACCATACTGCCTCTCCACAACAGATTGTGGGTAATTTTCACATTACAACCTATTTCTCAACATGATTGATTTGAGATTAAGACACACCATTTGTTTAAAGAAAGAGTGTTGGCATCCTGTCTGAGTTTATCCAGTGTGATTTTGAATGCTTTCTTAACTCCCAATAGTGGGTTGGAACCTCATTAAAATGTTTAATCAGGGCTTTAAGGCAATTGCAATTAAGGTCAGTCGAATAAAACTCAACATTGTGCAGCTAAACTAGTGGTCCTTAAATTCTTTGTGGCATTATTTGAAAAAAGAACAATAAGTTCTCCCTATTTCATTGCCAACATTCTTTCTCCAACCAATGTCACAAACAATAATTAACTAGTCATTGTTGTTTTTGGGAGAGAAAATTTTTGCATTTTTTACCAATGTAATTGAAAATAATTTATTACACCAATGTGACAAGAGGCTAGTATCCAAACAAGTGTTCAACTAACCAAAATGGTATACTTAACAAGTTATAGTTGAGCTTATTAAACACAGATCCAAGCCTCATGAAAATAGTTGTCACTTTACACTTACATTGATTGTGGCTCTGTGATAAATCATAAGGCTCTTTCATCCTTACCAAAAGGGGGCACCCTTTATCCAGATGTTGTTTCAATTCAAAAAGTGACAATGTTTATTAACATTTCAGCATGTAGAGACACCTAGTGGCACAGTGAGTGACATCCCTATCTCTGAGCCAGAAACTGTGGGTTTAAGTCCCACTTCAGAACTTGGTGGCAAAGGAAGATGTGTTCATAATGCGATCAATCAAGTAGGATGGACCTGTAAATCCTTCTAACACATACCACTGGCAGACTGTATGAGCAGGAGAGATTCCTGGTTTGGAAAATCAATCCACTATTATCACTATCCATAACTCCAGACCACAATATTCATGTAAATAATGTGAGTTACCACAGTAACTGAGACTCCCTGACAGAATTGTATTTCATCACCGCCACAGTGCATTTCACAGAACAAATGACCAGGGTTATCCAATAATTACCCCCTCATATAAACTGCCAGTCAAAACATCACAACTTTAAACTTGTCCCAGGGTTTGGCGTCTCCAGTTAATTTCATAAATTCATTGTTTGTGTATTTCTATATGCAAGAATATTACCAGTCCTGCGGGTAATTGTTCTCTTTCAAGAATTTTAATTGCAAGTTAATATCTAAAAATAATAGATGGTATTTGCAAGAACCCACTTCCTAAAATAAAGAGTTGACAAAAACAATAGACAGCAAGGAACTCACTGAGATTTCAGTGAACATGTCCAGAGCTTAGAGCCAGGTAGAGCACAAAGATTCAGATTCAAGCCTTTGGCTGTGACATTCAATAATCTGAGTTAGTCACCAGTAGGAGCATTGAAATTGACATTACTATCCATTGTTTAGAGAGGGGAAAATAACCAAGGTTCCTGTTGTAATATGCCTTGTTGGGATTGCAGCATGACAGCACTAGAAGAAAGTGTGTCATGTAATCAAATTTTAGTGTCACTTTTGCTTTTCATCAAGCATATTCACAGCTCTGCACTCCTGCTGTCTTCAAGCTTTATAGCAATATATCTGTTCCCATGTGTCTAGCTTCAATAAATTAATCCACAATGTGTTTTACCAAATCCTTATTAGTGACCGCTGATTTTGTATCATTATAAAAACAGTACGTGCTATGCAGCAGTGGCTCCTTCTAAACAACGTGGCCATCAGAAAAGCAGCAACATTCAGTAGTGGTACAAATGATATGGTGAACAGTTTCGATCATTTACTTGTCATGAGATGACATTTGATGCATTGGTCAGACCACAACAGAGTTGTAGCATTGAAGAATGGAAACTGGGCAGCAAAGCTTTGAAAGATACAGCGCTCAGATAAACAGCTGGCAAACAAACAGATCTCTTGAGTGAGACTGAAGCATGTATCCTGTCAATTCAGTGAGTGGCAGAAAGGACGTTTGGCAGTGATAATGTACCAGAGCAAAGGCCAATGTAGCTACAAAAAGCTGTGTGCACTGATTCAAACAGACTGGACACAATGGGTACCTTTAAGCAATGAGAATGACCATTCAGTATCCTGTCAGAAACATATACTGACAAACCAGAAAATGATGATGATGTGCACAAGACAAAGAGCAGTGAACACGTGCTTCATATCATTAGTCTCATGGATAACACCAATGTTGTCATGCCATCAAAGTGTTTCCAGGATTAGAATGACCTAGCCGAAGAAAGTTGGTAACTACTTGTTATTGGCCAAGATTGACGCCGAGGTAAGTGGCAACATATTACCTCTACAAATTCTAAAAGCCATGTATCCACAGGCCATGACAAAACTGCCTACTGCATAATTTTCAACATATAACAGTTCTCTAATTCTATATGCACAATCCACAGTCCTGCAGTGCAACTACAAGCAATTCTCCTGGGTATAACAGATGTTTTATATTGTGAAGATTAAAGGCTTGGCAATTGCAGGTCTACTGGCATGCCATGAACATAGAAGTATCGAAAAGCAATGGCACAGAGAGACTCTATTCAGTCCATCATGTCTGCACCAGCTAAAAATAAATCCTAATTTCACGTTTTGGCACCCATTCCATAACTTTGAAAGTTACAGCATTTAAGGTGTAGTTTCAGTAAATTTTCAATGAGTTGAGGGTTTTTGCCTCAACTGCCAATCTGGGTAGCAAATTCTAGACATTTACCACCCTCTAGGTGAAAATGTTTTTCCTAATATCCTTTCAAATCCTTCTACCAGTCACCTTAAATCTGTGTCCCCCCCACCCCCGTGTAATTGACTCTTAATAATAATTAAGTGGCCCAATAAGTGGCCAAATTAGTGCCGTTTCCTGCCCAGCCTCAATTTGTAAGTAGCGAGAAGACTGATCTTGCAGGTGGGAAGCCTGAAAATCAACAGACTCTAGGGCTGGGATTTTCCAAGACCAAGACCGGAAAATCTTGCCTGTGGTCAACAAACCTTTGCATGGTTCTGTCCTTCCCACTATGATTCCTGTGGTGGGTGGGATGGGAAGATTCCACCCTCGATCTCAGGAAAGGAAGGGATGCAGTAGAGGGGTTGGCGTCTCCATCAAAAGTCAGGTGTGCTGACCGTTAAGATTCAGTGGCATCCAGACTTCCAACCCAACCAGCCATCACTCTGAAAGCCCGATTCCTCCCTTCGTGCCCCTATCTGTCTGGGATTGCTTAGACCTTCCTTGGCCTCCACTGCACAGACTTAGTCTCAGGTGTCCTCATGCATTTCCCTTTCCGTCCATTGCAGCTGTTCTTGCTGTTGGAACGGGAGATCTGCTGGCCAATCGAAATGGCCGTCTGCCAGCTAAGGTCAGGCTTCTTCTACAGCTAATTGATGCTCATCTGAATGTCAGTTGACTGAAGGAATGGCTTCATGGCCAACCCACCAGATGGCAGGAAGGGAAATCTGCCATCTGAAAAATTCAGGCCTTAAAAAAGAAAGGGGGATGTTGTAACATGTAAGTTGACATTGCTACCCATTGTTTAGAGAGGGGAAAATCAACTATAGTTCCTGTTGTCATATGCCTTGAAGGGATTGAAGTATGATACCATTAGAAGGAAGTGTCATGTGATTCAGTTTTAGTTTCACTTTTGCTTTCTAGCAGAGCATACACACACAGCTCTGCAGTTCTGACGTCTTCAAACTATATACCTATGTACATCTGTTCATATTGCCTAGTCTCAATAAATGAAACCACAATGTGTTTACCCGATTTCTTAAAGTGATCGATGCCTTTATATTATTATAAAAACACAATGATTCATGCTTTTGGCTCTAATGACTCCATTCTCCTCTCATCCACAAGTGCACATCTGAATGCCAGTTATACTTTGCACAGTTAACTGACTTAACTTCTACTCGCTGTTGTGACACATACATGAATAATGGTCACTTAGAAAGACAGTTGATTTCTTGGAGCCCTACATCAGTAGTGAGTCAAAATGAGAATATTGATGAGAATAACAAATTACAACAAGAAAGTGATCGATCATGTTTTTAACAACAGATCAATATAAAGTTCGCTCAGAGAGCAATCTGCTGCCCAGAGACTGACCCACTGAGATTTCTTAGTGAAAGTATGTTGCTAAACTGGGGCCTTTCATAGAATCATAGAATCCCTGCAATGCAGAAGGAGGGCCTTCAACTCATTGAATCTGCACTGACCACAATCCCACCCAATGCCCTATTCCCGTAACCCCACACATGTTAATCCCCTGACACTAGGGTCAATTTCACATCACCAATCCACCTAATCTGTACATCCTTGGACTGTGGGAGGAAACTGGAGCACCCAGAGGAAACCCATGCAGACACAGGAAGAATGTGCAAACTCCACATAAACAGTGGCTGGAATTGAATATGGGTTCCTGGTGCTGTGAGGCTGCAGTGCTAACCACTGTGCCACCATGCCGTGCCATGTGTAGTAACTGTATGATCATTGCGTCAAGAATCTGAACATAATGGAAGCTCCCAAATACAGTTCCTCATATAGAAGTTTGCTGCTGGTTAGCTTGATTTGCTACCTATATGCAATCTTTTTGTATCTGCTGTGTATTGTGTCCAAAGCAGTGTAGATGAATAGAAAGGAACCCTTCAGCTATGTCTCTGCAATGAGTGTATGTTAATGCTGCTGTCCAATACAAAACTTACCAAGTAGCATTTCTGATCACTTTCTACAATCTATTTCAACATTCCCCGCTGGCTTTCTTCTCTTCATTTACTAGTTAAATGTTTTGTTGGACTAACATTCCTTAGAGAGCATTAAGCTTCTGGAATCTGACTAGTTCACATGGGATCCTTCATAGTGAATGCCAAAGAGCTTTTTGGCACTCTTAAACAACACGCTAGTTGGAGACAGTGACGTAAGAGGTCGAAAATCCAGTCTGCTGGGAAAATGGGATAAGTGATTCCTAGGCTCAGGATTGTGAACAGCCACTGCCCCTTTTGGAATTGTCTCTCTGGGAATGCCACTTCCACATACTTTTGCTCCCACATCTGGGGACGGATCACTTACTTTCCGAATGCAGCTACTCTGATCCCTGTGGATTTTTTAAATTCATCCATTGAACATGGGCATTGCTGACTGGCCAGCATTTATTGCCCATCCCTAGTTACCCTTGTTCAGATGGCAATTGAGAGTCAGCAATATTGCTCTGACTCTGGAGTCACTTGTAGGCCAAACAGTAGATTTCCTTCTCTAAAGGAGATTAATGAATCAGATCTGTTTTTCCAGCAATCGCCAATGGTTTCATGATCATCAGTAGATTCTTAATTCCAGGTTTTTTAATTGAATTCAAATCCCCCCATCTGCCGTGATGGGATTCGAAAACAGATCCCCAGAATATTAGCTGAGTTTCTGGATTAGCAGTCTGGTGATAATATCACTAGACCATTGCCTCCCCAATTATTTATTTTTGAGTGATCCCTACAGGGTGAGTGTGTGTTGTTCTGTGTTCTGAGATGCTGTAGCACATGGATTCCATAAAAGGCCATTGAGCCCATAGCAAGTTGGTCCAGTCCTCGGTCACCCCTCCACCAACACCCCTCCGTCTTCCCGTGGAACTTTCCCAGGTGTGTGCAATAGATATAACATCTGTCTTTTTAGCTCCTCCCTTTCCAGTCACAAGGGCCAAAACACTAATTGAACAAGGCTTGTACTTCTTTCAATTCAATATACTGAGGTGGAGATGAGGGGTGCAATTCTCTGGCCTCCCAGCCATCTCCCGTTGATGTCACCCCACACTGGCAGGAAACCCGCTGAAGGGAGTGCACTGCTGGCGGGACCGGAGAATCCTGTCGACATGAATGGCTGGAGAATTCCAACCAAGGACTTTAATAAACAGCAGATAGGAGACCACCAATGAGCATGCACACTGGCCTGTCAGACACTGTCACCGGTTATATTAGACCACTTTGGATTGTGTGGGATCACTTCCTGAAAAACCTTTCAGAGGCATCAAACAGACAGTGAGTTAAGGTAACCCCCCTCCAGATTATGCACCAAGCAGTTGATTTGGTACGGTGACTTTGGACTACAGAAGTGCTAATGAACTCAGTGAAATGATCCCAGAATGCACTAAACTAGAAGCCTATCAATGTTATATCCGCTGTGAAAGAGGACATCCTGCCCATACCTGAGTTAAGAGCAACACAGCAACACGGCACGGGAAACAGGCCCTTCGGCCCAACGAGCCCGCGCCGCCATCATAACTATATAGTAGCAATTCCATTATCCTATTATAAATTTAGGTTATTCCTAATATGGAAGACTCTCACTATAGGGACAATTTGTTTCCCAATCAGCCTGAAAATGAGAAAGCAGCATTTGGCAGGAAAGGGCGAGATAGACTGCAACCTTATTCCTGCATGTAGCCAGACCAAGGCTGGAGCATGTACATTCCAGAAGATCCAAGCGCGTATCAGGGTGCAAATGTTTTACTGGACCTGGGCAACATGGTCATGTTGTTACCTTATCAATAGTTTCTTGAGATAAAATCAGTCCTCCTGGAAAGGAAACTATACAGGCAGCCTGTGTACACACTAATACTCAGAGTTACCCTGTTGCTTTGCTCCAGTTCCACATTCCCAGAGGAAGTTATCGGGCCACAATAGGAGTAGGTAAGTGTTTCCCATACTCAGTGCTAATGGACTAAGACTGCCCACTTTTCCAGGAACTATGGGGGCATGTGTGGTCCCAAACTGTGTGTTTGGGTGATGTAGAGGATGAATTCCAGAGGAAGTTGGATTATAATCAGAGAGTCAACACTAAATGGTGGAAAAACACAGCAGGTCTGACAGCATCCATGGAGAGAGGGTAGAGCTAATGTCCTGAGTCAGGATGATCCTTCATCAGAGAGTGGCTGAAAAGCAGACAGAGCAGCATCGGAAGAAACATCAGAAATTAAAGGAGAAGAAAGTATCGGCTAAGAAAGCGAAGAAGAAGCTGAGAAAAAGTGCAGAGGGATCACCCAATAGTATCTCTCTCTACCATCATTGCAGTTTTGATCTGGTCTACCACCCAGTGTGTCAAACATGACAATGCCAATGCCCTTCCAAGGAGACCGTGCTATGCTGGTACAGTTTTTCCATGGGTGTATGCTTCAGCCCAGGAAGTGAGTATGTGATGTCACAAGGGGCTGGGTGCAGTGCTTTTTCCAACACTCGCCCCTCCATTTTCTATTCATACTACCTCTCATTAATGCACCAACATCTATCCGTTAGCAACAGGAAAACATCTGACAGATAATGCAGAATCAGTGCGGCCTTATCGGACTATATAAGTAGAGTGCTGAGCCCTATCAAAAGGGGAGGTTGTATGATACAAGTCATCGTCATCGTTGTCACGGTGGTGGCGGTGGCAGAGATCTGCGGTGTCCAAGTTCACCGTGTGCATGGCTATGAGCTGGATTTGGCATTTGAGTAAGGACAGGATGAGAATTCCCCCACCTCAGTAACTAGAATCTTTTCTTTTCTCATATCTATGAACTTGGCAATGTAGATTAATTAATAAACTGTTTATTACTTGTACTTCTGGGTATCCATGTTCTTGGAACCTTGCTCATATTATTGCCTAACCTCCATGCCATCACAGAGCATGGAGGAGTCCGGCTCCAATATGACACAGGCATCATGCAGAGCTTGGAACTCATCTTCTCTGGTCTGGATGTGGTGGCCAAGTTCATAGCAGCACTTGTGGACCTAACCATGATGTGGTTAGATCCATCACTGACCCAAACAGAAACTACCCACTGTCGTAACAAATCCAGGTATCCTCTCATCCTATTTCTCCCACCTGAGGAAGAAAATTACATATTTGCCCTCCTGACATTAATGGATCCCATTACCCCTCCAATGCATTGATGTTTGGCATGTTGGATATGCTCATGTGCCTGTCTGGAAAGATCAGTGAATATTCAATGCCACTGTGATCTTTAGAGACATTGGCAGCATTCATCGAATCTATACAATGTAGAAGGAGACCATTTGACCCATTGTGTCTGCATCAACCCATTTTTTTATATTATCCAGAACCTACCCTGCAACTGCACATGTACTTCAATAATCTCTTTAACCTAGACATTAAGAGGCATTTTAACATAGCCAATCCACCTAACCTGCACATGTTTGGATGGTGGGAGGAAACTGGAACACTGAGGAAACCCACACAGATACAGGGAGAATGAGTAAATTCCACACAGACTGGCACTGAACCAGATCCCTGGAGCTATGAGGCATCAGTGTTTGTTACTGTGCTGCCCACACCATTATGTCGTTGTGCTGCCTATATTGTCTGCCCTGGTGTGAAAATCCAGATTGTGTTGAAAGAGCTGCTACAGTCTGTGACCACACCTCCTTGTTGAACCTGAGTTGTTTCAAGCAAGGCTCTTGAGTTTGGTGGGAGTAGAGAAATATTCTCAGAGGAACCTGTGGTGGATAGATTTTCCTGTACCAACCACCACCACCCTCCTCCCTCTTTGCAGAGCTTCTCCTTTCTGCTGTAAGTGCTGACCAAACCGCAAAGTGAAGCACTGCAGACTAGAGCACTGCAGACTGGAGCACTGCAACTACAGCCGCATACATCACGCAGAGTTGGGTCACCAGATCCTCTCGCCTCTCTACTTGTTCACAGCAGTTCAGCATAAAATCTCAAAAACACAGGACACAATACTTTTTTTTAACTCTGGCAGAAATAGGTTGGATGCAGTTTACCTGCAAGTTGGATACCTGCCATTTTAAACAGCTTTAGTAAAGCAGGGCAGTGGTGGGGCAAGGTTCCCTCATGCTGCACGCTCAGCTGAGAGTCACAATCCTTGCCCAGTACAGGGTGCAGTTCAAAGTACACTAAAAGTGGTTAGCAGCATGTAGCCTACATTAGCAGGCTTTCCCATAGTTAACTCCTCAGCATTGTCCAACTGTATCACCTCATTATCTGAGACAAGCTTCTTCCTCCCATCGACACATCTGAGGAGGAGCAGTGAAGCAAGATATTTTTTTTTAAGAGCAACACAGCACGGGAAACAGGCCCTTCGGCCCAACGAGCCCGCACCGCCATCATAACTATATAGTAGCAATTCCATTATCCTATTATAGATTTAGGTTATTCCTAATATGGAAGACTCTCACTATAGGGACAATTTGTTTCCCAATCAGCCTAAGAGCGAATTTTTGGGTTGTGGGAGGAAACTGGAGTGCCCGGAGAAAACCCACGCAGCCACGGGGAGAACGCGCAAACTCCCGCAGACACCGGCCCAATTTCAAGTGTCTGCACAGCTACATTGATAGTCTCTGAGCTGTCATGGTGCCCTTCAAATGGTCCACATAAAGCACTCATTTACGACATGAAGTACCAGGCAACCCATGAATCAACATCCAAGAGCTGTACTCGCACCACCTGCTGAATGCATGCTCATTGTTGGTCAAGTATGGACCGAATTACCTGTGGAAAAAAAGCCGTAGTTAAACAGTCCTACTATATCCCTCTATCTGCATAACGCTCATGTGGCTGTCCAAGAGACCCTTAAACAGCCCCAGCGTGCCTGCTCCCACCACCTTACTCGGCAGTGCATTCCACACCCCCACTAACCTTTGTGTGAAAAACTGCCCTCTAATATTCGTCCTATACATAGCCCCCCTCACCCTATGGCCATGACCTCTCGTCCTATCCATTTCTAAAGGTGGAAAAAGGTTACCTCCATTTACTCTATCTATACCCCTTATAATCTTATACACCTCTATGAGATCCCCCCTAAGCCGACGTCTTTCAAGGGAAAACAACCCCAGTCTATTTAATCGTTCCTCATAAGACAGTCCTTCCATACCAGGCAGCATCCTGGTAAACCTCCTCTGCACTCTCTCCAAGGACTCAACATCCTTCCGATAGTACGGCGACCAGAACTGGACGCAGTATTCCAAGTGAGGCCTAACCAATGTTCTATACAACTGCAACATCAAACTCCTACTCTTGTATTCTATACCCTTTTCTATGAAAGCTAACATACTATACGCCTTCTTTATCACCTTCTCCACCTGTGAGGACACCTTCAGAGACTGTGAACCTGCACCCCCAAGTCTCTCTGCGTCTCTATGCTCCGTATAGTTTTACCTTTTATCCTATAACTCTCTTCTACATTTTTCCGGCAAAAATGCATCACCTCGCATTTATCCGGATTAAATTCCATTTGCCATCTATCTGCCCAGTCTAGCAACCTATCTATGTCCTGTCGTATTGCCTGACACTGCTCCTCTGTACCCGCCAATCCAAGCATCTTGGTGTCATCAGCAAAATTGCTGATCTCACCACCTACCCCAACTTCCAAGTCATTTATGTAGACCACAAATAGAAGAGGACCTAGTACTGAGCCTTGTGGCACTCCACTAGTGACAGGCTTCCAGCCGGAAAAAAAGCCTTCCACTACTACCCTCTGTCTCCTCCTTCCGAGCCAGTTTTCGACCCATCTACATACCCGACCCTGTATCCCATGCGCCTTCACCTTCTCTATCAGTCTACCATGAGGAACCTTGTCAAACGCATTACTGAAATCCATGTAGACGACATCAACAGCCTGTCCTTCATCAACTGTTTTTGTCACTTCTTCAAAAAATTCCACTAGATTTGTAAGACAAGACTTCCCCTTGATGAAGCCATGCTGCGTATCCCTGATCAGATCGCAGCGCTCCAGATGCTCATACATCCTGTCCCTAAAGATCCTCTCCATTAGCTTACCTATAACTGAAGTCAAGCTCACCGGCCTATAGTTCCCTGGGTGATCCCTCTGACCTTTGTTAAACAACGGTACTATGTTTGCTATCCTCCAGTCCTCTGGGACTTCACCTGTGTCCAAGGAAGAGACAAAGATTTGCATCAGAGGCCCAGCCAAGTCTTCCCTCAACTCCCTTAGCAGCCTGGGGTAAATGCCATCAGGCCCTGGAGCTTTATATGTCTTTAAGCTGCCTAACAGCCCCAACACCTCTTTCCTCGTAATCCTTATTTCCCTCAACCGATCCTCAACTGTGTCAACATCAGGCACAGACATCTGTCCAGTCTCCTGCGTGAATACCGACGCAAAGTATTCATTCAGGATCTCCCCCATTCCCTCAGGCTCTAAGCATAGTTCCCCTCCTCTGTCCCTAAGAGGTCCAATCTTGCCTCTAACCATCCTTTTGCTCCTTACATAGGTGTAAAATGCCTTTGGATTTTCCTTAATCCTACCTGCCAGAGCCAACTCGTGGCCCCTTTTTGCCTTTCTAATACCCCTTTTAAGATCCCGTCTACACTCTATATAAGCTTCCAGCGCTGTCTCTGTCCCCAGTTGCCTAGATCTAATGTAAGCCTCTCGCTTCTTCCTGATCAAGTCCTCAATATCCCTGGTAAGCCACGGTTCTCTAATCCTACATTTCCCATCCTTCCTCCTTGCCGGCACGTATCTTCCCTGCAGAGAGTTTAGTTTTCCCTTGAAAGACTCCCACATGTACCTCGTCGACCTGCCCTCAAAAAGCTTATCCCAGTCGGTATCTTTAAGATCTTGCTTAATCTGGCCGTATCTAGCCCTCCCCCAGTTAAATACCTTCCCTTTTGGGCCAGTCTCGTCCTTTTCCATTAATATCCTAAAGCAGACAGAGTTGTGATCACTATTTGACACCTGCTCTCCTACCTCGACGTCAACCACCTGGCCTGGCTCATTTACCAGAACCAAATCCACTATAGACCCATCTCTAGTCGGGCCATCCACATACTGCTCCAAGGACCCTTCCAAAACACACTGTACAAATTCCTCCCCGTCCACTCCTACAGCTCTGGGCCCTCTCCAATCTACTCCAGGAAAATTGAAATCTCCTACTACTACTACCCTATTTTTCCTACACTTATCTAAAATGTCCCTGCATATCCCTTCTTCCACGGCTCGCGGGCTGTTGGGCAGTCTGTAGTAAACACCCAACAGAGTAACCACTCCCTTCCTATTCCTCAACTCCACCCATAGAGACTCAATTCCTAAATCATCCATACCTCCCTCCCTCTGCACTGCTATGATGTTGTCCTTAACTAAAGGCTTGCTCATGTTTTTTTTTAGAGCAACACAGCACGGGAAACAGGCCCTTCGGCCCAACGAGCCCGCGCCGCCGTCATAACTATATAGTAACAATTCCATTATCCTATTCTAATTTTAGGTTATTCCTAATATGGAAGAATCTCAATGTAGGGACAATTTGTTAAGGTGCAATGACTCCAGTTGTGCTGCTTCTGGTCCCTGACCTCCACACTTCTCGATTTGTCATCTCTGTGGTGTCCCTTTGACTCGTTCTGGTCACTCATTTACAATAATTGGTCAGGAAATCAAAATGTCAAATGAAAAATACGATGGCTGGGTTGAAATGTTTTTGACATGTTTCCCACATGCTAATTACTCATCACTGTAGCATATTGTGAGGTTAAAATATCCTCCAATCATCCCTGCATGGACACATGTTCCAGTAAGTGTCAGGAGCAGTAACTAAGTTGTGTTTATTCACCACCCCCTCCCCCACCCCATCATCCACTACCCCTCAAATGCTTTCCTTATCCTAGATACACAAGCAATGATATTATAATCCTTCCACTCCTAGCCTTGCTGAGATCAATAGGAACTGAATCTGTGTTTTCCAATCTGGTTACTTTAGTGTCCCACAGGGAAATGTATTTCCCAATCTAGGCAGCAGCTATTGGAATTTAACGTTAGTAGCAACTGTGACAAATTAGCATTGAAAGACTTGAAACATTTCCCAGCCTCAGTTAAAACAAAAGATTAATTCCAAGCTTGTCATAAACATTTCCAATTTCCTTCAGTGGTAATAATTTCACTTTTATAGCATCCCCCCATGATTTGGGATATGTGATTAAGCTCCTGGGCCCTTGATCCAAGCTGCACTGTCTATCTGACGCACATATTCTTATGTAAGAATTGGTCTGAGCGCTAAATAAAGTACTATTGGAATGATCTTGCTTTGGCTATCACGTCAGCTGCAAACTAAGCCTAGTTTCTGCTCAGCAGTTGACTGAGTGGGTGAGCGTAGGGCTAAAAATAATAACTGGAGAGCATCCAGAGTTCAAAGCATCAAAATACATTATTCTGTCTGTCTGAACAAAATTTGTTCTGTCTCCTAAAACAACTGGAATGACCCAGTTTACCAATTCTGTTGAGAGTACATATATGAAGTATAAGATTTTGAGTTACTTAATGACATATCATCTTTTAATGTTCACTTGCGGCTGGCAGTTTGAAGGGATTTGAAACACATTTTCTGGTATACTTTTTGAATGCTTTGCTGATATTTGTTCTGGAAATTCTTTATCAAGCGAAAATGAATGCTTGTTCATGGGCATCTTGTTTGGAATCCCTTTGGTCTGCAGGGGAAGTGGGAGGACGGTACAAAGCCAGCCAAAGCAACACTAGCTGCTGCAGGAGAGTGGGACAGGAGAATGAGTTTAACACGTCATCCCACTACAGGAACGGGACATCTCTCCTCCAATGGACCACCTTGATTACAGCCTCCAACGCTAAGGCTAAGAACTGGGACACCCTTAAGCACAGCCCCTGAGTCATCTTGCAACCTGCCACTAAGCCCAGTCCACAGCGAAAGTGGTGCCTGGATACACTACTCCAGGAGAATTGCTCCCAATCAGTGCCTGTGTGCTAAACATGCCGGTGTGTGCACCTGCAGGCAAGTTCAAATCATAATTAAGGGCAATTAGGGAGAAATAACTGCACACTAAAACCAGACTTTCATACAGGCGTGGCTTATCAGCAGAGCTGCCATTTAGATAGAGCCGTTTTCAACCTTTCAGCAAAATAATATCCTAGTTTTGACAATCAGAATTGGATGAAGTCTATTTCAGACCAGCAGCTGGTTAGGTACATTGACCTGAAAAGGTAGTGGACTAGGGGAATTCTACAGTAACTTCATTGTGGTGTTAATGTAAGCCTTACTTATGACTAATAAGTAAACTTAACCTTAAAGTTCATGGCAACATTTTTACAATACTTGTCCAGCTGATGGCATTTGAAACAACCTGGATTGAATCACATGGATTGTGAGGGGATCGAGATGGCGTGCAAGTGAATGAATAATTATATAGTTTGAGCCTGATTCCTTAACTTGGGTATACCAGCGCTGATTACTGTCTGTATACAGAAAAGGAAACTTTTCCCTTCTATACGTTTAGTTTCCTTGTTCTGCAGTATTAACCACAGACTTTGACAATGTGAGGTACTGACGCAAAATGTAAAACACAATATGCCCCGTCATCTTTCCATTAAGCAGATTTCATTCTGTTTTATGTTATGATTAATTATCATAAGCTTTTTCTTCAAAGCTGTTTTGATGATTCTGTTCTTAGCTAAGTTACTTAAGCCGAGCTATACATTCGACCTGCATTCTCGGTGTTCACTGCAATGCAGATGTTTTAGAGCCGCTGCTATTGGGAGATGAATTAATTGGATTCAAATGTCGTTTTGCAGTGCTCCTCCGTTCCTTACATCACCATCCATGCATCGTCGCAGCAAAAAGCATTCCCCTCAGCAATTTGGGAATTGGACTGTCAATGTACCTATTAAAAATACACAATGATGTGGTGATCGTAATGAACGTACATTGCTTCCCTATTTTTATTTACATTTTCCATGTATCCATAGCATGCTAGAAAATAGTTTCGTTCTTTTTTTCCCTCAATGTAACATGTCTGTTTGTTATTTTAATAAAACTTGTGAAACGAGTGAATCAGTTGAAAAATGCAGCTTTTTAAATGTCTGCTCCGATATTTTTAGCCAACCATATTGCAGACACTTACTGGAAATGGACCCAGTGTACCTGAAATCGCAGAGCACGGCAGGAAATGAACCATGATCGTGCATTGCTGTGGTTATCATCTTCAGCGGATCCTCCCCCCATTGCTGTTTGGAGTGTGGAGATTTTCCAACCCCATTTGATGTTTGATATGTTTTCGCATATTAAATATGTAATATCCGATTCATTTTAGATCATGTCGGAATCTAGAAACGGTATAATCTCTAAGCAAACAGGTATGAAGAAGAATATTTGATAAATCTTAGCTCATCCCTCCCAAAAATCCAAATACTGCCATGGCCCAAACCTGCACTGTATCCAACTCTTCCGCAAAGATTTCCAGATTTAAAGTTTACTTATTAGTCACAAGTAAGGATTACATTAGCGCTGCAATGAAGTTATTGTGAAATTCCCCTAGTTGCAACAGAGTCCAGCACCTGTTGGAGTTAATGCATAGAATCAGCACGTCTTTCAGACTGTGGGAGGGAACCAGAGCACCTGGAAGAAACCCATGCAGACATGGGAAGGACGTGCAACTCCACCCAGACAGTGACTTAAACCTGGAATCAAACCTGTGTTCCTGGCACTGTGAGGTATGATGGAGAGATGCAGGCATTGGACTGGGGTAAACACAGTAAGAAGTCCCAGGTAAGTTACCTGACTTACCTGAGGAATGGGCAGTGTTCCGAAAGCTAGTGGCTTTTGCTACCAAATAAACTTGTTGGACTTTAACCTGGTGTAGTGAGACTTCTTATTGTGAGGCAGCAGTGCTAACCGCTGTGCCAATGTGCCACCCAATTTTTGAACCACACAGCATTCATCATAAGCCTTTCTAGTATATTCACTGTATGGCAATCAAAGCCACAAATCAGGGCCTGTTTGCTTTCACCTTGTGCCTAGTTTCCTCAGAACTTTGGGCTGTAAAGTCTCTGATGCAGGAGAGCTGCGCTGTCAGAGATACCATGTTCTGAAGGCACTGCCTAATCTTTTTGTATATAAAGTATTTCATGGTGCTATTTTGAAGAAGAGTTGGTGCATTTTCCTTGTGTCCTGGCTGATATTTATTCCTCAATCAACATCGTTAATTATCTTTGATGCAAAGATGCCAGATTGGGCTGGGATGGGCACAGTTAGAAGTCTCACAATATCAAGTTAACGTTCAGCACATTTATTTAGAATCACGAGGTACTCCTTCCGCAGGTGAGTGGAGAAATAGGTTTCACAAACATGGCATATATAGACAAAGGCACTGATAATGGCAAGATAATGGTTGAAATGCGATCAAGTCTTTGCAGGTACAGAAGGGACAACATGGTGACACAGTGGTTAGCACTGTTGCCTCATAGCACCAGGGACCTGGGTTCAATTCCCAGCCTGGGTCACTGACTGTGGAGTTTGCACATTCTTCCCTTGTCTGCTTGGGTTTCCTCCGGGTGCTCTGGTTTCGTCCCACAGTCTGAAAGATATTCTGGTCAGGTGCATTGACTCAAGCAGGAGCCAGAGTGTAGCGACTAGGGGAATTTCACAGTAACTTCATTCGGTGTTAATGTAAATCTACTTGTGACTAATAAATAAATAAACTTTAAAAAGGGGGTGGAAAGAGGGATAGTCGAAGTTTAAAAAGATGTAAATTGTCTGAAGCCAGGACAGTTAGAGGAATTTTGCAAGCCCAGGCCAAATGCTGGGGATTACATGTAATGTGACATGCACCCAAGGTCCCAGTTGAGGCCATCTTCATGCTTGCGGAACTTGCTATCAGTTTCTGCTCAGCGATTCTGCATTGTCGTGTGTCTTGAAGGCTGCCTTGAAGAAAGCTTAACCGAAGATCAGAGGTTGAATGCCCTGGACTGCTGAAGTGTTCCCTGATTGGAATGGAACACTCCTGCCTGGTGATTGTCATGCAGTGTCTATTCATTCATTGTCATAGCGTTGGCAATGTCTTGCCAATGTAACATGCCTCGGGACATCCATTCCTGCAACATATGAAAAGACAACATTGGCTGAGTCGCATGAGTATGTACTGTGTATCTAGTGGATAGTGTTTTCACATGTGATGATGGCATTCATGTCAATGATCTGGCATGTCTTTCAGAGATTGCCGTGGCAGGGTTGTGTGGTGTTGTGATCACTGTTCTCCTAAAAGCCGGATAGTTTTCTGTGGATAATGATCTGTTTGAGGTTATGCAGTTCTTTGAAGGCAAGAAGCGGGGGTGTGGGGACAGCCTTGGTGAGATGTTCGACTTCATCGATGACATGTTGAAGGCTCCAAAGAAAATGTCAGTTTCTCTGCTCTTCTTCGGAGCCTTCAACATGTCATTGATGAATACAAACATCTCACCACGGCCATCCCCACACCCCCACTACTTGCCTTCAAACAAACGTGCAACCTCAAACAGACCATTGTTCACAGCAAACTGCCCAGCCTTCAGGAGTGAACAATGCCACACAACCCTGCCACAGCAATCTCTACAAGACATGGCAGATCATTGACATGGATACCACCATCACACAGGAGAACACCACCCACAAGGTACATGGTACATACTAATGCAACTCAGCCAATATTGCCTACCACATACGCTGCAGGAAAGGATGTTCCGAGCCATGGTACATCGGTGAGACCATGCCGATTATGCTGTCTACAGACAAAGCGTACCGTTTGTAGAGAAGGAAACGAGACAGTGCAGAATGTAGTGTTACAGCCATAGCTTGGGTGTAGAGAAAGATCAACTAAATGCAAGGTTAATTCAAAAGTCTGATGACAGCAGGGAAGAAGCTTTTCTTGAGTCGGTGACCTTGAATAATCCTGGGGATTATTGTTGACCAGAAAGAGAACTGAACCTGTCATACAAATATTTGGGTACAAGAGTTCAGAGGCTGTGAATTCTGTCATGACTAACTAATTTCCTGACTCTCCAAAGCCTGTCCACCATCTACAAGGCACAAATCAGGAGTGTGGTGGGATATTTTCCACTTGCCTGAATAGGTGCACTCCAACAACACTCAAGAAGCTTGACATCATCCTGGACAAAGCAGCTTATTAACTGATACTCCAGCCACCACCTTAAACATGAATTCCCTTTACCACTGCCACATAGTGGCAGCAGTGTGAAATTGGAAATAAAGTCTATGAAATTTTCCAGTTCATGGCAAGAAGCATTAATACAATCGTCCCTTTGTGTGGGGAAAACAGATGAAAAAGGGGACCTGTGTTAGCTTGGAGTATGTAATGTATTAACACAAGGAAGGAACCCATGCATGTAACCATAGCAACTCGTCTTCTTTGGAGGAAATGCATGGAGTGAAAGGAGAATCGTTCAACGCAAAAATATATTTAAGATGGAGGATGATCACAGTGAATGTGAACTGGTTGGGATTCTTTAAGGAAGAAGCATCCTGGTGAGAGATAGAGATGTAAATGTGAACATCCCTGGTGATGACCTGATGGGTAGGAAATTGGAAACAGTTAAAGTGATGGAAGGCATCATAAAAGGTAAATATGTAGGTGGGAAGAGGGTGAAATAAAAGATCAGTTCAGGTGGACAGGTACAGGCTGAAATGAAAGATCTACCACAGCAGTCTGTTTGTGGATCTTGGGAAGAAGATAGAAGAGAGCTGTTCAATGTTGGGAGACTATGAAGATGGAAGCCATCGAGGGAAGATCTCAAAACAAAGGCTTGTTGCTCCTGGCCAAAAAAAAGAACAAAAACAGAGCTTTAAAATCATCCCAAATTCAAACATCCCTAAGGTGGGAGCATTGTAGACTATAGCCTATACTTCATTACTTATCTAGACTCTCCATTCACCTGATGAAGGAGTAGCGCTCTGAAAGCTTGTGATTTCAAATAAACCTGTTAGACTTTAACCTGGTGTTGTGAGCCTTCTTACTGTGCTCACCCCAATCCAACGCAGCATCTTCATATCTTACCTAGACTCTGTCAACAGTCTATTTGACTGTAGTAGGTATCATTACAGAACACAACCCTATCCTTATCTATTGTTCAAATAGGAACACTTTTCAGCCTCATTTTTATTTATTTTTTGTTTTCTCCCCACCTATTCCATGAATGTTGGTGCTGTCATGATGAACCTACCATCATCTCAGCCATCGACAGTAAACTGATTTCAAGCTGCAATTCAAAATAAACTTTTCCTGGTCTAGAACGTGCACTCACAGGGCACTTGTCAATTGAGCAACTGGCAGAGTTTTACACAGCATGTAAGAGGAACAAGGATTACCATGCAAACATGTCATTACTTACAGTGCAGAGTTCAACTCATTACCATCTGTGAACAGTAACCATCGCTGAAAGCACCACTGACCCTCCTTTGCTGCTGTGCTAATCTGATTGGAATGCATGGTGCCTGATAGAAACACTGCCTTGTATTATCACGTACAACTGCACTTAGCAGAGCAGTACTGCTGTATAACAATTACCCATTTACTTGGAATTACTTGATCCAATATTTATTTGAGTTATCTGGAAATGTCAAACACAGGCTTCAGATAAATGAAGTAAGAAGAGTTTTTTTTTGATGTCGCAAAATGAAACTTTTTGTGTAAATCGGAACAATGAGTGATAGTAACAGTCAATCACACAATGTGAATAAGAGTGGTATGTAGACCAAATGATGGGGAATTTATCTTTACTAAAGGACATTATTAAATCAGTCCAATTTTTAAAACAACCCAGCAGATTTTGGAATTGTTTTTTCTCGTGTTAGTCCAATTACAGCTTTAGTCGATTCAATTCATAACTCACTAAGGTGGGATTTGAGCTTTCAGCTGCGAGTTTGCTGATCTATTACTATAATCACAACAGTAACATATCAATAGCTTGCGGGAAACAAGATCAAAGGAGAGATAGTATACAGGGAAGTAAAGGGCAATAACATGAGGAAAGGATTAAATGCAAGACAAAGAGGACTTGGATATCTATCTGAATGCTACAGGGGAGTAGGACCAGGCGAGTGTTCTTAGAGGGCCAGGATAAATGTTACTGGTCAAATGGCTTCCTTCTGTATTGTAAACATTCTCTGATTCTCAGAGAGAGGAGACAGAATAGATAGCAAGGGAAAGGGAGTGTGTACGGGAAAGATGAAGATAAATTTCCAGCAAACAGGATTCCTTTGTGATGAACACACAGTTAATTCATGATGAACAGGGAGAAAAGGATGGGGAGATGAGAGGAGAAATGGGACTGGTAGCAGCAAAAAGGAGTAAAAATGGATGACAGGAAAGAGGAAATGCCTGGCAATGGAAGGGAAGGTAAATAGTGCAATAGAGAAATGAGGCTAAATGGATGTTAATGAAGGGAGAATGAATCGAGCAGCAGCTGTTAGTGGTATTTGGAGGAACTGAATGGTAGGGGAGGAAAAAAACTGCAGGGTTAGCTAAAAGTGAGTAGGGAAAGAAGTAATTCTGTTGAAGATTCAAATTTTTTTTTCTTTTTAAAATCAATCATCTAATGATTGTACTAAAAAAACAGGATGCATAATTTTTAATGTAAAAATTAAGGGTGGAATTTTATAGCCTCTCCCATCAGCAGAATATTCCAATCCCACTGAAGCCATAGATTTTTGAACAGCAATGTGAAGGCAAAATATTGCGAATGCTGAAATCTGAAATAAAAACAAAGTGTTGGACAATCTCATCAAGTCTGACAGCTTCCGTGGAAAGAGTAGAGCCAATGTTTTGAGTCAGAGGGACCATCCAGATTCAAAATGTTAGTTCTATTTTCCAGCGTTTTTTGTTTTTGTGTCTTCTAAACAGATCACCGCAATTTCCAGTCCCACCTCAGCTGCATCGGGACTGGAGAATTCTGCCTGAGGCAGCATGCCATCCTGCTTCCAGATAAACAACATCGATCTGGATTCCTCCCATAGATGGTTTTTGTTCCTCTGCAACTAGGGAAAAATTATTGTGCACCACTTAAGATACAAAGCCAATATAATTACTTATATTTACACCTTGTGCTTATACTTGAGCTATAAGCTTTTTTGGACTCTGCTGGTCACCTTATAGAAACATAGAAGGTAGAAGCAGGAGGAGGCCTGCTCCTACATTCAAATTTAGCCATTTGAGCCTGCTTCATCATTCATCATGATCATGGCTGATCGTCCAATTTAATAGTTTAATCTAGCTTTCTCCCCATAACCTTTAACCCCATTTTCTCTAAGTGATTTATCTAGCCGCCTCTTGAATACATTCAATGTTTTGGCATCAACTACTTCCTGTGATAATGAATTCCACAGACTCAGCATTCTTTGGGTGAAGAAATGTTTCCTCATCTCTGTCCTAAATGACCTACCTTGAATCCTCAGACTATGATCCCTCGCCCACCGACAGGAGCATTCTCCCTGCATCCATCCTGTCTGGGTCGTGATAGAATTTTATAAGCCTCTATGAGATCCCCTGCTCATTCGTCTGAACACCAGCGAAAACAATTCTAACGTAGTCAATTTCTCTTTGTCGCACCATCCCCGGAATCAACCTGGTAAACATTCGCTGCACTCTCTCAAGAGCATGTGCTTGTTTTCTATGCTAGTATGTTAGTTCCCCAGCATGGCAGGGGTTCTGCATACAGCACTGGAGAGCCAGCTTAGCTGTTGTGCTTCTAGTGCTGGACTAGTTCTGGGACATTGAACTCAGCGTCACCAATGGAGGCAAACTGACACACATGATATATGTTTTGTGTACAACGTGCTAATACAATATTGACTCTGAGAGTCTGATCTAAAGCATTTGTCAAAGCTAGGAGGCTGGCGACACACAAAGCAAGTGTGGAATACAAGGAAAGTAGAAAGAAATTTAAGCAAGGGGTGAGAAGGGCTAAAAAGGGCCATGAAAAAGCATTGGCCAGCAGGATTAAGAGAAATCCCAAGGCATTTTATACATATATAAAGAGCAAGAGGATACCCAGGGAGAGGGTTGGCCCACTCGAGGACAAGGGAGGAAATCTATGTGTGGAGCCAAAGGAAATGGGTAAGGTATTAAACAAGTACTTTGTGTCAGTATTCACTAAAGAGAAGGACTTCGTGGATGCTAAGTCTGGGAAACGATGTGTAGATAATTTAAGTCATGTTGAGATCAAAAAGGAGGAGGTATTGTGTTTCTACAGAAACATCAAGGTAGACAAGTACCCTGATGGGATATACCCCAGAATACTGAGAGACAAGAGAGGAAATTGTTGAGGCCTTGAGAGAAATATTTTTATCCTCACTGGCTATAGGAGAGGTATACACAGTAAGAAGTCTCACAACACCAGGTCAAAGTCAATAGATTTATTTAGCATATGCTCTGTTTGTGAACTAAAATCCCACTCACCTGATGAAGGAGCAGCGCTCTGAAAGCTAGGGCTTTTGCTACCAAATAAACCTGTTGGACTTTAATTAAGACTTCCTACTGTGTTTACCCCAGCCTAACGCCGGCATCTCCATACTACAGGGAGGTGCTAGAGGATTGGAGAATAGCCAATTTTGTTCCTTTGTTTAAGAAGGGTAGTTAGAATAATCCAGGTAATTACAGGCTAGTGAGCCTTATAACAGCGGTAGGGAAATCATTGGAGAGGATTCTTCAAGACAGGTTTTATTCTCACTTGGAAATAAATGGACATACTCATGAGAAGCAACATGTTTTGTGAAGGGGAGGTCGTGTCTCATGAACTTGATCGAGTTTTACAAGGAAGCGATGAAGGTGATTGATGAGGGTAGGGCAGTGGATGTTGTCTACATGGACTTCAGTAAGGCTTTGACAAGGTTTCTCATGGCAGACTGGTGCAGAAGGTGATGTTGCATGGGATCAGAGGTGAGCTGGCAAGGTGGATATAAAACTGGCTTGGTCAAAGATGGTAGCAGTGGAAGGGTACATTTCTCAATGGAGGATTGTGACAAGTGGTGTTCCTCAGGGATCAGTGCTGTGACCTTTGCTGTTTTGTAATATATGTAAATGATTTGGAGGAAAATGTAACTGGATTGATTAGTAAGTTTGCGGACAACACAAAGATTGGTGGATTTGCGGATGACAATGAGGACCATCAGAGGATACATCAGGATACAGATCAGTTGAAGACTTAGGCAGAGAGATGGCAGATAAGGTTTAATCAGACAAATTTGAGGTAATGCATTTTGAAGGTCTAATACAGGTAGGAAATATACAGGTAAATGGTAGAACCCTGAAGAGTATTGAGATGCAAAGGGATCTGGGTGTACAACTACACAGGTTACTGAAAGTGGTCATGCAGGTGGAGAAGATAGTCAAGAAGGCATACAGCATGCTTGCCTTCATTGGCTAGGGTATTGAGTTTAAAATTTGGCAAGTCATGTTGCAGCTTTATAGGACTTTAGTTAAGCCGCACTAGAAATACAGTGTTCAATTCTGATTGCCACATTACCAGAAGGATGTAGAGTCTTTGGACAGAAAAGATTTACCAGGATGTTGCCTGGTATGGAGGGCATTAGCTATAAAGAGAGGTTGGAAAAACTTGGTTTGTTCTCACTGGAATGACAGAGGTTGAGAGGACACCTGATAGAGGTCTACAAGATTATGAGGGGCATGGGCAGAGTGGATAGTCAGAAGCTTTTTCCCAAGGTGTAAGAGTCAATTACTAGGGGGCATATTTTTAAGGTGCGAGGAGCAAGATTTAAAGCAAATGTATGAGGCAAATTTTTTATACAGAAAGTAATGGGTCCTGGGACTAGTTGCTAGGGGAGATAGTAGTGACTTTTAAGGGGCGTCTTGACAAATACATGAATAGGATGGGAATAGAGGAATATGGTCCCTGGGAGAATAGGAGGTTTTAGTTCAGTCGGGCAGCATGGTTGGTGTAGGCTTGTAGGGCCAAAGGGCTTGTTCCTGTGCTGTAATTTTCTTTGCTCTCTGTTCTTTGACGAACTGACACTCTTTCATGCCAAAAGGGTTAACTTTGCCTTGAAGTTTGATAAATCAATTGATGATTGATTTACGCAGTATGGCAAGCTGTATTTCAGTGGGGTCATGATGATAGTGGCAAACAGCCATAAGCACAGTGCTAGGTTACCTGGGCATGCGCAGAGCTGTGTCAGCTGCACTCAGGGAAGGAGCTTGTGTATGAGAGAAGGAAGCAGCTATCTGCCTGCTTGCTGTGGGTGAATTTTCAGCAGTTTTTAACCAGCTTGCTCAATTTATCTACCTCCCCCACTGCCCCCCATTACTCTAGTGTAGACATCAGCAAGGTGATTAATGAGAGTGTTCAGAGACATTGAGAGACTTGTAAAGTCCCTGGACAGGGGTACGGAGAGGTCATTCAGATACTGTGGACAATTAGCCTTGTTAAAGGAGATGCTGAATAGTCTGTGAGCTGCAGTTTACAGAGCAGCTGTACGTGGGCTACACTTTATTCACAATTATCCAAATTAAAATGTCTCATGTAAGTAATATTTTTTACTCTGTCATTAATGTTTCCTGCCTCGTTTGTACATTTATTTTCCCCCTTATCTTCTTTCACCCTGTGCTTGCTGACCTCTGTTGGTTCCCGGTCCAGCAACACCACAATTTTAAAATTCTGATTTAATTTTAAAATTGTTCTCAAGTCCCTCCATATGGACTCCCCGTCCCTCTCTCTGTAACTTCCCCCCGTCCTCCGAGATCCCTGTGTTACTCCAACTCTGGCCTCCCGCGCATCCCCAGTTTTCTAAGTTCTCTGTTTCTCCCTCTACTTTTCTCTCTTCCTTCCAGATGCTTCTTAAAACCTGCCTCTTTGGCCAAGCATTTGGTCACCTGCCCTAATATCTCCTTATATGGTCGACATCAAGTTCTGTTTGCTATGTTAAAGGGGCTATTTCAATGTGTTGTGCCATTGATTACGTGGGTATTTGTTTTGCTCCCACCAAGCCCCCACCTTGTTTGTCATTAATGTCATTATATTATCGACTCACTTGTTTCTTTAATCTTATCTAAGACTTTGATACTGCTGTATATATATTGTGCAGTATCTTGCACAGCAGATTCCTGGGAGAAAAAAATAAGTGACGCCACCTGATATGTTGTCAGAAAGCTGTGATTTGCATGTTTTTTTCTCTGCTTGTCAGAAACTTGCCAATGCTGGGATGCAGTCCAGGAAGGCAGGGACATGGGACTGCAAGATCGGGTGTTTAAACGAGCAAGGTGAAGGATGCAAATCATAAAACAATAGCATTGCCTCATTTACCAAATGGCAGTGCCTGAAACCAGGATTCTCCTCAGGTCGAGTGCTACAAGTATAAATGCAGCACAAAGCTCCAGTTTGGGAAGTATCTGGCGGCACGGTGACACAGTGGTTAGCACTGCTGCTTCACAGTGCCAGGGATCAGGGTTCAATTCTGATCTTGAGTGACTGTGTGGTGTTTGCATGTTCTCCCTGTGTCTGCATGGGTTTCCTCCAGGTGCTCCAGTTTCCTCTCACTGTCTAAAGATGTACAAGTTAGGTTGATTGGTCATGATAAATTGCCCCCATGTCAGGGGGATTGGTAGGGTAAATATGTGGGGTTACAGGAATGCAGGCTCAATGGGCCAAATGGCTGTCTCCTGCAAGATAGGGATTCTATGAAGCCTGGCTATGTCCTCCCCCCTTTTTATTCCTGGCTCTTTCTGTCCTCTTTACCTTCCAACGATGGGCAGCACCATGGTCAGAAATGTTTAATGTAGAGGCAGAATATATGGCACTTCAATGTGTGGACAATTTAAGCATGTTTACTTCAAGGTGGATAAGCACAGGCTCTTTTTGATTCTGAGAACTTCTAACAGGGCAGATAGACCTGAAGTTCACACATGCTCTGGAAGATTTTATATTTGATTTCACATCAGCCATAGCCCCTCCAGCTTAAAGGCTTTATTTTCCATCTCTTATACTTTTATTATGAATAATTGAAAGATTTGAAGCAATGAAAAAGAAACATTATTCTATTTGTGCCCAATATTATGCTCCTAAATAACTTGCAGCGGCATTCAGCAAATCTAACCCTAATCCTTGGCATCTCCTGGAGGATGAACGGAGGTCAGATATCTCCTTGATTCATTAGATGCAAAAGATGTTGCTGCATCACCAGCCCAGTGTCATGTTACCACTCCCCGCCTCCTTGGGAAAGTGCCAAGCTTCTTCCAATTCTCTCCCCCAACCAGTTCAAAGTAACTCAGCTACTAATTCAGGTCTGAGGGTGAATTGTGATGAAAAAGCACGTATCACTTAGCTGCCTAATATATCGCAAACATTCACTGAATTATTCCCTTCACTCCCAGAGTGGAAAATAACTGCGGGTCTTGTGAGCCCAGTGCTCTGGTTTCGGACAGGTGGAGATCACCACAGTTGCTGCCCTCGACAGGGACGTGCCCTTGTGTCAGGAATTGTGTACGGCTCCTCGTGGCTAAAGGTAGTGTCCATGTCAGCACTTTGGCTGCGTGTTTGTTGGTTCTCAGATCATTCTACTGTGTGATACAGCCACTTGATTAATTAAATTAATGTAATGATTAACCAAATGGGTCTATTACACAACAGAATGATCGGAGAATGTACAAACACACAGCAAAAAGTGCTGACGTCTACTTTACCCCAGCAGTGAGCGGCCCTACCTCTGCCTTGTGGTTTGTCAAAAATGGCCACTGAGCTCCACTAGCCCAGTATAACACACAACTTTAACATTCCTTCCTGTGCAATATACTCCACACACGGCCTGGCATATACTCCACATACTGTCTAGCACATACTCCACCCACCGCCTGGCACATACTCCACCCATTGCCTGGCACATACTCCACCCATTGCTTGGCATATACTCCACACACTGCCTGGCATATACTCCACATACTGCCTGGCACATACTCCACCCACCGCCTGGCACATACTCCACCCATTGCCTGGCACATATTCCACACACTGCCTGGCATATACTCCACATACTGCCTAGCATATACTCCACCCATTGCCTGGCACATACTCCACACACTTCCTGGCATATACTCTACAGACTGCCTGGCATGTACTCCACCCACCGCCTGGCACATACTCCACCCATTGCTTGGCACATACTCCACACACTGCCTGGCATATACTCCACAGACTGTCTGGCATATACTCCACAGACTGCCTGGCATATACTCCTCCCACTGCCTGGCACATACTCCACCTACTGCCTAGCGTATACTCCACCCACTGCCTGGCATATACTTCATACATTGCCTGGCATATACTCCACAAACTGTTTGGCATATACTCCACATGCTGCCCAATGTATACTCCTCACACTGCCTGACATATACTTCACTCACTGCCTGGCATATATCTGCACCCCCACCCATCTCCCATCAGGTTATCAAAATCCACCACAAGACATTGGACAATAAGGATCACTTTCCATACCTTATGAACCTCCCGATCCTAAAATCACAGCAGTGCAGAAGGAATCCATTCAGCCCATGAAGTCTGCACCAACTCTCTAAACAGCACCTCATCCAGGCACTGCTCTCTGCCCTAACCCCATCCACATATTTACCGTGGCTAATATATCCAATCTTTGCTCAGTACGGGGCAATTTAGCAAGGCTAATCCACCTAACTTGCACATTTTTGGAGTGTGGGAAGAAACCGGAGCACCCGCAAGAAACCCATGCAGACATGGGGAGAATGTGCAAACTTCACACAGACGTTTACTCAACATCTGGAATTGAACCCATGTCCTTGGTGCTGTGAGGCAGCAGTACTAACCAGGGTGCCACTGTGCTATCAACAAGAGCAGGCATAAATGACAAGATTCAGCACTGCCTTCAGCGTGCCAGTGGAGCCTTCAGTCGTCTGAGGAAGAGAGTGCTCAAAGACTAGAACTTCAGACCCCATACCAAACTCATGGTTGACAGAGCAGCAGTATATCCCCCCTTCTATAGACTCAGAGATGCAGCAAGCACCTTTAAAATCTATATTACCAGTGCTGTCTCCACAAGATCTTACAAATCCATTGGCAGGAGTGACACTAATGTCCATGTTCCTGCTCAGGCCAACATACCCTGCACTGAAGCATTAACCATCCTCAATCAGCTTCATTGGGTGAGCCACAGCATTCCGCATGCCTGGCATGTGACATCCAAATCAAGTACCCTACTCCAGGGTTCAACACGGCAAGTGAGTCCCAGGAAGGCAGAAGGAATGCTTCAAGGATATTCTCAAAGCGTCCTTGTAAAAGTGCAACATTCCCATTGACACCTGGGAATCCCTGATCAAAAACTTCCTGAAGTAGAGGGAAAGCATCTGGAAAGAAGCTGAACAACTTGAGCTTCATCATCGACGGCAAGCTGAAGCCAGGCATCAACAGCAAAAGAAGTTGCACTGTCTTGTCTCGTCATTCATATTCCATTTCTTTCATTCTCATCCATTCTCTCTGGTCAAGCTGTTTCTACTTGGACTCAAGGCTCTTTGTACCCATTCCACTTGCTCTGCTGGAAACTTGGGTTGCTGTTAAACTTTGATTGTGATCTTTCTTTCTGTGGTCTGACACTCCATGTCCAGAAGCTGATTTGTAGATTGGAGGTCTGATATTACACTGCCCTCCATGCTTGAATGCTAAGTGGTTTTGGGACTTACATTAAATCAATTACAATTTGATGCCATCGATATATAAATATATATATGTAGATGGAAAATCTATGTATATTGAGTCAGAGCAGGTGTGTAAGCACTAAACCCATGAAGATCAATTCCATGATATAATCTGCATTCATGTCGCTGTGGCTAAATACACTCACACCTTCTTGCTGTTCAGGAATGATTGTTTTCCTTATCTGCTTAGTAAGGATTAAAACTTACACTTAACACTTGTTTAATGACTGACTAGTAACTTACCTTCTTGGGAGAGGTAAATGGATATCTTTAGAAACATAGTAGCATAGAAAATAAGAGCAAGCCTGATAGTGCCTTTGCCCCATATCCTTTGACCCCCTTCCCCTCAACTGCTTGTTTTTTGAAAATGTACAACAATCTTCTGTGGTAGTGCATTTCATTCCTGGATGAAGAAATTTCTCCTCACCTCGGACCAAAATGATCTATCCTCTATCTTCAGGCTGGGATCTCTGATTCTGGGCACCACCATTCTTGAGAACACCCTTCTTGCATCTACTTTTTCTAGAATTTTATAAGTTTCTGTGAGATCCTCCCCCATTCTTCTGAACATCCTAGCCAACTCAATTTCTCCTCATATATCATTCCTGCCATTTGAGGATCAATCTGATAAACCTTCTCTGCACTCCGTCTGGTGCAAGAACATCTTTCCTCAGAAAAGGAGAACCAAAACTGCACACAATATCATAGACTAGAATCCCTACAGTGCAAAAGGAGGCCATTCGTCCCATCAAGTTTGCACCAAGCACAATCCCACCTAGGCCCTATTTCTATAACGCTGCATATTTGTCCTACTAATTCTCTGACATTCGTGTTGATTTATCATGGCCAATCAACCTAACCTGCAAATCTTTGGATTGTGAGAGGAAATTGGAGCATCCGGAAGAAACCCACACAGACATGGGAGAATGTGCAAACTCCAGACAGTGACATGAGGATGGAATTGTGAGGCAGTAGTGCCAACCACTGTGCCACTGTGCTACCCCATTCCAGGCGTGGCCTCACCAAGGCTCTGTATAACTGCATGACAGCCCTTCTCCTGCACTTAAATCCTCTCGCAATGAAGGCCAGCATACCATTTACCTTTTTTACTGCCTGCTGCACCTGCATGCTTACTTCCATTGACTGGTGTATGGGGATACCCAGGTCTTGTGATTCATTCCCCTCTCCCAGGACTGAGCTAATGTTTTTTTTCTACATCAGTCACCCATAGTATGATCCCATTCTCCTGCTCAATCTTCACAACTTTGAATATTTTCATTGTTCAAGCAGTTATCTAATTCCCTCTTTCACAATGAACTTTTAATACGATAAAAATGGTTGCAGGTACACATTTGCACAATAGGGCAATGTCAATATTGTAATCAATGAGGCACACATTTTCTCTTTGCCACATCACACAGGTAAGTTTCCTGCAGCTGATTGCTTGATAAGTGTCTTCATTTTGAAAGAAAATGTCAGTCATCAGGAGTTTAGATATAAAAATTATTTATTTTGCTGCCTGCTTTTACTGGGTGTTGTTGTTTTAAACACAGTAGAATTGTACTGAATACCTTACCGCTATAATACTGTTCTATCATCCTCAAAAACCACCAGTCTATTGCGCTGCCTGCCTATCTGGAACCTACTCGTCTACATGTAGAGGTAGAAAGTGATGTGGCTTGTTTTCCTCATTTATCACCTAAACCAAACTCTCTAAACACTGGCACCACATAATGTTAGCACAAAGGTAACCTTGAGTTCAATACTACATTGCAAAAGTAACTAACAAGAAACAAGGATTCAGAATGAATGGGTAATTCTCAGGTTAGTAATCTGTGACGAGTAAGGTGCTGCAGGGATCAATTCGAGGCCCTCAACTATTAAATATTTATATTAATGACTTGAATGAAATGACAGATGAATGGTAGCCAAATTTACTGATGATGCAAAGATAGGTAGAAATGCAATTTGTGAGGAGAAAAGAGGCTGCAAAGAGCCATTGATAAGTTAAGTGAATGAACAAAATATTGGCAGATGGAGTATAATGTGGAGAAATGTGAGTTTGTCCATTTTGGCTGAAAGAATAGAAAAGCAGAAGAGTATTCAAATGGAGAAAATCTGCAGAATATTGCAACGCAGAAGGATCTGATGTCCTGTACAGGGATCACAAAAAGTATGCAGATGCAGCAAGTAATTAGGAAAGCACATTAAATGTTGACCTTTACTCAAAGAGGATTGGAATATAAAAGTAGGGAAGTCTTACTACAACATTCCACAGGGCAATGGTGGGACTATATCTAAAACACTGCAGGCTTGATCACCTTACTTAAAAAGGGATATACTTACACTGGAAGCAGTTCAGAGGTTCACTGGATTGATTTCTGGGATAAAGAGTTGTCTCTAATGGGAGTTTAGAAGAATAAAAGATGATCTTATTGAAACACATCTGATTGGTATTACAACCACCCCATTTGAGTTCCCCAAAAGTTATTGATCTGGACAACATCCTTCAATTTAATATCATCCGGTTGATTGGAAAATCCTTTCATACACACACATTCATACAGATTAGAAGTGAGATTTGATAGTAAGTAAATAGTATGTGGAACCATTTTTGACTTGCAAAGAGTACGTGACGAAGCATGCGGCCATTTTGATTTGATTCCAGTCGAATTGACTTCAACAGGTGGATAGCCAGTTTCAACATTGCAGTTGACCTCGATCAGAGAGGCAGGAAACCAGGTAAGTTTCTCATTTCTCGCCTCTCACCTGTTTGTACCACCCCACCTCACTGAAAGTCGGATGAGACGAGGTCGTAAAATCGCACCCAATGATCCTAACTGATTGACAGTCTGTGGTTTCTGCTTTGTAAAAGAGAAAGCTCGGGGGTCGGAGGAGGGAGGAGAGCCTAAGTGGAGGTCTGAGAATGAAAGGGGCCTGAATAGGGGGCTGGGTGGGGGTTATGCTCTGTCTGTGTGATGTGTTGTGGGAGGGAGAATAATTTCCTTCACTGAGGGGTTGGTAATGCCTTCGGACCCTTGTGATCCAACACACCAAGTCCATGGCTGTGAAAACCTGTAGCAAAATCCGCCCAGTGTCGCTCCAGCTGGGAGGGTCGCTGAAGAGCAGGAGGCCATTGCATTGGCCTCCAAGCTCACAAATGATATGACAGAGGGGCCATTTGATCATTTATTAGGTCCCTGCCCTCTCTAACAGGGAACTCAATCATGGACTGTGGGCGGGGCTGCAAAGCGTCACGCTGGCTTTTGTGTCCCGATTCTCCAGGTCATCATGACCTGCGATCAAAATTAGCAGGCCCAGAGGATTCCTCCTGTGGTATAAAATATAAAACTAACTCTGGAGACAGGGAGAAAAAGGGAAAGTGAGAAGCAGTGACAGGAATGGAATTGGGAATTTTATTATTTTAATGATTTTGTTACAATCCAGATTCAGAATATTGTTCATTCAGATTCGGCAAAATAGCCATATCTCTTTATAGGCCTAAGCAAGTCAACAGCAATTGTAGCGCTTGATGTACACATAAAAATCGTACAAAATCAGAAATCATAAAAGAAATTACACCACATTGACTTAACTCTTAGTCCTGATAAAAACTGCATATGGCTGTACCCAATAAAACCAGTTAAATCAATTTTGGCACAAGGAGAATTTATATCAATGCATATCGTGTTTGTAAAATTCTCCTCTTTATTTATCTTGAGAATTTCAGGGCTGGAAGTGGTTTCTATATCAGCTTGTGAAGATTGGAAATACTGGGTTGTTCTGTTTGCGGAAGTCTCCAATTCCAGAGGTTCCAGCCCTTCACAGTGTCAGGATCTTCTGGTCCTGCTGATGTAAACAAAGATCTGAGTGGCTCGCCATGCACACCGCAGGGGACTGAAAAAGTCCAGGTTCTAATTTTAATTAGAAACTCAACTCTGGAATGCGAGTTATTCATCTGCCACATTCTATTGCCTCTGGGAGTACATGGACTAAAGGGAGGTTGGTTGCCCCTCACCTTCCTTTGATTTGAATTGATTTATTATTGTTGAATGTATTGGGATACAATGAAAAATATTGTTTCTTGCATGTTATACAGACAAAACACACTGTTCATAAAGACATAGGGGAGAAGGAAAGGAGCGGGTGAAGAATGTAGTGCTATAGTTATAGGTGGAGAAAAAAAATCAGCTTAATGTATGGTAGGTCTATTCAAAAGTCTGATGGCAGCAGGGGAGAAGCTGTTCTTGATTCAGTTGGTAGATGATCTCAGACTTTTGTGACTTTTTCCTCGATGGAAGAAGATGGAGGAAAGTATGTCCGATTATGCTGGCTGCTTTTCCGAGGCAGCAGGAAGCGTAGACGGAGTCAATGGATGGGAGATTGGTTTGCATGTTGGATTGGGCTTAGTTCGCGACGCTTTGTAATTTCTTGCAGTCTTGGTCAATGCAGGAACTATAACAAGCTGTGACACATCCAGAAAGGATGTTTTCTTTGGTACCCTGTTTTAAGGGGTTAAAATTTTTCTCTCAAGAATTTAAATATTCTTATTCCTTTGATTTCAAAATTGGGCTTAAAGCACGTTAACTGTTCTTTATCTAGTGATTATTTCACTTCAATATAAATCTACCTGTAGTACATTTTGTTGTGTTTTTATCTGGAATTTATGGTGCAGCAGTATAGTATTTTTCAGCCTTGTTCAAGAGTAGACCTAGTCCCAAAGTATACTCACCTGGTCCTGGCGTACACTCACCTAGTCCTGGCGTACACTCACCTAGTCCTGGCGTACACTCACCTAGTCCTGGCGTACACTCTAGGAATTCAAGGGTAGACTGTTAACATGAGCTACATCAGACCTGATTCTTAGTGTATAAGGTAATTTTAACTTATTTTAGGTACAATCTCTCTCTGCTGGGATGTGAATGGGTAAAAGACTGAATTTGAAACAATTTGTTTTATCACTGTTTTAATTTATGCAAAGTACAGAAAAAAGTGATACGTGGAGACACTGTCCAGCTACTCAATAGTCAGAGTGGCTAATGAACCTACTCGCTGGTTTGTAATTTTAACCCAAAATAATGAACCTTTCTTCCAGTGATAAGGTTAAATTCCAAGCACAGTTCTTTTTTCCCAATTAAGCAGTTTGTTTTCATGTTAAAGTGGTCATTGTTGTCTGCTATCACTGGAGTTTAAAACAATGTTGTAATCAGCCCATGCAAGTCAACAGAAGAGTTCTGCTCTGGACATTTCTTGTTCCTCAAATATAGTTGACTTGTGGTCAGAAATCTTTCTTTGACGCATCAAAACCTGACTGCAGAAGTTTCATTTCTGCAAAAACAGTCGCCCTCCTCACTCTCTTTAGTTGACAAACTATCACTAGTTTCTTACGATCACTGTCCTCTTTGAACATATTGGGCTGAATTCTCATCTACCTTTCCAGAAATTAAAACACCTGTTGCCTAGTACCCATTTAATTTCTGTCCACCGCCCTCTTAACCAAGGTGTCCAGGGTACCCGCCTGACTCAGGGTTCGATCCTGATGACATATTACCAACCTACAGAACTAAGAATGCACAATGGGAACTCCAATGTGGAAGAAGAGACCCTCAAAGGTATATCAACAGCATACTGAAGGGGCCAGCAAGAGCAGGAGTCTAAGCCTGTGCTGCTTTTGGCCTTCCCATTTACCACCATCCCATTTCTTTGACATTCACAGGCATTAGCATCACAAAATCCCTATCAACATCCTGAGGGTATTCTTTGACCAGAAACTGAACTGGACTAGCATATAAATATAGTGGCTACAAAAACAGGTCAGGGATGGGAAATTTTGCAGCAATTGACTCACTCCTCATTCCCCAAATGAGGAATTACACACCATCTACAAAGCACAAGTCAGGAGTGTAATGGAATCCTCTCCAGTCACCTGATGAGTGCAATTCCAACACTCAAGATGCTTGATGCAATCCAGGATGAAGCAGTCCACTTGATTGGCACCCCATTCAACAGCTCAAACATTCATTCCCTCACAGTGGGACTGTAGTTGCACCGTGGCAACTTGCTGATTCTCCTTCTAAAGTACCTTCTAAACCCACAATTCTTACCACCAAGAAGGACAAAGGCAGCAGATACATGGGAACACTACCACCTATAATTTCCCCTCCAAGTCACTCCCTATCCTGATTTGGAGGTATAATGCTGTTCTTTCACATTGCTGAACCAAATTCCTGGAACTTCCTCTCTTACCTACACCACATGGACTGCAGACGTTCAACAAGGCAGCTCATCACCATCTGCTCAAGGGCAATTAGGGACGGATAATAATGCTTAATTAACTAGCAACATCCACACCCAATGAAAGAGTAAATGAAAGAATCAGGCAATAGTGGCCCTGATTCTCCCCAATTCCTAAATCTTATCTTGATGCTGGCAGGTTACTTCCAGTCCCTGGGAGTTAAAATAGCTTAGGATGTTGAATTCATTTCTCACTGAGCACAAACCTGCTCCCAGAAAAAAAATCATAAGACCATAAGACATAGGAACAGAATTAGGAAACTTGGCCCAATGAGTCTGTCTGCCATTCAATCATAGCTGATATTTTTCTCATCCCCATTCTCCTGCTTTTTCCCCATAAATCCTGATGCCCTTATTAATCAAAAATCTATCTATCTCTGTCCTAAAAACACTCAATGATCTGGCCTCCGCAGCATTCTATGACAAAGAATTCCACAGATTCACTACTTCCTGACTGAAGAAATTCTCCCTCATCTCTGTTTTAAAGGATCGTCCTTTAGTCTGAGGCTGTGCCCTCTGGTTCTAGTTTTTCCTACTAGTAGAAACATCTTCTCCATGTCTTCCTAATCCAGACCTCCTTCTCATTCTTAAAATCCTCAAATCCTTCTCATTATCACTCTATTTCTCATCTACCTTCGGGAAATCCCATCTTGTTGCAGAAAGCCAGTGGAGTGCATGGGTTGTCTCTTTGGGAGCTACAATAGGAAACCTGGTTCATTACAACAGTCAGTCTTCATTGTGTCTATAGCCCAGAGACAGATAGGAACATCCCAGGTACAGAGTGTAGGGACAGGAGAGAGTGTTTTGAGGTTGAAAGAGAAGGAAGCCTGTGATGGCAGTGACTTGAACTTTCTTTGTGAATCTCAGAAGAGCCTTTCTTTCAATCCAGCAGGCTGATATTATCCCACCTCCTGTGTTTCCTTTTGATTGTCCTGTTTTGGAAAATTACTGCAATCCTCTCTCAGGACACTGAGACTCAGGACACTGAGACTCAGGACACTGAGACTCAGGGCACTGAGACTCAGGGCACTACTGCCACCTTGTATTGGGACACTCTGCCATTCTCTCTTAACCTGTTTGCTGTTTCTGGACATTGTCACAGCTTTAACTGTGATCAATTTGTTTTAAAAATGTCACTGTCTTCATTTGGGATGGTGATCACTGTCCATTTTGTTGGCTCACTTGAGATGTTGTAACAATCCATGTGGTAAATTGCATTTCCACATATTTAGCCAAACACTTGTGCCAGTGTTTACACTCCTTACAAGAAGGTGCAATTGCTGTTTTCTATTCAGAATGCATCTCCTTTATTAATGCAGTGATGTTTCAGAGATGTCATCCGTATTTTGTCCAGTTTGGCTCTGTCCCCCATCTGTCATTGACAGAGGCAGGAATCCTGCAGTGATGTGTAACAATTCCACTCAAATAAATCCATACTCTGCTCTTGTTGTTTTGACAGAGCATTCCCCTGTTCAGGCAATTGGTGCAGTCCAGCGAATGCTGTCAGTATGTGCACACATACACACATAGTCACACAGTGCTGATCAAGAGGAAACAGCAATAACCACTCACAGATGCTTATGACTGGATCAGGCGTGACTGAGGATTTATTGTGCCTATCACATTCCTTGCAATCTGTCAGCTGAGCTGCACTTTAGACTCTTGTGTAGTCAGAAGGGATTTATCTCTCAGTTCCACACACCCGGTTCTCTCTCTTCCTCCCAGCCTGTCAGTGTAACAGGGTCCATTGCTGCTCCAGCCTTACAAGGGGTTCTTTTGAAAGACACTGCAGAAGAACTACAAGGGCTGACAGCTTCACCATCATGACTCTAAAATCCAACAAGAGTGAGCCCCTTGGCCCCTTTGCTGCCTTCGAGAGCATCAATAGTTGTCGGACTCCACTGTCTGATCTGTACCTGGAGCAGCTGCTGCAGAGCAAAGGCAAGCCTGAGGTGAGTACTCTCTCTGCATTCACCCCTCTCCCTTACCCCTACTGATGCGACTGCTGTGTTAGTGTTTGTTTTTCACCATTGTGAAAAAAGGGGACCCCGCATTTAACCCTTTGTTCTGCCCTTACCTCCAGCCCTTGCTGCTGCTGCTGTGTTAGCGATGGTGAGTACAAAGCCTGTGCATTCAGCTAACTGTAGCTGCTGTTTATTGTTCACTTTTCCCAATGGCTGGGTGATTCTGTGCTCAGCTGCTCCATTCGTCAGGGTTAATAATAGACTACATCATTAAATCACTGTGAAAGCGTAGCCTGTGAACTGCTCAATAAAGAACTGTTTGTATCCTGATAGATCACCTGCAGGACTCAATCAGCCCAGACTGGGCGCAGGTACATACACTGACCATTTCATTTAGTTTCTGTTTGCAGAATACTGTAATGTTCATTCATATCAAAGGAATCCCTGAAGAATAGTTTCTATGCTCAGACTGAGAAATTATCAGCTTCTAATCATTAAATGTATGGATGAGGACAGAATTGACTTAGCAACATTATCTCCCATGCAGAAAAGTTGACATATTTAACACTGTAAACTAGGTGATATTTCAAAGATGAGAACTTTATTGAAGCCTTTGTTTTTAAGGTTATTTATTAATATCACACGTATATTAATACTTCAGTGAAGTTGCTGTGAAAATGGTTGAATTGGAAGGAAGGTGTTCAATAGTAACTTTAATGTCAAAATGTTGTCAGTTTGAACCGCACCCTGGGGAAAAAGAAGAAAAAAGACCTGCACTAATTTAGGATGAGGTATTCTTCACGCTCCCACAGAGCAGCGGAGGTGGCCCACCATTGGCTGGAATCTTCTGGCCCTGCCACTGTCAAAATGGTTTCCCATTGTTCGTGCCTTCCGCCATGTTGGGGAGTCACAGTTGATGGGACTGGAAGATCCTGCCAGCAGGAATGGTAGGGAAATCTCACCCATAGTGCTTTTACAACCACCAGAAATCTCAAAGTGCTTTCCTGCCAGTGAAGTGTCAACATTATCATTATAGAATCATGGAATCATAGAATCCCAACAGTGCAGAAGGAGGCCACTCGGCCCATCGAGTGTGCACTGATAATGTTGGAACAATACATAATCCAGGCTTGAAACTTCATTACAGTACTTTTTGGACCAGTTAGAATAAAATAAAATCCTTACAGCGCAGAAAGAGACCATTTGGTCCATCACGTCTGCACCCACAACAATCCCACCCAGGTCCTATCCTCATAACCCCACATATTTAGCCCACTAATCTCCCTGACTCCAAGGGGCAATTTGGCATGGCACATCTTTGGAGTGTGGGAGGAAACTGGAGCATCCTAAGGAAACCCATGCAGTCATGAAAAGAACATACAAACTCCACACAGTCACCCCAGAGTGGAATTGAACCCTGGTCTCAGGCGCTGTTAGGCGTTACTGAATTGCAGCCTCCACTCACCCTCGCCAATGATTGTCACAGATGCCATTGCACTATTCAAAGAACAACAAAATCTCCCAGTTTCCAGACCAAATTTGTACCTCAACCAACGTCATGGAAAAAAAATTTATTGGGGGAGTCATCCTTTTGCTAGTTGTGTGATCTCAAAGTGTGCAAATCAGATGTCACATTTCCCCACAACAGTGACTACACTACCAAAGCACACCACTGGTATGCCCTGAGGTTGTGAAACTCTTTCTTTAAGGACTTGGCCTCTAAAACCGATGCTACTGCGGTGACAGAAGTTACACAACACATTATTTAGAGAGTGAATATGTACAAATGTAAACTGATTGACTGTGGGATCGTCAAAATAAATGCAGAACAACAGAGCATAAGGGATCAAGTCAACAAAGGAATTGGAGAGTAAGAATAGTTTTTGGGATTAAAGTGATCATTCATGGAGTTGTTGATATTAAGGCACTTTCTTGCAGTAATGCTGTGTGTTGGCTCCACATGCTGTGGCTTGTACCAGGATGTTTATAAGATTAGGCCATATTGCTGGGAAATATTAGGATTTAGGGAAAATTGGAGTTCGAAAGGGTCTATTGTTAAAAAAAAGTGTGGAATAAATAGCTGAACTATGATGACCAGTATAGTTAGCAGTCTAAATGCAAGGAAATACCAACACTGAAAAGGATGATTTTTGTGAAAGCCAAGGATTACAGAGTCCTAACCAGGGCCTTTGTTAGTCAAATGACTTTATGTGGTCCTGAATCAATGCTGATGGTGTCTGTTATCATAGTTAGTATTGACCTTTGTGTCACTGCATTAAGGAGAGAAGGATTGGAAATCAGTTAGAATTCTCACTTGCTTTAGATCACTATCTTGTGGCTGAAAAATCAGCTTGTGTAGCTATCAGGTGAGAAAAAGAGTAATTGCAATGTGCTGATTGCCATAGAAAATAGCCCACTGACATTCCACGGGACCCAACCTGAAAACAGTGGGGTAAACAGAAGGCAACAGACATCAAAATTGATCACCATTTTTTAAACTAAAATGAACCAGGTCACTCCTCATTTGAGTTACTAGCCAAGTTTGTTCAGGATGTCTGTTATGTGTTGCTCCATAAGAGTGCAGCTAAACTATACAACAAGCTTGATTTTACTTCCTCTATATGAAAGAGAAATTGGCAGTGATGTGTGATCCTTCCTATCAGAATTCCTGCGCTGTCTGGATGATGTTCAAAGTCAAAAACAATCAGGGTGAGAATTTGGGATCATTTGCATTTGTTTTTATGCACTACAAGTGTCTTTAGAATTCCAAAATGGTGCTTGAGACACATGTGGACACCTCTTGTGGGGAATTTTACTGGGAACCGTGTCGATGTGAGTGTTAGTGCATGCTCTGAAGGGCCACTGGAAGAATGCAGAGCAGACAGATCAAGACGATAGTCAGTGTGCAACAGCTATTTGAAGCTCAGTACTCCAGCAAACTTCCTCTCTTAACCTCACCCAGCTCAATCCATATTGAGCGAAGTAGTAGGACTCTCCACCAGTGCTGCTTCAAGGGATCACTGACACCTTGCAGGTGAGTTGTTGGTTGGTTTCTTCTGGCCAATGCTATGATTATGCAAGTGATTGGTGCTTTGTGTAGCTGTTTAAAGTTGCAGCAGTTGACAGGGAATGGTATGCAGGTGCTGGAAGGGACTTTGCTGACTTGGAGGCTGCCAGCTGCTCCCAGAGAGGGGTGCACTGAAGAGCATTCCCTTTGGAATACGGCATGATTTGGAGAAAGGACAGTGGCTACACAGACAGGAAACATTGCTTGAATAAGGAAAACACAGGGAAAAGGTGTCTAAGCAGGAGACCGTATCCACTCAGGGCACTGGGAGAACAATCCAGCCATCCAAACCTTAGCAGTGGACAACGTTTGCAATGTTGAAACTTCAGTGAGGACATCCTCATGGGCATTTGCCATCAGCTCCAACCTCAGAGCATGACAGAGACTCCATTACCTGTGATTGTGAAAGTGGCTGCAAGCAAAGAGCTTTTATTGTTTCGCCCCTTTCAGACTGGAGTGAAAATATTTGCAACAATGTGCAGCCCAGAGTTTTATATAAGGGAGGTCACTGAGCCTTTCTACTTAATAAGAGCTAACTACTTTTTAATCTCTCTTGCCAAAGAGAAACGGGAGTGGGGGGGTGGGGAAAATACATGCAGTTTCACTAATATTGTTGGTTTACCCATGGTGAAAGGTATTTTTAACTGAAAGTAATTGCTTTGTGGATGCCACGTGTCAACTTTGTCCTGTATGAGAATCATTGGCTATTCCATTTCCTCCAGCTGATGTGTGACTATACTGTGAAATATGCAGGTCAATAACAGGTACCCAGGCAACAGTAATGATGCTTTCATTCTGCACATCCACTGTGCCACTTTCACCATGACAAACAAGAGGGTAGCAGCTGAGCAACATGGACCAGAAGGCTGATGTCTCTATCATACCACCCACACACACACACACACACACACACATGCATGCAGCATGCACGCATTGAAAGCCAGCCTCTGCCAGCTGGAGTAGGGTGGCTGTCATGGTTGAATAGCTGGCAAAGTGTGCAGTTGGTGAGTGTGAGTCTTATTAAGTTAAGGATCAAATGGAATGTACAAATGTCTGGTATGAGATTGATTGATAGGAATGATTGGTGTTTGTGAGGGAGGTGTGGTGAATAAAGCAGTACGTGACGGTAGATGGGATATGGCATTTGAAGATGCATTCACTGACCTTGAGCGCATCTGTGAGGTCAATGAACTTCCCTTTGGGACTTCTCCATTAACCTTGTGCCTGCAGCTCTCAGAGGCTAAAACTATCATGGGATCAAATGATAGCACCTAAAACAGGCCTCCATCTCAGTGCTAATATTTTAACCTTAAAATGCTTTAGACACTGAGAGCTCAAAGTCTAAGCCCTGCAACTGCTGTATAGACAGCACCAAAAAGCTAAAACTCCTGTAAATGCTGAAAAAATGAACTGTAATAAATGCTGATGTGAGTGGATATTGTGCAGGAGCCACCCTGCAATTTCCCTTCCTTTGACTCTAATTGCAACATAAAGATCACTTTTGCACTTGGTAAGCTTCTGGTTTGGCTGGTTCCATGTGTCATAATACTAAAAATGGTTTCCCTATGTTGAAAATCTTGCCAACAGGGTGGGGGAGTCAACTTTGTAGATATTATCAACTAGTCTTTGTGTACAAAACCAGCAGGACATCATCTGTAATGGCAATTTGGCCAGGATTTTCTGACCCTAACTTGATTAAGCAGGTCAGCCCTTTCAACAGAACCCAACAATCCCAGTGGCGGACTCTGGAAAAATCCTCATAGCTGAGGATTCCCTTCCTCAGTTTATCCTTGTTAAAATACATTGGGGATTGAGGTTAGGTTCAAAGTATATCAATCATCATGGTTTGTGAAAATTCAATATTTTGTTTGGAACCATAAATGTTTTGAAGTACATTCTGTTTCAGCACTGATGTAAATCTGCCAGGTAGATCTCACACATGCACCAAATCAAAAAAGAAATGGAAATGGTTTGACAATGATAGTCATTTGAGCCTCTGTGTTTTCATGCATGTTGTGAATTTGTGTTTCTTGGCAGCTGCACCTGGCTTGGGTGTCAATGAGTTGAGATCAATTTTGACAAAATTTAAATAACGTCAGTCCATGATCCATCTCCTGATTCAATACTTTGAGCTTTTAATGTTCTTTCCAGATCAATCTATTCAGTGCCACAAAACAGATAAGCTAATTATTTGTGCTCATAGAATGGTATAATATAGGAAAAGGCCATTCAATTCACTAAGTCTGCACTCATAGATCGTAGATTTTGTCAATCAATTCAGTCAACCCTGCTCTTCTACTCATTCCCCACTTTTAATACTTTTTCCTTCAAATATTTATCCAATTCCCTTGTGAAGGCCTGATGTTGAATCTGTGCACCCACCCCCCCCACCCCGGCAGTACATTCCAAATCCTAACCATTCACTGTATAAGAAAGTTTTTGCAGCGTCATCTCTGGTTTATTTGTCTATCAACTTAAATCTTTGCCCTTTGACTATCAACCATCAGCTGTTGAAAATAGCTTCTCTTCATTTACTCTGCCTAAACCCTTCAATGGTTTTAAACATGTCTTTCAAGTCTCTGGGCACGATTTTTCAGTCCCTTCTGCTAGCATGATTTTTCAATCCTGTTGAAGTCAATCCCCTTGGCAAGTTTCCTGGCACAAGCTTGTATACCTTCATCGAACTGGAAGATCCCACTAGTGACCAATGACTTGCCACATCTGCCAAGGGGAGGAGGAATCCTGGCCTCTATACTCTAAGGCGAACAACCCCCAGTCTGGCACTTAGCTGTAATCACTGTCCCCTCACCAAATCCTTCTCATCTAAATGACAAATCCAAGTTTGCATCACATTGAGACTTCTCAATGCCCTGAATGTGCCTGATTTGTGCCACTATCTTGTTTTCAATTGACAAGAATGACGCAGAGTGACAACGGATCATACTGAATAGAGCTAAGTTAGAAACATTGGAATTTAGCACGACCCTGTCTGAAGTTTTTCTGTTTCCCTCACTCGAACATGGCATGGTTAATGTTTTATAGGACTCAGTAAGTCACACAAGCAGCCATTCTAGTTGAGGGAACCCTGATAATGAGTGATAGGAATCCAGTTCAATCAGAGTTATATATGACTGGGACAATGATCTGTCATTACACTCCTTATGTGTCCATATAATAGATAAGCAAAAGGAATGGCAGTTGATTTTGCATTTATTTTATCTACACAAAGATTTCAACCCTGGCACGCCCAATTGTTCAGCAGATTTATCCTGTGAAGTGCTGAACTATGCAATTCTGATTTAGCTTGCATTGGTTGTGCTAATGATGAGGGCAATTGACATCAGTTCCCGTGGGCTGCTAGAACAGTAAGGCCCAAGTTCTTGTGATACAAACTGGATGTGAGTGTGTGTGGACTGCAGCTGGGGATGGGTCAGGCTTGTTCTTAACCTGTCTCTCCGGTATTCTTCTTCCCTGTTTGCTGTGGCAAGCCACCTCATTTAATTTTGGGTTTAATAATATTCTGACATTTGAAATAAGTCCTTTTCCATATATGGAGTGATGATGAGAATTTCTAACCCCAATCTCCAAACCACAACGTTACCCATGCTTCTAATCACTACAACATCGCTTTACTCTTGTGCTGTTGGTGTCTGGAGTACCAAATTCTACCTAGCAGAGACTGAATGGCAACTCTCGCACGCTTCCTTCTACCACCCCCTGGATCACGATCCGACACTCAACATCAAGCTGCTGTTTCCAGGACTATCAAATCTTTCATCTCCTCTGGATATCCTCCCTCCACAGCCTCCAACCCCACAATTTCCCAAACCCGGACAGCCTGCTTCTATTTACTTCCCAGAATGCACAAACAGGGTATCCCCGATAAGTCCAATGTGTCAGCTTGTTCCTGCTCCACTGAACTCATTTCCTCCTATCTTAACTCCATTCTCTCTCCTCTTGTCCAGCCCTTTCCCATTTACATCCGCGATTTCTCCGATGCCCTTCACCATATCAACAACTTCCACTTCCCTGACCCAAATGCCTCCTCCTCACCATGGATGTCCAACTCCTCTACACCTCCATTCCCCATAAGGATGGCCTCAAAGCTGTTTGCTTCTTCCTCAAACAGAGGTCTGGATTATCCTCAATCACCACCACTCTGAACTGGATTTCTCACTCAACAATTTCTCCTTTAACTCATCTCACTTCCTCCAAATAAAAGATGTGGCTATAGGCAGCTACATGGGTTCCAGTTATCCCTGATTCTTTATGGGTTATGTGGAGCATTCCCCATTCCAATCCTACTCCAGCCCCCTCCCACAACTCCATTATTTGTACTTTGATAATTATTTTGGTGCCACTTCATGTTCTCGTCAATTTTACTTCCAATTTCCACCGCTTCACATGATCTATCCCTGACAATTCTCTTCCCTTCTTTGACTTCTCTGTCTCCATTTCTAATGATAAACTGCCCGCCAGTATCATTACAAGCTCATCGACTTCCACAACTACCATCCTATCCTATTCTCCCTGCTGCATCTATTCTGATGATGCCGCTTTCCAAAATAGTGCTACCAATATGCCTTCCACAATCGTGGTTTTCCACTCACTGTGGTTGTCAGGGCTCTTAACCATGTCCAATCCATCTCCCAGGTCACTGCTGTCACTCCCTCCTCTCTGTCCCAGAACCAGTTATCTCTTATCCTCACTTTTCACCCCATCAATCACTGCATTCAAAGCATCATTCTCCACCATTTCCGCCAACTCCAGCATGATGCCCCTGTGCAACAAATCCTGTCCTCATCCAGCCCTGTCAGCATTCAGCAAGGACAGTTCTGTCTGGGACACCTTTGCCCACTCCACCATCACACCCAACACCTCACCCCCTGCCTATGGCACCTTCGTATACAATCATAGACGGTTCTATACCTGCTCCTTTATCGCCTCCTTGCTCATCACCCCAAGTCCTAAACATCCCTTTCAGGTGAAGCAGCACTTCACATGCTCCTCTTCCAATCTGGTCTACTGTATTTGCTGCTCCCAATGTGGTCTACTCTGCATTGGAGAGACCAAATACAGACTGAATGGCTGCTTTGCCTATCTGCAAGTAGGACCCAGATCTTCCTGTCGCTTGCCATTTCAACACACCAACCTGCTCTCCTGCCCACATGTCCTTCCTTAGCCTTTTGCAATCTCCTAGCGAACCCCAATACAAACTAGAGGAACAGCACTTCATCTTCCATATGGACACTTTACAGCCTTCCGGACTGAACGGTGAATTCAACAATTTCAGAGCATGAATTCTCTCGTCCACCTCCACCTAATTTTCATTTATTGTATTTCATTTTGTTTCATCTCATTCATCTATTTTATCATCTTTCTTTCTCACTTCCTTTTCTTGACTTCTTCCGCACCAAACCTTTCAGGGCAACTACAACATTCCTCAGACAGGCCTTTAATCATGTGTACCTCTGTTCTGACATTTATGCACTCTGATCATTTAATGGACACTTCTGCACCTTCTCAACCTTCTGTATCCTCATTTATATTCTCTTTGTCCCATTCCACCCCACTCCCTCGCCCTCAAAATATAAAATCTGCTGATTCTCTTTGCTCTCAGTTCTGACGAAGAACATTCAGTCTCAAAACATTGGGTGTAGTCTCTCCCCACAGTTGCTGCCAGACTCGTTTTCTTCCAGCATTTTTTGTTTTTGTTTCAGATTCCAGCACACGCAGCATTTTGCTCTTAACCTTTTACTCCTACCATTTGCTTTTAATCTTTCAGCAACAGACTATTCAAACTGCCACTTTACCTTTAACAGCATCTTCACGCAAGATGATGTTAAAGGTTCTGAATAATAATCCCTGGGGAGGACTGTTCACAGCTGATTAATTATTCCTATAAAGGAATCAGCACAAGGAGAGGAAGCAAGGGCAAAATGTTGGCAAGAAATGTATTGCAAATCATAAAAAATAGAACCTCACACTGAGCTAACATGTATACACCCATTGTCATTTTTTATGGTGGCAGATGGATTGTCATGCAAGCATTTTGCACTTTAATATTTTAAGCCAGCACCCACAATGCTATCAGGAGCCAGATCTGAATGTAACTGCTGCATGCTGAGTTTCCCAGTTCTGCTGTGAAATGGAGTTGGGAGCTATCAGCTCCAGAAGGTAAGTGCTTTTTTATGTACTTCTCCCAGTACCTCAAGTAAATCATGGTCTTCCACATCTGTGATTGGCAACCTGTCCCTGCCAGTCATTGGCAACCTTTCCCTGCAGTCACTGGTAACCTCTCCCTGCAGTAATTGGCAGTGTCCCTCTGCCAGTCATCTCCAGTCTAGAGCTGGCCCTATGTTCTTTGACTCTCCCTCACTGAAATCTAACATGTGATTCCAATTGTCAGGATCTGTACCCCGAGGGCTCTCAACTGTAGCCTTCTGCCACTGAATTTACCACTAGCCGACTGGTCATTTGCCCAATCGACTGGCTGCTGAGTGGAAGAAATCATCTGGATCCCCAGCCTTGGCCACCTACCATACATCTCCCCAAAAACCTTACATTTCCCTTTGCATATTGTTACGAATATTTATTTCCTCCTTGATGGGTATGCTGTTATTATTTAACTTTATGTCTTTTTTATGGCCCCTATTACAGTTAGGCAGCTGTTGATTTCATGGGATTTATAACTCAATGCAATGGTATTGTTGGGAACATAATATATTATTGAACCCTTATATCAGATCAGTAACTGAAAATATCTTCATGATTAGGTGCACTGTATGCAATATATAAAGCAGCCTTGGACATTCGTGCAAAGATTATTCTTTTGATTAATGCAACAAAAATGGAAATAAAATTTCATTTTCATACTCATAGAACATGGAACATTATAGTGCAATACAGGCCCTTCAGCCCTCGATGTTGCGCCAACCAGTGAAACCAATCTAATGACCCCCTAACCTAAACTATTCCAATATTATCCATATGTTTATCTAATGACCATTTGAATTCCCTTAAACGCAAGTCCACTACTGCTGCAGGCAGGGCAATTCCACGTTCTTACTACCTTCTCAGTAAAGAACCTACTTCTGACATCTGTCCCATATTTAACACCCCTCAATTTAAAGCTATGTGCCCTCGTGTTAGCCATCACCATCCGAGGAAAAGGCTCTCACTATTCACCCTATCTAATCCTCATGTGGTCTGATCCTTAAGGTCAAGTGTTGTCAGGATAACATGGACCAATATTATTTCTTAAGCAAGAAATTTAAGATACAGTTGAACTCTTTACAATGGATATAAAGTTTTCAAGCCTGTCATACATTCTTAAAAACAATTACAGATTTCACAGAAGCTTTAAAGGAATTTTAAATTGTCCTTGTTGTATTGCTTCTGGGTCAAAGATTGTAACAGAATAAATAAAATCCAAATTGCCAGGTCTAGGGATGGAATCCCTACAGTGCAAAAGGAGGCCATTCAAACTATCGAGTCTGCACCAAGCCGTAGTCCCCTCTGGGCCTTATTCCCGTAACTTCACATATTTACCATGTTAATCCCCCTGACACTAGATCAATCTAGCATGGTCAATCAATTAAACCCACACATTTTTGGACAGTGGGAGGAAACTGCAGCATCTGGAGGAAACTACATAGGTATAGGGAGAAATTCTGCAACGACAGTGACCTGAGGCCGGAATTGAACCCGGGTCCCTGGCACTATGAGGCTGCAGTGCTAACCACTGTACCACCATGCTGAAGGGGATATTCCCTGCGAGATAGGGATCAGTTATGATTGGCGACTTCCTTCTCTGTGGCCTTGACTTTGGGGCGTTGAGCATTTGGCCATTAGATGGAAGCCTCCGTATACATGGTGCTTCACTCCTCCTGTTGTAAGCTGTATGGGGATAACTCTCTGGTGGCAGGGATGCATTGGATGGCCGTACCCTTCATAGCTTCCCTGTTATTTTCCAGTTCCCCCACCTCCAAGCTCATCACAATGGGGCCAGAAAAATTCAGTCCAATGTCCTTGAACTTGGATCTGCTGAAAATGTGCTCGCATGAACATTTGATGAAGCAGAATAGTATGTGGACGTGATAATCACCAGTACAGAATGGAATACTGACCAACATACTGCTACCTTGATTTGTTTAACTGCATGGGGATTTAAACTTTTTCACATCCTGCGCTCATATGGGAAGCGATCTTCCAGGCTCACCAGCAGTATGAAACTTGGCAGGCAGGGGAACTTACTTGGCGTGAGGCCAAAAGTTAATTTCCTGACAATGGAATGTAGTTTAGCAATTTTATTCTCTGGGTTTTACAAGTAGATCAAAGACAGATCGAGCTTCTTGATGAACAATGTTGGGAAGCTTTTTTGCATATATTAACATGTCATGCATGCTCATTAAAAGGCCAACCAAAATTAAATTCGCTGCTATGACTGCATGCATGTGCTTGGAAAAGATAAATTTGTTTGCTGATTGACAGTGAGATGCCATTGCGTTTTCCTTTACATGGAGTTCTGTAAATGCCAACCTAAGCTTGATACCAGATGGTGGCAGCATGAATTCTGTACAGGATCACAAGGAAGGGAGGAAATGGCAGCAGGGAAGTGGCTGCAAAGATAGAAAGGATAGTATAGAGTATCCAGGGAGCGATAGTGTCCGGGGAGGGATTGTGTCCTGGGAGGGATATTGTCCCGTGAGGGATAGTGTCCGGGGAGGGATAAGGTCCAGGGAAGGATAGTATCCAGGGAGGGATGGTGCATGTGTCCGGAGAGGGACAGTGTCCAGAGAGGGATGGTGCATGTGTCTGGGGAGGGGGATAGTGTGCAAGGAGGGACAGTGCATGGTCCATGAAGGGATGGTGCATGTGTCTGGGGAGGGGGGAATAGTGTCCAAACACAGATAATGCAATGTATTGTCCAAGGGGGTGGTGGAATAGTGTGCGGAGGCAGGGATACTGTCCAGGGACGGGTATTGTCCAGGGAAGGATGGTATTCGGGAAGAGATAGTGTCTGGGAAGGAATAGTGCAGAATGCCCAGATGCCCTTTAAATATGATGCCTGGACCTGCAATTCCATGATGTAATGGCTGGGAAAGTGGCTGCCTGAGTGTTGCACTGTGAGAATCTGTGACCTCTTCATGGGTACATTTGTAATAAGCTGAACAATACAGATCACATGTCATTAGCCATTGTGCCTGCAGCGGAAATCATTTCCATTTCCACACCCATACTATATCTGAAGTCCAGAAGTGAGGATTCTAGCCCAGGAATTCTCTTGGGGTCAATATGCAGGCAACCTCAACAGGAAGTTTCACGTTGCTATTTTCTTTTCTGAAAAAGTACTATAAAATTTGTAAAGCTGCATTACAAAACATTTTAAGTTAAAAATGGCAGAGAATGCTGCAAAACTCGACCTGCCCCCATACAGTGCCACTCTTCAATGCCTCCGTACAGTTGACATTCATTTAATATTTTCAATATACATTCCATGTCAGGTAAACAGCCTAGGGTCAAAACATTTCAAATTGAAAAACTGCACAAAGTACAATTGAATGCAACTTTCTTTCATAGGGTTGTCTGTACGGTTTCTCAATACAATTTCAACACTTTTGTACTCACATTCAGTATTAGATATCGAGCCTGAGGCTTCTACACATTTTCCAGCACCTCTGTGTTGATTGATGAACTTGACAGAAACATAAAGCAGTTGTAATGAAATGGTGAAGTGTTGTTGCCCTATTTTGGATCCAAAAACTAGGACAAGTCTTTGCCTTCAGGAAAGAAAGGTGGGAGGGATAATGGCATTGCATTACCTTTTAAAGAAAACAAATCCTTGCATTGTTGTCTGAATTTTGGTTCTTTTAGTTGTCCTGCCCTGTATGGACTTAACCAAACTGTCTTTAAGGCTTCCTTTTCCTCTTGATTCTATGGCTAGCATTGATCAAGTAGTTTGTGATTTGTCAGTGTGGCTGCAAGGCCAGAGGAGATGTTTGGCACCAGAGATTAGAAGAAAGAGCAGTTAGAATGTGGGACAGATGTCAATAGTAGTTAAATAATTTCAATTCATTTTTTTGACATATGTTTAAAAAAATCAGCATGCAACCCATGTATACCAACTAGCTGTGTTTAATTTTAAAAATTTATTCATGGTGTGTAGGTGTCACTGGCTAGGTCAGCATTCATTGCCCAACCCTAATTGTCCTTGAACTGAAAGGTTTGTGAAACCATTTCAGAGGGCATTTCAGAATCAGCCATGGATCACACATGGGCAAGGTCAGGTAAGGATGACAGATTTCCTTCCCTAAAGGACATTAGTGAACTAGACGGGTTTTTATGACGATGGTTTCATTGAATTCAAATTCCACAATCTGTCATGGTGAGATTCAAAGAACACTACCTTGGATGTCTGAATAACAAATCTAGTGACAATATCACTCCATCACCATCTTCTCCTGTAATGTGGACACCAGTGGGAACTGGATGACATGCTGACATCCGTGAATATGAATAGAAGGGGACCAACCCCCTACCTTTCTTACTGTGATTTTGAGACACCAACCCAGTTGATTGCTGTTGTTGAAGTTGCTGTAAATGGAATCAATTGAACATGACTGGAGAATATCTGTGAGATCAGAATTCACACCTACATTATGCAGCATCATTGAATTGCTCCAGTTTAGAGCAGCATGAATAGTTGCTCTAAACTAAATTAAACTAAAATAGTTCAGACACAGACTTAGAGTGTGAAGGGAATGAGAGAGGTGGTGAAGAGGTAGAGCCAAGTCAGAGATGAAAGCTGACCTTCATGTTTATGGATAACATTGCCAAAGGATAGCGAATGAATAAGGAAGAAGAGGTTGCCAAGGACAGAAGGTTGCTACGGGTAAAAACCCGAGGAGATGAAAAATATTTTAGTGTCTTGATGACTGAACAATGAAGTTTCCATTTCTAAATCACTTGGACTGGGGAATAAGCATAATCTTGAGTAATTGGCAACAATAATCCAAAGGTTATGAAATGGAAAAGAGACCAGCATTCTGTCTGATTGTTATAAAGCAAATGTCCCACCATTGCAAAAATATGTCAGGAATCATTGTGAGAATAAGACTGTGATATCCTCTACTGTCAGATTGCATTCAAGCTCATGGGTAGAGAGATAAATTGCTTATTTTATATATTCTAGTGTCTTCAGGAGTGGAGTAACATGGAGAAAGTGGGAAAGTCAAAAACATCCTGTTGAGATCTAGGAATTTTATATGTGGAGGACATAGTCAAGAGTTGAATAATGGAATTTGTCTCACTTGGTTGAATTCTGAAAATCAGTTCATGACTCCAGTACAGATTTCTGTTTTCAACATCTGATGTGTGGTTATTCAGATCCTTCTTCCTCTGCACCTCTTTAACCTTTTCTAGTCCTATAACCACCAATGCTTTGTTCTCCAACTCTAACCTCTTGTGTATCTTCCAATTCCTCCACCATTGGAAGCCATGCCTTCAGCCATCTAGACCTTCAGTTTGGGGTTTCCCTCCTCAAACTTTCTGATCTCTTCATCTCTCCTCACCTCATTTAAACCTACGCCTTTGACCAAATCTATGGTTACCTGTCCTAATCACGCATTCTTTGGCTCAGTGTTAATTTCTTAACTTCATGAAGTGCGATGGGCTGTTTTATTAAGTTAAAGGTGACATACAAATACAAGTTGTAGTTAATAAATTGGAGACTATCTGTAATACAGATCATTCCGAATATTTGGTTGGCTGAAGGGAGATTTATGCAAGAAGACCTCTCTGGTCCCATAATTCATGTTATTATGAAAGAGTCAATTGTCCTTCCTCTCTGGTATGTGTGTTAAATCTGTTAGTGGTCAATTGGCCTTTGTTCTGAGAATATGTGTTAGGCTGTGAATGGTATACAGGAATGTGTAGTCAATACCCCAATTTTTCTGAAAAAAAATTGCATTTGCCCTCCATTGCTCATTGTTGCTTTGTAGAAACTCACTTTCTATGCTAACTGCTTAAGTTTGCTCAGTAGTTCTCGACTCCTTTTAATCACAATTTTATCCAAATGTGATTATTGATCCTTGCCTGGGAAGGTCTGCTAACTCCTTTCATTCATGGACAGGAAACAAGAAAAATCTTATCCAATGTAACCAGAACACTCTCTATTACCAGCTTTTATTTTCTCTCATACTTCAGTACTTGGGTCTGTGCTCCTTTATATTCTTCTTTCAAGCTGGAAGTAATCCATCTCACAGGGTTTTCAAAGTTGTTCTAAGATTGTGTTTTGTTACCTGTCCCCGAGATCATGAAAAGGTGTTAGGGGGCACTCAGAGGATGTTTTAAAGTAAGTTGCTAAGTGGGATAGCAGAGACAAGCTCCCTTCAATCAAGGACATGAGGAAACTAAACAATTGTGACAATCCAGGGACTCGCATAGTTGTCTTTCTGCAATTAATGCAGAAAGATTTCCCGAATTCAGTTTTACAATTTACCGCTGTGGGATTATCAACACCAACCTCCTGATTGTTGATAGCTTCATATATCTCAGACTTTGCAATCAGCAGAAATAATCTGTCACATGGACATTGCAAAAGCTGCAGCTGTTATGTCCAAGCTGAGTAACAGAGTGTGGAAAAACAACAACCTGACTGAGAACACCAAACAGCAAGTTTACTGCTTGTGTTTTCATGTACACCCCTCTCAGTGATGAAAACTGGACACCAGGCTGGACAGGAGGCAAGGCTGAATAGTTCCCACCTTCACTGTCTCAGTTGTGCCCTTGGCATCTCTTTGAGGTCCTGGGGCACCCTAATTCCATCAGCATATATTCATTACTCAAACAACAACATTCATCGAATGAATGAATGCTGTATATCTAAAGAAGTTCTATGTAGTAAATTGGCCAGCAGGTTATGACTTGCTGGATATTCATGCCTTAGCTGGAAAGACAACGGCAAACAAGATGTGAAGATTGACACAGCCAGCTGGATGACAATCACTGTAGTGATTAACTGTTTGCTTGGAAAGGCAATGAAAGAGATGGGGAGAAACAGAAAGCATGACTGAGGGACAGGAGACCTCATTGACCACAGAGGCTAGCAAACTTTGCACCACTGTCTTCACTAGCATCAGGTACAGCAGCAGAAATTGCTGAGCCAGAATGTGGCTCCTGAGCTAAACTGCGTAATATTTAATACAGAGTTGATCACCAAGGTCAACAGTGGCACAGTGGGATACACGGTGGCACTGCTGCCTCACAGCACCAGAAACCCGGGTTCAATTCCAGCCTCGGGTCACTGTATGTGAGAGTTTGTATATTCTCCCCATGTCTGCATGAGTTTCCTCCAGGTGTTCCAGTTTTGTCCCACAGTCCAAGATGTGCATGTTAGGTTGATTGGCCATGATAAAGTGACTGTCATATTAGGAAATTAACAGAGTAAATATGTGGGGTTATGGGAATAGAGCCTGGGTGGGATTGTGATCGGCATAGACTCAGTAGTTTGAATGGCCTCCTGCTGCAGTATAGGGATGTCTTGATGCCTGAATGATGTAACCATATCAGTAACATTCTCTTTGAAGGTGTAATCCATTGTTTCATGAGATGGAAAGTTGCAAGTCTAGGACCACAATTAGTAAGCTACTGAACGCTGTTCTTCCTGTTTGTTTCCCAAATTAACACTATACTTAGTTTTCAACTCTATTCTTTCCTAGAACTTCAAAACTGAATTTCCTTACCTCCTTCAATTTTTCCCGTGTACCAACAGAGAAGATATTTTGATTCACTGTTTCTTCTGTTTTATTACTTCCACCCTTGATGATGTCCTGCACTGTGGAATTTGTATATTCTCCTTAGATTATCAATAGTAAAAATGACCCTATCAGTCATTGGCATGTCAGTCAATCTGCAATATATTAGTCCATGCATTCAGTGGCTATCTATAAATGGTCATTTGTCTGCATGCTGTTCTGCTGTTTCTACATGAATGTCAGTGAATATCTTATAACTATATTCAGACAACTGCGTTTTCAGTTACTTAATGGTTATCAAAGAAGGTACTCCTGATAGTTAAACTTACACATTACAAAAATGGATCAATATCCTTCAAGTTAGCTGCCTATATATTGAACTTCAGACATGGCTTTTAAATTGCTGAAGATCATTGTATATTTCTCTGGCAGTATTTCAATTAATATAATCAGTCTTGATACAGTAGATTAGCTGAACTGCATAGTTACTGGTACTGGTACAATTAGCGTTAGAAATTAACTAAATCCTATTGTGCTCCCTAGTTCTGTTGTTTAATGCAGACACATCGAATGGAAAAAGACTCAGCAGGACAGACAAGATTGGAAACTCAACAATATGTGTGTGTAGGGTAGGGGAGGAGGGCAGGGGAAAGTGGTGAGGAGATATATTTGTGTGATACACCAAGCTGTCTTACATTTCTTTCTGACTTATGGCTTTATAATTTTGTACAACCATTGAAACTATGAGCCAAGAATTCACAATAGCTCATTGGATAAACATATAACATGATCCATTAATCAAATCAAGAGCAACAAAGGACATTTACAGTTCATTTAATGATTGCTTCACGGGTTCTTGTTTTGCACGGTGATTGAATCTGTCTTTTCTGTACAGCTAATTAAAAATTTTATTTGTTTTTATCACACAACATGATCTTTTCTGAGGTGAACTTTGGGACATAATATTCTGATCTGCGTCCATCCCCTTTTGATCCCTGAGCTGTGTAAGATGATTTTTTGGGGGAAAATGAGTAGTTGTCTCCCTGAGTTCAGAGAGAGAAAGCTTGGTTAGAATCCTTGCTGTACATTGCTATCAGAGATCTCTTCTCGAAAAAAATATGTGTATGGATGATTGTGCTCTGCCATGATGTGATTCCTATCATGGCTGATTATTCTCTTCTTTAAGTGCACACATGAAGAAGGCTGCTATTATCAACAATACGATAATACAATGGTTAGCACTGCTGCTTCACAGCTCCAGGAACCTGGGTTTGATTCCTGGCTTGGGTCACTGTCTGTGAAGTTTTCACATTCTCCTCGTGTGTGTGTGTGGGTTTCCTCCCACAGTCCAAAGATGTGAGGGTTAGGTTGATTGGTTATGCTAAAATTGCCCCTTATTGTGTTGAGATATGTAGGTTAGAGAGATGAGTGGGTAAAATATAGAGGGATAAAGGGTTAGGGCCTGGGTGAGGTGGTAGTTGGTACAGACTTGAAGGGCCGAATGGTCTCTTTCTGTACTGTAGAGTTTCTATGATGATTCTATGATCTGTAGATCGCTATCAGTTGATACAGTTTGCAACTGTACAAAACTCTAGTGCGGCCGCACTTGGAGTATTGTGTGCAGTTCTGGTCCCCACATTATAAGAAAGATGTGGAGGCATTGGAGAGGGTACAGAGGAGGTTTACCAGGATGTTGCCTGGTATGGAGGGCAGGTCCTATGAAGAGAGGTTGAAGGATTTGAGGTTGTTTTCGTTAGAAAGGAGGCGGCTAAGAGGGGATCTTATTGAAGCATATAAGATGATTAGAGGTTTAGATAGGGTGGACAGTGATAGCCTTTTTCCTAGGATGGAGAAAGCTAGCACGAGGGGACACAGCTTTAAATTAAGGGGTATGAGTTATAGGACGGATATCAGAGGTAGGTTCTTTACTCAAAGAGTGATTAGGGAGTGGAATGCCCTGCCTGCAGCTGTTGTAGATGCGCCAAGTTTGGTGGCGTTTAAGAGGTTAATTGATAAGTATATGGAAGAGAAGGGAATGGTTTAGTTTGGAGGGGCATTGCTTTTTATTTTGGTCGGCACAACATCGAAGGCCGAAGGGCCTGTTCTGTGCTGTAATGTTCTATGTTCTATGTTCTATATCTTCAGCAAAAGAGAACACTGGAATATGGGAAAATAAAAAAGAATGAAACCAAAGACACAGATATCATTATGATGAAAATTGACAATATGTTTCTTGTTATTTTTTGTAGAACTAAGAGACCTTCATCTGGGTGTGGCATGCAGTCAGCTTTTCTGCAGTTCTGGGGAACCTTTATCTCAAACCCTGTCAGTTTACTGCTCACCAAGTTACAGTCTATTTAGTGCATAGTTCAGAAGTTATGTGTCGTTGGTTGCATTTTGCCTTTATTGCGTCCCTAATTAAAATGTTTATTCATTTTTGTCAGGCAAGACAATCAAGTCTAAGGTGAACTTTGCAATTTGGAATTAAAATGCGCTGACCCGTGAAGTCTTAGAATAATCCAATTAGGCTGGATGCCCCGAACTTTGAACTGCTATGAAGCAGCTTCCTAACTGTTGGCTAGCTTCTCAAAAGTAATCTTGTAGTCAGCAGCTACCAAGGTATTTACAACAGTGAGATAAGGGCTCTCGTGTGGAGTCAGCAACTGGATGTGTACTTAACATTGTTCCGGCTCAATAACACTCAACGCCCAGGACTTCAGCAGTTCTTAGCAGCATCATATGTGAGTCTAAGCACAACAATCAATATTGTGCAGCAGACAAGTATCTGTTTTATGTACATGGAGGAGTTAGTTTTTGTTCAGCGTGTGTAATGTGGTGTCAGTTTCCTTCACGTCTATTGATTGGCATTAAATGGAAGGGTCTTGTTGTACATTTGCTGTTGAACTGGCAAATAGTCCTGAATAAGTGTCACCAGTGAATTGCTTCAGGGTAATGAAATATGTTGTAATAATTTTTAAGGTGTTGGGACCACATTCCCTAGTTTAATTTGTCTTCCTGCAAAATTGGCCGGGATTCTCCCAGAAAAGTTCTAAGTTCCCAATGGGTGGGAAAATTGCAGTAAATGCCATTTTTCAGTGCAACTTTCAGAATTACCTCTGACATTCTGTGTATCACAGAAGTGGCCTAGCAGGATCCACGCTGGTAAGCAGAGGGCGGGGTCTATTTTTGTCTGAAAGGCCGGCAACATATTGCTGAGTGAACTATTGCGCATGCGTTGATCGGTCAGCGCTGAGATCAGTGCATGTGCAGTGACCCCCACATTGCCAGATTTCATATCACTGGCCAGCACATCACTGACCAGCCCTGCAACATCCCCCTATCCCTAGCCACCCCCCCCCCCCATTCCCTCAACTGCTGGCCTGCTTGATCTCGACGCAGAGATGCCGGCGTTGGACTGGGGTAAACACAGTAAGAAGTCTGACAACACCACATTTAAATCCAACCGATTTATTTGATAGTAAACTCACAAGCTAGGTTGAAAGCCTGTGAGCTTACTATCAAATAAATAAGTTGTATTTAAACGTGGTGTTGTCAGACTTCTTACTGCTTGATCTCCCCAGGCCAGTCTCAGTGTCCTGATTTCCCCAATGACCATTCCAATCCACCATCCCTGACCATCTCTGACTGCCATGCACCCCCCCCTCACCTCCAGCCCCACCCCACCCAGAAGGTCCAATCATCCACCTCCACCAAGACAGCCAGCCATAATCTTCCCTCAGCCAGTGATTCCAATGCAAAATAGCTACAGGTCACCCCCACCAATGGACCTCCCCAGTAGACCCTGCCCCCTTGGCATTGCCCAATTTTATTGCAATATCAGTTTGCTTCTTGTGCAGTGCCAGTGTGCCAGGCTGGCACTGCCCAAGGGACACACCTCCTTACCTCAAACTTCTTTGGGAGGCCTCAAAGTCCTCTCTTCCCTCCAGTGGGATCAATCCCTCTTTTCCCCATTAGTGGAAAATTGTCGTAAATCCCACTGGAGTGAATCATTCCTGGTTGGTGAAGGAGGCTCTAGTGGGACTGGAGACTTCAATCTCAGGCCCACTAATGAAACAGAGATTGTGATTTTCATGCTGTAATCAGGTCCATGCTGATTTCTGACATGGAGCTGAGGATGCTGAAAAGCCTGGTTCTGGAGATGCATGGAGGCCACGATGCCTAGCAGGAAGCTCGTAAAATGGCCCCTGCTGATATCTCCTGGCCTGCTGCACAACTTGAGTAGCACAGCCGGCTGGAAAAATCACTCCCCAAGGTTTTCATTCACTTCCACAGCGAACTATTGCACCAAAATTATTCAGTAGCAGATAAATTTCCCAATTAAATCTGGATGGATAATGAATTAAAATTGAACGCCAGAGGAAAACTGAGAGTAACATTTGAACTCATAACATTTAAACAACATTCAGCTGAGTACGAAACTACAGACCAAGCAAAACATTAAGTCAGCGGGAGACAAAGTCTGAGGTTATGCATGGCATGCCAGGTTGTGGTTGTCAGAGATCCACCAGTGTATCTCCAGCGTACATTCTCAGGGCAATGTCCTGGGCCAAACCATCATCAGTTATTTCAATGTAAGGGCAGAGCTGGACTGCTCAGTGATAATTCCACCAAGATATCTTGCAATATGACCTTGCAAGATGGTCATCCGAACATACGCACTGGTCCACACACACACAGAAATGCAATGACATGCACACATCAGTTTACCCAGCAGACTGTCAGTTTATTATGCTGATTTGTGGATTCCATGGATCTGACACATCACTTAGTCAGCAGGGAGTGCAGAATACCCAGCCCACAAAAATGTTGTTAACACTTGGAGAAAATATTAAAGACTTTTGCTGAGAGTCACAGGATCTGTCTACACTCCCTGCTGTCTCAGCAAAACAGCCAGCACAATTCAGGACTCCACACACCCAGGACATTCTCTCTTCCACCTTTTTCTGTCAGAAAAAAGATATAAAAATCTGAGGTCATTTACCAACTGACTTGAGAACAGTTTCTTCCCTGCTGCCATCAGACTTTTGAATGGGCCCACCTTGCATTAAGTTGATCTTGCTCTCCATCCTGGCTATAACTGCAACACTACATTCTGCACTCTATTCTTTCCTTCTCTATGAACGGTATGCTTTGTCTGTATAGTGTGCAAGAACAATACTTTTCACTGTATATTAATACATGTGAGAACAATAAATCAAATCAAATAAAAATTGCGGCCTCCCACACAACTATGCGAGCATGTCATTGGCAGCAATGCAACTTTGACTCCACAGTGTAACAAAGCAGTTCAAGAAGCATGATGAATTATGGACTTTGTAAATAAAGGCATCAGGTACAAAAACCAGGAAGTTATATTAAACTTAGAAAAAAGAACACTACTTTGGCCCCCCAGAATTGTGCCCAATTCTAAGCACCAGATCTTAGAAACAACAAGGACGCTTTGCAGGTGTACGGCAGAGATCTATCAGAATGGTACTCTTAGGGAGATAGATTCGAGAATGTGTATGTGGGGGAGGTGAGATTTCTCACTGGAGAAGAGAAAGCTGAGGTAATTTGATGGGAGTTTTTAAATCATGAAAAGTTTACGTAAAGCAAACAGAGAGAACCTAATCCCAATGGCTGAATAATCATTAATGACAGGGCACCGATTTGAAATGATTGGCAAAAGAATCAGAGGCAACATGAGAGAAGACCTTCCTTTATGTAATGAATGGTTAGGATATGCAATTTCTTTCCTGATACGATGCAAATATTTCTTTCATTCATGGATCGGGGCGTCACTGGCTGGCCAGCATTTATTGCTCATCCCTAGTTACCCTTGAGAAGTTGGTGGTGAACTGCCGTTTTGAATCACTGAAGTCCATGTTCCATGGGTTGACCCACACTGCTGGTAAGGAGGGAATTCCAGAATTTTGGCCCAAAGACTGCGAAGGAATGATGATGTACTTCCATATTAGGTTGGTGAGTGGCTTGGAGGGGAACTTGCAGGTGGTGGTGTTACCATTTATGTGCTGTCCTTGTCCTTCTAGATAGAAGTGTTCATGGGTTTGGAAGATACTGTCTAAGCATCTTTGGTGAATTGCTACTGAGTGTTGGTGATGGAGAGCACATTGATTCAATAATAACCCTCAAAAGAGAATTGGATGAATATGTGAAAGAAAAAAATTAAAGGAAACAATTGGGATCTTTTGATTTCAGTGTGTCTTTAAGAATTTTTTTTAAGTCATGTTCACTGCAGTTTGTAAACAGACCTTTTGGTTTCATTGTAGCACTGGCTAGCTGCTTAGATGTCTTCCTACTGTTGCTACAATTGTTTAAATTGTATTTTGTTTATTTTTTACTCTGGGTCTCAGGTATTTTCTGGGATTTATTCATGACCTTGCATTTTGAGGGGGAAGATTGGTTGACAAGTCAAAGTCAGATGATTCCCCCGCAGAAGAATTCAAGAGTTCACTTTCAATTTTGAGCCTAAAATCAGGAGTGTCCCAGTTGTTAAGTGGCAGGCAGGTTTTCTCTCTCTCCCTCCCTTTCTCTCTGCGATTGAAACTTCTGCTGACTAGCTAGAAGCAAAGCTTCTTGCCTTCCTGGAATGAAAATTCTGCTGTTCATGGTTTGCTAGCTAGTACCTAGAACCTCTCTCTCTCCCTGGTGTTTTGGGAAGCTGTTCTGACTTCAGGCATGTCTGTGTTTGTACCAATAGAACCGCTGTATCCAACCAAAGGACTAATTGCAACATCACACGTGGATTCAAATTTTCTATGCTAAACCTGTGGCAAGGGTTTTGTTTATGAGATTTGTTTGCTTGGAAAAATATTTAGCTGTTAAGGTTCATACAATATCGTGGGTTTTTTTCTTCTTGTTAGTAATTGGTAAAAGTTTTTGCTAATTTTCTTTCTATACATGTTAACTATATTCTTAAATAAACTTTGTTTTAGAAAAGCTCCCTGGTGGTCATTTGAATCATATCTGAAATGAAAATCTCATGTTCACCCTAGCCTTCAATTACATGTTTATCCTCGCCAAATTCAAACTGCAAAACTTATGATTCCGGCAGACTTAAAAAAAACACTTTGGAGTTTCTGCTCTGAATTATAACAAACTAGTTAGCCTGCTCTCCAAAAGAACGAAGGCAAATCAGTGTGTTTATGGGTTCCTTCTATGCTGTACCTTTCTATGAATCTGTTGGCATTAGGTTGACAAGGAACATGCAATCTTTGCATTGCTAATTGCCAACTAATGATCATCTCCAGGAAGAGGATGACAAATCTTCTCCTGCCTGATTTGAATTAGTTATGGAATACTCACCACTTGTCTCTTGTCTGGATGGGTGCACTTCAATGACATTCAAGGTCAACATCTGCACAAGTCAGAACAGTTTGTTTAAGTAGTAGTCCTGTTGAACTGAATCTCTATTCACTTTGCCATCACCTTACTTTCTCTAGTTCTACATGCCTGATTTATAGGATTCACTAACACTGCATTTTGATGATACATAACATTATTGGTTGATGTTTTCAGATCACGTTATTCTAACATGAAGTGAATGACACGTTTCTTTACTGTCCCCATTGCTTTTCTGCTATTGTGGATTTATACCGCAAGTTGTTAAATGTGTAAGCCAAAGATATGTTCAGTATTTGAACCTACGTGAGGTAGATAAATGACAAAGCTGAAACCAGAACTGCCAATTTTAATCAGAAAGTTCATTGCTTTTACAATAAAGGAGGAAAGAAGAAAACTAATAATATTTCTAAAATCCAGAATATTGAGCCAATATTAAACTAGTAATGTCATTCATTAATCCATTGTAAATGCACCTATTCTTCCAGTACACATTCAGAAATTGATTGGAAGAATCTTTCTTTATCTTATATAAACAAAAATGTTCATTGTTTATACAAAATAAAGAAGGATTCTTCCGATCAATTTCTCAGTGCGTACTGGAAAATCCAACTTTGTCCAGCTTGTTGAAAAGTTCTTCTTGGTTACCCAGATATCAGAGATGATTCTATCCACTGAACCTTAAATAACTTGGCTGTGCAGTTAGTAATGAATATATTACAAAGAAGGACAATGATAAAAGCAGTGGTTTGAACAGAATTTGTGTCAAAAGCTCTGAAGCAAGTCTTGAATCCAATCCAGTTAAATCTTTTAAGTCTAATATAGCTTCTCTGCAATATATTAAATGATTCAGGGAAGATTCACAATCTTTGCAGATTTCACTGATACAAGCTATATAATTCTGAGCTTTAATCTTAGCAAATTAAGCCCTGAGGATTAAGATACTGGAAATTCTCCAAGTCTGACAGGACCTACGGGAAGGGAAACAGAGCTGGGACGACACGGTGGCACAGTGGTTAGCAATGCTGCTTCACAGCGCCAAGGGCCAGGGTTTGAGTCCCACTTGGGTCACTGTTTGAGTGGTCACTGTTTGCTCTGGTTTCCTCCCACAATCCAAAGATGTGCATCTTAAATGGATTGGCCATGCTAAATTCTCCCCCAGTGTACTGAACAGGCACCAGAGTGTGGCAACAAGGGATTTTCATAGCAACTTTGTTGCAGTGTGAATGTACCCCTACTTGTGACTAATAAATAAGCTTTAGATTAAGATCCTTGATCTAAAATGTTAACTCTGTTACCTTCTCCACAGATGCTGCCAGACCTGCCGAGTATTTCCAGCATCTACTGTTTTTAATTTCAGATTTTCAGGATCCACAGTATTTTGCTTTTGTTTTAGTGCATAGTGCTGAAGAATGATTTATTCTGCTGTTGCTGATGGTGAAGTGGACTACTTTTATGGAGAGTCGATTAGTATTGTGGCTTTTCAGTTCTTGGGCCTGGATTCAATTCAATTCTGCTTGGCGTAACTCTTCCTCTTCGGCTACTCAAAGGCAAACGGCTGTAAATAGTTTCAGTCAGATTCTGTAGGGCACAGTGTGACAAAAACTGCTCATGTTTGCTGTAGTTTTACACTAAAGTGATAGTCTTGCACATGTAGAACATAGAAAATAGCATTTTCACAAGTGAGCAGGAGCTGTTTTTTCGAGATGTTGTATGTTATATAGGCAGAATAAGAAGTCTCACAACATCAGATTAAAGTCTGTTGTGAGATTTCTTACTATGCTTACTGCAGTCCAATGCTGGCATCTCCACATAAGGGCAGGATACAGGGACACTATATGGGCAGAGCACAAGGACATGCTTGAGGAATCTCATCTTAGAACTGTTCTCTCGTAGAATGCAAATATCACTACTAACCTTGAGATGCACCAAAAAGTCTCCAAACATTTTATTTAAAATAGTTTTTAATCAAGAATCAATGCTGGTATTTTACCAGAACTGAAAGAGCATGTTCCTATCCAAATGTCTCAAATCCCATTCAGTTATACCCTGGGAGAGCAGAATGATTCCATCTCACCATTGAAGGATGGAACCATCTGAATTTAAAACAAATGTAGAATGCAGCTTCTTTTCTTTAATAGGTTTAATTATTAATGTTTTTTTAAATGTTCTACTCTTGCAGTATTGTAGTTGAATACTTAACATTAGCACTCTGCTTCATCTTCATTCTTTGTGTTTTATTCCTAACTGTCAGTGTTGGAAAGCCATTTGTCACAGCTACACATAATCCTATATTACCTAATGTATATACATATCATGGGGGGAATGACAGGGGATGGGAATTATGACTAGGGCACTGGTTGTATATCAGGACACAGATGCACATTGACCATCCGTGTCACAACACTAGCGTTAAAGCCCAACAGATTTACTTGGCATTGAGAGCTTTTGGAGCACTGCTTCCTCATCAGATGAGAGGTCATCAACTGATGAATGAGAGCACTTCAAAAGCTCTTGATACCAAATAAACCTGTTGGGCTTTAACTTGGTGTTTGAGACTGCTTGCTGTGCCTACCCCATTCCAACGCCAACAACACCACATCATGGCATGCACGATAGAGTAATCAGGATACCATATATGTGACAAATGCACAGAATGAGTGGCAGGATATGCAAAATGTGATCTAGATACGTGCAACATAGGACACAAGAAGCTGGCAATAACATGGATAAGTGGTCAGGGTTTTGCCTTTGTTGTGTCATCATATAGATTAATATCTGTATTTGACCAAGATTTATATGGTTAGTGTTAGCTGAACCAGGCATGACAGGTCCTGAGAAGGAAAACTTTTAAATATAAATAATCTGGAATGGCTAGGGAATGAGCACAGAAAATCAGACATGGCTTCAGAGATTTTAGAAAGCAAGGCTGACAGTTATGTTCCAATCATTACGTGTACAAAACTTCTCATTATGATTTCTGATATCATTCAATTGTAGTTATAATTATTGGTGAAAATAATGCCTTCGCTGTGTTAGAACAAGTGAAGATGGAAGATTTGTAATATGTTTCCACAGAATACATTACAGTGAAAGAACATGCTTTCTGGAGAGTAGAAATTATCTGACTGTAGCTTTCCACCTGTTTCTGTCCCTGCTGTCCATTTTACAGAGTACAGCTCTGTAGACACTTGCAGCCCTCCGATTCTCCTTCAAATCTGCAGATATGAGAACTGACAGGAGATTGGGCAGGATATTTAATTTTGGAAGTTTTGCTGTCAGGATCAATCTTGTTTAATCCAATGATTCAGCAGGAGTTACTGGATAGCAATGATTGAGAAACCAGGCTGACCTTTCTCTTAGCAACATGCAGTATTATCAACAATCTTCTTTCATTCGGAGTGTCTTTATCCATCTAACTGTTGAAAAAGTTGTTGCAATTTGGGAGTACCTAGAGATTGTTTGAAATTGTATACCAAAGATTAATACTTTGGTATAGAGCCAGTACTGTTAATTATTGAAGTTAAATACTGTAAGTCCTCTCTAGGCTCTGCCTGCCTCAGCATAGCTTTTCCTTCCTCCCTGTTGACAAAGTGCTGACTAGTTTGGTTGCTCTTTAAAGCTGCAGTAAACCTTTAGACCATGCGTCATCTGAGATTTCCAGTCCAGATGACTGTGTAACACAATCATGCTTATGGCGAATGAGTGGTGACCAGCTGCAGTCAGTATCATAACACAAGCTCTGGTTTATTTCTCCCCAGTTCATGTGACACACTTGCAAATTTTAAACTGATTTCAGTTTGACTGACAGAAGTTTGGAAGGGGAGACATTCCCTGTAGCTTTGCTTATGAGTATTCAATATCCTTGTAGTGAGTCTTTTTACAATTTGTAGATTCTGATACAGAAATACACTGCAGCAAACATACATAACTTGCTCATGCATAGGGCATAATATTTAAAGGCTGCTTTCTACGTTAGCTGAGTTATTTGTTCTGTCAGCAATTCTCAGCATGACTGCCCTGACTATTTTCCTAACTTTCTTCATGACCTTTTCTAATAAACACATTGCCTGCTAAAACATAATAGACAATTCTGTCATGCTGTATCTCAACTTCATTTACCTGTCTTTTCTGTATATCGTTCATACTACTTGATAAAGAGCCTCAGATTTTCACAATCCTTTATGAAAAGGTTTATCCACATTTTAAACGGTTGAGTTCTAACTTTAAAATTATTCTGTTTGCTCCCCCCGCTCCCTGCTCTCTGTAGGAATTTGTGTCCAAAAAATCGGCAATTAACTTTGCCGCTTTGTCTTTCTCCATTATGTCAGTGCTCTTCCACAGTTAAGGGCTGGAATTCTCCGCTCATTCATGCCCTGCCATCACTGCAAGCGAGGACAGAGAATTTGGTGCTCAGCCAAATGCAGCGGGATCAGAGAATCCCACTGGCGCAAACAGCTGGAGAATGTCCAAGATGTCTAGAAAATGAACACAATGTGGAATTTTATCAAATTGCATATGTAATAGAGGGATGTCATCTGATGATGATGATGGAGATTGTAAAATCATGCACATAATGTTTAGTCTGTACTATTGGTGGATGAGGTTACCCATTGACAACACATATTGAGAAAATTATTCAATATAGTGTATGCGATGTCAGCATTTCTCATTTAAATAAAATGGTATGATATAGATCTACAGATATTGGAAGTCCCATTCTATCAGGCCAAGTGATATTCTTTATGTGAAACCCTAAACAGTGAAGGAGTTGGATATAGTTCTTGGGACTAAAGAGATCAAGAGATATAGGGGAAAGGCAGAATCAGGGTATTGAATTTGATGATCAGCCATGATCATAATGAAGGCTAAAGGGCTGAAAGGCCTACTCCAGTTTCTATTTTCTGTGCATGTTTCTATGTATGTGAACACTGCAGATTTAGCAATGGTAAGCCTGATAGTTGAAGCCAATCTCATCATCACTCATTGTCATCCAGACTTGAAACTTTGGCTCCACTCTCTCTCCACAGATGCTGATAGAACTGCTAGATTTTCCAACATTTTTCAGTGACTGTAAAGCCGCATCTAAGTGTTGTTGTCTGTGAAGAAACCATACGCTAGTATATAGAAGAGACACCACACAAGCCACTGCTTTAAAACAGCATTTGTACAATAAGTAAATCAAAAGCAATAACATCATGAATGTTGGGTCTGTGAGTCAAAGCTGTACTGCGCCAGAACCCATGTGGTGCATTATTTACTTAGTGAAAAGTTTAAGAAATTTCAATCTTCTCATTTTTCAGTGCAAGTACTTTAACCTTTTGTTGGTTTTATTCCATTTTTGTTCTGCCACCAACAATAGACTCAGATTCAAACCGATGAGGAGGATTTTTGCAGACATAGTGTCCCTGGGCATTGGTCAGTGTATTGCTGCCTGGATATTGAAGCTAATATCTATTTTTAGTGTGTAAAAATGTAGGGCAAGTCAATATGGGACGCAAGGAGCACGTGTGCTAATGCAGCAAGATAATGTTTCTTGAATAAATGACGTATTTTTGGTTGCTTTTCAGTTATTTGAGAAGATCGACATAACAATGGCCTCAAACATCAGCCACATTCTCAGTAATGGAGTGCACAATAAAGAGGTTTTTATGTTTCACTGAAGCCTTTTTATAAATCACCTGTGGTTTACCTGAGAGTGCTGGGCAATCTGAATTATTCATACCCCATTCTTCACAGCTTTAGTTTATAGCTCAGAAGCACCAATCACACTCCCATCAAGTCACAGTTTGTATGTTTAGAAGGAAAGGGTTTGAATTCAAGTGGAGGATTTAATGTTAAAAAAAGAACCCTTTGGGAGCTCACCAGCAAATGCTCTTGGTATTGAACAAAGTTAATTGAACTCAACAGTTAGGGTGCTATCATTCACTTAAGGTACCCTTAAGTGAGGAGGAAATCCACCCATGTGGGATCGATTTTAACCCAACTGGCCTGATATTAAACTAATAAGAGTAGATCAGATCACCCAATTTCATTTCACTGAAAAATATGGTGGGTGCAAACTGGGTGACTAATCTGATCCCATCAATTTCCCATTGATGCGATGGGGAAGGGGGTGCTGATTAGAATCATAGAATTCTACAGTGCAGAAGGAGGCCATTCGGCCCATTGGGTATGCATTGACCACAATCCTACCCGGGCCCTATCCTCATAAACCCTTGCATTTACCTTAACTTGTTCCCCTGATATTAATGGACAATTTAGAATGCCAATCCACTTAATCTGTACATCTTTGGAATGTGGGAGGAAACCGGAGCACTGGTGGAAACGCACAAAGTCATAGGGAGAATGTGCAAATTCCGCACAGACAGTGACTCAAGCCGGGAATTGAGCCCAGATCCTTGGCACCATGAGGCAGAGCTTGAAATGACTCCCATAATTCCTGTTCCTGGTCATTATCCAGTGACTTTTGCTGAAAGGTGTACATGCATGTATGTACGTCCATTAGGGAAGGGTAAGACTGGAATCAACTGTGAGGCCACACATTGAAAAATTACCTGCTGGCACTTACAGTCCAGGCTTGCATGCAAAGACCATTCGTGTAGGTTATCAGAGGGCCGCCTGACTTTGAATTCTATCCCAACGTCTTCAACAAGAAATGGCGAGGGACAGATCCACCATTCATCCTGGTTACACCTGACACTGAACAAATCAAAATCCCCCTGGTAAATTCATGTAAAAGTGCCGACTCTGACTGCAAATCTCTTTGGGAAATGAGATACACATTTAGTCCAGCAGCTGAACCACCTCCTTGAAGTGTGTATTTAAAGTAGGCTGGAGAGATTTTCCTGGTAATGAGCATTTAGTGCAGAAGCCAGTTCAAACTCTTAGTCTGGACAACGTGAGGGCCCCTTCACTGCCCTGCCGACAGGCTGTTAAACTGTCATGTAAACCACAGGCAGCAAATTCCCTGCTATCAACTCCAAATCAGAAATATCCTTACATTCTGATAAAATTTGATGGTGATAAACTTGCAATCTCATTGATATTTCAACATCAATTCAGAAAATAAATTTAAATCACCCTTTGCAGTGGTGGCTTGATAATCAGACCTTGTTTGAGGGTGACTACTGCTGATGGCCAAGGAATGTAACCCGTTCCTCATCATAAACATAAGACTCTAAAACACATCTAATTTTAATGGGAATGTTTTGCCTAAACATTTGCATTAACACCTGAGGCAGGCAATTTTCCCAACTCCTCTTTGAATACCGACTGATTTATTGGGTTTATGTAGCACCGCTTGTGGAACTGTGGCCAAAAACCAGAGAGGCCCCAAATTCAATTCAAGATGGTTTTACCTCAGGTATGCAGGAACTAAACAGCCACAGTCCAGATACTCAGCACCTCATGCTGGTGGCAGGACGATGGGAATAATTAGTTATTCAACAATGCCTGCTGACAAGTACTCATATGTTTTACAGATGAGGTTAGTTCAGATCAATTGTCATGTCTCCCAAGTTGGAGAAACCTGCTGACTGAGATTCTGAAATGATGCATGAAATGTTGCTTTGAAGAAGCAGGTACCATCCAAAAAATATTTCTGTTCAGAGTCAAAAGAAAATGAAGGTTAGATGTGTGGGTTATGTTGATTGGCCATGCTAAATTGTCCATTAGTGTCAGGGGGAATTAGCAGGGTAAATACATGGGATTATGGGGATAGGGTCTGGGTGGGATTGTTGTTGGTGCAGACTTGATGGGCCAAATGGCCTTATTCTGCACTATTGGGATTCTGTGATTCTAGGAGAGATGGACTTCAGCAGTTCAACAAAGAAGGCCCTTCATCAGAGCCAAGAGCAAAGAAAATCAGCAGAGATTATACTATTGGGGGAGTGTGGGGGAGGGATGTGGAATTAGACGAAGGGAATGTAAATGAGGATTCAGAAGGCTGAGAAAAGTGCTAAGAATAAGGGTTATCTAGACCTGAAACGTTGGCTCTCTTCTCTTCCCACTGATGCTGTCAGACCTGTTGAGATTTTCAAGCATATTCTGTTTCTGTTTCAAATTCCAGCATCTGTAGTATTTTGCTTTTATCTTGTTGAACTGGCCACATTAGATCATCACATAAGGGCTGGGACTTCAATTAGTAATGGTCAGAGTAACAAGCCACCCTGTTGTATTAACATATTAATGATGATCTGCATGGAACTGCATGAGCCTTTGATTTTAGTAACTGCACTTTCAGATGATGGAACTTAGGCACTGGATAATATAATGAATTGTAACTGTGTCCTAGAACCTCTGGTGGTTTTGAATAACCAATTTGAAAAATTCTTTAAAAAAGAGAATGCAATGGAAAACAAGGTGGATTTTCACCTGGAGTAACATTTCCAAAAAGTCCATTTTGTACTTGTCTACTCCCAAATAGAGTGAGACTGCTTCCTGGAGCTGGAATGATGTCTGATTTGTAATATACCAGAGCTGAAGCCTCTTTAGCTCTGAAATATTATTTTGGCAAATCCAACTGAGTATAGCTGGCAGATTAAGAGTGTATTCAATATTTTATACAGAAATACAATCTGAGAATTGTTTTCATATGAATCTTAAAAATATTAGCAGACAGATACTTAAAAAGTAATTCATGTTCACAAGTCTGTTATTTTAGCAGAGGTCCTTATCTATTAAAATAAACAAGTTAATAACTGTGTTAAAATATTACACAGAAAAATATCTTGTGAATGCATTCATCTACTTCAATCCAAAGGCTTGGATGTATCTTGAATTGGATCTTCTCTGCAATTGTCATCCTGCCAAGTAGCCTCCACCCACAAGATTGCATAAGATCATGGCTAGTACTCCAGCTCGCCTCACAGGGGTGACTACTCGAAAAGGGGAAGGTCCCTTCAGCTTTACCCGGCTGTTTTTCCAGAAGGATTTCCGGAACTAATATTGACTCCTCAGGACGACTGCAAATGCCCATTGCAGGTTGAAACTCATCTCATCTGAAAATTGAAAGCAAGTTTGGCTCTTTGCTGATGACACCTGAAAGACTGCCCCAGACTTACAGCCAAATGGAGAATTTCCTATGATGAGCTGTGCATGATTGCAAATATAGTACTGCCTAAAAGTAGGTGGCTACTGTAAGTCAAGCTTGGAAATTTGCAATGAAGAATTTGCATTCAAAATTTTGAGATATATATAAAATAATATTTGAGAATGAAAAGGCTTCCGCAACCAGCCATGCTTCATGGCAATAGACCTATAGAATAAGGATATTAGGCAGAGATGCTACACTGTGCATTGTTCAGAGATGTTACATTTATAAAGTGAGGTCTTGTGCACAGTATAATCTGATAAGATATGGTCTCTTTGACCGATTAGTAAACTTTTCACTTCATTGCACAAAGCTACTGATAGTTCCATTCAAATATGTAAACATCCTTGTTTTTCATAGATAAGTGGAAAGAACAATATATTCCAATGTATTTGAACCCTCACAGGAATATCTATCAGCTCCAATATTCTAGACAAAAGAAATTCTGCCCCAAAATACACTGGAGGAAGAAAGCTGGTACATTGTGGAAATTATGGAGGGAATGATTTAGAAAAATAAAAATTTATTTAGAAAAATAAATTTCCTAATTTTATTGAAATAGAGAATGGAATTCCTATTTCAAGCCTATTATAAGAAGTTTCTATAGGTATGTAAAGAGAAAAAGATTGACAAAAATGAATGGACCTCGCTCACACACACCGTCAGGAAAAAGGGAATTCAGAATGGGGAGCGAAGAAATGGCTGAAGAATGTCTTCTTCAAAAAGGAAGACATGAATAATGTACTGGAAATTCTGAGAAATGCATGTTTTAATCAGGAGCTGATGGAAATCAGTGTTAATAGAGAAATGGTTTTGGAGATATTAATTGGATTGAAGGTGGATAATCTCCAGACCTGATGATCTTCATACCACAGTACTTAAGGAAATAGATCTCCAAATAATAGATCCATTGTGTCATTATCCAAAATTCTTTGGACTCTGGAATAGTTCTGACAGATTGGAGGCTATCTAATGTAAGACCACTATTCAGAAAGGGAGGTAGAGAACTGAGCCTAACATCAGCAGTAGAGAAGTTGCTAGAGTCCATAGCATAACATTTGGAAACCTACTAGAAATCAATTAGTAGATTTGACCAGGGAGAAACAATGGATGTGATTTATTTAGACTTTCAGAAGGCCTCTGAACCAATGTATGTGGTTTACTTAGACTCATAGAACAGAACTCGATTTTTGATCTTCTCTATCCTTTGTCGGTGACGTCACCAGGTTCAAACCCATAACAAAATCTGGACAGAAACACACCAGTTTTCTTGCCAGAAGCAACACACTGTCAGTTTTTATAAGAATTAGCCCTAGCCTTTACACTGAAAGTTTTGTTGGGAAAAATATACCCTTTCCTGCATGAGAATTTATTTTCAGCATTCTGTATGTCTAACATGTTAATATTATCTTCTTAGGGTTACATGTTGACATGCAACAGTGCTGCCCAAGAAGTCTACAGCAATGGCAGTTCCAACTCCTCTCCTTACATGAATGGTAACAGTAAAGAACACGAGGCACAAAATGTCAAGAAAGTCCAAATGATTACATTCCAGAAAAATACAAGTGAACCTATGGTATGTTATCTTTCTGGGAAAGAAAATAATTTGTGTTGCTTTTTCATGATAAGCTTCAAATAGTCTAACTCCTGTCCTAAAGCGGAACAATCTCCACCTGTGAATCATCACTATCAAATCTCCTATCTGACATTGTCAAGGGTGAGCCAATCATTTTGCAACTCAGCACTAAGCCCAGCAAGGTCAAAGCTTCACCAGACTTTTGTCTTAACACTTGATCCCATTCTCTTCCTGCAACACTTGGCAATGCATTTCAAGCCTTGTCTAACCAGGAACCATGCTTGCCATTTCATGTTCGGTCTATTGCTGCCATTATTTAAATATATCTCCGAAATATTCTTCCTGACTACCTTATCCCCATTATTGCTAAAAATGATGTCTATGTCTTTATCACCTTCAGATTTAATCTTTTGAGTCACTTCCTGAATTACATCAATGGCTATTTTGTTGGCAGTGATGAACTTTGGGATGTCCTGTGATTGAAGAGATGCTACATAGAATCAAATTCATTCTGTAAACTTCAAATCATTCAGACTAACGCATCCATATTCAATTTCACTATCTTCTTCTTGCCAACTTCCTGTGTCAATCAGTTCATCAATTTCTAAATCCTTGTCCTTATTTCCAAATACTTCCACTGGCTCCCACCTCCATACCTTTGCAATCTCCTCTGGTTCTTCATCTTCAGCCATTTTTCCAGCACATAGAACATAGAACATAGAACATTACAGCACAGAACAGGCCCTTCGGCCTTCGATGTTGCGCCGACCAATATAAAACGCAATGCCCCTCCAAACTAAACCATTCCCTTCTCTTCCATATACTTATCAACTAACCTCTTAAACGCCACCAAACTTGGCGCATCTACAACTGCTGCAGGCAGGGCATTCCACTCCCGAACCACCCTTTGGGTAAAGAACCTACCTCTGATATCCGTCCTATAACTATCACCCCTTAATTTAAAGCTGTGTCCCCTCGTGCTAGCTTTCTCCATCCTAGGAAAAAGGCTATCACTGTCCACCCTATCTAAACCTCTAATCATCTTATATGTTTCGATAAGGTCCCCTCTTAGCCGCCTCCTTTCTAACGAAAACAACCTCAAATCCCTCAGCCTCTCTTCATAAGACCTGCCCTCCATACCAGGCAACATCCTGGTAAACCTCCTCTGTACCCTCTCCAATGCCTCCACATCTTTCTTATAATGTGGGGACCAGAACTGCACACGATACTCCAAGTGCGGCCGCACTAGAGTTTTGTACAGTTGCAACATGACGTTGCGGCTCCGAAATTCAATCCCCCTACCAATAAAAGCTAAGACTCCATATGCCTTCTTAACAACCTTATCGACTTGACTGCCTACTTTCAGGGATCTATGCACATATACACCAAGATCCCTCTGTTCATCAACACTACTAAGAATCCTACCATTAGCCCTATACTCTACATATTTATTATTCCTGCCATAGTGCATTACCTCACACTTTTCCACATTAAACTCCATTTGCCACCTCTCGGCCCAGCTCTGCAACTTGTCCAAGTCTCTCTGCAAACTATAACACCCCTCTTCACTATCTAAAAGTGATAGCACAGGTTTATTGTGCAGTCTCTTCCTCTTTCTGCTTTATCTTTAGTCATTTCCCATATTCTGGATGTCAATTTTAACTGCCTTTATCTAACACACTCCCTCTGTTGTTTGTACGATGTATCTCCTTGGTGCTGTTTTCAGCCTCCTTCCCTAACCTCTGCAGTTATGCCCACCAATTGTGAATTCCATTGGAGTTTTTCATTTACTGAAGAGCTGCTATAAATGTAATTATTATTGTTATTAATGCATTGACTTTCCTAGACAGTCTTCTTTCGTTTGAAAACCTAGACAGCCTATTAATCATTGTTGGAAGCATGATCCTGTACTCAATCACTTACCTACCCACAGGAATTATAATCAGATATTCACATTGTTAACCCCGTATAATTCACTCTCCTACTGGCTGGCATGGGAGGCTGATTGCAAATGCTTCACAGGCATACATCTCATGTGGGCTGTAAATGAACTCATCTGCTGAATTCAGAAAGTCCTCATCTCAGTTAAACTGCTGGGTTACCTCACATTCGGGAAACCTACCCAACCAAACCTAAAGTTGGAAATCTGAATAACAATGAGACTTGCAGCCTCACTGTCATATTAAAAATTACAATCTGGTTCCTTAAGTTTAAAATTAAATTTATTTCTTAGTGTAACAAAGTAGACTTACATTAACACTGCAATGAAGTTACTGTGAAAATCTCCTCATTGCCACACTCCGGTGCCTGTTCAGATACACTAAGGGAGAACGGCCAATGCACGTTTGGAACTGTTGGAGGGAACTGGAGCAGCCCCATGCAGACATAAGGAGAATATATAAGCTCCACACAGACAGTGACCCAAACTGGGAATTGATCTCAGATCCCTAGTGCTGTGAGGCAGCAGTGCTAACCACTGTGCCACCCAGTGAGTGGATTGGTTGCTCACTCACCTCCAAACTACATTAAAGCTGGAAATGGTTGGGATGGAGATCTGACACAAACTTGCCTGCTTTGTTCAGATCAGTTTCAGTTCCTTCACACTCTGGCACAGAACCCTTAATAGATGCAGGAATATTAGTTTCTCTGTCAATTTTGCTGCCATTCTGCAGATTCACAGGTCATTTGGAAAGATGTTTAATTTCACTTTTTGTGTCCACAGGGAATTACATTAAAGCTGAATGACAAGGGACGCTGTGTCATTGGGAGGATCCTGCATGGAGGGATGATTCACAGACAAGGTGTGAAACCTAAATAGGTGCTGTCCTCTTCTAATAGAATGCTTACATTTCCACCATATCTGAAACCCAATTGAGATTTTAATCTTCCATAATTTTTTGCCTCCTTTCCTTCTCTCCTCCAGCTGTGATTCAGGGCCATGAGAAGTGGGGTATCCACTATTGCCTCAATGGCCAAGCTTCCCGGGGTGGATGGTGAGAGTAGAATAGCCCATTCCACAGCCATTTCTGACCTTGTGCTCACCTGGTCTTCACAGAACTGAATTAGAAGCAGAAAAACTTGTTTTATTTCCTTTTTCTCTAACTCTGGATCCATGATTTCTTTAGCTTTATTTAAATTTACCTGGTGTAGGCCGGAGGTGGATAGGCTGACTCTGCAGAAACTTGCTCTCCACATGGTTCTGTAGAGCCTTTGGACCTGCCTGCCTCTGATTAGGTCAGCAGCATGAAGAGCCCACCCACTGTCCTGAATTAGATGGTGAGTCCTGTAGTGACAGATTAGGAGGCTGTCCCTGAGAAGTTTACCAATGCAGTCCCACTGACCTCCTGTGCGAAAGCAGGATCCACATACGGTTCAAAGCCCTGAACCTTCCTGCCGCACCCACTCCCCTGCCATTTCCCCACCATCCCAATAAAATTCCACTCATTAACCTGGTTTTCTCACCGCACATGCTGCGTATATCCAGCATTTTCTCTTTCTATTTCAGATTTCCAGCATCTATTCTATTTTAAACTGCCCTTTCAGATCTTTGCTTTATTGTTAGCCAATGATTGTCTGCCTCAGTGAAGCATGGATTGTGGTGAGAGAAGAGAGCCTCGCTGATAGATTCAGCCCTGTTCCTGTTGCTGGGTGTGGCCCTGCATTTTTTGGAATGACAGAGAATTGTAGATCTCTTGCCTTGCTGAAAGCTGCTTTCAAAGCTCCACCTGTCAATGTGACAGCAACCCTCCATCCTGTTAAAGACTAAATTTAAAGTTTATTTATTAGTCACAAGCAGGCTACATTCACACCACAATGAAGTTACGGTGAAAATCCCCTAGTCGCCACACTCCAGCACCTGTTTGGATATACTGGGGAAAATTTAGCATGGTCAATGCACCTAACCAACACATCTTTGGACTGTGGGAGGGAACCACAGCACTTGAGAAAATCCATGCAAACATGGAGAGAATGTGCAAACTCCACACAGATAGTGACCCAACCCGGGAATTGAACCTGTGTCAATGATGCTGTGAGGCAGCAGTGCTCATCTCTATGCCACTGTGCCATCCCAGGCTGAATTGAGTTTTTGAAATGATGAGATGTGGGGAGTACTCCCACTCATTGAAAACTGGAGTCAATGACCTGTCTCCTGTAGGAGAGTACCAGCCCTAATTTTACTAGGTCACCCAACCCCTCTGTATTTATATCACCTGGTGATGCTGAAAGTGTGTCATTTTCTTGGACAAACAGGCTCACTCCATGTTGGTGATGAAATTCTGGAAATAAATGGGAAAAGTGCAGCAAATCAAACAGTGGAGCAGCTGCAGTTGGCACTGGTAAGTATTGAGCTCTCTAGAGCCCAGTCCAGTTACAAAACAGTCTCTCAAACATCATCTACAGTATTATATGTCATTAAAATAACTTAATAATCATGCTGAATGTTTTCTCTCTTAAGCATGATGGTAATAGATGAATTTAATTTGGGTCAATCCCAAGCAAAATTCCAGTGGGTGTGGATCCATTGCTTACGTTCATTTTCAGAATTATTATATAGTGAAGCTTTGGTGACCATTCCTCCCCCTCACCCAACCTTCTGCACTCACTCAGTGCTCCTCCTCAGAGACCATCCCAACAGGATACTCAGTGCACCTAGGAAATACAACCCTGCAATAGAGGATAGTGTTCACAAACTGAAGATTAACATTTATTTATTAGTGTCACAAGTAGGCTTACATTAACACTGCATTGAAGTTACTGTGGTCACACTCTGGTGCCTGCTGGAGAATTTAGCATGCCAATGCACCAAATCAGCACGTCTCTTGGACTGTGGGAGGAAACCTATGCAGACAGTGACTCAAGTTAGGAGTTGAACCCAGGTCCCTGGCATTGTGAAGCAGCAGTGCTAACTATTGTGCCACTGTGCCACCCAAATCCATCATTGAAAGAAAATAAAAACAACTAAGTTCTATTATTCCCAATAGACTACACACACATATTGAAGATGGAGATAAAAGAATAGATGTATAAAAGATTCACATGGTGGGCAGTGACAGTGAGCAACCCTGATGTACAGGAAAATAAATGTAAATGTAATTCAGTGACAAAATAACACCAATATGCTGTATGATGGAACCAAGCAGCAATTTATAATGAATGGATTTCAACTTTAATTGGCATTTTCTTTTTACCAGTTTGCTTATGAAGAAAGAAATTTGTCTTGTTCTGTTTGAGAGCCTCTGTCCGTTTGAATAAACTTGTTTTTGCTTGCATTCCAGAAAGAACTGATGGGAACCGTTACTTTACAGGTTCAGTCCAATTACCATTGCAATGCTCCATCCTTTGAGGTGAATGACTTTACTACCCTTATCTGTTACCCCTGAGTCTTCAAGTCTTTCCAAAGTTGACCAAATTATAATAATAACAAGGAGTTATATGTAGCTGGGAAGCAATGACACATTGTATTTAGATGCAGATCCTTGCACAATATTAGACTTTTAGATATTGGTAAACTTAACACTGATTTGTTTCCAACAATATCTGTGTTGCGATTACATATTTCATAGAAGAGAAACAAAAGCAACATTTAAAAAGTATGCTTTTTTTTAAGCCCGTGAGACAGAAAGAACCCAAAAATGAGAAGCCTTATCATTAATGGGACTGTTACTTGACCGTAATAGCAAGCCAGAGTTGAACAGTGAGGTTGATAAATACCAAGCACTTGCATCTCAGAAGCATAAAGCTTTCTAAGTTCAACAAGATATTGGAAGGCTAAGGGTAGAATTCTCCCACTCAGGGACAGTTCCCAAGGTGGGTGCAGGGACAAGGAAAAGGAATATTTCCTGCTCTGGAGGCCAATGGGAAACCGTGCCATACCTTCCAGCCCTGACCTCATTAATTATAGGTGCCATATTTAAAAGACATCTAACATTACTAACCCACCATTGAAGAAAGATGATGGACCACTTGATAAAGAAGTGGGATGCAAATCAGTGTCATGCTGGTCTCCAGCAGGTTTTCTGATCTGCCATGGAGGGCATCGGCAGAAGATACTATGGGAAATTTGCATTGATGTAAAACTGATGTTTGGATCTTCCACCTAATTCTCCATCCCTCCCTCTCATTTGCCCCTCCCCTCTTTCCCCGATCTGCCAATTAGTCTTCTGGTTCAGGCATGGGAGAATTTCGCCCTACGGTATTCATGGGTTTGCATGCCCTTCTGGATATATACAAACTATTCCCAAAAATCCATCACATTCCTTCTGTAGACCACAATATCTCAGCTTGATGCCAGGGCAAAATGTCCCTAATCCTTTTGATGTACCAGATCTACATCTAGCAGAACAATTCCAATTTCAGGTGGACTTGTGATTCCCAAAGACTCTGAAAATATTCAGCAAATCTTAATGGGAATGGAATCCCCATTAAACAAGGACATTGACTTGAGAAGATTCATGGCTGGGGACTCGCAGGTTGATAGTTTTATATCATTAGTTTGGTGTAACATTCACCTGTCTATCAATAGTTGTGAGTTAGATAGCCCCTTGAAGGAAAAAATGATTTTCTGAACACACCTAGAGCTCATTTGGAGGAATGATTTCTCACCATCCCATTTCATATTGAACCTAACACCTTGGGCTGAAGTTTAAATGCTGAGAAGCTTCCCAAGGCACATTCCCGAGAGGCATGAAATTAGCTTCCCTTATCGTGACCATAAAGTCATTAGTAGGGTCAATATCTAAGGTCACATCAGGCAGATACTAGTAGTTGCTGTATCAAAGGCTTCTAATTTTAATCTCTGAAGTTAGACATATAAGACCAGGTAGTTTCCAATCTGATCACTATTCTCAGTTGAGTTCGATGCCCTCAATTGGATTACGTTTCCTTCTTTTTTAAAAAGGAAACCACTATAGCTTCAGGTTCTGTGCCACAGTCTAATGGCAACTGATGTTAGCACCACCTCATGGCTACGTGGTAAGAAAAGGTGTGATATTCTTCAGTTAATTAGCCTACTCTCAAGATGACATGAATATTATCATTTGGGTGAGGTGCCTTAACCAAGGGTCAGTGAAGGTTGGAATAAAGTCCTGCAAGTTTTTCACTCAGAGGGTGGTGAGTGATTGGAATCGACTGCCATCGGTGGTGCTAGAGGCAAATTCAGTGGGGTCTTTTAAAAGACTTCTGGATGAGTACAATGGATTTAATGGGATTGGAAGTTACAGATAGTTCTATGGTCTGGTAGGTATAGATATGATCGGCACAACTTGTGGGCTGAAGGGCCTGTTTGTGTTCTATGTTCTATGTTCTATGTGGAGGACAGCTTTTGACGCCTCAGCCAGGTGACCATTTTTTACATGTAAACTTAGCTAGTAAACATCAGCAAGTCACTTAGCTAACTAGGATAACAAACTGAGTCTACCTGGTCCTAATCCAAAGGCCAGTATGCACAGGTTGCTGTTGTATTGTCATAAGTGATCCCAGTGAGGCTGAACTATATTCCCTAAATCACTCCCACTCTTCAGTTAAAACCACATGATACAATATAAGCACAAAACCTGAGACTATCCCAATCTAAATGCTTTCATTATCACAATATGCAATGCAAATACCACATGAATGTGATTATAGCTATTAAGGAATAGAAAGGCATACCTTTGGGGCAGATAAAGAAATTTATTGGTGAATTGAGTGTTTCTCACTGGTTTTTGCTTCACAGGCTGTAAGTCCAAATCAACCAGAATTGTGAAAGGTGAATATTGCCTCCAAATTCTTATCCATTGGATGTTATCGCTCTTTCCATTTCATGCTAAACCCAAACTGCATTGCCATCGTTGCAAATCACAAGCAGCTTTAAACATCACTTCTAGCTCTCTTAAAGGTTTTTCTTTCAGTTTTAACATAGCCCATTTAGATGGTAGTTTCCAATATCTAGGGTAACCGCTTTACTGACTTATTTTTTATAACCAATAGGTGTGCATCATTTTGTAGATATTGCCTGATTTTCGCTATATAATAATGATCAGACTATCAAGTAAATCTAACAGTAATTTCTGGTGACAGCATGTATTAAGTTACACGTAGAAACCAACGGTTAACAACAACAAAGAACAAAGAACAAAACAGCACGGGAAACAGGCCCTTCGGCCCAACGAGCCCATGCTGCCACCCCGATGTTCCCATCTCTACCCGCGATCCCTGTCCATGTTTATAGATCAGTGGATTTAAAATCAAATTTGAGACAATTTAGGGAGAATTTGTTTTGCCAATTAGCCTAAGAGCACATCTTTGGGATGTGGGAGGAAACCGGAGCACCCGGAGAAAACCCACACAAGCACGGGGAGAATGCTTGCTGTAGGTTGTTGTCAGAGAAACTCTATTCCATCACGATAAACCTGACACTGAAATTCCTGTAGTGGTGTGTTTTCTGGAGTAACTTTTAGTTCCATACTCAAAACGGTTGGAAAAAGAGTGAGTGCATTCAGGTGTAAGCAACTGTTTAAAGACACACTATGTAATCATTACTATCGAACAACTCCTGGCCCTGAAAAAAATTACAAATGTGGAGTCTCATCCCCTCACAGGAAAGTTAATGCTGCTGGAGACTTTAAAATTGTGTGAAGTATATTAAAATATTTTTGTGTCCCCTTCCCCTCTCTTCAATCATATTTGTATTTCCCACTCTTTATTTTACTACCTGTGCGCGATGATATATTTCCCATTTTTTTACTCCCTGGTTTAAACTCTGTATAGTTCAGTAATTGTTTGGAGAGCTTTGCTGTTACTTTCCCCCAGAGATTCTGCTATAGGAGGAGTTGCATTGAAACAGATGATAGTTTTAGTGACATTTCAGCTAATAAGCCCTTAAATGTCTATGGGCAACTATATGTAAGATGAAAGAAGTCAGTTTTTCTTTTATTGTTGAGAAGGAAGTCCAGACTAATATGAATGAGACCTGGAAAGAGGTGAGGCACTGGCATAGTCATCTTGTCACTATGTTAGTAACCCAGAGATCCAGGGTAAAATCTGTGGACCTGAGTTTGAATCCCATCGTGACAGATGGTGAAATTTGAATTCAATAAAATCTGGAATTAAAAGTCTAACAATGATCATGAAACCATTGTCAATTGTTGTGAAATCCCATCTAGTTCACTAATGTGCTTTAAGGACTGAAATTTGCCATCCTTACGTGATCTGGCCTACATGTGCCTCCAGACCCACAGCAATGTGGTTAATTGACAAATGCCCTCTGAAATGGAGGGCAGTTAGGGATGGTCAATAATTGCTGGCCTAGCCAGCTATGCCCAGATCCCATAAATAAATTTTTAAATGTTATTATGCAGTTATAACTGAAGAGAGTAATTGCTTAGTGTCTTTCTGTTGGTCAGAAGATTAATCTACTCATTGGATGGGATTTTCAAGGATTAATCTACTCATGTGATGGGATTTTCAAGGCATTCCCATCGGTATGATCTTCCGGTCTCATGATTGAGACATCCCCCATGACTGGTTCCCCAGCGACGGGGCACCAAGACTTATAAAACACCGTAGACTTCAGCAGGACCAAAAGATCCCACCACTAGCATATGGCTAACTGCCTGAAAGTAGAGGGGGCCCCATCAATTTTGTTTGGTCTTGTAACAGGCAGGCATGCTTGATGATGACAATTAGTATTATTAACATTGTGAAGAGCCTCACCCACTCCCCACTCCCCAATATTATCCACAAAAGGAGAAAGTGTCCAAGCACATTGTTCATGCATGAAATATTCATTCAGGGTCCAGAACCAATTAATTATTTTGCTTTTCTTTTTCAGATGTACATGCGAGCTCAGTTTGATTATGAGCCAAAGAAGGATGATCTTATTCCGTGCAAGGAGGCAGGATTAAAATTTGAAACTGGTGACATCATCAAGATAATCAGTAAGGACGACCCCAACTGGTGGCAGGGCACTGTGGAAAACTCCAGCAAAACAACCGGATTAATTCCTTCTCCTGAGCTGCAGGAATGGTACGCACTGTTCTCACCGAGATAAAAAGAACTGTCTCTGGAAGCAGATGGGTGGGGGAATGCTGTGATAGGATCGGAAAGAGTATTTTTAAAGTAAAGTGTTTTTAAAATACTTCACATATTTTTAAAGTCTCCAGCATCTATCTTTTTGGAGAAGTGAGCTATAATTATGTATCATAGTGAATAAGTGGGCCACATATGATTACAATAGTTTGTAAGCCAGACAGAATCATAATTAAATACCACATTCAACTCCCGAGATCATTTGATGTTCTTTGGCATCATTAGATCATAATATTTTTATCTTTGCTAATGACCTCTTGCTCTGTTCTCTAACTGTTCTTCTTCACCTCTCCCCTCTTGGATTTACCTGTCTCTCTCTTCTAATTCTACTTCTTGCTCTCTTTCCTCTTGTATTATTTTCTGGCTTTCTGGTCTTCCAATATCTCTTGCTGTTTCATTCCCCTCTGATTCTCCTTTACTTTCTGATTCTAAAATGGTATTTCACTTTTCTACATTTTTGTCTCACTTTTCAGATTCCTGATCCTGTTGTATCTCCTTTCTATACTGTCTGATATACAAGCTTTCAATAATTTTAGCATTTTAATTTCCGTGAAAATGAGCAAAACTCTTGGAGGGTCATAGAACTCTCTTCCTGAAAAGGCAGTGGAAGTAGATTCTGTCAATATTTTTAAAGCAGAGGTGGATAGATTCTTGATAAGCGAGGGATGATAGGTTGTTGAGAGTAGACTGGATGCAGATTTGAGGTTACTACTGAAGAAACTTCTGAGAGTCTGATGTCCCTCACCCAAACTTATTTATTTACAATACTTTGCAATACTCAGGCAGGTATTCTCAGTGCAGACAATTCATCCCAAGTGCCAGTGGCCGCAACACTCCATTTTATATGTTTCTTAGAGTTCCCTGATTAGACAGCCTTAACAGGCCTCAATCTGGAAGCTCATATTTCAGCAGGTCCAACTCATAGACCTCATTCCAGTCATTACAATGAACCATGGCAGCCATGATATGTTAAGAATAGAAGATTGGTTAGGGCAAGATTAGGGCCAGTCATAGACAGCAGTGGGAAGTTGTGCGTGGAGCCTGAGGAGATTGGAGAGGTACTGAATAAATATTTCTCTTCGGTATTCACGCAGGGTGATGTAAATGTAGTTATGGGGAACACTGAGGTACAGGGTAGCAAACTGGAAGGTACCGAAGTAGAAAGGGAGGATGTGCTAGATATTCTCGAGGGTTTGAAGTTGGATAAGTCCCCTGGGCCGGACGGGATTTACCCTAGGAGTCTCTCGGAGGCAAGAGAGGAGATTGCAGAGCCTCTGGCTCTGATCTTCAGGTCCTCGTTGGTTACGGGTGTGGTTCCGGAGGATTGGAGGATAGCGAATGTGGTCCCGTTGTTCAAGAAGGGGAAGAGAGACCTTCCAGGGAATTATAGGACAGTGAGTCTTACTTCTGTTGTGGGCAAAGTATTGGAGAGAATAATTAGGGATCGGATTTATAGTTATTTAGAGAGAAATGAATTGATTGGGGATAGTCAGCATGGTTTTGTGAAGGGTAGGTCGTGCCTTACTAACTCATTGAGTTTTTTGAAAAAGTGACCAAAGAGGTGGATGGGGGTAAGGCGGTTGATGTGGTATATATGGACTTTAGTAAGGCGTTTGATAAGGTGGCCCATGGAAGACTTCTGCAGAAAATGCAGCTGTATGGGATAGAGGGTGATTTAGCTAATTGGGTTAGGAATTGGCTAGCAGATAGAAGACAGAGGGTGGTGGTTGATGGGAGCTATTCATCTTGGAGTTCGGTGACAAGTGGTGTACCTCAGGGGTCTGTTTTGGGGCCCCTGCTGTTTGTAATTTTTATAAATGATCTGGATGAGGGTATTGAAGGATGGATTAGTAAATTTGCAGATGACACTAAAGTCGTGGAGTGGTAGATAGTGAAGAGGGGTGTTATAGTTTGCAGAGAGACTTGGACAAGTTGCAGAGCTGGGCCGAGAGGTGGCAAATGGAGTTTAATGTGGAAAAGTGTGAGGTAATTCACTTTGGCAGGAATAAGAAATGTGTAGAGTATAGGGCTAATGGTAGGATTCTTAATAGTGTTGACGAACAGAGGGATCTTGGTGTATATGTGCATAGATCCCTGAAAGTAGGCAGTCAAGTCGAGAAGGTTGTTAAGAAGGCATACGGAGTCTTAGCTTTTATTGGTAGGGGAATTGAATTTCGGAGCCGCAACGTCATGTTGCAACTGTACAAAACTCTAGTGCGGTCGCACTTGGAGTATTGTGTGCAGTTCTGGTCCCCGCATTATAAGAAAGATGTGGAGGCATTGGAGAGGGTACAGAGGAGTTTTACCAGGATGTTGCCTGGTATGGAGGGCAGGTCTTATGAAGAGAGGCTGAGGGATTTGAGGTTGTTTTCGTTAGAAAGGAGGCGGCTAAGAGGGGACCATATCGAAACATATAAGATGATTAGAGGTTTAGATAGGGTGGACAGTGATAGCCTTTTTCCTAGGATGGAGAAAGCTAGCACGAGGGGACACAGCTTTAAATTAAGGGGTGATAGTTATATGACGGATATCAGAGGTAGGTTCTTTACCCAAAGGGTGGTTCGGGAGTGGAATGCCCTGCCTGCAGCAGTTGTAGATGCGCCAAGTTTGGTGGCGTTAAGAGGTTAGTTGATAAGTATATGGAAGAGAAGGGAATGGTTTAGTTTGGAGGGGCATTGCTTTTTATATTGGTCGGCGCAACATCGAAGGCCGAAGGGCCTGTTCTGTGCTGTAATGTTCTATGTTCTATGTTCTATGATTTTATTACCTGGTGGAGCAGGCTCAAGAGGCCAAATGGTCTACTCCTGCTTCTGATTTGTATATTTGTATTAAAACTTCTATTAGCTACAAACCTTTTACATTCTTTAACAATTGTGAGTACTGTGCAACATGTTTCTTGCACTGGTTTCTTGCAGTGTCATTCATTTTGCTTGTCTCAGAAACGCACAATGATGCAGATTCCATCTGGAGAGAAAACGAAGCAGTTATCAGCCCGGTGCCCCATTAGTGATAAACTGGTCATTCCGACAGGCAGATTAGTTGTTTCCGAAGGATTTCTGAAGGCTGCCCCTCAAAACATTTAGTTTGGTAGAGAGTTAAGGTGGGATTGATTTAATTTAAATGATAATGTTACTAAAAAAACCGAAAATGCTGATGGGAAGTTAGTAACTATCCATGGCTGCTTGTATTCAAAGGGGAGAGAAGTGCCAGTGCAGCTAGTTTTACAGAGTCTTGTTCAGGCCCAACTTTGAGTACTGCAATCCACTTTAGGCTTTCCACCTTTGCTAGGAAACACTGGCCTTGGCAGTAGATTGATGTCAGGACTTAAAGGGTTTTAAACTATGATGGCATATGATATAAACTTTGTTCAGGAGTCAGGAGCTGATCTAAAATGACAATGGAACTTGATCGAGTGGACAGAGAAAAGTTATTTCCTCTGGTGGAGGAATCCAGAACAAGGGACCACAATTGCAAAATTGGAGCAAGGCAGCGAATACAGGGAGCAAGTTTGCACAGAGAGGGTGTGTAAGTCTCAAATTCACTATCCCAGAAGGCTCAGAAAGCTGTGGATGGCAGCGGCTCAGTTAATATTATCCAGACTGAAATCAGATTTTTAATTGGGTGAGGATATCGATCAATTTGGATCAAAGGCAAATAATTGGATTTGAGGTACATTCAGCTATCAGGTTGGTTACAGCACTCTATTAAAACTGTGATACTAATATATAGAGCAACACTCATTAGTTCTGTCTCTTGTGACATTGTAAACTTACCTATGAATATCTCTTTTATTCAATATATCTGGTGAACTAATAGACACATCCTTAACACATGATAACCAGAGGATTATTTAACCCCAAAGGAACCTGTAAGAAGATCAGTTCATATTGCTCTTCTTCCAGCTTCCAAATGGTGCATTTTGTAGGAAATCATAATTTTCTGTTCACTAAAATAAATTTTTGCGTTTCATTCATGAGTGGCCCTGTTACAATTCAGCTGTAAACTCTAGAGATGTGTCTTTACTTTTGAGATGATACAGAGAGATACCAGAGTAACTGACTGAGTTCACCACAACAGTAGTCCAGATGGAAATGTTTCATAGATAGGTGGACTCTTCCCAGCCACGGACATTGTCAACATAAACATACGCTTAATGTTTTGCTCATCTGTGTTATAGGAGGGTGGCCAATAGAAATACGGCTAATCAAGATGTTACTTCAGGATGTGGAATGTTTGGAAAGAAGAGAAAGCAGTGCAAAGACAAATACCTGGCCAAGCACAGTGCAAGTATGATTGTCCATCACTGTTAATCATTGATTGAAAATGTTCGGGATGTACTGGGAACATTTCTTGATTATTTGTGCACCCTTCCAATTAAGTAATTATGTGTGTGGGATCTAAAAATAAACACAACAAAGGAAAGTTATTTCACTGTTATGGCACACATTTATTTTACTGTTATGGAGCATGTAATCAGCTTCCATGTGTTAGCTAAAGAGATTGGACATTGAGCTGATTTATATTGCAGTAGTGCAAGATTGTTGCAGACTGACCCTGGCCACTATGTCAGGCTGAACCAAATTGTTAGCAACATTGACATCCTGTTTCATTTGCTCTGAGCTCATCTTCCTTCAACTTCTTTCCATTACTTATATCATAACACACTCATCCCAATACCTTCTTCAGCTCATTTGCTGTGGAAAGTTTTACCCATGCCTTTTTTTTATTTCTGGGCATGACTGTTCCAGTGCTCTCTTGGCTGGCCTCCTACTTTCAGTAAACCTGAGTCCATTCAAAACTCTGTTGACCATATCCTAACTTGCACCTGAGTCATTTATCCATTACCCTAATGCTCACTCATTCATGTTGGCTCCTGGTGTAGCAAAGCCTCGATCTTAAAAATGATCATCCTTGTTTTCAAATACCTTGATATCTGCACCCTTTCCTATCTTTTGAATCTCCTCCAGCATGACAACCTTCTGAAATAACTTGTTCTTTCAATTCTGGCCTTTTGACAATCCCAGATTTTTATCATTCCACGATGCATGACCGTGCTTTCAGCTACATAGGCCTTATGCTCAGGAATAAGCTTCTCTCTGCATCTCTCCTCTTATAAGATGTTTCTTAAAATTTACTTCTTGAACTAAGCTTTTGACCATCTGTCCTTTCTCTTTATGTAGTCAATGTCATATTTTGATTTATAGTCTCTCCTGTGAAGAACATTGGAATATTTTACTGTATTGAAGGTGTGTGGGAGTTAATTAACTTCCTACCTATGTTGGGGGGCTGGGGTGGTGTTCAATCCCTGTGCTATCTTATGGAGGACTGCCTCCTAGCCCTGTCTTATGCTTTATAAGCATGGAGTGGTTCCCAATAAGTATTATAACCATTTTCCTCTCTTTCTAACATGAATTAATGCCTTTGGCCTTTCGGGGATAAAACTTATTCCCAAAGTTATAACTTAATTGTAAGTTGTTATTGCTCCTGCAGTGTACACTGCAATAGTAGATGATATTAGTGTTATATGCAGCAAGAAGTAGTATTATTCTTTTCTTCATTTACAAGATGTAGGCATCACTGGCTAGCCCAGCATTTATTGGCCATCCCTAATTGTCCTTGAGATGGTGGTAGTGAGCTGCCTTCTTGAACCTCTACAGTCCCTGTGGTGTAGGTACATCCACCATGCTGTTTGGGAGGCAATTCCTATCATCATCCTTGTTTTCTGATCCCTCCATGTCATCACTCCTCTATGTCTCAGTCATCTGCTCTAGCCTCACAAATATCCAAGATATCTGGGTTCCTCTAAAGTAAAATTTGGTACAATTGAGGGTTACGCCTTCAGCTGTCGATGTCCTAATCTCCTTAAACTCAAATTTGTTAAGCAATCCTTCAATCAAATGCCCTAGTACCTCCTTATGAGACCTGGTATCAAATTTTGTTTTATTATATTCTTGTTTGGGATTTTTTTTACAATTGAAGTGCAGTATAAATGCAAGTTGTTGAGAACTGATATTAGTGCAAATGTGGCATTACAGTTAGTGCTCCATGTAAGATACAAAAACGTGCAGTCACACAGCAATCCATAACTTATCATGCAGGGAATAAACAGGTCCTGTATAGCCAACATTCACTTGAAGATGCAAGACCGTACAGCAATGTTAGGGAGAATATATAGTGCACAAACAAGTGATGCACTACTAAGGGAATTAATTGGAAATTGATCATTGGTTTACTGTAACTTCTGTTGCTGCATTAGAGTGACAACTGTCACTTTATTATACCTGTTATAATATATTCAAATGTTTCTCCACAGTCTTCGATCGGCTGGATTTAGTCTCATATGAAGAAGTTGTACAACTCCCCGCATTCAACAGAAAGACTCTGGTGCTTCTGGGTAAATATTGGTGGTTAACAGTGACTCAATTCTTATAATCACATCACACAGATACTTCCAGTTCGTTTTGGACAAATTTCAAAATTTTATTTAATAATAATTAATTAATATATTTAATGTTAATTAGTTTGATCCCATTTGGAAATTTTGCTATACCAAGAAAGCCAGACTCTGATCTATTGGAATTGCCCCGATAGAGCTGGCAGAAGAGAAAGGAGCTATGCAATCCATCTTACATCTGAAGAGACACTTTGTATTAAATTTTATGCTAGGTGTTCTCAAGAAAAAGAGAAACGCAATACAAATGAGAGAACAAAAACAGAAAATGCTGGAAAATCTCAACAAGATTCCAATTTTTTTTGTTTCAGATTCCCAGCATTTGCAGTATTTTGCTTTCATGCAAGGGAGAGAAGATTCTGTAACAAAGCACCACATATACTAATGCTCATGAGCGTACTAAACTGCTCTGTGTTTGTTTATTTGTAGGGGCTAATGGAGTTGGTCGAAGTCACATCAAAAATGCTCTGATTACTAAATACGCTGACAAATTTGCTTATCCAATTCCACGTAAGTATCATGCACACAGCTACAAGAGACAGTGTTAGGGCTGTTAGAGTGATTTAAGTTCCCCTTTCAATATCTATTCATAGGTACCACTATTTATTGCACCTACTTACGAGGAGAGTAGCAGTCCCACTGCCCGATCAGTCCCACACAAATATATTTGAAGTTTTGCTGTGCTAATTTCTTTGCCATCTGTTACAATCTTTGACATTTTATAGATCTGTTTTTTTTTCTCAACAGATGATCCTAAGCTGTGTACGCAAAAACAAGTAGTTTGTGTGAATTTATTGAAAGGAGAAATTGTTAGAATTTTGTCATGGTATTTCTGTGGTATATTGTATCAACAATCTTGTGATTCATCTTTTCTTTTTACAATTATTTTGATATTTATCAAGAAGGCTTTGTCTTGGCCCCCAAAAGCTGTTTATCTTGCTTTAGGACCCCTAAAAACCATAGCTGCAGGTCTAACAGTAAATTAGAAATCAACATGTTCCTACATTGAGAGTATCAACAATGAATAGCTAAGGCAACTGCATGATCTACAAGGTGTTCCATTAGGAGAAGTACAATATGATGGTTACAGAAGGATATACTTCATCAGTACATCTGATACAAAGCCAACCCCAACTGAAAGATACACTGAGAGTGGGTTAAACATTTGGAATTACTTTTAAGGAGCTTAAGAGTTTTATTCCTTTACTACAGAACTTCTAAATCCCATCTGTATGAGTAATTCACTGAGGAATTATTCAGCACTCAACTTGTGGTACTTCTCAATTCAAATTCCTTTGCAGGCTTAAAGGGCTCAAAAGCAATACATCCCTAGGGACAGATGCAACTACCAGAGAGGGCTAAGCAAGACTATACATGGCATCTACAAAGTGCTGAGGGAATCAATGAATGCAGGAGAGTTCCCGCTATATTGGAAACAAGCCAGTGCGGTACCTGTTTTCAAGAAAGGTGACAAAATATACCCAGGTAACTACAAATCCATTAGCTGAGCTGAATGATCTCCCTCATCCACACCTAACTTTGTGGTCTTTGAGGCTTCATCAAGGGAGGATGGATTTTTATCCCTCTTCCCATGAACAATCCAAATTGGACTGGCAATAGGAATCCTTTTAACAAAAAGTTGCAAGGAAATCAGGAGTCCAATGCATTCATGACAAACTAACAATAAATGCAACATTATTGGCTTTTTTTTACACAGCATTACGCCAAGGATGGAAGTACTTTATTTTAGGGATTGATTAATATCTCCCAATCTTACCAATAAGTACTAATGACAGCAGGAGTCACTGCACTTCCCCCCCAAAATAATAATGAAGTTGCTATAAAATATGCTTTCTTCTTCCATTAGACACCTCCAGATCACCAAAGGAAGATGAAGAAGATGGAAAGAATTACTATTTTATTTCCAATGAGGATATGGTGAAGAACATCACCTGTAATGAATTCCTGGAATATGGAAGCTTCCAAGGGGCCATGTTTGGAACAAAGTTGGAGACGATCCGCAAGATCAACCAAGGCCAGGGCAAAATTGCAGTTGTGGATATCGAGCCCCAGGTATGCCCCAACAACTACGTAAAGGATTCCAATACTTTCTGACTGAGTGGGAGACATTCCACATTAATACCTACTTGACATTAATGCTTTCCCCTCTTTCCTACCTTCTCCTGACATACATGAAATGTACACAATTCAAACGTACAGCACTGCCTGTGTGTTGTTTGAACTCCATTGGGAGGGGTATGGGGAGGGCAGATACAACACAGCCATCTATATACGAAAGAGCTGACCTCGTTCACTAATGAAGTCTGCTCATTTAAATAATTTGTTTACAGACTATGCATGTCCCTCATAGAACATAGAACATAGAACATTACAGCGCAGTACAGGCCCTTCGGCCCTCGATGTTGCGCCGGCCAGTGGACCCTCTAACCTAAACTATTCCAATATCATCCATATGCCTATCCACCGAACATTTGAATGCCCCCAAAGTAGGCGAGTCCACAACTGCTGCAGGCAGGGCATTCCACGCTCTCACCACCCTCTGTGTAAAGAACCTGCCTCTGACATCCGTCCTATAACTACCACCTCTTAATTTAAAGTTATGTCCCCTCGTGTTGGTCATCACCATCCGAGGAAAAAGGCTCTCACTATCCACCCTATCCAATCCCTTGATCATCTTATACTCAGAGTTACACAATCTCATGGCAGATTGTGTAACTTGATGCTAGTGAGGGACTATTGGTTGCTGAAGTGTACCAGGTTTCCATGTAGATCTACTGCCATGCTGCAAAATGCAGAGGCACCTGGAATAATAAATTTATTTTTAAAACTGAAGAAAGAAAACCCTCTTTCAATGCTCTACTAAATAGGTCATGTGTGACTAGAACATTGAAGAGACATTAAAGCCACATTCTCCGGCTGACAACAAAAACAGCAGACCTACTAAATGCTTCCACTACTTTCTGTCATTATTTCAGATCTCTAGCATCCGCAATATTTTACTTTTACTTCATTAGAGGATGAGCAACTATCTTAAATAAAAACGCGGCACATAATACCCTAATGCATAAGTTTACATGATAACCCCTTTGTGCCCACTGTCCACGTTGGGTGTGGATATGAATTGGGCCCTAGAGAGTGGCCGCAGAACTCCTATACAGTGAGCTTCTTTTCTTGTATTACTGAATGCTTGGGTGGGATCAGATCCAACATCTGCGAAGAAGTGTAGAATAATATCAGACTGGAAATCTAACCCATTAAAAAGGCTGAAGTGGTTGGGTTTTAAGTTCTGGAAAAGGAATGACTGAAGGATGACCTGATAGAGATCTTTAAGGTTATAAAAGGATTTGATAAAGTACAATAAGAAGTCTCACAACATCAGGTTAAGAGTGGCACGGTGGTACAGTGATTATCACTGCTGCCTCACAGCACCAGGGATTGGGTTCAATTCCTGGCTTGGGTCACTGTGTGGAGTTTGCACATTCTCCCTGTGTCTGCATGGGTTTCCTCCCACAGTCCAGAGGAATGCGGTTAGGTGAATTGGCCATACTAAATTTTTCCTCAGTGTACCCAAACAGCGCTGGAGTGTGGCAACTAGGGGATTTTCACAGTAACTTCATTGCAGTGTTAAGGTAAGCCTACTTATGATTAATGAAAAAACTTTACTGAAAGTCCAACAGGTTTATTTGTTATCATGTTGGACTTTAACCTGCTGTTGTAAGATTTCTTACTGTGCCCACCCTAGTTCAATGATGGCTTCTCCACATTTTTGGTAAAGTAGGCATAGACAAAATGTTTGCACTTGCATGGAAGACTAAAACCAGAGGTCATAAATATAGGATACAGAAGTCACTAAAAAAATCCAATTGGGAATTTAGGAAAAGTGTCTTTATCCAGAGAGTGATTCGAAAGTGGATCTTATTACAGCAAGGAGTAGTTGAGTCAATAATCATAGATGTGTTTAAACTTGAAGTTTATTTATTAGTCACAAGTAATGCAATGAAGTTACTGTGAAATTCCCCTAGCTAGGACAAGCTAGATGAATAAAGAAGGGAGAAAAGGAGTAGAAGAATATGTTGATGGAATGAGATGACAAAAGATGGGAGGAAGCTTATGTGCAGCATAAACCTTTTGGGACAAAGAGTCTGTTTCTGTGCTGTAAATACTGTGTAATTTGATGTAACACAACAGGGTGAGGATTACACACAGTGAATAAACCTGCGACACTGCCAAAATGAACTCTGGGCTTAAAAATATAATGCCAGGAATGTTTTTCTAATGATGATGTTGAGAGATAAATGTTGGTTAGAGAGAACGCCCTTATTCCAAATGGCAGCATGGAACACTTTTACATCCACTTGAGAGAGCAATCAGGTCCTCAGTTTAACATCTCATCTGAACAATGGTACTTATGACTAAGCAGCACTCCCTCTGAACTGCACTGAATTAGTTCTCAAATCTCTGAAATGGGACTCAGTCCACAGTTTTCTAATTCGCTGGTGAGTGTGACAGCTAATTTATTGTTTAGACTTTATAAAGTAATTTCAGTTGTAACAGATCAAATGGTGCTTTGTTAGAATCACATATCATTACATACTCCCAGCCTGCACAAAATCATTGACATAAACACGACGTGACTATGTATCTTGAAAGCTCAATTGGGGTGGCACGGTGGCACAGTAGTTAGCACTGCAGCCTCACATTGCCAGGTACTCTGGGTGATTTCCAGCTTGGGTCACTATCTCCTCATACAAGTTCTCCCCATATCTGTGGGTACTTCCTCCCACAGTTCAAATGATGTGCTGTTAGGTGCATTGGCTATACTAAGTTTGCCCTCACAAATGTGTAGAGTATAGGGCTAATGGTAGGACTCTTAATAGTGTTGATGAACAGAGGGATCTTGGTGTATGTGTGCATAGATCCCTGAAAGTTGGCAATCAAGTCGATAAGGTTTTAAGAAGGCATACGGAGTCTTAGCTTTTATTGGTAGGGGGATTGAATTTCGGAGCCGCAACGTCATGTTGCAACTGTACAAAACTCTAGTGCGGCCGCACTTGGAGTATTGTGTGCAGTTCTGGTCCCCACATTATAAGAAAGATTTGGAGGCATTGGAGAGGGTACAGAGGAGGTTTACCAGGATGTTGCCTGGTATGGAGGGCAGGTCTTATGAAGAGAGGCAGAGAGATTTGAGGTTGTTTTCGTTAGAAAGAAGGCGGCTAAGAGGAGACCTTCTTGAAACATATAAGATGATTAGAGGTTTAGATAGTGTGGACAGTGATAGCCTTTTTCCTAGGATGGAGAAAGCTAGCACGAGGGGACATAGCTTTAAATTAAGGGGTGGTGGTTTTAGGACAGATGTCAGAGGTAGGTTCTTTACCCAGAGGATGGTAAGGGTATGGAATGCCTTGCCTGCGTCAGCTGTAGGTGCGCCAAGTTTGGCGTTTAAGAGGTTAATAGATAAGTTTATGGATGAAAGGGGAATGGTTTAGGTTAGAGGGTCACTGCTTGTTCCTAATTGGTCGGTGCGACATCGAAGGCCGAAGGGCCTGTTCTGCACTGTAATGTTCTATGATCTATGTTCTCACTGTAGCCAAGCAGGTGCCAGAGTTTGGCAACTAGGTAATTTTCACAATAATAATTGCAGTATTACTGTATGTCTACTTGTGACTAATGAATAGACTTTACTTTTTACATTGTGATATATGAATACACTGTGCTGATATTGCATGTACACATTCTATTGGCAGGCCCTGAAAGTTCTCAGAACAGCAGAATTTGCACCACTAGTGGTATTTATTGCTGCTCCCTCTGCTACTCAGCCAGGCAATCAGGTAAGGAAATTTGTGCAGAGTTCAGTTATCTCGTTGTCAATTTGGGAAGAGTAAAATTATTTAACTTCCTGAAACACAAATTTAACAGATTACAAATCCTTAAAATAATTACATTCAGAAAGCCCAAGCGAAGGAGCAAAACTCTCACAAACCATACCCCCCCACCCCATATTTTCCAAAAACAAACAATAAATGTTTGTGAATCCTGAGATTTTCCTCATTTTATAAGAATGAAGGTGTTTTGGTTACATACATAGGGATGGTTTTACATTCAATTCTGAGTTTTATTGATCTCATTGGCAATAATGACATTTACATTCCCCGCCTAAGAAATGGGGAGAAAGCATTAGATCATGCTACTGAAGTGTTTAGGTTATTTGCCAGATAGAGCCATACAGTCAGTCATAGAGGTTTACAGCATGGGAACAGGCCCTTTGGCCCAACTCGTCCATGCTATCTTTTTTTAATAAACCATTAAGCTAGTCCCAATTGCCTGTATTTGGCCCATATCCCTCTATAACCATGTAACAGTCTAAACGCTTTTTAAATGACAATATTGTACCCACTTCTATCACTACCTCTGCTTCTTCCAATCACTCACAACCCTGTGTATGGAAAAAGTTGCCCATCAGGACCTTTCTGTATCTCTCCCCTCACACCTTAAATATATACCCTGTAGTTTTAGACTCCTCGACCTTTGGGAAAAGATATTGACCATCTAACTGATCTATGCCCCTCATTATTTTATAGACCTCTATAAGATCACCCCTTAAATGCCCACCCAAGACAATATCTTTAGAACAATGGAGTAAAATGGTGTAATAAACTATTGGATGTTCTGTCTGCATACTTGGAGTCAAGACTAAGTCCAGCTTTCAGGTGATGCAGTTAGAGCGCATAACGGGGTACACAGCTAAATTGAGCCATATTTTTAAATCATACATCCTGTCCTTTTTAAAATATACAAAACCAGCAAAAAATACAAACTGAAGAAAGCTTATAGCATCCAGTAGTGGTGTTAATGGGTATCTTGTGGCGCAGTGGTAATGTCCCTACCTGAGCCAGAAAATCTGGGTGATACCATACCTGGGGTATTGTGTACATTATTTGTTTCCTTATTTAAGGAAAGATGTAAATGCATTCGAAGCAGTTTGGAGAGAGTTTATTTGACTAATACCAGGAATGGACAAATTGTCTTATGAGGAAATGTTGAATACACTAGGCTTTTACTTACTGGAGTTTAGAAGTGTCAGAAGCAAATTGATTATACCTTTAAGGTCCTGAGGGACCTTGACACTATGGATGCAGAGTGAATATTTCCTCTTATAGGAGAATCTAGAATTAGGGTCACTGTTAATAAAAAGGATGAGGAGATATTTTTTCTCTCAGACAGGAAAGTCTTTGGAACTCTTCTTCAAAAGGTGGCAGAGGCAAAATCTGAATATTTTTAAGGCAGAGCTCGAGTGAGTCTTGTATGAGGAGACTATTGCGAGACGCTGCCATTATAGTGAGGTGGGTCCTTAACAAGAAAATAAAGGTCAATAATTAAAACCAGAAGTAAACAAATCCCGGAGGGTGAGCTGACAGAAACGGGTCAGAGATTTGTATTCAAAACACAGCCCAGCAGAAACTGCAGGCATTGATTTTATGTAGGATGCATGGGCTATTTTAAAAACCGGAACAGAAGACCTGGGCATTTAAAGAATTTTTTTACATATATAAAGCATTTCAAGGCATTTCTCAGGAGTATAGAAGGAAATTTTGACACCAAATCACTTAACATGACAGTTCAACCGAAAAGCTTATAGAGGTTTTTACTAATATCTTAAAAGTGAGGGGGCAAAACATCAAAAATGATTTAGGGAAATAATTTCAAAGCTCAGACGATTGATGGCACAGCCATCAATTAAAATCACGTATACTTAAAATGCCCAGATTAGATGAAGCACAATTATCTTCAAAAGTTGTGGGATTACAGATTGACTGTAGTTACAAGGGTTGTGGATATTAAGTATATAAAAGACAAAGTTTGGAAATCAGCCAGGTATATGCTGAAATAGTCAAGTCCAGAAGTAACAAAGATATGAACGCAAGTTTCGTTTATGTGCCGTAGTGGGGCAGAGTCCAGCAACATTCTAGATGGAGAAATAGTCTTACTGATGATACAAATACCGAAAGTGACTAATAATGTATCTAAATGATATATAGCACAAACTATGAGAATCTTAACTGGTATCTCAAAAATAAATTGAAACTATTGGAATCTATCCTTAGGGTGGAAAACGACGCTTTGTTCAAGTGACTAATAATGGCTATTTCAGAGCACCTTTGGAAGGCTCAATCCCACTTACACCAGAGCAGCAAAATAATAACACCCAGATTTTCTTTTCCCTAGGTTTGGAGAAATTGACCACAATTTCATCATATCCCAGAGGTCAATTAAACAAGGGACCAGGGATTACTCTGGTCAGTTTCAGTACCACACATTAAGACCAATCATTTTCCTTTTTTTAAAAAATAGGCTGAATCTCTCAAGAAGATCCAAAAGGAGTCAGAAATCTTACAGCACACCTACGGACACTGGTTTGACCTGACGCTGGTTAATAATGAACTTGAAGATACAGTGCACAACCTGGTGGAGGCAATTGAAACTGCATGCACTACAGCACAATGGGTGCCCGTTTCATGGGTCTACTAGTCAAGATAGACACAGCAATAAAATATTCATGTACTTTTTAAGAAATCATTTAATCTCAAATCAAAGCAGTGGAAACTGCCATTTTAAACCTAAAACGTGCACATTAGCTTATGAGTACATTTCACTGTACATCATTCTCCACAGTACTCACTTGGTTTATAAAAAAAAAAAAGGACTGTTTACCAATGGGATATTTACAACTTAAATTCCTCAATACTTTTGAAATAAAAGTACAAAATGCAGGCAATATTCAATTTCCAACATCTGCTGCACCTTGCTTTTGTTTTCAATAACATTTATTTCTCTTGCTGTTCTATAACCAGATAATTATGTATTTATCATTGCAAACTAAATGACCTGATATTTTAGCATATTTGTAGCCTCCATGATACAAGGCTTCATTGAAACAATTTGTATAATTAGCAGGTGAACAAAAGCAAACAGTGCCATGTCTAGACATGCATGAATGATAAATCTACTGGTTTCTAACCAAGCAGCACATTTGTTCAGATCATCAATGATTGAATTATTTTGCACACAAGATTATAGAACGCATTTAAATCAGCAAGAAAAACTAAACATTCTGCCCAGATTCACAATCAAGTTAACAGCCACGATTCTGATATTGAATCCAGAAGTGATTTCTAAACCACTTGCATTCATCTGGGTGAATGTCACGTTATACATTTTTGATGGGGCACAAGCAACTTATATTTCTGAAATATTCAACTATTTGCAGAATGGTTGTGTTTAGCACTGTTGTCTCTGTGCCAAGAACATGGATTCAATTTCGATGTCACAGAAGAAAATCATCAAAGCATGAGTGATACATTTGCTGTGACAACTGGGGAAATAATAAAAGGTATTTATTTTCGGCCTGCATTTGATTCCTAGCTTGGGTCAGTCTGTGTAGACTTTGCACATTCGATGTCTGCATGGGTTTTCTCGGGTATTCAGGTTTCCTACCAGTCCAAAGATATTCAGGTTAGATGGATTGGCAACGCTACTTAGACCCTTAGTGTCAGGGGAAATAACACTAAACATGTGGAAATGGTGCCTGGGGATTGCTGGTTGAAGTTTGATGGACTACATGGACTCCTTCTACACCATACAGATTCTATAATCAGTCTACGATCTTAGAAATTAGCTCTGCTTCCAAGCAACAGTGGAGATCAGACTCGAACAGGTACAACACAAAGTAGACTTACATGTAAAAGCTGTTGTCAGTATACTCAATACAACTCAGCTGAGAATTTTACAGCATTACTTTAAAAACTGTAACTTGATTTACATCAAACCTAAATCCCATATCTCAACATACTCTAACATAACTAAATTTGTGTTTAGAGGGATAACACCCAATGCTCAGAGTTGCCTGCTATTGGTAAATAAGTTAGACAAGGTTTGTGGGGGAGGGGGGAGCAGACAACACGTGGAAACAATTTTTCCATACATATTTCTAAAATATGAAAATCAATGGCACCTGTTAAGGATGCTATTTATTGATATTCAGAATTAGCACACAACTAAGCAGTAGTGCTGCCTGAATGCCAGGAACTCAAGTTTAAGTTCTAGCTCGTCACTGTGTAGCATTTGCACACTTAAGATTTCCTCCCAGTCTAAAAAAATATGCTGTTATGTCCATTGACCTGAACAGATGCTGGATCATGGCAACTAAGGGAATTTGACAGTAACTTCGTTGCAGTTCTAATGTAAGCCTTGTGATTAATAAACTTAACAAATAAAAAGGGCAAGACAGTAGTTAGCACTGTTGTATTTCAGCACCAGGAATCTAGCTCCCAACTTGGGTCACTGTTTGCACATTGTGTCTACGTGAGTTTTTTGCACATGCTCCAGTTTCCTTCCACAACCCTAAGTGCTTGTTTGGTGAATTGGCAATGCTAAATTCTCCCTCAAAGTATCCAAATAGAACATAGAACGTAACAGCTCAGAACAGGCCCTTCGGCCTTCGCTGTTGCACCGACCAATTGAGAAAAAGCAATGATCCTCTAACCTAAACCATTCCCTTTTCATCCATAAACCTATGCACTGACCATTTAAACGCCCCCCAAACTTGGCACGTCTACAACTGCTGCAGACAGGGCATTCCATACCCTTACCATCCTCTGGGTAAAGAACCTACCTCTGACATCCGTCCTATAACTACCACCCCTTAATTTAAAGCTATGTCCCCTCGTGCTAGCTTTCTCCATCCTAGGAAAAAGGCTATCACTGTCCGCCCTATCTAAACCTCTAATCATCTTATATGTTTCAATAAGGTCTCCTCTTAGCCGCCTTCTTTCTAACGAAAACAACCTCAAATCCCTCAGCCTCTCTTCATAAGACCTCCCCTCCATACCAGGCAACATCCTGGTAAACCTCCTGTGTACCCTCTCCAATGCCTCCACATCTTTCTTATAATGCAGCGACCAGAACTATACACAATACTCCAAGTACGGCCGCACCAGAGTTTTGTACAGTTGCAACATGACGTTGCGGCTCCGAAATTCAATCCCCCTACCAATAAAAGCCAAGACTCCGTATGCTTTCTTAACAACCTTATCCACTTGATTGCCAACTTTCAGGGATCTATGCACATATACACTGAGATCCCTCTGTTCGTCAACACTTAAGAGTGCTACCATTAACCCTATACATTTGTTATTCCTGCCAAAGTGAATTACCTCACACTTTTCCACATTAAACTCCATTTGCCACCTCTCGGCCCAGCTCTGCAACTTGTCCAAGTCTCGCTGCAAACTATAACACTCCTCTTCATTGTCTACCACTCCTCCAACTTTGGTGCCATCAGCAAATTTAGTAATCCATCCTTCTATACCCTCATCCAGATCATTTATAAAAATTACAAACAGCAGAGGCCCCAAAACAGATCCCTGAGGTATACCACTTGTAACCGAACTCCATGATGAATAATAGATGCCAGAACATCGCAACTAGAGGATTTTCACAGTACATTCATTGTAGTATTGATGCAAGCTACTAGTGACACTAAAAACTTAAAATATCCCTAAATATAACTGAATGCAGCCAACATTCAGTGACAGCAGTAGTCAATTCTCTTGTTATTACTCAATTAAGGAGATTTTTTAAAAAAACACAAGTATAAAGAAACCATTTATTGTTTTAAAAATAACAAAAAAATCTGTTACAACAGTCAGGCATATCTGTACAATTAAATGTGCATTTGGCTCAAACTGGTTGAACACAAAACCACAGCACACCTTGTAAGGCAAAAGTTTACTGAACTAAAAAACTGCCTTTTACCTTTATTACAATGTACATGATCAGTCTGGTGTCATAAAGCACCAATATAAAAATATTTAAAATAGTCAATATTGAAGTAACGTCCAAATTCATCCCATTAGAGGGAACTCTTGCTAAGATGGATGGAAGCAAAATATTTCATTGTTCACTCTCTTGTTTGAATGTCCAACTTAACGTTATTAGGATAGGGAGGAGGCAGCAGTAGCCATTACATTCTTCAATGAAAAGTCAAGACCCATCATTACAATTGTATGGCAAATTAATACAAAACCTGAAAGCAACACAGACCAATTCAGAGCAACTATACCTGATCAGCAGATATTTCAATCTTGAAACCTGGCCAAGTTCTGGCAAGCAGCCTATATGACATTTTGCAAATAGGTTTCAACCAAGTATAAAATGTTTATAATTAAAGCAGTCAGAGCATTTACAGCCCTGGATTGTAACTGATTTCAGATACTAGTCTGGCTGTAGAATTGCTGGATTGCAATACTGCCACTAATATTGTAAATGCCCCTTGCACAAAGTGCTGTGTGACAACATGGGGGTGCGTGACAGTGAGGTGCTACTAATGTCCAACTACAACCTTGCAAGTGGATTTTCCGCCCTTCTCGGAGCAATGCAGCTCTCCTTAGGTATAACTATGAACATAATAAACACAAAGGCAATTTATTCAACATCCCTTGACTACTACCTTTACAACAGGATAGTGAACTGAACATGGGAGCAAGAGCCTGGTTACAAGATTGCACACAAGTGTGAAAATCATTTCAGCAAATTTAAATCTCCCTGATCACTGGGTGGAAATTAAGGTGGTGCATTTCCATCACATTTTATCCCAGAGTGAAGATTGCTTTCCATTTTCCACTGGAAGTTTGTGCCATTCCATCACTCATCCGTTTCAACCTTTTTCTTTTTCTTCTTCTTAGAGCTTTCGGTGCTCTGTGGAAGATTAATTAATTAGCAAATAAAGTCTGTAAAACATCAGTATATTAGGCTATACAGCAGTCACTTCCATCTCTTACTTCAAATGAACAGCCAAACTATCACGGTCAGCAACAAAGGTGTACAGACATTGTCAACTACGGGCAAAGGCTTTTGTGTGACAAGCCAGTTTACAAAAGAGAGGAGCCTGAAACCGCTGTATTGATTCAGAGCAAAAACAGAATTACTTCGGGATTCAGCTCAATGAGAGTCTGCAGTGTGACGTACATAAGAATAGAACATTACTGTGTCTCAAATCAAACAAGCCAAACACATTGTTGTTTTGCAATAATAAAAATTGAATGCATTAGTGGTCATCTTCCAGGATTTATAGACTGTGGAACAATTCCTACAGATGGAAGAGTAGTTAATGCAACCCCACTACTTAAAAAGAGAAATAAAGAATTACAAACCAATCAGCCTGACATCAGCAGTAGGGACAGTGTTAAAGGTTTAAAAGCAGATTACTCGATATAGAAAAGATCAGACGGAGTCAACCTGGATTCATAAAAGGGAAATCAGGCTGGGCAAACCTACTGGAATTCTTCAAGGACACAACTCGTAAGAGTTGTGGAGCAGGAGCCAGTGGATGTGTTTACGTGGATTTTTAGGAGATGCACATAAGGAATTAAGAGTAAAATTGAGGGTTTTGTATGAAGATGATTAGAAAACTGGTTGGCAGACAGTAAACAGTAGGAAGAGATGTGACTTTTCCCAATGGCAGGCAGTGCCAGATTATTTGAGCTTAGGAAAAATGTTATGCAGGGCCTTGGTGAGACTACACCTGGAATAGTGTTTACAGTATTGGTCTCCTTAGCTGAAAGAGAATATTCTTGCTCTGGAGAGGGGAGAATGAAGCTTTACCAGACTGATTCATGGGGTGGCAGGTCTGATCAATGAGGAGGGAGATTGAGGCAGCTAGGAATATATTCACTGGAGTTAAAAATTGGGCAGGGGTGAGCTCAAAGAAAATTCTAACAAGCTTAAACACCATAAGTATATTTCCGATGCTGGAGGTGCCTAGAATCAGGTCAGTTTGAAGATACCAGGTAAATGATTTAGGACTGAGAACAAGTGAATGGCGAGCCTGTGGAATTCTCTTCCCCAAAATTTTGAGGCCTAAATATGGAATGTTTTCAAAGAGTCAGGCTTGGGGATCAAAGGATGTGTCAGGAGGGAAGGCAGGATCAGGTTACTGGAGTTGGATGATCAGCTATGATCATAACGAATGATGCAGCAGGCTCAAAATACCAAATGGCCTACTCCTGCTATTTTATGTTAGATCCATTTGACTACTCCATCTATTACTATCAATAGCACTTACTCCGGTCATAGATTCTCCTGCTTCAATCTCTTTTTCCTTTTTCTTCTTCTTCTTCTTGGGCGTCACTGGGGTAGACTGTGGATCAATACTTTCAATTGTCTCCTGTAACAAGTAAAAGGCCAATAAGTGTAACTTGTAAATACGTGTGAACAATGTCCTATAGTATACAAAATCGCTAACAGTTCTGGCTTGGTGTCGCCTAATTTGAGAATTTACAGAAACCAAAATAACTTTACAAGAATAATACCTTGATGTAACAATTGAGTATACTTGGTTAAAAAGAGAAATGTGCCCTTGCATCTCATTTTCTAAAAACCGAGCATCAAGAAAAACATCGCAAAAAACAATCTGATCCAAAAATAAATTTTGGCTCAAATCAATCAGGACTTTGCCTGGAATTATTTAGTAAATTAATCATTTTCCACATATTTGAAAAAAGTGATTCTATCTACTTAAAACTTCAGCTGCACTTTCCAAACTCATGACCTATCACCACCTAGGACACAGACAGCAGCTGCATAGGGATAGCACCACTTGCAAGCTCTCCATCAAGCTGCACATCATCCTGACTTGGAACAATGTAGCTTCATTCTCGCTGGGTCAAAATCCTGGAACTCCTTTCCAACAGCACCATGGGTGCACCTACGCCATCAGACCTGCAGCACTTTCTATATAATGGTTCACCGCCATTTTCACAAGAGCAGTTGGGGTGCTAATAAACACCAGATTGACCAGCGATGTTCACATCCCACAAACAGAAAAATTTTCTTTTGGCTCAGATGACATAAGCATTGCCAACTGCAGAAACAAGCCAGTTGCTAAATTCAGTCCAAAGCCTGAGTCAACTTTATTAACTTAAGTTGGGCTGGCAAAAAAAGGCATCAGCTCACATCCTGACAGATCTTTCCCATTTCCCTCTAAGCACCAACGGTACAATATTCAAATTGTAAAGTGCCAAACAAGTAGCACCATACTACCAGTACTTACCCCAGTCTCCAGCAGTAACTTTTGCTTCTTTTCTTTCTTTTTCTTTTTGTCTTTCTTGCTCGAATCTTGTGAAGCTTCTGTTTTTGTTGGGGTAGATGGGACTACTGGTTCATCGCCCTCACTTTCACTCTCTCGCTTTCTCTGAGAGCAAAATTATGTCAATGACTGGAACCAGTACTATAACAGCAAGTATCCCTACAACAGTTCATTACAGACCAACTACTTGCACACGTGCTCAACTGTTATCTGCAGTAAAGAGTAATCAATTAAGAGAAATTTGCCCTCGCATCTCATTTTCTAAAACTGAGCATCAAGAAAAACATTGCAAAATACAATCTGATCCAAAAATAAATCTTGGCTCATATCAGTTAGGACTTTGCCTGGAATTATTTAGTAAATTAATCACTGATTAATTGCATGTAAAAGATGGCCAAAACTTCCAACAAGAACAAAGATCGTCCATTCCAATTTGGACGTTAATATCAGAAAATCTAAAGTTAGCTCCCCTCCCAAGTGCACAAACCTGCAGATAGAAATAATCCAAATGCTAGCAATAGCTGGGAGAGGTGGCCAGACAGTGACAAAGTTACAGGGAAGCTAGTTTGACTAGACCCCTAGCCCAACACATTTTCAGGGGATGTCAAATGCATAACTCATGACTTGATGGTGAACTAGGTAATGGCATAATTTGCTTCTTTAGGGGGTAGTGGGGGGGCATTAAGCACTTGCATGCAGTTGACAGTATTTCCCTAGATTGATATCACATACAAAATGTCAATATTCATAGAACTTTTGCATAGTATTATGAACGAGGAAACTAAACAACAACCTTAAAATCAAAATCAACTTCCTGCAGAACACAAACATTTCAGTACCTAAATTAGTTAGCTCTATGAATTTGCATCTCTTGGTTATGAGCAATCATTGGAATATTGTCATACAGGCGGCTAATCCCAACTCTGGGACACTTACCTTCACTGGCTGAGCTTGAGTCACATTGTCAGGTATTGCTACAGTTGCCTGACTAGAAAGAAACAATTTATACATTTCAGTATTAATAGAGGAAGCTTGCAAAAATCAGTTATCTTTGGCTAATACCAAAACACATCATTTGCACACGCTCACTATTAACATACTGCTCACATGTTAAGACTGCCGAAAGACAGCCAGAAAAAATTCAATACTGCAATTCTTAGTCGGAATATGTTAGGAAATGCTGAACCCCAACAATTTTACACAGTTGGAATGAAGGTGCAATTCCAATTCCTCTTGCAGACTGACTCCCTCTGAAGCTACACCAGACTGGAAAAGGGATAAATATCTGCTTTCACACAATTCATTGTAACTTCAAAAACAATCCTTAAACCAATCATTGTATGGTGACTTCAGATGCTGGCAACACGAGTCAGAAGAATATGGGTTCATTGTCAAATTCGTAAAAATTTTGGATAGTACTGAAGCAATGATCTCATCTTCTTCCTTAAGACTAAAAATTTTGCAAGAGTGGAGAATTCTTGGCCAGTTTGAATTGATCATGCCACAGTCACATTGTTGCTTGTGAGGGATTGCTCAACACAAATCTGTTGTTGCCTTTCCCCTAATTATAGCACTTCAAGAATCCACTCCATTAACTTAAAACATTTCAGGACACTAGGAGATTGAAGGATGCTGAAGAACACACAGTTTAACAATTCAGTTAACACTGGTGAAAACTGATCCACAACATGATTGCTAGATGGCTTACCAGTATGCCATGTATTCTGTAACAGACCCATTTAAATTGAGATCAGTACACAATATTGCGTGTATTATATGTGTGCCACCTAGTGGTACAACAAAAATATACTAACATAAGCAGAAATGGTTGACTCAGAAACATGCTAACTCCATAATACAAAAAGTGCTTACTTATAATCTACATGCTCCTTCTTCCACGACTCAGGGGTACTTCCATTTGGTCTGCCATGTTTATCTAACAAACCCTGCTTAATCATCATTTTCTTCTGACTTGCCTTCAAAGTAAGAAGAAACAAATGGATAAGTATTTATGATCAATTTACTTGTGGAATTGACTGCCGGTGGTGGTGGAGGCAAATTCATTAGGGTCTTTTAAGAGACTTCTGGATGAGTACATGGGACTTAACAGGATTGAAGTTCATAGGTAAGCCTAGTAGGTAGAGATAAGATTGGCACAACATGTAGGCCGAAGGGCCTGTTTGTGCTGTAGTTTTTCTATGATTCTATCACTAGTTGACCATATTTAAAAGTGACATTATGAATGATCATAATCTTTAACATTTTCCCTAACCCCTGAAGAAAGGAAGGTTGGAGTCCCAATTTACTCTCAAGCATCAGGAATGTATGCATTGTCTTTTCCCTTCACCATAAATAAACCAACATGCCATGCAGTTTTAGCTATTTTGTTAAGATACATCCAGCTCATCAGTAGTTCACACTGTAATATTATTCAATATTCTGAAGCAATTGTTCTTTTACTACCATGATTGATGAACCAGCTAGACAATCTCTTCAGGAACTGCACCTCATGTGTGGCCAATTTGCATTTTTAACAACTGGCTATAATTATTCAGAGTCAAAGCAAAAGTCATCATGGCATGAAATGCTCAATGTTCACTATCCACCTGCCCGTGGTGGAAACTAACTTGATCTGCCCACCATGCAAACCACCTGAGCTTACCTTTGGCCCCAGACCCCACTTACGTGGGTATGTGTCCCGCTCCATAATAACCCGCTTGATCTTTGCTATAACACCATGGTCACAAGTTGATATCACTGCTGTCGTCATTAATGCAATTGCTGCCAAGTAAAACAGAAGTGTAATTATGTTTTACTAGCAACCTCGTCTAGAAGTTTTTCAAACATACATAGTATTACTCAGATTAGAATCCTTACAGTGCAGAAAGCAACTGTTTGGCCCATTGCACTGACCACAATCCCACACAGGCCCTATTTCCATAGGTCCTATTTACCCTGCTAATGCCCCTGACACGAAGGTCAATTTAGCACGGCCAATCAACCTAATCCGCACATCTTCGGACTGTGGGAGGAAACCAAAGCACCTGGAGGAAACCACGCAGACATAGGGAAAATGTGCAAGTGCCACAGAGTGCAACTCAAAGCCAAAATGAACCCGGGTTCCTGGCGCTGTGAGGCAGCAGTGCTAACCATTGCGCCACGGTGCTACCCAATTCTACTTACTTTTGCCCTTAGGCACCCTACAAAGTCATGCCTAAAAGGGACATAATTCACAACATGTAACTGCAACACTGGTCAAAGATACATGCAAAATACTATAACTGGTCAACACAAAAGCAAATTCTAAACATCCCACAAATGTTAACATTTAATTCCAGGTTCTATTACCGATACAAATTGCTTCTCCCTTTGTTGTGATAACAACAATTTCCTGATTCACTTCAATGCCATCTTCATAACGCAGCAGACCTGGCAGCATGATCTTGGCGCCATAGCAAATGGCATTTACCTAATGGAACAAAATCACTTAATGAGACAGAAGCAAGTTGCAGACTTTTGAAAGAGTGTCAATGACTTGTCTACATGCTTCAACAGGTCATCATTTAAAGGAAATAGGTAGAAATTACATATTAAAGCACCCTAACTTTTACCTCAGCAAAAGAAGCACAATAGAAAATAGTGGCTCAGCTCAGCGGACATGACAAGAATTATGTAGGGTTGTCAATGCCTTCATTGCCATCACAATCCTCACTGTACCAAAGCAAGAGCTCCAATTGAAAATCAGCATTGTTGCATTCTGCCATTAGTAATTTTAGTAAAGCTACATTATTATGGGCATAAACATGAGGCAACATTTACTCAAACAGGAACTACTGGAAACACATCAGACTCTATAGAGCATTGTACTAATGTTGGGCATCAACAAACAACTTTCTGTTTTACATTTCTTGCATTTCCTGTACTTACTGCACTGTCCTTCATAACAAGTCGTTTGTGAGTTGTCAACAGTTTTTCAAGGGGGTAGATGACACGACGCAGATAGGTCTCATCCTTGTTGTGGTCATACTGCCACTGGGCATCCAACACATCATGCATTGTTACCAAGTTATCCTGAAGTTACAAAGCAAAAACTTTAACACTTAGTTACCAACAGAAATATAAAACAATCAAAAAATGTGACTGTCAGCTAAGAGTTTCTTAGTGGGGCACATATTGCCACCAAGTCTATTAACTCTGTTGCTTTTCACTTTTCCAAAGTTTAATTACCAATACAGGCAGATCATAACCTGTACCGAACTCAACACTTTGGAATCAAACAGGACAATGGCAATAGCCTTTACCACGCAATAGTTTAGCAATATTCGTTAGGCCAAACAGCAACCAGAGAATTCACTGTCACACAAGCACTTTTCTTACCTTTTCACCATTCACACCAGATCGCACTCTTCTTAGCTCCTGCATCTGACCTCCAACTCCAAGTAACAGGCCAATATGTACACACAGCGTTCGGATATATGTCCCTGCTTCACAACTCACCCAAAAGATTCCTAACCATGGGTACAAAAGTATTACATTATAGTTACATATATAAAGGCAACCTTAGTTTTAGTAATTTAAAATGAGAAAAATTACCAGTCTTCCACTATAGAGTACATGAAACATGAGATTTTATACGGTGCTTATTACGCAAGCCAAGGTACTTAGCCATCAGTCAAGGGTGATAGATAGAAGTCATCTTGGCACAGTGTGCTCATGTTATCTATTCAACATCATGTGGCCAGAAAGCAGCTTGACAAGTTAAAGCTTTTTGGTTGTCAGATTCGCTTAAACAAGATTTTTTAAACCATATATTACCTACGTTAGGAGTCAGTTCATTTGTTGCCAAAATCCTGATTATCATGCCTTTGCTTCCTCTAGATCCAACTATCTCCTAGGTAATCTCTCATCTTTTACTCTATGAACTTGTACTTTATCCAATCTATTTACCCATTATCAATGTGACTGATCTGCACCAGAGCCTCTGGTCTGGCAACATTTTCACCTTTGTTTACAAATCCACGATCATATGTTGGCTTCATTGTTTTCTATCTCTATACTTACAAACCTACAACCACCCGCTCAGTCAAAATCTATGCGGTCCTTCAATTCTAACCTCCAAAGCACCCTTAACTTCAATCATCTCAGCAATTAAAATCCCTGATCACATGTGCTAGGTATCTCATGTTACTTGTTTAAATACTTGAAATCTACATCTGACTCAGACCCTGGCCTATTGCCTATTTCTCGGCGTCAAATTTTGTTTGTTAACATTTTTCTGAAGTGTACTGGGACCTTTTTTATCTTAAAGATTCTATATAATTAGAAGTTACTGGGATTATAGGACTCACCTAATCGTCTCTCTGGATCATACTCAATTAGTTTACTTTCATAAATGGTTCGGACTCTCAACTGCCTCTTGACAGCAGCAATCAATGGAGGTCGTTGGAATAAGGCTCCAGTCAGCATCTCCAAAGCCTGAGTGAGAAATTCAACTTATGATTATATAATGTAGTACTGAGTGGGCTGAATATAAAAACCCAAATCTTCAATTAAAATTTAGTTATTCATAAAGTGAAATTAGGAGTTGTGTGGAAAATTCAAAACTTAATTACACCCTAAAATCAACACTGGAAATTTTAATCAAAAAGCCCTCTCTACATAAACGATTAGAACCATTTATGTACGTGATCAGACTGCATAAATCATCTTTGTGGAGTTGGATCCCAGGAGACCCAACTCTGCTAAACCATCTTGCATGCACATACACCCAATCAGGGACCAACAACTTCTCAGCAGAACACTAAAAAGTCCTGGTACAAGATGAATGTAATTCACCCAGAGCCTAAAAACAAGACTCTGTGCTGTGAAAGAAGTGGCTAGCAACACTCGGCGAATGGATAAACTTATTCATCATTTCACGTACGAAATATTGAGACATTAAGCACTTAGGCAAGGAGAGACAAGTAACACAGTGCACAAGATCTTAAACTGCACAACTTCTGCGTTAGCATAAAGACAACACAACTAAGTTGGACATCTCATCCCAATTATGCTTTGCATTTCTATTGTCAAGTGTTACGTGTGGTGGGGCAATGAATCGCGTGATTGGGAAGCCATTCCACTCCTAAACTCTCATACATCATTTGATTCTAGAATCCTGCAGCACTCTTCCACAAACCACCTTGAAATTTGGAATTGGGAACGGAGGCAACAAAACAGGGTTACTTACCCGGCTAAGCTGGTGCTCACTTTCAATAGCATTGTGCAGCCGAACAATTCCCACGTACTCTTTGCCTACAATTAACAGCACAAGAGTCGTCAGGACCGGCCACGTCAATTACTGTACCACAGACTGTGAAATCAACTAACCTCAATTGATACTGTGCCTTACAGCATCACCCACATGTGCTAGGATACGCCAGTAGCACTGATGGGTCTCTGATGACAATTAAAAATATTCCCACCCAAATCATTGATTACAGCAAGCCCAAGAATTCTACTGTACTTCAAATGAGAAAACAAATGGTAAAAAAATCAAAGCTTTCAAAGCTTTTTATATCAGATGCAAATGAAGAAATCATTTAATCATGCACACAGGTCAAAATTAATGTTACATGTTACTGGATTTTTTTTAAAAAATGTAGCTGAAACATGCTTTTAGCAAAATTAGTTGACAAGGAAATCACTTACCAGCACTCTGCTGGGATTTGACTAGTCGCGTTGCTCGCTCTATACAAACAATTAGACATCCCGTTACTTTAGGATCTAGTGTTCCGCTGTGACCTGTCTTTTCCACCCTCAGAATCCTGCGTATCCATGCCACCACTTCATGTGAAGATGGGTTTGCAGGTTTATCAAGGTTAATGAATCCTGATCTGTCAAGACAGTTCTGAATCAATATACCTTTTAATAAGCATGATGCACCAACTATCTTCAGTTCCTGTACACTCAATTCCTGACAGTTTAATCCTTCCTTGCCCCTCCTCGCCAATGGCAGCATTTCATGATCAGATAGGGCAGTTAAAATCCAGCAATTTTTCAATCTGGATTATAAAACTTACCTTATATACTCAGCAATTTCCCTCTTGAGAGGCGAGCAGCCACTCGCAATGGGTGTGTAATGTGTTGTCCGTACATTGAGTTTGTCAAAATTCTGCAATACAAAATACAGGTTTTGAAAAAAACATGTATAGAGCACCAGTCATGCACTCAGACTTTGATGTTGAAAACTGTAGCCAATAACAGCGCATGGTCCTACAAGCAACAAATGAGATGAGTCTATACCCTTCAGCGATATTACTGAAGAACACAATGTCAACTATGATGCTAGCAAAACAACCCTGCTCTTTTTCAAATAATGCCCTGGAACATTTGAGCAGGCAGAATTGGTCTAGCCAAATAAACACTGAGAAAGATCTCTGTCAGTACATCACTCAAATACAAAGCTAGATTATGTATTCACCTTAAGTGAGCAGATGATGCAAAAATCAGTATTTTTTCAAAGTAGGCCTAAATGCAAGCATAATGCCACAATCTGCTACTTGCTAATTATATAACTGAACATTACCTTGAGCAACAAAGGCCAATGTGAAGTATCCAATTTCGCTGGTTTTGCCTCTGGTTCAATTAGAAAGTTTGTCACCTGCTGGATGCTCTGAAAATACAAAGGACAGATTTTCAAAGTTTATTTGCACAATATTATACATAGATATGTAGTATACTCATACATTAAGAAATTTATGATCCAAAACCTTGATGGAGACAAAAGGCAGCAGCTTTCTTTATCAAGTCCCCCATCCTAGATAAGCCCTGGTTCTTTTAAGATGAAAACAGAAAATGTTGGAAATACTCAGCAATTCAGGTCAAGGAACAGCACTTCATAATTTGACGAAGTCTTTGAGACTCAATACTAACATCAACAATTTTAGGTCACAATCTTTACCTGTTTTTTGCTGAGTCAGGTTTTTGGAGTGTTTCTTTGTTGTTCCTGAATGTTTTTTAGATAGTTGTCATGCAGCAATTTTTACTTCATCTAGGAACTGTTTACGATATCCATCCCTTTGGCTTTTATACAATAAAACTTTTGCCATGTATCATCTTGCCTGCCATCCAGTTTATCATAATTCTTTACACGCCACCCCTTTCACTTGCAACATTTCTATCTTTCCTCACTTCTGATGAAGCTTTGCAAGTTTTTAGTGAAGCAAAGGGCATTGATAACGTGATTAGAAGTGAGTCAAATTATAGCCCTTCGGATAATGGTAAAGCTTTGCCTTGGAAACTAAAGCATTGTGGATGCCCCACATCAGAAGCAGATATTACGCTCATCTGATGTTTTGTACAATACAAAGTTAAAATAAATTGTGAGGTAAAAATCCAACATCAGTTACTTGTTTCCAATCAGCAAATTGTAAGTTATGAAACCACTGTAATCTTTAAAAATCCCCTAGACTTTGCAATGGTCCCAGTATATGAAAACTGCAAATGTAGCATTGAACAGGTGACAGGGAATTACTGCCTGCTTACAGTTCATAATCAGGACACCTCAGCTCTTGGAGCTTTTGAAATGACTGAACGGTGAAGAACATTTTGCACTTCTACATCCAGCAGGGTGGAGTTGGGGGCTATAACACAGCATAATTTAGCATCCCAAGGTGGCACAGTTGATACATAACAACAGGCCTAAGCAAACCCTAATTTTTTAGCTGCTTATTTGTCTGCTTTGGGCATTGTGCATTTAATCAGCAGAGTTAATGGGCAGAATCAGGCACAAGCAAATAAAAGCTGTGTTTGAGAAGTGAAACAATGGACTGCATGGAGGGGTATTGGATGTTGGCTTATTTTCAAACAGTGGTAGTTCATAACCAAAAGCCACCTGGTAGAAATCCTCATCTCTATAGAAAACAGGAAACTGTAGGCCAACTAGCCTAACATCTATTAAATGACAAAATTAAATCAAGGAAATGATAGAAAGGCATTTAGAAAAATCATAATGCAAATAGGCAGTCAGTATGGATTTATGAAAGAGATATGTAACTGGGAAATGAAGAATTCTTTAAGGATGTAAGGAGAGTGCAAAAAGGATCCAGTAAATGTAGTATATTTGTGTTGCCAAAATACTTTCACAGTTCCACATAAAAGTTTGCCAAATAAGAGCCCACAATGTTGGAATAATACTTAGCAAAGAGGATGGAGAGACAGAAGGAGTCCTGATAATAGGCCATTTCCAGCTTGGCAAATGGTAACTAATGGGATGCCACAGATTTCAATCTTGGGATTGCAATTACAATTTATATTAATGAATGAATGAACAGAATGAGTGCACTGTAGCCACATTTGCGAACAATACAAAGATAGGTAAGGAAAGTAACTCTGAGGAAGGGTCACCCAGAACCAAAACATTAGCTTTATTTTTTTTTTAAACAGATAGAGACACCTGCCAAGATTTTCCAAAACTTTGTTTTTGTTGAAGAAAGCAGATCACAAAGATGACATGAGTGCAAACAGTGACAAAGTGGTTAGCTCTGCTATTCACAGCACCAGGGTTTAATTCCCAGTTTGGTTCAGTGTGTAGTTTGCATATTCTCCCCATGCCTGTGTGGGTTTCCTTCAGGTGCTCCAGTTTCCTCCCACAGTCCAAAGGTATGCTGGTTAGATGCATTGGCCACATTAAATTCTCTCTCCATCTACTCAAATCAGGCGCTGGAAATGTGGCAACTAGGGATTTTCACTAACTTCATTGCAGTGTGAATGTAAACACACTTGTGACTAATAAGTAACTTTATACTTTAGATAAGCGGGTAAAAAAAAATTGACATATGGAATCCAAATCCCTAAGTTAGCATATGGATTCAGAATTTTAGTCTTTATTGCAAAGGGATTGAACTATAAACAGGGAAATCTTGCTATGTGGTTTTTTTCCCCACAGACTTAGCACAAACATGACAATTTAATAAATTACAACAATTTTTCAGTGTTTTCTCCATTTTCGTATTAGTAAGCAGGGCCTACCGTGCATAACTCTCCTTTGAGTTGGAGGTGGACGGGATGAAAGCTTTCTAAAATGATGGAAAAAAACAGGGAACTGAAATAATTTTTTTTTGCTTCTGATTTTAATATAACTTCTTAACTTAATCTTTGACACTTTATTTTAAGAGATTAATGGGAGCACTGTTGTTTTCCAAACCTTGGACATCTATTGCATATTGTTTGAGTTCAGACAAAATTATTAAACATCATGGCTTTGTGCTTTTTAAGTACTTGAGTTAGAATGGAAGCAAGATGGATATTGTGGGTTTAAATATTTAATGATTGGCAAAAGAATCAGATGCACCACAGGGGAAAGCTTGTTTTTGCAACCTGTGGTTTGGATTTGTAGTTTACTGCCTTTACAGGTGATGGATGTTGATTAAATAGCACTCAAAATGAAACTGGATAAGTACAGGGTGAAAAATTGCAGGATGTAGGGGAAAGCTTGGAGAACAGTGACTTACTAATTACTGTTCAAAAGAACCAGCACATAAACCAGATGAACACACAAATTAGGTGTAGGCCATTTGATCCCTTAAACATGCTCCCCTAGTTGATAAGATTGTGGCTGATCTAATCATTTAACACTTGGGAGTCCCTGGGAAGTGTGTAAATAGTCGATGATATTGATGTATTTGTTTTCTTCCTACAGGTGTTTTGGCCCGCCTTGTTGTCTAACAAGTGGCATACACGCGATGGGTCGAGAGAGGGCTGCTCTTGGATTTGTTTACAGAGAGTATGCTAGCGCTTCATTTTGTTAGTGTATGTTTGACCTGGACCATTTGATGGGCAACACGACAGCTCAATGACTATCGCCGTGCTGTGCAAATACATGGATTTGAGTCTGTGTCTGTGGGAGTTTGCACATTCTCCCCGTGCTTGTGTGGGTTTTTTCCAGGTGCTCCGGTTTCCTCCCACATGCCAAAGATGTGCTCTTAGGCTGATGTGGCAGAACAAATTCTCCCTAAATTGTCTCAAATGTGGTTTCAATTCATAGATTTATAAAAATAGATAGGGATCACGGGTAGAAGTAGGAACATTGAGGTGGCGGCGCAGGCTCGTTGGGCCAAAGGGCCTGCTTCCCGTGCTATTTTGTTCTCTGTTCTTTTGTACAACTGTTGACAACATTAACAAGGCTGGATTACTGCATTGTTTTCATTTCCATTGATACCTAGGATGCGGGGGTAATAAGGAAAGGGTGAGCAGGTTAGGCCTGTACCCATTGTAGTTTCAAGTAATGTGATCTCATTAAATGAGACTGAAAACTTGACAGGGTAGATGCTGAAAGGATGTTGCCTTTCATGGAGAAATCTTGAAGTAGGTTTCAAAATTAGGTTGAAGTCGATGTGGAGGAATTTCCTCAGGTCAGATCTTTAGAATTCACTTACCAGAGAGCAGCAGCAATTGGATCATTCAATGCATTCAAGGTCAAGTTAGACTTTTGCCTACAGGGAAGTTCAGGTTATGGGGACAGTCAGCAAAAGGGAGTTTAAACACAACAATAAGATCAGCCACAGCAAAACAGGCTCAAGGAGCCAAATAGCCTATTTCTTAGGTGAAATGTTTATTATTGTTCAAGCAATTTCAACTAGCAGTATGAATGCACATATATAGTTTTCCCCAATATGTAGCAGTGCTTGGGCACAGCAAAGCAAGACCGTGGACATGTCAAATATATTAAACTGCAGTTTTCAGAAACTAATCAAAAAGGGAGTTTAACACCTACTCCAATACTTTCCCCACTTTTCTTCCTTTGCTTCTTGTGTTTCTTAGCAGATGCTGCAAGAGGCAAACAAAGTCTATTAGGAGAATTTTTACAGTTCAACAGTAGATTCACATACATTACCAGATGCACCCACTTTTGAAACATTTCATTACAGTGAATATGCTGTACTAAATGCATGCAGCTCTTAGTGAGCTGCAACTTTTAGTTCCGAACAGTATACTGATCTCTTAAATCCTTGAAATCACAGAAATCCCTGCAGTTCTGAAATATATTAATACGATCGCCTACAAAGCGCAGCACAGAAAAACCCTTTTGCGCATACCAAGCCTCAAGAAAAAACGCTATCAATTGCGGTTGCGTTATTTTGTATTATATTGCGCAGATAGTTATTTGTCAACCAGATCAAAATTGTTGGTAAACGGTGCATATTTGATTAGGGGAATCAAACTAAAATCAATTCTCAACTTTCTAGTTATAAAGCTACGTGCACACGGACGCTAATACCCCCTAAAATCGTAGTGCAGATGCAAATGCAATGTGACACGGGAAACTTCTCTTTACAGGTGATATTATTGCCTGAAATCGCATGCTACTAATCGGTGCACCATCGCAAAGAATTGCAAGCTCGTAGCTGTGCAAGAAGTTTGCAGCTGGACACACGTGGTGTCACGGTGTGGAAGGCCGCGGAGCAGAGATATGAATCCACCATGCCTAGCTGGGAGGGAGCCGCCACCATGCGGTGACGCCACGTGCTCAGCTCCCTACCCACACTGGGCCTCGGCGCCGAGAAGCGCTCACAAAACACCCACCCCACCCCTCCCCGCTCCATTCAACCAGCAGAGCGCCGCCAACATCAGGATCAGAGCACGAACGAGGCCTGACGGTCAGGGACACAAACCGCGCGGAAAGCTCCTTCAGACCTGAACCCCTCCATCTCCCACCCTCGTGCTCTCTTTCCTTCCTACGGGATCCAGGCTGCGAGCACTGCACTCCTGCTGCCTACATCCCTTCTCCCTCCCTTTCTTTATTTGCGGTACTGTAAATGCCGGGTGTTCCCTGTTCTCCCGCTCCTCCTGCGCATTACCGTCTCCATCCGCCATCTTCTCGGTCCTCACTCCAAATGAACAAACGCGGCTCCACTCCGCGCATGTCAATCACCGCCCCGCCCCACAATGCCTCACGCCACGCATGCTCATTACAGTGCCGGGACGGCAGCACCCTGCGCATGCCCAGGTAGTGGAGGCTGAAGTGCAGTAGGGCATGACCGTTAAAGCATCAGTGTCACGAGTAGGCTCACGGTAACACTGCAGTGAAGCTAATGTGAAAAAATCCCATATCGAGTTAGCTTTGAGATTGATTGATGACATCTTGTCAGAATTCGAAAAAGTTGGGATATAACAAAATATGGGGGAAAAGAAATGAATGTTAAAACCTGTGAGGAGGTGGAAGGCAGAAGAGACAAAGTAACCAGATGGTAATGGATTGGGAAAATAAAGTGTGATTGCATAGGCAATGGGTAGTCTTAAAACAAACTGTTACATAGCATACGGCATCTACACGTTCCTTCAGGGTACAAAACCGCTTTAAAAAAACTAGTCAACTGCAACTGAAAGAGGAAGCTAAGGATTATTTATACAAGATCAAAAGAAAAGGCTTATTGCCAGTGATAGCAGTGGACCTGGGGATTGAGAGATTTTTACAGTACAGCAAAGGAAGGCCAAGAAACTGATGAAGGGAGAACGGAATATGACTGCAATGTAGCAAAACAACATAAAACAGATTGTAAACATATAAATGTAAAATGAAAGCTAAGACAAATATGGGTTCATTACAGGTAGAGTCAGGAGAAATCATAATGTGGAATAAAGAAATGGCAGAAAACCTAAATGATTATTTTTTGCTAAGGATGATACAGGAAATCTCAAATCTTCCAGATCTAAGGGACTAAGGAGAATGTGGCATTGAAAGAGATTAATATAAGTAAGAAGCTTGTATTGGAGAAAGAAATGGGACTGAAAATTGGTAAGTCAGAGGAATACAGCACAGAAAAGGCCCATCTTGTTTGCACTGGTCAAAGTCAAACCACTCAACTATTTTAATCCCATTTTCCAGTACTTGGCCCATAACCTTGTACGCCTTGACATAATAAGTGCACTTCTAAATACTTCTTAAATGTATTGAGGGTTTCTACCTTCACCATCCTTTCAGACAGTGAGTTCCAATCTCCTACCACTTTGGGTGAAAAAAATTTTCTAATCACCAACAATCTCGATATATCCAGTCTCTTTAAAACTCTCCAGCCCAGGCATCATCCTGATAAATCTCCTCTGCACTCTTCCCAGTGCTATCACCTCCCTCCTATAATGTGAATTTCAGTACTGCACATAATACTCTATTTGTGGCCTAACCAACATTTTATATAGTTCCAGGGCAACCTATGCCTTGGCTAATAAGGACAAAGTATACAATATGCCTTCTGAACCACTTTATCCACCTGTCCTACTACCTTAGGGGAATGGTGTACATGCACATCAAGATTCATATGATCCTTAGTGCTTCCCAGAGTCCTGCCATTCATCATTTATCCTTTATTTGTGGCCCTTAATAGGCCTTACTCTTTCCTTAATTATGCTTTCACCTTTAATGTACTTGCAAAACAACTTTGAATTTTCCTTTACCTGACAGTATCCATTCATGTACCCTTTTTGCTCCCCTAGTTTCATTTTTAAGTTTCTTCTTGCATATTCCATACTCCTCTAGGGGCTCTGCTGTTTTGAGCCCTCAATCCTCTAGAGTTTCAAAGAACAAGAGGTAATCTCATTGAAATTTACAAAATATTTCAAGGAATAGACAGGGTAGATGTAGGTAAGGTGCTTCCCTTGGTTGGGAGTCTAGAACGAGGGGGCACAATTTTAAAGTTAGGGGGATGCCACTAAAGGGCCAAAATGCGGAGAAATTTCTGTACAAAGAACATTGTGAATTTCTACAATTCTCTACTCCAGAGGGTTTAGGGCAGCATGGTAGCACAGTGGTTATCACTGCTTCTTCACAGCGCCAGGGACCCACGTTCGATTCCTGGCTTCAGTCACTGTCTAAGTGGAATTTGCACATTCTCCTCATGACTGCGTGGGTTTCCTCTGGGTTCTCCGGTTTCCTTCCACATTCTGAAAGACATGATAGTTAGAAGAAATGACCCGAACAGGTGCCTGACTGTGACAACTAGGAGAATTTCACAGTAACTTCATTACAGTGCTAAGTGTAAGCCTTGCTTGTGACTAATAAATAAATTTTACTTACTTTACTATGGAAGCTGTCGGTATAGGTGTGATCTTACAACCTTATCTTGCCCAACTTCAGGCAATGCAAAGTGGTAAGATCAGGCAGGAAATGTGCCCTGGAGGATGGGAAGGAAATAGGGGGAAACTCTGCTGGGTTGATAATCAGTAAGATGGACTCTGTAGAATGGTTGGCAATTGGGGTGAGTGGGAGAGAACTCGGTAGGAGGCTTGGAATGAGGCTATGAGGAGAACAGGTGTAGAAAGCATTGAAGTATCCGATTAGCCGTGATCATATTGAATGGCAGAGCACACCTGATGGGCTGAATGGCCAACATTCCTATTGCTGTGTTTCTAAAAGAGAAGTGTAACTAGGATTAACAGAATTACCAGCAGCTGCTGTTCAACTAAATAGGAGCAATTATAAAAATCTAATATCGGGTTAGCACAGTGGCTAGCACTGCTGCCTCATAGCTCCAGGGACCTGGATTCAATTCCTGTCTTAGATCACTATCTGTGTGGAGTTTGCACAATTCTCCCCATTATTGCATGGATTCCCTTCGAGTGCTTCAGTTTCCTCCTGCAGTCCAAAGATGCATGGGTTAGGTTGATTGGCTATGCTAGACTGCCCATTGTGTCCTGGAACGTGTAGATTAGAGGGATTAGCGGGGTAAATCTGTGGAGTTGCAGAGGTAGCGCCTGGGATTGTTGTAGATGCAGACGTGCTGGCCGAATGACCTCCTTCTGCACTGTCGGGTTTCTACGATTCTATGAAATCATGTCTGGTATTGCTGTCACCAACTTTTATAGATGCATGACAGAAAGCATCTTATCCAGATATATCACAGCTTGGTGTAGCTTCTGTTCTGACCAAGACTGCAAGAAACTACACAGGGTTGTGAATATAACATTGTCCATTATGCAAACCAATCTCCCATCCATTGATGCTGTTACACTGTCAGCGTAATCAAGGACCTGTTCACTCCAGACATAATCTCTTCCAATCGGGAAATAGACACAAAAATCTGAGAACACATCCAAATTGACTCAAGAACAGCTTCTTCCTACTGCCATGAGACTTTGAATTGATTTATTATATATTAAGCCAATTTTTTTTCACCCTATCTGCAACACAATGTCCCACATACTCTCCTTCTCTCCTACGTACTTTATGAACGGGTACATTTTTATCTGTATCCCAATATATGTGACAATAATAAATCAAATCAATTAACTATTGAACAATGTCTGGGAGGCCTCAAATATTCGCGTGCTATTTCTAAAGCTCATATTGAGCTTAATTTTTAAATAGGGTAGGAGGCCAAGGACAGAAATATCAGACTGGAAGTGAGACAAATAATTAAAATGACAGTGTTGGATCTGTGGTAATCTTGACATCTGGAAGAAGATTTCAAGAGGTCTGCCTGTGGCTCCTTATTTCCACCAACAAGATAATTTAGAGCCAATTTATTACCCATCCCTGAAAGTTATCACAGGACAAGTTTTAGTTTTGAATTCAGTTACTGATTGACACCAATACACCATACCTTTCAGTCCCTTGCCTTGGACACGAGGAATCAAAAATCAGCACTTGGTCACTGAGACTCTCAGGTATTTGTCCACCACAAAAAAACAACTCTATGGTTGTTAATAACAGACAAGAGAAGCGAGTGCGACTTTCTGCCAATACCATTGTTCTCAACATTCTTTGCAGCCCCAATGATACTTTACTAACCTTGGTGACAATCAACCAACTTTGTATAACTACTACCCTTGTAACAGTCTATTAACTTTAGCAAAATTGTTTTAAAATAAACATGGACGAGCGCACGCACGTCATATTCAAAGACAATTCCATATTGGCCAAATCATTACTGAGCACCAGATTAAGTATCACATAAAACAATATTCAATTTTGTAACTTTTTTTTTTATATACACAAATAAATATGCTGTTACAAAGAAGCCTCAGAAGCAAAATGGTTTAATAACTTTTCAACTTACCAAACTGAAAGTAAATCGTGTTTTATCTGAGGGTATAATTATCAGCAGGAAGGAGGAACATCTCTCCTCCTGCACTTGCGCAGCAAGGTACAGTGGGAAGGAGTGTTAGGTGTGATTGAACAATGGGCCACGGTATCAGGGAAGAAGTTATCCCATTGAAATATGGAAAGGAAATATGGTATTTTTGATGCAGGTACAATGTTGCAGGTAGCAGACAGGATGGAAAATGATCCACTGAAGGTTGGTAGGGTGAAATGTGAGAAAACAACTATCTCTGGCTGTGCTGGTGCAGTTCCCTGCTCTTGCCTGAATGAAAAACTTCAACTTTGTCTTCCATTTCCATTCTTCCTTTCCCAAAATTCTCCATGGCTTCCTCTACTACTATATCTATATTTCTGTAGTAAGAATTCTCACAACACCAGGTTAAAGTCCAACAGGTTTATTTGGAAACAGATATATAGATAGAGACTTAATTGCAAGATAATGGTTGGAATGTGAGGCTTTACAGGTAATCAAATCTTTACAGGTACAGACAATGTTAGTGAAGAGGGGATAAATCAAGGTTAAAGACTTGTGAATAGGCAATGTTTTCATCTTCAATAACCAGTTCTTCATCCAGACACAGGGAATAGCCATGGAGATCAAATTCGCACTTCAACATACATCTTCATGCACAAGTTTGAATAAGACCTGTTCACCAAGCTGGACCTTCAACCAACACTATACACTAGATAAATCGATGACATTTTCTTTGGACTAATGGCAAAGCATCACTGAAACAACTACACGCTATCAACAAGTTCCATATCACCATCAGACTCACCATGGAATACTGCCCAGAATCGGTTACATTCTTGGACACGTGCATTTCCATCAAGCACTTTATTTTACCACAAATCCACGGATAACCTCAGGATGCTCCACTTCTCCAGCTTCCACCCTAAACTTGTTAAACAAACCATCCCTATGGAGAAACCCTCCCCTACAGAGAAGCCTTCCACATACACAGGATATGCTCAGATGAAGAGGAACGCAACATTTTTCAGCTTAGATGCCGAAAAATGCCCTAAGGATAATCAAATATGGTAATATAGCATTTGATTCATCAATCAACAATTCTGATGCACCACAACGAAAAATTGCTCTGACCTTCTCAGAAGACAAACATGGGACACAACTGACACGGTACCCTTCATCATCCAGTACTTCTCTGGAGCAGAGAAGCTGGTAAATATAACCCTACTAACTTGCAACTATCTTGAGTACTTTTTCTTTCATCCTACTTGTATTCTAGTCTTATTCCATTCTCTACTTTGTAAAAATTTCACTCCAGTTTTAAAGTTACAAAGCCATGGATCAAAATGGAATGGGCAAACCTAAATCCATTCCTTGCTTGCTCCAAAAACCAAATTCAAAATCCAACTGAATCTAATTTAAGGTCCCCCTACGCGAGTCAAAATTCCAGCCAAGATATGGCATTGCACCCTATCTTGGGTTTGATCTTAGTCAAAGGCTAAATTTTATTTTGTACTTCTATTTTGAACATAGACAGGAGCAATAGGAATCCACTCAGCCCTTTTGAGCCAGTCAACCAGGAAGACCATCGTATTGCATTCTCTCAATCTCTGTTTCAACATGCTTAAACTGATCATTTAGAACTAGCTGAAGTGGAGAATTTTTAAGGTTCACGATAAAGTGAAACAATTTTTCTACTTAGTCCTTATACTAAGGCTGTGATCACTTATTCTCGATTCCAGTCAGGGATAAACAATCTGAACACTGAACCTGTTCAAGTCCCTGAAGAATTTTGTATATTGAGATAACGGTTTATTCTTCTAAACTGCAGAGCACATTGGCTTAAGCTGCTCATTTTGTCCATGCCTGGGATTTTCCAGTCCACTTTTACTGCATCCACCCTTGCTCTTCTAGGGAATGGGTGGCACAGTGGCAAAGTGGTTAGCACTGCTGTCTCACAGCACCAAGGACCTGAGTTCAATTCCAGCCAGGCTATGTGGAATTTGCATGTCCTCCCTGTGTCTGCTTAGGCTTCCGAGAGCTCCAGTTTCCTCCCAATCCAAAAATGTATAGGTTAGGCTGATTGGCTATGCTACATTAACCCTTAGTGGCAGGGGGATTGATAAGAATAAATTAGTTGAGTCAAGGGAATAGTTTGGATTATACAGACCTGATGGACCAAATAGCCTCCTCCTGCACTGTAGGGATTCTACAATTCTATATCATTCATTAAAACTTACGCAGAATGTTGGAATCTGAAACAAAAACAGAAATTACTAGAAAACCTCAGCAGGTCTGACAGGATCTATGGAGAGAGAATAGTGCCAACATTTCAAACCTGGATGACTCTTCATCAGAGCCAATAGCAAAGAAAATCAGAAGAGATTTATACTATGAGGGTCAGGGAAATATAAAAGAAGAAGAAAGCTGAGAAAAGTGCTAAGTGTTTATTAAGTGATCAGAATGCATTGTGTGAATAGCAGAAGAGATAGAGCTGTAAAGAAGTGGCTGTGGAACATGGCACTTGGCCTGAAAAGGGGGCAGGGTAATTGTCTGGAGCCAAGATGGAGATTGAGAATGGAGAAGTGGAAAAACTAAAGTAAAAATGAGGGATGATAAGAATGGATGAATGATAGGAAATGAAAAAAAAGTATGAAGTGGGGTGAATTGATGCTCTGAAGTTTTTGAACTCAATGTTCAATCAGAAAGGCTGTAAAGTGCACAGTCAGAAGACGAGATGTTGTTCCTCCAGTTTGTATTGGGATTCACTAAGACATTGCAAAAAGCCAAGGTTGGACATGCGGACGGAAGTAGGGTGGTATGTTGAAGTGGCAAGTCATGACGTAGAGATGCCAGTATGGACTGGGGTAAACACAGTAAGACTCTGAATAGCAGGTTAGAGTCCAACTAGTTTATTTGGTGCTAATCTTACAAGCTTTTGGAAATGGCGTTCCTTTGTCAGGTGTGTGGAAAGTTCTGATCAGAGAAGGGCATATAAAGTCACACACGGTGTACAGAATACTGATTAGAATGCAAGTCTTTACAGCTAACCTGCTATTCAAGTCTTAAAGATGCAGACAATGTGAGTGGAGATAGCATTAGCATAGGTTAAAGAGGTAAGTATTGTCTCTAGACAAAACAGTAAGTGAGATTTTACAAGCCCAAGCAAATGATAGGGGTTACAGATTGTGCAACATGAACTCAGGATCCCGTTTGAGACCATGCTCACGTGTGCGGAACTTGGCTATCAGTCTCTGCTCAGCAACTTTGCACTGTGTATGTCGTGAAGGCCGCCTTAAGAACGCTTACCTGAAGATCAGAGACCAAATGCCCAAGATCGCTAACTGTTCACCAACAGGAAGGGAAAAGTCTTGTCTGGTGATTGTTGAGCGATGTTCATTCATCTGTTGTCATAGCATCTGCATGGTCTCCCCAATGTACCATGCTTCGGGACATCCTTTCCTGCAGCATATTAGGTAGACAACGTTGGCCAAGTTGCAAGAATATGTGCCGTGTACCTAGTGTATGGTGTCATCCATGTCGATGATCCGGCATGTCTCACAGACATTGCTGTGGCAGGGGTTGTGTGGTGTTGTGGTCACTGTTCTCCTGAAGGATGGGTAGTTTGCTGCAAACAACGGTCTGTTTGAGATTGTGCAGTTGTTTGAAGGCAAAAAATGGGGTGTGAGGATGGCCCTGGTGAGATGTTCATCTTCAATGATGTGGTGAAGACTCTGGAGAAGATGTTGTAGCTTCTCCGCTCTGGGGAAATACTGGACAACAAAGGTACTCTGTCCACCATATCCTGTGTTTGTCCTCTGAGCAGGGAAGTCTACTGTCAACTTGTTGGACTACACACTTCAACCAGATGGAATCGAAGCTCTCAGCCAAAGGCTCAATTTCTGCCTCACCATCAAAATGGACCCCAGTCAGTCAGTCTCACAGTGGACACAGAGGAATTCATCAGGTGAATGAGACTGTGGGAGTTCTTCCACAAACAGCAAGAGACCAACAGCAAATACAATGAAACAGCCAATGAACCAACAGAGAGATCTATAGTGCAGCAACCAAAGAGGAAGGAGTCCAATTGGACTCCTCCAGAAGGCCGCTGGCCTCAACTGGACATGTATGCCTAAGCCATCAGGAGGTGCGTTGACACCAGATTCATCAATCGTACTCAAGACACCCCAAACATCACCCAAGCACAACGCGATGCCATCCATGCTCTCAAGACCAACTGCAACATTGTCATCAAACCAGCAGACAAAGGAGGGGCCATCGTCATCCTGAACAGAACAGATCACTGCAAAGAAGTGTACCAACAACTAAATAATGAGGAACGTTACAGACAGTAACCCATAGATCCAACCAAAGAATACACCTGTCAAATCAACACTTTGATCAAGACCTTTGATCCAGACCCTCAGAGCATCCTCCGTGTTCTCATCTTATGTACTCCCCGCATTGGAGATTTCTACTGCCTCCCAAAGATACATAAGGCAAACACACCCAACCGTCCCATCGTATTGGGCAATGGGACCCTGTGCAAGAATCTCTCCGGCTACGTCGAGGGCATCCTGAAACCCATTGTATTAAGAACCCAAGCTTTTGTTGCGACACTACGGATTTCCTACAGAAACTCAGCACATGGAGCAGTTGAACCAGGGAGACTTCTCATCACAATAGATGTCTTGGCGCTCTACACCAACATCCCCCACAACGATGGCATTCAATTGCCAGTTTCCAGATGCAATTTTACAACTGATCCATTTCATCCTGGACCACAACGTCTTCATCCTCAACAACCAGTTTTTCATCCAGACACATAGAACAGCCATGGGGACCAAATTCACACCTCAATATGCTAACATCTTCATGCACAGGCTTGAACAAGACTTCTTCACCACACGGGACCTTCAACTGATACTGTAGACTAGATACATTGATGACATTTTCTTCTTTGGACTCATGGGGAACAATCACTGAAAGAACTATATGATGACATCAACAAGTTCCATCCCACCATCAGACTTACCGGAATCGGTGGCATTCTTGGACACACGCACCTCCATCAAGGATGGTCACTTCACTATACCACAAGTCCACAGATAACTTCACAATGCTCCACTTCTCCAGCTTCTACCCTAAACACATTAAAGAAACCATCCCCTATGGACAAGCCCTCCGTATACACAGGATCTGCTCAGATCAGGAGGATCACGACAGACACCTCCAGACACTGAAAGATGCCCTCATAAGAGCAAGATATGACGCTCAACTCATCGACTGACAGTTCTGACATGCTACAGTGAAAAAACCGCACTGACCTCCTCAGAAGACAAACACGGGACACGGTGGACAGAGTATGCTTCGGCCATCCCCACACCCCCACTTCTTGCCTTCAAACAACCACACAACCTCAAACAGACTGTTGTTCACAACAAACTACCCAGCCTTTAGGAGAAAGTGACAACACAACCCTACAACTGCAACCTCTGTAAGTCATCTGTGTCGATGATCCGGCATGTCATCATCTCACATGAGAACATCATCCACCAGGCACACGGCACATACTCTTGCAGCTCAGCCAACATTGTCTACCTAATTTGGTGCACAAAAGTATGTTCCAAAGCATGGTACATTGAGGAGACTATGCAGATGCTACGACAATGTTTGAATGAACATTGTTGACAATCACCAGGCAAGACTGTTCCTCTCCTGTTGGTGAGCACTTCAACTATTACGGGCATTTGATCTCTGATCTTTGGATAAGCGTTCTCCAAGGCAGCCTTCATGACAAATGACAGCGCAGAGTCACTGAGCAGAGACTGATAGCAAAGTTCTGTATGGCCTCAACTAGGGACCTTGGGTTCATGTTGCACTGTAACCTCCATGACTTGCCTCGGCTTGTAAAATCTCACTTGCTGTCCTTTCTGGAGTTAATACGTATCTCTGTAACCTATGCTAATGATCTCCACTCACATTGTCTGCATCTTTAAGACCTAAATAGCAGGTTAGCTGTTAAGACTTGCATTCTAATCAGTATTCTATAAACTGTGTGTGACCTTATATGCCATTTTCTAATCAGAACCTTCCACACACCTGATGAAGGAACACCATTTCCGAAAGCTTGTAAGATTACTATCAGATAAACTGGTCGGACTCTAACCTGCCATTGTGAGACTTCTTACTGAAGTGGCAAGTGACAGGAAGATCTGGGTCCTACTTGCAAATCGGTCACTCAGTCTGCGTTTGGTCTCTGATGTACAGAACCTTGGTCTAGCCTCGCTAATGACCTGTATAATTGTAATCAACGTCTTTACTTTTATACTCCAATCATTTTATGTGAAAGGCCAACATTAATTTTATTTTTCTAGTTGTTTGTTGAACATAGAAGTTCACTTTCTTTCTCATGTACAAGAACATCCAGCTTTATTCTGAATATCAATATTTCCAAGTCTCTTGTCATTTGCTCTGAAGCCATACAGTCTCAAAACATCAATTTTTTCTCTATTTTCCCTCTTCACAGATACTGCTAGATTTGCTTTTCTAGCATTTCATTGTTTTAGTCTCTTTCCATTTAATTATTTCACTTCATTTTCTAAAATGGTTATTGTCACACTTCTCTGCATCACATTCCATCTGCCACATTCTTGCCCACTCTCAACTTGTCTATAATTCCTTTGCACCTCCTGAGATCTTATGTTCCCACCTAACTTTGTCTAGTTAAACACTTGGCATTGCACTGCCCCTCCACAAATATACATTGTAAATAGTTGAAGCCTATCACCAATCCTTGCAGTTCCCCATTTATTAGCTTGCCAATGCTCAAGGTGGCCCATTTATTCCAATTTGTCTTTGCCAACATTTTAACCCCAATTCGTAAGCCTGACTTGTAATAATTTTATGTAGCAGTTTACTGAAAATCCAGAAGACATGACATCCATTAAATTCCTCATGTCTAAAAATGCTCTAATGGACAAATCAAATACTATTACACTTGTGTTATTACTATATCCCTAATGCTGGATTCTGGCACAGTGCCTACTACTGATGCCAACCTATTCTTTTCTATTTTCCCTCCCCTCCCCTTTTCCGCTTAGCGGGATTGTATTTGCTATTTCGGTTTAACACTTTTGCCATTTCCTTATTTTTCTATTCACCTTTGTCTCAAAACTCAAGTTTGAGTTGCCAAAAATTCATGGCTTGGGCTGCACATCACTTTACTAAAACATTCAAATGTCCAACTTGATGTACGTGAAGAAAATAGACTCCTGACCCAGTTTGTATATTTTAAAGCACATAACTTTTAACATTGTGTTTTTGCTAGGCTTTGCATAGCATTTTATCCATAATGATGCAGTTTTTAATAGTAATAGAAAATGATTATTGGGAGGAAAGGTCAAATTACATTGGGATACAAGTGATCTAGATTTCTGCAGTGTTTACTTTGTACTAGGTAACATGAATATATTAGTCAGCAGTGACTGAACTCATTGAACCCTTTCACTGCTAGAACTGCAGCTGAAGTTAAATGAAAGCAGTGTACAATTATGAAAGCTGTTTACATCAAACATTGTTTAGTTTGAGAGCCACCTTCAGTGCATGTATATAAGTTCACCAAAACACACCTCCTTAGATGATTCCAGTACATAACTTCACTTGTGTACAGTGGATTCCATTTCACATAGCTTAATGAACTTCTTTTTTCCAGCTATTAGGAATAAACCTTTTTTGGGAGGGTAAAAAGGAAGTGAAGGAATTGTTGAAAGGTAACAACAATTAAACACCATGCAGAAGACTTCAGTTCAGCAGGGAAAGCAAAATATAATTTATTTTCAAAAATATTTTTCCTTGAATACATGGTCCATTTCTTTTTAAGATGCTCCACCAATAGTTGAAAGTTCAAAAATGAATCTAAAATTCAGAGACATGCCAGAGCTCTGAAATAGACAATTCATTGACTGATTTTCAAATCTTGATCCCAAGGAACCTTGCAGTGTTCAGTACATCATCCCTCATCAGATAACAGCCACACAGCCGACGGTATCCAGTAAATGCGTCACGACCATGTAGGATTCTCCAATTATCAACAAATAAAACCTATATTAGAAACAAGTAGACATTAAAATGTTACAATTTCAGGACATGAACCAGTCTGGACTTCCCTGTGTGAAGCAACCATTGCCAAATAATTTAAATCAGCATTATTCTTCTCATTCCAGATTTATTTTAAAAGAATGACGCAGAAAATTATTCAAAATCCAAAAACAATTTTAGTATATAGTGCACAGGTATCTGGCATTTATAATCAGTTATACATACACAAGCTGACTACACATTGCAATCTGCATCAGGCAGCGACAGAATGAAAATGGAAAGTAGGTAAAATAACTTGCATGGCTTAACTGCTGAGTAGGCAATTCCAGAATTACTTAAAGCAGACAGTAAAAACAACCTGTTTTTATCCTACAGGTGCTTTGGTCCACCTTGTTGTCTAACGAGGGCCATACACGCGATGGGTTGTGAGAGGACCGCTCTTGGATCTTTTTCGAGAGTATCCTACTGCTTCACATTGTTAGTGTATGCTTGACCTAGACCTTTTGATGGGCAACACGACAGCTCAGCAAGTATCGCTGTGCTGTGCAGATACATGGATTTGGGCCCGTGTCTGTGGGAGTTTGCGCATTCTCCCTGTGCTTGCGTGGGTTTTCTCCGGGAGCTCCGGTTTCCTCCCACATCCCAAAGATGTGCTCTTAGGCTAATTGGCAAAACAAATTCTCCCTAAATTGTCTCAAATTTGGTTTTTAATCCATAGATCTATAAACATGGACAGGGATCGCGGGTAGAGATGGGAACATCAGGGCAGCGGCACAGGCTCGTTGGGCCGAAGGGCCTGTTTCCCGTGCCGTTTTGTTCTTTGTTCTAATAAAAAGCCATTGAAGTGCAACACAGCAGCATCTCAAATAGCGATTTAAAAATTGATATTAAGCTACAATAGTAAAGGAGTTGGAGTTTAAAAAAATCAATTATTAAACTGGACTAAATGAACCTTTACACTTAGAAGAAAGTTCGACATGCTGATTTTTTTTCCTCTGAAAGGCTATTAATGAATACAGCACAAGTACAACCCTTAGACATAAACAAAATGGGATGTGGATATGAAATGCTTAGTGACAAACTTAAAACGACAGAAGACATAAAAGTTTGTTACAACATAGCCTAAAATACAAATGCTGAGCAAGAACATTCACTTTAAAAATTTTAAAACTTACAATTAAGCAAATCTGCAAATGACATTCATTATATATTAAGCATAAAAATTTCATGCTCAATATGCTGTATCTAGTCAGTGGACCCTTTATTGGATCATGCTGTCCTTTATTGCTTCTAGAGATGGGTATTCAATTTAGGTAATGCCCAGGAGAACCCTCATTCATCAGAAACTCTCCGAGTTACGCAAATTTTGTATCTCAAACACAAGTAACCCTGACCTGAATCCTGCAGTATATCATTTAAAGTTTAGAATTAATAGACAGCGATGCCATTAAATTAGTGCATTGAAAACATTTACCCAATTATTCTGATGTGTGACAGGCTGTGAGGGGACATTTGGAATTATCCAAATGTATTAATCTACTACCAGAATGCATAATGACACAAAGCTGTAAAGTTTTGAAATCTAGAATATTACATATAAAGAGACAGTAGGCAAGCTGGACTATTACTATATTTCTAGGTATAAATGGATGTTGCATTGACAACTAACTCTCCCAATCTCTTGGAGATGACAATATTTTAAAGTTGAGCAGTTAGAAACAAATTTGTTTTACATTAGGAAACAATTCTACTGCTGAGCAAATAATATATTAAATTTGATAGTCATGCAGCATCAGTATGCCTTTGTTTCCCAGATGTATAATTGCAATCCAAACAAAAGTCAAGAGAAGAGATTTGTAACAATATTTTGGAATTTACACAACTCCCAAACTCTGTTTTCTTACCGTTCCAGGTTTGAGTTTCACCCAGATTTCATTCTCTGGCTTCCGGAGTTCTGTTGTAAGAGCTCTGTGTGCAATATACCATTGGCGGACAACATCATGAGGTACTGTGCTTATAACAGTTCTGTCATAATTGTTATATCTGTAAACAAAATAGTCAAATGTTGCTAAATACAGCAAGATTTTAAAATTTGAAGCTCTTGTTAGAGAAAAAATCATGGGGTCAGTTTGATAACATTTCAGGTTACAAAAAGAGATATGGCAGTGTATATATAGAAAAAAAACAGATGCTCTTTAATCAAGGAATCAAAATGAATCTGGTTGCAATAAAATGAGATGCAGGATTATATGAAAAATCTAGAGCTGAGTAGGTAAGCCTCGTAATTTAAGACATTGAAGGTTTGAAGATACATTGGTGGGAGCTAATGATCCACTGACTATGTTAACATTTAAGAATGTTAAACAGCCTACTAGTAACATAGGCACAAGATGAATAGGTAGAATTAGGACGTTTGCTCATGGGGGATATCCAGCAACATGGAAATGATGTCTGAATTCCATGTTACAATTTCTCTAAAACTAAAAGCAGATTCTCTCAAGCCATCTTATGGTGGGAAAGAAAGCACTAAAAGTCACATCGTCCAAAACATTTTATGGGAAAGGGAGATAGAAAGATAACAAAGGCAGTTCAGGTATTTAAAAAAAGAGCATTGAAGTCAGTTGTGAAACTTAAACTGGAATATTGTTCATCCCAGTCTCAACCATACTTTAGATTAATTTACAGCAATCCTTAAAATGGTTATTGTATTTGTCCACTGAACTATGGGCCCAAAGTTCACCTAGAGAGGAGTAAAAGATGTCAAGGAAAGTTAGATACTTCTCCGAAATGAATGTTGTACGGAATGCTCAGAGGACTGAAAATAAAAAAATCTGTTGGTTGCTCTCACCTGATCAGATACAATTCATTATTCCATGGATAAACATTCAAAACTGGTCCAATTCCAATCATGTGATTGTGGCATCCTCCTACATTCTCTATATATTCATGTTTTATTGGTACTTTGGTAAGAACTTCAAAGTTATGTGGGTTTTCTTTCCGTATATTTTCTGCAGCATTAAACCCATCCTGCAACAGAGTTCTTCCACCAGTTCCATCATGCCTCAAACAATGGAACAACTGGACACTGTTTAAAGAAAAATCGGTGGTATGAAAGACATAAAACTACAAACTAACTTAGGGCCTTATTGGACCCCATTAAAAATCAGATGTAAAAACACAAAAATTTTTGGCTTTTTACCTTGAGAACACAGAACATAGAACATTACAGCGCAGTACAGGCCCTTCGGCCCTCGATGTTGCGCCGGCCAGTGGACCCTCTAACCTAAACTATTCCAATATCATCCATATGCCTATCCACCGACCATTTGAATGCTCCCAAAGTAGGCGAGTCCACAACTGCTGCAGGCAGGGCATTCCACGCCCTCACCACCCTCTGTGTAAAGAACCTGCCTCTGACATCCGTCCTATGACTACCACAACACAGACTGACCCATCCCACAACATTCTTCAATTCCATCTTGAATTTAGGAATACCATGATTTTCAGTTTCATGGTACTTTGTGCAAAGGCAATTCAATTATGCAGCTGCTCTTGAGTCTGTTGGAACGTGATCGCAGACTTTTGTATTCCCTCTCATCGCCCTCCCCACCCCCCGTGCGAAGGAAGGTGGAAGAGAGAATGTCCAGGGTGCTTGGGGGGGCCAGGGCCTTAATTATGCTGGCTGTTTTGCTAGGCAGCAGGAAGTGTAGATAGAGTAAATGGATGGGAGGCTGATTAGCTTGATGGATTGGCCTCAAATTTCAGATGGGCATTCAATATCAACTCTATCCAACATGGACAGAGTATGAGTTAGATCAATTTTTCGTTTTCTATCCTTCCACCGAGTCCCAGCCGAGATTAGTATCCCAGCTACAGTAGCAAAATCTCGGAGATGAGCAGATATTACAATACTTCATAGGATTTGAATATGACATTTTCACATTAGAGCTTTTAAATTTAAATTTAAAAGCTCTAAAAGCCCCTTTTAAAATAAAATTTGAATTAAGTGACAAGATTTGAGTGTGCATTTTGGCTGTTTTCCCCTCTTGAAGAAAAAGAGTTCAAGTGGACTGTTAAACCTTAAGATTGGGGTCAACAGAAATATAAGTCTCCTGCCTTAAAATTTGAGGTGGGGAATGGTAGAACTGAATAACACAATTGAAAAGGAGAAAACACCAAGTAATTTTATATTGACAAGAAATACACATACCCACATGGTTCCTGAAAATAAGTTGTGTCTATATGCCGATCCAGTGCCACTTTTGTGTAAGCAGTGTCACCACGAGAGAAGTCTGAAGTAAAATCCCACATTCGGCCAAAAATAGACTCTCTGCAGCAACAGAAAAGCCAATTACCACCATGTCAACCTATACGTGAGTTTTAAAGCTCATTTGATTTATTATTGTCACACGTATCAACCATAATGACAATAATTTCTTACGCTATACAGACAAAACATATCATTCATGGAGAAGGAAATGAAAGAGTGCAGAATGTAGTGTTAGGGTGTAAAGAAAGATCAACCTAACGTAAGGTAGGTCCATTCAAAAGTCTTAACAGTGGCAGGAAAGAAGCTGCTCGAGTCTGTTGGAACCACAAACTTCTGTATTCCCCCTCCCCCCCCAAAGGAAGGTGGAAGATAGAATGTCCAGGATGCATGGGCCTTAATTATGCAGGTGTTTTGCTAGGCAGCAGGCAGGAAGTGTAGATAGAGTAAATGGATGAGAGGCTAGTTTGCATGATGGATTGGGCTACATTCGCAACCTTTTGTAATTTCTTGTGGTCTTGGGCAGAACAGGTGCCATACCAAGCTGTGTTACAACCAGAAAGAATGCTTTCTATGGTGCATCTGTAAATGTTGGAGAGAGTTGTTGCAGACATGTAAAATTTCCTTAGTCTTCTGAGAAAGTAGAGGCCTTGCTGGACTTCCTTAACTGTATAGTGTCAGTATTTAGTGGGGGAGGGTGTCCAGGACAGGTTGGTGGTGATATGGACACCTAAAAACTTGAAGCTCTCAAGCCTTTCTACATATTTGTCCACTTTCAGGAATTGCAAATGAAGACTAGTTGTTTGCCTTTCAAAAACTGAGTGCCTTCATTATTTGAAAACCAGGTTTTCCACAGGAAATAGATATAGCTTTCTTTCAAAAAAAAAGCTGGTAGCACAATGCAAAAGTTTAAGGGTATTGAATATTGCTGAACTGTCTAGATTTTTAATATCATTGAGATGGTTCCAGTCAATATTCTCAATTAATTCAGATATTTCTGAAGTTATGATCTTGAAATGCAACACTAATTTTAAAATGGAATTGGTTCAAGCAAGTTAATTTTAAAATTATGCTAAAAATAAGACATAACACAACTGCTTATTGCTTAGGATGAAGTACAACCAAAGTTTCATGATAAATCATTAAACAATGTACAATGACTGAAAGACTGATGATAGGAGAAGCTTCAAAAACAAATTGAGTGGAACCCTCCAGTGAACCAATTTACGTCACCATCCAACCTTACCCATTCCTGTTGTGTAAAGAACCAGCAAAACAATTATGCTTTTGAAAGAGGAAATAACATAACCAGAAGACACCAGAGTACAGCAAGTAGCACAAGCATTAAAGACAACATTACAGACTAACATTCTGATTGATTTTGAAATCTTTTAGCCACTTAATTAACAGCAACATGCTGTCATTTTTATGGGGAAGTTAATGAGGCATGTTAAGAATTCCTATTACACATATTTTAAAAGCATGAACTATTTAAACAAATCTTCTACAGCTACTCTTGTAGGTAGAAGTGTAAATAACTGCACTTGTACATTTCTGTATATTCATGGGTATATGGTTAGCACGAAGAAAAGATTGACTTGATATTTTCATATTCCTATTCAATATGGCTCAAGGTCAACTAAATAGCAATGCTTCCTGGAAAAACTACCCGATAACAATATAAAAAATACCACATTGATCTCCATATTGGATTATGCATAATCTGGTATAAATTTTAAAATATAATTCACCCCTAACCACTTCAGAATTAAAACATCAAGTTGTAGATGATACATTTTCAGCTACACATCAAGATTTTTCCTCGCATTCTGACTGTTTGTTTCGGTCTATACTCCAAATGGTGATTAATCCTATTCTGGTAAATTGAACCTCATTGGCTACGATACTGCCACTGTGCAAAGAGAGGTATAGTCTTCCCAAACCAAATGCTAACAGCCTAATATGGTTATAGAGTAGTCAAATAGGGTTTTAATTGCATAGCTAAGACTATTGTACTTGAGGACTTAGGGAGCATGTTCAGTTTTTGTATCAATTTGCTCATCTTTTTTAAAAAAAAGAGTTTCTACAAGCCATCAGTAATTCATTTAGATCTAAAAGGGATATTAAAAAACAGAACAATGGGATAATCAAGTTAATTCCCTGCAATTCCCATGCTTTTTGCAAACTTCATGATGCTTCAAATATCCTAGTTAATCACATGTGCAGGAAGCGCTTCAAAATAAAGCTTGCAGCTGGCAGAGACACAGCAGGCTGAGAATTTCCTGGAGCATATGCTGCAGAATGTGCTCAGTTCACAGCTAGAAAGCTGAGGAAGATTATTAGTGACTGGTCATCCAGCAGAGTAGGATAAGGAAATCAAGGCAGGAATCCTCAAGGAGTATGGCATTTAATTACTTCTCTGAGGGTAGTGGATCTGTGGGATTCTTTAGAAGGCTGTAGAAGCTGAGTCATTAAATCTATTTAAGGCTGAAATGGACAAATTTTTAATCAGTAAGGGAATCAAGATATGAAGATAAGATTGGAAAGTGGAGTTGAGCATTATCAAGTCAGTCATGTTCTGATCGAACGGCAAGCAGACTTGATGGACTAAATGGCCCACTTCTGTCCTATGGTCTTATGATTCTAGTGCTGAATATTAGTGAGGATAACAGCACTTGAGTAGTGGGGTTCAGAGCACATGACATAACTTAAGAAATGTACAAGTGGAAGGGTTTCACTTTTTGAGGCATTAGGGCTAGTTTGGGACAGGAGGAATTTGTTTAAACTAGATGTGATGGGCCTTGACAGAGCTGGAAGCATTGTCCTCACAGGAAGTATACTGATATTGTGGCAGGAGTGTTTAAACTAATTTAGCAGAGGGATAATGAGGAGAAGCAATGTGCAGTGCAGCGGTATAGTGGTTAGCATTGCTGCCTCATAACACTAAAGAGACAAGTTCGATTCCCAACTTTGATCACTGTCTGTGGAATCTGCATGGATTTTCTCTGGGTCCTCCAATTTCCCCCCACAATCGAAAACATGTGGTTAGGTGCACTGGCCATGTTAAACTCCCCCTCAGTGTACCCAAACAGGTGCCAGAGTGTATCGAGCAGTGGTTTTTACAGTAACTTCACTGCAGTGTCAACATAAGCCTAACTGTGACACTAATAAATAAAGTTTAAGTGTACAGAAAATACTACCCATTAAATGTTCAGAAATAGAAATGAGATCAAACTGATGCACAAAGGTCTGAGACAGCTTTTGATATATGTACGCAAATGCTTGAGAGTGTGGTTAGTTTGGCAAGTTGGAGACACAAGTCAGCACATGGGACTATAACACAATGGCAATAACAGAGACCTGGCTCATATGAATTCATTGTTACAAAATATTCAGGAATGGATAGAGAAAAGGGCATGGATTGATCAAACTAATTCTAACACTAGAAAACGGATGGTGTAATTGACAATGTTAACAGCTAACACTAAGTGAACTAAAACAAAATGCAAAATAATCAACAGGCCATTAGGGTTAGTCAGGCTGGAAGAGAAAAAAGAGGGGGGGCATGAAAAATACTAAATGAGTATTTCATATTTTTCTTCGCTAAAGATAATACTGCCAATATAGCAGGAAGGAGCAGGTAGTATGATATTTGATGATAAAACTAAAGTGACAATATTTAAAAACATCACCAGTTTTCAAAAAAAAACACTTAACCAGATGAGATACTTCCACGGTTTACTGAGGGAAGGGTGAGTGGGAACTGCAAGGCTTTGGCTATAATTTTCCAATCCACCTTGGAAGTGGAGGTGCTGTCAGAGGGATAGAGAATTGCCAATTTTTAAAAAGGGAGAAACCTGACATCTACAAGTCTGATAGACAAATATAAAGGAAATTTAAAAAAACTGGTCAATGAATGAACTTGTGAAGGAACTTAACTGATTTCTTAAAGAAATAGACAGAGTTGACCAAGGTAGTGCAATTGATATTTGTCCGAATGTCCAAAAAGACATTTAACGAAGTACTCCATAATCAAGCAGTTAGCAAAATTAAAATCCATTTGATGAAGAAAGACAGACTATAGCAGAATGGATACAAAAATTGACAAAGGAGAGAGAAAGGAAAAAATTTGTTGAGTGTTGGTTGTTTTTCAGACTGAAGTATATAGTGACATTCCATAGGGATCAGTACTAGAATCATTCCTTTTGTTAATATGCATTAATGACTTGTACTACAATATACAGGGTGCAATTTTTAAGTTTGCACATGTTACAAACCATGATAAAATAGGAGAATGGGAATCAACTTCAGGATCACAATATCTGGTAAAGTAGCAAGTTGAAATTTCCCATAAGTGTGAGATAGTCAGATAAATGGAGAGAGGCAATATAAACTAAATAGTACTATCATAAAGGAGATGCAGAGAGGGAAGGTGACGGGACAAACTGAGAAGCCTGTTGGCTTAATTAACAGAGGCATGTGATACAATTGGAAGTTTTGCTAAAACTTGAACACAAGGAACAGCAATCACAAGACAAGATGTACAGTAACTGGCAAAAGAATTTTAAGCATTAGCTGGTGTTTATGATAAATACTGGGCATCACAATTATAGGAGGATATCTAAACCCTAGAAAGAGTGCAGAAAAGATTTATGGTACCAGGGATCAGGGTCTTCAGTTATGTTGGGACCAAAGGAGATTGTTCTAAGGAGAACAAAGGAGTTTCTTGTTCAAAATCATGAAAATGGCATGAGTCAGTAACCAGAGGACATAAATTTACTGTAATTGGCAAAAGAACCAATTAAAAGTCACTTCAAGCATCTTTTACAAAGTACAATCTGAAATCCAATATCATTTTACTTATCTACAAAATTACCACAATTATATCTTGATATATTAATCTGTAAGTTTAGTATATTTCACATTGTTGCAGAGGTAACATAACACCGTTACAATACACTATGCTGTGTAAATACATCATTCATTGGAAATTGTAAATTTTAAATTTAAGATAAATATGAGAGAGCTTGGTCTGAACAGTTTCAGTTAAGCCTGGATTTGCAGATGATGTCAAAAGGTAACCTAGGATTATTCTGACCTCTCTGAATATCTGAGTGGGCGGGGCAGGGGGGGCGTGGTGGTGTTGTGATGTGCTTTCGTAGGTATCTCTGAAAAGTTGAAGTCGGCATCTGGAACAATTTGAAGAAGGTCGGAGGAAAATCTCAGGAGCTGGGAATAAGGAACAAATAGCGATCAGGCATCAAGGTTGTTTGATTTTGAGTTACTAAGCAACGATAGTAAGGCTTAGGCTGGAAAGTTGTAACTGTGAGGTGTTGAAGGAGTGTTGGTAGGTTCAACTGAGTGGATGGAAAGACTGTTAAGAAATCTTACATTTCAGAAAATAACAACATAAGGAAGATCAAAAGTGAATTTCTGAGAGCCGTGACACATCTTGGTTTTCCTAGAGAAAGAGTGAATGGAGAAATAAAAGGACCTTCAGATTCTATATTGGGGAATGCTTGGATGGAAATAAAAGTAGAGCATGGACTATTCTGTCAAAGTGTGTGTGTTTAGAGTACAACTGTTTATTAAATATACTGTCATTGGTAATGTACGCTTTAACTCTTGTACTATAAAGTTTGTTTGTAATGTGTAATTTTATGGAACAATTCTGTTAATATCTCAGAATTTAAATTTGTTTTTTTATGCGTCTCTACCAAAATCTTAACAGATGTTTTAATTCAATTTGAGGATAGACAACATGTGGTCTCTCTCAATACCCAGTATATTAAAATAAAACTAAACGATGTCAAAAACAGATCATGTAAAAAAAAATCCTGATCAGTTCAAAATTTAAAGCTTTAATCCCAACTGCCAAGGAATCCTCACTATCCGAAAAAAAATCTCACCTGATCAAACCAATACGTAAAGCTACAGATTCTGTTGCCTCAACACTCGCAGGGACTTCTTCAATAAAAGCAATGCCATAAAGGAGGAAAGTTTCCAAAAATGTTTTTAGTTCTTCATCAGACTCCATCACAGAATTGTAAGTGACATGAGGCATTTCAGCTTCTTTATAAACAGCAGCATCCCAAAGGACACGATTTTGAACCTGCTTCTGACCTTCAAAAGAATATTTTGTCAACCATGATAATGCATACTTAGTCATGTGATTATCTGGCCCTGTAAATAAAAAAAGAGAGAAACTGAAAAGAAAAGAAAAAAGATCATGCTAAGCATGCTCAAAGACTTTTATTACAAACCAGAATTAAAAGGTAATAAATTAACAGTTTGAAAGTTTGCAAATGCTTTAAATATTGGCCTTATTCAATAAAAGACTACATAGGCACATAAAGGAGTACATAACTTACAGGTTATGTAGATTGTATCATTATCTGAACGTATTTTTGCTGGCTTGATGGCCAAATCCACCTGAGCTGTATCCAAGCTTCGCTGATTTGTCTTTGGGTTGTAACAAGATGCAGAGCGGCAGTGATCCCGGAGCCAAACATAATCTAAACGCATCACCATGTCAGAAACCTTCAATTCTGGAACAGCAACAGCATTTCAGTTCTTTAATTTTTAAGTAAGTGACAAGGCATGGACTTTAGATATCTTCAATCAGATAAAAGTCTAATAAATGCAAGGTTATATGGAAGAGAAAAGACAAAAAAAAGCTAAGGAGCATTAGTATTTAATTGGCACTACCCATACAACTCAAATATGGGTGAACTAAATTTTGTTAGCTGGCCTGAACTGTCAAATTTTAAGTTAATTACCTCACTTCACAAACCAAAGATTACTTTGTAGTCCACATATTCACAGCAAAACAGAATTAAATAACAACTGTAGAATTGTGTATGTACTCAAGTGAGGTCAGGAATAAAGTTTCAGAGATACTAATGATATTCTTCTCATTTTTTTTTTAAAAGAAGAGCAACACAGCACGGGAAACAGGCCCTTCGGCCCAACGAGCCTGCGCCGCCTTCATAACTATATAGTAGCAATTCCATTATCCTATTCTAAATTTAGGTTATTCCTAATATGGAAGACTCTCACTATAGGGACAATTTGTTTCCCAATCAGCCTAAGAGCGAATTTTTGGGTTGTGGGAGGAAACCGGAGTGCCCGGAGAAAACCCACGCAACCACGGGGAGAACGCGCAAACTCCCGCAGACACCGGCCCAATTCCAAGTGTCTGCACAGCTACAGCGATAGTCTCTGTGCTGTCATGGTGCCCTTCAGATGGTCCACATAAAGCACTCATTTACGACATGAAGCACCAGGCAACCCATGAATCAACATCCAAGAGCTGTCCTTGCACCACCTGCCGAATGCAGGAAAATCCAAATTTTCAGAAAAAAAAGTGACAGTTTAGGAAGGTACAATATTACACAATTAAACAAATGTGTCAATACTCCATATGAGTTTGTGCTTATAATATCATTTAGTACAGAACTTAAGTATTACTGTAAAAATTCATTGTTGAAGTTCATTATCTTACACTCATCCAAACAATCGCAAGAATGCCAGTCAAGTAAATAATATTGCTGTATCAGAAGAGTGCCAACTGGTTGGCAAATGAACTTAGATTGACAAAAGCATTGCCATTCAGAATGCACCTGTTAATGGTGACCAACAGTTAACTACCAAGCATTTTCTGAAAATTTAAACCAGGCTGCTTGACTGTGATCAAAGCATTGCCCCAAGGAATAAACCAGCAAATTGCTCTCATTTATTTAGTTTGTTTGAAACTGGCGCAGTGTGTATGTGTCCTTTCTATTGTAAATGACAGAGTCCTATATATTAACGTGTGAACACGAGAACATGCCATCTAGCCCCTTGAGCCTGCCCTGATTTTCAATAAGATCATGGCTGATCTAATAGTGGTTCAGTTCCACTTATCCACCTGCTCCCCATTACCCTTAATTCCCCGATAGATAGATTTCTGATCAATCTGTGACTTAAACATATTTAACAAGGTAGCCTCCACTGCTTCAATGGGCAGAAAATTCCAAAGATTCACTACCCTCAGAAGTTCCTCTTCAACTTTGTTCTAAATTGACTCCCCTTATTTTGAAGCTGTGCCCTCTAGTTCTTGTTTCCTTTCTAAGTGGAAATAATTTCTCTGCCTCTATCCTGTCTAGCCCCTTCATTATCTTTTATGTCTCTATAAGATCCCCACCTCAGCCTTCTAAACTCCAATGAGTACAGGCCCAATCTACTCAATCTCTCGTCATAAGCTAACCCTCTCATCTCCAAGTATCAACCTGGTGAACCTTCTCTGCACTCCCTCCAAGGCCAAAATATCCTTTTGCAATTAAGAGGACTAAAAATTGCACACAGTACTCTAGTTGCGGCCTCACCAGTACCTTATACAATTGCAGCAAGACCTCCCTGCTTTTATATTCCAACCCCCTCGCAATAAAGGCAAACGTGCCACATTGTAAGCCCCAAATTACAACTTTAAATAGTTTGTCAGTGTTATTTTTAGCATAGTCAGGATTATTTAGTAAATAAGAAGAAATTGCCAGAAAAGCTCAGCAGGTCTACTAGCATCTCGGGAGACAAAAAGTATTTTTTGGTGTCATCTGTTTTTATTTCAGAATCCAACATCTGCAATATTTTGCCATTGAGGAAATGTCGTCTGATCATAGAATCATATCCAATTTGGACACTGTTTTGAGTTTTGTTAGCGTAGGCTAGTTGGGTAGAGTCTGTACCTTAGCCATTGTGAAGAGCAGAAAGGACGTGCTGTTTGATATTATCCTCTAGTCTTTAGAACATACAGCCTACATACTTAGAGCATTGTAAAAATTATGCTGATAAGATTGTCACTTAAGCTTGTAGTGTGGTGTATTTGCATAAACTGGAAACTACTGTATTAAGACACAGGATCCTGTTCTTTACAGACAGAAAGAATACGTACACACATCGTGGATCTTTCAGAGAAACAGAGCAAGTGATATCCATTTGCTGGTTCATTCCTCAGGGCACATGCAATGACGAGAGTCAAGCTGCCCAGTTTAAATTTTCTAACAATGTTTGGCCATTAACTGTATCATCACTAACTGTCCATTCTGCTTGGCAAAACCTCTACTACAGTCCACGTGCAAACAAATTAGCACTTTTTGCATAAGTATAAAGTTGTTGTTTCTCTTCCTGCAATTGCCCTGAGTGTAAAATGAAAAGCTTTATTAAACTTTCTTTCTTTAATAATATTCAAGTTGTGTTATTTATGCAGCTACATATTCAGGTGGATCAGAAATCAAGATGGGTGCCTCAGCAATAAGAATCAATGATGTGTGAGGATACTGTGCCTTTAAGAAAATTGTTTTTTTTTAAAAATCCTGTGCAAGATACATGATTCAATCTATTCTAACTGGTGCCGCTACATCAGTAACCTGCATTGTATTGTTATTGCGACAGCATATTTGCTAGAATGTTTGTTTTAATCAGGGTTAATGCTTAGGTTGACGCTCAGGAAAATCAGGTGACTGGGTAGAGCTAAGTTTATACAGAGAACAAGTTCAGGCCACCGTCAGAGATATTTAGGGAGGTTGCTTTCTCTGTCTCTCGAGTTTGGAATCTGCCAGGAAATAAATTTATTTCTCCAAGATACTACTGTTTAGGGATGAATGTCTCTTTGGAGTTTGCTATATGAGAATTAAAAGACAGGGGTCTGCCTTGTTTTCTGTCCAGAGATGTTAAAAGGCTGGAACCTAACATCCACGCAAGCGTGTTTGTTTTTGGTGCTAACTGGTTCTGACAAAGAGATTTATGCCTATGGAGCAAGTAAATTGGAACTATAGAGATTGCTCATTAAGAATTATACTGTTGTGTTTAAATATTTTAATTGATAAAAGTTATGCTAATCCTTGTTGTATTTTAATTGCATTCTTAAGAAAAGTAGCACAATGGTTAGCACTGCTGCCTCACAGCAACAAGGATCCGGGTTCAATTCTGCCTCAGGGAGTTTACACATTCTCCCCTTGTCTGTGTGGGTTTCCTCCGGGTGCTCCAGTTTCCTCTCAGTCTGAAGATGTGTAGTTTTTGGAGTTGGCCAGACGCAATTGCTCCCTAGTGTCAGGGAGATTAGTAGGGTAATACATGAGGTTTTGGGGACAGGACCTGGGTTGGATTGTTGCTGACGTAGGCTTGATGACCCTTGTGGCCTCTTTCTGCACTGTAGGGATCTGTGAATAAAGTTTGTTTTGATAAAAGTTTCCTCCTAGGTCAACTGAATCATACTTGGAGTGATAGACCTTATGCTCACTCCAATGTCAAAATCAAAAGAAAAAGTTAGAGTTTAGGCTAACTTCACAATATACCTTGGAGTGAGAACTGGTCCCTAACAAACAAACTCCAGTTTTGCAAATACTGGGAACTTTATGTACCTACTTTTGAGTTGCTCATTTGACCCAATCAGAAAGCTGACTCATCTATCAACAGATATAATACACCACGTTACAAATGGTATGCAACAATAGCTATATCTATGAAATTTTAATTATAACAGGGTAAATTGTTGCTTTGCTATGGTAAAAAGCAGAGGAAAGCTTTAAGTGTGCTTGCTTGGATAAACATCGAGTCCTGACAAAAGATTAAAGCATCACTACCATTTCCACTTAGCCAGAGAAACTCCCATAACTTTATCATAGAGACTTTAAATTTCTGAATGTAGATCAGATGTGGTCCTCTCTTATTAATAAAGGATATCTTGAGCAAGTTACAAATTGAAAATCAAATCTCTCATAGAGACACACGAATTAAGTTTAAACTAAATATTGGAACATCATAGAGCTTTTGAGTCTTTTTAAAATATGTAAACTGTTTAAATCAAATGGTAAAGATACCAATTAGGATAAATAATACCATACTAATTCACATATCCTAATTCAAGGCAGAATATCTAGTCTTACCCAAGTGTTGATCATGCATCAACCATGAACAGTTCAAGGATTCTGGAACACTTTGTTTATATCGTCTCATAGTTACTGAAGGTAGAAGCTTCTTTATTCGACATTGCCACGGTCCCTGTCTTTGAATGTCAACCTTTAGCAGATTCTGTACACTGATGCTTAGATGCTGCAAGCGGTTCCAAGACATCTGAGAAAGCAAAACAGAAACCTTCATTTCATGGAATGAAATTCATGCCAAAATTATTCAAGCTACTTGTGTACATGTATTATTGCATTAAGTTCCCTCCATGTTACCTCAAGTGATGAAAGTATATGCATGTTCAGACATCTGTCAAACAGCTTCTGACTGTTGGTGAAATCTCCACTAGAAGAAATGATTGTATTGGCAACTCCTCCAATATTGAAATGTTATCAGTTTCTCACTTATTGCAATAAACAACTAATTTCACAGACCAATAAAATACAAGACTATCACCAACTAGAAACAGAAAATTCGAGGTCAGTCTATCAAGTCTGCTCCATCCAAAAAGGTTATCCAGTCTAATCTCACTTTCCAGCTCTTTGTCAATAGGTCTGTAGGTTACAGCATTTTATTTTTAAATTTTGAATGCTACTGCCTCTATCACCCTTTCTCACAGTTCCAGATCTTCATCAGCCTTTGAATGAAAGAACTTCTCCTCAATTCCTCTGTTGCTCTTCTGCCAATTTATTTGAACCTAAGATGTACCTGCTAAAGGGAAATAGGTCCTTCCTTTTCGGGTCCCTCAATTTTTTGCACACAAATCTCCTTTCAGCTACCTAATTTCAAAGAAAACAGCACCAGCTTATCCAATCTTTCTTTGGCTAAAATTCTTCATTCCTGACATCATCCTTGTAAATCTCCTCATGTGCTTCCAGAAACACAGTGATCCAGAACTGCTCACAGTTCATTAGCTACTGTCTAATTGATGTTTTATACAATTCTCGCATAATCTGTACTCTTGGTTTTGTCGTCTATTTATTCTGTTACCTTCAGTAATCTATGGGTATACACATCTACACTTCAGTATTCTACCATTTATTTTATAATGCCTTGCCTTGTTTGTACTCCTCAATGCATTCACACATCTTCAGATTGACCTGGGGAGCAAAGTAGCATTAAAAGCTTCCGATAGTCTACAGCTCTCTTCCTATCAACTACAAATCAATTATTGTAACACCATCAAACTTCTGAAATATAATCATTAACATATACCAAGAGTAGCAAGGGACCCAATATTGAACACTGCTGAAATAACCTTCAAGTCACAAAAGCAGGTGACCACTACCCTTGGCTTTTTCTCACTTTCTCTTGGACACCAGTATTTTTAGTTTTCTGACCAATCTACCATTTCAGACCTCATCAAGAGTCTTGCTGAAGTCCACATGGACTTTGCTGAACATGCTGCATTCATTGACCTGTTTTATACCACCTCAAAGTCAGTCAAATTGTCGGACACCATCTTTCCTCAACAAATCAATGCTTTTCGAAACAATGATTCAGTCTGTATTTCAGAACTACCCCCCCCCCACCCCCCCAAACAATAATTTGTCCATTGCCAGGTTTAGGCTGACTGGTCTGTGATCACTCAGCCTATTTCTTCCTCATTTTTTTTAAAAAGTGATAACGTTACAGACATCTGGCACCATGCCTATAGCCAGCAGGGAATGTTATTTATTCTCTTGCTTCACTTAGCAGCAAGGATACATTCCATTCAGGTCTGATGATCTGTCCTATTTTTCAAGATTGCTGGAGGAAATTTTAATATGTTTAGCATTGTTTGTCCCATCCAATATTTCACACTTTGCCTGACCTACAATTTTTGCTCTGGATGTCTGTGTTGCTCTTGTTTCATGTTCTGTCGGTCTTACGAAGAAGTTCTGAGATTTGTATGGTTGAACATTAAAGGATTCATTGATAGCAGATAACTATGCACAAGTTATATTCCAAGCAATGGTTGCCTTTAGCAGTGTCTCTATCTAGTCCATAACTGACTCTGGTCTCAAGCCACGTGTTTCTTTGTATCAAACCGTGGATGGTACATTTTCCAGTCCACACTAACCTTTGCAATGCCAGATAGCCTCACTGAATACGTCAAACACTAGAAACAAATATTTAAATCGTAACTGTGCAATTGCAGTTATGCTGAAATTGGATCCTAGTGAAACAAGGACGACTCCCTTCCAAAAGTACTCTGGCAAAATATCTCAATGGTCTGACAGATTATAAACTGACCTCAAAAATTAGTTAGAAGTTTTATTTAATATCAGACCATTACTTTATTCTTTTACCTCACCACCCCTGTTGTACCAACATTAATAGTTGAGCAATCAACTGACCTTGACTATTATGACATAAGGAAAGCTAACATGAATTCATCTGCAGTCAATAGTCCAGATGACCTGTTAGAAAACAGGTTTAAAAATTAAACAAGCACACCTCTCACTGTGGACGAATCCTTTCAAGTTAGCTTCACTTAGTGAAGCCACAAATGTTGCATAAATTTTTATGTTTTAAAAAGGAACCCAGAATAAAGTTTTCCCACACAAAAGACCAAGAACAGTTTCTTTCAATTACTTTAGACCTGTCAGCGTCCATAGTCATTATAGTATATAGTCTTTTATAGCATATATTATTTCGCCTATCACTTCAAAGAGAAAAATAAAGCCATTAATGAGTGTAAATCATGGCTCGACAACTTCAAGATTCAATTTTCATAAGATCCTCCGGGCATCTCTCTAATGTCAACTCCCAAATCGGGGGCAGCACAGTGGCTAGCACTGATGTCTCAGAGCACCAGGGTTCCGGGTTCGATTCCTAGCTTCAGTCACTACTGTACTCTTTATATACCTATGATTGTATGGCCACATTTCCCTCCAGTTCGACTTTCAAGTTTGCGGACAACACCACCGTAGCAGGTTGGATCTCAGACAACGATGAGATAGAATACAGGAATGAGACAGAGAATTTAGTGAACTATATGGCAACAATAATCTCTCCCTCAATGTCAGCAAATCAAAAGGAGATTGTCATTGACCTCAGGAAGCGTAAAGAGAACATACCCCTGTCTACATCAATGTGAATTAAGTAGAAAGGGTTGAAAGCTTCAAGTTTTTAGGTATCCAGATCACCAACCTTCCTAGATCCCCCCCTGTAGTCAACACTAAAGTTAAGAAAGCCCACCAACGCCTCTGCTTTCTCAGAAGACTAAGGAAATTTGGCATGCCAGCTACGACTCATCAACTTCTACAGATACACCCAGAAAGAATGCTTTCTATGGTGCATCATAGCTTGATACGCTCCTGCTCTGCCCAAGACCACAAGGAACTACAAAAGGTCATGAATGTAGCCCAATCCATCACGAAAACCAGCCTTCCATCCATTGATTGTCTACATTTCCCACTGCCTAGCAAAGCAGCCAGCGTAATTAAGGACCCAATGCATCTTAAACATTCTCTCTTCCACCTTCTTTCACGAAAAAGATACAAGTCTGAGGCCATGTACCAACTGATACAAGAATAGCTTCTTCCCTGCTTCTGTCAGACTTTTGAATGGACGTACCTTGCATTATGATCTTTCCCGCCACTCTAGCTATGTGTGTAATACTACATTCCCTTCTCTATGAACAGTATGATTTGTCTGTATAGCACACAATAAACAATACTTTTCAATAATAAATGTGACAATAAATCAAATCAATCTGAAAGACAAGCTGGTAGCACAACGGTTAGCACTGCTGCTTCACAGCTCCATGGACCTGGGTTCAACTCCCAGTTTGTGTCATTGTTTATGTGGAATTTGCACATTCTCCTCATGTCTGCATGGGTTTCCTCCAGGTGCTTCAGTTTCCTCCCATAGTCAAAGATGTGCAGGTTAGATTGATTGGCCATGCTAAAATTGCCTCTTAGTGTCCTGACATGCATAGTTTAAAGGGATCAGTGGGTAAATATGTAGGAATATGGGGATAGGACCTGGGGGGGATTGTGGTTGGTGTAGATTTGATGGGCCAAATAGCTTTTCTGCATTGTTAGGTTTCTATGATTCTATGAAATGCGTTGAACATAGACAGGCATCGAAATGTGGCGACTCAGGGAATTTCATAGTAACTTCATTGAAGTGTTAATGTAAGCCTTGTGACTAATAATAAATAAACTTGAATAAAAAAATCCAGCAATATAAAAAAGATTTGATTGGTACAGAGATATTTCCTCTAGCAACAGTACAAAGCAGAATTACAAACAACACTACTTGCAAGAACGAAAAGCGTCAGTCTCGCCCATTAATGCTCCAAGTCAGAGTAAAGGTTCTCTAACTGGGGGCAGAAGCCTGCAGAGTGGCAGGGTCTGGATGAGAACACCAAGCCTTACTCTAGCTTCTCAAGCCACTAAAATCAAAACACACTCGAACAGAGAAAGGTTTTCGTGAAGGAAAAGAAATCAATCGCCTTCGCTACATTACCGTTAATAACTCCCCGTAGTGGCCCGGCTACTAAAAGCAGCTGATAAATAAGCTTCAGACCAGCCCTGCTGCCAGGCCCCGCCCTCGAAAACATTGCCTGCAGACCTCCTGCACTGCACATGCGCAATATACCCTAGTCCAGCGGCTACCCTCTAGAGCTGTCAATCAAACCCCGGGATCATTCCCCCGCTCCCTGCAGCTGTCAATCAAACCCCGGCCCCGCCTCCGCTCCCAGGAACTGTCAATCAAACTCCGGGCCCACCTACCCCGCCCCGTGGAGCTGTCAATCTAAAAGTCATGATGTAGGGACGCCGGCGTTGGACTGGGGTAAACTCAGTAAGAGGTCTGACAACACCAATTTTAAATCCAACCGATTTATTTGATAGTAAACCTGCTAGCTTTTGGCCTTTGTGCCTTCGTCAGGCGGATGAGGTATTCTGGTCTGCAATAGCACACGTCAGCAAAGACAGTTTACGGATTGCTGATTAGAATGCAAATCCTTACATGTAACCTGTTATTCAAGTCTTAAAGTGGCTAACAATGTGTGTGGACGGAGCACTGTCCACGTGTCCACATAAGACCGTCCTCATGTGGGTGGAATGTGGCTATCAGTCTCTGATAAGCGGCTCTGCGCTGTCGTGTGTCGTGAAGGCCCCCTTGAAGAGCGTTTACCCGAAGGTCGGAGGCCAAATGCCCATGACCGCTGAAGTGTTCACCCACAGGAAGGGAACTGTTTTGCCTGATGATTGTCAAGCGATAATCATTCATCTGCTGTCGTAGTGTCTGCATGGTCTCCCCAATGTACCATGCTTAGGGACATCAAACCCCTGTCAATCAAACCCTGAGCTCACTCCCTCTCCCTGGAGCTGTCAATCAAACCCCAGCTCCGCCTCCTGCTCCCTGGAGTTATTAATCAAGATGTAGAGATGCCGGTGTTGGACTGGAGTAAACACAGTAATAAGTCTGACAATATCAGGTTTAAATCCAATCGATTTATTTGATAGTAATCTCGCAAGCTTTCGACTCTATGGTCTTCGTCAGGTGAATGAGGTGTTCTGGTCTCCAACAGCACACATACCAGCACAAACTGTTTACAGATTACTGATTAGAATGTGAATTTTTACACCTAACCTGCTATTCAAATCTTAAAGTGGCTAACAATGTGAGTGGAAGGAGCACTGAGCACAGGTTAAAGAAATGTGTATTGTCTCCAGACATCACAGTAAGTGAGGTTTTTTGCTAACCGAGGCAAGTCGTGGGGGTTACAGATAGTATGACATGAAGCCAAGACCGTCCTCACGTGTGCGGAACTTGGCTATCAGTCTCTACTCAGTGGCTCTGCGCTGTTGTGTGTCGTGAAGGCCCCCTTGAAGAACGTTTACCCGAAGGTCGGAGGCCAAATGCCCGTGACCGCTGAAGTGTTCGCCAACAGGAAGGGAACAGTTTTGCCTGGTGATTGTCGAGCGATGTTCATTCATCCGCTGTCGTAGTGTCTGCATGGTCTCCTCAATGTACCATGCTTCGGGACATCCTTTCTTGTAATGTATTAGGTAGACAACGTTGGCCGAGTTGCAAGAGTATGTACTGTGTACCTGGTGAATGGTATTTGAAGACTTGAATAGCAGGTTAGGTGTAAAGATTCACATTCTAATCAGTAATCTATAAACAGTATGTGCTGGTATGTGTGCCATTGGAGACCAGTACACCTCATTCACCTGACGAAGACCATAGAGTTGAAAGCTTGCGACTTTACTATCAAATAAATCGGTTGGATTTAAACCTGGTGTTGTCAGTCTTCTTACGCTATTAATCAAACCCCGGGCCCTCCCCCGCTCCCCCCCCTCCCGCTCTCTGGAGCTTGACAGAACACAGTAAGAAGACTCACAACATCAGGTTAAAGTCCAATAAGTTTATTTGATAGTAAACCCACTAGTTTTCGGGATTTGCCCCTTCATCAGATGAGTGGAGAGTTCTGGTCACAAATAGAGCATATAAAACAGAACTGGCAGAACTCCCACTGTAAAAGAATTCGTAGCCAAAACTTGTATTAGAATGTGTGTAAAAGAACTGTAGCCGAAACTTGTATTAGAATGTTTTTCTTATTACTAGCATAGTTAATCAGCTCAATGTGTGTGACTTAATGTAATTAAGTATAACTGATATAATCAATGCATGCGATCCAATGAAGTTAGTACAGTAATCACTCATTAGTGAATGTAAATAGTAGCCACTCGGGAGAACAATGGACACTGCCCAGTTGTCCAACTTGATCTGTGACAGTAGCAAATGAGAGAATAAAGTCAGCATGTTTTTTCTTGAGCTAATTAAACTATGATTAGGAGGTAAGCAGAATGGTCTAGACAAGGGAAAAGGTTTAACCACCATGGTTTCAAAAAGCAAAGAGATGTAACAATGAATGGCCAGTCTCAAGCAAGATAGATAAAGGGTCGACCCAGAAACAATGGTGGCTAAACAAGATTGAATTTTGAAAGAAAGATAAGAGTCTTGAGATATGGAGCTGTAAGATGTATAAGAAGACTGTAAGCAGAATGGTTCAGTGGAATGTTCCGGACATCCCGGCTTTATTCTCTTGTGCTGGAGAATAAAGTCTACTGCTTGGAGGATTACAACTCAGACTCTCTGTTTCAATTGGGTTAAATAAGTTGTCGTCTTGGGGAACCACGACAAAATTGGCGCTGCGAGCAGGGTTGGTGCGAGATCACCCAGAAAATAGCATCTGGAAGGAGTGGCGGAGACGGTGGTCCGACCGGGGCTGGACATCCCAAAGCCGGCATTCTGACAGCAAGGTAAGCAGATTTATATTGCATGTAAATCCTTGTTGTCAGAAAAGGGATCTCGAGGCCCGGCGCACCCGGCTCTCTGCTGGTCCTGGATCTCCCCAACCCAAAAGACATCCTGCATAGGTAAAACTAAATTGTGTAAAAACATTTTGAGAGACTGAGTCTGATCTGAAGGGTAGAGTTTTGCATGCAAAGCGCGCTGCGAATACTGTATTGTCTGTGAATGGGTAAAAAGCGAGACGCAAAAAGAACCGAACGCTAATTGATGCAACTAGGTTAAGTCAAGCGGTTTGGAGCGGGATTCCAGGTTACGACTTGCCCAAGGAGAGTAAGTGTAGGAAGGCCTGCCAGTCCGAACCTACCCAGGACCTCGGGTAAAGGACGTCAACCGAGAGGGAGAGAGGTCTGTGAGAGATTACTCTCTTACCTAATACGGTAGTCAAAACTATAGGGGTGGGAATCGGAGCTAAGGGGAGGGGGCGAGCAGTTAGAGTAAAGGAAGTGAAAGACCAATTTGAACAGACTAGTCTGAGACAGCAGCGTGGAGAACAGAAATAAAAGGGAGATTCGGAACACATTCAGGGTAATAACTAACAACTTGGGGAAACTACACTAACAAAGTCTCCTAGTGGTGAAGCAGGCACACTCATTTAAAAGGGAAGGACAGTTAGGAGATTGAAAGGGGAACAAAAACGGAAGAGACACTGGATTGGAAGAAGATTACATATATAACTAATTTGGATGAGGTAAAAAATGAGTGGCCATATGTAAACTGGGAAGGAATAGCAGACAGGAATTGGATAAACAAAATAAAATTAGAAACCTTAGGAAAACTAGTAAAGGGATCTGACCGGTATAGGGTTTTACACATAGACGAGCAAGTGAAAACCTACTACCCTTTAGCCAGGGAAAGAAAGGTAGTGCCAGGGAAGGGTGCCACGGGGAAGTGGATATCGGGAGCCCGGTTAGAGTTACAGATACTGGCAAGGGAAACACAAGGGAAAAGTGAACAGGGGACTGAGCACGGAAAGGTAATACACCGGGTTATAATAACTATAATACCAAACTCGGACGAATTAAGCAATAAAAATTACAGCAGTGATTCGAGAATACAGATAATGGCAAGTAAGGCTAAAACACCAGTGGAGATACTAGGGGATAAGTTCCCAGCCCTTAGAGGAGATATAGCACATATTTCTAAAAAGTGGGCTAAAAGAACAAGTAAGACAAACACACAGTGGCTGGAAGAAGGCACGTGGTGCATAGAGAGGTGTAAGGATCAGAAGGGAATGTTGAAGAACTACAAAATTAAGGATAAGTCGAGAAAAAGGAAGGAGAAGCGAGAAAAAGAGCTAGAAATATTAACACTGTTTGAAGAAGAAGGCAGAAAAAGGAGGAGTATGTGTCATGTTTGGGGACCAGTGCTGCACATTTATCCCTAATAACACTAACTCAGAGGGATCATTCACACAGGCCATGACTAAGCTGAAAAATCTCAGGAGGGAGGTGAAGGAAAATGCTGGGTTTGGGCATGAAGTGTGGAATTGGCTGGACAGTATGTTAGGAAGATGGAGGGCTTGGTTTGTTAAAGCTGGAGTTATAGTGGTCATGACAATAATCATCCTGGGATTAATATTTTGCTGTTTTTTACCTGTCCTGAGATCCCTCCTTGCCAGGCTGGCAGTGCGACAGATGGTGACACAAGTAACAAGCAACCCACTTTCAGGAGGAGAAACAAAGGAATGGGGAGACATTGAACTGCCCCCGCTGGATGAATTCACAATGACCCTGGTCGAAATTGAAACTTTTCATTCTGTAAAATAGCTACGATAGTGGAAGATCGCCTTGTGACAACAATAACACCTTGCTGATACCTATTGAGACCAAGAAACTTAGTCTGTACACAGTGATCAGTCTTTTTCCCTTCCCTAGACAAGAGTGGGAAGGTTTTTGGCTGATAACTGTTAGCAGCAGGCAATCTGGGGGAGCAACCTAAGAATCAGGACTTTGATAGACAGGCCATGATAAAGTTAGAATAGGGACATTGATCCCTGACCAAAATATTTGGCTCCCCCACATTGCTTGTAAGTATGATAAAAATATGTGTATGTGAACAGGATCAAGCAACGGGACTACCTAAGCTAACTTTTGGGAATTGGGATGAGACTAGAAGATAGTCTCAAAGGGGGGATATGTAAAAGAATTCGTAGCCAAAACTTGTATTAGAATGTGTGTAAAAGAACTGTAGCCGAAACTTGTATTAGAATGTTTTTCTTATTACTAGCATAGTTAATCAGCTCAATGTGTGTGACTTAATGTAATTAAGTATAACTGATATAATCAATGCATGCGATCCAATGAAGTTAGTACAGTAATCACTCATTAGTGAATGTAAATAGTAGCCACTCGGGAGAACAATGGACACTGCCCAGTTGTCCAACTTGATCTGTGACAGTAGCAAATGAGAGAATAAAGTCAGCATGTTTTTTCTTGAGCTAATTAAACTATGATTAGGAGGTAAGCAGAATGGTCTAGACAAGGGAAAAGGTTTAACCACCATGGTTTCAAAAAGCAAAGAGATGTAACAATGAATGGCCAGTCTCAAGCAAGATAGATAAAGGATCGACCCAGAAACAATGGTGGCTAAACAAGATTGAATTTTGAAAGAAAGATAAGAGTCTTGAGATATGGAGCTGTAAGATGTATAAGAAGACTGTAAGCAGAATGGTTCAGTGGAATGTTCCGGACATCCCGGCTTTATTCTCTTGTGCTGGAGAATAAAGTCTACTGCTTGGAGGATTACAACTCAGACTCTCTGTTTCAATTGGGTTAAATAAGTTGTCGTCTTGGGGAACCACGACACCACCCACCTAATGAAGGAGCAGCGTTCCGAAAGCTAGTGGTGCTTGCTGTCAGATAAACCTGTTGGACTTTATCCTGGTGTTGTGAGACTGTTTACCGTGTTTATCCCAGTCCAACGTTAGCATCTCCACATCATGGCCGTCAATCAAACCAGGACCCATCTCCCCCTCACTTTTCAAGCTTTAATGTGACAAGAAAGATTTTAGCTTGATAAGGGCAAAATACTGTGAATGCTGGAAACTGGAACAAAAACAGAAAGTGCTGGAAGATCTCAGCAGGTATGACAGCAAATGTGGAGTTAGAGCCAGTGTTTTGAATCTGGATTGACCATTCGTCAGAGCCCTCAAAATGGGCAGTTAATATTTCTACTCATTTATTTGAAATCCACCTTCCCCAACACACGTGCAACTTGTGTTTATGATCAATTGTCAAACATAGCAACATATGTGTATAAATAAATATAGAAAATAGTAGCAGGAGGGATTGTTGTCAGGGTAGCAACTGGCACAGCAGTTAGCACTGCTGCCTCACAGTGCCAGCGATCTGGGTTCAATTTCTGTTCGGTCACTGTGTGGAGTTTGCACGTTCTCTCTGTGTCTGGATTTCCTACAGGTGCTTGGTTTCCTCCCACACTCCAAAGATGTGTGGATTACATTTATTGGCCATGCTAAATTGTCCCATAGTGCAGGGGGGCTAGCAGGGTAAATACACAGGATTGAGGGGCTAGGGCCTGTGTGGAATTGTTGTCAGTGCAGGCTTGATGGGCCAAATGGCCTCCTACTGTGCTGTACGGATTCTATGATTCTATGAATAGGCCATTTGCTCCACCAGCCTGCTCCATCATTCATTATGATCATGGTAATTTATTCCCACTTGAGCTATATCTAACTCCTTGAAAACATGTAATGTTTTGGCCTCATCTGCTCTCTGTGGTAGCGAACTCTACAGGCTCACCATTCTCTGGGTGAAGAAATTTTTCCATCTCACAGTCTCCTAAATGGTTTATCACCTATCCTTAGACTGGTTCTGGACTACCCCACCTAATCCTGTTAAAATGTTATAGGTTTCTATGAGATTCTCCCTCATTCTTCCAAATTCTAGCAAATATAGAACATAGAACATTACAGTGCAGTACAAACCCTTTGGCCCTCGATGTCATATTGACCTGTGAAAACCAATCTGTTGTGGGAAATTACCACTTCAGAGTCAGCCTGGAGGTGCAACAATACTGTTTTATTTAACAAAGCTATGTGGAGAAAAAGCACTAGCACTCCGCAGTATTGGGCAGCTCCCTTCTCTCAATAATACTATAGGAGCAGTCCATCTTTATACATTTTACACAATAGGTGGACCGGACATCATTAACACATCATTGTAATCAAGTAGGTGAATAATTGTTTAACACATCGTTATGGACAGGTACAGACATGAGCATTTCAATATCACATTGTTCCAAGAATGGATACAATTCCTCTTTATCAATGACTTAGTTTTGGTCTATTCATACAGTAATTGGGTTTCCTGCATTTATGTATTCCTGTTCCTACTTGTGGCTAATCTCCCTATCAGACCCCTTTGTTCCAGGATTATCTTTATCTTTTAAGGTGCCTGGCTTCCTGCAGTATTTGTTCCTGTATGTTTAATTCAAATAACTGTCTGTCCTGTATGTTTTAAATTTCAAGTAGCTGTCTGTATTGAAAGTAAGTGCCGGCTTAATGTCTTTTAACCCTTCATGTGCTGACATTTTATGGCAGGTATCCATCTTTATAGTTTATTTTCTCACCACAAATCTAAAGCCCATCTAACTTACACTATTCCAATATCATCCATATGTTTATCTAATGACCATTTAAATGTCCTTAATGTTGGCAAGTCCACTATTGTTGCAGGCATGGCATTCCATGCCCTTACTACTGTCTGAGTAAAGAACCTACCTCTGACATCTGTCCTATATCTATCATCCCACAATTTAAAGCTATGTCCCCTCATGCTAGCCATCATCATCTGAGGAGAAAGGCTCTCACTGTCCACCCTATCTAATCCTCTGATCACCTTAACTTTCTTTCTCTAATAAAAACAGCTTCAAGTCTCTCAGCCTTTCCTCATAAGACTTTCCCACCATACCAAGCAACATCCTGGTAAATCTCTTCTGCACCTTTCCAATGCTTCCACATCCTTCCTATAATGCGGTGACCAGAACTGTACACAATAGTCCAAGTGCGCTGCATCAGAGTTTTGTACAGCTGCAACATGATCTCATGGCTCCGAAACTTAATCCCTCTACCAATAAAAACTAACACACCGTATGCCTTCTTAACAACCCTATCAACCTGGGTGCCAACTTTCAGGGATCTATGTTCATGGGCACCGAGATCTCTCTGCTCATCCACACTACCAAGTATCTTACCATTAGTTCAGTACTCTGTATTCCTGTTACTCCTTCCAAAGTGAATAGCCCACACTTTTTCACATTAAACTCCACTTGCTATCTCTCAGCCCAGCTCTGCAGCTTACCTATGTCCCTCTGTATCTTGCACTATCCTTCCGCACTGTCCACAACCCCACTGACTTTAGTGTCATCTGCAAATTTACTAACCCATTCTTCTAAGCCCTTATCCAAGTCATTTATAACAAGGACAAACAGTGGCAGCACCAAAATAGATTCTTGTAGTACACCACTAGTAACTGAACTCCAGGATGAACATTTCCTATGAACCACCACCCTCTGCCTTCTTACAGTTAGCCAATCCTATAATCATAACTCACTCAATCTCTTTTCATATGACAGACTTGCCATCCCAGCAATCAGTTTGATAAACTATACTCCCTCTATAGCAAGAACATCCTTCCTCAGATAAGGAGACCAAAACTGTACACAATATTCCAATTCTGGTCTCACCAAGGCCTTGTATAATTGCATCCCTGCTTTTCTACTTGAAATTTCTAGCCATGAAGGCCAGTATAGCTTTTGCCTTCTTTACTGCCTGCTGCACCTGCATGCTTAACTTCAGCAACCAATGTACAAGGACAAAAGTCTCGTTGCACCTTTGCCTCTTTCAATCTACAGTCATTTATATAAAAATCTGCTTTCCTGTTTTAGCTACCAAAGTGGATAACCTCACACTTATCCACATTATACTGCATCTACCATGCACTTACCTTGTCAAATCACACTGAAGCATTTCTGCATTCTCTCACCACCCAGCTTTCTGTCGTCTGCAAGTTTGGAGATATTCACCAAAAATCTCGATCTGTGTTTGTGGCTGAGATTTTTTGGTGCCATTGAAAATGAATGGGAGTTTTGACTGGAACAACAAATTCTCCATTCTGACTTGAAGTGAGGTGGTTACAGACAGGCTCAGAGAATTCTGCCCATTACATTTAGTTCTCTCATCTAAATCAGGTGAACTGGTGCGATGACAATAATCTCTCCCTCAATGTCAACAAAAGAGATAATCATTGACTTCAAGAAGCACAGTGAAGGACATGTCCCTATCTACATCAACAGAGGTGAAATGGAAATGGTCAACAGCTTTACGTTTCTTTGTGTTCAAATCACCAACAACCTGCCTTGGTCCCTATGACTCTCACCTACTTTTACAGATGCATAGGAAGCACTCTTTCTTGTATCACAGCTTGATATGGCTCCTGCTCTGTTCAAGACCACAAAAAACTATAAAGGCTCGTGAATGAGGCCCAGTCTTCCTTCCATTGACTCTGTCTACAATTCCTGCTGCTTCGCAAAAACAGCCAGCAAAATTAAGGTCCCCATGCACCCAAAACTCTCTTCCACCTTCTTCCATTGGGAAAAAGTTACAAAAGTCTGAGGAGACATACCAACCAACTTAAGAACTGCTGCCATCAGACTTTTGAATGGAACTACCTTGTATTAAGTTAATCATTCCCGACACCCTAGCTATGACTGTAACACTACATTTTGCACTCTCTCTTTTCCTTCTCGATGTACAATATGCTTTCTCCGTATACTGTGCAAGAAGTAATACTTTTCACTGTATACTGATACATGTGACAATAATAAATCAAATCAAATCAATATCATATATATATATTTATACATATATATAAAAGCAAATTACTGCAGATGCTACAATCTGAAACCAAAAGAAAAAAATGCTGGAAAAGCTGGCACAGGAGCACAGTGGTTAGCACTGCTGCTTCACAGCTCCAGGGACCTGGTTTGAATCCCGGCTTAAGCCACTGTCTGTGTGGAGTTTGCACATTCTCCCTATGCATGTGTGGGTTTGCTCTAGTTTCCTCCCACAGTCCAAAGATGTGCGGGCTTGGTTGATTGGCCATTCTAAATTGCCCTTAGTATCCCAGGATGCATAGGTTAGAAGGATTATTAGGTAAATATACGGGGATAGGACTCGGATGGAACTGTGGTTGGTGCAGACTCGATGGGGCGAATAGCCTCTTTCAGCACTGTATGATTCTATGATTTCTATGAGAGAAAAGAGTTGATGTTTTGAATCCAGATTACCCTTTGTCAAAGCCTCTCTCAATCTATAGCCATTCATATAATGGCTACAAATTAATTAAACCAATATATATTATGCGATAATAGCTGAGGTTCTAGCACTGATCCTTCCAGTACCTTACTAGTCACTGCCTGCCATTTAGAAAAAGATTGTTTATTTCTACTCTGTTTCCTGTCTGTTCATCAGCTTCCTATCCATCTCAAAACACTATCTCATGTGCTCTAATCTTATGAGCTAGTCTCTTATGTGTGACTGTCAAAAGTCTTCTGAAAGTCCAAACAAACTACATCCACTGGCTCCCCCTCATCAAGTGTATTAGAATTCCAGTCTAATTGTCAAGCACAATTTCCTCTTCATGAATCCATACTGCCTCTGTCCAATCCTACAGTGATTTCCAAGTGCTCTGCTATTAAATATTTTATAATGGACTCTTGCAATTTCCCTACTCCAGAAGTCAGACTGACTGGTCTCCAGTTATAGTAATTCACTGACGAAGGCAAGTGGATCGAAAGCTCGTGAGTTACTATCAAATAAATCCATTGGATTTAAACCTGGTGTTGTCAGACTTCTTACTTAATCTGTTTCAATGCAGAACTATAGGGGAAACATCAGCAAGGTTCTTAAAGCAATCACTGAACAATACAGAAACAAAAACTAGGAAGAATTAGGAAATATAAGTATAATCGTGCACAGGAAGTAATAGGAAATATCTCTGAGGTCCTATTTTTCAACTCGCTTCCTAACTCCCCATCTTTTGTTTTTAAAACCTTGTCCTTTTCATTACCTATGTTTTTTGTATAATGTGCACCAATAAGCACTGTCTGTGCACCCCCCCTTCCAGGAAATCCTGTAGCCACTCTTTAATTACACTGCATTTACAATACAGCTAGAACAGCATTCCAGTTATATTAATTCTGCAAATAACTTGTGGATGCCTTTTAACGTGGAAGGTGACACACTGAGACAAACCACCCATTCAACATTGGAGTTACGACAATGTCGCAAACTGGGAGGACGCGCCGTACAGCGGTTGTCATGGAAATGACGTAAGTGAAGCGCGTGATTGCGGCCTGTTGGTGATCCTGAAGCCTGAGAACTGCGGTTGGGAGGTGGAGGCAGTGCAAGGAAAAACCCCTGGGATAGATCAGGACATTCTGCAGGCGGGGAATGCCGAGCACAGCCATGAAGAAAAAGGTAAGGACAGAGTTGTCTTCAGGAATAAGAGGGAGGATAGTACAGCGGGGTTACCAGGGCAACAGGAGTCCCCCCCCCTCCCCCACAGGCTGAATAAGGAATTAAGTCTTTCTCCTCTGCCAAATACCCTGGAAGGTAGCAGTACCCTCCCCTGGGCCATCCCAAACAAGATCATCCCAAGAACCCCCCCCCCTCCCCTTCTCTCATTCTCATTTCTCACTTTTACAGTTGCACCAATGTTGTCATCCATTGCCTTTATCAGATTGTGGCTGCACTTCCCCAATATCTTCCCCATTGCAGCTCCTTTTCAGCTGCCTTTCAGAATCTGCATACTGACCATGACCTCAGCTGCACTCCAGTTGACATCCTCGTCAGCCCGTCCCCACCAAACTTCATTTTCAAACAAAAAATCTTCACAATCTTTTATCCTAATTTCAAATGTTTTCATATTTTTGTTTGCTGAGGGACTGTGAGCGTTTAAAGACTATTTATTAGTGTCACAAGTAAGGCTTACATTAACACTGCAATGAGGTTGCTGTGAAATTCTTCTAGTCACCATGTTCTGGCTCCTGTTTGGGTCAATGCATCTAAATGCACCTTTCAGACTGTGGGTGGAAACTGGAGAAAACCCATGCAGACATGGGGAGATTTTGCAAACTCCACAAGATGGCATGGTAGCACAGTGATTAGCACTAATGCTTCACAACTCCAGGGTCCTGGGTTCGATTCCTGGCTCGGGTCACTGTCTGTGTGGAGTGAGCATGTTTTCCTTGTGAATACGGAGTCATGTCCGTATTCCTCCACAGTCCAAAGAGGTGTGGGTTAGGTTGATTGGGTATGCTAAGAAATTGCCCCTTACTGTCCTGGGATGTGTAGGTTGAAGGGATTAGTGGGTATAATATGTAGGGATATGGGGGTAGGGCCTGGGTGGGATTGTGTTCGGTGGAGACCTCTTTCTACATTGTAGAGTTGTATGATCTAAGACAATGATTGTTGCTATTGGGCGGCGGTGATCCCCAATGGAGGCCCTTTACGGAGGGGTCTCCCCCAATTACATCGGGGACCTGGAGTGGAGAGTGATGCATGCAGAAGTTCCACACAACCATAGGATTCACTGAGGGTTCATGGGCTCCAAAGCTTGCTCCTTCTATGGCCTTGTGGAGCCTGTGGACCATGCCTATGTTTCATGTTTTAGGTTGCACTCCCTTTTTGTTTTCCTGAAGAACCTTTTATTAACGTTCTGTTTGCACTTCGGTCCCACTCTCCTGATCTACGGAGACCTAGTGCGGAGAGGGGCGAGGCGGGCTGGTGACCTCCTTGTGAACCTGTTCCTGGGCCTCGTGAAATGCACCATTTACAGGTCTAGGCAGTGAGCGATCTAGGGGACCATCCATCCTGATGGTCTGCCCCTCTACCACGGTTACATTTGTGGCTAGGTGTCCCTGGAGTGGGAACATGTGGTGTCCATGGGTGCACTTGACACCTTGTGTGTCTGTTGGGCACCACAGGAGCTGGGTTGCATTATAGATTCTAATAATCACATTTTAATTAAATGTTTTCAAGTTTCCTTTGTACTTTTATTTTGTTCAGGCTATTCCCCCTCCTTTTGGGGAGCTGCCCCTTTTACTTTGTTCTGATTTTTAACTTGAGTTTGTTTATTTGGTTTGACTTTAAACAAGGCCACAGAGACAGTGACTCAATCTGAGAATCCTCCCTGGAGCTGTGAGACAGCAGTGCTAACCACTGTGTTGCCACAGTACTGATTGATCTGTGAAGCTTGCTTCTTTGTTCACCATGTTGTCCTTTGGAACTAACTCTATCCACTTTCTCCTTTTCCCCCTTCCCTATTAGTCCATTTAATCTCCTAGACTTTAGAAATCATTGTAGGTTCATTCTTGTGTAATAATCAGCTACCGTCAAGTATTTGCCGCCTTCCTGATTCTATGCTTGCTGATGTCCATTGGGAAAATGCCGTAAATTAAGTTCTTACAGGTATTGTATTAACTACAGGAACAGCAACTTAGGATCTTAACTGAGTTATTAATGCAACATTTGTCATGGCCTGATAAGACAATCCAAGGGATAATGCCAAAAAGCTTACAAAGCTCATAAAGGAGGGAGGGATTGTTTAGCAAGGGACTTCCATTAAAAAGCAATATGAAACTAGTCCCTTTGCCTAACTACTATACCTCACCAGATGCTGCACAGTTTTTTTGTTCAAAGGATGTGGACCTTATTGGCAAAGCCAGCATTTGTTTCTCGTCCCCAGTTATCCTTGAGAAAGTGATGATGATCTACCTTTTTAAACCACTGGTCCATTTGGAGTTGTTACACCAAAATATCATGAGAGGCAGTTGCAGGATTTTACACCCAGTGACAGTGAGGTGCCAGTAAGTAATATGTTTTCAGGATTTGGAAGAGAACTTGCCTGCTGCTGTTGTTCCTCTAGACAGTTGAGTTTGGAAAAAGCTGCTTTCAAGGAACCCTTGGTGAGATGCTGCAGTGTGCCAGTGGTGGAGACACTGACAGTTTAAGGTGATAGATGAGTACAAATCAAGTGGGTTGCCTTGTCCTGGATGGTGTTGAGTAATGCTGAGGCACTCATTGAGGACAACAAAGAATATTCCATCACACTTCTGACTTGTGACTTGGAAGAGCATATGGAAGCAGTTCAGAGAAAATTTAACTAGGCTAATTTTTGGAATGAGAAGTTTGTCTAATGAGGAAAGATTGGACCCATACATTTTGGAGTTTGGAAAAATGAGAGGTAATCTTATTGAAACCTATAAGATTGTGAGGAGGTATGACAGGATTGATGCTGAGAGGATTTTTTCTGTTGTGGGGAATCTAGAAGAACTAGGTGGCACAGTTTCAAAATCAGGTCTTCCATTTAAGGTAGAGGTGAGGAAGAAATATCTTACAATAATTAATTCTTCTAAGCAAGCATTGGTGATCATTCGAGCATATTCAAGCATTAGTTAGATTTTTTTTTGATTGAGAAGGGGAGCACAGTGGCACACACTGTTGCTTCACGGTGCCAGTGAACCAGGTTCAGTTCTGGCCTGGGGTGACTGTTGATGTGGAGCTTATAGGCTTTCCCCATTTTTGGGTATGTTTCCTCCCACAGTCCAAAGTTGTGCAGATTAGGTTGATTGACCATGCAAAATACCCCCTTAGTGTTAAGAGGACTAACAGAGTAAACATGTGGGTTATAGACATAAGGCCTGGGTGGGATTGTTGGCAGTGTAGGCTCAATGGTCCACATGGCCTCCTTTTCTACTGTATGGATTCTATAATTCCAAGTCCTGGGTTTAGTCCAGGGAGGAGACAGGAAAGTGCACTTTAGGCATTTCAAGCCATAGATCAACCACAATATCAAATGATGGAACGGGCTTGAGAAGCCAAATATCCTGTTTCTCATCCCTTTTTTTGTTACTTGTAGGCTGACCAGGAGGGTATCGGAATGGTAAAGTGTAGGGATCATCGATGCATGATTGGCTGTTTCAACATTTCTGGGTGGAAGTTGGGAAAATTATGGCAGTAGAAGTAGACATTTTGAACAGGATATGGGATAGGCAGTTCTGTTCATGGTTTAACCTGAATCTAATGTTGCAAGCAGTCCAGTTCAGTCTGTAATAATGTTCAGAATGTGCTATAGAGTTTGGCCGAGGGTTGCCGATGGTTGTGGGGAGTAAAGATAGTAATTTGTAGAGACAAAGAGCTGATGGAATCTACTGCCATGTCCATAGATAATACCAATGGTTAGCATGTAGATGAAAATTCATACTTGGTTGATGTTATATTCAAATGGAAAATGATTTAATTGTGTGGGGACCCCGAAACAATTCAACCTTATTCATATCCACGAGTTCCTCTAAATTCACAGAATCTTTTGTGTCAAGTCACAAGCTGATAGACCACATCCTCTACTTATGCTGTAGAGTATCATGTTACATGCCCACTGATTTATACCATGATGTTTCTGTTCTCTTTAGGTGTTGTTGATGGGAAAGAGTGGGTCTGGTAAGACCAGCATGAGATCCATTATCTTTGCAAACTACATAGCTAGGGACACACGGCGCCTTGCAGCTACAAGTAAGTATTGTGCATGATGGAAGTTTGGAGTGAGAGGATGCCTTTGAGATGTAAATTGCAATTTTTTGTGTAACTGTGAAAAGTAATTCAGTTAAAGAAAACAAATATATTTTATGCAGGCATTTGTTTTTGATAGCCATTCACTTTCTTCCATTCTACACTTGTTGCAACATTTTAAAATCAGCTGTAAATGACACATCTAGGATTTGCTAGTATAGAATAGCTTCTCTAGCAGCTAATATTAAACCATAAAAGGCACCATAATAAGAGTACTGTACAGATAATGTAACATGATTATCATATTGTGAATCTAAAATATCTGATTCTGTTTTATAGTTGATGTGGAACATTCACATGTCCGTTTCCTGGGAAACTTGGTCCTGAATCTATGGGACTGTGGTGGGTAGGTGTTTTATTATAAAATCAATAATAGGAAATTAAAGGAGCATGTCTCTATCCTCTACTGATACCTAGTTACATTTCACAGTTTTAACAGAAGATCTGGAGCTTTGTCAGATACTTTGGATTAAAATGAACAGATATGGGAGTGTTCACACAAATTATCACCTGGGGGCAGAGAACCCTACCTGCCTGCCAAAACAAGTGGGACGGTGTATATTGTAACATTTTAAATATTAGAAACATATAGTAAAATGATAGAAGTAAAATAGAGGCTTCTATTTAATCAGAGGGATTAAGGTAGCTGATTTGTGAAGAAGAGAATGCCGTTGTTCTGGTTTTGCTTTTTTATTTTGTGATGGGATTTGTGATAGACTTTGATAATTGCTTGACCTTTTGTCATTAGGTCATCAATGAAAGATTGAGTTAACATATTAATTTAGAAAGGATAGCAGAACTAGAGGGCACAGCCTCAAAATAAGGAGGGGGGAAGCAGTTTAGATTGGAGTTGAGGAGGAACTTCTTCGCTCAAAGGGTGGAGAGTCTCTGGAATTCTCTGCCCATTGAAGTGGTGGAAGCTACCTCGCTGAATATATTTAAGTCACAGATAGATAGGTTTCTGATAGACAAGGGAATTAAGGGTTATGGGAAAGTGGAACTGATCCACTTCAGATCAGCCATGATCTTGTTGAATGGCAGGGCAGGCTTGAAGGGCTAGATAGCTTACTCCTGCCCCTATTTCTTATGTTATGTAATTTCTCACTTTATTATATGTGAGCACTTTGTTATAATTCAAAATTAATGTTTTTTAAAGTATGTAATTAGTATTAAACTTTAAGATTATGAAATAGTTTATAAATCATCTGGTTCTACAGCAATGGTTTACGACTTTAACTAGTTTATTAAAACTCTAAACTGGCTTGTGTCATACCTAGAACAAAGGTGGTGATTGTTGGAGGGCAATCATCTCAGACTCAGGACGTTACTGCAGGAGATGCTCAGGGCTGTCTGAGGCCTGCCATCTTCAACTACTTCAATGATTTACCTCTTATAAAGTCAGAAGTGAAGATGTTCACTGATGTTCCCAAGGAATTCAATACTATTCATGATCCTCAGCAAAACCTGGACAGCATTCAAACTTTGGCTGATAAGTGGCAAGTAATATTTATGCCATGCAATGCCAGACAATTGCGATCTCCAACATGGAAGAATTCAACCGTCTTTCTTTGGCATTACCATTAGTGAAGCTCTCACAATCAACATCTTGGTAATTACCTGTGATCGAAACTGAATTGCACAATTTTTGGCTACAGAACCAATCAGAAGCTGTAAATCTTGCAGTGAATAGCTCACCTGATCCCACAAAGCTTGTTCACTATCTGTAAGTCAGGCATGTAATGGAATACTTTCCACTTACCTGGATGACTGCAGTTCCAACAGTACTCAAGAAAGCTCAACATTGTCCAGGACAAAGCAGCCTGCTTGATTGGTACCTCATTCATGTTCTTAAACGTGCAATCCCTCTGCATTGATTACAGGATACCAATATGTACCAAATACAAGTTGTACTACGTAAGAAAGAGGAGCATGAGTTACGCCATCTAGCCCCTTGAGCCTGCTCGCCATTCAATAAGATCGTGGCTGATCTGCAGTGGTTCAGTTCCACTTTCTTGCTTTCTCCCCGTAATCCCTAATTCCCTTGTCAATCAAAAACCTATCCACCCTTGACTTAAATACATTCAGCGAGGAAGCCTCCACCACTTCAACAGGCAGAGAATTCCAAAGATTCATCATCCTTTGAGTGAAGAAATTCCTCCTCAACTCTGATCTGAACCCCCTCCCCCCCGCCTTATTTTGAGCTTGTGCCCTCTAGTCCTGCTATCTTTAAGGGGGAAGAGTCTCTCAACATATATCCTATCCATCCCCTTCATTATTTTATACGTCTCTGTAAGATCCCCTCTCAGCCTTCTAAACTCCGAGTACAAACCTAGCCTATTCAGTCTCTCCTCATAATCCAATGCCCTCATCTCCGGTATCAGCTTAGTGAACCTTCTCTGCATCCTCTCCAAGGCCAGTATATCCTTTCTCAAAAGTGGTGACCAAAACTGCACACTGTACTCCAACTGTGGCCTCACCAGTACACTATACAGCTGCAAAAGTACCTCCCTACTTTTATATTCTATCCCCCTAGCTATAAAGGCCAACGTTGCATTCGTCGTCTTGATCACCTGCTGCACCTGCAGAGTGTGTTTTTGCGATTTGTGCACAAGGACCCTCAGGTTCCTCTGCGTCGTCGCATGCTGCAGCTTTTCGCCATTTAAATAATAATCCTTCCTACAGTTATTCCTACCAAAGTGGATAACCTCACACTTGCTAACATTATACTCCATCTGCCAGGTCCTCACCCACTCACTCAACCTATCCAGATCCCTCTGCAGGCTTTCCACATCCTCCACGCAATTTGCTTTTTCACTCTTCTTCGTGTCGTCAGCAAATTTCGTCACCCTGCACTGAGCCCCTTCCTCTATGTAAATGGTAAATAGTTGAGGCCCCAGCTCCGATCCTTAGAGCGCTCCACTAGTCACTAGCTGCCAATCAGAATAGCACCCATTAATGCCTATTCTCTGGTTGTCTAATAGGAAGCAATCCTCTATCCAGTCTAATACCCTACCCCCAACTCCCTGCACCCTAACCTTCTCCAGCAACCTTTTGTGAGGCACCTTATCAAATGCCTTTTGGAAATCCAAAAACACCACATCCACTGGTTCCCCTCTATCTACCACCCTAGTCACTTCCTCGTAGAACTCCAATAAATTCATCAAGCATGACTTCCCCTTAACGAATCCGTGCTTCGTCTGCTTGATCAAACCGTTTGTATCCAGGTGCCTCGTTATTTCTGCTTTGACAGGTTCAAGCATTTTTCCGACCATAGACATTAAACTAATGGGCCTATAATCCCTGCCTTCTATCTGCTACCTTTTTTAAACAGTGGCGTAACATTAGCTATTTTCCAATCTTCCGGCACTTCCCCAGAGTCCAGCGAATTCTGAAAAATAATTACTAGGGCATCTACTATCACCTCTGCCATTTCCTTGAGGACCTTGGGATGCATTCCTACTCTCAGCTTCATTAGCCTATCAAGCACCATCTCTCTAGTGATTGTAATCTTATCAAGGACCTCATCTCCTTCTATCCTTAATTTCGGACAAGCTACTTACGTTCTTGTCCATAAAAACCATCTCAAAAAAACTTATTGAAAGTCTCCACAATATCCTTATCGTCCACCACTACATCCCGCCCCCTCATCCTCCAAGGGTCCAGCATTAACTCTGGTCATCCTCCTATTCTTTAAAAATATATAAAAACTTTTACTGTCATTTTTGATATTTCGAGCTAGTTTAGCCTCATTCTATCTTTCCTTTTTTAATCACCTTCTTAGTCATTCTTTGCTGTTGTTTAAAACTTCCCCAATCCTCTGATTGCCCACTATTTTTAGCCGCTCTGAATGCCTCAGCTTTTGATTTAATACTCTCCTTAATTACCCTTGAGAACCACGGCTGATTTTCCCTTCTCCTATAGTCCTTCTTTACCATCGGAATATATTTCTGCTGAGTACTGAAAAAAATCTCTTTAAAAATCCTCCACTTTTCATCAGCCATCCTACCAACGAATGTACTCCTCCAATTCACAGTCGCCAATTTCTCTCTCATCCTATCATAGTCCCCTCTGTTCAAACATAGTACACAGGTCAGGGACGCTACTTTCTCATCCTCCATCTGCATTATAAATTCTGCCGTACTATGATCACTCGTCCCTAGAGGATCCCTCACATGAATATCCCTAATTCTACCTGCCTCATTACATAGTACCAGATCCAAGATAGCACGCTCACTCATCTGTAACACACTGATCAAGGATCCCATCCGGACAGCATTCCAAAAACTCTTCCTCCAGCCCACCATGTCCGACTTGTGTCAGTCAATGTGCAGATCGAAATCTCCCATTACTAACACCGTTCCGTTTTTGCACGCATCTCTTATTTGTTTGTTTATAGCCCGTCCCACCTCAAAGTTGTTATTTGGGGGCCTATAGACCACACCCACCAGCGTTTTCCTCCCCTTACTATACTTTATCTCCACCCACATGAATTCCACATTTTGCTCTTTGGAGCCTGTATCCTCTCTTACTTACTGCCCTGATACTATCCTTCATCAACAGAGCCACCCCATCCCGCTTTTCCTTCTGCCTAACCTTCCTAAATATCTGATAGCCCTGGGCATTCAGTTTCCAATCCCTGTCCTCCTGCAGCCGTGTTTCCGTAATGGCCATTAGATCATATTGATTTGCACCATCAGCTCATTCACTTTGTTCTGAACGCTTTGTGCATTCAGGTAAAGTGCCTTTATACCAGTCTTTGCCTGGACCTTATTTGCTGAAACGCTACTAGTCTCATGAGACAACATGCTGTGACAACTTGCCAAACCTGTGATGCTAGAACATCCTGTACTCGTCACCGCTCCTCTCTAGAAGGTTGTGGATGCACTGGAGCACCACCACTTGCAAGTCACAGGCTAATTTGGAAGTATAATCGCTGTTCCTTCATTGTCACTGGATCAAAAACTTGGAAACTTATTTCATAGAATTATGAATCATAGAATTCGTACTGTGCAGAATGAGGCTTTTTTTTCTTCATTCGTGAAACATGGGCATTGCTGCTGTCAGCATTTATTGCCCATCCTTACTTGCTTTGGAGAAAGAGTCAACCACTTCAATGGACAGAGAATTCCGGAGACTCACCACCCTTTGAGTGAAGATGTTCCTCCTCAACTCCGATCTAAACTGCCCCCCCCCCCCCCCCCCCCCCTTTATTTTGAGGCTGTGCCCTCTAGTTCTGCTAGGCTTTCTAAATTAATATGTTAATTGCAGTGACAGTGGAAGAATGGCAAATTTAATCTAAAGAACATTAGTTTTTCTGACAATCACGCTTGAGTTTTTTTTTTGACAATCAACAATGGTTTCACAGTCATCAGTAGCTTCTTAATTCCACTTTTTTTTTCTTTGTTGAATTCAGATTCCACCATTTATGTCGGGATTTGAACCTGGGTCCCCAGAACATTAGCTGAGTTTCTGGATTAATAGTATGGCAATAATATCAATAGGCCATTGTCTCCCCATAGGCTTATCAAGTTTGCACTAACTCTTTGAAAGAATATTTTATCCAGCCTAACCCAATCCCCATGACTTTACTCATTTACCATGGCTAATCCACCTAACTTGCATAAATTTGGACACTAAGGGGCAAGTTGGCATAGGCAATCCACCTAACTGCAGTCTTTGGACTATGGGAGGAAACCCATGCTGACATGAGGAGAACGTGTAAATTCCACACAGACTGTCATCTAAGGCCAGAATCAAACCTGGGTCCTTAGCACTGAAACAGCATTGCTAACCATTGTGCTGCTATTATGGCTTGCTTTTCTTTAGATTAATGGAATGACTAGTGGATATATATCTTTCTGAATCTCAGCCAGGACACTTTCATGGAAAACTACTTTACCAGTCAACGAGACAACATATTCCGCAATGTGGAAGTTCTTATATACGTTTTTGATGTTGAAAGTCGTGAATTGGAGAAAGATATGCACTACTACCAGTCATGTTTGGAGGCAATCCTTCAAAACTCTCCCGATGCCAAAATCTTCTGCCTTGTTCACAAGATGGATCTTGTGCAGGAGGATCAGCGTGACCTGGTAAGTGGAGGTTAGATGTACATTCGGTAATGTTCTAAAGCAGGATCAAATTTTGTACCCACCCTCTGCAAATGAAAGGATTCAGAGAACTGTGGCGCAATGGGCTGGGTGCTTACCATCTATTAGTGGGATGCTATTAGGAGTATAGAAACGCAGAGGGACCTGGGGGTGCAGGTGAACAAGTCTCTGAAGGTGGCAGAGCAAATGGAGAAGGTTGGGAAGAAAGCATGTGGTATGCTAGCCTTTATAGGAAGGGGTACAGAGTACAAGAGCTGGCCTTTAATGTTGCAGTTGTATAAAATGTTGGTTAGACCTCATTTGGAATACTGCGTCCAGTTCTCGTCGCCTTACTACCGGAAGGACGTGGAGAGTCTGGAGAGAGTGCAGAGGAGGTTTACTAGGATGCTGCCTAGTATGGAAGGTCTGAGTTACGAGGAGAGGTTAGGCAAATTGGGACTGTTTTCCTTAGAAAGATGTAGACTTAGAGGAGATCTAATAGAGGTGTACAAGATTATGAGGGGTATAGATAGAGTAAACAGGGTTAAGCTTTTTCCTAGGATGGACTCGAATAGCACAAGGGGTCACGGGCTTAGGGTGAGGGGGGGGTAAGGTATAATTTGGGTGCTAGAGGGTGGTGGGGGTATGGAATGCGCTGCCAAGTAAAGTGGTGGAGGCAGGTACTGTGGAGTTATTTAAGAAATACTTAGGTGGGCACATAAGCAGAATGGGAATGGAAGGGTATAGAAAACTGATTTAAAATAGGGATCATGAGCCTTGGGAGCCCCTGGGAAGTGTGTAAATAGATGATGATATTGATGTACTTGTTTTTATCCTACAGGTGCTTTGGTCCACCTTGTTGTCTAACAAGGGGCATTACACGCGATGGGTCGTGAGAGGGCTGCTCTTGGATTTTTTTCGAGTATCCTAGTGCTTCACGTCGTTAGTGTAAGCTTGACCTGGACCATTTGATGGGCAACACGACGGCGCAGTGACTATCGCTGTGCTGTGCAGATACATGGATTTGGGCCTGTGTCTGTGGGAGTTTGCGCATTCTCCCCGTGCTTGCGTGGGTTTTCTCCGGGAGCTCCGGTTTCCTCCCACATACCAAAGATGTGCTCTTAGGCTAATTGGCAAAACAAATTCTCCCTAAATTGTCTCAAATTTGGTTTTTAATCCATAGATCTATAAACATAGACAGGGATCACAGTTAGAGGTGGGAACGTCAGGGTGGCAGCGTGGGCTCATTGGGCTAAAGAGCCTGTTTCCCGTGCTGTTTTGTTCTTTGTTCTTTTTTGAAAATTTCCTTTTTCACATTTATACATGTTCCATGTGCAGCAACATAATTGTTGGAGGATGTAAACCCATAGCATAAAATGTCCACATGTGATTCAACACAAATAGGATGTAAGCTGGTGATCTCATTTAGTTACAAAGGTAGCTGGAGTTTGAAGTAGAAAATGCAAAGCAGCACAAATGTTACTGTTAGGTTTTAAGCTTGTTGATTCAAAGAGGTTCTCACTTTTCTAACAATCTCATGCTACACGTATAGTGTGTAAGCATTTATTAGTAGAGGGATTGAATTTCGGAATCGAGATGTCATGTTACAACTGTACAAAACTCTGGTGTAGCTGCACTTGGAGTATTGTGTACAGGTTTGGTCGCCACATTATAAGAAAGATGTGGAGGCATTGGAAAGGGTGCAGAGGAGGTTTACCAGCATGATGGATAGGTCTTATGAGGAAAGGTTAAAGGACTTGAAGTTATTTTCATTAGAGAGAAAAAGGCTAAGAGATGACTTAATTGAGACATATAAGATGATCAGAGGGTTAGATAGGGTGGATAGTGAGAGCCTTTTTCCTCGGATGGAGATGGGTAACATGAGGGGACATAGCTTTAAATTAAGGGGTGGTAGTTATAGGAAGGATGCTAGAGGTGGGTTCTTTACTCAGAGGGTAGTAAGGGCGTGGAATACCCTGCCTGCAGCAGTTGTGGGCTCGTCAAGTTTGAGGGCATTCAGATGGTCAGTGGATAGGCATATGGATAGCATTGGAATAGTTTAGGTTACAGGATCATAAAATTGGTTCCATTGGTTGGCGTAACATCGAGGGCCGAAGGGCCTGTACTGCGCTGTAATGTTCTATGTTCTACAGCTGATCTGAGTGCTTTGAAACTAGGGCTCAACGATGGAAATGGGAAAGTGTTTGATTCTTGCACTTATATCCCTTGGGTTTTAAAACCTTAATTCTTAATTTCTGAGACTAGTAGTTTTGCATAAACAGTCAAAGTTGGTAATCCCTGTAGTTTTGTAACACTAGTTCACAGCTTTGTAGTTGCTATGTGTACATTTTACACTTCGTCAGTTAGGACAGAGAATTTATTAAAATGAACACCTTCTGTTGCTGTGCCAATGCAGATGTAATGGCGATAATTGTTGTCTTCTGTACTATGGCTGAATTGTTTAGTCAGTCCAAATTTATTTTAATTTCTTGACTATAGATTTTTAAGGAGCGCGAAGATGATTTGAGGCGCTTGTCGCGTCCTCTAGAATGTACCTGCTTTCGAACCTCTATCTGGGATGAGACCTTGTACAAGGTAAGATTGAGTTAAAGTGAAAAGATGGAAGTGTTAAAGATAAAAGTTGTTCACTTGCTTTGGCTCAATTTTTTCTTTGTTCATTAATAAACAACCTCATTTTCCATCAATATGTGGTGTTTTTCTGCATTTGTATTTCTTGACTTTGGACAAATACAAGCCGATGTTTGTATAATAGGTTTCAATAAATTCCAATGGAAAGAAAAGGTTAAGTGGTGACCTGATAAAAAAGGCTTTAAAATTTTATTGGATAGATGTAGACAAGAAATTTCCTTTTGGAGAAGGTTCATAAACTGTGCCTGTTTCATGAATTTAAAATGCTCATAAATCCAGTAGGAAATGCATGGAAAGCCTATATTTCCAAAGTGGTATGAATGTGGGATGCATTATCACAAGAAATAATTGGGGCAAATAGCTTGATACATTATAGGGGAAGTTAAGCAAGCACATGAGGGAGAATAGAAAGATGTTCTGATAGGTTAAAATGAAGAAGAATGGGAGGAAAATCGTATGAAGCTTAAAAGTAACAGACCAACTGGATGGATTGACTAGCCTGCTGTGTGCTACAAACTATTTAGAGAGTGAGTACATGTAAAAATAACTTGCCAATTTGCACCTTTGGACAGTGGTTGGGAAAACATGACCTTACTGAAATTATGTTATGTCTCATTAGTAAGTGCATCTCTGTCTCTAATGAAGTGAAACGTTGGTCTCTGTTACCACTACCCTAACTGATTCATTAACGCACTCTGAGATATGCAACTGGACTGCTGTGAAGTAAACTGAAAGAAACTCTATGCTTGGGAGAAATCCACACTTACAGTATGGAATTCATCTGGCCTGTGCATGCGAAATGGTGGGTTTAGTTTTTCAGACTAAAGCCAGAGTACTCAAAGGAAACCCATGCAGACATGGAGAGAATGTGCAACAGAGTGACTCAAACGGGAATCGAACTTGGGTCCCTGCTGTGAGGCAGCAGTGCTAACTGCTGTGCCACCATGCCATCTGTTTTGGGCAGATATAGGCTCCATCAAAGCTCAGCACCTTCTGGAAAGGACAAAAAGGGGAGTAATAGTTGACATGTAAAATTGTGATTGTAAGTCTGACATAATTCTATCCTCCCAAAAACATAAGTTGTCATCTTTATGATCAATAACTTTGCTGTCAGGGTTGCATTAATATCCTCCAGCTGCAATAAAAATCTATTCCAGAGAAACCTAGTTATTTATTCCAAAGCTGTTTTTCATCAAGCTGTTGGTGTTTTCCATTCCTCATGAGATTTGCTTCTCTTTAGGCTTGGTCAAGCATTGTGTACCAGCTGATCCCTAATGTACAACAACTGGAAACCAACCTGAGGAACTTTGCTCAGATTATTGAAGCTGATGAGGTGTTACTGTTTGAAAGAGCCACATTCCTAGTAAGTGCTGTGAATTTTCTTCTTTCTCATTTGATGGTCTTGATTTTATGATTTCATCTTTCAGGTAGCTTGAATATGTTTGTTGTATTCTTTGGCTCAGTCTAGGTTCCTATTATCATCTAGTAATGAAATCTCTACCACACCCAGTTTAGTGAATTTATTTTTACTCCTAATTTTAATTCAGCAAGCTCAGAATTCTTGGGTGTAGTAATTTTAAATTAAGTATTCCCTCATTAAGTTACGTCTAAGTCATAATGAAATGCCAAAAGGAGGATTTTAATCTGACACGTTTCAGGTGAGTGAGGAGAGCAAGAACTGCAAGCAACATGGATGCTCAAGATTTAAGAGGAATGCAGCAGTATTAAAGGAGAGGCTAGGAGTGGAGTATTGTAAAACAGAAGAAGCCAAGCAGCACTGGCCTCATTTTGTGCTGAGTCAAATTGAACAGAAGGGGGAAGAAGGGTGTTAGAGGAGATTATTCTGGCATAGTTGATATGCATTCACAAAAAAAGACAGAGCATCCCCGAATGGCAAAAGAGAGAGCAAAATGAAGCAGGAGAAGTATGTATGAAAGAACCAGGCTGAATATAGAAAGTTCAGAGATGAAGTGAAAAGACTAACAATGATTATAAAAGTAAATCTAAAAATCTTCTGTTAACATGTAAATATAGTAAAAAGATGGTGGGAGGAGTGGGGCCAATTATGGACCAAAAAGGGGATTTGTATATGAAGGTAGAGTGCATGACTGGGGTACTAAATAATTACTTTACTGACAAAGAAGATGCTACCAAAGTCCCTTTGAAAAGAGCTTGTTGAGATACTGGATAAAAAAAAATTGATGGAGGGATATTAGAAAAGCTGTCTGGCTGTAAGTTGATAAGTCACCAGATATCTTCTTAGATACAGTGAGAAGCAAGGTGAAAACTGCAGAAGCACTATGCTCACCTGATACTTCTAAGATGCAGGGATAGTGTCAGAGGTCTGCAGAATTGCAAAAATTACACCCTTGTTCAAAAAGGTTCAGATAAACCTGGTGATTACAGGTAGTCAGTTTAAACTCTGTTAGGAAAGTTTTCAGAAACAATCTGGGAGAAAATTACCAGTCACTTGAACAAATACGGATTGATGATGGAAAACAAGTACAGATTTGTTAAAGACAAATCATATTTATCCAACTTGATTTGAGTTTTTTTGATGAAGTAACAAAGGGTGGATGAGGGTATTGTGGTAGATTTACTGAACAAGGTTTTCCAAAAGACATTTCATAAAGTGCCACATAACAGGCTTGATAGCAAAGTTCAAGTCCATGGAATAAAAGGGATAGTGGCAGCATGGTTACAATGTTAGATAAGTGATGAGAAAGAGTTTTTGGGTTGGCGGAAGATAAAACTATAAAATTGTATAAAAGTCAACTTTTTGAGCTCAAATGTTTGGGCAAAAAAAAAGCGTCAATTTGTTATATTTTCAATGAGTTAAAAATTCATCCATGCTCTTGGGTATGATGACACACTCTGGTACGTTTGCTTTACCATTGCTTCATGCCAGGGCCGACAGAGTATATCTATTTATTAGTGTCGCAAGTAGGTTTACATTAACACTGCAAGGAAGTTAATGTGAAAATCCCCTAGTCACCATTAAGGCACCTGTTTGTCTACACTGGCACTGAGGCAGCAGTGCTAACTCCTGTGCCATGGCATACGTGATCTAATCAGTACCATTTTAGAGTGGTCTGTCCCTCTCCAAGACAACTCGAAAGCTGGAAGAGGGAGGGAGTCTGCCTGCAGGAGAGGCAGCAAGTGGATGGTAATTGGTAAAGTAATGATTTCCTATCAAAACTTGGGAGTTGACCTTCATATAAAATTGAGTATTACTCAAATATATACAGTTACATAGTGGAGTTACCCAGGGATCAATACCAAGACCACTGTATTTCTTGCTCTATACTGATGACCTTGATGTGGGCGTACAAATTTAGAGATGATACAACTTGTATTGGTGTCCTTCAAGGGGACATGAAAAAGTGCATGGCAGATGAAATTTAATGCAGAAAAATGTGAAGTGATACATTTGGTAGGAAGAACAAGGAAAATAAAGGGTTACAATTACAAAGGGAGTGCAGGAGTAGAGGGATCTGCAAGTTCATGTGCACAAATCATTGAAGAAATTGTGGCCAGTTGAACAGCTGATAAGGTGTACAGAATCTTGGTCTTGAAAAAATGGTGTAGAGTAGAAAAGCAAGGAAAATATGGTGAACTTGTATAAAATACTGATTCAGCCTCAACTGTGGTATTGTCTAATTCTGGACGACACTCTTTGGAAGATTGAGAAAAGATTTACAAAAATGAGGGATTTCAGTTGCAAGGATTGATTGGAGAAACTGAGCCTACTCTCCTTGGAGAAAATGTTCAAAATCATGAGAGATCTGAAGAGTTAATAGCATGAAATTATTCCCATTAATTGCAAGGTAAAGAATTCAAGGACACAGATTGAAAGTGATCAGCAAAAGAGCCAGAAGCAACATGAGGAAAATCTTTCTGTCAGCAAATGATTGGGATCCTGAGGGCATTAGAGGCAGATACAATGGTGGTTTTCAAAAAGGAATTGGATAATTACCCAAAGACAGAATATTTACAGACTGTAGGAGAGTGGAATTAGGCAAGTGCTCTTGCAGAGTGCCTGCACAATACACTGGGTCAAATAGTGACCTCCTGTGCTGTAACCATTCCATAGTATGAAACAGGCAAATTAATCATGAAAGGTTCTGATTTTGGTTTTGATCTTTTAGTGCAATGGTTTTTTTATAATATTACAATTTTTTTTGGGTGAAGATGCATTAACATTGTTATCTTAAAGATTACACAGTACATGCTGGTCAATTCTAATCCTAATAATATTTGAATAGTATTGCAAATGTTTGTTGAGTGCCTTTGTGCAAGGGAAGATGAAAGACAGTGCTGTCATTAATGTTGATAGATGTTATAGATGTCAGTCTAATGGTAGATTGGGTCAGGAAACTTCCTTTGAGTGAAGAATAGCTGATGTCCGAATTCATTGAGAACTATAAATGTCTAATCCTTGTACCTAAATCATGAGGAATGAAAACCTTTAAACTTCTTCATTTGCAGTGGGATAATTTCTGTTGTTCTAACACATGACTGTCCATGTCCAAGCCCCGAAATTTGCAAATGCTCAACTGTGCTGCAAGTTTCTAACTCAGCCTCAAATCTTAACACATGGGAAATAAGTACTTCATTTGTTATCGAATCATGTCCTTCCCAGTGCCATATGCCATAATTCCTTGTTGCTTGTTGAACAACTCCTTATTTTAATTTGCTTTTAGGATGTTTGCTCTCCTCTGTGACCACCCCTATCCCTCGCCATATAAACTGAGCTGAATGCATCATTTGCAGTGGATGTCATTAGTAGAAATGTGGGGCAACACATTTTTCATTGCTGTTGAAATATACAATACTGCAATAAAATAGTAATATGGTATGTGTGACAGTGTTATCTTTCAATAAAATGTTTTAATCTAGATTCTTGTGTTTACCTCCAGGTGGCAGAGAGGTATTCTGACAGTGAAGCATTTATTTTTCTTCACTCCTTTAGGTGATCTCTCACTATCAGTGTAAAGAACAGAGAGATGCGCACAGATTTGAAAAAATCAGCAATATTATTAAGCAATTTAAGCTAAGCTGCAGGTAAACCTTTTTCTTGTCTGAGATGCTGGAATGTTTGTGCTCATCCAAGTAAGTCCTGTCAGTGCTAGGCATTAAAATACTGTTTGTTTAGTTAGTCCAGAACATTCCTAAATGGGGTATGGTATAGATTAGATGCAAGGAAATGATTCAAATGTGTCTTATTTTTAATCTCAGAAAAATCTGCCCTGCCATACCAGTAAGGTCTTTTTATTTTCAGCAATTCTTTAATTTTTTTGTATTAAGATCAAATATGTTCATTTTTTTCCCTATGTAGGAACTTCTGAAACATTGTAGCTAAATCTCAGGGCTTGTAAAGTATATTCTGATTTAAAGAATGCGTAACATCTTGAGCCTGGTCTTGATTAATTACAAAATCCCAGGACTTACTGTTCAAAGCCAATGTTTTAGTAGAGCAATATTTGTTAGATCTAGTCATACGGAAATAGAGGGTGCTTGCAGGATTGTATTCATTATTCTTGGTGTTGACCATTTAGCTAATATGTTTTGCATACTGCTCTTTCTGTAGTAAATTGGCTGCATCTTTCCAAAGTATGGAAGTTAGGAATTCCAATTTTGCAGCATTCATTGATGTCTTCACATCAAACACATACGTGATGGTAATCATGTCCGATCCCTCTATACGTAAGTTGCCAAAATTATTTCCAATTTGTTGCAATTAATTGCGCAAGTGTTAAATCCATCTCAATGTGTTATTTGCTATGTGGTACAAAACCAGATTTGTTTGTAGACAATTTATGACTAATGTAATCTAACTGGTGAGATATGAGCTGCAACTTCACGCAAAGAAAAGTTTGTAATAGATTTGTATTTATATTTAAAATACCTGATTTTCTTAGTTTTATTTCTCTACACTAAGATTTAAAAATATAGGGTTTAAGGGAACAGACATGGGGGAGTGGAATTATCCCACCTCACCCATCACAGAATCGTAGCAGTGGGGACGGGGGGGAAACCATTAAAAATGTCAATTAACCGCCAGGATTTTCTGGTTTTGGGGCATGTGCGGCTGGAAAATCCTGTCTTCTGCGTTTGGATCAATCTGAGCAGGAGATGGGTGGTGCAGAGACAGGTGGTCTTTGGGGTGTAATGAGGCCAGAAGCTCACTTGGGATCAAATAGGATGGCTATAAACAAGAAAAGATTACATTGCTGAGAAAATAAAAAATTGCTTTGAATCTTCCATTGGAGACATTATCTTTCCCATTATTGCTGCAACTATACTGCATCCCTTGATTTGATGATTATGTGTGCGATTTAACTTGCTGTTTTTCATGTATCGCATTCATAACTTTTCTTCTAAACTCTTTTTTCAGCTTCAGCAGCCACACTCATCAATATCCGTAATGCCAGGAAACACTTTGAGAAACTGGAGAGAGTAGATGGTCCTAAACACAGTCTTCTGGTGCGCTGAATGGCGACATTATTATAGACTGGATATCAGATGGGTGTATGATGAATTGATATTTCTTGATATAATTCTTTATATCGTGTCTGTTTTTTGAGTAATTTGCTGCAGTTGTCACATTTTTTTGTGACCTTGAGCACCTTGTCATGTAACTCCTGTCATCTCCTGAAAGCAGCAGGACCTCTTTATTCCAGACTCTGCTCCAAAACACTTGCAATGCAACATTTGATTGAAACAGTAGATGTCCCATTTTTATGGTAATCCACGCAGGAGTGAAACCTGCAGAGAAACATTCTGTGGGAGTCTGTAATAACAAGGCTTTTGACTTTGCATTCTGCATGTAAAATATACTATCTCTCTCTTTCTGACCTGACAATCTAACCTTTGTTTTGCCACCTACAAACAGTTGCATTATGGTTTTTTGTAATTGTGAAAATCCTATCCAAGAGGTACCTACTTACAAAGGGGATGCAAATATATTCACCACCTATAATCCAGTGTTGGTGCTGGAATGAATGGCATGGCTACTTTCCCCAAACGTTTCCTCCTACCCCTCAAGAATTGAGTTTGTTTTTCAGTAATATAATGTAAAAATGTATTTGTGTTTCAGCTGATGTGCTTTTTTTTCAACCTTCCAAGATCACTGTGCTTTTTATATACACTGGTTGAATTATAAACAGTATGTTGCCAGACGTTTCAATCTTTGCACATCCTTCTCTATTCCTACAGGTTAATTTTTCTTGTTGCTGTGAATGGATGAACTTGCGAGACTTCTGTCTCTCTTCTCTCCTGTCTAATCCTCTGAGATGGGAGAATCTGTGGCCATTCTTTCTGGGCTGCTCTTGCACAGTTCCCAATATTTGGTGGGCCAATGTAAGGGAGTGGTTTCTCTGTTCCCTGTTAAAATAATGCAAATAATTTAATAAAATTTATTTCAATATTGAATCATCTTTTGTTGGAACGATTTTAGAATTATTCTGCAGTGTTTATTTCTTTTCAAAACTATGCCTTTTAGCCCACAAAGTTATATGCATCTTTTGCAAAAAATTAGTGTTTTTGCTGATTTAAGCTGAAATTGTTTAATGTATGTGATTATAGGTATTTTGCAAATTTCACAGGATTGATTCTCTTCCTCCAGGGGACACAGTGATAAGTAATGGTGACTGTTACATTCTCTTGCCACTTCAGCATATAACTTAAAACAAAAAAGGCAAAAAAAAATTTATATAATCAGTAAGAGTGAATGTGTGTTTTCACACAGAATTAAGAAAATTCAAAGATCTATGTATCGCACTTTTCACTCTGGGTTTAATTTTTCAAATACTAAGTTTTCTTGGTGTAAGGTAGTGAGGAGGAAGTTGTTTTGGGTGGCAGTTTGTAATTTTATAATGTTTTTGTATTAAAACATGTCAGAAGGCCAAGAGTTTGATGAGCTTTATTTTAAAATGGCTCAAAATACATTTGTCACTTTTAAATCCTAAATTGATTGAATTAATGTTGAACTTTTGAAAAAATTCACTTCTAAGCACAATTTTTTTTTGTTATATCCAATTCAATCTAATCAAAATCCAATTCAAAGTCTCAAGAAGTGAGATATTCCAGATTCAAGCTGATGGGACAGGCACGCCTCTGCCTGTCTTGGGCCTGATCGACATGACCCAAGCTGATTGGATTAGGCATAGCACTTTCTCCAGGGCTTGATCTCATTAGCATTTTAGCCAAAAGGCCTAGATGCCATTTTTAAAAATTGCTTCAAATGAAGCCTCAGTGTAACCTTATTTGACTTCTATCAAGGACAGCAAAACTAGATCTTAGCCAAAAGACGTAAGCACAAATACCTGATTTGCATGCACTGAAAATGGTTCATGGATTACTGGGTGCAGAATGTCACTGTAAAAACATCTGGAAAATGGTAGTGTTTCAAAAGCTTCAAGTGGCTTTGAACTCTGACATTTAACAATATTATTAAAATGATCGAGGTGATCTAATTGCAGCATTTTTACACATTCTCCTTCAAATCCCACTTGATAGTATTACACCTACCATGTAATATAAATATTGGCTAATCTTACATTTCCTGATGCATACACTGTATCTTCAACAGTTGATTTTATGGTGGCAGACTGGGTGAGAACAGGGGAGATGTATGTTCACATTTCAGTACTATACATGGAAGTAATTCATTTCTCCAATACAAGCTGCTCTTTCTGTTTAAGCATTGTACTTTAAATTTCTGCCATTGTTTGTTAAACACCTGCAATTCTTTATATCTCAATAAAATAATGTAGAAGTAGTGCATGGCATTCCTTTTGTTATTTTGACAACTTGACTTCCAGGTTCCCAAGATTATAGCTGGTCAGCTGCACTTGTCCTCCTTTCCATATTAAACATTATATTAGCTTGCTGTGTTTGAATAAAACAGCCTGGGTCATTTGAAAGATAACTCTGAGACCTGGAGTTGCTTGACATGCCAGAATGATTCAGTGTGAATATTGGTCATTATCTCTACAATGGAGGGTAATCAAATATCATTTTCTGAAGTTAGTTCACCTGATGCTGTCACTCCTTCCTCACCCCTGCATGATTACAATAGGATTCCCCTTCTGTCCTCACCTTCCACACTGCTAGCTTCTTGGGCACAGTGGTTAGTACTCCTGTGCCCAAGGACCCAGGTTCAGTTCCTGGCTTGGGTCACTGTCTGTGTTGGGTCTGCATATTTTCCTTGTGTCTGTGTGGGTTTCGTCTGGGTGTCTTGGTTTCCTCCCACAGTCCAAAAGACATGCTAGTTAAGTACAGTGGCCATGTTAAATTCTCCCTCGGTGTGTCCGAATAGGTGCCAGAGTGTGGCGAATAGGGGATTTTCACAGTGACTTCATTGCATTGTTATAAGCCCATTCGTAATAAAAACAAATTTGAACTTAACTGGATCTTTGACGTTTGCGCCATCTCAAGCACAATGTTAGCACCAAACGTATCTTTTCCTTGCCCATTTCAAAGATATCAACTTCTTTGTAATACTCAGGTGTGCTCCTTTCTCACTCCAAGCTTCCTCCTTTTCTCATAGTACAAGGTGTACCACCTACTTTCACCATTCAAGGCTTCCTTTCAGTTGAATGTGATTCTCTTTTTTTTTCAATTTTGTATACTAATTCACTGCTCGTGATGTAGTTCTATATTGAGCTAACCATGTGGACTGGTGACTCCTTTGCACAACACCTTCATTCAGTTGCAAGTGTAACCCTAAGTTTCCCATTCTACTCTGAAACAAGCACATTGCAGCATGCATAATTTGTCCTCCTGCAGTAACCCAACGAAGCTGAATGCAAGCTTAAGGAAAAACACCTCATCTTTTAAATTGCGCATTTCACAGCCTTCTGGACCCACTTTCGGTTCAACGCTTTCAGATTGTAACACGTGTCCCTAATTTTTGCTTTTTTTGGATTGAGTTTTCCTCCCTTGTTGCTCTCAAATTTCCATAGCTTTTGGATGACAGGTGTTCAGTGTCCTATCATTCACATCTTGTCTAGGTACATCTTTGTTACTTATCCCATTGGTACATGCATTAGCCTTGCACAATCCAATCCTTTGTCACTTAATCTCTTCTCACATCACCCTATTAAAGACTTTCCCTTTTGTGTTTTTAGCACACTGCCTATTGTCTATACTCAAAACAATTACATTTCCAATATTTACTGTTCTGCTGAAAAGTTACAGACCAGAGCTGTTTCTCTCTTGATAGATCCTGTGTCATTCATTGCATATGGGGTGATGAGACATAAGCTATCGTTAACTACTGTAAAAACCTATTTGGTTCACTCTATAATATCCTGTTGGGAAAGGAAATCTTTCTTGGTCTGCTTAATATGACTTCAGATCTACAGCAATATAGTTGACTTTTAACTGTCCTTTGAAGTGGCCTAATAAGTCAGTCCAAGGACAATTAAGGATGGGAATTAAAGTATTTCCAACATTTTCTGTTTTATTAGGATTTCCAGTAAACATGCCTTTTAATCTCTTTGGTTACAGCTTCCACCTAATGTTTTTAACTTGTATTCCCAATCAAAGATGGTGTTTCAATGGGTAGCTCAAAATACTAATAAGCCAAATTTCAGCAGCCTTGCACGTGAAACAAGCTATTGCAACATGCATAAATTGTCCCTCATGACACAGGGCCCCACAAAATGCACAGATTCTCTTTATCTCGAGAAAAGAAACTACTCTGGAGTATCAAGGTTCTGCTGAAGATGAACACGTTTGTATAAAAGGAAGATACTAATGATGCAAATACTTGCCAAAGATAAGATTGTGCATCTGTAAGAGTTATAATTCCTCTAAAATGTACTTTTTAGCTCCAATAGTTTACAAGGCTATTGGAGAAAATCATTGATTTTTTTTTTGATATAGCCCTCGTAGATTCTTGGGGGTCTATTTGCATTTCCTACCCAGTATAAGAGTCCAGAAACAGCTGTAATTTGATGCAAGTGGAACTCCATAATAAATAGCGTTAAAGTGATTAACAAAAAACTAAATTGGTTTACATGAACTATTCATCTAGGGCAGTTAAATGTCTATCAGCCCAAATAGGTGCTAATTATTCTGAGCATTTGTGACTTCAGTATAGCTCATAACGTGTGTAAAGTATAGTTACAAACAATGCACGGAGTTGGGGATTTGGCAAAAGAAAGACATAGGTGCTCTTTTCTGCTTTCAAATTTTTTTCTATAACAAGACAACACTAAATCTACCTATAAGTTAAACTAAGTCAAATAATTAGTTAAAAACAGACCTATAATCTAAGTTGATTAAATACATGGACAAATTAAATAGTGAGATTTTGTAGGATAGAAATGCAGCAGGTGAATGTTTTAAGGAGAGCATTGCAGTCCTAGACAACCACATATGCAGTAAATTCCACTCCTTTGCAGAAGAGAGGGCAACTCTAGCCATGTTCAACAGAACAGAACCGAAGGAAGGTGGCGGATTTTCGAGGAATGTTTGTCTGGAGCTCTGCACGACAATGTTCAGGTGAGACAAGGAGGTTTTGGTAGGTCAAGAGAACCATGGTGCACAAAGGTGATGAATCTAGTTAGGAAGAAAAGAAAGTTGTACAATATGTTCAGGGAGCTAGAGGATGTTAAGGATCTAGAGGCATTATAAGACCTGTAGAAGGGAGCTTAAAAAGGAAATTAGAAGAGCCAGAAGGGGTCACAAGAAGGCTTTGACGGGTAGGATTAAGGAAAATCCCAAGGCATTCCTCAAAAATGTGAAGAGTAAAAGGATGAGAAGAGAAGGGAAAGGACCTATAAAAGGTGAAGGGGGAAATGTCTGTGTGGAGCCAGAAGAAATGGCAGGGGTGCTTAATAAGTACTTTGCCTCAGTATTCACAGTGGAGAGTGATCTGTGGGGTTGTATTGCAGGATTGCAGCAAACTGAAAAGATTGAGTATGTGGACATTAAGAAAGAGGAGGTGTTGGAACTGTTAAATTCCATCAAGGTAGGTAAGTCGCCGGGTTGGGATGGGATGTACCCCAGGTTACTGTGGAAGGTGAGGGAAGTGATTGCAGAGCCCTTGGCGATGATCTTTGTGTCGTTGATGGAGACAGGAGAGGTTCTGGAAGATTGGAGGATTGCGGATGTGGTGCCTATTTTCAAAAAGGGGAACAGGGATAGCCCGGGCAATTACCGACCATTGAATCTGACCTCAGTGGTCGGTAAGTTGATGGGATTTATGAGCTTTTAGAGAAATTCAATATGATCAGGAATAGTCAACGCGGCTTTGTTAAGAGCAGATTGTGCGTTACGAGCCTAGTTGAATTCTTCGAAAATGTGACTGAACACATTGACGAAGGAAGAGCAGTGAATGTAGTTTACATGGATTTCAGCAAGGCGTTTGATAAGGTCCCCCATGCAAGACTTTTTGAGAAGGTGAGAGGGCATGGGATCCAAGGGGCTTTGGCCTTGTGGATCCAGAACTGGCTTGCTGGCAGAAGGCAGAGAGTAGATGTGGATGGGTCGTCTTCTGCATGGAGGTCAGTCACCAGTGGAGTGCCCCAGGGATCTGTTCTACGACCCTTGCTGTTTGTCATTTTCATAAATGACCTGGATGAGGAAGTGGAGGGATGGGTTAGTAAGTTAGCCGACGATACGAAGGTTGGTGGTGTTGTGGATAGTCTGGAGGGATGTCTGAAGTTGCAGCGAGACATAGATAGGATGCAAGACTGGGCGGTGAAGTGGCAGATGGACTTCAATGCGGATAAATGTGTGGTGGTCCATTTTGGCAGGACCAGTGGGATGAAGGAGTATAATATCAAGGGTAGGAGTCTTAGCAGTGTTGAGGAGCAGAAGGATCTTGGGGTCTGGGTCCATAGGACTCTCAAATCTGTCCCGCAAGTGGAGGATGTGGTCAAGAAGGCATATGGTGTACTGGCCTTCATTAATAGAGGAATTGAGTTTAGTAGTTGGGAGGTAATGCTGCAACTTTATAAGACCCTTGTCAGACCCCATTTGGAGTATTGTGTGCAGTTCTGGTCACCTCACTATAGGAAGGATGTGGAAGCTATTGAGAGGGTGCAGAGGAGATTTACGAGGATGTTGCCTGGACTGGGGGGCGTGCGTTATGAAGACAGGTTGAGAGAGCTAGATCTCTTCTCCCTGGAGAGACGAAGGTTGAGAGGCGACCTGATAGAAGTTTATAAGATGTTGAGAGGAAAAGATTGAGTGGATTCTCAGAGGCTATTTCCCAGAGCTGAAATGGTCGCTATGAGAGGACACAGGTTTAAGGTGCTGGGGATAAGTACAGAGGAGATGTTAGAGGTAAGTTTTTCACTCAGAGGGTGGTGAGTGAATGGAATCGGTTGCCGTCAGTGGTGGTAGAGGCGAACTCGCTGGGGTCTTTTAAGAGACTTCTGGATGAGTACATGAGATTTAATGGGATTGGGAGTTACAGATAGTTCTATGGCCTGGTAAGTATAGATGTGATAGGCATAACTTGTGGGCCGAAGGGTCTGTTTGTGCTGTAGTGTTCTATGTTCTAACAAGAATGCAGGGCAGTGGGGATCATACGCAGGCTTTTAGAACTTGTCTGGAATAGCAAAGTGGAATCCAGCCATTGGATACTTTGCAGAATGTCCATGGTTTATGAGGTCCTCCATTGACAGAGTACCCATCTGCATAAAGAGTGATATATGACATCACTTTCAATACAGCCAGAAGCATTGCACTGCCATTTAGTGCATTCTACGTTCTGTAGCATTGACAAGTCGGTTACACTAACACAAAAGTGTATGGACACATGATAGAACCAGGGATTCTATCAGACAAGTATATGCACTGGCATGAAAAGTCAAGCCCGGTAGGGTTGCCCTCTCCTGGGACACCATTGCTGTTGGCTGCTCCTGGGTTTCTTTACTGAGGCACCATCTACACAGCAAGTTTCCATGCCTGAAGCTGTCTTTATTTTTGCTGGATAGGGCAACTTTCTCCACTGGCAGCAAGACAGCAGAAGTAAACAACCTGCCCCACTTCTACCTCATCCTGTAGGGTAGCTTTATGCAGAGTCAATGGAATCACCTTGCAGCTCAATGGGTAACTTTATAATGCTTTTCATGACTGATAAACTTCAATGTAACGAGGTGGTTCATAATCACACCCTGATCTGAATAATCCCAGTATTTTGAAGGCATTAGAGCATCATTGTAATGAAGTGCATGTGTGACACAAAGAAGGGTGACAGAGGTGTGTTTTGCATTATGGAGAATCACCAGAAGTGACTGCAGCATAGGCCTTTATATTGTGGCACTTGTGGGAGAGGTGTAATAATGGACCAAATTCACTCAAGGATGTATGGGCTCAGGTGAATCGTGACTAGATCAGCATAGAACATAGAACATTACAGCGCAGAACAGGCCCTTCGGCCTTCGATGTTGCGCCGACCAATTAGGAAAAAGCAATGACCCTCTAACCTAAACCATCCCCTTTTCATCCATAAACATATCGACTAACCTCTTAAACGCCACCAAACTTGGTGCATCTACAACTGCAGCAGGCAGGGCATTCCATACTCTTACCACCCTCTGGGTAAAGAACCTACCTCTGACGTCCGTCCTATAACCGCCATCCCTTAATTTAAAGCTATGTCCCCTCGTGCTAGCTTTCTCCATCCTAGGAAAAAGGCTATCACTGTCCACCCTATCTAAACCTCTAATCATCTTATATGTTTCAATAAGGTCTCCTCTTAGCCGCCTCCTTTCTAACGAAAACAACCTCAATCCCTCAGCCTCTCTTCATAAGACCTGCCCTCCATACCAGGCAACATCCTGGTAAACCTCCTCTGTACCCTCTCCAATGCCTCCACGTCTTTCTTATAATGCGGGGACCAGAACTGCACACAATACTCCAAGTGCGGCCGCACTAGAGTTTTGTACAGTTGCAACATGACGTTGCGTCTCCGAAATTCAATCCCCCTACCAATAAAAGCTAAGACTCCATATGCCTTCTTAACAACCTTATCGACTTGATTGCCAACTTTCAGGGATCTATTAACATATACACCAAGATCCCTCTGATCATCAACATTATTGAGAGTCCTACCATTAGCCCTATACTCTACACATTTGTTATTCCTGCCAAAGTGAATTACCTCACACTTTTCCACATTAAACTCCGTTTGCCACCTCTCAGTCCAACTCTGCAACTTGTCCAAGTCTCTCTGCAAACTACAACACCCCTCTTCACTATCTACCACTCCTCCGACTTTGGTGTCATCTGCAAATTTACTAATCCATCCTTCAATACCCTCATCCAGATCATTTATAAAAATTACAAACAGCAGGGGCCCCAAAACAGATCCCTGAGGTACTCCACTTGTAACCGAACTTCACGATGAATATCTTCCATCAACCACCACCCTCTGTCTTCTATCTGCTAGCCAATTCCTAATCCAATTAGCTAAATCACCCTCAATCCCATACATCTGCAGTTTCTGCAGAAGCCTTCCATGGGCCACCTTATCGAACGCCTTACTAAAGTCCATATATACCACATCAACTGCCTTACCCCCATCCACCTCTTTGGTCACTTTTTCAAAAAACTCAGTAAGGTTAGTAAGGCACGATCTACCCTTCACAAAACCATGCTGACTATCCCCAATCAATTCATTTCTCTCTAAATAACTATAAATCCTATCCCTAATAATTCTCTCCAATACTTTTCCCACAACAGAAGTAAGACTCACTGGCCTATAATTCCCTGGAAAGTCTCTCTTCCCCTTCTTGAACAATGGGACCACATTCGCTATCCTCCAATCTTCCGGCACTATACCCGTAACCAACGACGACCTGAAGATCAGAGCCAGAGGCTCTGCAATCGCTTCTCTCGCCTCCCAGAGAATCCTAGGGTAAATCCCGTCCGGCCCAGGGGACTTATCTAACTTCAAACCCTCAAGAATATCTATCACATCCTCCCTATCTACTTCAATACTTTCCAGTTTGCAACCCTGTACCTCAGTGTTCTCCACAACTACATTTACATCTTCCTGCGTGAATACCGAAGAGAAATATTTATTCAGTGCCTCTCCAATCTCTTCAGGTTCCACGCACAACTTCCCACTGCTGTCTATGACTGGCCCTAATCTTGCCCTAACCAATCTTCTATTCTTAACATATCTAAAGAAAGCTTTAGGATTCTCCTTAATCCTATCAGCCAAAGTCTTCTCGTGTCCCCTCTTAGCTCTCCTAAACTCACTCTTTAGCTCCCTCCTGGCTAATCTATAGCTATCCATTGCACTAACTGAGCCTTCAAGCCTCATCCTGACATAAGCCTCCTTTTTCCTTTTAACCAGCAAATTAACTTTCTTAGTACACCATGGTTCCCTTACTCGACCATTTCCTCCTTGCCTGACAGGGACATACTTATCAAGGACTCGCAGTAGCTGCTCCTTGAATAAGCTCCACATTTCAGATGTTCCCAGTTCCTGTAGTTTCCTAGTCCAATCTATGCACCCTAATTCCCTCCTTATGGCCTCATAATTACCATTCCCCCAGCTATAACTACTGCCCCCATCTTCATGCCTATCCCTATCCATCACTAAGGTGAATGTAACCGAATTGTGGTCACTATCACCAAAATGTTCACCAACTTCCAAGCCTAACACCTGGTCTGGCTCATTGCCCAGCACCAATCCAATGTAGCCTCACCTCTAGTTGGCCTATCTACATACTGAGTCAAAAAACCTTCCTGCACACTTTGTACAAAAACAGACCCCTCTAACGTGCTAGAGCTATAGCTATTCCAATCAATATTAGTAAAGTTAAAGTCCCCCATAACAATTACTCTATTACTTTCACTCCTGTCCAGAATCGACTTTGCAATCCTTTCCTCTACCTCTCTAGAACTTTTAGGAGGTCTATAAAAGACTCCCAACAGGGTAACCTCTCCTCTCCTGTTTCTAATCTCAGCCCATACTACCTCAACAGACAAGTCCTCATCAAACTTCCTTTCTGTCACTGTGATACAGTCTTTGACTGTATAGGCTAAGCTTCCCTGCTATCTTTGTCAATGGACTGATGCGTAACGAAGGTCTTCTGGTGCAAGATCACTTTGCTTCACCAATGTTCTCCTCCTCCTCCTCCTCTAAAGACTGAGGGTGGTCCTTTGGATCTTCCTCCCAAAAGTTCATACTTGGCTGGAGGGCCATGACATGTAGAGCACAGATACCAAGACCACAATGTAAGACACTGGTGAGGGGGTGTACTTGAGGGTACTCCTTTGGCTAATCAAGGCATCATAACCACATCTTCAGGAGTGCGATGGCCAGTGCTAAGATGGCAACTCCTCTATGTCTTTGATATAGGATTGGACACAGGTGCTAGTGGCCATTGTTTCAATGGATAGCCCTTGTGTCTGAGTGACCATCCAAACAGTCTCTCTAGTAAAGTTTATTTATTAGTCCCAAGTAGACTTATGTTAACACTGCAATGACGTTATTGTGAAAAATCCCCTAGTCGCCACACTCTGGCACCTGTCTGGGTACACTGAGGGAGAATTTGGCATAGTCAATTCACCTAACTAGTATCTCTTTTAGATTGTAGGAGGAACCTAGAGCACCCGGAGGAAAGCCACCCAGACACAGGGAGAGTATGCAAAGACCGTGACCCAAGTCGGGAATCGAACCCGGGTCCCTGGCGCTGTGAGGCAGCAATGGTAGAACTGTATGAACTGCAATTACCTTAGGATGAACGCATCATGACAGCCTCCAAGAAACTTTGCAGCGTCAGGCCGAAAATTCTCGTAACAGACACAGAACAACAGTGCATTATTGAGGCAGCGATATCCTTTTCTGTGAATAAATGTTCCTCGCTGATCCACCAAGGCCTTGATAACCAGGTGAATCACACCCTACATCTGAGGGAATCCTGCCAGTGAGACAAAACCCACAACCCTCTGAACCTGATGGTCTCTTCAACCTGGGTCAATGTATTTCAATGCTCTCTCATACAGGGCATCTGTCTTTGCAATAGTGGGCAGCTATTTATAAACTGCCACAAAAATCTATTGTTATTTCTTAGAAATAACATGGAGGTGAAGAAAAGAAGGTCAAGACTACTGTTAATTTTGTGGTCACTGGTAAGGGATGATCACATAAATGGTGAGGCTTAAAGACCTTGTCTACAAAAGCCCACAAATAAGTAACCATATATGTCAATAGGCACAGCCTCTGGCAGCTGTGCTGTGCTGACATCTGCAAAAAGGTTGAACTCAGTCCCCTAAGCATCTTAAACTAATACTTGATGACTCAAATAAAGTTACAAATGTGAATCTGTGGGCAATGAAAAGATTATTAAAAAGGGAAGCAGATCTCTTACCAGTTGTCACTTTGGAGGCAACATTATAACCAAACTAAGTGTCCCAATGTGTGAGTATGCAATGAGCTAGTTAACTTTTGCTTATGATAGACTAAGTGAATCAGTTAATAATAGCCAATAGACTTTAACCGTGTTGGCAAGGAAATTTTTGAGTAGTCGAAGTCCTGATGGCAGTTTATACCCTACCCCATGCTGACATGAAAATCGCGCTGGACGAACTATACACCAATACAAATAGCCTCGAGACAAAACATCCCAAGGCCTTGTTGATTGTGGCCGAGGACTTCAGTCAGGCCAAGCTCAGGAACGTACTCCCAAGTTACCAGGAACATATCTCCTGATCCACCAGAGGCCCAAACATCCTAGACCACTGTTACACAAATATCAAACATGCCTACCACTCTATTGCCTGCCCACACGTTGGCAAATCATTTCACAAGACTGTGATCTCAGCTTAGAAGCAAAAACTGAAGCGGAAGAATCCATCAAAGAGAGAGGAGCAATGTTGGTCTGAGGAATCAGATGATCTTCTATGGGGCACCTAGAGTCAGCGGACTGGTCAATATTTAAAAGCTCTGCGGCTAGCCTGAATGAGTATGCCACTACAGTCACTGATTCATGAGTAAGTGTATAGAAAACTGTGTACCAAAGAGGCAAATCCATGTTCCCCAACCAGCAGCTATGGATGAACAGGGATATCCACTGCTTGCTAAAGTCCAGGTCTAAGACATTCAAGTCAGGTGACACTGACCTATACAAGAAAGCCAGATACACTTAAGGAAATCCATCAAAGATGCCAAAAGACAATACCAGACCACGTTAGAGACCAAGGCTAACCACACTGACACCCGCCGACTATGGCAAGGTCTGCAAGATATAACAGGCTATAAAATGATGGCATGTAAAATCCCTAGCTCCAATACACCCCTCCTTGATGAACTCAATGCATTCGACATCCATTTTGAGCAAGAGGTCAGTGAGAGCATGGTGGGAAGCCCTGGATGAACCTGTATCTGGGGTTACCGTTGCAGATGTCAGAGCAGCTTTCTTGAAGATCAACACATGAAAAGTAATTGGCTCTAATGGGGTACCCAGATATGCACTCAGATCCTGCATGGTTTAGCTGGCAGAGATAATTACAGACATCTTCAATCTCTCTTTACAATGATATCTGCTTCAAGAAGATGACTGTCATCCTGGTACCTAAGAAAAATCAGGCAGCATGCTTTAATGACTATCATTATGAAGTGCTTCGAAAAGTTAGTCATGGCACAAATCAATTCCAGCCTCCTGGACTGCTTGGATCCACTACAGTTTGCCTACCGCCGCAACAAGTTCACAGTAGATGCATTTTCCTAGCTCTGCATTCATCCCTGGAACACCTAGATGTCAAGGACATCTATGTCAAACTCGTATTTATTGACTACAGTTCAGCCTTCAACACTATTATTCCCATGGAGCTCATCTCCAAACTCTGTGGCCTGGGCCTCGGCACCTCCCTCTATGACTGGATCCTGAGCTTCCTAACTCACAGACCACAATCAGTAAGGATAGGGAACAACATCTTCTTCATGATCATCCTCAAAACCGGTACCCCATAAGACTATGTTCTCAGCCCCCTACTATACTCCTTAAACACCTATGACTGTGTGGCCAAATTTCCCTCCAATTTGATTTTCAAGTTTGCTGATGATGCCACCACCGTGGGTCAGATCTCAAACAATGACAAGACAAGTTATAGGAATGAGATAGAGAATCTGGTGAACTGGTGTAGCAACAATAATCTCTCCCTCGATGTCAACAAAACAAAGGAGATTGTCATCTACTTCAGGAAGCGTAAAGGAGAACATGCTCCTGTCTACATCAGTGGGAACAAAGTAGAAATGGTCAAAAGCTTCAAGTTTTTAGGTGTCCAGATCACCAGCAACCTATCCTGGTCCCCCCATGTTGACACTATAGTTAAGAAAGCCCACCAAGGCCTCTACTTTCTCAGAAGATTAAGGAAATTTGGCATCACACACCAATTTTTACAGATAACACTATAGAAAGCATTCTTTCTGATCATCTCACAGTTTGGTATGGCTCCTGCTCTGTCCAAGATTGCAAAGAACTACAAAAGGTTGTGAATGTAGCTCAATCCATCACTCAAAGCAGTTTCCCATCCATTAGCTCTATCTACACTTGCTGCTGCTTTGGCAAATCAGCCAGCATAATTAAGAACCCCATGCATCCCGGACATTCTCTCTTCTATCTTCTTCCTTCAGGAAAAACATGCAAAAGCCTGAGGTCACGTACCAACAAACTCAAGAACAATTTCTTCCTGCTGCTGTCAGACTTTTGAATGGACTTACTTTGCATTAAGATGATCTTTCTCTACATCCTATGACTGTATCACTACATTCTGCACTCTCTCATTTCTTTCTCTATGAATGTTTTGTCTGTATAGCAAGCAAGAAACAATACTTCCCACTGTATGTTAATACATGTGACAAATCAAATCAAAGTTTATCACTAGAGCTATGTCTCATAAAATTACCGACTCTGTTTTGCAAAATGTTTTAGGTAGATATTTTGAGTGTTTCCTATTTTCTGAGGTACCAATATATGACAATAATGTACAAATACTTCCACTTGAGTGAAATATGGATATCTGACAATGTCCCATATAAGCCCAACACACACTGTCATCTAATATCAAAGATAAAGCATGATCAACATTAAAATGTATATTGTCCATCCCCTTTCCTCAAACTGGTTCATTTAGCTGTCAACGCTAGTACCAACCAAGTCATCAGTAACTTAAACCTCCCCTAAAATCAACCTTAATGGCTTATTTGATGTAACTTCCTAATGTAAGAACATAAGCAGCAGGAATTCACCATTCAACCCCTGCAGCTTTTCCCACCATTCATTAAGATCTGAACTTTCACTAAGATCAAAACTCCACTTTCTTGCTTCCCCCCATAATTCTTGATTTTTTGTCAATTGAAAATCTTTCAAACCTAGCCTTGAATATATTCAATGACCAAATTGATAGTGCTGTCTCTTGTAGAGACTCTGGGGCACTGTGGTTAGCACTACTGCCTCGCAACGCCAGGGACCCAGGTTCGATTCCCAGTTTGGGTCACTGTCTGTGTGAAGTTTGCACGTTCTCCCCATCACTGTATGGGTTTTCTCTGGGTGCTCCGGTTTCTTTGCACAGTTTGAAAGATGTGCTACTTAGATGCATTGGCCATGCTAAATTCTTTCTCAGTATATCTGATAGATGCTGGAGTGTGATGACTAGGGGATTTTCACAGTAATTCCATTGCAGTATTAATGTAAGCATATTTGTGACGCTAATAAATAAAACTTTACGTTTACCAAAGGTGAACAATTAGAAATAAAATACTGCAGATACTGGAAACCTGAAGTGAAAACAGAAAATGCTGAATAAGTTCAGCAGGTCTGGCAGCATCTGTGGGGAGAGAGGAATAATTAACATTTCGAGTCCACTGACCAAAGGGTCAGTACACTAAAAACCCCTAATTTTTTCTATTTTTATACCAAAGATTAACAACTGCCCGCGAAAAGACATTTCTCCTCATTTTTGTCTTAAATGGAAGACCTGTCATTCTGAAAATGTGCATTCAGAGAGAAAAATAGTTTCTCAGCATCTAACCAGTCATCACCCGCTTTCCAGGATTTTACACAAAAGCAAAACACTGCAGTTGCTGGAAATCTGAAATAAAAACTGAAAAATGCTGGATAAACTCAGTAGGTCTGGCGGCATCTTTGGGGGGATGGGTGAGGGGGTGCGGAACAGAGTTTATGTTTTGAGTTCATATGATCCTACACAGCCCTGGAATCTAAAATATTTCAATAAAGTCACTTGTCATTCTTATAAACGACAATGAATGTAAGCCTAAACTGTTCATACTTGCCTCTGTAATTCCAGGAATCAACCTAGTGGGCCTTCTTTGAGTTGCCTCTCATGCAAGTAGATCCCTCTTAAATAAGGAGATCGAAGAAGTAAGTAATACTCTAGGTGTGATTGCACCAACAGTTGCAACAAGGCAACTTTGCTCTAGGTCAAAAAACTTGCCTACATCTGGCAGACAAATGGCTGCCGACTTCTATTTTGCCGTTTATTAAAAAGTGACAACTTCAATCTTTAATTATTTCTTAATTAGTTTCCCTTTTCATTGGAGGTCAAACCTCTACTTCCACTGGAAAGAGAAGTGAAAACTCTGGAAATCTGGAAGTGCCCCTTGCACTTTTGGCTTTTGGAGAAACTCTTTTTTTCTCATGTTCTCTTTTCTCATTCTTTATCAGTTTCTTTGTAATCCATTGCTGAATTCTGAAATCTGCCCAATCCTCAGGGTTCCAATTATTTTTGTCAACATTATAAGCCTACCTCTTTAATCCAGTAATGCACTTAACTGTTTATTAGCCACAATTAGACTACATTTCTTGCTGGACTGTTTATTCTCCAATGGAACACATCTATTTGTACTAAATTATGAATAAATTCATAGTGGATGGATGCAGTGACAGTGTGGGGGTGCAGTGCCAGTACTGGGGGGAGGGTGTGCAGTGACAATGTAAAGATGCAATGACAATGACAGAGTAGGGGTGCAGTGCCAGTGTGGGATGCAGTGCCAGTGTGGGGGGTGCAATGATAGTACCAGTGAAGGGTGCAGTGCCACATGGGTTGCAGTGCAGTATGGCAGTGCAGTGCCAGTGTGGGATGCAGTGTCAGTGTGGGGAGCAGCACCAATGTGGAGTGCAGCGCTAGTGTGGGGTGCAGTGCCAGTGTGTGATGCAGTGCCAGTGTGGGGGTGCAGTGCCAGTGAAGGGGTTCAGTGATAGTGTGGGTTTGCAGTGGCAATGCCAGTGTGGGGATGCAGTGCAGTATGAGGGTGCAGTGTCAGTGTCAGGATGCAGTGCCAGTGTGGGCATGCAGTGTCAGTATAGGGGTACAGTATCAATGTGGGATGCAGTGCCAGCGTGTAGTGCCAGTTTGGGGGTGCAGTCCCAGTAAAGGGGTTCAGTGACAGTGTGGGTTTGCAGTGGCAGTGTGGATATGCAGTGCCAGTGTGAGGATGCGGTGCGGGGGCACAGCGCAATGTGGGGGTGCAGTGTCAGTGTTGGGGTACAGCACCAGTGTGAGGCTGCAGTGCCAATGCCAGTGTGAAATATATTGCCAATGTGGGAGTACAATGACAGAGCAGTGTGGGAATGCAGTGCCAATCTGGGGGGGGGGGTGAAGTGACACTGCCAATATGGAATGCAGTGCCAATGTAGGGGTGCAGTGCCAGTGTGTAGTGCCAGTATGGGGGTGTAGTGCCAGTGTACGGGTGCAGTGCCAGTGTACAGAGCCAGTACGGTGGGGGGGTGGGGGACAGTGGGGCGGTCTCTGCCCCGCACTGACTCTGCGCACTGCGGGCTGACGCATCGGCTCAGTGTTGGCGAGAACAGAGAGCCGGCAGGAGCTGTCGTGGCCAAGGTTGGTGATGCTGCCCGCTTCCAGCTTCCCCTGGGCAAAGCCCAACAATTGGCATCAGTGACCCCGGGGAAGAGCGTGTGCAGCCTGGGGAAGGCAGCGTGTGCCGCGGGGCTGGAGGATGCTGCCGGTGTCAGCAGCTAACAGCGGGGGACGTGGGGGCAGGGACGGGGGCCGCCCCCACCAGATGCGTTTGGGTTGATAAGAAAACGCTGCAATTGTTAAGCAAGGCAGTGCGGGCCAGTTTGATATGATTCCCTAATCGGTAGCTGGGCAGTGAGAGCCGAGCGGTTCAGGGAATATTCAATCGCTATTTGGCCATCGGGAGGGGAGTGAATGATCCGCCCTTTAGGTGCAGTCCGCTGCGCTTTGAACCATTCATCGCTGTGTTAACTCGGGGATGAGATAATGATTAATTACAATAGGCGGCTTTGTGTGATGGGGCGGCCAGTTATTTATCCATTTCGCTTATTTCAGATTATCCGTTCCGAGGAGTTACTGGGCGACGCCGTCGGATGAAAATTCCACAAGAGGCTGATGACAAAATGAATGCGGATGCAGAAGGTAGCTGGCAACGTGAGCCTTTCACTGCTCTACCTGGATTCTGTGCTGCTTTTGAGCTGAGACCAGTTTTTTGACCAGAACGGGTGTAAATCTCACTGTGGTTTGTGGGTGAATGGGATTGAGGAATTTGGTGGGGGTTGGGGGGGTGGTGGTAACAAGAAAGATTGGTCTTGCCTTTATGATAAATGTGGAATAACATCGTCTTTAAAAAAAATCCAAATTCTGGGACAACAGTGGCGAATCCTCCATTAGCTTCTGCCTTCAGCAGCCCTCCAACAATAAATGGCTTTCGGTTTGTTCTCAATATCTCACCCACCAACCAACCCTCGTGGGTAAAGGGAATACTGGGTGATGTTACTGGTTGTTGCCACCGTCTGTATTAAAATATTATTGGCAACAACAGTAAAGGATTTTCCAACGATGACACTTGTTTCAAATAGAATCATAGAATCCCTACAGTACAGACGGAGGCTATTCGGCCCATCGAATCTGCACTGACTCACCAGCAGAGCATCTTTCTCAGGGCCATCCCCCTGTCCTATCCCAGTGCATTTACCCTCTATTAATTCTCTCTAACCTACACATCTTGGGACAGTAAGAGGCAATTTACATGGCCAATTCACCTAACCTGTACAACTTTTGAGTGTGGGAGGAAACTGGAGCACCTAGAGGAAATCCACACAGACCTGGGGAGAACATGCAAACTCCACGCAGCCACCCAAGGCTGGAATTGAACCCAGGTCCCTGCTGCTGTGAGGCAGCAGTGCTAACAACTGTGCCACCTTGCCGCCCAATATATGATCTGTTTAATGGGCATACATGCTTAAGGGGCTGAATGCCTATTCCTGTTCCTAGATTCCCATTGTGTGCCAGAATAAATTTGATTTACTCGGATTTTAGTAACCATTTTTTGCTAAGAACCTCATGGGAAACAGAAACAAATCAGCAGTCATGATATTGGGGCACAATGTTGAGATAGATGGGGTGATGAGACACAGAAAATGTAGATAAATGGTCAGCGTTCTGGATTGAGGTGGGTATGATGAATAGAGCCTCATAATCTACCTCGAATAGTGCATTGTAACTTCATCTAGTTTGCAGATGACACCAAAAAAAGATTGTTAATAGTAAAGAAAATATGATAAACTCCAGGAGTGTTTAATTTGTATGGGGTAGTAGGCAAGGAACCACTCTATCAAAGATTGACTAGGAAAAGCATCCAGAATTCATGATAAACAAATTCTTCAAGACATTGAGTCGATATCTGGAAACTGTCAAAAAATAAAATAACATGTCAAATTGTTCAAAAAGCAGAGAAAAGTAGATTAAAGGAAGATATCCTGTCTTTGTCTGAGAATTGGTCAGGCCACAAAGCATCCGTTGTGCGCTACTTTGGAGCTATCAGTTCAAGAAGGATATAGCTGAGCTGATAAAGGTGAGGACCACGTTAATTAAAATGATTGGAAATGAAAACACAGAACATATATGAATAGACAAATAGAACTCATTGGAGAGGGAAAGGCTGAGGGTAAATATGATGGGCATGTTGAAAAGAGTAAGGCTTATGGATGTCAGTCAGGGATATTTGATTTGGTATTGAATAACTCATCAAGAGAGTAGGGCATGAGTGTAAACCAAACACATGTAATGTGAGAAAATAGTATCCTACTGATAGGATGGTTGGTTTTTGGAATAGTTATTGGTGGCAGGTTATAAGAACAAGTAGATCTATTCAAGGCTAGATTGGATAAGTATCTCAAAGGGTAATACTTTATTGATTACAACTGCAGGCAGACTTAAGTCTAAAATTGCTAGCAACTCATAATGGAAATGATGTGAAGAAAGGAATATTGGCTTTAGGATGAAGCTGAAGGTATACCCAACATTTTTTCAACACTTATATTAAGGAGAACAAAAGGTACAATGAAGGGAAAAATTACAGTAAGGAATTTTCTAATGTTTTAATTGGGTTGATAGTGGATGGGATGCACATAGTAACCAGAGCACTTAGTGTGGGATCCAATTGATTTTTTTTCTCAGGACTTGATAAAATGCAGTTAGTGAGCTGCCATTGTGAAAATGCATTCCAGTGCAGGTAATGAATTGTGAGGAATAGTCACGAATGGTCTCCACAAATGAACTGAAGCAGCAGCTTAAGGGGAGCTGCATCTATGGTGAGGAACTCAACCAAAACAGCAAACAGTGTGCACAGAACCCACAGTTAAATGCATAATTCAAATCCTTTAAGGTGCAGAATATACAAGTGACTGCTGTCAAATGTGTCAAAAGCTCTACTTTATCTAACAGTAGTTGAGGATTTCTTTAGTTAACACTGGAAATGGACACTTCTTGGGTGAAGGGTGAGCAGGAGGAGAAATTGGCAATATTCAAGCAGCCAAAGATGGTTCTATTTTAGGGATCTTAGTTGTATAAATTAACCCCATTGGGCACATTTTTCTGAGTCTCCTGCTTGCTCTATTATTTTTACTTACGTAAGGATTATATATGTAAATATGAAAGAGGCACAGAAGTAGATCATTCGGCCTTCAAGCCTTTTCTGCCATTCAATAAGATCATGACTGATCTATTTGTGTTTTGAATTGCACATTCCCTTTGCCTAATAAGAATCTGTTTCCCCATTAAAATATACAATGACCCTACCTCTACTACTTTCTTTCTGAGGCAGAGAGTTCCAGAATCACACAATACTTTGAGAGAAAAGATTCTCCTCATCTCTATCCTAAAAGAGATAGGTGACCCCTAATTTTCAAACTGTGCCCCCTAGTTCTGGAAACATCCTTCCTACATCCACCTTGTTGAGATTGAAACAAACTTAGTCTGTCTAACCTCTTCTCATTAGACAACCTGCTCATTCCAGGAACAATCTAGCAAACCCCTGAATTGTCTCCAATGCATTTACGTCCTTCTTTTAAATAAGGAGACAAGAACTGCACACAATATTCGAAATGTGCTCTCACCATTGCCCGGTATAAATGAAGTATAACATCCATGCTTTATTCCTTTCATAATAAGGGATAGTATTCCATTAGCTTACCTTCATTACTTGCTGTACTTGCATACTGACTCTTTGGGACTCATGCACTAGAACATCTAGATATGCACTTCAGAATTTTGTAGTAGTTCTTCATTTAAACTATACACTGCTTTCTAATTCTTTGTGCAGAAGTGAGCAACTTCACATTTTCCCACATTATATTCCATCTGATCAAGACTTTTGCCCACTTACTCAGCCTGTCCACATCCTTCTAAAATCCCCTTATGTCCTCTTCACAACATATTTTCTTTCCTAATTTTGTGTCATCTGCAAATTTAACTACTATGCCTTTGCCCCCTTCATCAGAGTCATTGTTATAAATCCTAACAAGTTGATGCCCAGCACAGACCCTGTAGGGCTCCACTTGTCACAGCCAGCCAATCTGAAGACCCGATAATGTTTTCTGCCTGTCAATTTTCTTTCTATGCTAATAGGATATTCCTTACACCATAAGATTTTATTGCCTGCAATAATCTTTGATGTGGCACCTTATCAAATGCCCTCAAGCACAGTACTTCCACAGGCTAGTTTTGACTAATTTTAGTAACTCACGTTTCACAATTGGTGGGTTTTTAATATTTAAGGAAAAAAAGTGACATTTGGATTTTCTGACATTGGTTCCCTGCGAAATACTGCAGTATTCACTCTTATGATGTTCATAGAGACATTCTACACCCCATCCAACTCCCCATCCTTTAACAAAAGCACATTCTTCAGCTCCGTCACTCCATGATATACTAACAACTTTGTCTCACTCCTCCATTCAATCTGGAACTCTCCTTCAGCCAGTTGAAGTTTTAAATCTTCTCTCACTCCCATTTAAGATGGCATTATTCTTCCTCCATTATGACCATGATTCCCCTTCCATATCATCCATTCATTTCTCGTTACTTTCATTACTTTCCTTCTCCCTCATTACCATCCATTCCTCCAATATCATGGGGCATGATTCTCCTAGCCCATTGCGCTACATGAGCAGCATAGCAGGTCGAGAAATATCAGCGGAATTCTTCCAGGCCAATTTTTAAGCATAATCAGCCTCACTGCAGAAATCAGCATGAGGCTAATTACAAAATAGAAATCGCCATTTCCACATCATCTGTGAGCGTGGGATGGTGTTGTCCAGGCTCACAAATGTTTCCCATTGGAAAGATTCCCACCTGTGGGGATTAAAGCTGGTCCACATAAATGGGGAGCAGGCATGATCAACCCGATGGGGGGGACAGATGACAGTGAGGCCCCCTCAGGAGCTCGGAGGTAAGGGCAATGTTAGCCTGGCACCCTGGCAGTGTCAGCTCGGCAGCTTGACAGTGCCCAACAGCCATCCTAGTACTATTGCATATCAAGCAGCCAAGGGGATGGGGTCTCTGGGAGCATGGCCTACTTGGAGGGGCAATTGGTGGTGGGAGGGGGCCCACCTGCTCAGTCTGCATAAGGGATCAGTGGGGTTTGGACGGAGGAAGGCGACTGGGGCTAGCCATGGGGCAGAGGGAAGTTGGGCTGGACATGGAGAGAGGGATTGGGCTAGACACAGGGGTGGGGTGTCATGGAGGCTGGCAATCAGGAGGCCGGCAATTGGGGGAGTGCCATGGAGGCCAACGATTAGAGGTGTAGGGGTCATGGACCCTGGTGATCAAGAGGCCAGCTATGTGGGGGAATGCACATTCACCGATCTCTCCACTGACAGATCGGCACATGCACAATGGCCTGCTCACACACTGATTCTGCCCTCTCCAGTGGGATTTGGCTTGCCCACCCCCCTTACTAGTGTGAATTGCATTACGGATTCTATGATGCCTGAAGTTCCGCGGATTCATTCCACCCAGCTCACTTAAAAAACAGGTGGGAAAAACTCCTGTAATCCCGCCTGGTTGGCACTTAACTTTTTTTGGAAGAATTGTCCCTCATATATTTTAAAAATATTCTGCATTTTTTTGTTAGAATGCATCATTTGTGCTATGACAGTAGTTCTTATTTTGGTACTGCTTTGGATAATCTGTATATTATCTAGATATTTTTCAGACCCGATGTGATATTAAATAGGTTCCTTTGAACAGTAGTCACGGTAAATCACAGAGTACCTTATTTCAAAAAAGTAAGCTTGTTGATCTTTCTCCTCTTAGTGAATTAAAGATGACCCCCTTCTACCTAACTCTACTCCCACTGAGTTATCTTTCTTTTTTCTTCCTTCACTTGGATCTTTCCTCATCTCCAACACATTTTCTCTCTGCATTTCAATGTTATAGCACTTATTTCTCCCTCTTTCTTGTCCTCATTGGGGACTTGCCCTCCATTTCTGTCTACTGATGAATTTTATTGCCTGTGTCCTCTTCCCAACAAAGTGTTTAACTCTTTCTTGTCTGTACCCTGTTTTCTCTCTCATCCTCCTTAAAAGGATCCTTCTTCTTGACATTGCCTAATCTTCATTTTTCCCTATTCTCGAAACCACAATATTACTGCAGCAAAGTTGAGAATGTCAGGCCACTGTTAATCATATTTGTGGTATTTGGAATTTTTTGAGGTTAGACCACACTATTATAAATTTTATTAGATCAGGCTCTATGAAAAAGAAAAAACTTATGACTGTTTTCATTCTTTTCCCTCTTCTTTTCTCTCTTGCTACTTTTCTATCTTGTAGCTTTTTTGTTTAATAAAAAAAATTCTTTTCATTTCTCAGTATTTTTTCTATCTTTTTTTCTCTCAACTTTTTCTCAATTTATCAGTTGACATAATTGGTATTTATTTTTTTCATGTTGTCAGTATCTCTCTCTCTCTCTCTGTTTTCTTCCCTCTTTGCCCTTTCTGTGAGGCAACAGAGTTCCCGTGACCACTGGTGTCTGTTGTCTTTTGTGTTGGCTTAGACATGCTGACTGAGGCAGGAGATGTAGTGAGAGGTTGAAATAGAACATAGAATGCTGCAGCACAGGCAGAACAGGCCTCGACCATATTTAAGATTGTTTACATTTATGTGGAATTTGGGAGTCAGCAGTCGGGAGCTTAATTGTGATGAATGCAAGTGGTGAAGAGAATGTCCCAGAGCCTATGATGTTTATAGGCATAGCACAAAATGTTTAGGTGTTAGCAGAGGGGAAAAAAGTCTTGGACTCAAGTTTATGAACGAGTTTATGATTTCTTACTTCTCACAAGAAAAGAATGGTTGAGGAGCTGCAAAATGGAAACTATTTTTGATATTTGCCAAAATCTTGCTGGACAACAGTAAAACTACTGTTTATATTGGCAAGACTATCCTGTCTGCCGACAGCACATCCCCGCCACAGGTTACCTGGCGGCGAAGGGTAAGTTCAACAGGAAACCCCATTGACAATAGCAGGACTGTAAAATCCTGCTGCCAATGAGTGGAATGCCACCTCCCATCGCCATGAAACACGCCCTGAAGGGAGAAAAGTCTCAGCCAGTGCGTTTTCTAGTGAATTGAAACTGGGAACTAAGCTTGTTGAAGGGATTCTAGGATTTTGACCCAGTGACAGTGAAAGAACAGTGATTTTAATTCCAATTTAGCATAGTGTTGGGTTGGAGAGGAAATTGCTGGCAGTGATGTTCCCATACACCTGCTGCCTTTGCCTGTTTAGGTGGTAGAGGTCACAGATTTAAAAGATGATATCAAAAGTGAGTTGCTTCAGTGCATCTTGTAGATGACGCACTCCTGCCATTGTGTGTAGCTGATGGAGGGAGTGAATGCTGAAGGTGGCGGATGGAGTGCCAGTCAAGTAGGCTATTTTTCCTGCATTTTTTCAAGCTTCTTGAGTGTTGGAGTTAAACTCACCCAAGCAGGTAGAAAGTGCTCTTAGACAACCCTGACTGGTGCCTTTTAGTTCGCAGGAAGACTTTGGGGAGCCAGAAGGTGAGTTGCTCACCATAGAATTCCCAGCCTTTGACATGCTCCTTTGGTATTGGTAGTTTTACTGTTGTCCAGTTTTGTTTCTGATTAGGTGATTTTAGTGTTGACGAACATTAATAAATTCTAAATTAAGGTTATAATGTGAAAGCACAGAGTGTGGTAAATAAGATTGGTGAGTTTCAGACACAGATAGCCACATGAAAATTTTATGTTGTGGGGATAACAGAAATCCAGTTCAAAGAAGAGCAGGACTGGGAATTAAATATTCCTGGATGCAAGGTATACAGGAAAAATGGGAAAGGGGTTTGGGAGGTAGTCTTGATTAAGGAGAACTTTGTAGTGTTGCAGAGGGAAGGTATTCCAGAGAATTGAAAGGTGAAATCCATTTGGTTAGTGATAAGAAACAACCAAAAGTGCAATAATGTAACAGAGTAGCCAGGGCAGCAACTGATGGGACGGATGCAGGAGAACAAATTTGCAAGGAAAGTATGGAGAAGTGGAAAAATTGTGGAGTAGTTATATTGGAGACTTTAATAACTTGAATATAGATTGGTATTGTAAAGAATATAGAGGAAGAGTTCTGAGAATTTTCTACATCTGTTTGTTTCTATTCAAATGTGAAAGAAGGCATTCATAGCCTGGTTCTTGGGGCTGGTGTGGCTCAAGTGTCAGCAGGTGAACATTTAGGGGAAAGTGGTCATTGTATCATCAAGTCTAGGTTGACTATAGGAATGGACAAGGAGCAGTAGAGAATAAGAATTACTAACTGGGGACAAAGCCAGTTTGCTGTGGTGAGAATCGAACAGGTCCAATAAATTGAAATCAAAAATTAGTCAGTCAAACTGTCACTGAACAATGCGCTACTTTTAAAGAAGAAAGTTCAAGTCCAGTTACGGTATATTCTCATGAAGGGGAAAGGAGGACAAACATATCAGAGAGGTGGAAGGTGAGTGGGAAAGTGAAGTCACCACTTGGTTAATTCGATGTGATGGCATTGTTAGGAAACTTGTTAAGTTTGCTTTTTGACTTCCCAAGATTTTCATGGGGCATTGAGAAGCTGCCTGTTTCAAAATATCGGTGCCAGCGTTGAAACAGAAGAAAAAAGTTGCAAATTTCATCAAAAGAACAGAGCATCAACAGCCTGACACAGTCAGACTCACAAAGTCATATCTTGCGGACAATGTCTTAGACCTACCATATTCTACCATATTGGCAGTACCGGCCCAGCAGAGGTGGTGACACAATGATGTACAGCCAGAGGGAATCCTCAAAACTGACTCTGGATACTATGAAGTCTCATAGCGTCAGGTCAACATGGATAAGAAAACCTCCTGCTGGTTATCATTTTCCAACTCCCTCAACTAATGAATCACTCATTATTCCTCCATATTGAACACCATCTGGAGGAAGCACTGAGGGTGAAAAGGGCACACAATGTATTCTGGGTGGGGGCTTCAATGTCCATCACCAAGAGTGGCATAGTAGCACCACTACTTACTGAGTTGGCCAAGCCCCAAGGATATAACTGTTCGACTTGGTCTTTGGCTGATGATGACATAATCAACAAGAAGGAAAAACCTACTTGACATTGTCCTGACCGATTTACCTAACACATTTGCATCCATCCATGACAGTATTGGTGGGAATGACCACTGCACAGTCCTCATGGAAAGGAAATTTCACCTTCACTTTGAGGGTATTGTCCATCGTGCTGTATGACACTATCACAATGCTGAATGGGACAGGTTTCAAACAAATCTTACAACTCAAATATGCAATCAAATTCTGTAACCTCATGGCTAGCACACTTGCCATGCTAACATTACCATCAAGCCAGAGGATCAAACTTGATCCAATGAAGAATACAGGAAGCTGCAACACAGGACTAATTGCGATAGTAGCATGTGATAGTCAGAGCTAAGTGATTCCATAACCAACAGATCAGCTCTGAGTTCTTCAGATGTACCACTTCTAGTCATGAATGGCAGTGAACTTTTAAACAACTAGCAGGAAAAAGAAGTTCCACACATCTGCCTATCCTCAATGATGGGTGAACCCACTACATCAGTGCAAAGGACAAGGTGAAGCAGTCGTCTCCAGCCAGAAATGTCAAGAACAGAAATGTCCATGTTGGCCTCTTCCGTACATTCCCCGCATCAGATACCAGTCCTTAGTCAATTCAGTTCACTCCGCATGATGTAAAGAAACAGCTGAAAGTGCTAGATATTGCAAGGCTATTTGCCCTGACAATAGCATTGAAGACTTGTGCTCCAGAATTAGCTGTTTTAATACAGCTACAACGTTTACATCTACCAAGAAAATTGCCCAATACAAAAAGTAGGACAAGTCCAGTCCAGCTACTTACTACTCCATCAGTGCACTTTTGATCAGCAGCAAAATGATGGAAAGTGTTGTTGACAGTGCTATCAAGCTGCATTTATTTAGCAATAACCTGCTTGTTCACTGATGCTCAGTTTGAACTCCCCCAGGACTGCTCAGCTGCTGACCTTATTACAGCTTTGGTCCAAAATGGACTGCAGATAGAGTGGTCACATGAGAACGTGATTAAGTGGCTACATGAGAAGTCATGTGATGGGAGTGTGGGAATTATTCTGTAATCTTGTATGTAGCTGTTGAGCTGAGCAATTAACTATATTGGATGTTGGTGATTTAACATTCAACATGGTGTTAGAAGTTGGCAGTTGGCACAAGGACTTTGCCATGGACTCACTCGTCTTTGATGAAAACATTGCGGATAATTTTGGAAAGTTCCAGAAGGAGTGGAATAGTTACTGTGCTGCTGCACTTTATGACATGTTGAAGAGGATACAGGTATCCACCCTATCAGACCTCGCGGATCCTGAGGCTGTCAAAACATTTGAGTTATTTATTTTCCAGACTGAGGAGGAGATAATCCTGAAACAATCTGAGAATATCTGCCTCCCGGTTAAACATCTAATCCTTGATAGACATGAATTCAATTCCACAAACCAGAAAACAGGTGCGTCAATACAATCCTACACAGCCACCCTAAAAATATTGGCAAAGAATTGTGCGCTCAGAACTTGCGCTTGAAGACCTAATCAGGGATTATGTACTTTGTGGAATATTTAGTGATTTAGATCACAAGCAGCTGCTGCAAGAAAAAGATGTTTCAAGTAGCCATCAATATCTGTCAAACAAGCTGAAAAACAGACTTTAGATGGGAATCTGCAGTGTTTGCATTACAGGGACTTTCTGGATTTTTGCTCTCAAAAGCTGTCAAGGGTTTTGACGGGCAGGCAGGAGAGCGGAGGCCACAATCAGATCAGCCACAATCTTATCAAATGGTCAATTCCTTCTCTATTTCTTCTATCCTTATTAATATCTTTAATGTGGAGGAGTTTTGAAATTAATCCATGAAATATAAAAAACAGTTGGAAGAGGATTTTTTGGCTCTTGCACACTGTTTTGTGCCAGATTTATCTGATTGTTCTTATTTCCTGCAAAGGCACAGATTATGAAAATCAAGAGGAGCTGGAGGAGAAGACAAGGCTAATAAACCAAGTTCTGGAGCTGCAGCACACACTCGAAGGTGATTAATTAGGCTGAAATTTGGCTACAAAACTTGTTTCTTTTACCAAAATGACCTCTCCCTTTCTGTTTACTTGCATTTTACACTCACTACTTCTTTTTTCTTCATGTTGGAATCACTCTTGTCCCATGATTAGGGCCAGTCATAGACAGCAGTGGGAAGTTGTGCGTGGAGCCTGAAGAGATTGGTGAGGCACTGAATAAATATTTCTCTTCGGTATTCACGCAGAGTGCTGGAAATGTAGCTGTGGAGAGCACTGAGGTACAGGGTTGCAAATTGGGGAGTATTGTAGTAGATAGGGAGGATGTGTTAGAAATTCTCGAGGGTTTGAAGTTGGATAAGTCCCCTGGGCCGGACGGGATTTACCCTAGGATTCTCTGGGAGGCAAGAGAGGAGATTGCAGAGCCTCTGGCTCTGATCTTCAGGTCCTCGTTGGTTACGGGTGTGGTTCCGGAGGACTGGAGGATGGCGAATGTGGTCCCATTGTTTAAGAAGGGGAAGAGAGACCTTCCTGGGAATTATAGGCCAGTGAGTCTTACTTCTGTGGTGGGCAAGGTATTGGAGAGAATTATTAGGGATAGGATTTATAGTTATTTAGAGAGAAATGAATTGATTGGGGATAGTCAGCATGGTTTCGTGAAGGGTAGGTCATGCCTTACTAACCTCATTGAGTTTTTTGAGAAAGTGACCAGAGAGGTGGATGGGGGTAAGGCGGTTGATGTAGTATATATGGACTTTAGTAAGGCTTTTGATAAGGTGGCCCATGGAAGACTTCTACAGAAAATGCAGATGTGTGGAATAGAGGGTGATTTAGCTAATTGGATTAGGAATTGGCTGGCAGATAGAAGACAGAGGGTGGTGGTTGATGGGAGATATTCATCGTGGAGTTCGGTGACGAGTGGTGTGCCTCAGGGGTCTGTTTTGGGGCCCCTGCTGTTTGTAATTTTTATAAATGATCTGGATGAGGGTATTGAGGGATGGATCAGTAAATTTGCAGATGATACTAAAGTTGGTGGTGTGGTAGATAGTGAAGAGGGGTGTTTTAGTTTACAGAGTGACTTGGACAAGTTGCAGAGCTGGGCCGAGAGGTGGCAAATGGAGTTTAATGTGGAAAAGTGTGAGGTAATGCACTTTGGCAGGAACAATAAATGTGTAGAGTATAGGGCTAATGGTAGGGCTCTTAATAGTGTTGAGGAACAGAAGGATCTTGGTGTATGTGTCAATAGATCCCTGAAAGTAGGCAGTCAAGTGGATAAAGTTGTTAAGAAGGCATATGGAGTCTTAGCTTTTATTGGTAGGGGGATTGAATTTAGGAGCCGCAGCATCATGTTGCAGCTGTACAAAACTCTAGTGCGGCCGCACTTGGAGTATTGTGTGCAGTTCTGGTCGCCACATTATAAGAAAGATGTGGAGGCATTGGAGAGGGTACAGAGGAGGTTTACCAGGATGTTGCCTGGTATGGAGGGCAGGTCCTATGAAGAGAGGTTGAAGGATTTGAGGTTGTTTTCGTTAGAAAGGAGGCGGCTAAGGGGGGATCTTATTGAAGCATATAAGATAATTAGAGGTTTGGATAGGGTGGACAGTGATAGCCTTTTTCCTAGGATGGAGAAAGCTAGCACGAGGGGACACAGCTTTAAATTAAGGGGTATGAGTTATAGGACGGATATCAGAGGTAGGTTCTTTACTCAAAGAGTGATTAGGGAGTGGAATGCCCTGCCTGCAGCTGTTGTAGATGCGCCAAGTTTGGTGGCGTTTAAGAGGTTAGTTGATAAGTATATGGATGAGAAGGGAATGGTTTAGTTAGGAGGGGCATTGCTTTTTATTTTGGTCGGCACAACATCGAAGGCCGAAGGGCCTGTTCTGTGCTGTATTGTTCTATGTTCTATGTTCTATGATGATTCCTGGAACTGTTTGGCTTCTGTCTTTTTCTGTACTTGTCTATCTTTTCATGGTGAACTGGCTTTTTCCCTCTCTGCTCTATTCATGTTTCCCTTTTTCTTTCTGTGCTGTTTTCTTTTGTGCCATTTTCTTTTTGTTTTACTGTTTGCCTCCCTTATTTTTTTTTCCAGTGCTCTGTTTTCTGTTTTTCTTTTTTTTGCCCTGCTCTCTCCTTATTGGCCTTTATCTCTCACTTTTTCAGTGCCTTTCTTTCTATGCTGGTCTTGCTGCCCATTTCATACTCCAAAATTCCAATGTTCTTTTTATTCATCATATGATTTGATTATTGAGCAAGGATGGGAATGGGTTATCTCCATCATCGAGTCATAAAGGTTTACAGCATGAAAACAGGCCCTTTGACCCAACTTCTCCATGCTGCCTTTTGTTTTAAACTCTTAAGCCAATTCAATTGCCTGCATTTGGCCCATATCTCTCTATACCCTTCTTACCCATGTAACTATCTAAATGCTTTTTAAAAGACAACATTGTACCCGCCTCTACTACTATCACTAGCAGCTTGTTCCAGACACTCATCACGCTCTGTGTGAAAAAATTGCTCCTCTGGACACTGCAGACAAATTGTCTCAAATTTGGTTTTTAATCCATAGATCTATAAACATGGACAGGGATCGCGGGTAGAGTTGGGAACATCGGGGTGGCGGCGCGGGCTGGTTGGGCCGAAGGGCCTGTTTCCCGTGCTGTTTTGTTCTTTGATCTTTGTATCTCTCCCCTCTCACCTTAAACCTGTGCCCTCTAGTTTAAGACTCCCCTGCCTTTGAGAAAAGATATTGACTATCTAGCTGATCGGTGCCCCTGATTATTTTATAGATCTCTATAAGATCACCCCTCAGCCTCATACACTCCAGAGGAAAAAGTCCCAGTCTATCCAGCCTCTCCTTATAACCCAAACTATTAAGTCTCAGTAGCAACCTGGTAAATCTTTTCTGCACTCTTTCTAGTTTAATAATATCCTTATCCTTATGGACCTGCTAAACATATTGGTGATTCTGCCCTCAACAAGGTTTTCCCACCTCGTGTTTGCCTAGGCTATATCTGCTCCATTCTCGCCCCCTCACAGCCCCGATGATTTCCCAATCCCCACCTACCATCCCATCTGGTTCCATTGGCAATTGCAGGTGGGATTTGGATGCAGTGGATAGCTCTATGATGGCCTTTAAAGAGAGGCGATGGCGTAGTGGTATTATCGCTAGACTATTAATCTAGAAACTCACCTAATGTTCTGGAGATCCAGCTTTTAATCCTGTCCCGGCAGATGGTGGAGTTTGAATTCAATAAAAAATATCCGGAATTAAGAATCTACTGATGACCATGAAACCATTGTCGATTGTCAGAAAACCTATCCGATTCACTAATGTCCTTTAGGCAAGGAAATCTGCTGTCCTTACCTGGTCTGTCCTCCATGTGACTCCAGTCCACAGCAATGTGGTTGACTCTCAACTGCCCTTGGGCAACTAGGGATGGACAATAAATGCTGGACGGCCAGCAACACTCTTGCCTCATGAATGAATAAAAAAAAGCTTGTGAAGCAGCGGTGGGGACAGCCTTGACCTTTTTGCTAGGGGCAGGAACTCCACCACCGCCCATATCCCCATCTCCTATAAAATCCAATCTTTCGCTACCATATTGGGCCCCAAGTCACAACCACCATCTTTCCTTTTCCTTTGTTCTTCTCTGTCACTTGAAGCAAAATTCTTCTTTCTCTTTTTCTTTCCTTGTCCTTCTGTGCTGATCATTCCCTCTGGTTCACAGATCTGTCTGCCAGAGTTGATGCTGTGAAAGAGGAGAACCTGAAACTCAAATCTGAGAACCAAGTACTTGGTCAGTACATTGAAAACCTCATGTCAGCCTCCAGCGTCTTTCAAACCACAGACTCGAAGAACAAGAGAAAGTAAGGAGCTCATGCCACTGATACCAGTCAGCTTTATATCTCGACAGGTGTAGTGGGTTAATCTGCATGTTGTGTTCATCTGTGTTAAAACTCAGTTTGACCCTTTCACCTCAAGATTCAGGTTCTCGCGTTCCTTTGGATTCTGTTTGTAGATTGGCAAGTAAAATCTGAGATCCGATTAATATTGATGAATTATTAATAACTGATAGAAAGATTTATGAAAACATTTCAACAAGTCAGCAATCCAAAGTAAAATTTATAAACCTCTCAAAATCCAGAACATTTTTTAGGTTATTATAAATTGAAAATTCTTTGCTTCCAGTTGAAGTATTGAACAAAAATCATCTGCAGAATCAGCAACCTATGATAAGCAAGACTGCAGCCATTCTACAGAATGGCATATTTTATGGCCCACATGTCGCACGTACCAGTCCCTGGGTATCACACAAGGGAAGCAATTTAATGGGCAGCAGAGTGTGCGGAGACAATCTCTGACACAGACATAAGCAGATATTCTGCTTCACAGGCTCCAGTGAAGTTTATGCTCCAGGCAGAAGAGCAGACAGGTCCCTTGGTCACACTCTCCCTCCTACGTTTGATTTGTTTTTAACTTTAGGAAAACCAAAGTGAAAACAAAGAACAAAAGGCAAAGGTTCGGAGTTCAGAACACTGCCAAAGTTTAGATGTCAAAGAGCGAAAAAGACAAATGAAGTTGTGTCACCAAGCTTAGCATTTAAAAGACTGTAGACTGGAGGAGGAAAGAAAACATTCCTGGGAAAGAATGAGTTATGGAGAAGAGATTTAGCAATCTTTTTTGATTTTAATAAATTGAGGGTACAAAAAAGTGAATAGGACAAGATACCAATTTTGATCTGACTCGGTTTATTATTCCAACATGTATTGGTATACAGTGAAAAGTATTGTTTCTTGCATGCTATACAGACAAAGCATACTGTTCATAGAGTACATAGGAGAGAATATAATGTTACAGTCATAGCTAGGGTTTAGAGAAATATCAACTTAATATGAGGTAGGTCCATTCAAAAGTTTGATGGCAGCAGGGAAGAATCTGTTCTTGGGTCTTTTGTTTCTTTTTCCCAATGGAAGAAAGTGGAAGAGAGTATGTCTGCAATGCATGGCGGCCTTGATTATACTGACTGCTTTCCAAAGGCAACAGGAAGTGTAGGTGGAGTCAATGAATGGGACACAGGTTTGCATAATGGATTGGGCTACATTCACAACCCTTTGTGGTTTCTTGCAGTCTTGGACAGAACAAGAGCCAGACCAAGCTGTAATACAACCAGAAAGGATGTTTTCTATGGTGCATCTGTAAATATTTGAGAGACTTATAACAGACATGCCAAATTTCCTTAGCCTCCTGAGAAAGTAAAGGTGTTGAGTTGAACGAGAGAGGACATTCCTGAGGAAAATGTTATAGACGCAGATGGGGATGCAAACATCACAGTATATTCCAATCCCTGGGTGACATGGCAAAAGGGGAATATACACACTTCAGACACACCATTCTCAAACTGAGAGGGAAGGTGGGTGACCTCAAGCTACAAGAAAGACCCCAGGTGAGACAATAAATAGGTGATAGATACTGCACAGCATATAAAATCTTCCATGACTAACTAATCTACAAGCCATCGTTCTCCAACTCATGCCAGTCACTGCAGTCTTGCTGTTCTCAGAATGATCAACTAAACAGACACCGATGTTGTTTCCAAATAAGGTGAAAGGGTTAAATAACCAAATTATTACAGTCATTCAGTTCATTTGCCAGAAAAGACAAATTAATTTCAATTAAAAAATGTCCTTTTTTATTTTCCAGACCAACCAAAAGCTCCAAGAAGACAGACAAATAATAATAACATTAATTATGGTAAAGGGGACTGGGGGTCAAGTCTGCCCAGTATTAAGAGTGTAACCCTGTTAGAACCAGTAGCTTATTGTCTCAAGTCAGGTTGCATACCTTTTTTGTATTTAGTCTATTTAATTATGGAATAATAAACCCTAATGCTGATATTGTTATGTTTATGTGTTCCCTTCTCATTTTGCATACAGAATTCTGTTTGGATGATTAATTTGTGAGTAAAAACTAGCCCATTTTTTTGCAGAGAGACAATACTTTGCACCTAAGCTGGAGACTACAAGAAAATATATTGATTGAGAAAGAACAAGTAACATCAGAGGCATTGAGCCACCTATCTGTTCCAAAATAACCATTAATGATCATTGACGTGCCCTGATTTATTTAATCTCATGATAACAAAGCTGCCATGTAGATGAAGATTCTGTAACAAGAGGTAATTATTTTAAGGTGAGGGATATGAGGTTTAGTGGGGAATGTGAGGACAAATGTTTTCACCCTAGAGAGTGGTAGAAGTCTGGAATGCACTGCCAGGGAGGATAGTAAAGGCAGGAAACCTCATAACTTTTTAATAAAAAGTGGATTAGCACTTGAAATATCATAATATTCAAGGCTATGGGCCAAGTGTGGGAAAGTGGGATTGTTGTAGATTTTGGTATAGTTCTATTAGTGCAGACTTGATGGACTGAAGGACTCCTTATGTGCTCTGTGACGCCATCTCAGAAAATAAGGTTGGCTTTTGGCTCTTCTTAATTAACTCATGAAGGAAGAACTAACATTAGCTCTGTACTTGCCACCCACTAGCACCACCATAATATCAAAGTTATTATGAATAACTCCTGAATTTTTGCCTTTAATTTCCTACTGGAAGTCTATTCTTATGTATTGATACCTCTTTACATGAAGAAGAGCATTCTGTTGCCAACAGATCTTTTAGTCCATCTAATGTCCTTGGCCTTCTCGGAAAGCCTTGGAAATCTTGGGATCTTGGGGGTACTGTTGAAGAAGGCTTGATGAGTTACTGTAGTACATCTGCCACTCTGTGTAGGTGGTGGAGGAATTGAATGTTTATGGAAGAGTTGCTAATCAAGCGGGCTTCTTTGCTTTGGATGGTGTCAAGCATTTTGAGTATTGTTGGAGCTGCAGTCACTTAGGCAAGTGGAGAGTATTCCATCACATTCCTGACTTGTGTAGATGGTGGATATGCTTTGGGAAATAAGGTGGTGAGTTATTCGCCGCTGGATTCCTAGCCTCTGATCTGCTCCTATAGTCTATATGGATAGTCCAATTCAGTTTCTAGTCAATGTTGATATTGGGAGATTCTTCGATGGTAATGTCAGTGAATGTCAAGGGACATGGTTAGATTCTCTCTTGAGATGGTCATTGCCTGGCACTTGTGTGGCATGAATGTTACTTGCCACTTAGGCCAAGCCTGGACATTTTCAGATTTTGCTACATTTGAATATGGACTGCTTCAGTATTGAGAAGTGATGAATAGTGTCGAACATATGCAATCATCAGCGAACATTTCCGTTTCTGACCTTATGATGGAAGGAAGATCATTGATGTGGCAGCTGAAGATGGTTTGGTCTCGGACATGGGACGCAATATCGCTAGACTATTAATCCAGAAACTCAACTAATTTTCTAGGGACCTGGATTTGAATCCCACCATGACAGATAGTGGAATTTGAATTCAAATAAAAAAAATCTGGAATTAAAATTCTACCGATGACTACGAAACCATTGTTGATTGTGGGAAAAACCCATCTGGTTCACTGAAGCCCTTTAGGAAGGAAATCTGCCATCCTTACCCGGTCTGGCCTACATGTGACTCCACAGCAACAGCGATGTGGCTGAATCTCAGTTGCCCTCTAAGGGCAACTAGGGATAGGCAATAAATGCTGGCCAACCAGTGTGCCCATGTCCCATGAATGAATAAAAAATATTATACTGAGGAGCTCCTGCAGTGATGTCTTGGAACTGATATAATTGATGTCCAATCACCATAACCATTTTCCTTTGTGCCAGGTATGACTCCAATCAGTGGAACATTTCCCCCGATTCCCACTGACTTTAGTTTTGCTCAGGATCCTTAATGCCATATTCAGTTACATGCTGCCTTGATGTCAAGGGCAGTCACTTACCTCAGCTCTGGGATTCAGCTCTTTTGTCCAGGTTTGAACCAAGGCTGTAATGAGATCAGGAGCTGGTGACCCTGGCAAAATCCAAACTGGGCGTCACTGAGCAGGTTATCGCTGAGCAGGTACTGTTTGATAGCACTATTGATGATGCCTGCCATCACTTTACTGATCATCGAGAGTGGACTGATGGGGTGGTAATAGGTCAGGTTAGATTTGTCTTGTTTCTTGTGTACAGGACATATCTGGGCAATTTTCCACATTGCCGGGAAGATGCCTGCATTTTAACTGTACTGAAACAGGTTGGTTAGGGGAGACAAGTTCTGCAGCACAAGTCAGTAGTGTTGCCGGAATATTATCAAGACCTTATCCTTTGCATTATCTACTACCTTCAGCTGTTTCTTGAAATCATTTGGAGTAAAGTAAATTGGCTGAAGACTGACATCTGTGATGCTGGGGATCTGAAGAGGAGGCTGAAATGGATTAACTGCTTCTGGCTGAAGATTGTTGCAATGCTTCAGCCTTCTGTTTTGATGTGCTAGGCTTCCCACTAATTGAGGGTAGGGAATTTTTGTGGAGTATCTTCTCCAATTAGATGTTTGATTGTCCACCACCATTCACAGCTGGAGGTGGCAGGATTGCAGAGCTTTGATGTGATCGGTTGATTGTGGGACTGCTTAGTTTTGCCTATGGTATAATGCTTCTGCTGATTAACATGCATTTGGTCTTGTAACTTCACCAAGTCAGTTTTAAGAATGTCTGATGTTGCTCCTGGAATAGCCTCCTGCATTCCTCATTGAACCAGGATTAATCCCCTAGCTTGAGGGTAATATTAAAATGGGGAAAAGCCAAGCTAAGATATTACAGGCTGCATATAGAGTAGTGTCTCTTGAACGCACAGTTTTGAACTGCTTGATTTGGTTTGTATCTGTCTCGGTCAGCATGGTGGCAGTGCCATACAACAAATAGATGGTTGGGCAATACTCTCAAAGAAAACCTAAATGCCTAATGGGCCAAATACGGGAGTTTTTCCCGCCTGTTTTTGAGTGAGCTGAGTGGAATATATCTCCAGGACTCTTCTGCAACGCAAAGTCTATAATGCGATAGCCTGGCAGAGCTTGAACCCACCAGAGAGGCTGGCATCAGCATGCTGAGTGGGCCACAGCATTTACGCTGATCTGTTAGTGGCAAGATCTATGCTTGCACACTGGCACCCTCCATCGCCAACCTCCTGATCACTGGCCTTCTGATTACTTCCAGACACACCCCGCTCCCAATTGCTGGCTTCCCAACCCTCTCCCCCTCTCTGATTTCCAGCCTCCATGATTCCCCCTTCCCCACGAACAGAACTGCCCCCTCCTCCCCACATCCAGCCTGATTTCCCCCCTCTCTCCCAACTCCACCAATCTGTAACACAGAGTGTGCTACGAATCTATTAACGTTCTATTGAGATGAGCGAGAATCCCACCCAAAAGTGTGTGTGCAGATTGCCAACTTCCCCTCAGCTTTTGTGTCTGAAAGTACAAGATTTGGTCAATTAGTTATCACCAGGTAGGTTACCGGCCAATAACATTGTTGGAAGGGCTTGTCCAATGGGCTATTGAGGCTGGGACAGAGTTTGTTGGCTTTGACCAGGAAGAAAGTCATCGCCATTCATTTAAATCAACCCCTGGCACAGGATTATATCAGCTGCACCAGGGATCTTCATTGGCAGAGAATAAGAAGACTTCTTTTGCTGAATACAAGTATTTGGAAACTTGACCAGAAGTGAGTGAAAATTGTTTATTTATTTTGGACTCGTTGCTGATGGGAAACTTTCAGGATCTTTGGCAGTGAAGTCAAAGTCTTGGAATGTAATTGAAGCATAACCCTGCTGAGTTGATGTATTTAAGGAGAAACAGAGCATCAGACTTCTAGCTTTCTGTTTTTCTCTACAGATGGCCAGGGGCTCTAGGACAGGACAAGAAGGAATAAGGAGGCTGGAGTGACATCTATCTCCAGGTCCATAGGCTGCAGGCTGTGTTATGCCATTCAGGTTTCCAAAAGCAGCCTGAAATGACAGTGATGCAATGAAGTTTAGCACCAACATGGCTTTCAATGCCACAGGCATCACATGTTCTCCCCAGGCAATCTATGGGGCAAGCATGTCGAGCAGAGGTGTCACCATGGCTTCTGAAAAGCAAAGTTTCCGCAGGCACTAACTCAATAATTTGCAAACCCTTTATACAGGATCGGCAGGTATAGCCTCTGCCTGCAATCCTCTGCTTATTGCAGTTTGCCTTCCATAGCGCTTTGCTCCCTTGCAAGTTGGCCTCCTTCATCCACTTGCTGTGGCTCCTGTCCCTATTCAGTTTGCTCATCCCTTTCTTTCTCACCTTGTCACTGGAGGAGTAATTCAATGAGATTACACTATTCCCATTTTGGACTCAGTAACAACGCTGTCGTGATGTTACAATGTCCATCACTTTGAACACCTTATAATCATCAATACCCCTGATATTGTCCAGGGATTCATGCACTTCAAAGATTAGTTAGTGAAAAGTTTGTCAGCAGCCTCACCTGCCAAATTCAGATATAAATCCATGTCCAATCTTTTATGTTCATTCTTTCCACGATCAGAAAAAAATGAAACAATGTCCCCACCTAGAGTGTTTCATGTGCAGGCAACGTATTACAGCAAAAGGAATGTATAATTGCAGTTGGTTGGACTGCTAATATGCTTAAAATGATCATTAATTGCTCATTTCAAACAGTGAAATGGCTTTTGATTTCAGAGCATGGTTGCCCACTGTTGTATGTCATCATGTTGGGTATTATGCTTCCTTCGCACTAGAACAGCCCATATTTGGAGGGCGAAATTCAGTCCAATGTAGGCAGTCTGACTATAGAGCACTATATAGGATAAGCATGACATTCTGCAACTTTAAAAAAAATCATTTATGGGAAGTGGCATCACTGGTTAGACCAGCATTTACTGTCCATTCTTAGTGTTCTTTGAGAAGGTGATAGTAAGCTGCCTTCTTGAACCACTACAGTTACTATGGTGTAGGTACACCCACAATGCTATTAGGGACGAGTTCCAGGATTTATAGCCAACAACAGTGAAAGGACAGAGATATATTTCCAAGCATGATGATGAGTGACTTGGAGAGGAACCTCCAGATGTTAATGTTCGTAGGTATCTGCTTGTGCACCTAGATGGTAGAAGTTGTGGATTTAGAAGGTGCTATCTAAAAGGAACTTTGTTGAGTTCCTGCAATGCATTTTGCAGATGGTACATATGGCTGCCACTGTTCATTAGTGGTGGAGGGATTGACTGTTTGTGGAAGGACTAACAATCAAAAGGGCTGCTATGTTCTGGATGGTATCAAGATTTTTCAGTGTTATTGAAACTGCACTCATCCAGACAAGTGGAGAATATTCTGTCACACTCCTGACTTGGACCTTTTAGGTGTGGACAGGCTTTGGTGATTCAAGAGTTGAGTTACTCATTGCAGGCTTCCTAGCTTTTAATCTGTTCTGGTGGCCACAGTATTTATGTGGCTAGTCCAGTTCAGTTTCTGGACAATGGTAACCCCTGGCTGTTGATAATGGGTGGTAAACAGATCATTTCTCGAGTATCCATCTGCCTGTTTTTGCAAAGGACACTATCCATTTGAAATTAAAAGCGATCTGCCTAGTTCATGTTTGCATAGTGTTACTGGAATTAAAATGCACCCTAAACTCATGGAATGACGAAGGTTGAGAGGCAACCTGATAGAAGTCTACAAGATTATGAGAGACATGGACATTGTGGATAGTCAGAAGCTTTATCCCAAGGTGAAAAGTCAATTACTAGGGGGCATAGGTTTAAGGTATGAGGGGCAAAGTTTAAAGGAGATGTACGAGGTAGATTTTTTTTATACAGAGTAGTGGGTGCCTGGAACTTGTTGCCAGGGGAGGCAGTGGAAGCGGATACAGTAGAAACTTTTAAGGGGCATTCTTGACAAATACATGAATAGGATGGGAATAGAGAGATATGATCTCCAAAAGGATAGGGGATTTTAGTTAAGTCAGGCGAGCATGGTTGGTGCAGGCTTGAAGAGCCAAAAGAGCCCATTCCAATGCTGTAATTTTCTTTGTTCTAAACCATTTCTCCCACATAGTTGAGATGAAAGAATCCTAATAAATGTGCAAAGACAAATCTACCAGTCCTATTAATAAGTAGGGTTGGTCAAGCATCAACAGAACCCTCACTAATTGACATATTGGATTCGTGAGTTAGCTATAGGTCACTAACTCATTTTTATGCTTTCACCACCAGAATTGTCAGCTTGAAGCCATCTCATCAAATGTGACAGATATTGGTCTGAGCCCTCACTAGATAGTTTGGAGGTGTTAGGGTCTGCACATATGATGTTCACCAGAACTGCTTAAGATTAAACATAAGATGTGTGAATGTGTTGCCATATTTTCCTAAGTACACCACAGACACCATAGCTAGTGAATATGGTCACACAAATTTGTGTGGAGTGTCATTTGCAGTTGTTGGGTCTATGCTGCAGAATAATAGTGCTACTAAATCCAGAAAATACAAACATATATTCTTGCATTTGATCATAAGGAAACACTTTCCAGAAGCTGATGTTCTAGTTTTGAATTTTCTTGTAACCTTTCGTTGTTGCAGAAGAACTTGAAGACTGTGCATGCTAGCACTTTTATATTCAACTTTTCAACTTTAATCCTGCATACTAGGCTTGATCCTAACCTCTCACCACCTATTTAAAAAAGTCCTTGTAGAGGGTTTTGCTGGAAATATATGCCCACTATGAAGTTAGACATTACGAAATGCTGAACAATGTGTTGAATGCAAGCCAAAAGCTTTCCTTTCCTCCAATTATTTTTGATTCGCACCCCACCCACAAATATTCACCGACACACAGTAGCAGCAATGTGTACCATCTACAAAATACACTGTAGAAATTCACCTCAGACAGCAACTTCCAAACCGATAACCACTACCACACCATCTACAAAGTCAAGAGCAGCAGGTATGTGGCAGCATCTCCACTTCAAGTTCCACTCCAAGCCACACATTTCCCATCTTGGAAATATATTACGACTCCTTCACTGTCACTGGGTCAAAATCCTGAAATTCCTTCCCCAATAGCAGTGTGGGTGTACCTACACCACATAGTTCAAGATGTTGGCTTGCCATCACTTTTTCAAGGGCAATTAGAAATGGGCAATAAATGCTGGCCTGATCAACAATGTAGGCATTGCCTACATCCCATGAACGAACTATTCATGTATTTGTCAAGAATGTCCCTTAAAAGTCGCTACTGTATCCGCTTCCACTACCTCCCCTTGACTGCCTATATCCCATGAACAAATATGAGAAATAGTAATTCTATAACTGTGGCATTAGAGTGTGGCTAATTGAGCTGAAAATGACATACAGACCACAGAGGGTGTCATTACAAATTAATAAATCAGAGCCTTTAGTATTCTCCATGGTAGTTACCATATCATAGCAGTAAGAATTCATTTTCAGCAATTTCAGACACTACACTTTTCTGAACGATCATAATTTATTTCAATATTCAAACCCAGTGTTTCAATACAGGCTGTGACAGGCAAATTCTGGTAAAGCAGTAATAGTCCAATATGAAGTTTATTGCTTCTTGAGCAACATACCAACCACAAATATTTGATTTTTTTTTATAAAACATGTAATTGTCTTTTCAAAAAAGACTGCATACTTGCAGGGAGACAATCTTAGTAGAGTAAATATGAGATGGTAATATTACTGAACTAGTACAAATTAGAATTCTTGAAAATGAAAATAAACAAGGCAGCATTTTACCATAAGGAGCAGATGAATCCACTGACAGATGGGTTACTGCATTGAAGAATATTTAGTATTGTTATGTTCAGGAAGCAATACATAACTTGGATCATAATTTGACCTGAGACTAGCTGTTACTGATTTTATTACATCCAAATAAAAGCAACTGCATCTCAATTCAGTGAGTACAAGAAAAATGTTTTATTTTATCATAAGTTATAATAATGTGGAAGAAAAGATTGTCTCTTTCCACTATTTATAGAAAACTTACAAATATGAATTTTAAAACATACTTAATATATTGCTGCAAATTAAAGATGAGCATCTTCCTCCAATGTTGCACACTGTGTTCCTAAATGTTATGTCCGAAGATATTCTGTTGAACTCAAGTCAGGCTGACAATTGACTGCTTTGGGTAAAAGTTCATCTTTTTGAAAAGCACAAGTCCAGTTGTTCATTATTTTGGGTTTGTCTTGCGATATCGCAGAGTCTCTGTGGTAACCTGACCTGGGTCTGGTTCACCACCGCCTTGTGCCTGCAACCACAATTTATTCTGTAAGCATCTTTGCTGCAATTACTTCATAAACATGAATGCACACTCACTTCCATTTTAGTAATTATTTGGATTTTCCTTCTATTAGAAATATTACTAAATGTTGAAAACAATGCACTGTCTGCTCACTTCTTAGAATATCAAACTACTGTAAAAGTCACAAATCAGATTGTTCTATTTCAGGAAACTGATGAGATGGTATGGTCATCATTTGCGGCCAAGTCTCACAATCAACTTCAGTTCTTGGGGTTTAAAGCTTTTGCGAAAAGGAATTATTATAAATGCAGCTGGTTCATAATTCTGTATTAATTAGAATTGGCTCAAACATAACTCCTGAATCTGTTTCTTTTAAATAGCTATCAATTAGATGATAACAGTGGCTCAGTGATATCATTCTCACATCTGCATCAGAAGATTGTGGGTTCAAACCTCACTCCAGAGACAAACAAAATCTCAGCTGACACTTTGTTGCTAAGTTCTGCACCAATCTCTTTTTTTTTGTGCATAGCCTTTTAAATTGTATTATGTGATTACTTAAAGGGGCTGATTTGTGATAAGAGACCATTGGGTTTCTGCATAGCTGCTCAGCTTACAGCAAACATAGGCACTGAGGGAATGCTGCACTTGGATTTGGCATTTTCAAATTAAATGTTAAACTAAGGTTCTTGAATGGGAGTAAAAGATTCCATGTCACTGTTCGAAGAGAAGCAAGGGAGTCCTCCCATATCCTGGTCGATATTTATCTAACCAATATTAGTAGAACAGATTATCTGCTAATTACCACATGTTTGTTTGTGAGAATGTGCTGTTCATAAATTTTCGACATTATATCAATGACTATATTTTAAATGTTTTTATTCATGAGATGTGGATGTTGCTGGCGTTTATTGCCCATACCCAATTGTCCTTGGGAAGGAAGTGGTGAGCCACCTTCTTGAACTGCTGAAGTCTGTGTGTAGTATAGATACACGAACGGCATCATTAGAGAGGAAGTTCCAAGATTTTGAAGCAAGGGTAATATGTTTCCAAATGTATGTAACTTCAAGTGAAGTTCTGCGATGTCCTGAGGTTATGAAAGGCACTAAAATAAATGCAACTGGCTTATTTCAATTGTGAAGATCTGAACCCCAGGGCAAGAATCTAGAAGGCCAGTTGTCCTCTAGACTTACATTAATTGCCTGGCTTTCCATTATAGGCAAGGGGAGAAAACCAAATAGTAAGTTGTGAAGCTAATGCTGCTTTTCAATATACCTGCAGAAATATGAGCAGGCAGATGGTAATGATGTGCAAGTGGGTTATGCAGCAGAAATTCCAATCTCTTGGGCTATCGTAACACTGCATCCTAAGAATACCGTGTCTAGCATTGCCAGGGTTTGTGGAGGGTACAGATCAATATTACATTCCCAAAAAGAAAGTATAGTTAATGGATTACTCTCTCATTCTCCCTCTAACCCAATATTTTAAACTCGTGCAAGAAATTAAAATTTCCTTTGACTGTTCTGGTGGTGGCTAGCCAGGCCAAGCCAGTGTTACCCCAGAAGTGAAAAAAATTCTTTGATGCTGGAAAATACTGATTCCTTCAAAACGTTTCAACAAAGTAAAATTATGATTTCTTTAAGATGCTAAATAAATGCCAGAAACTTCCAACCTGTGCAGAGGTCTCCAACTTTGCATTCTTTTTTCCCAGTGTACTTCCTTCTGCCATCTTTTTGCTCTTATCTTCATAACCTTGTTGATTTTGTTGATCTGAAAGTACGCATCGTAATTATTAATTAACAAACAAAATCTGAACTAGAGCTGTCATCTATTCAGTTTTTTTAAATAGGCTGTCTGGAAACCAGCAATCAATTTATTTTTTCAGTTAACTGTGCGCCTTTTCCTGTGGAGGCATTAATTCCAAACATTTTCAATGGATATTCATTATCAATAAGGATAGGATAATTTTTATTGAGCCTGACTATTAGATATATCCTCTATTCTAAACAAAACTGTGAATCAGACAATCCCCAGTCTGAATAGCTCTCTCAGACTAATTGTGGAAAGCTGCATACTGCTTAGAATGTGCACTGAATAGTCTGTTTTCAAACAAAATTATTTGTTTTGGTCAGATTCCCTCACAACATGTTCCAATATCAACTACACTGGCTGGTAGAAAGTCCTAGTAGGATCAGGTTCTTCTTCTTGATGGAAGGGATTGTGGAATGCAGTCAATTTCCTGCTTTTGGGAATCTCCGAGTGGTGGTGTTTGGGGCAACATGATTCTTATGTCAACACCTTATTGCAAAAAGTGAGCCATTCCTTGATATCTGGAATTCCTAACTAGTTAATTTCAATAATATTCTTCCCATTAATTTTTCAGGTGGAATCTCTAATAATTCATAGCTGCCAATTTTTTTCTCAATTTGCCTCTGTTCTGGATAGGGCAACTCTCATTGTTCCAAAGATCCTGGGAGCATTTTGATACATTGCCTATGCAATGTGTTGGCAGTCTAACCTGTCTGATTTTACCTTTCCAAGCCTAAGACCTAATAATGGAAGGTGGGAATCAGTAATGGCTAATATTTGTGGAATTCAGAGCAGCACTGAATCCTGCCCTTCAAAATCTGCAGAAATTATTCAACATACACTTTTGCCAAGCTTTTAATGTTCCACTACCCATGAAAGCTGATAGCAGTTCCAATCTAAAGTGGCAATCTGATTCCAGCTTATATTTTAGGCCTCAAATTTGCATATTAAAAGAGCTCTATTACCTATATCAAGCTACTGCTTTAGAAACACAGAAGCGGGCTCCTTTCAAAATGAAACCCCTGCATCACCACTGTTAAAGTGCCAGTGAGGCCTTTTTTATGTCAGGTGAAGATAGCCAAAATTGACTTGTGATACAGGCAAACTCTTAAGGTTGAGCAGCGTGAACAGTATGCCATCACTTTTATTGTTATTGCTATTTAGTTTACCGGACTTCTGAAGCTCTGCGTCTGTCATTAGTTTTTCTTCATCACTGATCTGCACATCATCTGTCTTCTTGTAATAGTAATCATCAGGGGGCCCAAATCGCTGGGAAAACAAATCACAGCATAGGACAATACAATACATGGCAGAATAAAATGTAGCACAGCACAGTATGGAGGCAGGCAAGTGAGGTCCAGAATAAATATCACAATACAGGAGTACAGAGGAGCGTTACAAAACAACGTCACACAGAACAGAAACAGATGTGAAATTTAGACAGTGGGATAATTTTAGTTTAGACATTTCACTTTTGTGACAATTCTACACAGGAAATACACTGAATTGTTAGACATACCTTGTTTGGCCAATAGAAGCTAATGAATAGGATAACGGGCAGAGCAACAGTGAAGACATAGACTCCCCAGAGCCATGGGCGCTTGTTTGCCGCCATAAACAACTGCAGGATCAAACCAGGCTGTGGACAGTAGGGAACAGCAGCAATTACCTCAGTTATTGATTAGAGAAACACTCAACATCTCAGTCATACACACACAGACTACCAAACTCACATCAGACACAGCTATTCTGACAATACCACCAGCTACACCCAGGGTTGCTTACTGTGATTAAATGTTTTCTTGACGATTTCACCATGTGACCTGCCTCTGTGCTTCAGCCATGTTTTGGCCACAGATTCAACTCTGTATATTAATTTTAAAGCAAAAAGACTCATTTACCCAACTGATTAATGATTGGCTGTCAGCCATACAGCCTTTATTCCCATTTTCAATATTTTGGTAAAGAGATATGTCAAAAGATTTTTAAAAACTTTTTAAAAACAAATTTACTCTATGATTGCACACAGCAGTTTTCTGAAGATAAATCTTCAACTGCCAGAGATTCCAACCCAATCCTGGAGGGTTGACAACCCTCAGGCCTACACTAAGTCATAAGTGAACAGGCATTTAGCTAGTTGTGATTGGAAGAAATTCTTCTCTTACAGAATTTTTATTGGGAAAGACTTCCCCCTCTCCCCCAGGCTGCCGAATCCACCCTGACCCATTTTCCTGGGGTCCATTCCTGATGGACCTTCCAATGTGGCAGCTCTGGATAAAGCTGTGGGAGAGAAGTAACTGAAAACAGCCCCTACCATTACAGGAGATACCCGTGGGAGAAGCTGTGGGACTTAAGGCATTTAAGCCATAGTGGGCTTCACCATGCAGTTGGTCAGTCTGTGATTCTCTGTTGTAATCCGACAGGAGTATGGAGAATGATTCTGTCCGGCAATGAAACACAAATGTACTTACTCTGTCTGCATCATAGATTGCCTTTGTTCGTGCCCATGTGTCTTTCACCCACTGCTCAACAACTTTCTCATCAGAGGATATAATAAAATTGTCAAACATTATGTCAGGTGTCAGTGACCATAGCTCAAGCCCAATCGCAGAGATTGGAGTCATGTGGAATGGCTGCGTATCCACAAAATAGTTTGGGTTCGGAATCTTTCGAGGTTTCCATACTCCCTTTTGGAACAAAATTGAAAACAAAACATTAATCAAGTTTAATAACTTAGATTTCGGGATTATGTTTCACACAGATAATGAGAAAAGCATATGCTATAGTGAGTGAGCTACGATTAACAAATAGAATGTGTTTTAAAGGATGTTAGAAGAAAATTTATTTCCAGAGGTCTAAGTAATGAAGAGGTGAGTTTCAGAATGGAGTTGAAGAGCAGAATATTAATGAAATGCATTGTTATAGAAATAAGTATGTTGCAGAGAAAAGCATGTTACACAAGGATTCTGTTACAAAATGGCATGTTTACAGAGTTGGTAAGCTTTTCTAGCACATGTAATCACAATCACCAAGTTACATGCATGCCGTAAACAAGTATTTACTTTCCGTATTTGTCATAGCTCAGATAGTTTGAACAAATGTAGATGGTCTTATGAATCAGGGTCATGTCAAAAACATAGGATGGGATGGATTTGATACTCAAGTTATTGTAACTAATCTGATTATTACAGCCCAGCTTTAACTGGGCATTATTTAAGATTTAACAAGGTTAATTTCTGCTATTTTACACCATTTTCATCCAACTCCACTCAAGGTTGTTTCATGGTTAAAAACTGCAGCAAAAATTTGCTCTGAGCAAAATTCACCTTTTTCTAAACAAATAATGATTAATTCTTTCAAATTTTCACCTCCACCAGTGAAGACATTTCTGAGCATTGCCACAGTTTGACTCTGAAGGATTGGGTGTTCTTTAGTTTCTTACCCGAATGGCCATTCCTTATGAGCACACCCCAGTAAATGTCTCCTGGCCTTTTTGATATAAACCTGGATGAACCTGTGGCTCACACATGTATTTTTCAGTGGGATTTGGTAATCCTGATAGGTTTTTAACTTCCCAAGTCCAGCGGCAACAGTAGTTTACATGTAATACCCAATTTTTCATCCCGAGATGAGATCAGCTAACTTAGCAGGCACAAAAGTTTATTTATTACTCACAAGTAAGGCTTACATTAACACTGCAATGAAGTTACTATGAAATTCCCCTAGTTGCCACACTTCAGTGCCTGTTCAAGTCAGAGTACTCAATTAGCACATCTTTCGGACTGTAGGAGAAAATTGGAGCACCCAGAGAAAACCCATGCAGACACTTGTGTGCAAACACCACAAAAACAGTGACCTGAAGCTGGAATTGGACCTAGGTCCCTGGCCCTATGAGACAGCAGTGCTAACCACCGTGCCGCCCAAGCATGCAGAAGAGAGAGATAGGAAACTGCGGGACAAAGGGTGATCACGGATGATCAGTAAGTAGTTACTTAAGATAATTTTGGTCTCCATGACTCAGCATGTGATACATTTATCAAAAATCGATAACAAGAATTCCAAAGAATGTCCAAATCTTTTAGCTATGGTCAATAATATAAGAAAAACTACAATATTAGGATTTGTTTCACGCAGAAACCTGCAGTGCAACATAATTTACCTTGTATTTCGGATTGTCGATCATTGGCGCTTTCCATTTGCCTTTGTAGGCAGGATTAGGTATCATGGGGGGTTTCCATGTTCCACAGCCTGCAGTCTTACACAGAGGGTTTGGGATTTTTGGTTCTTGCCATTCACCGTCCATATCTATATCCCTTTAAAAGACAATAACATCAAATTGATATTAACACAATACCAACATGTTAAAGAAAATGAAGGGAACTGCTGTATTCATGAACTTTATGTGCATCATATTGATTTGAATCAATTAGAATTTTAAACCTATATTCCTGGCAAATATTGTCTGTTCATCGAAGTGAACAAAGTCTTTGGATTATTTTATTATCAAGGACTCCCTGATCAAGCATGCTTGGGTTAGCTGTTGATTAAAGCTGTCTCTCTCATGGTAAGGAATGAAAGCTATGTCAGAAAATACTACAATAAGTTCTCTGGCATAGATGATAAAGAGTACTATGTTAAGAGATGTGAAACAGATTAAAGAATTTGACAGTGAATAATGGGGGTTATCAGTTGCAGTGAAGGTTGGGCTATATCAGAAAATATCAGCAAGGTTGTGGCAAACATTAGGCATGCAATAAAGGGCAGAAATGTACACTGATTTGTCTGCACTCAGATAAAGTCATTAAATAGCATGTGAAGCTGTCTAGAATCTTGAGTCAAAGTCATTCAGTACTCACCAGTCTGGAGGCTTTTTAGCTTCAGGATCTGGAATATATTCCTCCTCCTCATCCAGCCAGTTATCTGGTTTCGTAGCCGTAGAATCTGGGATATAGCGAGGAGCTTCCTCATCCCTATCATACAAAACACAGTCATAAGCCTTTGCTGATGCATATATAATTCTCTATTATATCTTATAAATTATAGAATAAGCATGCAGGCTTGCAAATAAAATACAACAGATAGTATCTACTCCAGACGTAACACATATCCTTGGACGTAAGTGAGGGATTCGAAATTATTTGGAGAGGCATGTCCTGAAACATTTTCTATAAATGGCTGCCAGCTGTGCACTTTTTCCTCTTTCACCCATCCTCTCCTCCAGCTTTCTTTCCACAGTTAACACTCACCTTTGATTTGGCAAGATATGTGGCTAGGGGAGGATCACAACTGAGTCCCACTTCGGGCTGAAAAAGCAGGAGATTCTGGATTCTCAGCAGAGCCTGTCTGAATTTACCACATGTCTGTTAAGAGCACCAAGACCAATTACAGTGCCTCTGTTATCATGATGGCTGAGATTAGAGGGCTCCTTGACTGTAAGACTTTACTAGCAGAAAAAGCCAATAGTTATCGTTTGAAAATTGGATCAATGGAGGGATGTTTCTACACTCACTAATGATCTCTAGTGCTGGTTAAAGATGTTTTCTTGTTCAAGATTGCCTAGTGTTGTTCTGTTGTTGCTGAATTCACAAGTGAGCTTCCATGTCTGTGTAGGATGTTTCTGTATTTCACTGCTAGTCTTGTGTCTATTCACTTGTGACCTTGAAATGAGTTGGACTGTATCATCAAGGAGAGAACGTTGCTGTATTCAATTGATGCCCTCTTTTGCTTCTATATTCGATTTGGTCTCTAGTGTTGGGAGAAAGATGTCTCTGTATTCAGAGTGTAGGAGTTAAGTTTGAATTTCCTAGTGGTCTCACGCAATGGAATGTTTTTTCTCTATTTACAATGGTTTCAAGAGTAAGGGAAAGTGCGATCAATTCAATAGTGTTGTCTACTATTGATGGGAGGAAGTTCTATTTCCTGATGATCTGTATTGTCTGGGAGACCTCTGTCTCAATACAAGAGATCGGATGGCAGATAGATGTCCAGTTATAGTCTCTAGAATTGTGGGAGTTTTTTTTGATTCACAATCATTTCTCATTTTGGTATACACAGAAACTACTGTATATTTGTACAAATATTCCCACTGAACCTGAGCTTGCTTAATCCTCACCAGTCATGGGGCTTCACTGACTCTGGATCCGGAATTTGAAGTCTGTCATCCCAATCTTCAGGTTTTTGATGGTTGGGATCATCAATCTCTTTGGGAGGATTAATAGGAGGAATCATGTCTTGTAGGAGGCTTCCTTTGCTCACAGAGGTCTCATCTATTAGCAACTCAAAACTGTTATCAGGTCTCACAACTAAACGAGTCATTTTTGAATTGTTATTTGATGAAGGGAGAGAAATAAAAGAGAATAAGTCAAAATGAGAACTAATTTTAGTATAACAATTGTACATTATAATATGTTAATGTAATAATGTTAATATATTGCAATATCTTGATAACACTAAGGTGCAATCATGAACCCATTCATTAGCGATTAATGGTATTGGTTTTGGTACTTGTGCTGTGATCTGAATTTGCCACAGGAAGGTTGGCTCTGCAAATTATATTGAACACACCTTTCTATATTACTCTACAATTTAACGATTATTTTTAACAATAGTTATCTAATGACAAGTTGCTGGACTGTTTAGTTGTTATATTCAGTTGTGTTCAGATCAGTAGTTTGCCTGTTCTGCATTGTTTGATGACCTATTTCTTCATTAATAAGGACTCAGAACGATTGCTATCTCACATATGAAGCTTGCAAATTTCATTCTGATCCTAATCCATTGAGGGTATTTTCTTAATGATTGCAATTATTTTCACGGACCTATCTCTAAATGCAGTAGAATGATTAAGAGAATCATGTTACTCAGTGTATACAGGTGAGGTATCTTGTCGCTGAAGTAACTCTGAAGGTCCACATCTGGTTTCCTGGCATGCTTCTCCTCATATATACCCGAAACTGGATTCCTATGTCTGAAGATGAAGTGCAATTTATAGTCCTGCCCGCACTTGTCTGGTCCAAACATGATTGTGTAAGGAGTTTTGTCAAAGAATTGTCTCTGTAAAACAATGTTAGAATTAAAGAACACAAGGAATCAATCATAAGAAAAGGGTCATTCAAATCATCCAGATTATGTGCAGTTTGCTGCTGTGCAGAACCCACTTAAACTATCTTAAGTGCGTTCCTGTCTCACTATTGATTGGTTTCATAAACATGTTGACAGAATATCAATGGTAATCAATAATCAACATAGTCTAGAATAAGAGTGAACACAGAACAGAGTCAGAGGTCAATACTAATCATCATCCATTAACATAGAAATCCTACAGTACAGAAAGCCGCCATTCGGCCCATCGAGTCTGTACCGACCACAATCCCACCTAGGCCCTATCCCCATTACCTACATATTTTATCCACTAATCCCTTCATCCTACACACCTCAGGGCTCTAAGGAACAATTTTAGCATGGCCAATCAAACCAAACCGACATTTTTGGACTGTGGGAGGAAACCGGAGCACCCAGAGGGAACCCATGTAGACATGAAGAGAATGTGCAAAATCCACACAAACAGTGACCCAATCTGGGAATCAAACCCAGATCCCTGGAGCTGTGAAGCAGCAGTGCTAACCACTGTGCTACCATGCCACCCAGACTGGGATCAATGGTAATCATCCATTGCTATAGTGGAAGCAATGACCTTTTTTCATTAGTTCTCGGTATCATTAATAAAGCTAGCTTTTAATTTCCATCTCTAATTGTCTCAAGAAAGCGATAGTGAGCTTGAAGTATGGCTGCCTATGTAGGTTCACCCATTGTACTGTCAAGTTAGGAATTCCATGACTGTGACTCAGTGAAGATAAAGGAATGGTGAAATACTTCTTAAATCAGGATGACAAATGTAGTGTTCCCATGAATCTGCAACAAGTGCAAGAAACTTTGTTGAGTTTCTGCAGTGCATCTTGTAGATGGTATAAAATGCTGTCAATGATATCCTGACAATGAAAGGAGTGAATGTTGAAGATGATGGTGGATGGGTGTCAAATAATTTTTGTCCTGAATTGTGTTGAATTTCTTGAGTATTGATGAAGATGCACTTTTTCAGGCAAGCAGGGAGTCAGGAGGTGATGGACTCACCTAAGAATAACCAACCTCTGACAACCAACCTCTAATTATAAGATTTATGTGGCTCATCCATTAAGCTTCTGATCAATTGATATTCACTTGATTGATATTGATATTAATTGATATTTAATGAACGTCAAGGAAGATGGCTAGATTCTCTCTTGTCGGTGATGGTCATTGCCTGATACTTACATGGCATAAATGTTACCTGCCACTAATTAACTTAAGCCTGAATGTTGTTCAGGTTTTTCTACTCACAAGCATGCATTAGTGGCACAGTGGTTAGCACTGCTGCCTCACAGTGCCTGGGACCAAGTTCAATTTCTAGCTTGGGTCATTGTTTGTGCAGTGTCTGCACGGGTTTCCTCCAAACACTCTGGTTTCCTCCCACAGTCTGAAATAAATGCTAGCTAGGTGCATTGATCATGTTAAATTCTCCTTTAGTGTATCTTAATAAGAGTCTGAGTGTGGTGACTAGAAGATTTTCACTGCAGAATCTTTATTGCAATGTTAATGTAAGCCTGCTTGTCACACTAATAAATAAATTTTAAAAGAATGGTTTCATATCAGGGGAATTATGAATCAAATGGAATAAATGTATAATTATCAGCAAACTTTCAATTTCAGAATGAAAAGAAAGTTATTGATGAAGCAGTTGATGATTGTTAGGGCAATGGCACTATCCAGATAAACTCCTGCAGTGATGTCCTGGGGCTGAGGTACTTGGTCTCCAATGCCCATCATCAATTTCCTTTGCAATAGGTATGACTCTAGCCAGTGGATTCCCCAATTCCCATCAGCTTGAATTTTACGAGAGATATTTGATGCCACACTTGACTAAATGTCACTTTGATGTGAAGGGCAGTCATTCTCAACTCAGCTCTGGAATTCAGCTCTTTTGCCCATGTTTGAACCAAGGCTGGGATTAATTATGTAGTTGAATGATCCTGGCAGACCAGAGATTTGGTACTGCTGTGCAGGCTATTGCCACGTGACAGAATCAATAAGATACTTTCCTCACTTTGTGAGGAGACTGATGTGGCAGTAATTGACTGGATTAAATTTGTTCAGGCTTTTATAAGCATGACAGACCTGTATAATTTTTCACTTTGTTGTGTAGATGTCAGTTCTGTAACTATACTGGAACAGCTTGGGTCTAGACGAGGTTAGTTCTGGAGCACAAGTCCTCACCATTTTAGTTGGGATATTGTCAGGGTCCACAGCAGCCTTTGCATATCTAGCATGCTTATCTGTTTTACGATATGAACTGAATTAGTTGAAGATGGGCACCAATGTTGTTGGGAACCCTAAGAGGAGACCAAGATGGATCACGAACTCATCTCCTTTGGCTGAAGATTTCTGGCAGATGTTTCAGTCTAGTCTTTTGTGGTCATGTGCTGGTCTACCCCATCATTGAGGATGGGAATGCTTTTGGAGCCTTCTCCTCTCATTATCTGTTTATTTATTGAGCACTATTCACAAATGAATGTGGCAGGACTGAGGAACATTGATCTGATCTGTCGGTTGTGGGATCAATATATTCTGGAGCTGATGCTAATTATCAAATAACAACCAAAGAATGATGAACTACCAACCAACAAGTCCAGGATCAGCAATAATCAATGACTAACTTGGCCTGGGAATTAGTAACAATTGAGTGTGATGACCTCCTTTGTTTGGACAGGTGAGTGGCCAGCACACTGTGAGATTGCTTCATTGTATGAAGCAACAAAACCATTCAAAGCCTTGGTGAATGTAACTCTTCATTGTATTTCACCAATACATGAGGATTTTTGGGAAGTTAAAACTACGCCCACTTGTGGTGTACTACCTACTTGTAGTGGTACAACAATTTGCATTTAGTGACACTTCTAATTAGCAAATAAATCCATCGAGCAAATATCATAGCTAGAGAGAAACAGCAAGTAAATGATCTATTTACTGCCCTGGAAGTTGTTCTTTCTCTATACCAAGCTGATTTCAGCAATGATGTGTCTCTTGTTATAGTGCACACAAAGGATATCAATCTTAAACTTCTCAACAGGATAACTTACCAGGTCAAGCTGATCATCTTCAGAGAGCAGCTTCAGATATGCACCTCCACACTCTATTTCATTCTGGAAATATACCTCGTACCTGCAGGAAAAATGAGAACGTCTAACTGTCTGACTAACATCTAACTAACATCTGTCTGTTCTTTTGTTATTTAATATTTTTCTTCCTTTTCCTGCTCTTTGGTTTCCACTCATTCAACAACATTCGCTGAAAAGGGAAGTAGATTTGAGGGCTCTGCCTATGTATCACTTTAGCTTCTTGCTAGGAGTTACAAGAGAAAGGCCATTAATGAAGTTCCCTATGGTTTTCTTCTTCACCTTGTGGTGAAGTGTCCAGCCAGTTATTCCGTTAAAGCAGATAGTTAAATTTCTAATGACATTTGCATTATGCGGCTACATGGCTGCAAAGCTATATATTAAGTAACTACAATGGTATAAAGTCTATAGAATGATATAGTACAGGAAGATATTTGGCTTATTATATCAGTATTTTTGCATTTTGAAAGAACTATTCAAAAAGTCCTACTCCATTTTTCCACTGTTTTCCAAAAATCCAACAAATTGTTTTACAATTTCAAGTATTTATTTAATTCTCTTTTGAAATTACTATTGATTTTATCACCCTTTCATGTAGTGCATTTCACTCATAACAATTTGCTTCATACTATTTTTCCCTGATTGTGCCTATGTTCTTTTGCCAATTACCTTAAACCTGTGTTTTCTGCTTACCAACTCTTCCATTATAAACAGTTTCTCTTACTTATTGTCAAAATTCTTTAAGATTTAGAACATCCCTATGATGTATTCACTTAACCTTCCCTGCTTGAAGAACTCTCCAATTTCTCTAGTCTCCTGGACCACTCTAATAAATCTCCATGAACACCCTTGGCATTCTGCCCAGAATAAGGTGTCCAAAGTTAGGCACAATACTTCAGCTGGGGCATAACTAGTATACAAGCTTAGCACAACTTCTTGTTTTTGTGTGATATGTCTCTATTTATGAATGATATAGAGATGCCGACGTTGGACTGGGGTAAACTCAGTAAAGTTTCACAACACCAATTTTCAATCCAACCAATTTATTTGATAGTAAATTTGCGAGCTTTTGACACTATAGCCTTCATCATATGCATGGTTTACACATGGGGGCCATGTGTAAACCACATCTAACCTGAGACCTGCTTCATGTCTAATGCAATGAACATGTTAAGACCTCATGCAACAACTGGACACAAAGCTGGTTTATTCTACTGACATTATGGAAATTAGGACAAAACTCTATAATGCAGCTGATATAATGAAACAGCACTTCATTTCAGCTATGTGTTTGCAATGGGTCCTTCAGAAGAGGCCCAACACAAATATTAAAATTTTGCTGGTTGGTGGCTGGTTCTTTCTAATAGGATTGCTTTGTTTATGCAGATTACTATTCTAAATCTTCAAGTGCTAACTGTTCCTAAGGTTCCTAAGTTTTGGAAAAAAGGAACTTTAATGTTTAATGAATATTCCGAATGCTAAGCTTTATTATTTGAACTTGGGTATTAAGAACGCAAGCTTGGATGAGGAACTGGAGGACAGTTAGTTTCCACGTACTGGAACTTCACAAAAATACCTGTGAATAGCGGTCCTCGTATTTTTGTGATGTTAAGTGTTACAACAAGAGGTTTTGAATGAAAACATGATACTCACTGCACAATGAGAGGCAAGCTTTTGAAATGGAAGGGTCTCCTAAAGTGCGTAGCAATGGCATGATGTTTGGCTTGGGACTTCAACACAAGTCCTTTGTTTCCTGGCATTTTCTGATCAAACGATTCTTCGACAGCCCATATTCCTGGAATTCAGCAACCAATTAGCACAACCAGGAGCACTCAATGTTATAAACAAAACCATTTGATATATCACACTACTATGCAATACAATATAATACAATATACAAACTGCACCAGTGGTGTCATACTCACACTGAGCCATATAATAGTGTCACGTACGCATTACAAATTACTCATGATTTTCATTGGTGATCATATGTAATGAAGGTATGTAGTGGACATTGGGTCAACATAATTTACATCATCTGATATTAATATGGAAGCATCAGTCTCGTTATTGAGTCAGTAGTCCAGCCGGTGCAGCCAGCACATTTTAAAAAGGACATACATCGTGCCCAATGTATCTGTCTGCTTTAGATGTAGACCTATTTCACTGCTGCTTCGATTGTGATTAACTGGCCATCGCTCCAACTGTTGGTCAACCATAACTCAGTATGGTCTACATGAGCAAAGACTGGATAATTAGTACAACTGTCCATGGTCAAATCTTATGCCTATAATCATTGCTCAAGGGTCTAATTCAGCTGGAGAGATAGCTAATGTATATTCAGAACAATGCCAATAGTGCAGGTTTATTCCTGTTCCAGCTAAGATAGACTTGAGAGCTTGCTCCTTGTCCTGCGCTTAGGAATAGAAGGCAACAAACCGCCACTGACACAAACCACCAAGAAAATAACTCAGGAGAAGCATCAGTTGACAAAGAGCCCACGAAATGCCTCGGGCAAAATGTATATGAATGAATCATTGTTTAAGCTCATACATACAAAATGGTAATTACATGCAGTAACACGTTGATGCCTCTGAAACTATACTCCAGGACAAGTTAAAAGTTTTAGGAGAGAAAGAGAAAATTTGGGGAAACTTCTCCCAAAAAGGATGAGATTATGCCCTAATGTTTAACTCTCAACAATAGAAAATAGAATTGATGATCAACTTAAGATATATTGAGGAAAAGCAACAAACAGGTAACAGAATTTAAAATGAATCAACACTAATCACTGAAAACATTTTGGCCTCACTGAATGTAGCAACAATAAGAGGTCTCAGGACACAAGGCTAAAGTCCAACAGGTTTTTTGAATCAAAAGCTTTCGGAGTGCTGCTCCTTCATCATTCATCCGAGGAAAGAGCAGCACTCTGAAAGCTTGTGATTCGAAATAAACCTGTTGGATTTTAATCTGATGTTGTGAGACTTCTTACTGAGCCCACCCCAATCCATGCTGGCATCTCCACATCAATGCAGAAAGACAAATTGTCAAGCTAAAAGAATTAGCTTGGTTAATGGATTTTGAGTGCACATTTATTTTACATAAGCAGTTGCCTGTATCTATGTGTGCATATTAAATGTACATAGCATCAAGCACTCAGCTTGTATGCAGTGGTGAATCATCAAATGAAAATGTTGTAAAATTTTCATTTTAAAATGTAGCCTTGCTTCCACATGATCCAAAGAGCCAGAGGTAAAGCACTCTGACAGGGGAGGCAGTGATGCAATGCTGTTGTCACCAGACTAGTAATCCAGAGACCCAGGTCAAGAGAAAGGGACCTAAGTTCAAATCCCACCATGGCAGATGATAAAATTTAAATTCAATGAAAATCTGGAATTAAAAATCTAACGATGACCAAAAAATCATTGCTAATTGTCATAAAAATCCATCTGGTTCACCTTACTTGGCCTGGCCTACTTGTGACTCCAGATTCACACTAATGTGGTTGACTCTCAGTTAGAGATGGGTAATAAATGCTGCCCTATCCAACAATGCCTACAGCATGTAAAATAAATTTTAAAAAATTAATACTCAGTTACAATTCCATTTGTATTCTATAAAGAAAAGATATATCTTACCATTATATCTGGTGTCATTAGTGTCATCCTTTTTTGCTTCAGACTTTATCCACCTGAAGGAAGGAATGTAAACGTCTTTCAGCTGCTGTGAGACAAACACAGTGCAAGTTCCACTTTCCCTAACTTTGTTTATTGCTGTTTAATCTGCCTTTGTGAAATCTGCAGCAGTGTTGCATGGTTGGCTAGTATCTTCTCCCCATTTTTATAAGACATAGCTTCCAATCGCAACCAACTCCCCAACTCAGGGTGCAGTTTGGAACCTTGTCATTTGGAAATTTACATTGTATAAACTTCTGTCCTGCCACTGTATGCAGTTTACAAACCAGTTCAATCTTGTAATGATTCATCCATAGACATCCATACCTTTCACATTATTCATTAAAGGCTAAATTTGATTGAGAGAGAAATTGTGAAGAAAATCTCTCTCAGAAGACTTTAACTGTTAGTAAATAAACATTGATGGATCAATAAAATACTTAGGAAGCAATTGTTTTCTGAATGTTAAAATATTCAGTTAAGTATATGATTCTCTCAATAGTTCCACTGCCTGTAATACACTGAGCCACAGTCCAAAAGTTCAAGGTTTGATGCTTGATTACACTGAGTTAGCTCATGTCAGCCAGACTAGCAGGTAGGAATATCACAACAATGCTAGGTTAAGGAAGCTGCCAGAGCCACCGTTATCCAGTTACCATTAGATAGCATGTCCCTCACCCTATTATTATCAAGTCAAGGACCATCCCTGAAACAGCATCAGGCATACCTAAAACAAAGTATCAACTGGTGAAGCTTCAATACAGGACTGGATGCATGCTAACTAACAAGCGTAATTTGCTGTAGACAGAGCAAAGTGATTCCATAAGCAGCAGATCAAATCAAAGCTTTGCAGTCCTGCCATGTCTAGTCCTGAATGGTAGTGGACAATTAAACTTGAGGAAGTTCCACAAACATTTTCATCCTCCCTAATGGGGAAGCCAAGCAATTCAGTGCAAAAGATAAAGCTGAAGCATTTGCAACCTTTTTCAGTGAGGAATGTCAAGTTGATGATCCATCATCATTGGCTTGCTCCTTAAGACTCCAGTAGAACAGACTGACTCCATTAGATAACAAGAAATAACTTGAGGGCACTGGATACTGCAAAAATATGGGCACTGAAAAATTTCTGCTGTAGTATTGAAGACAAGCAGCTGCATCCTTCACCATATTGTTCCAATACAGCTACAATATTGACATCTACCCAATAATGTGGACAATTGCACGGTTATGCCCTATCCACAAAAGCAGGACAACTCCAATCTGGCAAATACTACCATCATCCTTTACTCAAATCTTCAAACAAGTAAGGAGTTTCATTTAAACAGTCTTGTTTTCTCCTCTCCCCACCTATCCATAAACAGAAAAATGTCTTCAATTGATTACCCTTGTGTGGCATATTTCCTAACATCTCAGTTTTAGTGTGATCAAATTTCTATTAACAACTCCATAGCAAACTTGAAATAGAATGAATTTAAAAGGTTAGTTTATTTGCACACTCAAACAAGGGGAATTCGAACATAGCTCCAGGTACTTTCATACAATAAACAAGAGATAGAGAAAAAATAATTATTTTTTCCTGTGAATCCAGAATCAAAGCCCTATGTTATATTCTTTAATAGAGGTAGACAAACAGGAAACTGATACTGAGTAATTCACTTTTCCAGTAGTGATGACTTCTGTGATGAGACTGGCATGCAGAGGTCTTGAAGATTCTAGTAGAGACATTCAGAAGTTTTGAAAGAAATAGTGTCGATGGGGCAGGCATTCAAACGTTGACAGACCACCTTTTCTGAGCTGCTGCTTGGTAGATGGAAGATGGCAAAATGCCTTGCAGTCCAACAACTCAGTATAATTGATTTTCCAAGCTAGGAGCTGGTCATGTTATATGACTCCCACTTCTTCAATTTGGCTTTGACAAAGGATATATATTCCTTTGTCTGGTTCCTGAGATTGTTAATGTTCTAATTATTAATAATTTGAAAGGAAGCTTGCAGGCCTTCTTGCCCAAGCAGATGGGTAAACTTTGGTGACCAAGCCTGGTTCACAAAGCACAGATGGCCTTTGAATTTAGTCTCTGCAACCCACAGGGTCATTAGCAAAAAAGATGTCAACTCAGAAAAGTAACTCCGCCTTTGTTCCTAATGGTGTTAAGCACTAGTCATGCAAGGACAAAGCTTCCTCTTATGCTTGGGGTAAAACATTACCATGGTAAAGCACAAGGGAGAATTTGAGGAGGATTGCTTTCATATATTACAGTTGCCACTATTCAGTCAATTTAACTTAACATAGAAAACCGTGAAGACTCCATGATGGATGTATTATCTTGCTTGCCAAATTTGGAGAAAAGGGATTTGGAAACCCAAACTTACTACCTCCACCAACAATGAAAAATCCAGTTATCAACTGGCATTTACACTGAACCCTGCTTAAAATCAGACAAGTAGTTTGAATTGTATCTAGCTCATTCATCTGAATGATCCAATCTTTGATACAGTAATGCCATATTAGAGCGGCACAGTGGTTAGCACTGTTGCCTCACATTGCCAGGGACCTGGGTTCTATTCCCGGCTTGGGTCACTGTGTGGAATTTTGACGTTCTCCCTGAGTCTGCAAATCTTTCCTCTGGATGCTCCGGTTTCCTCCCATAGTCTGAAAGACATGTTGATTATGTGCATTGATCTGCACAGATGCTGGAGTATGGCGACTAGGGAATTTCACAGTAACTTGATTGCAATATTAATGTAATAATGACTAATAGATAAATCTTTTAGTTACAGTACACAGTTTCATAACATTTCTCCCAATTTAATTCAATCAATTAACCAATGAGATTCCACACTAAAGCACAGAGTCACACTGACTCACACAACATGGACAGCGAGATCAAACACTTACCCTTCAAGACTGTCTTTGTCAAAGGTCTCTACAAAATAGACATCACCAACAGGCTTTGGCGGCTTATAAGTAAGCTGAAAAGAAAATACAATTAAAGTACAGCACACACAGCATAGATTTGACATGCTACTATGTATTTTAGAAAAGTTGTCTGTGAATGATTCCATAGCTTGAGCCACAATTTGGCATTATCTCACAGTGAACACATACTTAGCTCATTGTTGGGAACCTTATAGTGAGAAAAGAACAGAGACAAGTCTCTTGACCAATCCTACAAGCTTCCTGGAAATGAATAATGTTGTACCAAGCACAAAGGAATAGATCTAATATTGTATCAATGCAACAATTAAAGGAAATATGAACACGTTTCCAATTGGCTCAATGGATAATCCACAATTCCTGATTTGCAATTGATTCATAAAGATCAAAGTGGTCACATATTCAACCCAAGATCGATGCCAAGTTAGCTGACAGTGTTTTAAGACCTGGGTGAAAATTCAGGCAGAGTTCATTCTCCTGATTTTGAAATCTATCAGTGATTGATAGTAATTATGATTTGAACTGGTGTGAAGAACCCAGTGCCAGTTGCTGTCATGCCAGGTTGTTATTTTCAAATTCACTTGGAAGGTGCTTTACAAAATTCATGAGATACTGCTTGACAGGGAGTTATCCTTGTGGCATTGGACCATTTAACCTATTAATATAGTATTTACTGTATAACAAAAACTCTCACCTTGTTTGGATGAAAAGACTCTGCATATTCTTGAAATTGTGAATCATCAGCAATGCCTTGAGCAAACACCAGAGTCAGTCCACAGACCCCAAGATATGACATTAATCGCAGCTGCATAGTATCTTGTAAAAATTAAACAAATCATCAATAGATGTTCCAAAAAAAATCCGCTCCAAAAGAATCAAGAATTAGAATTACCAGTCCAGTTTATGAAGCTGAGAGTGGGAGTTAATGCTCTGCATATAAGTCTCTTACTGAATACTTTGACACGTGTTTTCTGTTTTTTCTTCTGTGTTTAGATTCTAAAATCCATTTCAAGCTGGATTCATTTTGTTGCAAACTGCCCTGATAGCTGTGACTAAATAACCATTGTTTGAGATTTAGAAATCAGTAACTGTCTTTATTGAGATAAATTGGAAGCAAAGAATGACTTTCAAACCATCTGCTGAAATAATGGGGCACAATTTTCTGTAACTCCTACAGTACAGAAAGAGATCATTTGGCCCATCGAGTCTGCAACAGCTGACAGAAAGCAAAGGGCTGGGATAAATGGGTACTTGTCTGGCTGGCAAATGTAACTAGTGGAGTGCTGCATGGGTTATACCTTGGACCTCAACTGTTTAAAATCTATATAAATGATCTGCAAGTAGGACAGTGTAACATAAATTTGTAGATGATACTAAAATGGATGGGAAAGCAGACAGTGAAGAAGATATAAAGATTCTACAAATGGATACAGATCGGCTAGGAGAATGGGCCAAAATCTGGCAGATGGAGTTTAATGTGGATAAATGTGATATACATTATCCATTTTACCTAAATGGAAAGCAGATTCAAAATGCTTTTGGGCAAAGGGATCTGGGTGTCAATGTTCATGAGTCGCAGAAAGTCAGTATGCAAAGTTAAAGTTTATTTATTTATTAGTCACAAGTAAAGCTTACATTAACACTGCAATAAAGTTATTGTGAAATTCTCCTAGTTGCCACACTTGGGTGCTGTTTGGGTTAATACACCTAACTAGCACATCTTTCAAACCTGAGACCCACACAGACAAGTGGAGAACGTGCAAATTTCACACAGACAGTGGCCCAAGCCAGGAATCAAACCTGGATCCCCGGCACTATGAGATAGCGGTACTAACACCGTGCTACCATGTCACAGATGCAGCACATAATAAAAAAGGCAAATGAGATGTTGACATTTATTGCAAAACGTCTGGAATATAAAAGTAGAGAAGTATTGTTGCAATTGTGTGGGGTATTGGTGAGACTACATCTGGAGTATTGTGTCCAGTTTTGGTCTCCTTATGTGAGGAAGGATGTAGTGTCATTGGAGGCAGTTGAGAGGAGATTCACCAGATTGATCCCAGGGATGAAAGGGTTGATGTCTGAGGAGAGATTAAAGCACTTGGGCTTGTACTCGTCAGAGTTTAGAAGGATGAGAGAGGATCTAACTGAGGTAAATAAAATTTTAAAGGAATTGATAAAATAGATGGAGACCAAATCTTTCATCTTATGAGGCAATCTAGAACAAAAAAATCACATGTATTGGTTGAGAGGCAGAAGATTTAAAACTTGAGAGGTGGAACTAGTTCTCGCAGAAGGTGATCAATTTGACGATCTTGCTGCCCCATAGTGCAGTGGAATCTGAATCGCTAAATGGTTTCATGAGGAAGTTAGATATGTTTCTAAAGAAAAAAAAAGATAAAGAGGGATTGGGCAGGCGAATTTGAGACCAGGATCTAATTGCATGGCACAGAAGCTTGAAGTCTGAACTTGCTTACTTCTGCTCCTAATTTCTATGTTTTGATCACAATTCCACATAGGCTTTATCTTCATAACTCTGTATTTATTCTGCTAGTCCCCCTGACACTAAGGGACAATTTAGCAAGGCCAATCAACATAACCTACATATCTTTGGAGTCTGAGAGGAAATTGGAGCACCTGGAGGAAATTCACGCAGACACATAGAATCACAGATTACTACAGTGCAGAAGAGACCCTTCAGCTCATCGAGTCTGCACTAATGCGTGAAATGCCCTGATCTGTTCACCTAATGTCATGTGCCAGCACTTGGCCCATAGCCTTGAATGTTATGGCGTGCTGAGTACTCATTCCAGGTACTTTTTAAAGGATGTGGGGCATCCTGCTTCCACCACCCTCCCAGGAATGCATTCCAGACCACCACCACTTTCTGAGTAAAAAAGCTTTTCTTCAACTCCCCCCAAATCTCCTACCCCTTACTTTTAACTTGTGTCCCCTCACAACCGATCCTCCAATTAAGGGAAGAGCTGCTCCCTATCCATCCAATCTACGGACCTCACAATCTTGAACACCTCAATTAGGTCACTTCTCAGTCCTCTCAGCTCCAGAGAAAACAACCCAAGTCTATCCAACCTCTCTTCATAACTTAACTGTTCTAGCCCAGGCAGCATCCTGGTGAATCTCCTCAGATCTCCCTCCACCACGTTCATGTCCTTCCTATAATGTGGTGACCAGAACTGCCCAGGGTACCCCAGCTGTGGCCTCACCAAAGTTCAATACAACTCCATCATGAACTCTCTGCCTTTGTAATCTGTATCCTGATTGATAAAAGCAAGTGTGCCACATGTTTTTCTTACCACCCTTTTTACCAGGGACGCAGGGAGAACGAGCAAATTCCACACAGATAGTCATCTGAGGTCAGATTGAACCCGCGTCCCTGGTTCTATGAGGCAGCAATGCTAACCACTGTGCCACCATACTGTCCCCAAATAGCACCTACTAATACTATACTTGTCCAAGTACTTTTAGACGAAGAGATAATAAAGTGTAATGAGAAAATAGGGCATCTAGAATCTGAGTGAACAGCATGAACCACTGTATATCTCTTTACCAATCTGATTGTGAAATTAACAGTTCAGGGACTAAGAAGGAAGTTAAATTACAATAGTGAATTCAATGTCAAACCAGGAATAGAAAGAAAAAGCGAGGAAATCAAATTTAGGATTAAAAAGGAGGGAAAAAAGGGAAAGGTAGATTTTAAATTTGATGTTTTTAAAGTCAACAATCAAACCCAAATCAATGAGGCTCCATATCTGTAATGGCTAATTTTTAGTTGTCAGCAGTAATTAACACTTTGTCATTGTTAAAAAATGCTGACATTGACATAGACAAAGCTTCATCTCTGTAACGAGTTTTGTTCAGGCACAAAAATCAACATTTCACACCCTTAAGAACATCTTAATGAGTTAGCAGACAGCAAAGTGCCAGGGAAAGGTTGCAACTGTGCAACCAGGACAGCAACGCTTGGATTGCCACCTTTAACCTCAAATTATGGCTCTAGTCATATCTTGAACAACCTCCATTTGATTTTGTTTGGCTTGTTTCCATCCAACGTTAACTTTTACCCCCAACTCCCTCCCTGGCCTTGTACTTTCCAAGTTAGTAACTTGCCCAGTTTCAGTAAATCTGCCTTTCTGAAAGGTGGACACATCCCAGGAAAACCCCGCAGTGTTTCCGTAGTGCCAGGTAGACTAAGAACTGGAGAAGTGTCCATACCGGGAACAGCATTAACACCGACACCCAGAAGTCTCATTGGTTTTTACGATTAACCTCCTCTTAAGTTGCGCCTCTCTTGATAAAAGTGATTTCCTTCCTACTTTGGATAAGGCATCGCGATTGAAAACTATCCGCATTAGGGTTGTTGTGGAGTGTGCTCACAGACAGCCCCGGCCCGGTCCCCACACCTTCCCCACTTCACTCACCCGGGGGAAGGAGCCGGGAGCCACACTTACTCCACACTCCGCCTGATCCACTGCCGCCTCCAACAGCCCAACCTTCACCCGGCAACCCGAGGGAACTTTCACCTGGTGTAACCATAGTAACCAAAAGGAACTTCCACCTGCTGTAATCATGGTTACCAAAAATGGCAACCAGAAGAACTTTCACCTAGTGTAACCATGACAACCGGGGGAATTTTTCACCTGGTGTAACCATGACAACTGGGGGAAATTTCACCTGGTGTAACCATGCAACAAGGGGGGACTTTTCATTTGGTGTAATCATGGTAACTAGACAAAACTTTCATCTAGTGTAACTAAAGTAAACAGAAGGAACTTTTACCTGGCAGAGCCCAATGGTAACCAGCCAATGGAGCACACAGCTAGCCTGTTCACCCTCATCCATTTGCAATCAGACTCATTTGGTTTTAAAATGTTACATATGTTAAAGTGTCCCACTGGAAAACAAAATTCTGCTCCACCAATTTAAAATTTAAATGCATTTGTCATTTTTTGGCAGCAAAATACATTTCACTTCTCATTTCCTACTGACTACAACCTCCACACACACACAAACACACATACCTGGGGAGATCAGCAGCTGGTCACTCACTCATTCTGTATACTGGGAATATCATATTAGTGTTAACCAACATAAAACATCAGAGGCATCCTTCATATAACTGCTCTGCTCCTGGGTGGTAGAAAAGCTTTGACTCAGTTACAGCTGTTGTATTTTTCCCCAGGCTAAGACTCGGTCTACTACACATGTTAAGTTTAAAATATTTGCCCTCTTCTTTCCATAACATCATTCTATCCCACCTCCTCAGTTTCTTCCAGCTTTCTATCTTGTCCTACATCCCTCAATCCTCCAATTCTGTCTGTAATGCATATGCTAATCATGGCAGAGTCTTCAGCTGTTTTGGCCTTATGCTCTGGATCTCCAAATCAACCTTCTCTTTGCACCTTTAAAAATCATCCCAATGCCCATCATTTTGATTATTCATCCTCTTAACTCTTGCTCAGTGTCTCAGCACTTTTTCTTTACTTCATTTGGATATACTTTCTTTTCTTCTTCTGCATAAAATATCTTGGGATATTTTCTATATTAAAGACATTTTTGTTAAATATATTTATATATAAATACATTTTTGTTCTGGAATATGGTTTCATTTCTCGGCTTGTGCTAAAAAAGCACAATATACTAAATGACACTTGTCATCAAAATATACAATCACCTTCACTTTCATTATAAAGAGCAGATAATCTTTTTATAAGAAACTGTGACATAAAGGTCATATCAGAAATATCAAAATCAGCAATAGTTAATTGGGAACACCAGACACAATATACGATCCATTGTCCTAAATTGCCAACTAGTTCTGGTATTGTAACAGATATCCTGATGGGCTAGTTCTAGCCAATGCTTCCAAACAGTAAACTCCCTTCCTCCTATCTCAAGTTGTGAGACAAATGGAAAGAGGTCTGATCATATCTGTAACTTGGGTTATTTAGGTAATTATGGGATCAGGATTTAGCCTTTCAGGTCCCTAAAGCTTCAATCCATAAATAGATGCAGTCCACATTGACTTTAGATTGAACATCCCTATATATAATTCTACAGCAGTCAGCAGGCATGTCAGTTAGTCCAAGTTGGCTCTCATTTCACTCACTTACCTCCAGGAAATCTGACAATGCTCTTTACCCATTTTTGCTGATGCAGATCTGTCACTGCATAATATTGGAGTAGATTGCTGGTGGTTTAGTCTGTATAACAATGGTTGTACAGTGCTAATGGGTATAGGTCTGTGCAAATACACAGCATAAAACGTTACTGGTGGATATAGACCTATATGTATAACACTGAGCTACTATGCAGATGGATGAGAAATGCCTGTACAACGTGTAATGCAGTACTCAAGGGAATTGGTCTGTTCAAGTAACACTAGATTATAACAACAAAAAACGCTGGATAAACTCAGCAGCCCTGGCAGCATCTGTGGAGGGCTAACGTTTAGGCTCTAAATGATCCTTCTGCAGAACCCATCCTTCTGCAGAGACACTAGATTATGTACTGGTGGGTAAATATAGGTAAATGTATCGGAAATATTGGAATCCATCTGAGGAAATGAATTAACAGTTTTACAGGGAAGAATATTGCACATAAAATGTATCACGCAACATGAAAATGAATCTGCTTGTCTGAGTTACATATAACTCCAATCAATGTTTTCTCAAGTGCATTGACCCTAGCAACGGAAAATAAATGTCAGTTTACTTCTGCCACCCTGACAACAGATATGAAAATAAAAAAAAACGCAGGGCGGAATTTTCCCCTCTCACCTGTCACAGGAATTGTAGTGGGCGGGGGCAGACTGTGCAAAGGTTTATTTGCCTCGGGCAAGATTTTCCAGTCTTGGGGTGAGAGGACTGTAAAATCTCGCTGACAGACTTTGTACAGTGGTTGAGTCCCACCAGCTTGACAAAGAGTTTGATTTAACTAATGTACAGTCTCAAGTTGTCTCTCACTTGTTATATAGTGAACATTTAGTTGTGATTCATCCATTGACATCATTCAGTCTGTTACTATCTCTCACCTGGCAATCTTTTTTTAATATACAGGCAGTAGCCAATCCTGAGAGGTTCCTTTTAGCAACTAAATCAAAGAACAACAAAAAAGAACAATGCAGCACAGGAACAGGCCTTTAAGCTCACCAAGCCTATGCCAACACAAATGCCTCTCTAATCTAATATTTCCCTGCCCCTACGTGGTCCATATCCCTCTGTTCCCAGCCTATGCATGTATCTATCTAATGCCTCTTGAACGTTGTTATAGAAACTGGTCCCAAAACCTCCTCTGGCGGCATGTACCAGGCATTCACCACCCTTTCTGTGAAAATCTTGCCCCTTACATCTCTTTTAAACCTTCTGCCTCCCCTCTTATCAGAAGCACAATTTGAACAAAAACCTGTTGCTAATTCTAATTCCTGACTCTGAGCCTCAACTGATGGCCTCCAAGTTGAAAATAAAAATTAATAATGAACTTAATTCTTTGAGATCTCGTGACCATCCCCAAGTAGCAAAACTGCTGTTATTTTAAATGCCTCACTATTTGCGATGCTATATCAAGTTGGCAGCCAGTCAACTGACACAGCCATTGTTAAACATTCTTCTTCCAAAAGTAGACCGTTGCCATTTTGTGAAGCCCAATAACATTGCAAAGCGAGGGGAATCCATTATTCTACAATGAACAGTAATGCTTGTAAGCTTTAAAACTGTGCCCACACTGAAAAAATTTTCAATGTGAATTACAATTTCACACCTTCAACTTCACTGGGATTCACCCAAGTGATTGACCTATCACAAAATTGGAGGCTTTAGAAGATTTTTAAGATACAGGATTGCTTCCAGTTTAAATTAAAAAATTAGAAGAACAAGCAAACACACTTATTTACTCAATTATTTACTTAATTGCAGATAATATCATTACACGACAGGATATTAATGAGTATCTGTGATAGTTGAGGAGATTTTATACAATTTAATGTTTATTTAAACTTGAGATCCAAATAAATTTAGTAAGAGAGTCCAACTGTCTAGGGAACCTATCATTTCTTTCATAAATGATCTTCACAAGCTGGCAGAGGGATGGAGATTTATACCAAAATTTTACCACCTTGTCCATAAGGTTCCTCCCATGGCCAATGGAGAATGGCATTCTGTGAGCCTGTGAGCTGGTAAAATTTCAGCCTTAAAGTCTGAGCTCATCCGTGACAGGATCATGGTCGGTGTTGCGGATGATATATTCTCTGACCTCCTAGAAGCTAAAGATGATCTTTTTCTAGACAAGGCATCCCACATCATTAGACTGTCTGAGCTATACGGGCAACACAGGACAATCTTGAGGGGAAAGAATACAACACAGGACACAGATCAACTCTTGGTCAATTTTACAGGAACAACCAAAATCAAGGAAAGCAGTTCCTGAATGGCCCAGCAGCGCTACTTTGCCAGTGCCTTCACAAAAGAGATCAGCATCCAACAAGTACACTCCAACACTTCCACTGCATCAGACAGGGACACTTTGTTAAACTGTAAAAGTCAAAACTCAACACCGCAAACATTGCCCTAAGGTCATCCATGAGATCGAGACTGAAAGCCCAGAAGACACTGTGCTTCATGGGTGAAATCAAAGATTGTGGCTCTCCATTTTGGAATGCTGACATCCTGTTAAATAGTCATGTGTAAATTACGTGGATTGGTCATGCTAAATTGCCCCTTATTGTCTCGGAACAGTGGCACAATAGTTAACATTGCTGCCTAAATTTTAAATTAGATTCAGGTGCCAGCATGATAGGCCTGTTAGACAATGAGTCCTGGGTCAAAGCAATCTGTCTTCAGACATCCAGCTTCCACTTTACAGGGCAGGGAGAGTCCCACTCTCAATCATCAACATAATCCTGTAGCCACTGAGTTTTGGCAGCAAATAAATTTTTGAGCTGATGTATGTCATCTATAACCAGCCTTTCTCTCTCCCAAGGCCTTTGTCACGTGAATCTTCTCAGATGGTGGAGGGAATCAGCCAGAACAGCGCAGTCCTGAATACTCAAATACTAAAGAATATTGAGATTGATATCATCTTTGATCTCTCCTCTCTTTGCGGAGCAGATTTGTCCTGTATTGTCATGGGTTCTGGGAAGCCCCCAGTGGTTGGACTAACAACAAAATTACCATTGCAGCTGTGCTGTAAGCAGTGCCAGAGAATGATCAGCAATGTCCATGGCCCAGCCATCTTCAGCTGCTTCATCAATGACCTGCCCTCCATCAGAAGGTCAGAAGTCGAAAAGTTCGCTGATGACTGTACAATATTCAGTAGCCTTCACCCTCCTCTGATACTGAAGCAAACCATGTTTGAATGCAGCAAGCACTGGAAAATATTTAGGTTTGACAAGTAAAGTTCATAGCACACAAGTTCCAGGCGATGACCATCTCTTACAAGAGAGAATCGAACCATTCTCCTTGAATGGTTCAATGGCATTAATATTGCTGAGCCCCTACTAGCAACATCCTGGTTATTACCATTGGCCAGAAACTGAATTGTACTAGCCTTATAAATGCTATGGCCATAATAGCAGATCAGAGGCTAGGAATCATGTAGTGAGTAACTCATCTCCTAGCTGTCCAAAGCCTGTCAATCTACAATGAATAAGTCAGGAGTGTAATGTAAAACTTTCCAGTTGCCTGGATAAGTGCAGCTCCAACAATACTCAAGAAGCTTAACACCATCCTGGACAAAGCAGCCTGTTTGATTGGCATCCCATCCACAAACATCCACTCCCTTCACATTGATGCACAGTAGCAACCATATATACTATTTACAAGATGCATTGTAGAAACTCAAAAAAGTTCCTTAGATAACAGCTTTGAAACCCACAACCACGATCATCTAGAAGGAAAACAGCAGCAGACTCATGGAAAGACCATCACCTGGAATTTTCCCTCCAAACCACCCACCATCCTGACTTGGAAATATATCACTGTTCCTTCATTGCTGCTGGACAATTCTAGAATTCCCTCCCTAACAGCACTGTGTTTGCATGCAACCGCTGCCTTACAGCTCCCGGGACCTCAGTTCAATTCCAGCCTTAGGGTGACTGTCTATGTGGAGTTTGCACATTCTCCCCCCGTCTGCATGGATTTTCTTGGGTGTTCAGTTTCCTTCAACACGACAAAGATGTGTAAGTTAGGTGATTGGCCATGCTCAATTACCCATTAGTGTCCAAAGATATGTAGATTAGGTGGATTGTCATGCTAAATTGCCCCTAAGTGCCTCGGAATGGTGGCACAATGGTTAACATTGCTGCCTCACAGCATCAGGAACTCAAGTTTGATTCCTGACTCTTATCACTTTTCTTCTCCCCGTGTCTGCATGAGTTTCCTCCAAGTGCTCTGGTTTCCTCCCACAGTCCAAAAGACATGTTGGTTAAGTGCCTTAGGCATGTTAAGATCTCCTCAGTGTACTCAAACAGGCGCTGGAGTGTGGCGACTAGGGGATTTACACAGTAACTTCAGAGCAGTGTTAATATAAGTCTATTCATGACACAATAAATAAACTTAAGATGTGAGGGTTAGGTGGATTTATCATGGTAAACGTGTAGGTCACAGGGATATGATGTAGGAAAGGGCCTATGTAAGATATTCTGTTAGAGAGCTGGTGCAGACTCGATGGACCAAATGGCCTCTTTTGCACTGAAGATATTCTATGATTTTGATGAACTACCCTACATGGACTGCAGTGATTCAAGAAGGCAGCTCACCATCAGCTACCTTAGGACAATTAGGAAAGGACAATAATTGCAGACAGTGACAGCAACATCCCATGAAAGAAGAAAAAAGTCTGTAAATCCCTGAACTTTAACATGAAAGTGATACAACTAATTGACACATCAACTACTGAGAACGTATTGCAATTTTTACCTATTACAAGGGATAGCTTGCAATTACAAAGGACTGTGAAACCCTTGCAGTCACTTGCCATGACAATAAAATATAGGCGTGAGCATACCACTAAACGTTTTGCACAGAAAGAAGAAAAGCAGGTAGCATAAAGGGGACGAATACCATAATTGTCCAACCCAAAAGAAATGATTGAAAGTAATCACAACCACTGATCAATGCAGCAGCCAAACTGACCAGGTATGAGTCCACATTAGACAATGGAAGAAAAGAGTGAGAATATACTCAATGTCAGTCTATCATCCAAACTAACAACAAAAACTAGAACCAACAGAGCCTACCAGTCTTCTATCAGAACAGTGAGTGAAATGTCTTCCATTTGTTAGAAGGCCTTCAGATCACCAACACCTGTCAATTCAAGGACTTGAAGGGGAGGGTGTTATGGGGTAGTGAGAATTCTGTTAATGCTAATATAGTAATAGCAATAACATTTGAATAGCATTAAGGTAAATGCATAAGACTTATAAAAAGGTAAGACTTGAAGTAAATTAATAATAAGTATATCCGTAGGATAAAGACTTGGGGGAGGTGTAGTATAAGATCCTGGTATAAATAAGGTTGATGTAGGACTGAATACAGTACCACTCACACACACACAATACCAGGAGCTAAGGTCAGTGTGGTGTTGGCCAAACATGTGTTAAGATCTAGACATGGAAATAGCTCCTTGTCCTTTACAGTATGTATGTACAGTGCTATAAGTAGTTAATAAAGATTTGCTGTTAACATGCAGAAGACTTAACAGATATAACATTTAACTAACATATTGTGTAACTAAAAATTAAATTTCATTAAATGAATGTTGTCATTTAAGTTAGAATTTGCATAAACCCCAATGTAAAAGGAGTTATTAACCATGATAGGTGAATTCCAAATATTCACAACCCTTTGAGTGAAGCCTTTGAGCAATTTATTTGCACCTTGGTCTGAAGTGATTGACTTCTAACTCTGAGGCTTTGTCCAAGAGGTTTGGGTTCCATTACCAATCGAAACAATCTCTTAGCGCCCACTGTATCAAGCACCTTCAGAATTTTGATTGCCTCTCATTCTTTAAAGTCCAGAGAATATAAGTCCAATTCACTCAGCCTCTCATCATGGGACCACTCCCTCAGCCCAAGGACCAACTTAATGAACTTTTGCTGGACAAGCTCCAACGCAAAAATATCCTTTTACTTCTTAGAAGGAGCTAATGTAACCAGGCTTCTTTCAGTCAAAGAAAGAGGAAGTTTATTAATTGTTAAAAACCCAAGAAAACGAATAAAAACGCAACAAGCACATATACACATTAATCACTAGTGTGAGGTTAAGGGTCCAGTTAAAAGAAAAGAAAATGAATCAGTCTTTGGCTTGTCAGTGAATGAACCTGGTGGTATGTCACAGTTGTTATGTTAGTGATTCTGGTTAAGATAACCATGATTCTCCCTCTCTTCATTCACCCTTCAATCTGAATGCAGATGAGGATTGATAGCTTGCAATGAACAGCACCTTGCTGGGACATTATCATTTTGAAAACACTCTTGGTCTGCTGCTGTGTGGGCTTTACCGTACAATTAGGATTTTAAATAGCCCAATGGTCATTGTTCCCTTTATGATGAGAATGTCCCTTTAATTGTCTAATTGTGCCGACCTTCAGTCCCACCCATCCAAGAAGACTTGCTCCTCCCAAAAAAGATTTGCAGTTGGACATCAAGGGTGTTGCATTGTACAGTTTCACAACCACCCACCATCTTTAATCCTCCTCTCACTATCACTGACAAACTTTCTGCATGTAACCATTGAACCCCCCCCCCGTCCAAAATGCCATATTTAATCTTCCCTTGTAACCCTGAAGCCTTCCCCCAGCATCGTTTTGGATCCTTTCCCTCCCCATGGAGCCTACACATGTCACCATGCCTATGCCCATCTTGATCCTGTCCACTCTCTTATCCTTGCAACTTTTCTTGTTCCTTTAATGATCTTCCCAACAAACATTAGCATCTAAAAGAAGTGTGATTCTTCAGAACGGGGAGGACAACATCCATTGACAGGTAAATCTGAGAGGTCTCCACATCAAGTGGACTCCATAGTTTTTTGCTCAGGAAACAGGATGATGTACATTTCTCCAGCAGGATGATAGATTTGATGTGGGTGTAATATTCTTGTCTTTCATCTTTATAATGAGCATTCACAAGGTACAGAATGGTGAACTCATGCAATGACAGTAATCTCTCCGTCAATGTGAACAAAACAACGGAGATAGCCATCGACTCAGAAGGTGTATGGGAGGGAATGGCCCATGTCTACATCAATGGGAATGAAGTAGGAATGGTCAAAACTTTCACATTTTTAGATGTCCAGATCACTAACAATCTGTCTTGGTCCCTCCAATGCAAACACTATACTTAAGAAAGTCCACAAATACCTCTACTTTCTCAGGAGACTAAGGAAATTAGGCATGTCAGTTACGACCCTCACCAACCTCAACAGATGCACCATAGAAAGCTTGTTTCTGGTTGTGTCACAGCTTGGTATGGCTCCTGCTCTGTCCAAGGCCGCAAGAAACTATAAAAGATCATGAATGAAGCCCAATCCATCACTCAAATCAGCCTCCCATCCATTGACAATGCCTACCTTCCCGCTGCCTCAGCAAAGCAGCCAGCATAATTAAAGTCCCCACACATCCTGGACAAACTCTCTTCCATCTTCTTCCTTCAGGAAAAGATATAAAGGTCTGAGATCACATACTAACCAACTCAAGAACAGCTTGTTCCATGCTGCCTTTTGTATAGACCTACACCCTATGATTATAACACTAAATTCTGCACCCTCTCCTTTCCTTCTCTATGTATGGAATGCTTTGTCCGTACAGAAAATAATAAATCAAATCAAAATCAAATCATGGTTTGCTGGCTTTCACCAATGGGAAAGGTGAGCCACCATGAAAGTTGAGTGTGGAAGATTCGGAACTGATATCCCCAAGTCGGGACTCTGATTTTTGCCCTCCCGACACATCTTTCGCCTGTGCCTGCCATGCTACTGGGAGGAGATGATCCAATCCTACGAGTATGCACTCCAATTTACAGTCAATTTTGCTTTTAAATTATATGTAAAAATTATTGAAACTTTAAATACAAATGAAGATTAAATGCAAACTGGATTTCATTCACATTATCTACTGATCTGCTTCATCTGAATTCCACACTCAGATTTGACTCCTTGAGTGCAATGTCGTGAAAGACTGACTGGTATTTACTGTAATAATAAACTTTAATTCCTATCAATGTCTAGAAAACAAAGATATGCTTTGTGCTAATGTCAATGCAGAACTGTGCATGAAAATTGTTGCTATTCCTTGCACCTTCAATGCAAAGCTCATGAATTCAGTGTAGCAAATGCTATAATCACCTTTTTAAAAAATTTGGGGGTGATTTTCCCAGACTGCTGCATTGCTCGAGTAGCGCAGTGGGCCAGGAGGCATTGGCTAGGGCCGTTTTGCAGGTTTCCTGCTTGGCATCACGGGCTCTGAGAGTGTCCGGCACTAAGATTTCCAGTGTAATCAGTTCCCTGCTGGAAATTGGCATGGAGCTGATTTCAGTACAGAAATCGGTATTTGCATCTGATTAGCTGGCCCCGGAATGACGTGTCCACGCCCATTAACATCTCCTCTCCTTGTTGAGAATGGGTCCCTCCAATGGGGTTTATTCCTGCTCTCCACTAATGGGAAACAGGCGTCTGACCCCGCTGGAGGGAAGAGAGGCCATGGAGGCCTCCCGAGACGCCGGAGCAAAGAGAGGGTGCCCCTTCACACAAGAGACAAGCTGGCACTGCTCAAGGGGCACATGGGCACTGCCCACCAGACAGCCACGCTGACAGATTGGCGCACGTGCAGTAACCCACTCAGCGCTATGCTTCGGCCTCTCAGGTGGGAATAGGGCCCTTGCCCTGATTTCTAGTGGGATTCACTCTGTGATGCACAAAGTGTCAGAGATTTATTCTGAAAATCATGCTTAAAAACAATGGGATTTACTCCCATTTTCCCACATGTTGGGAACCTAAAACCTTTTGGGAGAATCCGAGTCTTCATTTTTGGGACGTGAAAGCCAAGATTAATTGCCTCTCCCTAATTGCCCTTGAGAAGATGTGGTGAGCTGCCTTCTTGAACCTCTGTAGTCTATGTGATGTAGGTACATTCACAGTGCTGTTAGGGAAGGACAATGACAGTTATGCATTTACCAAAATCCTGATGTTGGCATGACAACTTTACTCTTTGTGTCAAATTCTCATGCCCACTTACATCATTCCTAATGGCCATTTGCCTTGCAATAGTTTACCTTGTGCTACTTCTGTCCAATGTCTTCACATGTTAGCATCAGTCAGTGGATGCTGATCCATCAGAGGAGTTGATTCCTTTTGTGAGGCACAAAAGGACCCCTACATATCATGCACCGACTCAAGTATCAGACTTCAATTTGAGATTTCAGTTGGTGATTCACCATTCACAAGTGGGCACCATCAAATGGTGTTGGCAAGGGTAGAACTGGGAGTACACATTGCAGGATGCAGTCCTATCTGAGTGTTGTTCAGCTGAACACATAGAACATAGAACATTACAGCACAGAACAGGCCCTTTGGCCTTCGATGTTGCGCCGACCAATATAAAAAGCAATGACCCTCCAAACTAAACCATTCCCTTCTCTTCCATATGCTTATCAACTAACCTCTTAAACGCCACCAAACTTGGCGCATCTACAACTGCAGCAGGCAGGGCATTCCATACTCTTACCACCCTCTGGGTAAAGAACCTACCTCTGACATCCGTCCTATAACTACCACCCCTTAATTTAAAGCTATGTCCCCTTGTGCTAGCTTTCTCCATCCTAGGAAAAAAGCTATCACTGTCCACCCTATCTAAACCTCTAATCATCTTATATGTTTCGATTAGGTCCCCTCTTAGCCGCCTCCTTTCTAACGAAAACAACCTCAAATCCCTCAGCCTCTCCTCATAAGACCTGCCCTCCATTACCAGGCAACATCCTGGTAAACCTCCTCTGTACCCTCTCCAATGCCTCCACATCTTTCTTATAATGTGGGGACCAGAACTGTACACAATACTCCAAGTGCGGCCGCACTAGAGTTTTGTACAGTTGCAACGTGATGTTGCGGCTCCGAAATTCAATCCCCCTACCAATAAAAGCTAAGACTCCGTATGCCTTCTTAACAACCTTATCGACTTGACTGCCTACTTTCAGGGATCTATGCACAAATACACCAAGATCCTCTGTTCATCAACACTATTAAGAATCCTACCATTAACCCTATACTCTACACATTTATTATTCCTGCCAAAGTGCATTACCTCACACTTTTCCACATTAAACTCCATTTGCCACCTCTTGGCCCAGCTCTGCAACTTGTCCAAGTCTCTCTGCAAACTATAGCACCCCTCTTCACTATCTACCACTCCACCGACTTTAGTGTCATCTGCAAATTTACTAATCCATCCTTCAATACCCTCATCCAGATCATATATAAAAATTACAAACAGCAGGGGCCCCAAAACAGACCCCTGAGGTACACCACTTGTCACCGAACTCCACGATGAATATCTCCATCAACCACCACCCTCTGTCTTCTATCTGCTAGCCAATTCCTAATCCAATTAGCTAAATCACCCTCTATCCCATACATCTGCATTTTCTGCAGAAGTCTTCCATGGGCCACCTTATCAAACGCCTTACTAAAGTCCATATATACCACATCAACCGCCTTACCCCCATCCACCCCTTTGGTCACTTTTTCAAAAAACTCAATGAGGTTAGTAAGGCACGACCTACCCTTCACAAAACCATGCTGACTATCCCCAATCAATTCATTTCTCTCTAAATAACTATAATCCTATCCCTAATAATTCTCTCCAATACTTTGCCCACAACAGAAGTAAGACTCACTGGCCTATAATTCCCTGGAAGGTCTCTCTTCCCCTTCTTGAACAATGGGACCACATTCGCTAAAATCCAGTCCTCTGGAACCACACCCGGGTATCAAATTCCAAGGGCCATTAATAGGAGACTCACTGAGAGGATCTGAGAAAATGCCTTGTATTGACAGGCCTGCCAAGGCTACTGACCATGATCATAGAGAGAATGGAAGTGTCCACTTACAGCATGAGTGTATTGATGTTGTGGGGCATTGCGATGATATCCTTAAATGCATAGAGTGGCCACCAAGAGTTCATGCATAATTTGGGCAAGGCTGTGCAGGCTTTGGATGGCAACATGTCTGCTGCTTTATATAGGAAAACAGACACTTAATCTTGACCTTATAATGCCGTACTGATCTATATCAAACCACACTTTGACTGAGTGTAGCAATGACGTGTGACTGACTCATGAGAAGGACGATGGCAGTGGAGCTCAGCTAAAAGCACATTTCCTTTATCAACTGCCAAGAAGTGGAAAGCAAACCAGATAGATCTTGTTTTTCCATCTTCAATGTTCCTCCAATCATCCTCTCTATAAAACAGTAGTAATCTCTCCGTTGCCATCCTACAATGCTAGATTTGATTACACGAGCAACACCAATGTGCACAATTTAATGATTAGCAACCACTTAAATCAGTTTTGTTTTCAGGCAGAGGAATTTGAGAGCAACACTCCCAAGAGAAGCTGGTCCTGTTGTATCCTGATGAGTAATGTTTCTTCTGAGCCGTATGCATGCATGGACATATAGCAACTCAAAGATACCACACAGGCTGATTTGATGATTGTGTGTGTGTGTGTGTGTGTGTGTGTACCACATATTGAAATGAACTGTTTGGATACAAATGTATTAGAGCAGAATCAATATCAGGAAAAGATGCAGAATGTCGGGTACTGACTGAGATAGGGAGAAGCAATGCTTGACGGAGACTGGAAATTCTTACCCCAGGTCAATGGGCACTTCTGTTGCCTGCCCCTTGCCCGCTCCAATTCTGTGGCGGGCAGGACAGTAGAATTCTATGCTAATGTTTTGTTTGCCCTTGTATGGCATTTTGCATTGCTATTTTTAATGATATGTATATCTGTACTCCAGATTCTTTAGTTCCTCTGTGCCATTTCAACACTTATATTGAGTATGTTGCCTCCTTATTCTTTCTATCAAAATGCATCACTTCTTAACCTATTTGAAGCCAACTTTCCAATTATGTAGCCATTCTGCAAGTTTATTGATATAGTTTATCACACTTCTCCTTTGTACTAACTACACCTGCAAAATGTGTTATCACCCATAAATTTTGAAACTAGGCTTCCGATTCCCGTGTCTAAATGATTTACGCAACTGGTGAGCAACCATGATCCAAGAACCAAACCTTATGGAACATCATTTCCACCACTTGCTTATATGAGTAACTACCTTTCATCTGTACTGTTGATTTGCTGTCCTGTAGATTTTAGCTATGCATTCTGCTTCTTGCCTTTGACATCATGTTCTCTCATGTTAGCCATGTGTCTATTATGTAGAATCATACCAAAAGCTTGTGTAGTTATTCCTCTCCTCTACCTTCTTTCATTTTCTATGTTCTTTCTTAAAAGATGTTCCTAAGAATATTTGATCTGATTTATTATTGTCACATGTATTAGTATACAGTGAAAAGTGTTGTTTGTTGTGCGCTATACGGACAAAGCATACCTTTTGTTGAGAAGGAAAGGAGAGAGTGCAGACTGTAGTATTACAGCCATAGCTAGGTTGTAGACAAAGATCAACTTAGTGTGCGAGGTAGGTCCATTCAAAAGTCTGATGGCAGCAGAGAAGAAGCTGTTCTTGAGTTGGTTGGTATGTCACTTCAGACTTTTCCCAACAACAGAAGGTAGAAGAGAGAATGTCCGGGGTGCATGGGGTCCTTAATAATGCTGGCTGCTTTTCTGAGACAGGGAGAAGTGTAGACAGAGTCAATGGATGAAAGGTTGGTTTGCATGATGGATTGAGATTCGTTCAAGACCCTTTGTAGTTTCTTGTGGTCTTGGGCAGATCAGGAGCCATACCAAGCTGTGATACAACTAGAAAAATTGCTTTCTATGATGCATCTGTAAAAGTTGATGAGAGCTGTAGCTGACATGCCAAATTTCCTTGATCTTTTGAGAAATGATGTGCAGTTGCTAGCATTGGACTGGGCTAGGCAAGTAAATAGTTTCACAACACCAGGCTAAAGTCCAACAGGTTTATTTGATAGCTAGAGCTTTCGGAGTGGCGCTTTTCAGGCATTCACCTGATGAAGGAGTAATGCTCCAAAAGCTCGTGCTACCAAATAAACCTGTTGGCCTTTAACTTGGTATTGTGAGATTATTTGTGGTGCTTCTCCTGAGAAAGTAGTGGGCTTTCTTATTTATAGCATCAGCATCAGGGAAACCAGGATAGGTTGTTGGTGATCTGGAGGCCTAAAAATACTTGAAGTGCTCGGCTGTATCTACTTCATCCCCATTGATGTAGACAGGGAAGCGTTCACCACTATGAAGTTGATGACAATTTCCTTTGTTTTATTAACAATGAGGGAGAGATAGTAGTTGCGCTAGTTCATCAGATTCTGTATCTCATTCCTGTACTCTGTCTCGTCATTATTTGAGATCTGACCCTCTCCGGTAGTGTCATAAAGGAGCAGTAGACCATTTAGTCCTTTGGGCCTGCTCCATTGTCCAAGGGAAAAATGATTGATCTTTGACTTCAACTCGACTCACCTGTCAACTCCCCATATCTCTTGATTCCATTGGAGTTCAAAAAGCTGCCAATCTGTTTTGAATATACACAATGATTCAGCATTCACAGCCTTCTTGTGCAGAAAATTCCAGTGATTCATAACTCTCTAAATGAAGAAATTTCTCCTTATCTTAGTAATAAAAGACCTAGCCCTTATGCTGAGAATTTGCTCCCTTGTTCTGGACTCTCCATTCAGGGGAAACAGCTTCTCAATATCCACCCTGTCAAGCTCTCTCAGAATCTTACATGTTCCAATCAGATTACTATCTATTCTTCAAAACCTCAGAGAATTTTGGCCCATTTTGCTCCTCATTGAACTATATTGCACAATATCATTTCAGCTTAATGTCACTGAACAATTAGATCGCTGCATTCGCATTGTGTTACTGCTGTTTCACTTTAATGTTGCCTGGACACTCCCATGTAACTTTCATGCTGAGCCAATGAGAACTGGGTCTCAGAATTCAAGTGAGGTGGAATGCAAGCAATCTTGGGCAGGGTTTGTGAACCTCAGATGCACTTGTCATTCTGCATGACATCCCGTTTTCCAGGAACCAGCTAACAACAATAAGTGCAAAGACATCTTTGTACTCCAGGTGTGGGCTCACCAACGCCCTGTACAAATACAGCAAAAGTTACTTACCCTTAAACTCCAAACCCCTTGCAATAGAAACTAACATACCACTTAACTTCCTAATTTCTTGTTTATGAAATTTCTGTGTTTCTTATGCAAAGATACCCAAATACCTCTGAACAACAATCATCCACACTTTCTTCCTGTTCTGATAATGGATCTTAAGGACTTACGGCATTCATGTCTTATCTTCCCTCTACATATGCTGTCTGACATTCAGAGTGTTTTCACCATTTACATGTTTACTTTCAACGTCAGCATCTTTATCATAGAATAGAACTTTGTCATAGAAATACTACTGTACAGAAAGAGGTCATTTGGCTCATCAAGTCTGCGCCGACCACACAATCCCACCAGGGCCCTATCCCCAAATCCCTACATATTTTAACCACTAATTCCTCTAATGTATGCACCTCAGGACACTAAGGGGCAATTTTAGCACGGCCAATCAATCTAACCCACACGTCTTTGAACTGTGGGAGCAAACTGGAGCACTCAGAGGAAACACACACAGACATAAGGAGAATGTACAAACCCCACACAGACAGTGACTAAAGCCGGGAATCGAATTCAGGTCCCTGGAGCTGTGAAGCAGCAGTGCTAACGACTGTGCTGCCATGCCACCCAAACATTGTGCTACTGTGCTGCCCTGTGTTATTTTATTTGTGTCATCTGTGTTATTTTATTTTCTGCTACGCTACAAGCTTTTTTTTAGTGTTGGGCAAATTCACAAAGGGAGCAGAATGCAGTTCCTCTCCTACATTTAAGTTCAATGAATCTATGGGGTTAGTTTGAGAGTGAGATAGATGGAAAAAACAGTCACAAGAAGATTCCAGGTAGCAAAAGTTTAGCTAGCTACCCCATTACAACATAGAATTATAGAATCCCCTACAGTACAGAAGGAGGTCATTCAGCCCATCAAGCCTGCACCAACAACAATCTCACCCAGGCTCTATCCCTACAACTTCACATATTTACCCTGCCATTCCCTTGATACTAAGGGGCAATTTAACACGGCCAATCAACCCTAACGTACTTTGGGGTGCACTATATTAATTCCTAATGTTAATAAATACTAGACATGTGTCATAATTAATTTCTGGTTTGGTCTGGTTCAAATTGCCAAATACTTTTTTTTTGCTGACCTTTTTGTTTAAACAGTACAAAGGTATGTTAAAATCATGCCTTGTCTCAGTGTGATGGTTAAGAATGGCCACTTGAGGGAGCTGTTTACCCTTCCACAAACGTACAAGTTTGTTCCATCAATTTGGAATCACAAGTTCAAGTATGGGATCCAAAACCACAGTTTGATATCATGCAGCCACTGTCTGTACATGAAGTTTCCATGCTGGAATGATAGGAGCAGATTACAGCAGCCTGGCTCTCACAGCTGGAAGTTTTTCAACCAGGCTTATCAGAGAACCACAGAACACACAGCGATGCCACAAGGGACTGGCCTATATCCGATTCCACCCCCCCGCCATCCCTCCTCGTTTTAAAGTGGCAGGGTCTGTGGGAAAAAAAAAATGTTTTCAAATTGAAGTTTTGCTTGCAGCATGAAGCTCTGAAGCCTTTTTATATCATTAGCATAATTCTAAACATTGTGTGTTTGTAAGCAATTAAAAAATAATGTCAAACAGGGACAGAGGGACCTGGAATTTTCTGTGTACAGAGTGTTGAAGGTGACAGGACAGATGGCAAGAGCAGTTTGCAAGGCATGTGGAGTCTGGGCTTCAAAAATAATGGCTTTGAATACAAAATTTATGCTGAATCTTTATAAAACTCTGATTGGGCTCAAATGAGAGTATTGCATCTAGTTCACCACAAGGAAGGATGGAAAAGACTTTGAAAAGTAAAGTTATAAAATTTATTTATTAGTCACAAGTTGGCTTGCATTCACACTGCAATGAAGTTACTGTGAAAACCCCTCATCACCATACTGTGGCATCTGTTCGGGTACACTGAGGGAGAATTTAGCACAGCAATAAGAAGCTGTGGTGGAGATTTGCGAGAATAATTTGGACATTTAGCTACTAAGTTAGGTTGGGGAAGTGTCACTTGGTCCCCATGCAGCAAAAATATTTGAAGGAAGATTTGCTGGAGGTATCCAAAGGACTATGAAAGCTCAATCATTGAGCATATTCAAGACAGGAATCGAATGATTCTTGGAGACCAAGGACATCAGTGAATATGGGGATAGTGCAAGAAAATGGCATTGAGGTGGATGATCAGCCATGATCCAATTATCTGGCAAAGCTGGGCTGAATGACCTGTTCCTGTTCCTGTGCTTCAAGAAGATTTGAGGAAGAACATTTCACATGGTGAGTTATAGTGACCTCGAGCTTGCTGCCTATGAGGTGGAGGAAGGGGAGAGAACGGGCAGAATTCTCCCATATGGAACTAAATCCCATGGCGGTGCGGGAACTTGGAGTGTTTCTCACTGCGGAGGCTAATGGAAAACCATACCATATCTTCCATCCCAGAAGTGAAGAATGTATCCAGAGGATTAGTGCTCTACAGAATGTATCAAAGTCATTCCACCTCGCTCTGCTACACATGATCTTCAGACATTGTGTAAACTGAGGCAATTTCCAGATTAACATTGCCCATTTACTTAGGTTCATTTTCCTAAATTATATCCAATGAGATTATCTAGGTGTAGGAGAGGGAATTGCATTATGATTATTCTATGTTTTAGGACTTCAAGCAAGATGTAGACTCTGATGGAATACCATAAGTGATGCTATTTAATTTCAGTATGTAATACAGAGGTGAAATGCATAAATTCCACTAACTGGCTCCCATAGGAACAAACAGTGAAAAATGAAGGCAGTGCACTAGATCAGTGTTATCTCTGTAATCACTCCTCCTCACACTTGGACAAGCTTGTATACCATTAACATAACTGAAAATGATTGAGACCTTCAAGTTTCTACATGTCCAGATCACCAACAACCTGTCTTGGTCCCCCTACGCTGGCACTATAGTTAGGAAAACCCACCAATACTTCTACTTTCTCAGAAGGCTGAGGAAATTCAGCATGTTCATTATGACTCTCAACAATTTTTACAGATGTGCCATAGAAAGCATCCTTTCTGGGTGTTATCACAGCTTGGTATGATTCCTGCTCTGCTCAAGACTGCAAGAAACTATGAAGTGTTGTGAATGTAACCCAATCCATTACACAAACCAGGCTCCCATCCATTGACTCCATTTACTCTTCCTGCTGCATCAGAAAAGCAGCCGGCATAATCAAGGACTCCCCACACACTGGACACACACTCAGACAAATCAGAAAAAGATACAAAAGTCTGAGGTCACACACCAACCAACTCAAGCAAAGCTTCTTCCCTGTTGCCATCAGACTTTTGAATGGACCTACCTTATATTAAGTTTATCTTTTTCTATTCCCGAGTTATGACTGTAACACTACATTCTGCACTCTCCTGTCCTTCTCTATGTATGTAATGCTCTGTCTGTATAGTGCACAAGAAACAATACCTTTCACTGTATACAAATACATGTGACAATAATTAATCAAATCAAATCAAAAATGTCCTAAAATTTCTTGATGGGATATGGGTGTCACTGGTTGCAACAGCTTTTACTGCTTGTAGAATGTTGTGGGTTCTCTAAACCAACAAGTACTTTCAGCAAAGGTAGTTTATTGCTGAGCTGAACAACTACGTTCAGCACTTGTGTTCTGCCCGCACTCCCGGGATAATTCCCACACCCTCACTACATGTAACCTTGTCATCACGTTAGTGCGTGATAATTCGGTCTACATTGTCCATCTCTAGTTGCCCTTCAGAAGGTGGTGCTGAGTTGCCTTCTGGTCACCACAATCCCTGTGATATAGGTACACTCAATATGCTGTTAGGGAGGGAGTTCCAGGATTTTAGCCATGTAATAGTGAAGGAATGGTGATATATTTCTAAGTTAAGATGGAGACTGATCCAGGTGGTGATGTTCCCATGTATCTGCTACCATTGTCCTTCTTGATGATCGTATTCGTGGATTTGGAGGGTGTTGTCTAAGGAGCCTGGGTGAGTTCCTTCAGTGCACCTTATAAATGCTGTACACAGCTGTCATTGTACATTGGTGGTAAAGGAGTGAATGTTTGTGGAAGGGATTCCAATCAAGTGGGCTGTTTTGTCCTGGATGGTGTCAAGCTTCTTGAGTGTTGTTAAAGCTGCATTCATCCAGACAAATGGAGAATATTCCATCACACTCCTGACTTCTGACTTATAGAAAGATGGTATCTATCTTTGAGGCGTCGGGTGGTGAGTTAATCACTGCAAGATTCCTAGTCTTTGCCCCTCTCTCGTAGTCACAATATTTCTGAAAGTGATGGGCATAGGATAGTTACTGAGTCCTCTCACTGAGAGAAATGTAATGCCCAGAAGGAAAAAAAAATATTAAAATGGGGAAGTAAGAATACTGGTCTGAAATAGTCTTCATAGAATAATCAAATCCTACAGTGCAGATGGAAGCCTTTTGATCCATCAAGTCTGCACTGACCACAACCCATCCAGGCACTATCCCAGTAATCCTATACACTTACCGTAGCTAAGTGACAAGTTAGCATGGCGAATCCACCTAACTCATATGTCTTGGGCTGTGGGAGGAAACCGAAGCACCCGGAGAAAACTCATGCAAACTCGGAGAGAATGTGCAAACTCCACATAGACAATATCCAAGCCAGGAATCAAACCTGGATCCTTGGTGCAGTGAGGCAGCACTATTAGCCACCGAACCGCAGTAAAACGGGGAAAGAAGAATACCCTTCTGAACTGTTTTCACCTTCTTGGGGGGGCAGATGGAATTAAAATATGACTGTAGACTTCAAAAACCTGAAGTTTTTCCAAGGTTGGAGCCTTTTGAGATTTTATGGAGGGAATTGGCTAACTTGAATTTGGCTGATCAGAGTAGGAGTCTACAAGGAGAGCAGCATGCTAGCACAGAGGTTGGGTTCCTCCAGGTGCTCCGGTTTCCTCACACAGTCCAATGATGCACGGGTTAGGTTGATTGACAATACTAAATTGACTCTTATGTCAGTGTGATTAGGAGGGTAAACATGTGGAGTTATGGGAATAGGCCCTGTGTGTGATTGTGGTTGGTGCAATCTTGATGGGCCAGATGGCTTTTTTCTGCACTGTAGGATTTTAGGATTCTATGAATTGGCAGCCAAATATCCTGGAATGTTTCGGAGAAGCGATATCCACCCCCACCCTCCCCCCTCCCCTGAAGCTAATGTGTAAACTATTTTGGGACAAGATTGAAAAAGACAATTTATAAACATGCCTGTAAACAGCGTTAAGCATGCCTTGTGTTAATGCCATGGTTACTGAACTCCTGTGGTGGGAAGTTGAACAAAACAAAATGGTAGCCTATTTCTCCATATGGATGGAAGGTCACGTGATCCTGGACAAGAGGCAGTGGAGATAGCCAACAGCAGCAACAGTGTTATGCCAAGAAGTTGGGACCAGGCTGAAGAAGTTCAATGATTTTAATAGGAAGGAGGAAACAAGGACAAGGGTTTCTAAAATTGCCCCAAAACTGGAAAATCCTGCCCGAGATCAATGGATCTTTGCATGATTTGCCTCCCACCATCCACTACAATTCCTGTGCTGGGCGGGACAAGAAAATTTAGAGATTCAAAATGTTTGCCAACCACATGGCATCTGCCTAGTGTTTTCTACCACTTAGTGAAATTGGGTGGTTAAAGTATCATGTGGAAATGATACTTTCTCAAGTACAGTTGATTGGCTCAGTAATCACAAATTATATTGATTTCACATAAGTGTCTACATACAAATAATGCATGAAAGATCAGTAAAAGAGCTGCATCTTTATACAGGAACTTCTGAATGGAAATGGAAATGGCACCGAGAATGTTGGAGGGAGTTAGGATGCTGCACTAGGTCTCAAGAGACGGCAGCATTTAACTGAAGGCAGAAGGCTCAAGAGGAACTTATGAAACTTTCTCTACCATTAAGAAGTTGTAAGCATTGAAGAAAGGGGAATGGAGCTCCAGAAATGCATCACGAGAGAGGAAGCAGGAAATAGTTCTGAGGGCCAGCATGTCTGCATCTTTCCATATCGGTTCATCACTTTCTTTTCAGTCCTGCTCAATGTGCCTCCAAATGTCCACCTTCAGGATGTTGTCACATTGATGAGAGTGATGCCAAGGCTCACAACTTTATGTTCATCAAGCAATGAGTTTGCCTTTATGTTTGTTGCTCTTTATGTTCTTAAAGGAAGGTCAGTTCCAAATCTTGGCATGCAGCAGCCCACATACACCCACTCAGGGGGGATATATACACAGAGGTTACAAAGAGAGTACTGAAGTGGAGTCATTGACCACTCGAAAGCAGGAACAGGAAGAGCAGGAGGTGGAAGATGAGACCAGCTGTTGGTGGATAAATGCCTTCTCCAGCAGCTGCACACACATTGGATCCAGGTCTCTGTGGTTTAGCAGCCTGAGGATGATAGTTGCTGTAATTGAGTCATGTGCCTAGAATCTTTTTTACCATGTAGACAAGCCTTCAGGCATCCACATCCTGTATGTGTGAGGTGCTGATGTATGGTATTAATGCAGACAGACATCCTTGGAGTGAATGATAGTCCCAAGGACATCTGCTATGCAGCCCTTTATACCAACACAATAGCTGCAATCCTGTTGTCCCTATTCTGCCCTTTGGACAAAGCACATCCTCTGACAATTCCAGTTCCAACTCCTCCAGGTGGATGTCCTTGTTGCTATCCGGACCAAGTGGTAATCATGAAGACCTTTGCAGGACTGTACTGCAGCACTCTCCCTGTGGAACCACTACTTCAGGGCAAAAAGAGACTTGCAGTTACATAGCAATTTCCAGGACATCCCAAAGTCCTTTTTAGCCAATGAAGCACTTTTAAAGTGTTGTAATGTGGGAAAAACAGCAGTCAATTGAAGAATAAGGAATGTTGTCATGTCAGAATTTGTAATGTTGTTATGTGGGGAATTGTAATGTTGTAGTGTGGGGAACTGTAATTTTATGTAAGAAATTATAATGTTGCAGTGTAGGGAATTGTAATGTAAGAAATTATAATGTCGCTTTGGGAAGAATTGTAATGTTGTGATGTAGGAAGTTGTAATGTAAGGAATTGTAGTGTTGTTATCTAAAGAGTCGTAAGTTTATGTAGGAAACACAGCAACCAATTTGTATACAACAAACTTCTCAAACAGATGTGTAATGATGGCCAGATGATCTATTTTTATGATGTTGATTGAGGATAATTATTGGTCAGGATATTGAGGATAACTCTTCTCTGAGATAATGCTGAGGACTTAAACACGCAGCTGAAGAGCATACAGGACCTTGCTTTAAGATCTCACCTCAAGCAGCATTTCCTCACAGTGGCACTGCAGGGTCCAACGTAAGGTTCTGGACTCAAGACCTGAAATGAAGCTTGAACCCACAATCTTTTGATTCAGAAAGTTGCAACCAACTGAGTTGCAGCTGACAATGGACTGAGAGTTGTAAATGAATGTAGGCTCTGGACTGCAAGTAAGTATGGATGTAATTTTGCATTGCTGTGTCTGTGCTAGTTTGCTGCCATTATCCTGACTCAAGCCATTTCCAATGAAGGCGGTTGAGAATTGGATTGGCAGCTGGCTGTTTCCTGGTGGGAAGCCAATCGAGGTCAAACATTGATAATTCCCAGGCCTACTAAAAACCCATTCCCATGCCAATTGGGATTTTCAGTCCACAATGCAGGTGGCCCATAGTAGCTTCGACAATGCCCTTGCCAATGTGGTGAGCTCAAAGTGGGAAGTAAGGTTCATTTTGGGGTTGGATCACATGAGGGGGGTCTCTCCCAGAACCATAATGGTTGCCAAGCTTTTGCTGAAGAAATTACCCTTCTTTGATCATGCCCAGACAGATGTAGCTTTTATAGAGAGCAAGGAAAACATACCTGGCCTTCTTCTGCCCTCCGTCTCGCTCCATGTTCAGGTCAGCCAATTGGGTTGCCAATCACTGAATGGTAGAGGGCCTCCCATTGGTCCTCCATGGGTTTCCCATCCACTGACCCTGATTGGATGAACACACATCCTGACTTTTAATTGGCAGCAGCTTTGATAATGCTAATTGGTGTGCCTAAATGCACACCATGCAGTGCTGGGACCTGGAACCAGTTACCATGACTGGTTCCCAAGTCCTGATTGAAAATTAAGCCCAATGGTCCAACAGTGTTTCGTCTGGTAGCTGTGATAGAAGCAGGAACGTTGTTGTATCATGCCTCTGTTGCTGTAATTGGTGAATGCAAAGGAACTGTAAGCCACAGGGCTTTAACAGTGGGTAGTCACGGTTTCCTCCTAGTAAGCCTTTGTATCATTGCCTTTCAAACACTGATGGAATACTGGACTGGTAAAGAATAAAAGCATTGTGTGATCCACTAAAGAATCTGGTGTTCACACACTGATTTAATTGTACTCCTTATGTAAGGGGTCTTTCTATCAATCGGAGCCTGCAGAGCCATGCCAAAGCTTTCAATTGTTACTCTGCGGCCTGGGCAAACCATCAGTAAAAGCTAAAGATGACAGCTTGCTGCTCACTGGCATCTATTAGAAAAATGGTGCAGTTACTTGCCTTGTCAAATAGGGTAGCAATGACCCGGTGGATGCAGCTGTGTATCATTGATTGACTTTTCATCATTGGTCATCAAAACCCTTCAGCGGGAATGTTATTGAGTGGCTTTGTTATTGAGTGACACAGGGGGCTTGGCAGTGGGGCCTAGAGTCCTCTTCCAGCAGGTTAGTCCCCTACAAAACTGCAGCTTCCTTAAACAGTACTCCTTTGAGATTCCCAGCAAGACATTTGTCCTTAAGGCTGCTCTCCTCCAGCAATGAGTCTGACCCTCTAGAATGCCCATGTACAGTGGAATCCTTAAAAAAACACTTCCATTCTGCATACTGTAGTGATGTTCCGCCAATGGCACTAATAACAGACTAAATAATCATGAGTGAATGATTGTTTAAGAAATGGTGCAGAGTCTCTACATCAAATCCCTTTCCTTACCAAAAAATCCATTTGGGTATTCAGGAGCATTGTCCCCTACCCGGAGTGCGAAGAATGTGAGAATCTTATCATAAGGAGGAGTTGAGATGAAAAGCACAAATGCATATAAAGAGAAGCTCGATAAACACATGGGGTGGAATTTTACTGCCCCACCCACCATGGCAATTGAATTGGCTGGAACATGGACCATGCAAAGGTCTGTGGACGCTGGGTGGAATTTTCTGGTCTTGGGGAGAGCGTGGACAGAAGATCCCACCCATGAGGTTGATGAATCTTTTATTGATAGGGATGAGATGAATTCAGGTAGGAGGAAGCTCATGAAGAGCGGAAACAGTAGCTGGATTGAATGCCTTGTTCCTGTGCTGTATATTCTTTGTAATTCAACGTAATCATCACAAACATTCTGAGATAGATCTAACAGTGTTCTAACAGTACTCTAACATTTAAACTGTGTCCTCTTTCTATAAGGGCAACTTGTCCATGACCTGTGAATTGTACCAGGCTGATATATAGCCTTCTCTACAGGTGCTTCTAGAACCAGGAAGATCAATCCTTTAGAGAAGACATATACACGAGATTAGGCGCAGGATTTTCCATTCTGGAGAAGTCCGGTGGTGAGTGGGAAAGTCAATGTACTTCTCACTGGGTGGTAGTGCAGTGAACATGTGTGATCTTCAGTTTTCAGCTCATTAATTATTACTCTTGAAACTCTACAGAGAAACTATTGCTTAACAGTGAGAAGCTCGGTGAATCTCTTGCCCCATTGTTACTTCATTGGGTTGAAGGTCCTAGCACCATAGTTAAAGGGCACATGGACACATATTAACTCATTGTAAGCCAGGAGCTCCACACTACTCCTCCAATGTTCTGGCAGCTGAAGTTCATACTGAAGAAACTTACAGATATAAGCAACAATGTCCTGAGACATACATGGGCACATCTGGAATTGTTTTTTGCTTATCTCTAGATTAGCACATCACTGGTAGTAAACATCCATGGTGGGGCCAATTCTCACCATTGCTGTGTTCCATGCTGGCCAACATGGTGATCTTATAGAATCTCTTCTGCCTTTCATTGTTCAGGCCCTGGCCCCTCGTGGCCCTGATCTAATCTGCAACAGATCCTCCTCCTTATCACCTGGATGAGAGCCATTACAAAGGCAGGGTTATCTGTAGCCTGCATCATTGATGCCTCAGTGAATGTGTGAACAAAACTGAAGTGATACATTTACTGAGTATGTCATTTATAGACTTCTGTCCAGCTCAAAGCCAGCAGGCCAGTGCCAGCTTCTTCACCTGACCTCCAGTTAAACATGGTATCCTGACCTGAGTAAAGGATCTCCTGGAGGAGTAGAGATGGGTGTTCCTCCCATTCACACACAAATGCATATGGAGGCATTGCTCTTTGACCAGGATGGTGAGAACCGTGTGCAAGAAACCTCACATAGGCACTTTTCAGCTTGTCTCCACTACTCTTGAAACTCTATAGAGAAACCATTGCTTAGCAGCATAGAAAGGCTAACCATAGGATCGCTTGTTAGGCATAACTATTCACCAGGAACTTTGGAGTCACAAGTTAGCTGTCCTCACCAGTCCTGCCCCTAGAGGTGTTCTACCCTCCCACCGGCCTTTGACTGCAACCTATGGTACAGAACGAAAAGCAGCTCCATTCTATGTTAGGATCTTGGTGTTATGAGACCCATTGTATTGGAAACAAACCTGTTGCAATGTGGGCTTAACTATGAAGAGGAGAAGACAAGTAAGTATCTTTGACATCCAGTTGCCTCATAGATATTAGCGCCTCTTTAGTTGGCCAAATGTGCTGAACCTGAATTCCACCCTCCCAAATAGATCCTCCTCTCACATTGAAAAATTGCGGACATAATTGTGTGGTCAATATCAGTTTGGCAAAATGGTGTCATTTTCTTTCAAACTCACTCCACTGTCTGCTATCCTCTCACTGTCACCCACCAACTTTCCCATCACCACAGACCAACCCAATATTACCACTCCTCTGCCCTTTACCACTCTTGAAACTCTCTCCCCAATCTGTTATCTGACCCTGTCACAATCCACTTCCACTTCCTCTCCTCAGAGCCCACACCCATCATTCTCCCCATATCAATCCTCCCGCATCTCACTCCTGCTCCTGATTGTGACTGTTCCCTCCTATCACCCATACCTGAGTCTTCTCCCTCAGGACCCCACCATTGATGCCACTGACCCATCCTCTAAGACCTCCTTCTCCCGTAAGCCTGCCTCCCCAGGCTAGCCTTCATTCCATTCTCTGCTCGTCCCATCCCACTGTCCCCTCACAATTCCCCTCTGCAACCTTTGCCTGTTTCCTTTATAGAGCCTTAATGCAAGTGCTTGCTAACGGCATTTGAGTAAAGCTATCTAAGGTTCCCAAAACAGGGACAGCAACGCATATGGACCTCAAAAATTATGGAAGAGGTGAATTACCAGGTATATGCCACTTATATATAGTTGTAAAACTGAATGTTCTAAATTCTCACTGGCAGAGATGTTAATTTGGAGCTCAACTTAATTCTGGTGAGCTGACCTTTTAATGAACATGCAAAAGGAATTCCCGCTATTGTTCGTTGGGAAGCTTCACCTATCTTTAACCTGCCTTGGAAATCAGAACAAAAAAAAATTCCAACAGTTCAGGAAGCTGAGTCTTTTGCCACCTGCCAAATTAAGTGCACTCACCCACTGTGGAACGTTCTACTTTTCATGTGAAACAAGGATTTATCTATGGGTCGTAAATATAAAACTTCAATCAATCATTGCTTTTCAACAGACAGAGCAACAATTAAATTGTGCACAGCAAGCCCTCACAGAAAATAAGTGAGATAGAATCATAGATTCTATTGACTATTTCATCTGTTTTGAGATGTTGACAAGGGCAGCGCCTGGTTTTCTTTTAATTGTGTCATGGGATTTAGCCAACTGAAGATGCACCACAGTTTAACGTCCTTTCTGGAAGTGCATCCAGTCTGTGACTGGATTCTCAGCCTAGATGGAGTTAAATTGGCCTTGTTCAGCCATGTAAAATGGGCCATGGCAAATCAGCTGCCCACCTAATGTTCTTATTGACCCCCTGTACCACTGGGGAATTGAAAGCAGTAAGTTTTATATTACTTCAACAATATTTTACACCGCTAAGAAAATGCCATAGAGCAGAGTAGGAGATTGGATTCAACACCAGTGTAATTGTTTTGAAAGGATTAGCAGTGCTGGTATTTAACTTCAGAAAAGCCTCCACATCACTAGATTCTGGTTTAGATTTCTTTGCGTGAGTAAATTTCCTTTTGAAACCAGAATGAGATATGCTTCTTCTTCCCTGTTAACACTCAACTGCGGAAATCAATACAACCAGCTAAAAATAGGACACTAATTTACTCCAATATTGAATGATCTTGGCTGTCACTTGCTCATTTGATGGATGAAACATGACATCTTCCATTTGAATAAACCCTCACCCACTCACTTCCAGGAAGAAATATTTCTCCAGCTGAGCGATACGCCTCTATTCCAGGCTCAATCTCTCCATATGGGCTGTCAGTGATTAATGAGGAACTGCAAGAAGGGGACAGGGAAAAAAGGGGGTTAGAGAATCGGAGTAAAGCCTTGTTTCCTGATGGCCAAATCTTAACGTGAAGCAGAACTTTGGTAATTTTATCAATAAGGATTAACGTGCATTAGAGACATCAAAAATGAACCATATGCCAAATTGTTTGTTACAGAATGATTTAAAAGGTAAAAAAGGCAAAAAGTAAGAAAATATAATCTGACATTACATGCTGTTGAGGATGGCTCTATTAGGAATGATGTAACAGCCTGGATCTTAACCTGGAACTCAGTAAGAATTTAGCAACACCAATTATTAATCCAACCGATTTATTTGATAGTAAAAAAGCGAGCTTTCAACACTCTTGTGTCTTCCTCAGGCAAGTGCAATGTTCTGGTCTGCAATAACACACATCAGCACAGACAGTTCCAACGTGCCACAACGATAAACCGCACTGATCTCCTCAGAAGACGAACACGGGACATGGTGGACAGAGTACCCTTTGTTGTCCAGTACTTCCCCGGAGCGGAGAAGCTACAACATCTTCTCCGGAGTCTTCAACGTATCATTGATGACGATGAACATCTCGCTAGGGCCATCCCCACCCCCCCACTTTTTGCTTTCAGACAACCGCACAACCTCAAACAGATCATTGTTCGCAGCAAACTACCCAACCTTCAGGAGAACAGTGACCACTATACCACACACCCTGCCACAGCAACCTCTGCAAGACATGCCAGATCATAGACATGGATGACATCATCAAACGTGAGGATGCCATTCACCAGGTGCACGGTACATACTCTTGCAACTCGGCCAACGTTGTCTACCTAATACGTTGCAAGAAAGGATGTCCCGAAGCATGGTATATTGGGGAGACCATGCAGACACTACGACAGCGGATGAATGAGCATCGCTCAACAATCACCAGGCAAAACAGTTCCCTTCCTGTGGGCGAACACTTCAGCAGTCATGGGCATTCGGCCTCCGACCTGCGGGTAAATGTTCTTCAAGGGGGCTTTCATGATACACGACAGCGCAGAGTCGCTGAACAGAGACTGATAGCCAAGCTCCGCACACATGAGGACGGTCTTAACAGGGATCTTGGCTTCATGACACACTATCTGTAACCCCCGTAACTTGCCTGGGTTAGCAAAAAACCTCACTTACTGTGCTGTCTGGAGAAAATACACAATTCTCTAACAATGCTCAGGATCCCCTTCACACACATTGTTAGCCACTTTAACACTTGAATAGCAGGTTAGATGTAAGGATTCGCATTCTAATCAGCAATCTCTGACTGTCTGTGCTGATGTGTGCTATTGCAGACCAGAACACTGCACTTGCCTGAGGAAGACACAAGAGTGTTGAAAGCTCGCTTTTTTACTATCAAATAAATCGGTTGGATTAATAATTGGTGTTGCTAAATTCTTACTGAGTTCTTACCACCCCAATCCAACGCCGGCATCTTTACATCTTAACCCGGAGGCAGATTCTATTCAGTGGGGACGCAGGTTTTGGATCAAGAAACCCAAAAGAATGGGTCTCGCAAATGCAATTGCTAATTGATTGGGAGGCTAGGTCTGTCACATGGGGAGGCCAACAACACAAGGAGAGCAGGTAGGTAGAGTGTGGGTGTGAGGTGGGAGGGATTGCAATATAGGTCATTGTGTATTTCCAAGCATGGGCCAGAGACCAGTTGCGGTTTTGAGGAGGTGAGGTCAAGGAATCCCTACAGTATAGAAGGAGGCCATTTGGCCCATCAAACCTGCACTGACAACATCCCTAAGCCCTATACCTGTAATCTCATGTATTTACCCTGCTAATACTCCTGATACCAAGGGGCAATTTAATTTGACCAATAATCATAACCTGCACATCTTTGGATTGTGGAGGAAACTCGAATACCCAGAGGAAACCCACACAGACACGATGAGAACATGCAGACTTCAGACAGACAGACACCTGAGGTTGGAATTGAACCCAGGTCCCTGGTGCTGTGAGGTGGCAGTGCTAACCATTGTGCCACCCTACTACCCGTGCAGACATGATAATCTTTTCTCATGGTATTCGTTAAAATTCCAACTATGCCTACTTTTAACCTCTGGTGCTGCTGTGATTGCTGGAACTGCCAGCTGATCAGATTGGTTCATCCCACTGGGGAGTGGGTAGTGGGGAATCTGACCCTTGTTCCATTTACTCCACAGGCAGCATGTTGCTAATTGAGGGCAGGCTTTTTGTACTGACTTTCCTTCTGGAGGGATGAGCAGTCCACACACCTCTCCCCTCCCTTCTGTGAAATCCAGCCAACTATCTCTGAATTCATCTTCAACTTCCATTTAACTTTTTTAACAACATTAACTTACACTCAAATAGCACCTTTAACATGCTAAAACTAGCATGTCAATTCTGAGAACTAATGTGCAATCACTCAAAGAGAAGAACCTCCCTTCAAAATATGATAAAAAGTGTGTGTAAAAGGGGGATTATCTGCACTTCAACAACTATTATTGATTAAATCAAAATAACTACCTGAGTCTCTCTCTGCAAAGCAACAAGTAGCACCTTATTGCTCTAACTAACAGTGAACAGGTTAACTAAACTATTAACAAACTGAATAAAATACTATTCTAATGGAATGCTGCTGAGATCAATACAATTCCCATTTATTAACAAAAAATATATAATTTTTAGTTACTATCAAATTTCAATCAAGTTTGTCAACTTCTGGGACCTTTCTGTCTTCTTTGCTGATTCCTTCTGTTTTCTGTTACCTATTTGATTGAGATGAGGCTCTCTTTTAAAACATAATTTGGGTGGCATGATGGCACAGTGGTTAGCACTGCCATCTCATAGCACCAGGGACCTGGATTCGATATCTGGTTCGGGTACTGTCTATATGGACTTTGCACGTTCTCTCCATGTCTATGAGGGTTTTCTCCAGGTGCTCTAGTTTTCTCCCACAGTCCTAAGATGTGTGGATTGGGTTGATTGGCCATGCTAAATTGTCCCTTAATGTCAGGGGGAGTAGCTAAGGTAAATACCTGGGGTTAAGGGGATAGGCCCTGGGTGGGATTGTGGTTGGTGTAGACTCGATGGACCAAATGGCGTCCTTCTGCACTGTAGAGATTCTACAACAAAAGAAAATGTGGCTAGTACACTGGCAGCAAGTTGCTGTCCGTCTGTCTCTCTCTTTGTCTCTGCCTCGCTCTCAGAGAGCTGTGAAGTGTGGCAATCGCTGGCAGGCAGTTCTCTGGCAGTTTGGAGCTGGGAATTGTGGCTTCTATAACCCTGATGACTTCCCAAAACCCGCTCAATAGGATTGGTTTACAGGTCATCAAAACATCAAATTCAACTCTGATAGGTTGCTGCTATTCAAGTGCCTAGTTTAAACTAATTGGTTAAACTACAAAAACTTGTTCTGATTCAAATGCCTAAAGCCTGTTATCAAGGGAATTCTGCTGTTTTTGACCTTTGATACAATGTTTCAGTCGATGCTGTCTGTGTACTGCACACCTCCATCTCTTTTAACTTTCTAAGAATAACAAAACAAACCTACTTTTTTAAACAGACCATATAATGACTTATGTTCATAGCATTTTACAAGTTTTTCTTACAACTTTACAAACACTAACTTCACAACACAGCAGTGCTTTGAGTGGAATACTGCTCTATACTAACTGGCAATTTAAACAGTTTGGTTCTCAAGTCAGGTTGTATCATGCACATTTCCAGAGGGTCCAGGATCTCTGCTTGCTATAGTGGCGCACCCCTTATTCCAGCTGACTTCCAGACTTTGAGGGCATTTATTTACATGAGTATAGTTCATGCTTCCTGAAAACAATCCTTCTTGAAACTTCCATCCTTCCTTGATCAGTGCAAAGCCTTGGCTTAGGTCTTTTGTCCCAAGTTTCAGTTCTCCCTGCTGTAGAATGCAGGATAAGGTGGAGTCTAATCAGTAGCTCTGCACTGGGCCTGCCACTATCACAGACAAACAGTCCAGGCCAGGAAATCCTAACAGTTTTGGGCTCTGGGTGCACTACTCCTATCTGACATTGAACGGGAGAAGGCGGGTGGTGCAGAGAAACCTGTTGTAAGCTATGAACTGTAGCCTGCTGGCTAATGGTTTGTTTGCTTTTGAAACTTACAGCAGTTGAAATGACAATGGTTCATCTGATCAACATTAGCTGGAGATAATGTAAACTACCGATAATTTGATTTAACTTGAATTCAAAGGCTACATGGCTTTGACCCAGACAACCTGACTACAGTCTTTTTGCCTACAGAAATAATGAGCTTTCTTTAGAGATAACAAAATAACTGAGTCCAATTTTTAAATCACTTTTACTTTTAGTATAAATACTCAAAAATAACAGAATACAAAAATCGCCATCCTCTTATCCTTATGGCAGCCTAATCTCATTAAGCACTTGTTTAGTGGTGTCGCTTTTTGATAAGGGAGTATTTGATCAGAGAATACAGGCTACATTCATTTCAGCAAATTAGTCATGTTTTAAAACAGATTCCTTGCCTTCAAATATTTCCAATTTATGTAAATTACCCAGGGACACATCTGTCGAGTATCTGTAGATCTCTTTTGAGCTAGATCCCTCTTTTCGGAACATCATACTTTACCAAACAATTACGTGACATTCACAAACTCAGAAATGCTATTTACAATAACTCCCATCAAGAATATTAATAAATATTATGAACAGCAGGGGTCTGAGGTCTGATCCCTCGGGAATTGTACCGGTCACAGCTGCTCAATTAGAACTCTTACCAATGCTAACTACTCTCTGTTTCCTATCATTTAGTCAATTCATTGTCCAGTTGACAACTTCCTCTTTGATCCCCTGGGTTTTTGCTTTAATATTTTTAATATCTTCTGAGGAATCTCATCCAGAACTGTCTGCTGTACGTTTGAGAGAGGGATAAACTCTCCCTCAGCCATCAGATAGTTTTCTCGCTAGTCAAGAAGACAGTTCTGTCAACCTGTACATCTCAGAATCAAAAAATGAAAGGAGACCATTCCTACTTCCTTCATCCAGAACGATCCTATCACCTCGTCTTGAATCCAGCTGTTTTTTAAATGGTTCCAGTTACTGCATTCACTTCCCTACTTAGAAATCTTTTCCTTGTGTGAAGAAACACCTACTAACATCAGTACTAAATTTGTTTCACTGGTTTGAAGTTGTGTTCCTTTGTTTTAGAGTCTTAAGTTTACTCAAATGGTGTTCTGATTTATCTTTTCCGTATTAGTGACTGTTTCCCGCACCTCTTTAAAATCAGCTTCTTTCAAGATTGAAGAGCCCAAGTTTCTCCAGTTTTTCCTCATAACTCCAGTCTTTCAGCACCAGGAATTAATCCCATTCTCCTTAATTCTCTGTCCTTCCTCCAAGAGATTTGAGACTTAGAGATGAGAACTGAACTCAGTATTCAAGGTGTGAGAACTGTACAGTTTGTGCAGATCTGCTTTCTCCATGTCATTCACCACTCTGTTTTTGATGGTTGCTGCTTCACACTGACTGAACATGTTGACAGATAAGCGTGCTAAAATATGCAGATGTTTCAACTTTACCTAGCCTTTTCAACCTTCACAAAGCTCTTGTCATCTGTTTTTACTTGATATGTGTCGTGCTTTAGGCTTGTCTGTAATAAACATCATTTTCTTATCCTCAGATAGTAAGAAGGACAAAGGGTGAGATTTGTGAGGCTCATCATGTGAGAGGCAATGATGCATTAGAGGGTTCAGAACATTGGAAATAAAACAGCATGGCTTCCAATTTCAAGGTGATTGACAAAATAAACATAGGCAATTACAAGCTCATTGGTGAAAGTCAATGCCAGATAAAGTAGTCAAGCAGGTTTTTAGGAGTAATATTGAAGATATGATCCTTGCAAACAGCAGCTGATGTGAATCTGGAAGGGGATGATCCTGGTTGCCCAGTTCCATTAAGGTTTTTCAAGAAGTGACACATCAAATTAATCGCAAAGCTCTGCAGTGTGGTATACCAATCCTTCCAAAATCTTCAAGGATATTTTGAAAAATTGGTAATTGAACTTCAAGTGGTGATTCTGGACAAGATTGATAAGTTTTTTTTTGTGGGGAGGGAGATTGCTTTACATGCAGATCTAAATTGACCAGCCATTGCAAGAGCTAAGAAGGGCAGAGGGATGCCTGATCTCTGGGTCCTTACTCTGGCTGAGGAAGAAACACTTCATGTTGCTGGGAATCCAGATGACAGCAAGACTGGAGTGGAAAAGCATCAGAGTGAAAGTGGATGCAACAGCTATATTGGCCATGTGAGGAACAGTGCTGTGCTCTTAGATTCTGTGGAAATTTAATGTCTTTCTTTTTGCTCCTCCCCTTCCCCTTTTGCTCCTCCTGTTTTCGAAGAAAATGAGACCCATAGTTATTCTATCAAGTAGAATACATGGGCAGCACAGTTGCCAGGGGTTAGCACTGATGCCTCACAGTGCCAGTGACCTGTGATTAATTCCAGCTTTGAGTAACTATTTGTGTGGAGTTTGTACATTCTGTCCGTGTCTGCATGGGTTTCCTCTAGGTGCTTGGGTTTCCTCCCACTATTCAAAGATGTGCAGGTTAGATTGATTGCCCGTGCTAAATTGCCCCTCACTTTCTAAAGATGTCTAGGTTAAGGAATTAGTGGTGTAAATATGTGGAGTTATGGGAATCAGGCCTGAGTGATATGCTCTGTCGGAGAGTCAGTGTAGACTCGATGAGTCAAAAAGCCTCCTTCTGCATTGTGGAGATTCTATTATTCTAAGTAAACTGACTATGTGGAAAGGGTGGACAGTGATATGAAAACCTGTGTGTCCATGGGTATTATCCATACGGCTACTGAGCAGTGAGGTTTTCCACTCCTCCTATTGTTTAGTCCCAAAACTCCACATTGGCTTCCTGCCACTTAGATCTGCACACCTGTCAGATTGAAGATTTTGGACATGGCTAGTCACATTGTGACTTCTGATTTGCAATGTGTGGCCCTCCAACCTCCAATGTCACCTCTGAATTTATCCCCATCACCTTTGACCCTCTTAACATCACAATGTGCCTTCTCTCTGTCCTCTATAACCTGTGAAGCTCCTGTCATCAAAGAAATTGACATGCCACCTCTCTCCCCTGAATCTACCCCCATGCTTGTTGAGATTCACCTTCTGATAACCCTTCCTGTATCATCCTTAGAGTTTCCATTAGATCTTGTGATCCAACTGATGAGACCTTTTAATGTCCCCTCCTCAGACTGGACATGCCCCCTACCAAATTAAACTCCCTCAAGACTGTGAGTGTTTGCACTGCCAGCCAGCACCCTGGCTTTGACCCATAGGATTGACATGTGGACAGTAATCCTCATTTAGTTTATTTTGCACTGATTACTCCCGCCACCCTCTAACCAAAACGAAAATGTCAGGTCCGCCACACTGCACATTTCCATGCCCAGACCCCTCCTGCTATCCTCCCTCAGACCCTCCTCCACTCTGCCAGTTCAGTCGGCATCGTACTCCTTGTAGAATAGGAATGCCAAATGGGAATTTCCTCAGTGGCTCAGTATAATTGCATCTCAGTCTTGTGTTCAACTAAGTTGTACAAACCAGAAGATCACCAGATTTCTGTCCTGAGTTGGATTTCAGTTGAGGCAACAGCATTTAGCTGTGGGCACTTCTAGCTTAGGTAGGGAACATTTTTTTTAAAAATCAGTAGCTGTGTTCACTTCAGATTGCCATGAGGTAAACCTGCTGGAAAGTTTATATGTGGAATTCATGTCATGGTTAGCTTAAATTGTGATGTCAGCCATGGCTGAATAGATTGTTAACAATCACTGTCAAACTTCACACATAAGGAATGGCCAATTGGACAAAATAATGGTGGATTAAAAAATACCCCCAAGATTGTAATGCAGCATGAGTCAATCCTGGGCAAACAAGGGGCACAGAACTGAAAACAATTCAGATTGTAGCAGGGACAGGCTGAATAAAGTGGATTTTATATTTATGTATAACAAAGGAGTCTGATAAAATATTACAAAACTCCCAAAGTAGGGATTCATTTCTTAAACCTAGCTTGTGATGTTAAACTCTTATCACTTTTGATGACCTTGAGTGGCAAAGATACTTAGACAATTAATTAACTTTCTGTTCTGTGAAGCTTGATTCGTAACACAGCCTTGTAGTGTCTATAAAGATATTAGTCACTACATGACATAATTGGAGAAGTATGTCAGAATCCATGAGAAAGTCTGGAATGCCGGCTTTTCACTTAGCTGGAGAGGGCATGCATCATCTAATGTCCCATGTTGACCTTAAGCTGAGTTGTCCTTCCTGAGTGAGCCGGATTGGATTCTGCTTCCCTCTGTCTGTTTTCCTGTGTGTGTTTCCAGCCTCCAGGGACCAGGTCTGTCTGTTAGCATCCAAGGATGGGAAGCCTCTGGTTGCAATTAGCGTATTCCCGATTATGATACATGGCATGGAGCTCACTAGGGATATTAGGGTCTTCCAGAATAACAGAGCAATGGGAAATGTGGGAACACTATCAATAGTTTGTTCTGCCAAAGTGAAATTCTAAGAAAGATCTATTAATCCTCGTTGTGCTATGAACCCTCTCGGTTAAAGTTTCCACTGAGACATAAGTGAATAAGGGCTAATAGAAGTATTACAATTCTGCAAGCATCAATATATTGATTTTCTCATCGCGTTTGTGACTTTTACTCCTCAAAATGTGCTTGATCCTCACTGAAATGCAGCTGTCATTGGCAAATTAGCCGTGGGGACTCTTTTTCTTGCTTTCACGACTACATTTTTGGGCTTTTATGGCAGACTGAGGTTTTCCTTATCTCTGGATAGTTATCAGAATTGGGGAATTTGTCAAGAAAACCCTGAAACTCAGTTTGGCAGGAAATGATGACTTGCATTAATGTGACAGGAGCAAGTCGCCGACTCTCGATGCTAGCTAATTGTCGTATTGTGATTTGTGGAAGAAAAACATTATCCACTGCTTTACAAGGGTAGATTAACTATTTGTATGACTTTAATAATGATATGTGTGATTTTGCTAATTGGGTTTGCATTATGTAGATGAAAAATGGACATCAATGTCCCACATTTAGAAAGATAAGATTTAGTTGGGTCCAGCTCTATTACTGCACCCAGCATATTCCTGAACTTAGGCTTCCTTCTACTTGGTGGCATGGTGGCACAGTGGTTAGCACTGCTGCTTCACAGCACCAGAAACCCAAGTTTGATTCCTGACTTGGATTACTGTCAGTGTGGGCTTTGCATGCTTTTGCTAGGTGTACTAGTTAAGTGCACTGGACATGCTAAATTGCCCCTAAGTGTACTCAAAGGGGCACTGGAGTTGGTGCATAGAAGATTTTCATAGTAACTTCATAGCAGTGTTAACGTAAGACCACATGTGACACTAATAAATAAACTTAAAGTTGAACTTGCCCAGCAGAAACATGTTGCTGTCTGCATAGCTGCTCAGCTGTCAGCTACAAGAAAATGCCATCTCACCATCCACCTCACCACTAAGGCGGCCTAAGTGGTGTGAAATTGCTGTGTTTGTAAGGTAGACACATGGTAAGTTAAAATTTGTTTATTCCAATCTATATAACAACATGATTATTTTTAACTACTCACAAAAAGCAAATCAGATACTGAAAATGAGCTTTACAATTGTGGAATTTTGTTCCTTCAATTTTGACATGTGAACAGATTTTTTTAAACAAAATATTATTTCTAATTTTTTTTGAACTTTTCTTTTCAATCTGGTTATCTCTCTGAATTTTTTTTCTCTTCGCTCTTTCTATTTATGTATCTGATTTGATATTGAGTTTGTCCATTCCAACATATATCTCCTTCTCAGTCTTTGTGCTATTCATTTCACAGCACTTTAATCTGATTGATTGAAGAACAATAGGAACTTTACAACTTCGCTTGGCTGAGCCTTGTAAAATCCCCCCCACCTCGAAGCCCTCAGTGAATTCCATTCTGTGAGCCTGTCCCTCCCCAATTCCAGGGTAGGCAAAATGGTAAAGAACCATAGAACCATAGAATCCTACAGTGCAGAAAGAGGCCCTTCGGCTCATCAAATCTGCACCAAATACAATTCCAGCAAGGCACTATTCCCATATCCCTACATATTATACCCACTAATCCCTCTAATCTACACATCCTTGGACACTAAAATTCCAACATAGTTGCTGACCTATTCACTTAGATTCCAGATACCCAGTTTCCCTCACGACCCAAACTGTTAGCAGCTTATACTGTCAGTAACTTGGACAAAACATAAAAATGTGACAGGACAAGTCAAACTAATTGTAGAAAATAATGGATGCCAGAGTATAATTTTAACTGCCTGAAGCCCAAATACACAAATTGATAGTAGAGCAACAAATGCAACATTGGAAGATTCTGGCCTTTTGAATTGAAGACAAAGAGATTGGCTAAGAGATGTGAGGGTTGATAAATTGTAGTGAAATGGGAGCGAAGACCAACATGTTCCTATCATTAAAGGATACATCAAAGGGCAGCAATAGAAGTGACTTATTTAGTGGGTGATTGATCCTCTTAACTGGCCTAATAATATTATAGTCATTTTACAGTTGTTATTCCAACAGTGTCAAAATGTTCCCACCCAATGTTGAGAGAGCAGTGAGCTACCTTCTTGAATTGCTGCAGTCCATGTGATGTGGGCTGACCCATAATGCTGTTGGAAGGGGAATTCCAGGATGTTGACCCAGTATCTGCAAAGGAATGGTGATATATTTCCAAGTCAGGCTGGTGAGTGATTGAAGGGGGACTTGCAGATGATAGTGTTCCTATGTATCGGCTACTGTTGTCCTTCTAGATGGAAGTGGTCATGGGGTTTGGAAGGTGCTATCTAAGGATCTTTGGTGAATTGCTGCATTGCATCTTGTAGATAGCACATACTGTTGTTATTGAGCGTTGGTGGTGGAGGGAATGGATGTTTAAGGATATGACGCCAATCAAACAGATTACTTTGTCCTGGATGGTGTCAAGTTCTTGAGTGTTCTTGGAGCTGCACCCATTCAGGCAAGTGGAAAGTATTTTATCATATTCCGGACTTGTGCTTTGTCGATGGTGGATAGTCTTTGGGGAGTCAGGAGAGTTCCTGGCTGCAGCATTTCTAGCCTCTGGCCTATTCTTATAGCCACTATGTTTATGTGGCATGTCTAGTTGAGTTTCTGGTCAATGGTAACCCCAAGAATATTGTGGGGGATTCAGTGATGGTAACATCATTGAATGTGATTAGGATGTCTGTTATAGATGATGGTCATTGCCTGGCATTTGTGTGGTGTAAAGTTACTTGTTACTTCAGTCTCTCCATCCAACTGTGGTTCCTCGTCAATATTACCATTCTAGAAAGTCTCCTCTTCCAAAGCCTTGATATCTTCCTAAAATGTATGCATTATTATTACCAGAAATAGTTGGAATTATTCATACATGCATGAGGGGATTTTCTGGCCTCCCCATGGCATGCTTCTCGCAGTGGGAGGCAGCATACCATGTGCTGGCAGCAGGATTTTCGGCTTCCGCCTCTTTTAATGGGATTTCCCATTGACTATTCCCCAGACTGTCTGGAAACCTTTGGCAGAGGTGTGCTGTGAGCAGGAGCAAAAGATTCTGTGGGTGTGAAGAGCTGGAAAGTCCCAGCCATATTCTCAGTGAATCACCTTGTGTATTTTAATGCACAGTAAATTCCAGGTGGTAATGACTTTAATATCATATACCCAAGTGTGGGAAACAGACGAATTGTCACATTTCACCAAGCTATTGCGAATTGTTGTCAGTATATGAAAGATAGCACGTAAGTACATAATACAGTTACTCACTGTTCTAAAAGGTATGCCTCCAATGCTTTTTTTTTGCTTGGTGAGTTTATAATCTTCATTGCAAATCAATGAAAGGTATTCTTCCAAGTTATTTTATTATTTCATGGGATCTGGGGATCACTGGCAAGGGTAGCATTTGCTGTCCATTTCTAATTGACATTGAACTGAATAGCTTGTTAGACCATTTCAGAGGGTGGCTAAGAGTCAACCTGTGGATCTGGAGTCGTATGTAGGACAGACCAGGTAAGGACGGCAGATGTCCTTCTCTGAAAGACATGAACAAAGATGAGTTTATAATGATAATTTCATGATCACTATTATTGAGAATAAGTTTATATTCCAGATTTTATTAACTGAGTTCATATTCTGTCAGCTGCCATGGAAGGATTTGAACCTATGTCCCCAGAGCATTTGCCTGGGCCTTGGGATTACTCATTGAGTGAGTGATATTACCATGTCACCACTACCTCACGATAAGGAAACCAGGATTCAAAAAAGCTCAAAGGGCAACCAATGGAACTCACATAGTGATATATGTTCCCTCTATCAATCGAAGATGATACATAGGTAGAAAGCATTATAGCCATGAAAGTAAATGGCAGTTACAAAATGACAACAAGCTGTTCAACCCAATTAGCCCATGTTGTGTTTAACAAGAACTCTGCGAGCTTTTTTCTATAAAGTCATCATGCTTTTCCCATGCCTTTAAGCCTTGTTCCTTCAACAACTGATTTAAACTTATTCTGAATAATATATTCTTAGGCTGGAATATTACCATCCCACTGCAGTCAACGGAGATTTGGCTGGCTGCCAAATTCTCCGACTTTGCTGCAGTGAGAACATGGCATGAACAGAAGGTAAGATTACGCCTTTAGTCTTTAATCACTAAGCCACATTCCACAGTCTCACGATTCTCTTTTGGAAATGCTCCTCCTGCTCTCTCTGTTTCAAATTTCTCACATTCAGGCAGAGAACTAAAAGGATTCACAGTCAGGGGGCAATGAGGCAGTGGTCGTTCTGCCCATAGATTTGGGGCAGCATTGCAAAGGAAAATCCAAACCTTTACATCAACTGGTTGGAATGATCCGCTAGATAATATTTATGTCAGAATTCACAAACCAGCTTGCACTAAGATCAGTGAAGTTGTGTGGGACAGATGTAGACTAACCTATGCCAACAGAATAATTTGGAAGAAAGCCAAGATTCAATATGTTATGTTTCCTGGAGGCTGAAAACATTGTAGAGAAATGAAGCTTTCCCATGCAAGTTAGCCATTGGTTCGGGATGCAGAGCATCCAGCAATAGCAAACACTCGGGAGTTCTGGATCTGCTCCCACGCAGCCTGTTTTAGTAATGTTCCCTATGACTTTTAATGGAAACAGTCTGAGGCACCAATATTTTTACAAACTTTTTTTGCAACATAAAGCAGGTACTGTATATGAATAAAGGATACTTCCTTCCCCAGTAATTCCCATCTGTACTCCCTGAGAAACATTTCTGGTCATTTTGAACTTTGCCTGGACTCCTCCGGGGGATTCATAGAGAGAGTTTGTGGACATTTATGTTGAGAGGAGCAGATGTTAGTAACTTTAAAACCCTGTAGTGTTTTCTGAACCCTTGCAGAAAGTTACTGCTGATTTGATACTTTAGTACATTGGAATGCTGCCAATTTTAGTCCGATTTGGAAAGGAAAATGTAGATTTTTTTTTAAGAACAGACATGGAGATGGGGATGTGGGGAATGGAGTTTATTTCTTTGCAAGTTACAAGAACAACATACAGCACATTTGATCTAAACCTCTCATGGAAACTCATATTTGTATTATTTAACAGAAATTGACACCAAGGATGTTAAGTCTCCTCAAGTCTCTTCTCAATTCATGGTGTTGCTGTAGTTTCAAAAATCACACTGCTGATGAACCCATTAAGGCCATGCCATAGTCCCTTTAATTAAAACAATCCTCCTTTGACGAATAGATGCATTGCGCTGCCCTCCCTTCCTAATTCCGAGGGAAACCCGGAGGCGGGATGATAATTGGTTTGCTTTGGGAAAGAGCAATGGCCAAGAGTGCAATTTAATTGGTTGGGTTTCTGACCTGATAATGACCCTGCCATTGTGGCGGGGGCTTAGCCAAGATAATTCTGTCCCAAGTCACGTAAGGAAGTGACCAGAAGCTTGGGTCAAACTGTCTGATTTTAAAGAGTTTCTCAAAGGAGAGAGAGAGAAATGAGGGATAAATATCTAGACAGAAAATTCCAGAGCTTAGAGTGGGGACAGCTGAAGGAATGGTGCAAATTGTTGAGAGGATGTTGGTTACAGAATAGTGTCCCTTACAGGAGTCCTTGCAGTCTTTAGCATGTTAATAGCAAGTCTTTATTAACTACTTGCAACTATATACATATATACAGTAAAAGGCACAGGCAAGAAATTTTCCATATTATTGACATTAGGCTGACTAGTTTATAATTCCCTGTTTTCTCTCTACCTCCCTTTTTAATTAGTGGGATTACATTTACTACCCTCCAATCTGCAGGAACTGCTTCAGAGTTGATAGAATCCTGGAAGATGACACCCATTATTTTTAGGCCCACTTCCTGAAGTATTCTGGGATGTAGAATATTAGCCTTGGGGATTTATCCATCTTCAGTTCCATCAATTTCCCCAACACTCTTTCTCTACAAATTTAGTTTCCTTCCATTCCTCTCACTCACTAGTCCTGTGTTCTCCAACATTTCTGGGATGTTATTTGTGCCCTCCTTTGTGAAGACTGAAGTAGGTATCTAATTGGTCAACAATTTCATTGTTCCCTATTATAAATTTTCCTATTTCTGACTGTAAGATTGATGAAGATATTTGTCTTCATCAATCTTTTTCTCTTCACATATCTATAGAAAATTTAATAGCCTTTGTTCTCCCTGCAAGCTTACTCTCATACTCTGTTTTTCCCTTCTTAATCTTAATCCCTTCTTTGCTGAATTCTAAACTGCTCCTACTCCTCAAGTTTTTTTTCTGGCCAGTTTGTATTCCTCTTCCGTGGATCTAATACTGTCCCTAATCTCCCTTGTAAGCAATGGCTTGGTCACCTTTCCCATTTTATTTTGGTGCTAGACAGGAATGAACAATTGTTGCAGTTCACCTATACGCTCTTTGAATTTTTACTATTGCCAATCCACTGTCATCCCTTTAAGTAACATTTCCCAATCCATCATAGCCAACTCTTGCCTCATATGCTCATAGTCTCTTTTATTAAGATTCAGGAACCTAGTCTCAGAATTAACTACATCATTCTCCACTTGACAAAGAATTTTATCATATTGTGATCGCTTATTCCTAAGGGGCCTCACAACTAGTTCGTCAATTATTCCTTTCTCATTAGACAACATCTACTCTAGGATGGCTTGTTTTTGAGTTGGTTCCTCAACATATTGGTCCTGTAAATCATCCTGTATACAGTCCAAGAATTCCTCCTAAATTGTGACTAATTTGATTTGCCCTTCGTTATCAGATTAAAGTAACCCACAAGTACAAATGTTCCTTTATAGCATGCATCTCTAATTTCCTGTTTAATGCCATTCCCAATATCAGCACTGTAGTTTGGTGGTCTAAATACAACCCTCACTAATGTTTTTTATCCCTGACTGCTTCTAGCTCTACCCATACAGATTCCACAGTGTCAGAGCTAATATTTTCCCTCACTATTATGTTAATTTATTCTTTAACCTGCAAAGTAGTTCCATTACCTTCTCCTTTTTGTCTGTCCTTCCAAAATACTGAATGTGGATGTTCAATTCCCATCTTAGGTGACCCTGCAGCCATGTCTTCGCAATCCCAATTATGTCATACCCATTTGCACATATTTGTGTCATTAATTCATCTGCTGTAGGTAACCCACAGGAGGAACTCAATGAGAGCTTCAGGAAAATGCTGATCAAGTCAGTGCATTGGCTGGTCTGTCAGAGAGACTGCTGTCACCATCTAGGAGAATGGAGACATTTGACCCTATCTTGGCACAGGGCTTCGCACAGAACTTAGAGCCCATCTTTTCTATCAGGTAAGCTCTACGGCAGCATTTACAGACTCAGTCATGATGCAGAATTTGGCAGTTGATGAGTTAGCTTTCATTCCAGAACAAGTGGTAGTCAGTCTCTCAGCTGTGTAGTTGTAGTTCAGACTGAGGTCATGAAATCTTTGCTGACTCATGCTACTGCCAACATGGCCACAGATCTCAGTGCTCAAAGGGACAGGCAGGATCTCATAACAATCCCTTTGCTAACAGATTACTAGAATTATTGAAGTGTAGCCAGGGGGAGTGCGAGTGACTTGTGCTGTATGAACCTGCGGTCCTCCCTCAGAATGACAGCATTCCAACAGCACCCTTGTTGCCAGCCAGTATTGCCCAGAGTTGTTTGGGGTCATCCTGCCAAGTCGTTTGCAATGTCCCCCATTGAAAGTTTCACCAATCATGCTTCAGACACTGGGGTAGCAATGCACAGGAGTACTTGGCAGCCATAGACATCTGCAAGACAGGGACCAGGATCTGCGTTAGGGTACATTCAGTTTTGTGTGGATTATTAGCTGTGATAGTGGGTAAAGTTGTTATGGTGACTTTTCGTTTGGTGACTTTTATCTCAGGATTTTGACGAAGAGGTTCTTTGATAGGATACAGTGATTGGATTGTGGACAATTAGGTGGGCACTGTGTAGAAATGGTAGTGATGGGATGATGTCTTCAAGGACCCAGAGTCTCAATAGCTGCTGATGGGGTGAAGGGGTCCCAGAAGGCTTCTTCTTGTTTTCAGCTCATCCTCCCAAGGTGGCCCGTGGTAAATCTAGTAACAAGGGTTGCACCCTCATCAGAATGGCGCAATAGACTCCCACAAACCTGGGTACCCATTCTGGCGAGAATTGGAGAGCTCCCTGAATACTTCAGGCAATGGGACCATTGCTTCAGGACTTTGCTGACTTGATATTCTCAATGCTCCATTACTCTTGTAACAGATACATTCGCTGGAATTCTACCGTCCCACCCACCACAGAATTGGAGCATGCGAGGGATGCACAATGGAAATGTCCGTTGTCCTCGGGTGGGATTTTCTGGTCTCACTTGAACGAGGCCATAAAATCCCACTAATCGTCTTGGTGTGTGTAATAATCTTTACTGAGACCAGTCTTCCATCACCATCGCTCTGTTTACAATGTGGTCAAAGTACCGCTCAATGGCTAAAAAAGACAGTCAGTGGCAAAGTCTTTTGACTATCAGCCTGAGTGGAGCCAGCTGGTTTCAAACCCCTCCCCTACTGAGTGATCCTCCATTTGCCTTACAGGGGAGATCATATTGTACGAGGCCTGTGGGGAGATTTATTGACGACTTTGGTGACCATCATAAACACTGTGGTTTAGTGGCAGAATGGAATCATTAACCAGGTGTATGGTCTGTATCCCTTGTCACCAAGTAGCTAGTGTTTGTTGCGTTGTGTAATGATGGCAGGAACAGTGAGCCAATTCAGAACGAAGGCATTCATGCTCATGGTCACACACACATATTTAATTGCAATTCCTATGGTTCCTGAATCTCTCCCTGTGAGACTCTCTTTTATTGGCTCTGTATTCCAGTATGGTTGAGAATCTCACTATCCGTGAAGAGCTGGTTGCACACCCATCCTGATTCACTCTGTTTGGAGAGAAGATGATGAAGTCTCATTTGCTGATTTACAGAGCGTCTATCATATCCATGATACAGCAATGGATGGAAAACTGCGGTATGTTGGCAGTGTTGCCTATTCCAACATGGATAAGATCTGCCTGCTTAGACATTTAGTGTGATAGCCACTGCAATGCTGTTCCTGCTGAAGGAGAAGGATCAATTCAGTGACTGCCTCCTTGTTCCACTACAAGCCCCTGTCTTCTGGCTGCAACAGATAGAGAAGCTGGCCCTGAAGATGTTTGGTGGGTTGGATTTTCCTTTTTATTCTTCTTTCTCTCTGCACAATTTGCCCTGTCTGCAACCTGAGTTCCTTTTTCAGTAGGTGCTGTGAATATTATTTAAAGCTGATTATCTGTTGACAGGGCAGAAAACTCCTCTACCCTCCCTGTCAGGATGTAGCAACATTCTCTTAAAAGATCAACAAATCAGTAGAAGTCCTTTGGTAACATAATATAGTATCTCCATAAACTCTGCAACAGCAGAAGTCAAAATCCCCTCACCTGCAAGTTGGATAGCTGGTTTTTAAATAATGCTGAATGGGAAGTGAATGGTGGTGGGTTTGGTTACTGGGGGTATGAGTGCTTCATGCAGTTAAACCCAAGATCAGCTGAGAATGTTTATGTGGAGGTATTAACTGGACCTAAGTGGTCCAAATTGATGAAAATGTCTATCTATTGGCTGATTTTGTGCGAAATTAACCTCAGTCTTAACCTTTGTTCTAGCTGTCAGATGGCACAGTGGCATGGTGGTTATTAGCACTGCTGCTTCACAGTGCCAAGGACCTGGGTTTGATTCCTGGTCATTGTCTGCACAGAATCTGCACGTTCTCCCTGTATCTGCATGGGTTTCCTCTTGGGACTCTGGTTTCCTCCCACAGTCTGAAAGATGTGCTTAGTCAATTAGCATTGACCATGCTAAATTCTTCCTCAGTGTAGCCGAACAGGCATTGGAGTGTGGCGACTAGGGGATTTTCACAGCAGCTTCATTACAGTGTTAATGTAAGCCTGCTTGTGACACTAATAAATACATTTAAAAATCTTCAATTAACAAGCTGTGCACATTTCAGCACAAACTGAGTTTAAATTGTTCATCACAATTATACTACAAAAGAATGTCTGTTGGGAGAATTTAAAATGTCACATTAGTACTTCCCCAAAATTGGGTTTTGTTGGCGACAGAATATTAACCTGACAGGGAGATGTTGGGAAAGTGTCAAAGGAACATTCCTTCGTATCTAATCCACAAGATAACTGAATGTTCAATACAGAATTAGTGCAAAATGTAAGCTTTGACCACTGTTGCACCTCATATTAGGGAAAACTATATTACCTTCTTCAAGAGATAAACACCAAGTAATCTGGAAAGACTTTGACAATTTGTGTTGTGCTCTTTGATACTGAAGGAACAAGTTATTACCCATCTTACTGTCACTGCTTTTTAAATTGAACGACTTGTGTTCAATGATCTTGTATCTGAGTGTGATACCATCTTTCTGCGTAACTGGAGTGCTTACTGTACCTGGAATGTTCATATATTTTTTTTTTCAGTTTATTTCTCATGGTTACCAGGGATACCCTGCAGTCACATTAGGAGATACTTATAGATTATGTAGCAAGAGTCTGATGTATTGTCCCGAATATTTACAGGATATTGTGGAGGGAGACTTGTGGCTGGTGGGAACTACTTTGTCTTTGGGAAATTGAGCTGTAAAATCAGCTTTTCCACTGGCCCTACCGAATTTAATGGTGGCAACTGATTAACATCTTTAAAACCTCCATTGCTCCCAGTGAAAAGCAGCTAAATTGAGATGCTGGCAGGTAGCTACATCTCTGACTACAGACGACAGACTGCAGCCAAAGGGCAGAAAGAAGGGGGAGTGGGTGGTTGGGCAGGGTAGGGGGAGGGGCTGCACTGAACCAGAAAGTCAAGGTGGAGAGGGGGTGGGTACTAAAGACCGGCGAGGTTAAAAGGATTAGTGAAATTGGCGGAGGGGAGGATCAAAGGGTGAAGAGGTCAGTTGGATGAGGGAAGATCAGAGAAGCAGTATGGAAGCTTGGAAGGGGATTGAATTCGTTGATAAGGGAACGGAGGCTGCAGCCAGGAAGCGCGTGGAAGGGGGTGAGTGTTTGTAAAGGTCTTGGGGGTGGGGAAGTTGTGGGTGGGTAATTGGGGTGACATAGCTCAGAGAGTGAGAGATTAAAAAGGTTAGGTATGTAGGAGGTTGCTGCGTGGCAGGATGAGGAGCTCCAACTGAGGGTGAGGTACCAATCACATGAGTGGCTAGTCTCTGAGGAGGTGATGGGGAGTGAGGGGGGGTGGGGAAGCAGGGAATGGTGCAAGGGAGATCTCCCTTGTCATCTAACTGCTGGATCCAACTGTCTTTACCTTCTGTTAGCTAGTGGATTCCTCCAGACTCTGGAAACCCCAGCCCAGCCAGGTTACAAAAATGAAGAAAACGCATGAGGCATTGGCTCTCATTAAAAATGCTTATTTTAGCTAGATTCCCAGAGCTAGTCTCCTAGAGCAGACTGGCCATGTGGTCCCTTCCTGTCTTTATTAAAAATGGAAGTGAGCAAGTTCAAGGTGGGTTGACTGGGCCTATACTCGTTGGAGTTTAGAAGGCTGATGGGGGATCTTATAGAGATTTACAAGATCATGAAGGGGTACATAGGACAGGGGTAGAGAGACTCTTTCCACTTAGAAAGGAAACCAGAACTAGAGAGCACAGCCTCAAAATAAGTGGGAGGAGGGGGGACAGTTTACAACAGAGTTGAGGAGGAACTTCTTCTCTCAGATGGTAGTGAAACTCTGGGATTCTCTGCCCATTGAAGTGGTAGAGGCTATCTCGTTGAATATGTTTAAGTCATGGATAGATAGATTTCTGATAGATAAGGAATTAAGGGTTATGGGGAACAGGCGGGTAAGTGGAACTGATCAACTTCAGATCAGCCACGATCTTACTGAATGATGGGGCAGGCTCGAAAGGCTAGATGCTCTACTCCTGCTCCTATTTCTTATGTTCTTATGAGTTTGGGTTGTAGATTTTTATTTTTAACGTCCCACTTTATCCAAACCCACCTATTTCCTGGAGTTTATCATTCACTGCATTGTCTATCTATTCTTGAGGAATATTCACCATTTCACAGTAGAAGGGGTGCTCAAAAGGCTGGGGTTAATGTCTGGCCTGTGCAGTCCTGTTTATTTTGCTTGTTAGCGCTGCTCAGGGAGTACAATGAACTAAAAGATGTGCTCCTTCCTGCACTGATGATGTTCAGATATAAATAGGATTATCCATGTAGTCAAACCTTTCCTTTCAAGGCAATTTGCTTTCAAGACATGCCAGATTATTTTGCTTGCCTGTTACTTCTATTGTCTCCAGTAATGTGAAGGGTGGAGCACAGATGAGTTTAATATTTCCAACAGGATGGGAAAGTAATATTGAATTGAACAGAATCTAGCTAAAATAAGGATATTTCCCCTCCCTTGGGCAAAATAAGAATATACATTTAAAGTGAATCTGACAGTTCCGAATCACAGCTCAGTGATATTCGATTTTAGTAAAAACTTAACCTGAAATCTGTATTGGTATTCTTGCCATTAGAATCTTCTTGATAATGCACTTCTTCAATATAACATGATTTCATTATTTCACCTTCTAAATATTAACAGCTTAGTACCATTGATACCCTGCACTGATTCTACTTGACATTGCAGTCAGTTGATATTCCATCAGCAGGCAAAGGTAGGAATAGGCAACAGCAATTTAGTCCATCCAGCTCTCTGAGTTGGACCCCACAGCAAGTGGTCCACATTGGGTCAGTTTGCTGCAAGTGTTTGGGTTGTTGGTGTAGTTATATTGCTCTACAAGAGTGGCGTACAATAGTGCGTGGCTTTTTCTATCATCAAGATTAAGGTTAAAGCATCAACTCTGACTAAAGGTCACACACCTTTGCAGACAAATTATCTGGTAAATATTAAGTTGTTCTGTCCAAAGTTGTTGATTGAGAATTTGTAAGGTTTTGCGTTTTAGTTCACTGCTTTTAGTTCTGACGTTTTCATTATGACTGTAAAAGCTGTGTCAGTTGGTTTTTAAACTTCACTTAGTGAGTTTGTTGCTTCCTGCGGGAAAGCTAGAAAATTATTCTCAGTTAGATTTGGTCATTTGCAAACGTGGCTTTCAATTTGATTCATCCTGAATTGGAACGGTTTTATCCTGCCAGCCTACCTGTTCATAGAAACTCTCTGTCAGGAATCGGGGAGGAGCGATTGTCAATTCATCAATCAATAAACAGATAAGGGCTGGCATCAAAGCAGGAGGAAAGTGAAAAGAGTTCTCTGTATACAGGGCCCTTCATCATGAGTACTCACTTCCCCTTTGCTGGTAATTCCAAATGTACGCCTTCAGGATAGGCTGGACAGGATGCAAAACGGTGTAAGCGTTCTGCATATGTTCAGAGATGCACTGTTGATCATGAAGACCATTTTGTGAATGATTCTGAATGTTTATTTGATTGTGTTACATAGCACTATGTTGCATCTGCTTATTTTTGTAATCACCTGGGAGTCTGAAGTGTTGTGAAGGTGCTAACAGCTACATATTTACAAACTGGCCATATGATCCCCAAAGAGCCATCCATCAGCCATCAGCTTGTCATCATTCACAAGGGCCCTAATGCAAATAGAGCCAAATTAAATGATTTGCAATTGAGTCTGGAAAATTGGCCTCTTCCATCTGTATCTGACTTGTTGCTAGAGTTAGGGGCTGGATTTTGGAAACCTGACAGAAGTGTGAATGGTGCCGGTAATGCCAGAATTTCTTGGCACTGCCCAGCATGTCGGTCTCACCTCTAGGCCATTTCTAAAGTGTCAGGCCAGTCTGGGTAACAGCTAACTCCATATAGCCAGCAGCTTATTAAATGGCCTATTAAGGTCAATGATTAGAAAACAGCTAGAATTTCCCAGTTGGCCTGAGGGCTGCAGATAGTATCCATTGCCTGGTAGATGTTTGGAGATAACAACCTACCAACAATAGACTAGCATGCCAGAAATAATTTTCTACATTCTCCCACCCACAACCGCCATACCTATATGGCCACAGCTGTGGTTTTAGACCATCCTGTGATGGGGTTCCCTCTCCACAGTGTGGCCTTTCCTTTTTAAAGGGTTGTAAAAGTGTTGAGCTTGTGCCTCCATCTTGAGGTAACCTCTCTCTCCCTTACTGCTGGCAGGCTACAGCTCCTTCAACACTGGCCACAGCCTATATTAAAGTCCTTCAACTTCTAGAGTCCATTGAAACCTCTGGCCTTTCCTTTCAAAATCTGTGACTATTTATCATGTGATCAGAGATCAGGGACACAGATTAGGTCCCAACATTGGGGTCCCAACTCCTAAACAGAAATCTAGTCCTGTATCTTAAGTTTGCAGCAAAGTTCAAGCACACAGGGAAGTCAAGACACTTCCAGGATCACTCATATACATTAAATCTGAGGAGCTTGGTGTATTTCCTTGGCAAAAGAAGTGGTGCTTGTCAAAGTAGTTGATGCCTTTGTTTCTCCAATGCTTCAAAAATATTTTTGACTGAGAACAAAAAACAAAAGCACAGCAAAGAAACAGGCCCTTCAGCCCTCTAAGCCCATGCTGATCATGATGCCCTAACTGAATTAACGAAAAAGCATTCTGCCCTCACTTGGTCCATAACTCTCTATTCCCTCCCAATTCATGTACCCATCCAGATGTCTCTTAAATGTTGCTAATGTGCCTGCTTTCACCACCTCCTTTGAAAGCGTGTTCCAGACATCCACCACTCTACGTGAAAAGCTTCCCCTGCACATCTCTCTTAAACTTCCCCCCCTCACCTTGAACCCGTGCCTTCTTGTAGCTGACACTTCCATCCTGAGGAAAAGCCTCTGATTATGCACCCTATCTATGCTTCTCCTAATTTTATAGGCCTCTGTTGGGTCTCCCCTCAGCCTCCATCTTTCTAGTGAAAACAATCCTAGTTTGTTGTCGGAAAATATTCTCGGATAACATCCTGGAATTCATCTCATTGAAATGCCACTGAAAGCACATGAGAAGAGAATGTTAGACCAGTTGACTCGCCCTTCTCTTCACTTTGAAGGCACCCTTATTGTTTCGATACTTGACCAATCTTCAGTTACAATGCAGAAATTCCTGCCAGTCATCTGTACAATGACTTGATGAGGGAAGACAAACAGCACTGGTTCCTGGCATGTATGTTCCCCAAATGTATCACCTCTTAGATAACGCATCATACAAGGAAACTGACTTCACCGCTGCAATGTTCAGCATGTTTGCTCAACTTTCTCTAAAAGAATAACAAGTTAACATTGAGACTTTCAGAATAGTTAAAATCATAGAATTGTTACAGTGTAGGAGGAGGTCATTTGGCCCATTGTGTCTGTACTCTCTCACCATTGTAACTTAGTGCCCTTCCCTTATCTTTTCCCTGTACCCTTACACATTACTTGGATAGAAACAATCACCTTCCTGAATATCTCAATTGAACCTGCCTCCAACATACCTCCACTCAGTGCATTCCAGACTCAAACCAGATGGATAAATTTCAGAGAAAGTGACATCAGTAGACTTGGCAACTTACTGAAGGCTGCAGTATTTGGGAATGGAGATTTAAGTTACTACCTGAGCAAATGGTACATTCAGAGTAGTAACTTTCATTATAGTTTCTTATATGATGCATTGAGACACCCTTTGATTTGTCTTAACAACAGCAAACATTTTTCAAAATAATGGCATTCCTGGAATAAAAACAGAACTTAGTTTATTGGGCAACCATGAAAAAGTGGCCACATTTACTGGTGAAAGAATGGTAAGTTAACCATTAGAATTTTCTCTTTCTTTTAGTTGGGAGTAATATTCTCACAGTTTGGATATAAAAACAGGAGGCACTTCAGCCTCTCTCCTTTATGGGGTCACTGAGATGGGCGCAGTGTCCTTCACTTATTTTTGTCACACTCCTGTCTCATTATCAGCTTTTTGTCTGCTTGTCAAATCTGACAATCAAGAGAAACGATACGCATGAGCCTAGCTCCTTGTGGCCTGATATCGGTGCTGAGAATTCGATGACAACTGGTCTACAGTGGTTAGCACTGCGGCTGGACAGTGCCAGGGACCCCGGTTTGAATCCCAGCTTGACTCACTGACTGTGACGAGTCTGCACATTCTCCCTTTATCTGTGTGTGTTTCTTCAGCGTGCTCCAGTTTCCTCCCGCAGTCCAAAAAATGTTGGTTAGGTGCATTGGCCACACTAAATTCTCCCTTAGTGTACCCTAACAGGTGCCAGAGTGTGGTGACTAGGGGATTTTCACAGTAACTTCATTGCACTATTAATGTAAACGTACTTGTGACTAATATATAAACTTCAAGCTTTACCTGAAGCAGGAGCTATCCAGATGTGAGTCATTTCCTGAGATGGAAGGATAAAGAATTGCCAGGTGTTCATCCTCAAGTGCCCAGTTAGAATAAATTTGAAAGGCCTGGTTATAAGTTACTTGCTGCGTTGTCTGTCAGCAGCAGTTAGAGGCAGTAAATCTGAATTTAAAACAGACAATGAAGAACAAAATGCCATTTAGAAAATAGACTTCAGGAGTTGGGAAAATTAATCGATGCTGCTATTACAGTATAGAACCCAATCCAGTGGTAGCATATGCGGCAGAGAGAATAACATCTGTAATTAGTAATTGTATCAGGCTGTGTTTGTAGTTCAGAGGGTTAAAGGCAGCTCTGGGCCCTCCACGTGCAGCCTGCTCCATCTGGTAGACCCATTGTAGAGAAAGCTGGGCCCCTGCCTGTGTGTTTCCTTCATACTTCAAGCCAGCATGTGAACTGCTCCCTTGGGGAGGAAGTCCTTCAGCTTTTTTTATGCAAGAACATCCTGTTCAATGGCTTATCAACAAGGGCCTTAGGCTTCAAGCCAAGAGCTGCAAAAACTTCAGGATCTGGCTGGAGCGTTTACCCCAGTGAGGCACAGGAAGCCTACAGGGAGATTTTAGAAAGAAAAGAGAGAGAGAGAGAAAGAAAGAAAGAAAGAAAGAAATAGGTCAAGTGAAGTCTAACTGCATCCACTTAAGGCCAAGTATTAGCAAGGAGACTCGTCTTGCGTTTGGAGAATGCTTTTGTGTTCAGAAACTTCTGGTAAAGAATGAAGCAGTTGCTATTATTTGGACTGCTCTTGCAGCAGAAGGGGCCGGATGTTTACAAATGCTGGCAAATGTTCCAAAGGCTGAGTCTGACAGCTGATAAACTAGCAGAATGTGCTGAGGCAGAACAGAGCGGAGCCTGGGAAAGGTCTTCACTGTATGTGCCTGCATCAGTCTGCAGTAATTATCTTAGCGTGACCGCGATTCCAATTCTTTCCAATGTCATGAAAAATTAGAAGACGATTGTGCAACGAGAAAAGGCAAGGCGACCATCCCCTGTCAACCGACTGGTGCTTTGGAAAAGCAATACTTTGATCAACACTTCAGGAGTGGGCTGTGGATTTCATTACATCATTATTCATCAATCAATTAACATCATTTGCAAAAAAAGAACGAAGGAAAGATGACGCAGATTCAATAATAATCTTCAAAAGGGAATAACATATACATTTAGAAAGAAAAATAAAATGTCACATCATTGGAAAAGAACAGCGGAATGGAACTAACTGAATAACTCTTTCATAACACCCGGGCCAAATGGTCTCTTTTAGATTCTATGGTGGGGAGGGTGGAGACTGTTTTAATCAGGAGGTGTGCATGGGTTTGGGTGAAGCGGGGGGGGGCATTAAGAATGGAGAAAATGTCAGTGTGATAAGAAGTTGGCTTCGGCCCATGGACTTCCATGTTTAATTGGAGTGTTTGTCTGCTTGCATACAACCTGCTCGGGACCTTAGGTTGCCTATAAGCATGTAATTATTGCTCAGTTGGCACATCCCTGGGTTTTCGAGTCTTCCTGAAACTTAGCAGTTAGAGCACAACAGCAAATTGAGGAAACTGTTTGAAACTCATGGAAATATTGCAATAAGCACTCAGTACACATCTGTTTTCTTACCTGTTGTAGGAAAGGGTTGGTTTAATTTATTTGTCACAAGTAGGCTTACATTAACACTGTAATGAAGTTATTGTGAAAACCCTCTAGTTGGCGCACTCTGGCGCCTGTTTGGGTACGCTGAGAGAGAATTTAGCACGGCCAATGCACCTAACCAGCATGTTGTTCAGACTTTGGGAGGAAACTGGAGCACCCGGAGGAACCCATGCATGCTCAGGGAGTATGTGCAGATTCTGCACAGACAGTGACTCAAGCTGGGATTTGAACCTGGGTCCCCGGGGCTGTAGGTTAGCAGTGCCAACCACCGTCCCATCCCTACAGCGCAGAAGGAAGCAATTTGTCCCCTCAAGTCTGCACCAACCTCAATCCCACTCTTCATCCCGTAATGCCAAACATTTACTGTGTCAGTTTGGTATGGCCAATCAAACTAATCTGCACATTTTTGGTATATAGGAGAAAACCAGAGCACCCAGAAGAAACCCACACAGACATGGGGAGAATGTGCAAACTCTACACAGACAGTGACCCTAGGCTGGAATTGAACCCACATCCCTGGTGCTGTGAGGCAGCAGTGCTAACCATTGTGCCACCATGCTGATTTTTATTGGAAGTTTCATTTCTGAAACAGAGTGGTACAGATGGTGCAGTGGCTGTTTTAGACTGGCTCAATACAGCCAGCATTGTTATCAGCCCAGCACCAGCAATAGCAGCAGCTTTTAAGAGAGCGATCAGTTGGTTTCTTGAGAAAGGGGCAGCTGAGGGGATAACAATAGAGAAGATAAGAGCAGCAAGGTACAACTTGCAATAGGCACTATCCACAGTAGCTTTACTGGAGAACCAGTTTGTTATCATTGAGTTGTACAGTGCAGAAAAGGCACTTCTGCCCATCAAGTCTGCACTGACAATAAATAGCACTGAAGTGATGCTAATCCCATTATCCACCACTTCTCCTATATCCTTGAATGTTGTGATGTTTCAAGTGCTGATCCAAATACTTCTTAAAGGTTGTAAGGTTTCCAGGCTCCCAGGCAGTGCATCCTAGATTCCCACCCTATCTGAGTGAAAAAACATTTTCTCAAATCCCCACTGAATGTCCTGCCCATACTCTATAACTATAACCCCTCATGATTGACCCTTCAACCAAGGGGAACAGCTGCTTCTTATTCACCCTGTTAACACCCTTCATAATCTTATCCACCTCAATCATGTCCAAAGATGTGCAGATTAGGTTGATTGGCCATGCTTAATTGCCCCTCAGTATAAGGTGAAATAGCAGAGTAAATATATAGGTTAAAGGGATTAGTCTTGGGTGGGATTATTATTGGTGCAGGCTTGATGGACAAAATGGCTTCCTTCTTCACTGTAGGGATTCTATGTTCCCACTCAGCTTTCTCTGCTTTAGAGAAAACAATCCACACCTATCTAGTCTCTCCTTATAGTTAAAATACTCCATCCCAGGTACATACAAGTGGATCTCCTCTGTATCTCCTCTAATGCAATCATGCCCTTTCTATAGTGAGGTCTCCAGAACTGCACACAGTACTCCAGATGTGGCCTAACCAACATTCTGTACAGCTCCAACATTACCTCATTATTTTTATATGGTAGAATCATAGACTTTACAACACAGAAACAGGCCCTTTGGCCCATCTTGTCCATGCTGCCTTATTTTTAATCCCTAAACTAATCCCAGTTGCCCACATTTGACCCATATTCTTCAATATCCATCTTACCCATGTAACTGTCTAAATGCTTTTTAAAAGACAAAATTGTACCTGCCTCTACTACTACCTCTGGCAGCTGTTTCCAGTCATTCATCACCTTCTGTGTGAAAAAGTTGCCCGTCTGGACACTTTTGTATCTCTCTCTTCTCACCTTAAACCTGTGCTGTCTAGCTTTTAGACTCCCCTACCTTTGGAAAATGATATTAACTATCTCTCTTGTCTATGCCCCTCATTATTTTATAGACCTCTATAAGATCATCCTTCAACCTTCTATGCTCCAGAGAAAAAAGTCCCAGACTATTCAGCCTCTCCTTATAACTCAAACTATTAAGTCCTGGTAGCATCCTAGTAGATCTCTTCTGCATTCTTTCTAGTTTAATAATATCCTTTCTATAATAGGGTGACCAGGACTGTACACAGTATTCCAGGTGTGACCTTACCAATGTCTTATACAACTTCGACAAGACATCCCAACTCCTTTTTCCATTATTCTGACCAATAAAACCAAGGATGCTGAATGCCTTCTTCACTCTGTCCACCTATGACTCCGCTTTCAAGGAACTATGAACACATACCCCACATCTCCTTGTTCTGTAACTCTCCCCAAAGCCCTACCATTAACTAAGTAAGTCCTGCCCTGGTTCAATCTACAAATCTACACATTTTTCTAAATTAAACTCCATCTGCCATTTGTCAGCCACTGGCCCAATTGATCAAGGTCCTGTTGCAATCTGAGATAACTTTCTTCACTATCCACTACACCATCAACCTTGTTGTCATCTGCAAAATTACTAACCATGCTTCCTATATTCTTATTCAAATCATTAAAATGACTAATAACAGTGGACCCAGCACTGATCCTTGAGGTACACCACTGGTCACAGGCCTCCAGTTTGTATAACCACCCTCTGGCATCTTTTAGAAACCAGTTTTGTATTCATTTAGATACCCTACACTGGATCCTGTGAGATTTAACTTTATGCAACAAGCTACCATGTGGTACCTTGTCAAAGGTCTTGCTTGATAAGAATCTGGGATCTATGAATAAGTATCCCAAGATCAGTCTGATTCTCTGAGCTTCCTACTGTTCTGCCATTCAGTAAATCCTCCCTTGTTTTTTTACTTCTTAAAGATGGAATGCCTGAGGGAGGGGGGGGACTTCTAATAGAAGTGTTTCTCCACCCAAGATCTAACTCTGTTGAGCTTTGGCCTTCTTCCACATAAGTTCAATCCTCCTGCCAGCCTAAACATTGAGACTAGGCAGGAAACAGCCTTCAAGTGATCAGAAATCAGCAACTTATGAGCTTCAATTGGGGCAAGGGTCGAACCTTGTCTAACCCAGGAGGAAATCCCATCCCTTCAGTTTTACCACCAACTCCCCCCTCCACCCAATCCCCAACCATGACCACCACCACCTCCTTCTAAGACCTTAGCAATAGTGGAGAGTAAAATTCTAACCTTTACAGTTTTTTTGAAATAGCTCAGCCAGATAGTTCAAGCATAACCAGGCATAAGTAAGACATACTGGCCAGCAATGCTCACATGCCACTGAAGGATACATATAAAAAATTGTATAAAATGTCTCATTTCATCAGTACCTGGCACAGCCACACTTCACTCTTATACTTTGGTGAATACTTTGATGCAGATCAGTGTGGCACTCACTGAGAGGCCAAGGTTGGGGTATCTGTCATTCTATTGAACGTGGTCGACATCTTGGCATCCAGACACTGCACAGCTGTGACTATGGGCTTACTTGACTGAAATATGAGATGCTCCACGATGCTGGTCAGAATGTTGTGACAAGAACACATCATCATAATGTTGTGTGGCACCAACTCACTCATGCTTCAGGCCAACTTCCTCTGCAATTGTGGTCAATGTGCTTGAAGGGCCAATCAGTGCGTTCTTTACTGCTGCTCAATGACTGTTGTCTTCATCAACAGCTGCCAGAATCTTGTTCAGTTTGAAGTAGGAGAACAAGGAGGTTATGCAGAACTTATTCAAGACACTAGTTAGGCCTCAGCTGGAAGATTGTCCATAGTTCCGGGTGCCAAAGACAGTTGTGCTGAACTCACTTCCTGCATTGGAGAGATTGCAGAAGAGTTTTACAAGCATGGTTCCAGGAATGGGAGACTTCAGTTACAAGGGTTAATTGGAGAAGTTGGGACTGTTCTCAGAAGGTAAAGAGGGGATTTCATAAAGATGTTCAAAATCATAAGGGGGGAGTGGATAGAGTAGATAGGGAGAAATTGTGCCCACTTGTAAAAGGATCAAGAATGAAACGGCACAGATTTAAAGTGATTTGCAAAAGAAACAAATGTGATTAAAAAAAACTTTTTCACACAACGAGTGGTTCAGGTGTGGAATCCACTACCTGGAGGTGAGATGGAGGCAGGTTCAATCGAGACATTCAAAAGAAAATTAGATGATTATTTGAATAGAAACAATGTTCAGAGGTATGGGGAAAAGGGAATGGCACTAAGTCATGAAGCTTGTTTGGAAAGACAGTGCAGACGTGATGGGCCAAATGGCCACCTTTTGCACAGTAAAAATTCTGTGATCCTTGCAGCCTCCAGCAGATTGTCTACCACTGTCTCTGATCCATAAACTGCTCTTGCTTACATGTAATGCATGAGTCACTAGGTGAAAACTCACCTATCTATCTTATTGGCCCGATAAATATTGGATTTGAATTTGTGTTAAGTGGGTCTTCATCACTCCGCACACTGGGCTCCAGACCAGAATTGAAATACGAATGAGGTGGCTGAGTTAAAGAGCCAGAGACAAATGCGTTGAACTCATTTCCAGGTTTCCTACACAGTATTGGAGTCCCCAGTTCCTAACACTTTTCCAGTGATTATATGAATCACACAAGTACTGGTGAATGGGTAATGCACAAAGATTATGTGAGGAGCAATATATTGAATCAGATATCGCCATTATATCTACTTTTTCTCTGAAGTTTGGTTAAGAGTCAAAACTGGGCAGTTAAAAAAAATCCAAATTATTATTTGCAAATGAATTGTAAATACCTCATGTACTACACAATACATAAAAATATAAAAATCATTTAGCCCATTGCTATTTTTGAAGTTATATTTTTTCTGCCTTACAGCACTACACTTGCAGTTTGGCTCACCTTTAAATTGTGGGGGCAATTTTGAACTTAAACTCACCATCCGTGCAAATGCCAGCAGGCGCTCGAGATCTGGAAGTTGCAGATCTTGTTGGCAAGGACGCAACTTTGGATCTTCGTCATCCCTTGTTGGTGATGGCATCAGATTCATACCCGTAACAGACGTGACCCTCCTTTACATGAATTTCACTAAATTTTAATATAATTAAGTTGCCAGATATTAACCTCCTGCCATATATTCACCTCATGTTGATATGACGTCATGGCAGTGTGGTTTACAACAGGTGCACCTACCCCAGATGTATGGAGGTGAGTACAGCCCATGGGGCCTGGCAACGCCAACCTGTGCCAAGAAGTGGACCCCAGTGGGAGCCTCATGGGGAGGGGGAGGGACTCATTTATATGTGATGGTGGCTTCGAGCAGAGGGAGCAGCAGGGAATGTCAGCGATCAGGGTTGGAGAAGGGAGCCCCTGAGACATCTATGATGAGCTGGGGGAGGGACAAATTTATACATGTTTTGATCTGGGTGACCTTGAAAGTTGGCGTCCATTGCAGCAGGGTTTTACCGATGTACTGAGCCTTGTCACCTTGCATGTGGTGTGATACATGCCCCTTTGATTTTTTTGGCAGTGTGTGGTGATGTGTGGCATCTTTCTCTGGAGAGAAACACACCAGTTTTCTCACCATAAACAGTACTGCCATTTTTAGGTAATACTCTCCACAGTACATTTTTCTCTTTCCTTGCCCTGAACATTCTTTCCTATTTTTCTTAAGATGTTAATTTTTACTAGGACACAATTCTATAGGCCTGTGTACCTCACCCACTTTCTGTGCATACATAGACAACAATGTGTCAATTTTTCCCCTTCAGTGAGGTCTAAATGATTCAGCAGTGCTTTAACACTTGGCTGAATCTCATGTGCAATTAGCATTCAAATCTCTAGTCTAAGCTCATTTGAATAATTATTCACGACTCCAAGAACAGGTAAAGGGCTGGCATCAGTATTAAGAGAGAGATAAAAAGCAACAATGTAAAATTTAAAAGGCTGCAGATAACAAAAAAAGGAAAAAAATTCCAATTTAGGGAGCTGGAGATCTTGACCCAGTATTTGCCAAGGCTGAAAGATATAAAGGGTAGGATAATTCCATGTGTGCATTTGTTGAGCAGCCCACCATGTTGTCTAATTGTTGTTGAAGTTGAGTTGTGATGCAAGAATTGTTTATGAGGCAGGTTGTCCACCATGCTACTCGTAGTAGAATGTTGTGGATGAGTATTGCAGACTCCTGGCTATGAGCCACAGCTGGTGTTTCTGTCCCTTATGTAAAGGCTTTGCTGCATGGTCACTGCAGCCTGGCTTGATAGCTGTTTTTATTGACCCAAACCCGAGGATTCTGGTGTACATATCATTTGATGATAGATTCACCAGCGACAGAAAAAATGATTGGGGACAATTGGGTAGTTGTGGCCTAAAGAAACAGTGCCTTCTCCTGCCCCCTCTTATCTTATTTAATATCTTATTAAATGCAGCACCATGCAAAGCATGATCTACTGTGATTGAGATGCATAAGCTTAAACTTACAGCATAATGGTTCCTCACATCTCATGACAACATCACCAGAGGTGCTATACCAGTCCAGCATAAAGTTTATTCATTAGTCACAAATAAGGCTTACATTAACACTGCAATGAAGTTACTGTGAAATTCCCCTAGTCATCACACTCTGCTGCCTGTTCAGGTCAATAAACATAACCAGCACGTCTTTCGGACTGTAGGAGGAAACTGGAACATCCAGAGGAAACCCACACAGACACGAGAAGAATGTGCAAACTCCACACGGACAGTGACCCAAACCAGGAATCGAACCTAAGTCCCTGGCGCTGTTAGGCAGCAGTGCTAGCCATTATGCCAGAACCAAGTAGTGTTACCCTTTTCTGCAAAAGCAAGTCTGTGGATATAAGGAGGGGAGCCAAAATGTAGCTCCCTAGCAGCCTGTCCTATCCTACATTCTATCCATCATTCTCTCTTTACCTCTGAACATGTCAGTTCAGAACATTTAGATAAAAGTAAAATAACTGCAGGTGCTGAAATCTGAAGCAAAAACAGAAAATGCTGGAAAAACTCAGCAGATCTGACAGCATCCATGGAAAGAGAATAGAGCCAATGTTACAAGACAGGATAACCTGACGAAGAGCCATCCAGACTCAAAATGTTGGCCCTATTTTCTCTCTACAGGTGCTGCCAGATCTGCTGAATTTTTCCAGCATTTTCTATTTCAGTTCAGAGCATTTCACTTGCTAAGCTATTGGAGTGGGGAAGAAGAAGAACCAGGAAATGGAGAGATGTATGACAATGAAAAGTGTCTCTCTCCCACTGGCAGGTGTACTCTGAGGTCTAGCTGCTTCCCATTAGGCTTAACTAGGTGTGCTGCGGAGTTGTAATCCAGTACACATGATGGCTGGGACATGTACCCTTCCTTATACAGAATAATGAAGCTGCCACTTGCTTCAGACAAGTTTATCCTGTCTGGAGGAGGCCCTAAGCCAGCAGGAATTTAGCAGAATTGTTTTCCAGATTAAAGCAGGTATCAAGGTGAAAGCCAACGTCAATGTATGGCAGCAGGAAAGTTATGATGTGGAGATGCCGGCGTCGGACTGGGGTAAACACAGTAAGAATTCTCACAACACCAGGTTAAAGCCCAACAGATTTATTTGGTAGCAGACGCCACTAGCTTTCAGGGCCCTGCCCCTTTGTCAGGCGAAGTTTACCCATGGACTCACAATTGAGACTTATCATATCCTCTTTGGATCTTAACACCTACGTACTATTAAGCACGAATCATTAGGTCGTGCTTAGGAATTTGAAAGCTGGGTGATAACATTTTCCCTGTTAGCCTCGGAATTTTGAGGCAAATTACAGGATTCCAACTGCTACTGTGGTTTTATAACTAACGCAGCAGACTGCGGATGAAACTTGGCATTTCCTGGGCTGGTATGACTTATGTGTGGGAGGGTATTTACCCTCTAAGCCATCTGGAGCTTATAACCAACTCCCCCATTTAGAATTTCCTTATTTTTTTTTGCAGTGCCAAGTTTACAGTTGCTTTTCATATCAGTCATTTCCTATTCAAATACTTCAGAAAAGACTAGAGACTGTGCTGACAATCAGCCTATCCCAAAATTCCAATACTGGGTTCAATTGCCCCACCACATCACATGTTCTCAAAACTATTATGTTCTAACATTATATTGCTCGGCTCACTGTGACAAAACAAATTCTTTCCTGATACCATTTAGAAATGAACAGGAGGAATAAACATGATGGTGATTAGAGAGATCAAATCATTAACTAGTTAGTGTGCCTACACAAAATCAACATCTAGAAAGGTTAATTACTTTAATTATCTAATTCCACAAGGAGGTGGCTTATTGTAATCACTGAGAGGCTGCTTTGTGTTTACCATCTGCCTGATTTTGTAGCCCAGTACAACTCCGGAAGGTTGAATGGGGTGTAAGGAGATTAGTACCTCTCACAAGCTGGCTTGTTGCACTTTTTTATTCATGGTAAGTAGGCATTGCTGGCTGGGCCAGCATTTATTATTGCCCATCCCTGAAGTCAATTAAAAGTCAACTATACATGTTAGCCAGACCAGTTAAGGATAGCAGCTTTCCTTCACTAAAGGACATTAATGAACCAGATGGGTTTTGACAGTGGTTCCATGCTCATCAGTAGACTTTTAATTCCAGATTATTTATCGAATCCAAATATCACCATCTGCTCTGGTGGGATTCGAACTGAAGTCCCCAAAGCATTATCCTGGGTTTCTGCATTACTAGTCCAGTGATAATGCCTCTACCCCACTGCCTCCTTCTTTGAGGTGCTTATCCTGTGCTGGCCGATTCTCAACTTTACCAGCTCTCTTCTGTGTCTCCAAGTAGTTGTTAGTATGTGACAGCAGCCACGTCCAGGAAACCACTTTGACAGACAGGCCAACCACGTGAAGTGACCCTTAGTGATTCAAGGATTTGTCTATCCCGACGTGCAAAAACCGACGCTAATGGATTGAGCAGTCTAACAGTCTTGAAGGAGGGTTCATCACTGTGTTGTGAAAGGCTAAGAGCTTGACAAGACATGGGTCAGGCATTGCATTCAGATCTATCTCCAGCTGTTTCAATTCATCTGAACACCATATTCAAGATAGACAGTGAGGCTGATGGTGCACAACTCTCCATCACTATAATGCAATTCATGCGTGAGTCATGTTCATCATCATTTTAGCTCCTACGATGTCCTGAACTTGAAGCCAAATAACTGCTTTTAGAGCTGATTCACCATCAAATTTAAAGAACACATAACACAATCAACAGCACAATGAGATTAAAACAATTCCGACATGTTCACAATTAACATCACACCAATGGGTCAGAGATGGCAATGAAACATATTCAGGTCAATATGTAGAGTACAAAGCAGCAGGAATAGATCGTCATGATGAAACTACACACATGCTAATTCATAATGTTTCACAGTGTTTGTTGCCCATTCCCAAGAACACCACACATAAACACAGCAACGCACTATTATAATATCTAACATACATATATTACAATATTTTCTTCCTAGTGGCCAGAAAGCACGTAAGTCCATCACTGTACCTCAGTTTAATGACAAGTATCAGCTCGGCTCAGCAAGTAGCATTTCTATGTAAGTAGGTTCCAAACCTGCTACAGGATACGTGCACATAAGCTGGGTTGATGCTCTAGTGCAGTACTGTAAGACTACTGGCTGAGAAACAATCCTCTAAAAGAAAAATTAAACTGTCGTTTTCCTTTCAAGATACTATGTAAGGTGGTAGACAGAAATGTCTGTGTGATTCCTGCTGGGAGGCGAGTCGGATTAATCCACAAACTTTCTGCTTTCCAGCTCAATAATTATGCATTAATGAGGAGGGTTCAACACACACAAAGACATGCATTCTTCTGAATTGCCCTTTCATCCTTAGTGTTCACAGCCAATCCAAGTGCCTTTATGCAGGACAAGATTACCCATAACAGCAGGGAGAGACCCTAGACTGGAGAAGGCCATCTGGAGTGAAGAATACTTCCTCGCAGGAGGGGCAGGCAGCAGAGCTTGCTGGAGAAGCAGGATCAACTTCCCCCAATAAACCAGTGAGATTCTATCCAGCATACAATCGCCAGGTATGGACAATGACTGTAAGTGACTTGTAATATAGAAACCTGCAGTGGAAATCACCAATTATGTCTTTTCTCCATTCCAGCTCCCAGCAAGAAAAGGCTGAGGAAGTCTACCAAGAAGCCCCTCAGCCTCAACTCCTTGACCAGCTTAGCAGAGCACGACAAGGACCTGAATTCACCTGCACCTTCCAACAGCACAGAAACACACACCTGGGTGGCTCCTAGTTCTAGAGGGTGTTTGATGATCACCTCACAGACAGGTGTCCACAGCAGGTGGAGGCAGCGGCAGACACTCGGAGCTGGTGAATAGTCTCCTGCTAGTTCTGAGTCTGATGACTAATCCTGGAATGGCCCTAAGGGAAATGATGGAGTTGCAGAGATAGACAGGCAGGATTGTCAGAGGCTGTCACCTGACTGGAACAAAGGATGGAGGAATCCGTTCAATTTCCATTTAATGTTGGCGCTCATGCATGAGAATGCATCACAGCTTCCAAGACAAGGGGTAGCTGATGCTGTAGATATCTAGATCCAGCAGTTCCTGCCAGACTTGCATTTGGATCTGCTCATCATAGCTCTAGTCATGGATATGTTCCTATAGTGGCTGGAAAAGACATGGCATGGCATCTCCATGTGCCCTTCTCCTCAAGGAATCATAGACAGGCCCCTGGGTATGCAAAGGGAGGAAGAGCACAAGAAGAGTATTGCCATAGACATCTATCCAAGGGTGTCCTGACACTCCAGATCATCTCTGCCTGTGATCCCCACTAACTCCAGCAGGTCAGGATGAGGAGGGTTCACTTACTGCAGAACAGGAGACCTTTAGCCAGCAGGGACCTGAATTCTCAGGCCACCAGCCAAAATAATCTTAGGCAACAGGGCATCGCAGTCAACACACTGTCTCCATCTCTGTTGAAGTCACAGGAGCACCTAGATGTAGTGAGAAAAATTAAGACTTGAATGCGCACTGGTGACCTGGGTTTCCATTCACTCTGTATAATCTTCACTATAGTAAGTATATTTTGCATTTATCCCTCTCCACGTTGCAGTATCAATGCGATACACAGTCCCACGTTCATTCAAGGGTACAAAATGTACCTTCAATGAACTCCCATCTGAATTCTCAGTTCCAATAACTCATTCAATCTCATCACAATGAGTAACCTCTATTTCCACATAAGCAACAGGAAAAGAATGGTACTTCGTATGTGAAAATGGTAGCTGGGTAACATACCTATGAGCTGTGGATCTTAGGCAGATGTTATTTGGCCTCAGAAGAATAGCTCATCCTAATCCTGATTTTGTCACACTGATGATATCTGTTTATGGATGATATTGTTTATGGATGAAATAAGTATTTGTCACAACATTTTCTCTCAAGTGCAATTTGCAGTGACGTTTATTTTATGACTGAGCTTTTGGTTAAAGCAGTATTCATCATCGAGCATGACAACCTTTTATGCTTCCCTGAAGCATGTTTTCATCTTCACATTTAAGGCTGATCATTCTTGCTTTATTAGATCCCATTCTCCCCATGTATGGCCCTGACCAACGGATGTTAGTGTCATTTGGTGACATTTGAAATGCCAGTTGGACGGGAATGAGTGTGTAATGCCAAAGTTGTATGCTCATCTTGATAAAGCCTTCTACTTACCTGTGAGGTAACATTCATGACCCTACACTTGTCAGAAGCCAATGAAGTCCTGCATTGCCTTGGCATTTGGCAGAGAGATGGACCAGTCAGAATTGACACAACAGCCAAAGTCAACTTCATTAGACATTATGGTGATACAGTGGTTAACATTGCTGCCTCACAGCTCTGGGGACTCGGGTTTGACTTCCGGTTTGGGTCACTGTCTGTGCAGAGTCTGTACGTTCTCCCCATGTCTGCATGGATTTCCTTTTGATGCTCTGGTTTTCTCCGACAGTCTAAAGATGTGCGAGTTAGATTGATTGGCCATGCTAAATTGTCCATATTGTCCTGGGATGTGTAGGTTACAGAGATTAGTGGGGTAAATGTGTGGAGTTGTGGGGTGGGATTATTGAATGTGCAAACTCGATTGCCCAGGTGGCTTCTTTGGTGCTAAGGGGTGTCTATGGTTTCTATGATTATCTATCTCACAAAGGCCAATTGTTTCTGTCTATCCCAGTAAATTCCATGTTGATTTGCATTCTGTGCCTTTACAGAAAGATTCTATAAAGTAGCAGCAGACAGCTATTCAAGAGCAATGCAGGTCCCTGGAACTGTGAGGCAGCAGTGCTAATTACTGTACCACTGTGCCATCCAATGTCAAGAACTGTAATGAAAGCAATTCATCATCACATCTCCTGAGTGCTCAGCAGGATCTCTGGAGGGAAGGAGTTGTTTTTGATTGTTGTGGCAATCCTGACTGGACCACCTCTCTTCCAAAGGCAGGATGATGTAAACTTCACAAGCAGGGTCATGAATGTTTGTAAATAATCATCCAGTGGTCCTGCTGAGTCACTCTCTGTGAAAATAACTTTGGGTCCATGCTGTAGAATAACAGGTCACAGCAATCGGATATCAGAATGTTTATTGGATTTCAGTAGAAAGTTGAGGCCTTTGCATTGTTCATCCATGAGAGCTGGCAATTGGAGAGATGGTACTGTCTGGATGTTGTTCACTTTTGAGACAATCAAGTACTAATTATTGACACGTCTTCTTCCTGTTAATACTGTATTGCCAAGCTGTTGTCATGTTGGCATGTGTTCATCCATGCAATGGTGCTTCAACTGCTATGCCCACTGACTTATCGACGCTATGTTTAAAAGGACTGCATTATGTGTAGTTGCTTAATGAGATATGCTATGGTGTGTTAATCACATTCCACAGCAGCCACATACTCTCTAGCCACATACTGCACCTTCCAAGGATATCCCCAACATCCAGAGTGAAGTGACTGACACTGCTTCGTGCTCATAATGAGATTGATGACCTTTCTTTAAAGTTTTGTTCCGTTCCTTTTCAAAGCCTGAAGAGAACTGCAGACATTAAAATTTATCTTGACCTTAATTTTCTTCATATCTGCTGCATTATGTCTGTGCAGTGGCATTATTTGGCTGATGTGAATCTTCACCCTCTTCAGATTCATCCCTCCCAATTCTTCCTTGTCCATGGAGATGTGTCTCTTCTCCAGGTCTCCCTCTGGCAACATATCCCCCATTTTGCAGCCTTAGGTTGTACAAGGTACAGCAAACAACGATGATGTGGGACATCTCTATTGTGAGCATTAGAGACCCCTACCGGAACTGTCCAAACACTGGAAGCATATTATTAGGAGGGCAATAATCTGCTCTATTAAGAACGTTGTTGCAGAGTATGCAGCATCGTATTACTCCTGAAATGCACTCTGGACGGTGAAAGGGCATCATTAGTAACATCTCCTGGGGCTACCCCATGTCACTGCCTCGAAATGCTGAGCTCTCTAAAATCTCTCTGGCAACTATGGGTGACTCAAAACGTAAGAGTCATGTTTGCCCCCTGGGTACCTAGCACACAGACATTCTGGATCTGCTTTCTATGATTGTGTATGAGTTGGGTGTTCAGATAGTGCAATCATTGTCTATTAATGAGTCTCGGGGGCTGATGTCAGGGAGCACTCAGTGCCACATGTGTGCAGTTGATGGTATCCTGCACTTCCAGGAAACCTGAAATTGCAATGAATCCAACAGCTCTGACATGTGCAACTACATGTAATGATCACCTTCATGTAGTGCAAAAGGCACTTGTCACCTCCCTTATACATTTGTTGGGAGATTCCACAAAAGTTCCCAATGGAGTATTGGAAGGATCCACTGACAATAATGTTCATGCGGCCATCGCCTTAAGAACAATCAGCATTGGATGTGCTCCAGATCCATGTAGTGCAAGTTCTTCATAGAGGCAAATATGAGCTACACTTCCCTAGAGTAGTGAAGATACCTGATGTACTGTCATTTGCTCACCCCCATTAATGAGCTGTGCTTTCTGTATGCCCTTGGTCACTTCAAACATCCTAAGAGCTTTCCTCTTGCCCCAGGCAGCATTTCATCACCCCACTCTGTTCCTTGGTCACCCCCAGTCTTACATCTTTTTTCCTGCTCCGCCATTATGAATCTTCTCCCTTGTCCTGCCGCTATCTCCCACCTTCCCTCCAGTGTTTGCCACTGCTGAATCCATCTCCACCTTCTCTTTTTGTGTTCTCTTCCCAGTCCTGCTTCTGTCTCACCCATCCCCATTTTTCTTGGTGCAGCTTGTGATATTTCTCAACTATCCTCTTAGAGGAAGGTGAAAGGAGCATCTGCCGATCACCAAGCCATGGATAAACTGAAGTTTGATGTGAAGATCTGGCATTAGACTGGGGTAAGCACAATAAGAAGTCTCACAATACCAGGTGAAAGGCCAACAGCTTTCGGAGTGTCACTACTTCTTCAGGTCACCTATCATCTTACTGAATTGAAGTTTGACAGATATATGCCATGTATATAGCTGTGTAACAAACCAATCTAACTATTTGCTGTCAGGGGATTGTTATTCCAGTGTGTTGGGCTTTTAATGAGCATGTACGAGATGCAAATGGAGTTCTTGATATAGTTCAGCAGGAAACCTGACCTGTCTTTAACCCCCATCAAAATGTAGAAAACAAAATTCCAAATCGATTGACTTTATCCATCACGTCAAATTTAAAGATCTTGTCTGCCACCACTCTTGCCGCTGGTGGGGGCAGGAAATCTCAGCATAAGTATCAGGCTGCCTGTTCTGGGGGGTGATTGAATATCTTATGGTAATATTCAAAGAGGACAGGTGCTAGTTTCATGGGCAAGGTTCCTTTCCTCACAAATCAAAAGCAAAACTTATTAACTACTCACTCATCTCACTGCTGCGTGAAAGAAGCTGTAATACTTAGCTATTAAGCAGTCCCTGTATTTAATTCTATATTGAAGGCATTTCTTAGATAAAGCAACAACAGCTGATATTTCTGATCACATCTCTATCGCAGAAAAACGTTTGAAATATAAATAATCAAATTGTGACAGAACAAGAGCTGGAAGAGGTAACTGAGGTGTTACAGTAGAACAGTGGTTAGCACTATTGCTTCACAGTGCCAAGGACCTGGATTCGATTCCTGGCTTGGGTCTGTGTGGAGTTTGCACATTCTCCCCGTGTCTGCAAAGCTTTCCTCCGGGTGCTCTCGTTTCCTCCCACAGTTCGAAAGACATGCTGGTTAGGTGCATTGATCCAAGCAAGTGCCGGAGTGTGGCAACTCGGGGAATTCCACAGTAACTTCATTGCAATGTTAATGTAAGCCTTACTTGTGATTAATAAATGAACTTTACTTTGAATGCATAGTCAAGCAGCTTGTGTGAAGATATTTGAAGGATGTAGTTGTATAGCAGAGGGGCTCGGGAAGATTGTTGTTTACTAGACTATTCATTTGTTCACAAGTGCTCAGCCCAAAGGCATGTTAGTTAGCTCATTGTCTGCTGGTGCTTTATCCTGAGCTGTTCTCTTGGCAGTTTTTGTCAGTAGTTCGCTATTGGCTTCCACTCTTGAGGGCAAGGCAATGACACAGATCCCAATTCTACTTTTTCTGGAATGGGAATTAAAACCTTATTGCTGATGTTATTCTAAATCACACATTAGTCAACCAACCAACCTAACTCACTCACCCCCACTAAACTATCAGTACACAAATAATCCTTAGGTTTCCTCCTGAAAATCAATTTTATTATTTTACATGAATGGAAGTGGCGTTACAGGATTGCCTCTTTGTCCTGTTTTGCACAAGCTTAGCCTATTTTCAACCTGTTTGTTGTTCACCGTTATCTAGTGACACCATTACAATAATTGCTGCTGCCTCAGTAATACCCTAACCACTCTCTACACTCTGGGGTAAGTATGTATATCCCTACAACCTTATATCAGGGTTCGTTTAGCTCAATTAGCTAGTTTGTGATGTAGTGCCAATAGCGTGGGTTTAATTCTCATAATGGCTGACGTCATTCATAAAGACCACCTTGCCCCTTGCCTGAGGTACTGCAATCCTTAGGATAAATCACCATCAGTCAGTTCGCCTCCTCAAAGAGCAGCTTATGGTCATCTGGGGCTATGGTGACTTTACCTTTATATCATTAGAGCCCTTTCAGTCTGTCCACAGCTTCCCTCCAATTTATATCAAAGCTGTTGATTTTATTTTGGTCATCCTGGTTTTGGAGGGCATGTTGCTGATGAACAACTTTTCTGAGCTTTGTCAAGCAGGAGCAGTACTCTGAACATTGAACTTACAATTCCATTCCACTCCCGCCCCCTTGTTTTGGAGACCTGTTATAAAAATGTGCACAGTCAGTAGTCTCACAACACCAGGTTAAACTTCCTTTCTATTTGGAGCCAGGAAAAATGTCGCCAGAGCTGTCATTTGTTCCAGGTGGCAGATTCCTTATGATATGAATTTTGCGCTGTTTGTAGGACCCTTAATGCAATTTTCACGTAGCAATGGGGACAGTCCTGCCTTCCTATGCAGAGTGACTGCTAGCTGCTGTAAAGTGACTGCCTCATGTCACTCTGAAAATACACTGGTTTAATGGGTTCAGGAGATATCATGTGAGCACACAATGATCTTGCCATGCTCAGATCTCGATATCATGATCCCCTGTACTTCCATAAATCTCTTCACAACGTGGAGTGCTGCAGATCACTCATTGTTGACTATAGAAAATGACCTTTTACTCCTGTACTAACTCTCATCTGAAGGCAGGTTCAGAAAGTAGCTATTTACTATTGCTGACATTGACCCCAACCCTCTCTTGACTTTTCTTCTTTTTTACTTGCCACGTCCACTTGCTCCACCTCATTCATGAGTTTGGAAGCTCTGAGTGCTCCTTCCTCAAACTTATTTCCTAAATTCCAGTTGGGTGCTGGTAGTGGGGACAGCAGAATGCTTTATACATCTACAGTCTGTAGTCCTGCTTGCTCCTTGCTTACCTCAGGCAAAACCTACAGGGACAGGGCAAAAAACAAGGTTCACAGTGCTTTAGAGGGGAGTACTTAAGATGTTTTATGTGTCATGCAATTGTTTAGCAAATAGAAATCCATCAGGGAGGATTATAGAAGTGAATGCGGAAAGGAGCAAATTAAATGGAAACTGCTTAAATTCCCTCCCACAGAATATGAGCCAAGAAGGGCAAAGACCATTTCCTCAAGTTGTGTGAGCAGCTCACACATGATGGGTGCCTCTGCGTGTCTACATCCTCTTTCTGTTTGTGTTGCAGCTTTAGCCTGGAAGAACAAGGAAAATGACAGTGATAACATCCAAACCTCATCCAAGCATTCCTGTGTGCATCACTTTATTCCAAGACCGAAACTCTACAAATATTCCTATTTGCAATACACCTTGCAAACTGAACTTTGAACGCAAGATGTTCCTTTATCCTTTCATTGTGACTTTTACTTCATGTTGTGAGAAAGGGTGTTGCAAGAAGGTAAATGAACTCAACATGCTATGTCCCTGGATATTGGAGAAAATGTTTTTATTGAGAAATAAATAAAAGGTGGGATTTTTCTCCCTCTCCGCGGCTTTTTTGGTAGTGCCAGGAGGTGGCAAGCCATTTGCAAGATCTTATGGTCCCGCTGTCGTCATTGAGATTTCCTGTTGGATGCATCCCTTGCCATCTGGAAACCTACGGCTGCGATGTGCAATCAGCAGGATTGTAAGATCCCACCAGAGCGAACGGGGGCAAGATTTTGTCACTACAGATAGAGACTTGTATTTATATTACACTTTTCACCACTTCAAGATCTCCAAAGGCAACATAAAACCAATGAAGTAGTTTATAAGTGCAGTCATTGTTGTTTAGTACACTCACATGTTGTGCACATCAAGGTCCCACAATTAGCAAGACAAATGACAGCTTCTCTACATTATGTACCACTGGATCTTTTGTGTCCACCAAAAAAGGGAGGGTTTTAGATTAATGTTTCAGACAAAAAAGCAGCATCTCTCAATGCAGCAACCCTCAAGTATTACACTGAATTTTCAGTCTAGATTACAAGCTTAATTTTCTGGAATACTCTTGAATTCACCATCTTCACTGCAAGGGGTTTTCCAAGTACACACTGAGGGCTACCACTAAATCAATGCTGCTGCTCCGTATAACAAACCTCTACTCATGATAGCATTTCTCTTGATGATAGCGAACAGCTTCCTTTTTCACCTCCAGGGCACGACAAATGAGGGAAATTGCTCTTACTCCAATCCCATTCACCCAGGTAGCTTCAAACTCTGTTTGAACAAATGAATAGTTCTTATCTTCTGCAATTTCAACTAACGTCTTTCAAGTGAATAAAATATGGAACTTCTGGGGAGCTCAGGAATTGCTCCTTCTTTGCCTCTTGACATGGGAAGATGTGAGTTGTTGGGGAGAGGAGGGGGGTGGTGTTTGGCATAGTTGCTATAAATTCTGTCTTATTAGAATTGAGAAGGTTGGGGCAAATAAGTAGAATCCTGGCACAACTGGATTCCTCCCCAAATTCTGGGCAGCCCTTGTAGGCATTTGGCAACTGCAGGCTCAAGAATTTTGAGGCCAATTGTTTTGTGCACTAGCTGTATCTAACATGCAGAGCAAACTAAACTCCTTATTGTTTATTAGTAGGAACCAAGGCATCATCTAATCCTACTGTAAACTAGAGTGGATAGCTTGTGTGCATTCTAGTAATAAATATTTTTGTAGTTTCCACATTTATTAAAGAGAAAATGAATACAATTTAAGATTTTGCTGGAATAGAACTGTTTAGCTTGGGACTGGGTATTGGCAATGTCAGTGGACAAATACTTAATCGGTTTATATGCGAATCCTCTATCCATTATTTTAGAGAACTCTTTAAGAATGAAACAAAGAACTTGCATTTATACTGTGCCTAATTACATTCTCTTGTCAACCTAAAGAGCTTTACAACTAATCAATTACTTCTGAAGTGCATTTAGCTTGTATCTCCAAAATAAATGATTAACGGCTGTACTTCTAAAAAAATTTAATTAGGACATCATGATTGGCACAGGCTTGGAAGGCCGAAGGGCTTGTTCCTCAGTTGTACTTTTCTTTGTTCTAAATTATTGGGCAGAGGAATCATTAAAAATATAGTAAGTAGGAGCAGAGTATACCATTCCGCAACCCCCCAACTTATCCTCCCAACCCTCCAATGAAGCGGTTCTGCCATTCAATACATTCATGACTGATTTTTGGTTTCAGCTCCATTGTCCAGGCCATTCATCATATCCTCCTATTCCTCAGGTGACCAGAAATCTGTCTATCTCAGCCTGTATCCACATACCTCGAATTCCAGAAGATTAATTACCCTTTCAGTGAAGACATTTCTCTTCATCTCAGTCCTAAATGATTGTCTCCTTATCCTGAGACTGTGTCCAAAGTGAGAATGCTGAAAATAATCTCTGCAGATCTGGCAGCATCTGTAAGAAGAGAAAAGAGCTGACATTTTGAGTCTAGATGACCCTTTATCAAAGTCCTGACACTGCTGCTGTGTTGTAGGTCATCCAGCCAAGGGAAACAACCTCTTAGAGTTTATCCTCAGCAGCTTCAGAAACTTGTGGCTTCTATGGGATCACTTCTCATTCTTTTAAATTGCAAAAATTAACTCTCCAGAGAGAGGCCCAATTAACTCAACCTTTCATCAGAGGATAACCCTCTCATCCCAGAAACTAATCTAGTGAGCCATCATTGTAACAACTCCAAGGCAAGTATATTCTTAGATATAAGAGTAAAATTCACACACTATACTCTGGGACTCGCAAAGTTCCTGTACAAATATAACAAGATTTCATTACTCTTGTATTCGAATCTCTTTGCAATAAAAGCCATTATGCCATTTGCCTTCCTAATTCGTGATATAACTGAATGCCATTTTTCTGTGTTTCTTGTATGAGTATATCCAAACCCCCCCCAAACAATATTATTGTTTCACACTTTTAAAGAGAAATTTGCCTTTCTTTTGTTATGACCAAAGTGAATGATTTCATCCTTCTTCACATTATACTCTGCCATCTACTTGCCCCCTCACCAAACCCATCAATAATCTTTGTAATGTCTTTGTGTCCTCCTTACAGCTTATATCCCAGCCCCAGCTTTGTTTCATCAGGGAACTTAGGTATATGACTCATGGTCTCTTTGTCTAAGACAATAATCCAGATTGTAAATAGCTGACCCTGACAAATTTTAAATTATCTTGATTATCCTGACTCTTTGTTTCCTATCATAAAATCCCTCCATTTGGCTCACTGAGTCTGCCCCAAATCTCCAACAGAACATTTTAACCAGGCCCTATCCCGTAACGTCTCACATTTAAACCAATAATCTCCCTAACCTACAGCTTTAGATACTAAGAGGCATGGCCGATCGACCTAACCTGCACACTGGAAGGACGTGGAGACTCTGGACAGAGTGCAGAGGAGGTTTACCAGGATGCTGCCAGATATGGAAGGTCTGAGTTACGAGGAGAGGTTAAGCAAATTGGAACTGTTTTCTTTAGAAAGATGTAGACTGAGAGGAGATCTAATAGAGGTGTACAAGATTATGAGGGGTATAGATAGAGTAAACAGTGGTAAGCTTTTTCTTAGGTTGGAATCAAATATCATGGGGGTCAGGGGGTTAGGATGAGGGGGATAAGGTATAATTTGGATGCTAGAGGGAGTTTTTTCACACAGAGGGTGGTGGGGGTATGGAACGCGCTGCCATGTAAAGTGGTGGAGGCAGGCATTCTGGAGTTATTTAAAAGATACTTAGATGGGCACATGAACAGAATGGGGATGAAGGGATATAGAAGACTGATTTAAAATAGGGATCATGAGCCTTGGGACTTCCCTGAGAATTGTGTAAATTGTGAATGATATTGATGTATTTCTGTTTTATCCTACAGTACTTCGGCCCGCCTTGTTGTCTAGCAAGGGACATACGTGCGATGGATCCTGAGAGGGCTGCTCTTGGATTTTTTGAGACTATCCTAATGCTTCACGTCATTAGTGTACGCTTGAACTGGACCAGTTGATGGACAACACGACAGCTCAGTGACTATCACAGGTACATGGATTTGGGCCTGTGTCTGTGGGAGTTTGCACATTCTCCCCGTGCTTGCATGGGTTTTCTCCAGGTGCTCCGGTTTCCTCCCACACCCCAAAGATGTGCTCTTAGGCTGATTGGCAAAACAAATTCTCCCTAAATTGTCTCACAAATTTGGTTCCAATGCAGATTTCTACAAACATACAGGGATCATGGGTGGAAGTGGGAGCATCAAGGTGGTGGCACAGACTTGTTGGGCCGAAGGGCCTGTTTCCCATGCTGTTTTGTTCTTTGTTCTTTGGACTGTGGGAGGAAACTGGAGCATCCGGAAGAAATTCATTCAGATATGGGGAAAACATGCAAACTCCATCCAACGATCCAAGGCTGGATCCCTGATGCTGTACAGAGCAATGTTGACCATTGTGCCATCCTCTCTCTGGGTCCAATCTTTGGCACTGTACGCCTACAACTCTCTGTCTCTCTACTTCACTTTTCTCTCTGATCTCTCTCTGGTGTAGCTTCCACCTTGTCATCATGCCATCCCTAAATCAGTTCTCTATCCATACTAATATATTATTCCCAACTCCAACTGTTCTTATCTTGTATATTAATCTCCACTGTGGTACCTTATCGAATACATTTTGAAATTCCAAATATACTACATCTACAAATTCCCCTTTATCTACTCTGCCAGTTACAACCTCAAAAGCAATAAATTAATCAAACATTGATTACCTTTTATAAAATTATATTGACTTTGCCTGATTATATTATGGTTCTCTAACTTCATTGTCAATACTAAATAACAGACTCCAGCACTCTCTGAACAAATGATATCATGCGAATAAATACATTGGATGGTTGTTTGCTGATAACACCAACACTCCATATTTTCTCACTTTTATGTTTAAACTAGAACTCCTGTTCTCAGCAATTTTGTTTGTTTCAGTTATGGGACATGGGATACCAGCATTATTTGCCCATCCCTAATTGAGTGACTGGCTGGGCTATTTCAGAGGACATTTAAAAGTCACCCAGATTGTTCCGGATCTGTAGTCACACATAGGCTGGACCAGATAAGGATGACAGATTTATTTTCCTAAAGGGTATTGGTGAACTAGATGAATTTTGACAATTGCCCATAGCTATCATGAGACATTTTCGTTGAAAATCTTGTCCTCATTAGCAGCTAGGATTCTCCAATGCTGCTGAAAGTGAATGGAGTTTTGTCTGGAATACCAAATTCTTCATTCTTACTTGTGGGGGTGGAAGGGCAGCATCGGGGGTGAGGGAGGATTGGATATGGAGGAGACCAGAAAACCCTAACTTTTAATTCCAGCCTTTTTTTTCATTGATTTCAAATTTCACCATCTGCTGTGGAGGGATTCGAACCTGGGTCCCCAGAACATTGCACTGGAATCTGGATTACTAGATTAATACCAATACCACAATCATACCATCTCCCTTGTTCTTTGTTAAATGGACAATATACAAAATATTTTATCAAAGGACAATTTCATATTTACTATGTAATCTCTAAACTAAAAGGTAGTAGTTACTCAAATTATGTTTCCATTTGAACTAGATTTTATTCATTACTGAAAACAATGTCAGCTGAATGAACATGTATTAAGACCGAGTATGAAATTGCTTTTGATATAGGTAGTCTCAAGCATTAAATAAAACTTAAATGGATGTGGGGGCTTTTGTTCTGTTAAGGAGAATTCACTTTCAAAGGGAGGTGTAAAAATGTATGGGATGTTAATGCTGTAAAGCGGTTTCTACGACTTGAAACCATTTGCATTAAATACACAGAGAAGGCAGTTCATAAATATCAGCACAACTACAGTAGTTAGCACTGCTGCTTCACACTATCAGGGACCCGGGTTTGATTCCTGGCTTGGGTCACTATCTGTGTGGAGTCTGTATGTGTTTCTTCCTGGTGCTCCAGGTTCCTTTCACAGTCCGAAAATCATGCTGCTTAGGTGCTCGGGCTGTGCTAAATTCTTCCTCAGTGTACCCGAACAGGCACTGGCATATGGCGACTAGGGGATTTTCACAGTAACTTCATTGCAGTGTTAATGTAAGCCTAATTTGAATTAAAAAATGAACCTTTAGACTTATATTTGATTTTGTTTTTTAACCATTGATCACTCTCAAGGTTGAATAAAATGCTATTTGGACACAGAAAGAGGTTTATCCTACACATCCTACAGTGCCAGTATAAGGAGCCAAACACAATGCTGAGGGTTATCTTTTACAGTACCAATATGAATTTATACTTTCTACACTAGATATTTCATGGCCTATGAGTGAAGTCCTCAATTTAGTGTCTAGTTGCAGATTGGACTGCTACTGCTTGACAATTTGTGCTTCCAGTTAAAACTGGGGATATAGTTTACATTTAAGATTCTGTATATTGACATAAGCAAGTGATCCAGTAAATTAAAACACTGTGCTTTAATCTCTGGGACCAGGATTTGCATACACTACAGAGAGGAAGTGAAGTTTATCAGACTTTCCCATGAATAATTTAATGCCAGTTCTTTGTTTACTCGAAGCTAAACAATGTCACAATGCTGCTTTCCTAGTCAACACTAGATGGCAGTGTCAATCTCTTTGCAAGGCCATGTGGATGCAGAGTGCATTGATTCAGAACATGAAGTCGCTGTGGCAGAGGTATGAATCCAGTGCTGCAGTGAGAATCAGCCCCAGTGGTCTTTTCATGCAATAATTGTTCAATTCAAGCATTGAGTAAAATGTTGCTTGGAATTGATGCAAATCCTGTTCTGCTCAGTTGTCCATTTGAATATATTAAGTGGCAAGATCCTAAATGGATCCTGTCATGCTCCTCTACATAAGTAGGTGGTAGAGTGGTTAGCACTGCTGCCTCAGAGAGTCAGGGACCTTAGTTCGATTCCTGGCTAGGGTCACTGTCTATGCAGAGTTTGCATGTTCCCCCTGTGTCTGCATGAATTTCCTCTGGGTGCTCTGGTTTCCTCCCACAGTTGAAAGATGTGCAGGTTAGGTGCATTGGTCATGCTAAATTTTCCCTCAGTGTACCTGAACAGGTGCTAAAGTGTGGCAACTGGAGGATTTTCACAATACCTTCATTGCAGTGTTAAGCCTACCTTGTGACACTAATAAATAAACCAAACTAATGTGGATAGGAAATAGGAAATGTGCTCTTCAGTGGTTTTGGATGCATGCTAGTACACATTAGATATTGGAGACATTGGCAGGAGCTAGGAACTGAACATAGATCATGCTATTTGGCAAATGAAAAGTAGGCAAAGTTTATCCTCAGAAACAGAAAGGAAAAGAAAATTCATTTTCCAGCTGTGAACATTATTTGATCGAGAAATTTGTTTTAAGATATAAATGTTTTATTTCTTCAAAGATCAACAGCCAAAGGAACTCACAAATAGCATTGATGAACACATTACTTCAATGCATAATCACCATAACTTTTCATTTTTTCAAAGCACAGTTGTGATTCAGGTGCAGTCACACTTCCAAGGTGTAGCTGTAATTACAATACAGATAGTTCCAGAAGACAATAACACTATTAACATAACACAACCATTGCATCTTTAACATAATACAACATTCCAATGTGCCAGTACAGCAGTGTTAAAAAATGGAATTTGACATTGAGGTATGTAAAGAAATACTAGAACAGAAGATTGATTAAAAAGACAGGCTTTGAGGAGTGTCTGAAAAAAGCTTTGAGGAAGGAAATAGTGAGGTGGAGGGTTTTGGAAAGGAATTCTAGAGCTTTGGATTGTGGCAGCTGACAACATGGTCATTAATGTTGGAGCACTTAAAATCAGAAATGTTCATGAAGCTGGAGTTGGAGGAGCACTTTTAGCTTGAAGGGTTGTTGGGCTGTTAGATATTACTGAGAGAGAGAGATGGAGGAGACCATAGCAGGATTTGCAAGCATGAACATTTTAAAATTGAGGTGTTGTTTAAATAGAAGTCAATATAGATCAGTGTAAACATGAGTGATGGATGAATGAAACTTGCCATAAGTAAGGACACAGGCCATAGAGTTTAGGATGGCCTTAAATTTATGGAGTGGGGAAGATTGGATACGGCTCACGAGTTGGAATACTTAAGTCTAAATGTAACAAAGGCATCAACAAGGAAATGCACTGAAGCAGGAATGTTACATTCCTGCAATGTTACAGAGATAAAAATGATGGTGCAGACGTAGTTGGAAGCTCCTATCAAGGTAACATACAACACCAAGTTGTAGACATACATGTGGAACCTAACCAATGTATTTTTGGTGATGTTAGTGAAAGGCAGCCAATAGGTAAGAAATGTGAGACAATTCTGGTTTCTTCCCTGGGGGACATCACACTTATCCATGTGGAGATTTGGAAGAGAAGTCATTGTCAGTGATTCTAGGCTGCAACTGGATTAATAAGAATGAAACCCAGTGAAACAGACACATCTAGCACTAAAGTCAATGTCTGCAGACAGGCAGAGAAAGGTGATTAGGATAGATTACCGCAATCACATGTGACATTGATAAGAGCTGTTTCAATGCTGTTTGAACCTAATTGGAAGGGTTCAAACATGGTAAAGATGGGAGTTGATTTGTATGATGACAACACATTCAAAGACTAAAGAGAAAGTGTCCTGGACCATTTCTATCTGTCTTTCCCTCTTCCTGCTCAGCTTCCCAAGCAACCACATAACTTGGAGAGAAAAAAGAATTAGAGATGAGAAGGTAAGATTGCAAGGATGGAGGTGTGAAAAATTTATTTTTGGATGCTAGAAATGACAATATACTTAGAGGAGAGAGAGACAGTACCTGAGTGGAGAGAACCATTAATAATATTGGCTATATGAAGGATAGGGAAGAAATGGATGGTCAACAGTTTAGTGGGAATAAGGTGAATGGAGCAGAAAGTTAGTTTTGTTGGATGTGATGGGCTCAGAGACAGTCTGGGGAGGAGACACAAGCATTGCAATTCAGAAAATTGGCAGTTTAAATGTGCAGTTATAAATACAGTGCAGTTCCAGTGCACAATCACTATCATGAATAACTAGATAGTCATTAGAAAAGTTAGAGTGTAAATTGTGGTTTAGAAAACAACTGCAATTCCACAATGGAATCTACAATTCCAGAGCAACAGGGATTCTAGCTGTTCTCGGTCTTTTTGAAAAGTCCTGCAGTTCTTCCTGAGACACACTGGTTGAATATTTTAACCGTGAAATGTAGCCATTTGATTGTTATGAATTGAGAAGGACAGTGACTTACAAATTTGGCCCTGGCTCTGATCTCTCTCAACCATCTCAAATCCCAGAAACCAAACCAGCAATTCTTTTTCCAAAAGTTATGAATTGTATTATTTGCTTTAGCGGTGAACTAGTTCAGTGCATAAAGGGTGGAAGACAATTCGTACATTATAACAGTCAACAGCTCATTCACTGGGATGCTATATGCAGCCACCCTGGTCTTTTAAAACCCTAGAGCAGCATTGAAGACAAAGAAAAGTTTATTTTTGTTCTCTTGTTTGTGAAGTTGCTTCCTGAGGTTTAAATAAAGCTTCCCTTTGCTGTGTAACCCACACCCTTATAGAATAAAAGCCAGCTGGGGCTGAGTGCTCTCCAGCAGATTGGGTTGCCTTTACTCAGTGGCCTGGAAATGCTGAATTATATCTGACTACTTGGGAAGCTAAGCAGGATGTGGGAAAGACAGATGAGGATGAACCAGGACATAGCAAATCCGCATTCCACTGACTGTTGAGGCAGCTGCATTTACAAAAAAAGGATAGTTTTTTTTAAATAAACCACAGCTTTTTGTAGAGAAGAGTTCTGATGCTAATAATTAAAAATGAACATTCGTTACAGTGTATGGAGAAATCTGACAGGAAATGTGCTATATTTACATATACATACATCAGGTCAAAGATAATAAATAAATTGAACAGAATTGCACCGATCAGTGTTAATTCTTGAAAGCAATCATATAATCCTGTCTCCTACTGTGTATCAATGGTTCATCTGCTTCAGTATTAACTAACTTACCTCAGTATGATTTTCCTTGTGTAAGTACCACACATTAGACAGAACTTGCAGAGGGGCCTAATACTGGGTGGTAGCAGTGTTGCCACCTGCTATACACCACACCCCACCACACTTATTTCAATGGACAGAAATCAGGTGGGACAAACAAGGGATCAACAATTTGCTGCCACCCATTTTACAGCTCAACAAATTTGATCGCTCCATCCAGCAGAGAGGCTAACAAATTTCACTTGAGAATGGTCATAAGAATATAAGAACATAAGAAGTAGGAGCAGGAGTAGGCAATCTAGCCCTTCGAGCCTGCCCTGCCATTCAATAAGATCATGGCTGATCTGCACTGGATCAGTTCCACTTTCTGCTTTCTCCCCATAACCCTTAATTCCTTTGTTTATCATAAATCTTTTTGCAGGTTACTGGAAGGCTCACTGACTCCTGTATGACCCATCATTTTCTGAAAAAGAGGAATCACTTGTATGTTTGTAGCATAACGAAAGAAAAAAAAATCCATTTTCCAACACTGTATATCTTACAAACTCAGTAAACAAGGACTTTAGTAAAAAACAAGGAAACATTTTTCCATCTGCACTGTTACATTATGATTCCAAAAAAGCAATCAACAGAAAATAACAGGAGGGTTATTTAAATGAATAAATATTAACAAATGTATTGACTTGGCACCAAATGTATAAAAAACATTCCAGATGACTTGGCCAATGAGAATAACAATTTGTCAGGATCATTGTCCTTTGTCCATGATAAACTCACTGGGTTGGTTATTTTTAAAGTGACATATATGGTTCAAATTACCAGCAGATTGGTTTGGCATTCCTCATGTTCAGTGTCCTGTTTTTAAGTGGCATGGCCATTATATCATATATTTCAAATGTATTATTCTACTACCAACATCAGTTCATATGTAGGTCACTTGACCCTTTAAGACCCCAAAATCTAATTGCTGTAAATAGGCATGTCCTAAGGTCAGTTGCTAGCTAGTTGCTATTGGGCACATCCTGAGATCAATTAGAGGGTAATTACTATTATTGTAGAAGCTCCAAATTCTGGTTACTAACTCTACCCCGCTCCCTGCAACAGTCTAAGATTAAGCTAGTCTGTTTGCAATCTTTGTGTGTCATCTGATACTGAGATGAACTTCCAACTTTACATTCATGGCATCACTAAGACTGCTTATTTCTACTTCCATAACATTGTCACGGGGACATAATGGTTAGCAGTGCTGTTCCATCATGCCACTGTCTGTGTGGTGTCTGCATGTTTTCCCTGTGTCTGAGCGGGTTTCTTCCAGATGCTCTGGTTTTCTCTCACAATCCAAAGATGTGCAGATTAGATTGATTGGCCATACTAAATTGTCCCTTAGTGTCAGGAGGATTAGCAGGGTAAATATGCAAGGTTACAGGGATAGGACATGAGTGGTAGTGTTGTTAATGCAGGCTCGATGGGTTAAATGGCCTCCTTCTGCACTGTAGGGATTCTATGATTGCACAACTTTGTCCCATCTTATCTGCTGAAGAAATTCTATGATTGCACAACTTTGTCCCATCTTATCTGCTGCAGAAATTGTCATTCATGCCATCAATATGTCCAGATGAGAGTATTCAACACACTGCTGGCTTGTCTCCCATATTCTACCCTCTGTAAACCTGAGGTCATCCAAAACTCTGCTACCCGTGTCTGAATTCACAGAAATCTCATTTTTCTATCACCCCTGTGCACGCTGACCTAAGCTGATTTCTGGTCAACAATTTGATTTTTAAATTCTCATCCATTTCCAAATCTTTCCATAGCTTCACAACTCTCTGAGATATCTGTGCCTCTTCAATTCTGGCTTCTTGTGTATCCCTAATTTTAATTGCTCCATTGTTGGTAGCTGTGCCTTTAGCAGCCTAGGCCCAATCCCTAGCATCCTCTCCCTATACTTGTCTGTTTCTCTGCTTCACATTCATCTGTTCCATTAAGATGCTACCCAAAATACCCCTCTTTGACCAAATTTTAGATAATCTGAAATATTATGGCCTCGTACTCAAAACAAAACCTTTCTGGAAACATGGATGGTTTTTTTCTGGAAAAAATATACTTCATTTATATGAAATCTGAAAGACACATTTCAATATTTCAGATTGCTATAATAATAAGTGCATTGATATTCATATTTTCTTCAGAGATTAAGATACAGTCTGAGGTGCTTCAGTTCAGTAATGAGAACATTACAAATATTTCAATATTTTCATCATCATAGAATCTCTACATTAGGAGGCAGTTTGGCCCATTCAGTCTGCACTGATTCTCCAAGACAGCATCTTACCCAACCCCCCCAACCTATCTCCATAACCCCAAACATTTAATCTCCTCAGGATCTCGACTGTGAATGCCTCAGTACCTCAACTGCGAATGCCTCAGAACCTTGACAGTGAATGCCTCAGAACCTCGACTGTGCAAACGCCTCAAAAACCCGACTGTAATGTCACAAAAGTGTTGCTTTTGGAACACTAAGGAGCAAGTTAGCATGGCCAATCCACCTAACCTCCACATCTTTGGACTGTTGAGGAAATCCATGCAGATGCAGGAAGGATGTGCAAACTCCATACTTTCACTAAAGCTGGAATGTTACAGTTTCTTCAAACTATATATATCAGTCATGTTGCACTCTGACGTGCTTCAATAAAGATACATAGAATTTAACATGCAGTCTAAGGGATTTGTCATGGTTACCAGTCCCTCAGTGTACTTTGGTCAAAAGGCCTAGATAGATTTTGACCATGCTGTATTCACATAGATAAGAAAAGATTTCCTAGCTTACAACTGTATTAGTCTTTGATCCAATAACTTTTCAAGTGAGTATTGCTAGTCAATGGGTGATGATAGGATGACAAACCAGACATCTCATTACACTCAATTCCCTGCATACAGATTTGATGGCAGTATATTCTTTTCCAGTCATTATTCGTGGGAAGCTTAGCTTCTCTTCCACTTAATTCCCATTGCACAACATCACTGGAATGTATTTTCCATTGACCTTTCTTCTCACAGTGAGAAACTTTGATGTCTATCTCCATGCTTATGTGAGATCATCACACTATAGTTAGCTTATTTTGCAAAATAAATTTAAACACAACGTATTGTGTTTTTTTGGAATTAATGCTGCAATTGACAAATTGTTGTTTTATTGTCCAGTTCAGCAGGAATTTTTATACACTCTGTGACAACTCAACACAATTCTGCATTTTTAATATCTTTAATCCCTCTCCCATCATTTTCTGCTACCTTCTTCTTTGACCCACAATGCATTACTGTAGCTGGAAAGACTTTTTGTCAAGGTTGTTGTTGTTGTTGTGTTTACATGATATTTAAAGAAGGGCAAAGCTTTTTGTTTTCATTGTGTTGCTCTTGGATTCCCAGGCCATGTACACTACAGATTAGACATATAGCAAGCCTATCAATACGTAATACCATTAAACATTTCCTTGCCGCCTCTTTGCAAGAACAATCTGAATTTATAGCAGCTGGGAGTTATTGAGACTGTTTCAAACTCAGACATGCGACTGACACTCTCAAAGTTGGTCGAAAGCAAACTTTCTGGGATATTTATACTCTACCATGATGATTGTTCTTGTAATTATGCTGCTCTCAATAAAGATCCTCAGGCTGAATTCACCTCTTATTTACAGGTTAGAAGTAGGTTAGGGGCTTCTGTAAGTGAATAACAAGGACAGTACTGTTATTCAGGATTCAATTCTGTTCCAATTAGCTATATGTTAATGATGCAACTCTTCTGATTTGTGCTCTGTTTCCCTTCTTTTTTGTTTCCATCTCAGTTAAAACAAGCAATATTAATTGATTTTAAAAAAGGTAGGATGCATTTCAATCTGGAAAATTCAAGGAGTTGAGGTAGAATTATCTGCTGGATTACTGATTGCTAGGAATGCCTATGTCCTCAGTACTGAGTCACCCAGCCATTTGCAAGGATCATTTGGCAGTAATAATCACAATGCAAACACCAATATTGCAGCCTGGCTGTCAGATTAAGTCTTCCGTATTGCAAGTGCTAGAACTGGGGAATGTCATATTGTCCAACAGAGGTACAGCAATTGCATAATAAATCTCCCCAACATCACTAAGCATCCAAGATCAGAAACAGCAGAGTCAAGTTCTCTCTACGAAAGTCTAACAATATACATTTATCCCAACTTCAGGGAAGCAACCTCAGTTATAGCATTGTTGTATTTTCATTTCCAATGCATCTGTTGTTATGATTTCCCTGATTGAGGTTAACTGTCTAATGCTAGTTAATGACAGTTTATTTGTTTGATACATGTTGTCCTCATAAATTCCAGAAACTGGACTAACGCTGTGCAAAAAGTCAGTTCAATTAGGAACTTTGAAGGCAGCTGAAGATGAAGGTAATTCTGTCATATTGCACTTAGGCATGAAGCCCAGTGCATGAATTCACTGTAACATCCATTCTCCTGAGAACATGCTTTAAAATGTTGAATATATGACCACAGTTGCTGTAGAGAACATCACATTATCAATGGTCTCTTCTCTTTTGGGTAGATTTTCACAGTTAGGTAGGCTTTTACCCATCTCTCTGGATCTATCTCATTTTCCTGCGTTGGGATTCATTTTCTTTCTGCTCCCGACAAAAAAAACTTTGTAGTCATATGATCCATATTTTGAATTGAACATATCATTGATGGTCAAATATATATGACTAGATTTTACAGCTTTCTCCTGGGCATGTACTTGGGGTGCCCTCTGCACATCAAGGGCACCCCCTCCTCTCAAGAAGACTTTGTAACTCCATACTTGGGCTGCAAACATGTACAGTCCCCTCCCCTATCTCCCTAGCGTGCCCCATTAAATATCCAGGATTTACCTTAACCCATTGCTCTTCTTCCTGTGACCTGCTTGCAGCCTCTCTTACTGAGTTTTGATTTGATTTGTTATTGTCACATATTTTAACATACAGTGAAAAATATTGTTTCATGCCCGATATACAGAGAAAACATACTGTTCATAGAGAAGGAAACAAGAGAGTGCAGAATGTAGTGTTACAGTCATAGCTAGGATGTACAGAAAGATCAACTCAATGCAAGGTAAGTCCATTCAAAACTCAGACAGCAGCAGGGAAGAAGCTATTCTTGAGTCGGGTGTCAGCCTACAGATTTGCCAGCAATTCTTAAGGGCAGGACTTCCTTCTGTGGAGGGGCGGGAAGTCCCAGTCTCTGTTCATCAAGGCTTTTGGCAACATGTCACCACCTCAGGATAGCCTTTTTATAAACTGGTTGATTTGGAACCAACTTTTGTAATGTGTGTCTGGGAGGAAGGCCAGGAGATTGGGGGTGGCAAACAATACACTCTTTCTGCCTTCCCCATGCCCACCTGTCCGCCTGTAAAAATCAGTCTGTGGCATTTTGAGTGAGGCATGCACTCCAACCATTTGATCTGATACCTGAAGGGTTAATTCACTGTCTGCAAGCCTTAAGCCCTCCAAGATAAACTGCCCCCTGAAAGGTCAACCTTAGCATCTCTTGTTATTTGCTTAATTGAAAGAAAAGGAATAGTACTTTTACAAGGAGCTCGGGGTTACTTTGGTTCACTTGTGTGCTAACACATGCCAATATCATTGAGCTGAGCTTGCTGCACCCGCAGGTTGCTGCTTTCAGCTGTGTCATAGGCTTCCCATCTGAATAACGATATGATGCTCTGAGCTGTCTCCTGACATCAATCACTCTTAAATCTTCCCTGACAGTCTCAAAGAGATGCAGGAAGGAAGTGCTGGGTGAATTAGAATGAAACCCTAGCTGATTTGCCTTGAACTCTTTAACATTGTCTCACATGCTTCTTCCCGTATGGGTAAAGATCAATACAAAGTTAATTCAATCTCCAATGGTCAGCTGCAATGGATAGAAAGGCTGGTTTGTTGTTTAATTCGGGATATTTTACGCTCATTTCCAGCTTTCTTCAATGACATTGCAGTCATATGAGATGCTGAATTGGTAACATCCTGTTTCCACATCATACAATTTCTCAGGTAATGTGAAAAAGCAAAGCTGCAAAAATAAAAAAAAACCTGTAAAGTGAAACGACAAAACTTGAAATTAATATTACACAGACTTTCCCAATTACAACCTGGTCAATACAACACTCAGACTGTACCATATAGATAAATTGATGCAGCATGAATATATAGATTGACATAAGTATTAAACTGCTTGGTTGGTATTTTGTACAGATTGATTAGTACATTCTATTGTCTGGCTGATGTTTTATTCAGATTTGCTGATATCTCAGGCTGAGCATTTTGTGCAGCTAGGACAGTGTATCATACTCGTTTATTGGGTTGCTTTTTTCCTCTGTTTCATATCATTCTGCGTTTTCATTGCAATCATTTGTTTCAGCTCTAAACCATAATATAATATAAATATGTACAATGGACATTTTAATACATCCAAAGGAGTTCCCTCCTACACCATGCACATGCGACGGGTATCTAAAGCATCCAGCACTACACATGTTTTAAGTCCAAGCAAGAACCCTCAGTTTTATACAGTTCCTTGACATAATTGACAAGCATCAGAAGGACTTGATTAAGATAAAATCCAGTTTTGGTCCATCACATTCTAGTAACTCAACCCAAATGTGAAAGAACTGTTTTGATGAAGTGGGAGGTTGACATATCTAACACCAGAGGACTGTGATGGAATGGAGAGAGTGACTAGCCTGCAGTGTGACTCATTGTGGCTGCCCCTGGCTCCTTCTGCATTTATATTTAAGAATCAGTAAGTTCTTTCTCTCCCCCTTCCTCTCGATAGGAATAGTACTTTCCATAAAGTTGTGATAAGAGATGACAATGGAACATGATATACTGTTCTCAACTTTTGTTGTATCAGAGAAAAATTATACAAACTGGAGGATAAATAGTCAAAATATAAACAGAGCTATTGTTTCAAAGGGACAATGCAATTTTCTATTGTCTATTCACTTGAGCCAAAATTATTAACTTTACAGACAAATCATAGGTTTAAGGTGCAAGGGGCAAGTTTTAAAAGAGATGTATGAGGCAGATTTTTTACACAGAAAATGGTGGGTGCCTGGACCTCATTTGCCAGGGGAGGTAGTGGAAGTGGATACAATCGTGACTTTTAAGGGGCATCTTGACAAGTACATGAATGAGATAGGAATAGAGGGATCTGGTCCCCGGAAGCATAGGAAGTTTTAGTTAAGTCAGGCAGCATGGTCGGTGCAGGCGTGGAGGGCTGAAGGTCCTGTTCCTGTGCTGTAATTTTCTTTGTTCTTTGTTCTAAATCCACATTGAGCCAATTTTGACTGGTTCGGAATACATTCACAACACATTTATTATGATACTGATTAAACTGATTATTGTAACTATACTGTGGCAAAGTAGCACAATGATTAGCAGTGCAGTTTCACAGCGCCAGGGACCTGAGTTCAATTTCTGGCTTGGTCAGTATCTATGTAGTGCTTGTACATTCACGCTGTGTCTGCTTGAGTTTCTTCTGGGTGCTCTGGTTTCCTCCCACATTTTGAAAGACATGTTGGTTAAGTGCACTGACCCAAAAAGGTGCCGTACTGTGACGGCTAGGGAATTTCACAGTAACCTCATTGCGGTGTTAATGTATGCCTTATTTGTGACTAATAAATAAACTTTACTTTAAAAAATTTCATATGAACATTCAAACATACGTAGTAGGAGCAGGAATTGTCCATTTTGAGCAATTCAATAAGAGCATGGCTAATCTGATTGTGACCTCAACTCTACATTCCAGCCTATCCTCGATAACTTTTGACTCCCTTATTAGTCAAGAATCTATCAATTGCTGCCTCAAACATGTTGAATGACTCTGCCTCCACCATTCTCTGCGGAAGAGAGTTCCAAAAATATGTGACCCTTTGAGAGAAAAAAAGTCTCCTATCTGTCTTAAAAGGGAGATGCTTTTAAACTATTTTCAACCGAAACCTCGTTTGTTTCATCATGGGTATTGTGGTACCAGGTAAAGGTTTTATGACTCTTTCTGCGCCTGAAGCCAATTGCTGTTTGACACAATTGTGATGGAGTGCAACATCCACCGAGGCCCATTGTCCACCGGCCATTTAGATGAGTACATGATGATTGAAGGAGCCATGTTGCATTGTTGCTGACAATTTGGAGGGGATACCCAATGCACTTAGCAGCCCTGGCTCATTCTGAAGTGCATATACTGAGTGATTGAGAGACCATTGGGCTCATTGAGAATAGATAATTAAACCAAATCTAGTGAGCTGGACTGACGTCACTGTAGCCAAGAGAGTGCATAATGATTAGTGTGGCTGTTTATGGATCAGACGTTCCGGTGAGTGCTTCAATCTGTCATTATAACTGGCTCATAGGGAGCATTGGGACTTGTCAGCTGTTCCAGGAATGCAGTGCGAGAATGCTGTCACTGTGCAAGAGTTAAGCTATCCGTTGCTCTGAGCTCGGCTCTGTCCACATGCTCTCCACCAGCTGTAACCTGAGCTGCCCACCTTTACTGTCACAACTGCTGAGTCAGCCGGGGCTAATTGAAGCTGGGTACTTTCTGGATTGGCAGGTGGCGGCAGTCAGTCTGACGTGGGGCAAACAGATCAGGATGATAAGATGTCCAAGTCTTCTCCCTCTTGCACTCGCTCTCAGAAATCCAAGTAACCTAATAACCTAATGACCTAATTTGAAATCCCACATTAATCATTATTACTCGGGAATAGCCGTTTATATTTTAATATACACCGAGTGCAATCAGTCCCGGTGGCGGGGCTGGGGGAGGGCTCAACAATAAACGGAGGTGATGACAAAGGCTCCCAAAATACGTAAAACTGTCTCCTGGTCCCTTCACAACACCAACTGAAATAGATCCCCATTGAAATGGATCGGCACTTACACAGGTACAGATTAAAACACACTGACATAAGCATGTACTAAAAATAGTATATGTTAATGCAGTGCTCACTGAAATAGGTACACATTAACACAGATACTCAGTACACATGGCGAGAAGGGCACACACTGACAGTGAAGTACACTGTTGGAGATGTACGTTGAAATAACTACACGGCAATACAGAGTCTTAAACATTATGCATTGCAAAGATACCCACTGCATAGTGGTATGCATTGTCAAAGGCACGCATTAATACAGATGCACTCTAACACAAGTATTCACTGACAGAGGTACAGGTGCACTTTTTGCCCCAAATTGACAACCTCAGTGTTGGACCCTAAGAGAACAGTGCACTGTCAGTGCTTGGGTGGCAGTGAAGTGCTTTGAGGTCTCTCTGAGATGCTTGTGAAAAGCGCTAAATAAATATAAATCTTTCTTTTTTAAAATTGAGATAGAAAGTAAGTACAGTGAACACAATCCATTGCAGTTTGATACAGAGACACAATAACAACAAATCACACTGGTACTGGCATATATCAAAACAGTGACACACATAGATACTGATATGGAACATTTCAGTACAGTTAGTGATTGACATAGTTATAGACTGATAAATACAGATGCAAACAGCAAGTGGCACACATTGGAACAGATATACTGTAATACAGGTACTGAAAAGAGTACATCTTGATTTTGGTATGCACTGATACAGGTACAGCTTGACACTAGAAACACGGTGGCAAAAATACATACAGACAAAGCAGCATAAGCAGGACTGACAATGGTAAAATTAACACAAGGAAAAAACTGACATGCGTACACACTGATTATAAGTATATCCTAATACAGGTACACAATAATACACAGTTTGCTGCTGTATTGTGTAGGTATACCCATAGTGCTGAAACATATTTAACCTGCAAAAGCATGAATCACTGAAATAAAGTTTATTTATTAACACTGCAATGAAGTTAAGAGATTTCCCGAGTCACCACTGTCTGGTGCCTGTTTGGGTCAATACACCTAACCAGTACGTCTTTCAGAATGTGGTAGGAAACCAAAGCAGACATGAGGAGAACGTGTAAACTCCACACAGACAGTGATCCAAGCCGGGAATTGAACCCTGTGAGTCAGCAGTGCTAACCACTGTGCCATTGTGTCGCTCTACTTTCTGGGAATTGTGAGTAATGAAAAATTGCCTGTAGCTAAAGCATAACAAGCTAATTCTTCTACTTTATCCAACATACCATTGAAAGCTAGGAATCAGTAAATGTGAAAATGGGTTATATGGTACTGTCACTGAGCAGAGATTCCTATCCAACCTTACTGGAATGATGTTGCTGCCTCTGTCCTTCTGAAGACATCCCATGGAATGCTTACCTCAGCTAAACAGATGAAGGAAACAGAATAACCTTTCTCACATGTGAGCACTAATAATTGAAGCTATACAAAAAATCCTATCCATTAGGCTGTGAGACAGACAGAACTCCGTAGGGACATGGTCAGTTATCCATTACACATACAGCAGGATTTACTCACTGTGGTTAGACAGCCTAAACTATTATATACTTTTCTCACATTCATTAAAAAGTGCAAAAGAGAACACATGCCAATTTCTTGAGTTCTGTATATTGCACAGACAGTGTAATAAATCAAATGAGCATTTTAACAGTTATTGTTATCATTCATTCAAAGATGTTGAGGTGTTATCAGCCTGGATGAAGCAGCAATTTATATTTCCTTCATAAAGATGTTTTTGTCAGAGTGCATTAGAACAGGTCTGGGTGATGATCCATCAGGAAGTGGAGAGGTGTAAGACACTATCTCAGTTTAATACAAGGCTTGGAGATATGGAAATAAACGGCAGGATAAAGCAGTTTAGGAATAAAATTCTTGAGTGTAAGATTTAGCAGCTGAATTATTGGCCTCTGATTTGAGACAACGAAACTTGAGAATTCAAGGATATATGGCTACAAAGATCTCCCAGCTGGGTGGAAGAAGGCCATGAAGAGATTTCAAGATGAAAGAACCAAGATCTTGAAGTCAATTTGCAATGCACAATAGCCAGTAAAGCCCGATGAGGTTTGGAAGGCTATTATTTAAAAAGATGACTTGAAAAATGGCCTGAGTTTTGCTAAAGATTCATTTATAGGATCTGGGTGTCAACTAGGCCAGCATTTATTGCCCATCCCAAATTGCCCTTGAGAAGGCGGTGGCGAATTGCCTTCTTGAACCACTGCAGTTCATGTAGGTAGATACACCCACAATGCTGTTAGGAAGGGACTTCTAGGATATTGATCCAGAAACAGTGAAGGAAAGGGATATATTTCCAAGTCCAGATGGTGTGTGACTTGCCGCAGAACTTTGAGCTGGTGGTATTCCCATACATTCGTTGCCCTTGTTGTTCCAGATGATAATGACTGTGGATTTGGAAGGTGCTATTTAAGAAGCCTTGGTGAGTTCCAGCAATGTGTCTTGTTGATAGTACACATGGCTGGCACTGTTCTTCAGTGTGGAGAGACCGCATGTTTGTGGTTGGGGTGCCAATCAAGTGGTCGGCTTTGTTCTGAATGGCGTCAAACATCTTCAGACTTCTTGGAGCTGCAGTCATCCAGCTAAGTGGAGAATATTCCACTTGTGCCTTGTAAGTAGACAGGCTTTAGGGAGTCAGGACATGAGTTACTTGTTATAGGATTCCTAGTTTCTGACTTGCTCTGGTAACCACTGTATTTGATGGGCTGATCCAGTTCAGTTTCTAATCTTTGGCAATTCACAGGAAGTTGATAGTGTGGATTCAGTAATGGTACTACCATTGAATGCTAGGAGGTGATTCGAGATGCCTTTTTGCTGGAGATGGTCCTTGCCTGGCACTTGTATGGCATGAATGTTATTTGCCACTTGCCAGTTCACATTTGGATATTGTCTAGTGGGTCTTTGGACATGGACTACTTCAGTATCTGAGAGTCATGAATAATGTTGAACATTGTGCAGTCATCAGTGAACGTCCCCATTTCTGACATAATGATGGAAGAAGATTGTGAGGGTACCCTGAGGAACTTGACGATTTGGAGCTGAGATAAATAACTCTAATAGCTATAATGATCATGCATGGTGTTAGGTATGAATCCAACCAATGGAGAATTTTCCCCATGATTCCGACTGACTCCAGTTTTGCTGCGGCTCCTTGATGCCATACTCAGTCGAATGCTGCCTCAATGTCAAGGGCAATCACTCTCATCTCGCTTCTGGAGTTCAGCTCTTCTGTCCATATTTGAGCCAAGGTTGTAATGAGGTCTGGAAATGGATGGCCCTGGTGGAACCCAAACTGAGTACGATGATCAGGTTATTGATGAGTAAGTGCTGCTTGATAGCATTGTTGATGACCCCTTCTGTCACTTTACTGATGATTGAAAGTAGACTGATGAGACCAGATTGGATTTGCTTTACTTTTGTGTATAGGAAGTACCTGGGCAATTTTCCACATTGTCAGGTAGATGCCAGTGTTGTAACTTAATGGAATAACTTGGATAAGGGGTTCAATACACATGAAATGAAATATTAATTTTGCAGTATTCACAGCAAGAGAGCAAAATGGAACAAGATGTGTGCAGCATCTTTTTTATTGAGAAGGTTAGATGAATGACCTCGGCTTATAGTGCAGGACATCACCAAAGGGGCTCAGCATGACAGAAATCATAAGGCATAACCGAGAAATAATGGTTATGTAATTTAAAGTTAAAGCTTTAAAAATTGTGGATTCAAAGAAAAACTAAGTGAGTTTGGAATTTCAGCCAGAGGTCCTTGGAGGAGTTAGATAGCAGAAAGTGTGATTTAAACAGAGTGAATGAAAAGGAAGCAATGGATGAATAGGACAGTAAGACTCGCTGCCTATAGTGGAGCTGAACCAAAACAGAACAACATGTTTATGATGAATAGAGGCATGTGTGCCATGTATATGCATCATCTTAAGAAAATAATTACAACATACATATACATGCCCTGTTTTATAGAAGCACATGTGCGCATGCACAATCTAAAGGCAATGCATACATACAGTGGGAATAATTTTTCCTTTGGAGGATGATGTTAAACAAACAATAGAATTTCTATTGTGGAAATAAAGGTTGGAAGAGCTCTAAAAAGCCAATTCTCTATTACCATTGCTCAAAGCCAAAATGATCCAGATGTGTCACGGAAAGGGACTGTACACTGCAAAAGAAGTTCATACCTGTATACTGTTCTGAGAAGGTGAATTAACAGAAAGAATTCTTAGTTTATATGAAGCTGCTTCCTGAGAGATAACATAAGGTGCAAATTGCACCTCGATAACATGATCCAAGCTCCTGCCTTGGCACAGTGTCAGCTGTGGCTCAGTGGGTAGCTTTCTTGCTTCTGAGTCAGAAGGTTATGATTCATAGTCCTACTTTAGAGCATAAAAATCTAAGTTGACACTCTAGCGCAATACTGAAGGAGTGCTGCACTGTCGGAGATTTCAGAATTATGAAGGGCTCGCTAGAGTAAATAAAACTGCTCCCAATGATTGATGGGTATGTAATCAAAGGACACTGATTCAAAGAGGTTGGCAAAATAGTCAAAAGCAAGATGAGGAAAAGTTTCATTTTGTCAAAGTAAGTCGTTATGATCTGGATTGTCTGAAAGGCTGGCGGAAGCAGATTCAGTTATTGTCAACTGTCTCTCGATTTGAGAATCACGTCTATTCATGGTTGAGAGATTCTACCATCGTTCTTCATGTGACTGAACAGACTGATTCACCGAATTTTGGGCACATTGGAATAGGGTTCCCCTGATGTTGTGTAATTTAGAGATTTCTTTCTTTGACCTTGAAGAAATGATTTCCGAGTGGGTTCCCCAACCAGGAGAAAGTGGGGATAGCCTTTCTTTAGCGCACTTTTACTAGTTCGCTCTCCATCTGGGGTGAGCAGAGGATATCTTGAAGAGGACATGCCTCCTCAGTCACAGTCGTTGCTTATTAAAGATGCGTCTTTCTCAATACAGATGCCAATGACCATCATGCATCTGTCGGCTGTGAGCAGATTCCTGACTAGTGACTCCCAGGTTCCCAGCCCTGTCCTGGTCATCAATCCTTCAGGAGCAAAGAATGAAAAAAAATTGCAAATGACGTACGGAAAATAAAATTTAAAGTCATAATTTAAAGTCAAGCTCCCAAATAACTTCAGGAAACAAATACATATTCACTCAGAGAAAACCAGTCAGTTTTTAAAATTTTGCACATTTTCAATTTACAGTTTATTTTATGTTGTTGAACTGTATGGATTAATCTTCCCTTTATCTAGGAAAGAGTCAGTGTAACACTTTAATTCATGATAGTTTCAGCTGCTATTAACATTGATATGAATCGCATGAAACAACACTGTGGCAAGGGGAGGGGATACTCAACTGGTTTGTCATCAAAGGAAACGTTTCCCCAAATAGCTCCACTGAGAAATACTATAAATATTTAGATCATGTTTTCCAGATTCAGTCTATATTCAATTAGGTTATCTCAAATGATGGGATAGTTAAATAATTGACCAAAAGCCTCCCTGAGCTGGAAAATGAAAAATTATCCAGGATAATCCTGATCCCTATCCAAGAATTCTTTATTATTTGTTGGGATATGTGAGTTGCTGGCTGAGCCGGCATTCATTGCACATTCCTAATTTCCCTGAACTCAGTGACTTGCTAGGCCATTTCAGAAGATGGTCAAGAGTCAACCATATTGCTGTGGCTCTGGAATCACATGTAAACCAGACCAGATAAATTGGCATATTTTCTTCCCTAAAGAGCATTAGTGAATCAGATGGGTTTTTACAATAGTCAATGAAAGTGTCATGGTCACCATTACTGAGACTAGCTTTATATTCTAGATTTATTAATTAAATTTAAATTCTACCAGCTGCCATGATTGGGTTTGAACTCACAACATTAGTCTAAGCCTCTTGATTACTAGTCCAGTGTATTATCCCTATGCCTTTGACTCCATTAGTTGGTGCACGTATATTGATAGCCTTGTGAGGTAGCAAGCAAACTCAAGTAGCGTGATCGCCACATGCTTAGGTCTATGTGGGAAGAATGGCCATGATGTGAGTGAGGTGCTGCAAGGTGGCCTGAATCCATGGAATTATATCTCAGAATGAAGCAGCTCTTTCAGACAATGAGAGAAGGAAGTTGAGAGAAATAAAAGATCTAAAGAGTAACTTCTGACTCACTGCTTCTAATTCTTTGCATTCTAATCAGCAATCTGTGACTGTCTGTGCTGATGTGTGCTATTGCAGACCAGAACACTGCATTTGCCTGACGAAGATGAAAGGGTTGAAAGCTCTCAAATTTACTATCAAATAAATCGGTTGGATTTAAAATTGGTGTTGCTAGATTCTTACTGAGTTCTCACTGCTTCTAGCCAGGAGAGCTGTCTACCAGGAGAATATGTTGGAAGTTCAGGCATGTAAAGTAGTAATGTACTCAAAAAATCTGGTGAACTATGCCATCCAGGAATTTTTTGCTGGGTGAATTCATGAGTAGAGAAAAGGGATATGTGGTAAACAGACAACACTGAAAAATTAAAAGATTTTCTTTTACATTATGCATATTGGTTAGTGGACGTAGGGATGAACATGGAAAGATAAAATCTTCATTCTCTTGATGATTAGAAACAGATTTCACTGTAAGAGATTAATTACTCTATTGTTCATATTGCAAAGGGTTTGCCAAGAAATGTTCTGATCTTGATTTCTTCAGAGCTTCAGTTAAAAATAAACATTTTGCAAATCTGTGTGCCTCAGAGCGTTGTCCCTGCACTGTGTATAATCCAATGCAAACATAACCACGAAAGAATGAGCAGCTATTTTACACAAGAGAGCTCATAACATCCTCATGCACACCCCTCCCCCCATTCTAGGATGTGTTTCAGGCAGAAACTTCTTTTACTGACCAAGAAAACTTGAACACATTGGGCTTTTCGAACATCTTGTTGGTTTTCCCAAGGAATGGATGGGCAGTTGGGTGGTTGGAATTGCATTTTTTTTTCGGTACATTTTTCTTTCCAATGGAAGTTTGGATCTCTCCCTATTTTTCTATCATATTGCAATGTGTGCTTCCATAGTGTTTTATTCAGTGCATAATATGAGTTATCTGCCCAGTTGTTGCTGGCCTGTGCTTTTATCTGTTTAATGGTCAACGCTGTGCTGCATTTTTGTTCATGCTGGGTCTGTGCTGCATTCTCTTAATTTAAGGGCTTTACATTCTCTGATGATTCTGGGATTATGCTGCATTGTGTGTTTACCTTGGGCTGTTTTACATTCTGTCTTCCTAATGAGGGTTGCACTGCTCTTGTGCTGGTGCATGTTGTGTTTAAAATGTGATTTCAATCATTATGATCTTTAGACTTTTCCAGTAAGATTTCATAGCACCATGAATAAAACATTATGGACATCAGTAATGCCAGTTGCCTAGCAATCAGTAGCATCTCTATTATTCTACAGATTTTATGTCTTCAGCATTTATCTTCTCCAATTTCTCTCTGCTTTAGATCAATTGCAGACCCTTGTTATTATGGGTATATTCTGCGCACACTTGGAGCTAAGCACCACTGTTTTTGAATTCCAAAACCTATTTTTGATTGTGATATCATATAGGAGATAATGTAAAATTTCCCTTCAGCTGTGTGAAATAAAATACAACACACTTTCCTGCAGCATACGTGTAAAGGGCACTTTCAGTATCTTCCAAACTGATCATCCTTTCTGAACAGGCATTGGCATTGCCATCCGGGAACTGGACTGTGGCTGAAGCACAAAACCTCAATGTTCTCACTCAGGCATGAGTTCAGTTGTGCACTTTGATTTGGTTTATTATTGTCACATGTATTGGCATACAGTGAAAAGTACTGTTTCTTGCACGCTATACAGACAAAGCATACTTTTCATAGATTCAATGGGAAGAAAGAAAAATGTGCAGAATGTAAAATGTAGGTAACACAGGGGTTAGCACTGCTGCTTCACAGTTCCAGGGATCTGGGTTCAATTCCCAGCTTGAGCCACTGTCTGTGTGGAATTTACACATTCTCCTCGTGTCTGTACGCGTTTCCTCTGGCTGCTCTGGTTTCCTTCCACAGTCCAAAGATGTGCAGGTTAGATTGATTGGCTATGCTAAATTGTCCCTTGGTGTCCTGAAGTGCGTAGGTTAGAGGGATTAGCAGGTAAATATGTAGAGATACGGGGGTAGGACTTGGGTGAGATTATGTCGGTGCAGATTCAATGGGCCAAATGGCCTTTTTTTGCACTGTATTCCATGATTCTAGTGTTGCAGTCATAGATAGATTGTAGAGGAAGATCAATATAATATAAAATAGGCCCATTTAAAAGTCTAATGGCAGCAGGGAAGAAGCTCTTCTTGAGTTGGTTGGTATGTGACTTCAGACTTTTGTATCTTTTTTCCAATGGAAGACAGTGGAAGAGAGAATGTCCGGGGTAATTTGGGTCGTTGATTATGTTGGCTGCTTTGCCGAGGCAGTGGGAAATGTAAACAAATCATTGGATGGGAGGCTGGTTTGCGTGATGGACTGGGCTTCATTCATGACTCTTTGTAGTTTCTTAGGCTCTTCCATATCTCCATTTTTCCTCAGCTGACTTTAAAAATGACATCAAAAAATGCAAGTAAAAGGGAAGCCTGTAACTTGTTATCCATTTTAGTATTGACTGAATTTGTAAAGTACCTTCAGATCTGTCCAAAAGTAGTCCAATCCTGAAATAATAGTTTGTGTTTAATGAATTCCACAGGGGTTCACAAAGATTCTTCATTTTCTTGAGCTTTTTGAATAACATTTATTTATTCATTCATGGGGCATAGGTGTTGCTGACTAGAGCAGCATTTGTTGCCCATCCCTGGTTGCCCTGGAAACTGAATGGCTAGGCAATTTTAGAGGGCAGTTGAAAGTAAACCACATTGCTTGGGTCAGGAGTCACAGAATCATAGAATTTCTACAGTGCAAAAGAAGACCATTTGGCCCATCGAGTCTGCACAAACCACAATCCCACACAGGCCCTACTCTGTAACCCCACATATTTACTTTCTTAATCCCCCAGACACTAGGGGCAATTTAGCATGGCCAATCAAACTAACACGTGAAGGTTAGGGTTAGGAATAAAGGTGACAGATTTCATTCCTTTAGTGAATTAGATGGGTTTTTCCGACATTCAACAATAATTTCATGGTCATCAGTAGATTATTAATTCCAGATAGTTTTTATTGAATTCAAATTCCATCACCTGACATGGCAGGATTTGAACCCAGATCCCCAGAACATTAGCTAAGTTTCTGAGTTAATAGTCTGGCAGTAGTGCCACTAGGCCATTACTTCCCCTACATAAACAACTCTGTGCAGTATAGTTTGTCATCTTTTACTAAGTTCCTGTTCATATGAGTAACAGTTAATTCCCAGGCCCTATCACAGATATGAATCTGATTTGACTAAGAGCTTCTTGTTGTAGACTGCGTAATGGTAGTTAGTTAGAGATGATGTTTTACATATCAATATTAGCTCTAAATATTGAAAGGATTTACACTTTAGAATTTGGTGGCCACAGTTTCTTTTTCTGTCATACTACAAATGTGCCACATGTAACTAATAAAGGATTTGCGACATATATAAGCATGAAAGACAAAGCTTTGATCAAATTATGCAGTTATGTTTGACTTGATAGTGAGGTGCCATAATGACAATGAGTAATGATGAGTACTTAACAAGGCTCAGAAGCACACTGGAGCAGCCAAGTTGAATCAGAAAGTAATGATTAGATGATGTCAAGCTTGTGTTTAAACCCTGAGAATTAAGGAAGGAATGATTGAAGGAAATAAAGAGTTTCTGAATTCTGAGTATGAATGAGAGTGGGAGAGAATGCCACAGACTTTGATTTCAATTCAGAGAACATATAGAGAGTAGAATGGTGGATTTGGAGTTTAGAAGGAAAAATAGAGGGAAAAAAAAATCAAAGGAGTCAGAGCAAAGTACTGCTGATGAAATAGGCACACAATTGCAAACTGAAGGAAAAGCAAATTACTGCGGATGCTGGAATCTGAGATAAAAATGAAAAATGCTGGAAAATCTCAGTAAGCCTGACAGTATCTGTGGACAGAGAGCAGAGTCAATATTTTAAGCCTGGATGAATTTTTGTCAAAGGCCAATGACTCCGGTAAAGAGTCATCCAAGCTCGAAAAGTTGGCTCTCTTCTCTCTCCATGGAAGCTGTCAGACTTGCTGAGATTTTCAGCATTTTCTGCTTTTGTTGCAAACTGAGGAGTCTCAGTTAGGAGATTTCAATTGAATGTACCAAAGGAACAGTGTCACTCAGTGGTGGGATTTAAAGTTAATTTCTTAGTCACAATTAGGCTTACATTAACACTGCAGTGAAGTTAGTGTGAAAATCCCCTAATCACTACACTCTGGCACCAGTTCAGATACACTGAGGGAGAATTTAGCATGGTCAATGCACCTAACTGGACTGAGGGGGGGAACCCATGCAGACATGGAGAGAATGTGCAAACTCCAGACAGTGATAGAAATTGAATCATGGTTCCTAGCACTGTGAGGCAGCAGTGCTAACCACTGTGCCACCATACATTTTAATTATTGTTTGATATTGGGTTTCTTGGGTGTATTATAATGTTATCTATTAAATGTCATGAAGGAGTAAGCAGCATAATGATTTTGAGTCGAGTGAACAGAAAGGTTTAGCCTCACCACATTGGCTCTTATACCCAAAGCCATCCCATTGTGTACCAAGTTAGGCCAATATCTCTCATTGTGCATCTGATTGTTGCACTTTTACATTTTTGGTCAATATGTTTTAGGTGCAATAATATCTTGAAATTTTTTTTGGCTCTGCTATTTTCCCTCATCCGTGTATATTGTAATGCATTCTTGTCTTTTATCGCCAAGTGATAATGCCTAAAGTATTTTAGAATTACCTTCTGGTAGCTGGTTACCCTTATCAATTGTTCTACAGCAAACAGAAAATGTTGAAGATAACAAGGAGAGAGCTTTACCATTCAGTCATCTTGCTTTGAGGTATTAGGAGAAGGATAACTCTTTCAACAGATCAGAACTTCCCAACAACATGGAGTGGCATGAGTGCAGTTCACAGAGCAAGTGATGCTGTTTTACCTGTGGCTTGATCCTTTGGACCATTGAGGATTAATGGGAACTTTGGTCCCATTTAACTTCCAGAACCCTTGTATTTCTCTGCCACTGGGACTGCAGTGTTCAGCTGGAGTGCCGTACACCAGGCTTTTTTGGGCGCATCCGAAGTGCTGGCCTACTGGACATCCCTGAACCAGCCGATCTCCCCCCTGACTCTGGCCAGCCATGATCTCCCCCTGATGGCTAGTCCCTATCCCCCTATCCTTCCCTGATGGCCAGTTTATTTCCTCCCTTCTTCACCGGTTCCACTTGCAGAGTTCTGGTGGGTCCTCGCCATTACCGATAGCCTGCCCCCAATTTGGCCCTGCCACCAGTATGCCCTGAATACTGCAAATTACAGGCATATGATGCAGGTCATTTGCAGGACATCCCTGCAGGTTACAGGGATATGATGAATTATGTTTTTAACACTCTGAACTATCTGTTCCTCTGACTTTGGCCTGTAGCTTCCAAATCATTGTTCTTTTAAGGAATGAGTTCCTGAGATCTGAAAGCCTCCCATTTATCTTATTATTTTTCTCCAGGGCGAGTGCAGCTGTACAGATGCCACGCTGAGATGAATGAGGCTGAGTCAGAATATGAGTCTTCATGCACCCAACTGTTCATCCACAAGAATAGTTTTTCTGTCCAAGTCATTGTTGTTTTTTTCAAAAACACAGAAATGTGTTCAGCTTTGAAATAATTCTTTGAAGAAGTTACACCAGTATGGATGCCCAGTACTACACTGTGATAATGAGGCGGTCTTGTGGCACAGTGGCCTCTGAACTAAAAGTTCCAGGTTCAAGTCTCACCGCGGGAGTTGATGGTCAAGGAAAGAACATTTCTAACATGGTTAAAAAAGTTGAATGTGTCAACCTGCAAATCCTTCCAAACATGTCAATGGTTGGCAGTAACAGTGGGAGAGACTACTGGTCAGCCATGCTTGATTTGTAGTAGGGTCCCTCAAATTATAAGCCACTGGCGACAGATTAGTGATCCGTTCTGAAATTACTGGCTATCAAACAACAGAAGTCTGCCTTAGTGCACCACTTGGTGTGAGGAGAGAAATTGAATTGGAATACTTTGATAACACATATAAAACTGAAATTATTTACACTTTTCCATGATCTGCCTTGGCAACCTGATTGTGGCAGATCACATATTGAGAGATGGAGGAGGCCCACATCAGCTTGAATGAAGAGAACATGGAAAGGGATGAAATCAAAGAGGATGAGGATGATAATGCTCTACAGAAGGAAGCCTTGCATGAGTATAACATGGAAGACTTGCTCTTCATCACAGCAAGGTTCCTGGGTGATTAAGATTAAGACCAGCTCATATGAATTCATTTCTCCTTTTTCTTTGATACAGGGTAGATATTAAGACTTTCTTTGTCATCCTTAACATCACAATGAAGGACATCAATTTCAGAATGAATAGTCACAAACGTGTGAAATGGTGGTCTGATCCTTAAAAGCTTAAGCACCCTATGGATCATATGGCCATTCTGTAATTGAATAAAAGCTCCCCCAGCACTCAATCTGAAGCCATCTCAAGCATTGCACCAACATCCTATTAGACATGGCAGCCTTCAAGAGTTTGGAACACTGCAAATAACAATGTATTCAGGACACTATTTCAGAGTGTGGCTAGGTGGCTCAAGGAGCAAAATCATCACTCACTGCTTAGCACTTGATCATCTGAGAACAGATATGAATCCAGATGGCAGCATCTCTCATGCATGCTTAATGGTCAGTAATTATCTTTATACTGAGCTTCAGGGTGTTATCACTCTTCAAGATGCCTTGATTTGTTACTGTTCAGCACAGAAGTGAACCTGTGACTATTCAGAGAATGCTTCAGCAAGACTATGATGTGGTCATTGACTTTGCCTTTGCCTGAATCTTCTCAAGTTCATGTCCAGTGTCTGGGAGATACATGACCCCGTCCTTATTGACACAGCACTTAAAGATAACCTAATACCCTTGCAAGTACTAAAGACCATTTAGTACATGTACTGAGGTTTTGCTTTCTCCAAATTATCATCTTCCACATTTGCAATCTATTAGAATGCAATATAGTTGATGAAGCCTAAGGCACTGACTTCATTGTTATTGACAATGTACTGTCACTGTCAATGCATTGTCACTGTCAGTGCACTGTCACTGTCAATGCACTATCAATGTACTGTCACTGTCAATGCATTGTCAATGCAATATGTCAATGCATTATAACTGTAAATGTACCATCAATGAACTGTCAATGCATTGTCACTCAGTGCACTGTCACTGCACTGTCAATGCACAGTCACTGTCAAGGCATTGTCAAGGTACTGTCACTGTCAATGCACTGTTACTGTCATGCATTATCACTGCCAATGCCCTATCAATACCCTGTCATTCTTAATGCATTGTCACTGTGTTGTCAATACACTGTCACTTTCAATGCACTATCACTGCAATGTCACTATCAATGCGTTGTCACTGTGAATGCACTCTCAATGTACAGTCACTGTCAAAGCACTGTCAATATCAATGCTCTGTCAATGCACTGTTGCTGCACTGTCAATGCATTGTTATTGCACTGTCACTGTCAATGCACTATCAATGCATTGTCACTGACAATACACTGTCAATGAACTGTTACTATCTATGCATTGTCACAGTCAATGCTCTGTCAATGCAATGTCAATGCGTCAATGCACTGTCAATATATTGCCACTGTCAATGCACTGTCACTGTACTGTCATTGCACTGCCACTGCACTGTTAATGCACTGTCACTATCAATGCACTGTCACTGTCAACATGTTTTCAATGCACTGTCACTGTCAATGTGCTGTCACTGCACTTGTCACTGTCAATGCTCTGTCAATGCACTGTCACTGTCAATGTTCTGTCACTCTCAATGTACTGTCATTGTCAATGCACTGTCAATTCACTGTCACTAAACTGTCACAATCAAATCATTGTCACTGCACTATCAACGTACTGGTACTGTCACTATCAATGCACTGTCAATGCATTGTCACTGTAAATATACTGTCACTTTCAATGCACTGTTTCTGTCGCTGCACTGTCAATGTAGTGTCACTGAACTGTCACTGTTGCTGTCAAAACACTGTCACTGCATTGTCACTGTGCTGTTACTGCACTGTCGCTCTCAATGCACTGTCACTGCCATGTCACTATCAAAGCACTGTCAATGCATTGTAACTCTCAACGCACTGTCAACGCACTCAATGCACTATCACTACATTAACACTCTTAATGCACTGTCACTGTCACTGCATTGTCACTCCCAATGCATTTTTACAATTTGTGGTATGAAGAGACTGCGCACACTCCCTCTGACACTCTGCTTCCTATGTTATGGATCACCGAATTATGGAACCTCCTATCCTCAGTCCTCAGGAGATTTGCCCTTCTGGGTATTATATCTGCTGGAAGGACATCTATGCAGGCATCTGTAAATTGGTTGCTCCCTGCAACATGTGACTCTTTAATCAATTGTGGTAGTATTAATTTCCCTCCTCCCAGAAGCAATAAACCAATAGACAGTGGCTTCACTGCTGCCATTCTGCTCCACATAAATAATGAGGGCACTTTCAGGAAATCTGAGCAGGTTAGCATTGGGGATATACAGTTGACACAAAAAGAAGACAGACAGAACAAACTGGAAGAAGACAACAGTGCAGACTTTTAATACATTCCACATAAAAATAATTTTTACAAATTATATATCAATTAATAATGCTGAACATTCACATAATGATCAGGCCCCAGTCATTATAAGCATATATTTTATAATAACACTATCACTATATCTATATGCCATAACACTTGCCTGTGTTAAAATATCTGAATCATCCCCATCATTGATAATCAGGTCAATAGGGATTGCTCAGGGTCAAATTTTCATATTCATTACAGATATCTCTGCTTCATTGAGCTTTAAGCTTGAATCAGAGATTCAGTCTCACAGTCACACCTTTTAAAAACATCTAAGTGAGTTTCATTAACCTTACATCCATATTATTTTACTGTCTATTTCTGCAAATTTTCTGTAGATTAACTCTGTTGAAAAGCAAATGATAGCATCAGCGATCTGATTGGGGAGGAGTTCTTCATTGTACAAGAGAACTGAATTAATATCTGTCGTCAAACAGCCACAAGACTTCAGAGACTGCCAATGAAATTGTCGTTTTAATGACATACGTCAATTTAACTCCCTATTGGGATCAGCTCAGTGTCTCCTTTGCGTCAATTAACTTAGCAATGTCAATATTCGTCATTTAACCAAAAGTATTTTTAAGCAAATGGAAAAATAATTTTTAATCCCTACAGTACAGAAGGAGACCATTTGGCCCATTGAGTTTGCATGAAGCACAATTCCACCCAGGCCCTATCCTTGTAACCCTACGTATTTGTCCTGCTAGTTTCTCTGATGCTAAGGGAGAATTTAGCATGGCCAATCAACCTAACCTGCACATCTTTGGACTGTGGGAGGAAACTAGAGCACCCGAAAGAAACCTATGTAGACATGGAGAGAACATGCAAACTCCACACAAATAGTGACCTGAGGCTGGAATTTGAACCTAGGTCTCTGATGCTATGAGGTAGCAATGATAACCATTATGCCACCATGCCAAATGTTGAACTGTTGAAAGCCATTGTGATTTTTTTTTTGATTCTGAAACAAGAGACTGTGCTGATTGGAATTTCTTTCAGACTGGTTCCATGTTTCCTCAACATTGAAATGCAGAATAAGCCCTCCATCTTAGATTTGTTAACATAATCTATGATACTTATTATAGCAGACAGTTAATATTGTCTGTTCTCATGAATCAAGTTTTTGTTTGATTAATATTTCTGTGAAACATTTTCTCAATGTAATATTAAACCTTTCATACATATTTCATATTGACTATAAGACAATCAGTTAAAAGTACACCTGTATAGAGCTTTTCTTTATATGAATTACTTTAGTCTATCAATGGCCGTACTATGAATGGCTTCAATCCAGAGTCTTCAGCTATTTGCCAATTTCCAGGATCTAATCAAACAATTCTATTCTGACAGGGGATCGATTGGAACTTATTGTTTGGAGAAGTTAGCTGGTAAAGGATCAGCTCTGAGTATTTCTCAAACCTTTCAACAATTTGTGATCCATTTGCCCATTAATGTGGTTGATTTGATCCTTCTGTAATCATATCATCCTCATGTACATGACTTATCTGGGAGTAAATTGTCACCTAGACTGTAACCTATCTCTTTATGTATTGAAGTATTTAGCAATAGTTTGAGGGAAAATAGCATGTCAATTGTTGACACATTTTACTTTCTTTTACAAAAATATGTCGTGTAAAGCTGTGATGGCCGATAAACATCCCACGTCCATCTGCAGGCCATTTGCACTTTATAAAGCTTCTTCTCTCAATCAATCAGGAGTTTCAGATGGGCTGATCTGAACCATTGTTTATGGGTAATATTACCAGGGGCAGTATGTAAACAAGAGAGGCATATTGGATGAAGTCTCTCTGGTCCAAATTGACTAGTTTGGAAACTATTATTTTTAACTTTAGAAATCTGATTTGACTAATAACTAACAGTTATTAAATCCAACTTTATCATGTGCCTGGGAGATCTTGTAGTGCAATGGGGAGCATTTTTGCCCCTGAGCCAGAAGCTCCAGGTTCGAATCCCACTCTAGGAACTTAACGGCCAAAGAAGGTGTGTTCATAAAACAGTTAAATAGGTTGTGAATGTGTCAACCTCTAACTCCTTCCAAACACACCTATGGCTGATGGTCAGAATGGGAGGGACTGCTGGTCAGCCATGCTTCAAGCTATAAGTCCCTGGTGACAAGCCAGTGACCTGTTCTGGGAATTGCTAGCTATGGAAACAGACAAAAGTCTGCCTTAGTGCACCATTAGGTACTGGAGGAGAATTGGAATTAAAATGCCCTTTACAGTGTTTAGTCTGCGTTGCAAAACAAATATAAATGATTGCAAATTTTAGACAGTTTCATTTGGCTACCAATGGTCACAGATTGCTGGCAAATGGCTCTAAACAATTTCTTACGGTATAATGGCATGAGCGGAGCAGAGGGATGTAGATGTATTAAAGGGAGGAAACTTGTTATGCTCATAGAACTCCAGTATTTGAGCGCATTCGAGAGAACATTGTGGAAAAATAATCATGGACGGCAGTTAAATATTCCAAAATCTTGGGGAGCAATTGAAATAAGTGTCGATAAGAAAAAGTGGAGGAAAATCATAAGAGAAACTGAGATGTAAATGAATTTTTATATAAAAATGTAGGAGACTAGTAGCAAGGGATATTAAAACCACAGAAATTTATGGATATATATATGCCCTGCTGTATGTGTGCTGCCAGTTTGTTGGAACTACTTAACAAAATTCAACTGCCCTGGTTCAGCCCATAGTCCTATATCTTTCTCTGCTTCAATTTTTTTCTCCACTTTTTTTTAACAGATACAATGGTATCTGCCTTAGTCTTGAGGTAAAGCTTTCCAAGTTCTTCAAACTCTACATGAAGGAAATTTTTCTAACCTAACCTAACTGATTCAATGTTAACCCAAGACCATTCAGGAGCATTTTTAAGTTCTCTATGAAATACTAGCCTTCTTCATTCTAGCATAAACAATCCAGTATCTCAAATCTATCATTATTGCTATAACTTTTCATCCCTGGCATATATTCTGCTGGATTATGGAGCAAGGCTGGTTGTGAGGGAGGTTTGGTGTAGAAATCACAAAATAACAAATCCATGAAATTATTTTTTCTCATCACTGTTAATGAGTGAGGACTGAATAGATTCCAGATCCAATCATGTTGAAATAGATAACATTCACAGACATCAATGAAGTGTGTTAAAAGGTAAATCAATGTATTAAAATGTTTGCATGGAAAAGATTGGATGCACCTTAAATCTTCATGGAAATGAGCAGAAATAGGTTGACTCTGGTCAATATTTTAGAATCTCCATAAACATAAAGGCTGTAGCAATGGATTGAAGAATTGTTCATGGAATCCTGGTAATGACAAAAGAGTGAGAGAGACATGAAGTGAGGAATTACAGACAAACCAGTTTAATATCAGTCATGAGGAAATGATTTTGACCATTTTACAAGATACAATCAGTTCTCTTTTTATGACCTTAAAAGCCATCAGGGTGGTTGGCATGACCTTAGAAATCATGACTCATTTCCTGATAAATCTACTGGAGTTCATGGAGGAGGAAAGTAAATTAGTAAAACAGATTAATTTGTGGCTGTCATTTACTTGGAGGAGGAGCAGGGTAGGATGGTGGAAATTGGGAACAATAATTAAATATATTTTTAAGACATCTATTCTGCATTCAAGTTGGTAACCCAAGATGAAACTTTGGGCCTGATTTTATCATGAAGTTGAGCCTGTTTTCAGTGTGAAATCTTGGTAAAGCCGGGTGTGAGATGAGTAGCATGATCCATGTTTGCCTCTATTCTGTTTTCCCCTTTACCAAGCCCAAAAATGGCCATGATTGGGAGCTGTCAGAATGCATTGGAATTGTCAGCTGTTTGTTGAATATCTATGGTCAGAAAGATATGTCTCACTGTTTCTCATCCTTATTTGGTCTACCTTCATGTTTCTCAACAATCTTTAACATTTGTCATTTTTAATGTATGACATTAAACACTATGCTCAGTGAAAACTCAGGTACATTTCTTGCATAAAATTAAATTACAATAGAATGACCAATTTAAAAATTCCAGATGGAATGTTCTTTATAGTTAACTAATTGAAAACAAAGAATGGGGGAAAATGGGTGTTTTTCTGTATTCCTGTAATCAGTGACTAGTGGTGTGCCTCAGTAATTGTGTTGGGATTACAAATGTTTACAATTTACACAGATGATTTGGAGCTGGGGATCAAATGTAATGTGTCAAAGTTCATAGATGACACTATGATAAGGAGCAGAGCAACTGAACATGGAAAATCTGCAGAGGAATATAGATAGTCTAAGTGAGTGGCCAAGGGCAATGGAATACAATGCTGGTAAATGTGAGATCATCCATTTTGTTAGGCATAACAACAAAATTGACTATTATTTAAATGATAAAAATTGCAGTATGCTACTGTGCAGAAGGGCCTAGATACTCTTTTGCATGAATTGCAAAAAGTTGGTTTGCAGGAGCAGCAGGTAATTAAGAAAGCAAACGGAATTGTGTCCTTTATTACTAGAGAGATGGAGTTTAAAAATTGCGGTTATGTTGCTGTATAAGATGCTGGTGAGGCCATACCTGGAGTACTGTGTACAATTTTGGTCTCCTTATTTGAGAAAGGATATATTGGCACTGGAGACGGTGCAGAAGACTTTTAGTAAGTTGATTCTGGAATTGAGAGGGTTGGCTTATGAGGAGAGATTGACTAGACTAGGACTATACTCAATTGGAATTCAGAAGAATGAGGGAAGATCTTATAGAAACATCTTAAAAGGGGTGTTAGAAAGGCAAAAAGGGGCCACGAAGTGGCTCTGGCAGGTAGGATTAAGGAAAATCCTAAGGCATTTTACACCTATGTAAGGAGCAAAAGGATGGTTAGAGGCAAGATTGGACCTCTCAGGGACAGAGGAGGGGATCTATGCTTAGAGCCTGAGGGAATGGGGGAGATCCTGAATGAATACTTTGCGTCGGTATTCACGCAGGAGACTGGCCAGATGTCTGTTGCTGATGTTGACAAAGTTGAGGATTGGTTGAGGGAAATAAGGATTACGAGGAAAGAGGTGTTGGGGCTGTTAGGCAGCTTAAAGACATATAAAGCTCCGGGGCCTGATGGCATTTACCCCAGGCTGCTAAGGGAGTTGAGGGAAGACTTGGCTGGGCCTCTGACGCAAATCTTTGTCTCTTCCTTGGACACAGGTGAGGTCCCAGAGGACTGGAGGATAGCAAATGTAGTACCGTTGTTTAAAAAAGGTCAGAGGGATAACCCAGGGAACTATAGGCCGGTGAGCTTGACTTCAGTTATAGGTAAGCTAATGGAGAGGATCCTCAGGGACAGGATGTATGAGCATCTGGAGCGCTGCGATCTGATCAGGGATACGCAGCATGGCTTCGTCAAGGGGAAGTCTTGTCTTACGAATCTAGTGGAATTTTTTGAAGAAGTGACAAAAACAGTTGATGAAGGACAAGCTGTTGATGTCGTCTACATGGATTTCAGTAAGGCGTTTGACAAGGTTCCTCATGGTAGACTGATAGAGAAGGTGAAGGCACATGGGATACAGGGCCGGGTATGTAGATGGGTCGAGAACTGGCTCGGGAGGAGGAGACAGAGGGTAGTAGTGGAAGGCTCTTTTTCCGACTGGAAGCCTGTCACTAGTGGAGTGCCACAAGGCTCAGTACTAGGTCCTTTTCTATTTGTGGTCTACATAAACGACTTGGAAGTTGGGGTAGGTGGTGAGATCAACAAATTTGCTGATGACACTAAGATGCTTGGATTGGCGGGTACAGAGGAGCAGTGCCAGGCAATATAACAGGACATAGATAGGTTGGTAGACTGGGCAGATAGATGGCAAATGGAATTTAATCCGGATAAATGCGAGGTGATGCATTTTGGCCGGAAAATGTAGAAGAGAGTTATAGGATAAAAGGTAAAACTATACGGAGCATAGAGACGCAGAGAGACTTGGGGGTGCAGGTTCACAAGTCTCTGAAGGTGTCTTCACAGGTGGAGAAGGTGATAAAGAAAGTGTATAGTATGTTAGCTTTCATAGAAAAGGGTATAGAATACAAGAGTAGGAGTTTGATGTTGCAGATGTATAGAACGTTGGTTAGGCCTCACTTTGGAATACTGCGTCCAGTTCTGGTCGCCGTACTATCGGAAGGATGTGGAGTCCTTGGAGAGAGTGCAGAGGAGGTTTACCAGGATGCTGCCTGGTATGGAAGGACTGTCTTATGAGGAACGATTAAATAGACTGGGGTTGTTTCCCCTTGAAAGACGTCGGCTTAGAAGGGATCTCATAGAGGTGTATAAGATTATAAGGGGTATAGATAGAGTAAATAGAGGTAAACTTTTTCCACCTTCAGAAATGGATAGGACGAGGGGTCATGGCCTTAGGGTGAGGGGGCTATGTATAAGATGAATATTAGAGGGCAGTTTTTCACACAAAGGGTAGTGGGGGTGTGGAATGCACTGCCGAGTAAGGTGGTGGGAGCAGGCACGCTAGGGCTGTTTAAGGGTCTCTTGGACAGCCACATGAGCATTATGCAGATAGAAGGATATAGTAGGACTGTTTAACTATGGCTTTTTTTGCCACAGGTAATTCGGTCCATACTTGACCAACAAGGAGCGTGCATTCGGCAGGTGGTGTGAGGACAGCTCTTGGATGTTGATTCATGGGTTGCCTGGTGCTTCATGTCATAAATGAGTGCTTTATCTGGACCATCTGAAGGGCACCATGACAGCTCAGTGACTATCGCTGTAGCTGTTCAGACACTTGGAATTGGGCCGGTGTCTGCGGGAGTTTGCGCGTTCTCCCCGTGGTTGCGTGGGTTTTCTCCGGGCGCTCCGGTTTCCTCCCACATCCCAAAAAATTCGCTGTTAGGCTGATTGGGAAACAAATTGTCCCTACATTGAGATTCTTCCACATTAGGAATAACCTAAAATTAGGATAGGATAATGGAATTGTTACTATATAGTTATGACGGCGGCGCGGGCTCGTTGGGCCGAAGGGCCTGTTTCCCATGCTGTGTTGCTCTAATCTTTGCTCTAATCTCTAATCTAAGAGTATGAAGGGAATAGATAAGATAGAAGCAGGGATATGTTTCCACTGGCATGAAACTAGAACTAGGGGACATAGCCTCAAAATAGGGGAGAACAGACTTAGGACTGAGTTGAGAAGGAACTTCTTCATACAAAGGGTTGTGAATCTGTGGAATTCCCTGATCAGTGAAGCAGCTGAGGCTACCTCATTGAATGGTTTTAAGGCAAGGATAGATAAACTTTTGAGCAGTGAAGGAGCCAAGGATTATGGTGAATGGGCAGATAAGTGGAGCTGAGTCTACAAAAAGGTTAACCATGATCTCATTGAATGGTGGAGCAGGCTCGAGGAGCTATATGGCCTACACCTGTTCCTAGTTCTGATGTTCTCAGCTAGTTACAAAGCCACTTGTATAACATACCTTGGGCTGGATGAGAGAGAGCTATAAAATTGTGTGATGAACCATGGCCAGCATTCCCACTAGCTATCCGCCCATCCCACTGCAACTTTATCACTGGTGGAGGGTGTGTCAGGAAGCACACCCATCTGTTGGCCAACTGAAGCCCTTAAGTGGACAAATAACAGTAAATTGAGGGCTCCTCCCCTCACTGCTGGGATTTAACCCACAACGGGAGAGGCCCATATCAGTTGTGCAGCCAGCATAACAAGCTGAACCTGCATTCCCTTCCTCCCCTGCCCTATCCACTATGGCCTCCCCGCCCCGTCCTCAGGCTGAGCCTGCCAACCTGGCTCCTGCAAGTCTCTGAACTCATTTTACAGAATGGCCTCTATCATGGCATGCCTCCTTTGGGACTGGCTGCAGTGCTAGCAATGGCCACCATTCCAAGAGGGGCTGGTGAGATCAGAGGTCGGGTGGCCATTTGATTGAACAACATCTCTCAGTGGAAATACCTCCTACACAGATTGGGATAGAACATTCACCCTGAGCAAAATAACGATTCCATGGCTATTAAAAGGCTATTGGGTGAACTGGTCATTCGTTCCCAAGGATTTTGTGCATCCCTACAAAATCCACCCTCTAGTATCAATCCAGTTTGGAATTTCTGGGCCAATGGAGGGAGAAAGGAAATAACATATACCAAATAGATGATGTGACAATGTGGAAAGGTGATTTCTGTGGTCCAAATATGTTAAACACATATAAAGAATTAGGCACGGGAGGTTAGAAAGCTGCAAGGAAATCCAGAAAATATTGTTAATCCTTAAGGAAAGTAGTGGAAGAAGACATGTGGATAAGAATAAATTGAGGCTATACATGTAGGAAATTACTCATATCAATTCTAATAAATATTGCTAAAACTCCATTTTCTAACCAGCTCTGTATATTTAAACGAGGTTCATCTGTGAACCTGCTGGGATTGCAACAATAAATGTTTAAGATTATTGAGAAGCATGAAGGCAGACCAACTAAAGATAAGAAACAATCAGATTTATCCTTCTGACCATAATTATTCACATATCCGACTGACAATTCCAATGCATTCCATCAGCTCTCAAACATCCTGTAATGAGTTTACTTTGCATTTATTTAAGCTTTATGCGCAGCCAGTAGGACTATTTGGCTGCCTGAAGTATGTTAATGTACAAAGCCATAACTTCCTGGTTCCCTAGTGTTGGTTTTGGGGGATGTTAAAGATGCACCATGGAATCGCTTTCAGAACTTCCCAGGTAGGTATTTGTATGGAATTGTTCAGAAGCACCAACCGGACAATTGCATTGCACTGGGAATCAGTGAACAAAGTGATTTAAATTGTTAATTTTGAATGGTTCTGCCAGCGTTATGCTAATAGTTACTCCAAAAAATATAGAAGAAATAAAACTTCTTCTAATTTCTGGGTAATTATCTTCAACACCTAGACTGATCGCCATGTAAGGCCATTCCATACCCCGAGCCCCAAGGAGTCACCCCCTCCCCAACAAATAACATCACCTCCCATCCCCTCACAGTATTCTCCATTGCCTGATGCTCGTCCCATTGAATTTTCCCCACTCCCCGATCCCCCCATCTGTATATGACTCTACTTCCCTCCCACACCACCCACGGGCTTGACTCTCAACCCTGACTTTGATGGAAGCCTCCAGACCCCTTGACCCACCCTCTGACCTGACCCTATAATTCACTTGGACTCCCCTCTTGAGTCCATGCCTGTCTGCTTGACTTGACCTGATACCCATTCCCACTGGATTACCCAATGCCATTGCGATGTGTGACTCCCCCAACGACCACCAAGGTCTAACCCGCATGTCCCTTCCAGATGTGCAGTACTCCCATCTCTCCCTAATGTCCGATCCTCCAAATATCCAATCTTCTCTCCATCCAACTCAACTGTGATGTCTAAGCTCTCTCCCAACCCTTCTATCTCTCTCATCCCTCGAGAAGGTCTATAAGACTTTATCCTCTGCTATATAGTATCTAGTCATTCCACCTCTAGCCTTTTCTCACTCACCAATTTTATAAAACTCTGCAGACGTGTATCTACAAGCCATTCCCCATTTATAATGGCCCTGACACTGAGCTTGTCACTGAGTGGGATCAGCTTGTTACTCCTTTGTTGCAGTAAGAAGAAAAAGGCAAAATGTATTGAATGCCTGCTTAGGTCATTGGCAGCTGCTCAGACAGTACATGACACATTTTGTGGGGTGCCAAGATCACTGTTTTAAACCTTAGAATGCATCTGCACAATGAAGCTATGATACTAACCTTCTCCCTGGCCTGTCATTTTCAATTGGGCCTTTAAACTTACCTGCTTTATGGCAGTTAGTTCAGTTAAAAAGGGGATGTGTCCTCTTCCACTCTGAATTTCTTAGACTTTGATTCTAGACTCTAGGGATGACTGAGCTGCCTGGATCTCACCCGGCCTAAGTCAGTAGGGCAGACGAGACAGACACAGAAGGAATTTGGCACAGATGAGTATGTAGAGGGTGGCAATCCAATGCTGACTATCACTCAGAGGAAATAGTCTCCTCCTGAGAAAGGCTCTTTTCAATAAAATGTGTCAAGATCAGCAAGTCAAACTAAGGAAGTGAATATATGGAGGTCACTGATGGGAGATATACTCAATGTGTTTGACTAGCAAGCTGATGAATGAGGTATGTGCTCCTAGTTTATACAAATAGAATTGCATAGCTTCATGTGCAGATGCATTCTAAGGTTTAAAACAATGATCTTGGCACCCCACAAAATGTGTCATGTACTGTCTGAGCAGCTGCCAATGACCTAAGCAAGCATTCAATACATTTTGCCTTTTTCTTCTTGCTGCAACAAAGGAGTAACAAGCTGATCCCACTCAGTGACAAGCTCAGTGTCAGGGCCATTATAAATGGGAAAAGGCCGGGAGATACACGTCTGCAGAGTTTTATAAAATTGGTGAGTGAGAAAAGGCTAGAGGTGGAATGACTAGATACTATATAGCAGAGGATAAAGTCTTATAGACCTTTTGGCTAATTTGTAATTCCATCTTGTGAAGCTAGTAATACAGAACAGGTGCTCTATTGACTCATTTCCTTGCGGAACATGCTCCACGTTATTACTCAGTCAGGCAATTCATTTACCAAGCAGTTGCTGCACTGCATTTCAGGTAAGTAAGAGGTGAGCAGAGTTCTGGCATCTCTCATAATTGTTGGTATTGGTGGTGAGGCTTTATGATACATCAAGTATATGATAAAGGTTGATTTTCACACACTTGCCACTCATCAGATCAACAAGTTTCAAGGAAGGATTTAGAGACCTCATAGCGATTTATCTGTCTCTGCACTCAAAGTTTAATGGCCACCATGAAGACGAGATTCCCAACAGCAGGAATAATGCAGAAACACAGGATTAGACAGATGGTGGTCCCATAGTTACCAGATCACTGACTCTAAACAAAGAGCAGTGGGTGCATGACTAATTAATTTATTTCTTCATGTAATTGGTCGCACTGAGACAGGATCAGAAGAGGAGTGAGGCAATCATCTGTCAGTGTAAGGCTCAGACTCCTGGTGCAAAGGTGGTTGTAATCTCCTCATCTCTGTAAGTTTGAATCAGCTGATGTACACAGTCTGTTCTTGTTTGTCTTAAGGATCCTAAGCACAAGGAAGAATAAGCTAATATGTGTGGAGCAAGAGACTTCTGCAAGGATGGCTGTTCAATGCCTGAAGCTGCATAATCTGGGGCCCCAAGCAAATGCTCAACAAACCTTTGCACAAGATACCTACAGTGTAACCAGTGCCTCTGACCATTTAAGAGAAAGAATCACTGCTGAATATTTGTGGCAACTTCTCCTCTCCTGTGCTTTGTGATATTCCACATGCTGTTCTGAGGGCTGATCAATCTCAATTAAAGGAGTGGCACTGAGCAAAGGAGTCAGTTTTTCTGTAGGTCTGTCCATTGAGAAGGCCACAGTGCAGTTTGAAAGGCTGCAAATGCAACAGTATGAGCAATCATGGCAGAATCCAAGATTGGCAGCAAAGCTTCAGATGTGAGGGACTGCGAAGCTGATGGCCTTAAAAAGTGTCAACCAATCTAAACACGTCTGCATGCTTTTTATTGCACACATCAGGACCCCATACATGCAAAATGTGGCTTCTTCCACATTTACAACTGGCTAGATAACCCAATGACTGGAACAGCCTACCAAGCTCTAAAAATAGTTTTGTTTTGAAGGCATGGCCAGTGATATGAGTAAATTGCTTTAAACTTACTTCTTCCAAAAAAGAGTCTTTGCTCTCCTCTGTACCTGGGTTCCAGTGTATGTGCTTCAATTCTCCCATATGCTCTCTATCTATATCTCTTCCTAGGTGACTGTAACTCGGCTGCTGCAAGCTAGGTTTGGAATTGTAATGACACACTAGATAAGCTGCTTCTAGCAGGTCATGTAGAGGGTCTAGTGTCTTCCTGTTGGTATTATTACAGCAGCAACTTAAAGAATGGACTACAAAGTACTTCAAAAGATTGGTCATGGCATGAATAAATTCTGGCCTCCCAGATTCCCTGGATCCATAACAGTTCACCTATTGCTGCAACAGGTCCATAGCAGGCACCATCTCCCTGGCCCTAAATTCAACCTTGGAACACCTAGGTAACAAAGACCCTTATGTTAGACTCTTATGTATTGATTACAGCTCAGCCTTCAATACCTTTATTCCTTCAGAGCTCATCTCCAAATTCCGTGGCCTGGAGCTTGGCTCCTCCTTCTGCAACTGGATCATAGACTTCCTAACACATAGACCGCTTTCAGTAGGATAGTTACAACACCTTCTTCACAAAGTTCTTAGACACTGGTGCCTCACAAGGCTGTGTCCTCAGCTGCTTTCTGTACTCCTTATACACCAATGACTGTGTGGCCAAATTCTCTCCAACTCAATTTTCAAGTTTGCTGATGACATCACGGTAGTGGGTAGCTTCTTAAACAATGATAAAACGGAGTACAGGAAAGAGATAGAAAATCTGATGAATTGGTGTGGCAACAATAATCTCTCCCTCAATGTCAGCAAATGAAAGAAAGAGTCATCGACTTCAGAAAGCATAGTGGAAGACAAGACCCTGTCTACCGTAATGGAGATGAAGTGGAAATTATCCAGAGCTTCAAGTTTCTAGGTGTCTAGTCACCAACAACCTGTCCCAGTCTCTCTAGTCCACCCTGCAGTTAAGAAAGCTCATCAATGTCTCTACTTTCTGAGGAGGCTCAGGAAATTTGGGATGTCCACTATGACTCTCAACAACTTTTACAGATGCATCATAGAAAGCATTCTTTCTGGTTGAATCACAGCCTGATGTGGCTCCTGCTCTGCCCAAGACCGCAAGAAACTACAAAGGGTCTTGAACGAAGCCCAGCCCATTATTCGAAAATGCCTCCCATCCATTGACTCTGTCTACACTTGCTGCTTCCTTGGCAAAACAGCCAGCATAATCAAGGTCCTGGATGTACCCTCTTCCACCTTCTTCCATTGGGAAAATGATACAAAAGTCTGAGATCATGAACCAACTGTCTCAAGAACAGCTTCTTCCCTGCTGCTGTCAGACCTTTGATTGGATCTACTACATATTAAGTTGATCTTTCCCTATACCCTAGGTATTACTATAACACTAAATTCTGCACCCTCTCTTTTCCTTTTCTATGTACAGTATGCTTTGTCTGTAAAGCATGTAAGAAACAATACCTTTCACTGTATACTAATACATGTAACAATAATAAATCAAATCAAATCACCACCCATATAATCACTTCCATTCTTTAAGAAAGAGAGCTAAAATATTATTTGACAGTTGGGGAGGGAAATAAAGTAAGAGAACAAGGAACTAACTTTCAATTGGGGATATTTTCCTCTTGTTTACCAATTCTCCTGTAACCTGTCTGGAGGTTCATTGTAGCCTTTTTCCTAAATACCTCCTGAGTTGTAACAACTCCTCTTTTCGCAGTGGCATGCCTTTTAACAATTATCTTCTCCTAGACAGACATAGCCCTTTCATTACTCATGCATTAACAGAAAACCTTACAATAGTGAAATCACAACTACTCTAAGCATATAGGAATAAATTGCCTTAATGATAAATTACCAATGCTTTAATGGCCTTTTAAGTCATAACAAGAATTTGTGTGGCATGTATGCAGAGTGTGACCAGAGAAAAATATCACTAATTGCGAATGGGAATCTTCAGGATTACATGTGTAATTTGAATGGGAATATAACATGATATTGCTAAGGGACTCACAAGCAACTGTATTAATTTTCCCCCTCCTGTTGAGGATGTTAACTTTCATTTGATATTACATCCATGTCCTTTGGACAACCCTACTGGGGTTGATGCCTCCATAACATAATCCTGAGTATGTTCTTTTCATGGTTAGGGTAGCTATGAAGCATGCAGCCATCTCTCCTTGGAATAAAAACATTTCCTTTAAATTCAGCCTCAAAAGTTTCCTCCAATTGGCATTTTTCAATTGGAAGTATTTCAGAATACTTGGCCTAAGTAGAAGCCTTTCAAGATGATAAATGTTATCCACATCATAATACTTCCTCCACAAGTTGTTCCAAACATGCAAGACGGAACAGCCCTAAACCAGCATAAGTCATTAAGGTCTACATAGCACAGCAATTTCCTGTATCCAAGTAGTTTAATTAACCCTTTAAATTGAGAACCGAGGGACACCCTCAGCTATAGAGCTATTCCAGTGCTGCCCAACATTGTGGGCTCTGTCATCCAGGGTGGTCAAGCCTTCCAATAGCACTTTGCAAAGTAATGATGCACAAAACCTATGCATTTGTAGGCAGTTCCATCAACTTTCTCAGAGTTTTGATCAATGACTGCCAAAAAGCCAAAGGTGTAATCCTGCCCTGTGAAAAATCACATTCTAACTCTTCTGCTTGAATCTTTAGAGATTTTAAAATAATAATGAATTTGCAATAGGTAAAAGAGGGGTAGCACCAGTGATATTTTAAATGACATTCTCTATTCCATGTTCACACACAATTGCTCTAGTGGGTTATGGTAGAAGGTAAAATGCAACTCATTGTTTCCATATTATTTTTCAACATTTTACCCCATAAGTTGGCATGCTGAGCAGTCTGGGGTGTTTTATGTTCATATTCTGCAGTGATATCATCGATATTCCATACAAAGCACCTACTTTCAGTTTATTTGTTAGGAGATGAGCACATTGATCAAAATGCCATTTCCTCTTCACCCAGGATTGCTTCCTGCCTCAGATTAGAAAGGCAGATTGCTTTTATCTCAAGGCAGGCACTTTCCTTCTAAATGAGGCTCTCAGTTGTGAAAGACTGAGATGCACTAAGCAGACAATATTAAATTATGCATGGATGGTGGATGTGACCCAACATCACTATCCACTCTGAGTAATGTCTGTGAATAGAGACATAATCGAGTTAATAAGATAAATTCAGACTGTTCGCTTGGGTTGGGACATTAAAGAGTACCAATGTAGATTAACCACTTCAATGCTTCACTGTCTTTGTTAATTCAGTATGACAGAACAATAACAACCAATTTACAAAACAAATATGCTAAATATTATTCCGTATTTCAATTTTATTAAACAATAACTATTAGAAATGTACTACTTTCCTCAGTGTATGGAAGCGGAAATATTTCTTACCACGTGTTCTGTTAATTGTCCGTATATTTTATACATATGGGAGATAAAGGTCACAATGACATAGAAATTGATTATGCCTTTTCTGAGAGCAAACCCACTGGCAGTGGCAACACTGATTAATTGAACTGGACCTCTTGCATGATTAGTGTGCAATCATTGTGATGGAGAACAAAACTTTGGTTGACATTGAATCCAAGGTGAGTACAGAAAAAGGGAATGAATGGGGGTGAAGAGGTGAGCATATTGCTGGCAGCAGCCCATCACTTTACTGTCAGATCAGGAGGAGAAATCTCATTCCTTCAAACCTAGCCTCTTTCTTTAAACCTCTTTTCTCCTTTTATGGCCTCTGGCTTGATTGAACTAGAGCTGAGGAAGCTAACTGTTGAGTTGGCCTTGATGGGAAATGGAAAGTTAGACTCTCGCTTTGCAGCCTGGATGACTTTGGAGTAATCTAACCAATTTGCTATGTGATGATCTCTCAGTGTGGAACGTGTACATTCACATCACTACTACATTGGATTCTTCAGGCAAAAAACCTAAGCAATCTCATTTCTAAGTAACTGTTAGCAATTTGAAAGCATTTCAACAAGCAAACACATCAATTTTCAAACTTGTTGGAATAGATAGTCTTCTTTCAGCATCGCAAATTATTCTTAAATATTCATCAATTCATGGGTGAAACTAAATATTCCAGTTTGCATTATCAAACATCATTGGGAATGAATATAATTTTGGAGAATTCTTTATTAGCTTCCATTGAAACTACACAAGCAGATGCAGAATTCAACAAAGTTTAATAGGTCAATCTCCCAAGTATTAATTCCGTTAAGATTCTTTACTCTTTTTGTTTGTTGACTATTTGTATTTCTTGTAATCTGAATACAATGTTCCTGTCCCACAGTGGTTAGAATTGACATGAGATATTCATCAAGAAACTATATTAGTTTATAAAATTGTTGGATTTGAAATTCAGATCTGAAGTATTTCTGGACATGGCATTACAGAAGACCATGACTTGTGGGGATCCCTGTGTCCTTACCAACTACTGATGTTGGCTGTGCAGTGCTCCAGGATGGGAAGATCAAACATGCGTTACAAATGAAAATTGGTGACTCAGCCCCTTGAGATTGCTCAATCATTTGATAAGATCATGGCTGATCTGATTGTAACCTCAACTCCACATTCCCACCTTTCACCCCCTTGTGAAATCTATCTAGCCCTGCCTTGAAAATAGTTAAGGACTCTGCTTCCACTGCCTTTTATGGAAGAGAGTTCTAAAAATTCGTGACTTTCTGAGAGAAAAAAATCTTCTTATCTCTGTCTTAAATGTGCAACCCATTATTTTAAACAGTGACCCTGTAGTTCCTCTCCACATTCACCTTCAGGATCTTAAATGCTTTCATTAAATTACTTCTCATTTTTCTAAAGTCCAGTGGATACAAGTCTAACCCATATTTCCTTATAAGAATCCCCCCATTCCAGGTATTAATCTGGTATACCTTCTCTGAACTGCTTCCAATGTATTTACATCCTTCTTTAAATAGATGTTTTCTCACCAAATCCCTATATACTTGAAGTATAGCCTTCCTAATTTCATATACAAATCCCTTTGTAATAAATGATAATATTCTATTAGGTTTCCAAATTACTTACTGTACCTACATATGAATTTTTTGTCATTCATGTTCTCAGACACTCAGGTCTCTCTGCAGTCTCTCATCACTTAGATAATTTGCACTTTTTTTTATTTTTCTGGCCAAAATGGGCAATTTCGCATTTTCTCATATCACGTTTCATTTAAAGACCTTTGCTCATTCACTCAATCTATCTGTATCCCTTTGTAGCCCCTTACGTTCTTTTCACATCTTGCTTTTTACATCTTACTTTCCTAGCTATCTTTGTGCCATCAGCAAATTTAGCAACCAAATCATTCAAAAGACACCAGTCATTTCTAGACAAGGGAGGAAACATGCTCAGAGCAATCCAACTGTCAGAAGAAAGGTATCATATTATGAGAACACCTCAGAGCCAGCACCCAACCTGAAACTATACTACTCCAGGAGAATGGAGCCCTTGGTACAGTCAGGATGTCTTCTGTTAGGGATCAGAGTGATCATGCTATCACCAATGTGAAAGTAGGTTTTGCAGAAACTACATGAGGTTCATTGCAGAATTGTATACATTGTGGAATCATATTTCATCTCACATGATGGAAATAATGAGAAATTATATCTGGTGGCCTAGATTGGATGCAGAAATTGAAAAGAAGGCTAGAACATATTCTTTTTGTGTGAAGATAAGAAACCTGCCATTCTTAGCTCCCCTGCATCTACGGAAATGGATAGCACACGTTGGTAACAAGTACATGTGGATTTTGCAGGTCCTGTTCTTGGTAATGACCAATGCTGTGGCCACTAAGTGGCCAGAGATTAAGGATGTTCAATTTTAGGGGCAAGGAAATATTATGTATTTGACACAGGATAGAAATGGATTCCTGCCACAATTCTTGCACAGAGTGGACCTGTACCTTACAACGTCCGGATCTGCCGGAATTGGGACCTGTTGAGAATCCAAAATTGACAGTACAAAGTCCTGACCTGAACCATTCTATAACGTTCAACACCAACAGATTCTGTTGAGGAAAGCAACACCTCATCTATAAATCAGTCACTGAGACAACATCTAATTTCTACATCAATGCTGGTCAAATCCATTAGAGGAAAGACAAATAAGCCAAAGGTTATTACCAGTGTAAAGAAAAAAACAGCAGAGGTTCACCATCAATGTTTTGAGAACCACAATCTTTAGACCAGGGAGGGACTGACTTATTGATTATTGTTTTAAAATTGTTGGGGATGTGCAATTTAAGGGGGAGAGGAAATGATGTGGATTTGCATTAATTCTTATTGGGTCACTGAGCTCTACTGCATTAATGTATTCATGTATTTACTGGAAATGGCGTCACAAGTCCCTAGTGTGGGAAAACAGACAGAGAAGAAACTGCATGTTAGAAAACACTCACCTGTAAATAAAACTCTTGTTTTAAACCATCTGTGCTCTCTCGCATCATTCTCCAATAGACAAAAGCAGGGTCTTTGGAGGTTTAATGCTGATACATTAAACATCTTGGTGGCCATCCTTATTAACCTCCTGCATGCCATTAAATCTGAATCCCCGTAACAGAATGCATCTGTAATTCAGTGACTGACAGATAAGCTAACCTTCCCCCATGGCATGGCTGCAGCCATTGACTCATGTGCTGATCTCTACTCTCATCTCTCCTCTAACATATGTGCAGTTCCTGTATTTGATCAGGTGAACTGCAAGTGTTGAGTAAATTGCCAATACTTTTTGAGGGTGGGAGGGGGATCACTCTCCCTCTTCCTCGTAGGACTGTTGGAATTTGTCAGCAGGGGCTTCTTGAGGATCTGAAGCATAAAAGCAGAGCGGGATATTTGGAGTGATGGCTGCATGGTGGGCATGATGACAATGGAAGGAGGCCCATGCCCAACACAACATTCACTTCATGCCAAATCTTAGAATGAGGATGAGAAGGGAGCTGAGAAGGGGCATAAGGCAGTTATTTTCCATCATCCTCGATGATCTTCGTAACACTGGGTGCCATGTGATGTGTCACAGTCAGTTCCAAGCTTTGCAGCAACATCTTCCTCATTTGGGCTCAGTTGGTGCTGCCGCCACTCAGCCAGCTTTCTGCTGTTCCCTCCTGTTTTGGTGACCTTGGCTTCCAAGAGAAAGGGCAAGAATGTCAGGGGATTGTGTGACACTTTGTTTAGGCCTTACTGGGCAGGTAATGAGAGATGTGAAGCTAGCATCTTGAAAGGTGTGTATGGTTGATGTGGAATATCTGATTATGAGACAAGAGCCTTAGATACTAGTAAGTGCTGTGAGTGGTGGGGGTGTTGAGTATCTCGAGATGCTGATGGTTTAATGGATATGACGTGATGGGAAGATACAGTCACTGAACTTGATCACGTGGGGGTCATTAAACCTCCTGTGGTACCGCTCCCAAGGGTCCTCAAAATCAGACTTCAGCCGTTGACCTCTATTGCCACCTGTTCCCAATCCCTTTGAAGGGTTTACTTCAGAGCCTCTTCTCAGGGAACATGGCCTCTCTGCTTCTCTCCAGCATGCACAGTAAAACTCCAGAACTTGTGAACCTGGGAGCCTTCCTAGTAACTCTGCTTCTGTCTCAGATGTTGACCTGCTTGCAAAGTATTTCCAACATGTTCTATTGTTTACTTTAGATTTCCAGCATTTCACTTTAGTATTAGCGTTTAATAAACTGCCATTTCTCTTCTAGGAATGCCCTCCTTGAAGAAATTCTTCTCAACGACAAGATTTCAATTTGTCTCTTTTATCTTGTTCACTCTCATAGCCTTCTATTTCTCTTTCTGTGTTTGGTCAGGTATCCAAAACTCACTCTCACAGACATTTTTCCTTATCAAATGTCCCTGCTCCAACTTGTTCCACTCGGATTCCAACTGAAATTCCAGCTTTGTGTTTTAGATCCATCCAGCAGCACGGAAATCTCACAGGCATTCAGCATTTCTCAAACCATTGTTTTCACTGTATCGTGAGGTTCGCTCTCAATACCATTCTCCACCACACGCGTGTACTTGACCTCTCTTCAGCATCACTGACTCACTCTGTTTCAAAGCTATTCCATTCTGCAGTTTTACTTCATTCGTTGCCAAATCTCACCCTTTAACTAAACACATTTTGTCTCCCAGTTCTGATGAAAAGTCATAGACACGAAATGTTAACTTTCTCTTCATACACGCTGCCAGATCCATTGAATATTGCCGGCATTTTTGGTTTTTATTATTGACCTCGCCATGGCTTGTTGATTCAGTTCTCTTGTTGAAATTTTTATTAGTATCATTCATCAACAGCCTACCCTAATCCAATTCAGCTTCACTTTGAAAGCTGTGGATTCACTGGGACAAGTATCAACTCATATGCTTTAATATCCACTACTGGACTTGCAGTCAGCCAATAATAAAGTCCACACTATATTGCACAATGCTTTCATTTAAATGTGGAAGTAACATGAAATTTACATGCAGAGTAAAAACATAGATTTATGGGAATAGGGGCTGGCTGAGACTCTGGTTGGTGCTGACATGATGGGTTGAACGGTCTCCTTATGCACTGTATTCTATGCCTACCTCTATGATAACAGACATTTGCAGGCTGTATGCAGGATACGTTGTGAACAGTTTTCTGGATCATATCTTGCCAGACATAAGAAAGCAATTTGGTCTATTATGTCTTGTTTTTGAAAGACCAACTCAATTAGTCCCATTATCCTACTGTTTCTCCACAACATAGTCTTATCAAACATTCAGTTTCAAGTAACCAATTTCCTTCAGAAAGTTACTCTTGAATAAGTTTCTACCACTTTCTTAGTAACTCATTTCATTAAAAACGAGTTCTTAACGAGTTCTCATTTATCTTTTTTTTGCCACTTAGCTTAAATCCATGTCCTTTGGTTAACAATTCATCCACTAGTCAGTGCAGTTGCACTTTATTGTTAATCCTCATAATTTTATACACCTATGTTAAATCTCTACTAACCTTCTTTGCTCCAAGGACAATATTCCAGCTTCTCTACTTGCTTTAACACTGGTGAAGAGTCATCCCTAGTATCATTCAGATAAATCTCCTTTGAATCCTTTCCAAAATCTTCATTTCTAAAGTCCCAGGAACAGATGCACTGGGCTGAAAATTTCCGGTGGGCCCTGGGGAGGAGAAATTGGAAACATGACAGAGTCGGGGAGGGGGTTGTGTGTGTGTGTGCGTGTGTGTGTGGGCAGGGGGGGAGGGGGGGTGCTAAGGCTGGGTAAGAAGGGGAGAGGAATGTGCAGGGGTAAGAAAATATGGAGACCAGGTCAGCCTGCGGGTGCTTTTGTGGTGTTGCGGGAACATTCTTACTGTTGAAACAGCGCTTTGTCACATACATTGCGGACAGTCCTGCAACATGTTGGGACTGGGGGGGGGGGAGTGGGTGGTGGGATGTCCCATCAGAAGGCTCAATGTCCCACTGACAGTGCTGTATAGAACATAGAACATAGAACATTACAGCACAGAACAGGCCCTTCGGCCTTCGATGTTGCGCCGACCAATATAAAAAGCAATGCCCCTCCAAACTAAATCATTCCCTTCGCTTCCATATACTTATCAACTAACCTCTTAAACGCCACCAAACTTGGCGCATCTACAACTGCTGCAGGCAGGGCATTCCACTCCCGAACCACCCTTTGGGTAAAGAACCTGCCTCTGATATCCGTCCTATAACTATCACCCCTTAATTTAAAGCTGTGTCCCCTCGTGCTAGCTTTTTCAATCCTAGGAAAAAGGCTATCACTGTCCACCCTATCTAAACCTCTAATCATCTTATATGTTTCGATCAGGTCCCCTCTTAGCCTCCTCCGTTCTAACGAAAACAACCTCAAATCCCTCAGCCTCTCCTCATAAGACCTGCCCTCCATACCAGGCAACATCCTGGTAAACCTCCTCTGTACCCTCTCCAATGCCTCCACATCTTTCTTATAATGTGGGGACCAGAACTGTACACAATACTCCAAGTGCGGCCTCACTAGAGTTTTGTACAGTTGCAACATGACGTTGCGGCTCCGAAATTCAATCCCTCGACCAATAAAAGCCAAGACTCCATATGCCTTCCTAACAACCTTCTCGACCTGACTGCCTACTTTCAGGGATCTATGCACATACACACCAAGATCCCTCTGTTCATCTAGACTACTAAGAATCCTACCATTTGCCCTATACTCTACACATTTATTATTTCTGCCATAGTGCATTACCTCACACTTTTCCACCTTAAACTCCATTTGCCACCTCTCGGCCCAGCTCTGCAACTTGTCCAAGTCCCTCTGCAAACTATAACACCCCTCTTCACTATCTACCGCTCCACCGCCTTTAGTGTCATCTGCAAATTTACTAATCCATCCTTCAATACCCTCATCCAGATCATTTATAAAAACTACAAACAGCAGGGGCCCCAAAACGGACCCCTGAGGTACACCACTTGTCACCGAACTCCACGATGAATATCTCCCATCAACCACCACCCTCTGTCTTCTATCTGCCAGCCAATTCCTAATCCAATTAGCTAAATCACCCTCTATTCCCCACATCTGCATTTTCTGTAGAAGTCTTCCATGGGCCACCTTATCAAACGCCTTACTAAAGTCCATATATACTACATCAAACGCCTTACCCCCATCCACCTCTCTGGTCACTTTCTCAAAAAACTCAATGAGGTTAGTAAGGCATGACCTACCCTTCACGAAACCATGCTGACTATCCCCAATCAATTCATTTCTCTCTAATTAACTATAAATCCTATCCCTAATAATTCTCTCCAATACCTTGCCCACAACAGAAGTAAGACTCACTGGCCTATAATTCCCTGAAGGTCTCTCTTCCCCTTCTTAAACAATGGGACCACATTCGCTATCCTCCAGTCCTCCTGAACCACACCCGTAACCAACGACGACCTGAAGATCAGAGCCAGAGGCTCTGCAATCTCCTCTCTTGCCTCCCAGAGAATCCTAGGGTAAATCCCGTCCGGCCCAGGGGACTTATCCAACTTCAAACCCTCGAGAATATCTAGAACATCCTCCCTATCTACTTCGATACCTTCCAGTTTGCTACCCTGTACCTCAGTGTTCTCCATAACTACATTTATGGAGACAAAAGCCCAAAACTGTAGCCATATACGGACTGGCAGAGGAGCTTCCCCTCAATCCTGATGTCCTGACTGGCTCTGAAAGTGTTAATGCAACCCTTCTGTGTTTAGACAGCCCTAGGGCCTCCAATCTGCCTCTGCCCTGGCAAAGGGGCTGCAGAGGTTCCAGACTGGGAGCCCAGCCTCCATTTCTGTGCAAAAGCAGCCAATATTAATAAGTCTGACCCCAGAAACTGTGCTGCTAGTTTTGTTCCTGGTAAATGCAGGTGTAGGTCCCCATGTGGTCCTGATGGCAAGCTATCTAATCAAGTGGGAAAATATAGCCCAGTGCTTCAGCCGAGGCCTAGCTAATGATTTCTAAAGGTCTTGAATTAGTACTCTGTGTGTCTATTTCTAAAGCCAAGGACAGATGCTTTTTTGATAGCTTTATTAACTTGTGCTACCACCAAGAAAGATTTGTTTATGTTTATACCACAGCAAGCGAATATTCAGCCCATTGCACCTCTACTGACTCTTGATATTTAGCCGTATTCCCATGCTCTGCATCGTTTTAGATCCCTCTTAAAATATTTATCCACTTTTCTTTCCACGGTCTATCTATGAACTATGAATAGTCTGCTATTATGATCCTGCACTGAATTCTAAGCTTTCTGTTATCCGCACACTATGAAATTCTGTCCTCTCCACCCAAGATCTGTTTGAAAAGGGTAATAGCTCTGATACAGACCCTTGGGGGATACCACTGTGTAACTGACTTCAATCAGAACAGCAGCCATTCACTGCTACTCTGCCCTCTGTTTCTTGGCTAATTTCATATTCATGTTGCTGCTGCTTCTTCAATCCCATGGACTTCAGTTTTGCTAAAATGTCTATTTAGGAGCATTTTATTCTTGTCTTTTCAAAGTCTAAATACATATCACCTGCTCTCCTTTTATCAATTTCTCCAAAATTTCAATTAAGTTCCTTACATATGACTCATTTTTAGTAAATAGTTTAAAAAATTATTTATTAGTCACAAGTAAGGCTTACATTAACACTGCAGTGAAGTTACTATGAAATACCCCTAGGAACGTATATAGGAAGATAGGAGGAGGAGTAGGCCATTTTACCCATTGAGTTGCTCCATCATTCAATGAGATCATCTATCTCAGGTCACTTTCCCATGCTATCCCCATTTCCCTTGATGTCATTAGTACTCAGAAATCTTTTGATCTCTGTCTTGGACATACTCAGTGATTGAGCTTCCACAGCCCCCCAAAGTAGATAAATCAAAAGATTTGCCATCCTGTGAGTGAAAAAATTCCTCCTCCTCTCAGTCCTAAAACACATATCCTTTATTCTGGGACTATGGCTCGGTCGTTCTCCGATCATGTAAACCCTGCTACCACTGCCAGCACAAGTCGAGAATTTGGCATTCAGCCAAATCTTCATTCACTGCAGCAGAACTGAAGAATGTCAACTTTGAGTGAGTTTGGGAATTCCAGCCCTTTGCTGCTGGTTCTAGACTCACCAGCCAGGAGAAACTTCCTATCTACATGTATCTCAAGATGTGCAGCTTAGGTGGATTGGCCATGATAAATATATGGGACTACATAGGAATAGGATGGGACATAGGGCATAGGACACAGGTAATGTGCTTTGCCAGAGAGTTGGTGCAGACTCAATGGGCCATCTGGCCTCTTTTACATTGTAAGAATTCTATGATTCTGTGATAAGACAGGTAAGAATGAGTGAACTGGTTCTCCTCTATTTAACCTCCTTGGTTGGTCACAATAAAGGTTTAAGTTTCTAATTCTCTAAATCAGAATGTATTTAATTATTTAAGTTGTGAGCAATAAGGAGCCAATCAAACAGGCTTTCCTTGAGTCAAAGAAAAAGAAACTTTATTAACCATTAAACCTGAGAAAAATAATAAAAACGGGATGTCAAGCATTCAGCCTCAAGCAATCATTAGAGACCACACACAGAAATACACCACACACAAACACACCCACGCATGCATATCAGAAATTTAGAAAGTCAGAGTCTAAAAGAGGTAAAAGAATCTATAGTTAAGTGTCCTTTTACTGTCTTTGAGGCATAGATTTTTTAACATTCGTAGGTTTCCTGGGTATAATCAGTCAGAGAAGATGTCGAAATTATTATGAGGTATCAGTTCGCTGGTAGATTTTCAACTGGCTTCTCAAAATGAGCGGTGTTTATTCCAAAAGACAGCGAGAAAGAGAGAGAGAGCAGCCCTTTTGTTGTTCTGCTGCTGAAGGCTTTCTTGTCACCACCTGTGTCGCTTGTGATCATTCCCTCATGGTTGGCAGCCATATGTATTTTGAAAGGATTTTGAGTAAATTTGTCTGTGGCAGCCATTGATTTAATATCCAGTACTTGGCATTTTTAATGTCTCTTGCTTAGACAGTTATGAGTTCCGAAAAGTACGTGAATTGGAAATGTCTCTCTTCACACTCCCTTGAGTGTGATTTGATGTTCCTTACCTTCACCTTGGAATGTGGCCTTGCATTTCCAAGCAGTTTGCTCTGTCTCAGTTCAAATTGCAAAATTTCCAGTCACTTGAAAGTTGGAAAACCATGGCCAGGATTTTATATTGCTCCGGAAATCTTTTCCTTTCCATTATCATTTTCTTGTTCTTCCTTTATTAGATTCTAAATTTCTCCCAATCCTCAGACTTAGTACTTTTCCTGGCAACCTTCCTTTGACCTAATGCAAACTTTAACTTCTTAGTCACAGTTAATTCACAACTGGGTTTTAGAGGAATCTATTTTGGTTATAGACCATGTATAAGTTGTCATTAATTAACACACGTGACAATTAATTTTGCCTTGAGGTTTGGTTTCTCAGACTATTAAAGTTAGACTGAATGGTTTGTTGTTTCCTGCTTTATCTCTCATCTTTCAAAAGCAGTGTAATTTTTTGCAACTTTCCAATCCTCTGGCACTACTGTCATATCGAAGGAAGGTCGGAACATTTGACAAGAGGCTTCATTTTCACTTAAGAATAAATTTACTATGTACCATACCTGACTGGAAATTTCTTGGGATTCTCCCAAAAAAATTCTGTAAATGTCAAATTCATGTGGAAACAGGAGAAACTCCTGCTGATTTTTTTTGTGATTTTCGGAATGAATCTCCAACACTGAGTGAAATGGTATTTCTTGGCCTGTTGCGCTGCTAGAGCCAGCTGGGTGAATTTCCCCCACCTGCACCCTGATAGCCAAGTAACATACTTTGTGAGTCATTCTACTCCCTAAACTGAACTTCCTTGCCCTGTGAAGGTTACACGTGGTTTGTACTCATTAACAATCCACAATGGGAGATATTCAGTTCATTCTGTCAATTGTTCCATTATCATTAATAAATATTTGGGGCTTTATTTCACTTATGATAAAATATCTTATCAAACACAATATATGTTGTTCAGAGACAGCTGTCCTATTGGACACAAGGAAAATAATTTTCTTTTTGTTATGTTTTGTCACTTATTTTGTGAAAACTACATGAATAATCCAATGAGTTTCTAACTTATATTTAGCAGTTGCTGTTTCTTGATGGAAGAACTGAGGTCGTTGAAGTAGTGGGGAATGTCAATCTTTATTCCACCTCTGGTGCCATGCCAATAAAATGTTTCCTAAATAGAAAGTTCTCCAGGATCACGAAGCCATCAGCTGTTGCTTCATCTTCTTGGCCGTGTTTCTTTGCCTTCGAAATTCACCAGACTGCAGGTGTTTACTGATGGAGACATGGTTTTCATTTCCAGCTGCAGTTCCCAGATTCGAGCTCTTGCAAGTGATAGCAATGCCTTATCCTGCTCGGCACATAGCTGTTCCATATGAGATATTGTTATATTCCCTCAGTGTGGTGTTGGAATCCAATAATCTTATTAGTCCTTCTAGGGGAGGCTTCCCTTAAGAACAGCTTTAATACAATAAAAAGCAGTTTCTGTGACCTTGGGTTCACTCCTGCAATGAGATTTGCTGCCAATGCAGACTTCTACGTGTAAGGAGCCAAAGTCTGTTCATTACATTTTTCAGTCAAAAATGTCCTTCCATTCATTTTTGCAGACATTGAGCCAGAGAAATCACTGAAGTCCAGATCTATAATGGCATCAGTTGCATTAATATTTCATCAATAGTATCTTGTTACCAATTGAGGTCTTGGTTATCTCAACCTGTAAGTGTCACTATTCTCTTCCCTCAAGAATGGCACAAGAAGTGGTGCTAATTTCACTTTGCTGCCTCATGTGAAAATTTGTCCAGCATTCATGTTGTGTAATAGACACTATGGTCTGTTTTACACTTGCAGCTGACAAGCCTATAAAATGCTAGTCACCATTATAGTAACATCAATCATGCATAGTGCTCTTCCAGATCATTAATTATCGGATGCTGCTAATGCATTTCCTGTATCATCTCTCTTTCAGACAGACTGAAGACTTTTCCATTTATTCCAAGGACATCAAGAAGGTACCCTGCTTTCTCTGGAAGCTCCCCACTCAATGTGACAAATGCAACCTAGGCAATCAGAATCCAGAGTTAGAATGCTGATTTTTTTCCCAGATTTTGCAGCTTCACTTTGCCACCAAAGTTTTGTCAAAGATCCCTTTGGCTTGGAAATCATTGCAATTTCACTCTGTCCTTCAAATAGTTCTACTCATCCAGGAGTTGAAACTGAATTTTTCAGATTTTTGGTTTCAGAACATTCACAAGATCATTCGCATTAAATTATTCAACTTCTGGAATATAAAATTTGATATAGACTTTGAACAATACACTTGCCAAATTCTCATTCCTTCTTAAGGTCTGCCAAATTCTTTCATCTGCTGATTGTGGTTAAAATATAATTGCACTCTCCATTCTGAATTACTGTCAAGAGTTGAAGTGGTCTTTTCTAATAGTATGACACTGGGCAGCATGGTGAACAGTGGTTAGCACTGCTGCCTTACAGCAGCCAAGGCTGGGTTTGATTCCCGGCTTGGGTCACTGTCTGTGCGGAGTCTGTATGTTCTCCCCATGTCTACATGGGTTTCCTCTAGGTGCTCTGGTTTCCTCCCACAGTCTGAAAGACACGCTGGATAGGGGCATTGGCCATGCTAAATTCTCCCCCAGTGTACCCAAACAGATGCCAGAGTGTGGCAACTAGGAGATTTTCACAGTAACTTCATTGCAATGTTAAGGTAAACCTACATGTGACACTAATAAATAAACTTGCCACATGGTTAATTGATCTGTGGAAGGGATGCCAAAAAGAAGATTATTTTATGTGAAAGATTTGCATAGTTTTAAAATGCTCTCTTCAAATAGACCATGGACTGGATTCACAAGTTGGCAGCTGTTGTTTCAAGCTCTGCAAAAAGAATCATGTTTTCTTTGATCAAAAATAGAGATTCTCTTCGTTAGGGACAATTAACTTAACATGTTAAAGAAAGACTGCAAGGGTCAATGAGTCAGAACACTGACATTTATCCAGTAAATTATATCATAGATTTCATAATTTTCGTGGTAGCTTTGCTGTAGTGTTAATGTAAGCCTACTTGTGACACAAATAAATAAATGCTAAAAACTTTAAAAGAACTTTAATGATATTTCAATTTCTCCAAAGATTGTCCCTATCATGTATTATTTTGGCACCAGGAAAAATGTGGAGTCTGAATTTTTGTGTGGGAATTTTTTGCTGGAATGTGGAATTGGATGTAAAATTACCCCCGTGGTAATTCCAGTGCACAGTGTTATCGATAAATAGAGAAATGATCAGTCATAGGCCATACTAGTTATGCTCTCAATGGCAGGCATTGAATGATCATTAGGGTGTGTACATAAATAGTTTTGCTACTAGAACAGAAATAATATTTAAAAATCACAAATTGCAAAAATTAAATGGACTCGACAGTATTCATATTGATCTGACCTGGATCAATTAAATGGAATTCCTAAGGAAAGGTAGGAGGATTTTAATATCAAAAATTTGCACGATGATCTAGGACAGTGAGTAAGATCTAGGATGAGAAATTGGTAGAGTGAAGTGGGAGGTCCAGAACAATGAATGAGGCCTAAATAAATAGAGAGCGAGAAAGATGTGAAAGATATGCACAACAAGGAGGTTGAACTGGGACAAATAGGAAGGTATTCCTGTTCTAAAGAGAATTTAGAACAAAGATGGTGGTGTGAGGTAAAGAAAGATATCTGTGACAAAAAGGGAGGTCTGGGACAAGTAGGAAGACTGGAGTCTTGGGAGGTCTCAAATGAAGTGAGAATTCATGGCGTAATGTTCTGTAAGTATTGAGGAGAATCTGAGATGTGGTAACAATTAGGGGGGACTTTGGGAACAAAAGGTTGGAGTGTTGGATCACTGAGGAAGTTAAAGTCAATGAACACTTGCAGGAGGCACTGAGTATAAGTGAGAGTTGGGGGTTGGAGGAAGGAGAACGGGATTGGGAGAACAGCAGGAAAGAGTTAAGAGCTATAAACATTCAGGGAAACAACATCAGGGTGCAGTCTGGGGAAAAAGTGAATAGTTTGCTGAACAGCAGGGCAGCAGCTCATAAGTGTTAGCTTTGAAAAAAGAAGAAATATTTGTTTTGTGCCAGTTAACATTTTTGGCAACCTTGGATCCTTGCGCCTTGCTTCAATTCCAAGTAAGATATATGCCTATTTCAGTTACAGTAATGTTTGTTTTGTCTTCATTTAAGTCTCTCAATACTGCACTGAAGTGTCAGGCTAGAATTTGTGCTTGAATTCATGACCATCCACTCAGCTGCGAGGGTGTGCAACCACTGACCCAAGCTGACGTTTAAGTGGCAAAATGCTGTGAACCCTTAGACAGAACAACATTTATCAGGACCTAGACTATTAGTGGAACAGCAGTTTGTTATTTAGAGATGTGGGGACAGTGCCATTATAAACTGATAATGTACTTATTCATTCAATACGTCAATGGACTAAATTTTTAACACAGGGAGAAAAATTGGATACAGCTTGAAAACAGGTGCAGGAATCATGACATACAATTAATTTGCACTGGATATAGCCTGCTCATTTACATAATTCAGGAAGAGCTACAAAATTCAGTGGCTACATATCTGAGTAACAAAATCATGACAGACTATCACAAGTTCAAGCTAGTGGGTCTGAACTCTTGAATAGAGGTGCATATTGATTGGAGAAGGTTCTAGAATTCATTACTTGGGAAAGACATGCTGGAAAGGCACAGCATGGCAGAGAGCAGACTCTGAGATTGTCTGACACAGCACTGGGCCTTTGTGTAGGAACTTGGTATTCTGGAGGCAGGAAGTCCTCCCGATTGCTTCTGAGAAGACACTGGGAGCAGATAGCCAGGCAGGTCAATGCCTTCAGAGTAGCCCTGAAGGTCTGGATGAGAACCCAAAAACCAGTATGAATGGTCAGATGAGGGAATGCATCTTCACATGCCACATTCTATTAGCTTCACATAATGTTCAATGCACCACAACCCCATCTCTCCCATGTCCATGAACACTGACTCATGTCTCACATTCACAGCTTCACCTCACACTCACACACATAGTGCTGCTGTAAGGTTCACATCCTTATCTTAAAGCTTGTGCATTCTGCCAGCTATTTACACATGACAGCCATGTCCTCCCAAACAAATTTAATCATAGTGATGGAAACACGTCTGTCTTGCAGGACGAAGTGGCGCACAACCGAAAATAGCATCAGCTGAGAGTTAGGGAATTACCACATCTGCAAGACCTGATAACAAAATAACTGGCTTCCACTATCAGGGATAGTGAACACCCTCCTTCTCACATCCCACTCCTACAAATCACACCATTTCTCTAAGTTGTACATATTAGAAACTATGCACACATTAGAAACTTTCCCACCGCAGCCCCACTTTGGTGTCTTTCTTCTTTCAATTGCTCAAGAACTGCGGACAGACCAGATAATGATGGAGAAGCAAGAGGTGGAAATGGAAGGAACTGATGATGATGATGAAATAGCATCACTTGATCTCACATTCACATCCACCAGCTCAGATACAAACAATTTGCATGCTTTAGGCAGTAGTGGAGGGACAGAACCCACATGTTGTGACTCTCTGGTCACAGGCTGTTTGCAGCAGAAAACCGCACTGGTGCCAATATGCCAGAGAGTGCAGTTACATATCAGTTGTACTGCAGGGAACAAGTAAGAACTACTATGGGATGGCATACAGGAAAGGGCTAGTGGCACACAGAGGTGTCTGTGTATTGGCAAGCTTGCCATTAAGGCTTATAATTAAATCCAGCACTAACTTAGTACAGAATTTGGTGCAAAGTTTTGGGTCCACGCTTATCAGCATGCTGTTACTAGCCAAATCCGTTATCACAGTTGTGGATTCAACCATCGTGACAGATCTGATGAGCAATATCACAGCATATTGCAGCACACACTGCAGCTAATCATTGCCTGAGTCCTGCACTGAAAACTCAGAGTGAATCATCAAGGTTCTGCTTGCTGCCATGCAGACTCAGACCACTGCCACCAAAGCTGTGATGCCAGTGCTTGGCGTTTTTCACTGTTCCACAGCAATCCAAGTAATCTAATTGCTCGGATTGCTGAAATGCTGTTGGAAGTGGGGAGTGGTTGTGTCTCTTTGGACCATAAACCTTTTGTTCATCCTTTGGATTGTAGTATTGGTCCTCCAACTGCCATTCTGTCAGTGCCCTTGTTGTTGTTAGCTCAGGCTACTGCTGCCCATGCCAAAGGGTGGTCCAAAGCCTGGCTTTTAGATTTAACACTGTTAAAGGGCATTGTGCAGGGCCAGTCTTCCACACTGAAAGTCAACAGCAAGCTGGAGTGCTGACTGACCATTGGAGCCGGATTCATGTCACAGGCTGACTGAGATCCCTGTCATAGAGATTTAGAGCATGGAAGTAGGCTCTTCGGCCCAACTTGTCCATGCCGCCCTTTTCTTTGAAAACCTTGGGCTAATATCAATTGCTCGCATTTGGCCCATATCCCTCTCTACCTATCGTATCCATGTAACAATCTAAATGCATTTGAAAAGGTAAAATTCTACCTGTGTCTACTATTACCTCTGGCAGCTTGTTCCAGTCACTCACCACCCTCTGTATGAAAAAGATTGCTTCTCTGGACACTTCTATATCTCTCCCCTCTCACCTTAAATCTATGCCCTCTAGTTTTAGACTCCCCTACCTTTGGGAAAAGATATTTACTATCTACCTTGTCTATGCCCCTCATTATTTTATAGACCTCTATAAGGTCACCCCTCAGCCTCCTATGCTCCAGAGAAAATATTCGCAGTCTACTCAGCCTCTCCTTACAACTCAATCCAACAAGTACTGGTAGCATCCTAGTAAATCTTTTCTACACTCTTTCTAGTTTAATAGTATCTTTTCCATAATGGGTGACCAGAATTGTACACAGTATTCCAAGTGTGGCCTTACCAATGTCTTGTACAACTTCAACCGGATATCCCAACTCCTGCATTCAATGCTCTGACTCATGAAACCAAGCATGCTGAATGCTTTCTTCATCACCTTGTCCACCTGTGAGTCCACTTTCAAGGAGCTATGAAACTATATCTCTAGATCTCTTTATTCTATAACTCTCCCCAATACCCAACTATTAACTGAGTAAGTCCTGCCCTAGTTCAATCTACCAAAATGCATTACCTCACATTTGTCTAAATTAAACTCCAATTCAATAAATTAAATTCTACTCTGAATATTTCCCACACATACTCCTTAAGCCTTAGCTACATCCCCATCAAAATGGCATTCGACACAGCCCACACCTCGATGCTATTTCTCAATCAGGATACCACGAGTAGTGCCAAAAAAGGGCGCTGCCAAGTCAGGTTTTGCAGTCATTATATTTTGGCATCATTTACCACTGTTCTGTGTTTTGATTCCTCAAGAAGGAGCAAACTTTCTTTTATGTAGCACCTTTCATGTCCTCAAGAGTTAAAAGCGCAGCAGCCAATTTCCATACAGTAAGGTCCAAAAAGCAGCAAATGAATGGCCAGATAATTGGCTTTTACCAGCACTAGTATTGTGGTGCCCTCTCACTCTGAGTGTCATGCTTTAAAGCTTGAGGCAGGGCATTAATACAGTTTCAATGATGGAATGATAATAAAATCAAAAAGTTTACATTTATATAGCACCTTTCATAACCTCAGAGCATTCCAAAGTGCTTTATAGCCGATGAAGTGCTTTTGAAGTGTCGTCATTGTTATCATGAAAGGAAACACAGCAGCCCAATTGTACATAGCAAGCTCCCACAAATCACGATGCAATGCTACCATTCAGCCAAGCTGAGCCTCCATTTCCTCTGATTCACAGCGAAGCGTCACGTGTTAACAATAACTTTGAAGGAGTGATGTCCAAGTGTACCTCACTATTTCATTCATTAAAACTTGTGAATGACTCAAACCCAAAATGCTTCATTGTAAATGACAATAAAGCCTGGAATATGCTATTTTGAGACAATTTATCACTCAATAACTGCACTGGCTTGTCTTAAACTATATAAACACCACAACAAGTCACTGATGCTCTCTTATATTACATTAATAAAATTTTTATAATGGTCAGGAAATGCATTTTCAGTTTGTCTGGTGTAACAATTAGATTAACAGGAAATGAGTGTCTGGCAGTCAGCCACACTTGTTATTTACAGACTGGCACAAAGAAATGGCAAAATCACTGCTCACTTAATGGATATGTTTCCAGGACATGAAGCATCCATTAATAAAAAGAGCTGTTTGAGCCTTCACTCTCACACTCAGTACGGATCACAGATTTTCCTCATAGCTATTAGTTGAAAGAAAAGCCTGGCATCTCTGAGGAATCACTCACTTCCACAGGGATCACTCACAATGAACATACCTCTCAGGGATTAATCTCGACCACAGAGATCACTCACCATCCATGAACCTTTGAGGAATCACTGTCCACACAGGGCTCACTCTCAATACACAATCTCTGAGAGATCACTGTCCTTTACAAATCTCTAAGGAATCACTCTACCATAGGGATCATTTTCAAAGCACAAAACTATGAAAGAATCACAACAGAATCTGCATTTTTTCGCTATTTCCATAAAGGAACTACTCTCTATTGAAACCTGAAGGATCTATCTTTCACTCAGAAATCTAAGGAATTGCTCCCTATCAAAAGGATTGCTTTCACATACAAACCATTAAAGGTTCACTTGCTATTAGACAGAATACTCAACACAGAAACCTCTGAGGGATCTCGCTCCAAATAGGGGTCATTCTCAGTACAGAAATTTCAGAGGGATCACTACTCATTCCGTGGAGGAATCAGTCTCTGTACAGAAAACTGCGGGGAATCACTATCCAAAGAGAATCTTCCGAGGGACAACTCTCCAGTGGTCAATCTTAAGACTGAATGTCTGAAGGACTACTCTCTGGCACAAAGATCATTTAATAGACATGCTCTGAGGGATCACTCAGTGATTCATTTCTAGTCAAGATTTGGATCTCTCATTTTGTATAACCTATTCAATTCAGTTTCTACTCTTGTACACACAATAATGAGTATCAATATGTTAAATAATTACCACAAGTGTCTGCGAGATTCAGTTTCTCTGCATCTTTCATTCCATGCCTGCAATTTTCTGTTTTTATTAATTCACTAGCACATTCTTTCCAGTGAATAATAAAAGAATGATTTTGTTCAATGTTTTCCTGTATGTAATCTTTTAGAATTCAGGATGGAGATCCTGGAGAGCACATTAATATTTGCAAGGAATTCTCATGGTGTGGTAATATTTGCACTGTGAAACTTTGAGGTTCTGGGAAAACTAAAACAAGTTAAAAGTATTTAAAAGACATAAGTGCTCTCAGTTTAGTTGACCCAGTGGTGTAATTCAGGCAGGTTGAAGGAGATGGAGGCTGGATCCAGGACCAAATGTACAATTGATGCAGTTGTTTCAGTTACTTGAAGATACCGGGGGCCGTTCTCCCAAAAGTGCTGAATTGGCGGGAAAACTGTTCTAAATCCTGACTGTTTTGTCAGCTCAGCTGCTCACCTGAAGGTCCACACGCTGTGCATTGCTGAGGTCCCAGTCGTGAATCCCATTGAAAAGCCGGGGCCGGGAGGGAGCGGGGAGGGGGGGAATGTCTATTCACGCAGGAGTCTGACAATTCTGGAACTTGCGCACTTGCAGTGGCTCTGAACTGTCAGCCTTCACAACTGCTGATCAGCTCAATTGCTGGCCAGCCTGGGATCCCTGCAGCGCTGTCCCTCCAGCGCCACCCTGCCATGGCCCGGTCACAGCCCACACAGCAATTCTCTGGCCAGTCCTGACCCGCCTCCCCACCCCCGGCCCGAAGCACCCCGATGCAAAGCCCATTCTGCCCTCCAGATGGTGATCCTCTCATCTCCTGACCCTGCCAACCAGCACCCCCCCCCCCCCCCCCCCCCCCGGAGGTCAGACCCCTAGCCCCAGAGCCTAGAGACAGATACCACCTTCCCCGCCACCCCTTCGACAGACCACCCGCTTTTCTTTGCAAAGTTTCACCACCAATTTTCCCTTGTCCTTCTTGTGGTGTTGGTGTTCCCATGTATTTGCTGCCCTTGTCCTTCTAGATGGAAGCAGTCGCGGGTTTGGAAGGTGCTGTCTAAGGACCTTTGGTGAATTGCTGCAGCGCATCCTGTAGTTAGTGCTGCTGTTACTGAGCGTCAGTGGTGGAGAGATTGAATGTTTGTCGATGTGGTGCCAATCAAGCAGGCTACTTTGTCTTGGATGGTGTCAAACTTCTTGAGTGTCGTTGGAGCTGCACTTATCCGGGCAAGTGGAGAGTATTCTATCACAAAGGTGTGGGGGTTAAGTTGATAGACCATGCTAAAATTGCCCTTTAGTGTCTGAGATGCGTAGGTTAGAGGGATTAGTGGGTAAATATGTAGGGATATGGGGGCAGGGCCTGGATGGGATTGTGGCCAGTGCACTCTTGAAAGTCCAAGTGGCCTCTTTCTGCACTGTAGGGTTTCTATGATTCTATGATTCACACTCCTGACTTGTGTTTTGCCACTAGTGGATAGGCTTTGGAGACTCAGGAGGTGAATTACTTGTCACAATATTTCTAACCTCTGACCTGCTCTTGTAGCTACTGGTTTATGTGATGAGTCCAGTTGAGTTTCTGGTCAAGGATAACACCAAGGACGATGACAATGGGGATTCAATGATGATAACATTATGGAATGACGAAGGCACAAACGCTGAAAGCTAGCAAATTTACTATCAAATAAATTGGTTGGATTTAAAATTGGTGTTGCCAAACGTCTTACTGAGTTTACCCCAGTCCAATGCCGGCATCTCTACATCATGAACACTATGGAATGTCAAGGGGTGGTGGTTAGAGTGTCTCTTATTGGTGATGGTCATTATCTAGCATTTGTGTGGTATGAATATTACCTGCCACTTGTCAGCCCAAGCCCTGGATATTGTCCAAGTCTTGTTGCATTTGAACATGGTATCTAAGGAGTCATGAATGGTGCTGAACTTTGTGAGTTAGTTTAACTTCACTGCCCTTTCCCATACCCCCACAGTTTTTTTCTTCAAATATATATCCAGTTCCATTTTTGGTCAAAGGGTCTGTTTTCCATGAGAGGGCTCATGCCCAGCATAAATGCCTTAATGTGACCACTTAGACCCTCCACCAAGAATCATGTGCTGGAAGTCTTCTCAATTAGCATCCTGCAGCACTCGGGTGAATCTAGTGTGCCTGCCTTGCCTGAGATGTGACATACCCAAGTGCATTTTGCCCCATGAACTGCTGTCTGCCTTAATTAATCAGCCTGATGATAAATACCTCATCGGTGCACTTCTGTGTCAACTCACTTGAGATCAAATTAACCAAAATTGATCTAGCATATTTTAGCCAAAGGAAAAAGTATTAATTGCAAGTTAATACACTTTTCTTTCCAAAGTTTCTCTACAATTTTCCCTTGTCCCTCTTTTCTTGTGATAAGTTTTGGTGATCTCCAGTTCACATCCAGATAGTTGACTTCTTGCCAAAGAACTTATTCTTGTGTTAACCTTCATTGCACATGCCGGAAAACTATTCAGCATTGGTGTATCAGTTAAGATTTGTCTTATTCTCATTTAACTTCTACACAAATACATCCATTTATCAGGAGTCACTCTATAGCAATTGGATGCCCTTACCACAATTTCCACTGAGATCAGATTAATGGGTATCGTGTTATGACCTAACAGATAGTAAGTGCTAGGCTGCTCAAATGCCAAAGAGAAACTTGAAACAGCTGGCAGAACAACTTTGCAATTTGTGTCTTATGAGGAGGCTTTCCAAAGTCAAGAAGTCACTCAGATCAGTTCAGCTGCTTTTGTATGAAACATTTATTAAAATAATGGAAAAAAAAGGAAAAAAAAATACACTTAAACACAAGGCAACCTTTATACAGTTAACAATACTTTATAAACATTTCTGAAACATCTTGATATAAATAAACTCAGAGCTAAACCTTTCCTTTTGATTGCAACAGTCCTTTTAGATTTTCCAATCTGTAAAATTCCAGGAACATTACCACATTTTGCCCTGCTGCTCTAGGGTGTTCCCTCAGGGTAACAGAAAACTGAAATTCACACATCTGGCTTTATCCATACTCTCACATCTTTGAAATTTTACCAATCACCACACTTACAGGACTCAATTTTACAGTCAAGTTGCATCTGTTTTTGGGTGTGAAAACTTGGTAAAGTTGGACATGTAGCAAGTAATGCGATCCATGCCCACCTCTACGCTGGTTCCCCTATACCAAGGCCCTAAAATGGCTATGATCGGGACTGTACCAATTTGCATGCATTTAAATTGACTTAATGGGCTGCACACCCAACTTTAACCGTACTTCCCCCCTTTATCAATGTATTCGCCCATCCAGATTCGACACAAAACAGACATGCTCTACAAAAGTTTGACTTGGATGCTCCACTTAGTCAGGAAGTAAGTGCCAAGGATCTAACTGCTCTCTGCTTGAGATCAGTAGGGGGAGGGAAAATGGGGGGGTCGGCTGCCACTCTCCCTGAGATTAGTGAGGGGAAAGGGGGAGTCTGCTGCCATTCTGTCTAAGACTAGTGAGGGGAAAAGAAGGGCGTTTACTGCCACTCTGCCTAAAACCAGTGAGGGGGAAGGAGGGTCTGCTGCCACTCTCCCTGTGATCAGTGAGGGGGAGGGGTGTCCACTGCCACTCTGCCTGAAATCAATAGGGGAGGGGGGGAGGGGCCCATGATCGGTCTGGGAGTGGTAGGATAAGGGGGTCAGTAATGTTGTGGGGTGGAGCAACATTGTGGGGATTGGGGGGGAGGCATTATCTGGCCTACAAGGGATGTGGCAGGGGAACAGCATTTTATCATCTTTTTTCTGCAGGATTTTGGGTGTGTTAAACCCCGCCCACAGCGTGATTCAGAATCGCTGATACTTTTTCAGGCAGAGTGTGGGGGCGCCTGAGAACGGGACTAAAAGTCAGAAATGAAACACTCCCAGTTTCAAGACCACCCACCACTTAGAATCAAAACTGTAAAATAGGACCCACAGTCTTCAATGTTTCCTTAGATCTGTTTTTTCCCTTTGATCTTACCTTCCATTGTTATCTACAAGCCTTTAGAAGTTCCTTTCATCAGAATTGATCATCCCTTTTTTTTAATTTCATGGCTACAATATTTTAAAAATAAGCCTATATTATTTTGACCCACCTATTAACAATCCATTTTGAAATCTAACAGCCACTTCAGCTCTTCTTTCATTTACCTTATTTAAGGTATTGGAGCAGCACGGTGGCACAGGGGTTCGCACTGCTGCCTCACAGTAATGGGGACCCAGGTTCAATTCCCGGACTGATTTTAAGACTTTTTTAAGGAGCATCAAAAAAAGGAGGGATTTGGGGAGGTAAAGGGAGGAAATTCCTTGAATGTGTGGAGTCTGCACGTTTTCCCCAAGTCTGTGTATGTTTCTTCTGGGTGCTTCTTTTCCTCCATCAGTCCAAAAATGTGTGGGTTAGGTGGATTGGTCATGATAAATTGCCCCTCAGTGTCAGGGGACTGGCTAGAATAAATGCATAAGCTTTTGGGAATAGGGTTAGGTGGAATTGTGGTCGATGTAGACTTGATGGTCTAATAGGTCTCATTCTGCACTGTAGGATTTTATGATTTATGCAGGAAAATGTCTCACTGCACTTCACAGGAATGTGACCTGTCTATATCTGATCAAAGAGTTTTAAGATTTTAAGGAGCATTAAAAAAAAGAGGAAGTAAATTCCAGAGCTCAGCACCAAATGATTTCAGCATGTTTGCTTAGGGTGAAATCCAAGTTATTGAAAACTTTATGGCTGATGCAGGTTAGAGATAATGAGGGGGGAGAACTTGGAGAGGATGGGTGGCATGGTGGCACAATGGTTAGCACTTCTATCTCATGGCATTAGGGACCTGGGTTCAATTCCCTGGTTGGGTTACTATCAATTCAGTGTTTGCATGTTCTTCCCATGTCTGCATGGGTTTCCTCCAGGTGCTCTAGTTTCCTTCCACATCAGAAAAACATGCTGGTTAGGTGCATTGGCCATGTTAAATTCTCCCTCCATGTAGCCGAACAGGCATCAGAGTGTGGTGACTGGGGGATTTTCACAGTAACCTCACTGAAGTGTTGATGTAAACCTACTTGTGGCAATAATAATTTTTACAAAAGGATATAGCACAGCATATGGAAGCTTTGTGTACAGTAAGGGCCAATAATATATCTAGATTGATGGTAGGTAAAGGTGATCTTCCTTAATGCTTTTGATTTGATTTGATTTATTAATGTTACATGTATTAGCATACAGTGAAAAATATTGTTTGTTACCCACTATACAGACAGACCATACCATTCATAGAGAAGGAGACAAGAAGTGCAGAATGTAGTGTTACGATCATTGTTAGGGTGTAGAGAAAGATCAACTTAATGTGAGGTAGGTTCATTCAAAAGCCTGACAACAGCAAGAAAAAAGTTGTTCTTGAGTTGGTTGGTATGTGACCTTCTGTATCTTTTTCTTGACAGAAGAAGATGGAAGAGAGAATGACCAGGCAGTGTGGGGTCCTTAATTATGCTGATTGTTTTGTTGAGGTAGCAAGAAATGTAGACAGAGTCAATGGATGGGAGGCTGGTTTGTGTGATGGATTGGGCTACATTCACGACAGTTTGTAGTTTCTTATGGTCTTGGGCAGAGCAGGAGTCATACCAAGCAATGATACAACCAGAAAGAATGCTTTCTATTGTGCATCTGTAAAAGTTGGTGAGTATCATAGCTGACATGCCAAATTTTCTTTGTTTCCTAAGAGGCATTAGTGGACTTCCTTAACTATAGTTCGGCATGAGGGAACCAGTTCAAGTTGATGGTGTTCTAGACACTTAAAAACATGAAGATCTCGATCCTTTCTACTTCATTCCCATTGATGTGGACAGGGACATATTCTCTACACTTTCCAAAGTCAATGACAATCTCCATTGTTTTATTGACATTGAGGGAGAGATTATTGTTGCTGTACCAGTTTACTAGATTCTCTATCTCATTCTTGTATTCTGTCTTGTCGTTGTTTGAGATCTGACCCACTATGGTGGTGTTGTCACTAAACTTGAAAATAGAATTGGAAGGGAATTTGGTTGTACAGTCATAGGTATATAAGGAGTATAGTGGGGACTGAGAACATAACCTTATGGGGCACCAGTGTTGAGGATGATCATGGAGGAGGTGTTATTGCTTATCCTTACTGATTGTGGTGTGTGGGTTAGGAAGTTCCGGATCCAGGCATAGAGGGAGGAGACAAGGCCCAGGCATTGCATTTGGAGTTTCGTAGGAATAATGGTGTTGAAGGCTGAACTATAATCAATAAGTAGGAGACTGACATAGACATGCGTTTTTGCGATGCTTCCATGTGCTATGCTATATGCTCATGCTTTAAGCTTTCCGTGGTCTGAGTCTCCCGCCATCTTCAACCTCCACCAGTTCTAAATCTTCCAATGACACTCATTCCACCATGAATAGTCATGACTTAAACTATTTAGGTCCTACCCCCCCAAACTCTCTCTAAGAGAGTATATGAGTTGCAAAGCACTCATTTAGAAAGGACACTTATAATGAAAGTTGAAATGAGGGATCTTGCTGACTATTGAGCCTTTCCTCAATATAGGGCCATGTTTCATTATTGTTTCATGTTTAGTGGATTTCAATGGAGGAATCATCAAAGATACTTCAATCCAGTCCTTTAATGCCTTCTGGCATGCAACATTTCAATCGTACTCTTTGTGATGCTCACAGTGCATCATTGAGGACAATTAACATATTTCAATGAGTTTGTCTTACATTATCATGTTTGGATGGCTCATTTCTATGTGTGTCACCACTCACACTATAATGGCAGGAAAAGAATATTACTGATTATTTGTCAATGGTAAAAAAGTTATATTGCACTCTTCATGTTCCGAGTAAATTGCCTTTGAAGGATATTGTAATACAGGGAATTGTGACAGCTAAATTGTACAGAGGAAGCTACAAACATCATAGTTAGCCTGGACGAGAGGATGAACTTAGAACACCCAGTTCATTATTGTCCAAATAACACATTGAACCAACAAGGGAGCAAGACTAACATTTGAACAGATACATCATGATCCACAATCTGCTGAGACCAATTTCTGTCATTCTGAACATGGAAAATTTAGGTCTTGGAAGAACTTAAGAGGTCTTGACAGGATAGATGATATATTTTCACTCATGGGAGAGTCTGGACAAGGCAGCATAACTACAGGACAAAGGACCCGGTCATTTAACACCAAGGTGCGTAGCGGGTGGTGAACCTCTGGAATTCTCTATCCTAAAGATAGTGGAGGCCTCATTAGAAGTATTTAAAGTGAAGGTGGATAAACATTTAATAGATTGAGGAATACAGGGCTATGGGAAAATGATACAGAAAAGTAGCAAGGACCAGCATAGATCAACCATGATCAAATTGAATGGCGGAGCAGGCTTGAAGCACCTCGTGACCAACTCCTGCTTTTATTTCTTGTGTTCTTGTCTTATTTGAAAGAAGCTGGATCTTCAGCCTCTCTTCCTATGCTATTATGGTCAACTGAGCCACCAATTTGTTCCCTCTCACCATTAAACCATAGAATGTCTACAGTGCAGAAGAAGGCTATCCAGCCCATTGATTCTGCACTGAATCTCCGAAACAGCATCTTACCCAAGCCTGCCCTACCCTTGAAACCCTGTACATTTACCATGATTAACCCACCTAACCTCCACAATTTTATGGCACTAAGGGGCAACTTAATATGTCCAATCCACCTTACTTGCACATCTTTGGATGTGGGAGAAAACCAGAGCATCTGAAGGAAATCCATGCAGACACAAGGAGAATTTGCAAACCCCGGACAGACATCCAAAGCATGAATTGAATCCAGGTCCCTGGCGCTTTGAGGTAGCCATGCTAACTGTGTTGCCCTCCCTCCCACCATCTTCTTCCTACAATACATTGTATTTTAACACCAATAAATGAAGATCTATACGATGTTTAACCACATTTCCATCTGTAGCCAAAATTGTTTCCATCAAATCAAGGGCTTGTAATGTTTAATAAACCCTTTAAACAGCAAATATCATATTCAGATAGGATGTTAGCTTGCTGATTGCATGCTTGCTGATTGGGTGTTTGCTGAGCACTGTCAAATGAGATGATGAGACGGAGAATGCATGCTGGTCAATGGGCCGGATGTCAGCTCATATTGGCTAGCGTAATATTCTTTTCTTTCCAAATACCATTTCAAATGTTTTATTACATCCTGAAAGCACAAAAAATCCATACCTAGATATTGGGGGTGATTTTCCGACCTGGCGCAGATCACACAATCACAGTTGATGAAGGACATGCTGTTGATGTCATCTACATGGATTTCAGTAAGGCGTTTGACAAGGTTCCCCATGGTAGACTGATAGAGAAGGTGAAGGCACATGGGATACAGGGTCGGGTATGTAGATGGGTCGAGAACTGGCTCGGGAGGAGGAGACAGAGGGTAGTAGTGGAAGGCTCTTTTTCCGGCTGGAAGCCTGTCACTAGTGGAGTGCCACAAGGCTCAGTACTAGGTCCTCTTCTATTTGTGGTCTACATAAACGACTTGGAAGTTGGGGTAGGTGGTGAGATCAGCAAATTTGCTGATGACACTAAGATGCTTGGATTGGCGGGTACAGAGGAGCAGTGCCAGGCAATACAACAGGACATAGATAGGTTGGTAGACTGGGCAGATAGATGGCAAATGGAATTTAATCCGGATAAATGCGAGGTGATGCATTTTGGCCGGAAAAATGTAGAAGAGAGTTATAGGATAAAAGGTAAAACTATACGGAGCATAGAGACGCAGAGAGACTTGGGGGTGCAGGTTCACAAGTCTCTGAAGGTGTCCTCACAGGTGGAGAAGGTGATAAAGAAAGGGCGTATAGTATGTTAGCTTTCATAGAAAAGGGTATAGAATACAAGAGTAGGAGTTTGATGTTGCAGTTGTATAGAACGTTGGTTAGGCCTCACTTGGAATACTGCGTCCAGTTCTGGTCGCCGTACTATCGGAAGGATGTGGAGTCCTTGGAGAGAGTGCAGAGGAGGTTTACCAGGATGCTGCCTGGTATGGAAGGACTGTCTTATGAGGAACGATTAGATAGACTGGGGTTGTTTTCCCTTGAAAGACGTCGGCTTAGAGGGGATCTCATAGAGGTGTATAAGATTATAAGGGGTATAGATAGAGTAAATGGAGGTAAACTTTTTCCACCTTTAGAAATGGATAGGACGAGGGGTCATGGCCATAGGGTGAGGGGGGCTATGTATAAGACGAATATTAGAGGGCAGTTTTTCACACAAAGGGTAGTGGGGGTGTGGAATGCACTGCCGAGTAAGGTGGTGGGAGCAGGCACGCTGGGGCTGTTTAAGGGTCTCTTGGACAGCCACATGAGCGGTATGCAGATAGAGGGATATAGTAGGACTGTTTAACTACGGCTTTTTTTTCCACAGGTAATTCGGTCCCTACTTGACCAACAATGAGCATGCATTCGGCAGGTGGTGCGAGGACAGCTCTTGGATGTTGATTCATGGGTTGCCTGGTACTTCATGTCGTAAATGAGTGCTTTATGTGGACCATCTGAAGGGCACCATGACAGCCCAGAGACTATCGATGTGGCTGTGCAGACACTTGGAATTGGGCCGGTGTCTGCGGGAGTTTGCGCATTCTCCCCATGGTTGCGTGGGTTTTCTCCAGGCGCTCCGGTTTCCTCCCACAACCCAAAAATTCTCTCTTGGGCTGATTGGGAAACAAATTGTCCCTACATTGAGACTCTTCCATATTAGGAATCACCTAATTTTATATTATGATAATGGAATTGCTACTATATAGTTATGACGGCGGCGCGGGCTCGTTGGGCCGAAGGGCCTGTTTCCCGTGCTGTGTTGCTCTAAAAAAAAATTATTGTGTGAGCCAAAAAATTGGTTTCATTCCCAGCACCAAAAAGTTTGCAATCATCCCAATCCCTGTCTAATTCGGCAAACCAGATCATGCCCAGAAAGAGCGCGAGACGAATTAAAATATTTAAAGTGGTGTTTAAATATGCATAGCCCAACATCAGATTCAACACCGGATTCTTCCAGCTCCTGAGGTCTTCTGGCCTTTGGCATGGTGTGAGAATGGCGAGAATCACTACTGGTCTCCAGGTTAGGCATGATGGCCAGGCCTTGGGCGAGAAGGGAGGGTGTTTTGGTGGCTCAGTAGCTCCCAGTGCTTGGGTGCATAGCCAGACAGTGCCCATTGGCAGTGCCCAGCTGGCTGTGCCCACTTGGCACCCTAGCAATGCCTATCTGACAACTTGGCAGTGCTAGTTGGGCACTACCCAACGCGCCAGAGGCACTGCCAAAGAGATGATGCCTATTTGGGAACTATGACGGTGGGGTTGGGGGAAGCTAGGTGGTGGCTATAATGATTGGAGCTATGCAGCGGGGGTTATGCAGGGAGAATCATGCAGGTGGGGATTTTGCACAGGCAGATCATAAATGGGGGCATGACAGGGGGTAATGCCGGAAATCACAATGGGGGACAGGCTAGGGATCAGGTCGGAAAATCCATTAGTAGGGTCCTGAATCTGGTAACCTATGCCCCATGTCAGAAAGGGGCTGAGGGAACAAGTCGCCAATGTTTGTAGGGGGAAGGGATCTCCCAATGCACTTGAGATTGGGGCATCCTTGCAAAATGGCGCTGAAGCTGTTGGGCTCACTGACATGTTTAGGCCAGACACCAATCAAGAACACACTCCACCACCAACCCCCCCCCCCCCCCCCCCCCCCCCCCCCCCCCCCCCCCCCCCCCCCCCCCCCCCCGGCCCACGCTACCAGTGTGCAACCTCACCAGTCTCCCATAAAGTGACTAACCACGGGATGATTGCGGTCTGGGGCCCGCCTGATGGGCTGGCATGGATCACTGCCTTATTCTGGTTGTTATGACACTTCAATACCCATTGTATTCATCCAAATGCAAAAATAACACCAAGATGTTGTGTGATTAAACCAGTCTTACTTGTTGCAATCCTGTCCATTATGAGACAGAATCTTTTGACCAAGATATACTCAAAGCTTGGGGAATAGAAATGTTCCATTGTAAGAATTCTAATCCAATGCATCACAAGACTTCATTATTAAGATTAACTTAAATTTTATATTGAAGCTCATGATGGTTTCGCTAGATAGTAATGTTACTGCTGTATTGTTACCATGGCATCAATAATGTACTTTTTAAGGTGGAGATAAATAGATTCTTGTTAGGCAAGGGAATTAAAGATTATTGGGGGTAGATGGGAATCTGGAATTCAAAATACAACAGATCAGCCATGAACTTATTAAATGACAGAGCAGACTTGAGGAGCTGAATGGCCTACTTCTGCTCCTATTTCGTATGTTTCTATATACTCTGCTATTATTATCATTGGTTTAATGGCATTGATTGTTTTGGGTCAATTAAGACACATTGTGAACTCATCACTTTACAAGATTATAAGACTCCAAACATATGTAGGTTAGGTTGATTGGCCATGTTAAATTACCCCTTAGTGTTGGGTTACATATGTTGGGTTGTAGAGGTAGGGCCTGGTTGGGGTTGTTGTTGCTGCAGGTTCGATGGACACTAGATAGTCTCCTTCTGCACTGTAGGGATTCTATGATTCTCCTGCAAAATGAACCTGAATATAAACTAACACCAGATCAGCTTCTATATTACAGGATATAAATGCATGATTGCAGACCTGCACCATATCCATTTATGTACTATTAGATATACAGGCCTCATTACAGACTGGCACCACACCAGCTACTGCATTACAGGATACACAGATTGACACTGAGTAATTGACTGTGTATAACCTATTTGGCTGGGACTGTCTTAACAATCTACAGAATTTGTTTAACACGTATTGCATATTACGACCATTTGAGTTATGACTGGGGTTTTGCTGTGTCCTGAAGAAAGAAGAGCAAAAATGCCCAGGAGCAAAAGACTTTTAAAAGGGAGAGCAGAGCTTTCTTGGCAATAACTCCAAGCTTAATTTCAGATATTGAACCAATGGAAATGTGCATACATATAAAAGCCTCCACTCTGTGTACTAAAGAGTGGCTGTGCTATTTTTGTGGTCATTAATGCTATAGAGATAGCTCAGCGCACAATCATTGATATTTGATATCAATGAATCCATTTGGGATGTTTAGGAGCCACATCAGCATTTTACATTCACTTATGGTTACTATGGGTACCCCAATGAATGTTAAGGAAACAATTACTTGATTTATTGATGAAATAGCCATTTTCACATTGCTATTTACGATAAAAATGATACTTTCAAAGAGAAATCCAGGTTGCTGGCTTTGGATCTCTTCCACAGATATAAGCCAGTTTGAGTATGGTCATACAGTAAACACTTTAGCCACAATTTTTGATTGATGAAGATGAAAAATTAATACATAGTAAATAGGAGGAGGAGAAGACCATTCAGCCCCTTGAGTCTGCTCTGCCATCTGACAATTCATAGCTGATCTTCTACCTCATTATTTTCCCACACCATCCCTATCCATGAAATAACTAGAAATCGATCCCATATCAGTCTCGAATAAATACAGTGACTGAATCCCCACTGGGGACAGAGAATTCCAAAGATTCGCCATTCTCTGAATGAAGAAATTCCTTTTCATCACATTCCAAATGTCTTATTCTGAGACCATGTTCCCAGTTCTACATCCCCAGTGTGAGGATGGAAAAGGAAACATTGATTAGAATGGGTAAATTTAATGTCATATTGACATGACTTCCTAACTTTCATATTCATTGCTCCAGCCGATGAAGGCAAGCATGCTATGTGCCTTCTTGGCCACTTTATCCAGCTGTGTTCCCACTTTCAGAGATCTGTCGACCTGTAATCCTGGATCCTTCTGTATGTTAATGCTGCTAAGGATTTTGCCATTTACTGTACTTAACTGAATTTGATCTTGCAAAATGCATCACCTCACATTTGCCTGAGTTAAACTCCATCTGTCATTTCTCTGCTCAAGTCTGCAATCAGTCTATATCCTGCTGTATCCTGAGATAGTCCTCATCACTACCTGCAATTCTACCAACTCTGCAAACTTACTAATCAGACCACTTATATTTTCTCCAGATCATTTATATATATTACAAATAACTAACGATCTAGCACGGAACCCTGAGGAACACTACTAGTACTGTCTCCATTCTGAAAACAATCCTTCCACCAGTATTCTCTGTCTTCTATGACTAAACCAGTTCTGTACCCATCTAGCCAGCCAACCTGAATCCCATGATACTTTACCTTTGGTAACAGCCTGCCATGAAGGACCTTGTCAAATGCCTTACTGAAGTCCATGTAGACACCATCCACTGCTTTCCCTCATCAATCATTCTTGTTGCCTCCTCAAAAAACTCAATTAAGTTGGTGAGTCATGATCTTCCCTTACAAAACAATACTGTCAATGACTAATAAGTCCATTGGCTCTGAAAAATGAATGTATCGGGTGGAATTTTACTCCATTTTCTGACAAGAAAATGCTGTAAATTTGGAGGAGAGGAGGTATGGGGAGCGTGTTTTGTTGGGCTGGGGATGACCAGAGTGTCTGCCCTTCCCCAAATTCGCCTCCTTCAGATTAATGAGATGGTTTTTGCAATGCAAACCATTGATCTTTCCATTCTTTTGGTTGCTATTGGAGCTGAGGAGAAAGAGCAAGAGAATGAATTGCAGGCAGAGAAGGCCCAGACCTTACCACTCACAGTTGAGAGGAATGGCTGCTAGCGGCAGGAGTTGGCCACCATTTGCCCTGGGAGTGGGGTGGGTGTGGGGGCAGGAGAAGGAGGTAATGGAGACTCCAACAGCTCTGCATGCAAGTTTCTTTTGAGCAACTGTCGGACATTGAATACCATTGACGGGCTGGCTCCGAAAGGAGGCAGTGCGACACCTCTGTCATTTATTGAACCTTGGGGCATGGAGGGTAGAGGGCATCCACTACTGATGACTGTGAAAAAGACTGTCACCTTTAACTTTTACACTACTGGGTCCTTCCTGACTGCCAGTGAAGACCTTTGTGGCATTTCCTAACCATCCGCCCAGAAGCATGTGAAGGTGGTCACAGATGCCCTGTAAGCCCGGGTTGGCCAGTATATTAAATTTGACATGGACCAAGCCCATGGAAGCCCAAATTGCAGGATTCACAGCCATTGTGAGGATGGCAAATATGCAGGGGCTAGAAACTGCAACCATGTTGTCCTCAAGGCCTCGGTGAAGAATCCAGAAAGATTCATGAACTGAAAGAGTTTTTACTTGATAAATCTGCAATTGTTATGTGACCATCAGCTGCCAGATACCCTGGCAGTGTGCACAGCAGTTTCATATTAAGGAGTTCTGTCTTTGGGCTCTTTGAAGAGCAGTTCAGGTTGCAGGGATAACTCATGGAGGTGTCTCAAATAAGTCTCCCTTTTTCTCATATTGTCCTGTTCATAAAATAATCGTACACACTATTAAAGTAGCACTAAATAGCTATAACACCCATTCAGTGAAATGTTGTCTGCTAATTCATTTTTTATGACACTGATGAATAAAATATAAAATGTTCTTTATCAGTGCTCCAGGAATATTCTCTTCTGATTGTCTCTCAGTGTCAGGTTCACTGCAATACAGCTCAGAGTTGCTGTGTGTAATTGATGTAATCAGGCAGCTATAATATTCAATGGCATGTACCACACATTTGGAGTTTAAGTTACAGTTTATCGCAAGACCATAAGCTCCTACATCTCAGTCATATATGTAAACTTCTACGTCTGAGTAGAGATTTGCTGGCTTCTCTGCACCATGTTTTTATTCACATAGTACTTTTCACATCCAAACAGTTTCTAATCAATTAAGTACCAATATAAATGCAGCAGTTTGCATGCTGCAAGGTCCAACAACCAGCAATGAGATTAATGGCTTGATAATCAATGTCAGTGGTGGTGGTTGAGGGATAATCTTTTGCTGAGAACTTAGTGATCTGTGATGGTGTCAATGGATATCTTACATTCAGTTGAGAGGGTAGTTGGGCCCTTGGTTTAATATCTCATCAGAAAAATCATATATACTCTATAGATATCTGAAATTGTCTATTGAATAAGTAACACTTCCAGCAATGTGACCAACAACTTTCTATTTCACAAACCCCGCCTAAAACAAACAAGTTAAATTCTACGAAAGATGAAAATCTATATGCCCTTCTGAATGCCACTTTGGCTGTTAATCATAGAATCAAAGAATTCTTACAGTGTAGAAGGTGGCCACTCAGCCCATCGAGCCGGCACCAGTGACAATCCCGCCAGGCCCTATCCCGTAAATCCCTGACACTAAGGAGTCCCGCTAATCCCCTTGACATTAAAGAGCAATTTGGCATGGCCCACACATCTTTAGAGTGTGGAGGAGATTGGAGCATCTGGAGGATACCCATGCAGACATAGGGAGAACGTATGAACTCCAGACAGACACCCGAGGCTGGAATTGAGCCCAGGTCCTGGAACTGTGAGGCAGCAGTGCTAACCACTATTAAGTCACATACACCAGCATTTATAAAGTATCCTGGCAGAATATCAGCTTGAAAAGTGCCAACCAACTTCCAATTGGATGGATGAAATCAGCACCCACAGTACGTTACATTGCTACGTTTACAACAATATTCCCACAAATGGTAAGTGAAAGTATTTAACCACACGGTTCATGTTTAAAGGGTCTGATTATCTTCAGATTGAATTGTCTATCTCTGACCTCTCCACTTTCAACACAATGAAAATTCATACAGAACTCTAAAGGTAATTCCCAATCATGCAACAAGGTAACATTGCCTATCACACTCCTCAAAGGTGAAAAACTTTAGCCTTCAAGTTTACTAATACCTTAAGTGAAAATTCCTATATCCTGTGCCAAAATATCGCATTGGCCTCACCCCATCTTCTTGTTATTACCTCTGAATCCGTCTCCTCCATACTCTACTAATATCCTTATTACTAGTTTTTATGCTCCAACTTTCACCACATCATTGTTGGCTGCTTCTTCATTCTAGACTATACTTTCTGGAATTTTCCCCATTTACCTCTTCAGTACTCTAACAAAAATTGTGGCCCAGTGGTTAGCATCCAGGTTCAATCCTGGTTTGGATCACTATCTGTGTGATGCTTGTACATTCTCCCCCTGTCTGGTTGGGTTTCTTCCAGGTGCTCCGGTTTTCTCCCATGCCATAAGGTGCATTGACCATGCTAAATTCTTCCTCAATGTACCTGAACAGGTGCCGGACTGTGGTGACTGGGGGATTTTCACAGTAACTTCATTGCATCATTAATGTAAGCCTATTTATGACACTAATCAATAAATTTTAACCTTTTATTCATTCCTCTGAATCTTTTTGTTTTTGGCTTTGTATCTTTCTTCCTAGTGCTTTTAGAAATTGCTTTGGAGGCATTTTGTTATGTAAATATAGCCACTGATATGACCTCTGAGTGAGTGAATATACATTTGAGGGAATGGATGACTCACTCTCCAATGAGTGAATAATGCACTGTGTGGGTTATTGACTCAGTCAGAGAATTAGTGTGCATCCAAATGCATCAATAAAAATCTGATTTCTGGAATTATTTTTCACATTATTGGCATAGGAACAAACTCACTGCCAAACCACATTCTAAGTTGTAAAAATCCAACTATACATAAAGTTTAAGCTTATTTATTAATCACAGGTAAGCCTTACATTAACACTGCAATGAGATTACTGTGAAATTCTCCTAGGTGTTACAGTCTGACGCCTGTTTGGGTCAATGTACCTAGCCAGCACATCTTTCAGACTGTGGGAGGAAACTGGAGCACCCGAAGGAAACCCACACAAACAAGGGGAGAACGTCCAGACTCCACACAGACAGTGACCCAAGTTGGGAATCAAACCCAAGTGCCTAGCACTATGAGACAGCAGGGCTAACCACTGTGTCACTGTGCTGCTCCTAGCCATAATATACATTTATATATGTATGATTCTCATTGCCATTTTCTCATTAAACATACTTTCCATAAATATATAAATGTAAAAGGTTTAGTTATGTCTGTGATGTGGAAGCACAGCAGCAAGATCCCATCTAAATGTATATTCACTTGAGAGATGTAGATGTAGTTTCCTGAATTAATGCCTTTGTAGTAAACTCTGTATTGAAGCATTGTTCATTACCGACATCAGAGATAACCAACCACACACGTGGATGGAATCACTTGTTTTACAATGGCAGATCCTTTGAAACAAATGTAATTCTATCACTAGGGTTTCATCTGTTCGAAAAGTCTGCAGTTGCACTGCGATCAGACAGACAGCCAATCACCATGCAAGAACCAATGTTGGAATCTGCCAAAAATATGTTTCAAATTAGCTATAGGAATTAAAACCTGTTCAAAGCCAATGAAAAGATCTTTAGATAAACTATTTTTGTGTTATTCCAATAAAATCTACTACAGTGAACCATTGTCTTGTTAAAGGGGAATAACTGTTGTTTTACTAAACCCCTAAGTTAAATCATTGAACACTTCCATCATGAAGGTATAGCCACCAATAACGTAGCAATGTGTTTGTGATATAGTTTCTCTAACATGTGGGTTATCATTCTGGGTAGCACAGTGGTTCGCACTGCTACCTCACGGCACAGGCACCCAGATTCAAATCCAGTCCTTGGGTGACTATGCAGATTCAGCACAATTTCGCTGTGTTTCAGTGCAGTTTCCTCCAGGTGCTCCAGTTTCCTTCCTTGGTCCACAGATGTGCTGGTTAGGTGGACTGGGAATGTTAATTGTCCTTTAGTGTCCTGAAATGTGTAGGTTAGGGGGATTAGTAGGATAAATACATGGGGTTACAGAATGTGAGCCTGGGTGAGATGCTCTGTGGGAGAGTAGGTGCAGATTTGATAGGCCAAATGGCCTCCTTCTGTATTCTACAGATTCTATGATTGGTGTCATCATGTTGCAATGTTTACAGTAATAAAAGCTCCTTATGTTAAAATACAACATCAACGTATTACTGACTACCCTGGAAAGGGGTTAAACTTCATGGTGCACATGCCATGTTTCCAAAACTCTTCATATAAAATTCTGGGGAGGCATTTTGTTAAGAATAGGTCTTATCCATGATCAAAGAAGATGGCACAACATCAATTTCTTTAAGTGGGTGCTTTTAAGTTGAAAGATAGATGTGCATCATGCAACTGAGAAAAGCAACAAGATTTAAAGTCAAAAATACAGTGCAACAGTGGTTAACACTTCTGCCTCACAGCACCAGGGACCTGGGTTCGTTGCTCGCTTGAGTCACTGTCTGTGGAGTTTGCATGTTCTTCCTGTATCAGTGTGTGTTTCCTTTGGGTGTTCCAGTTTCATCCCACAGTTTGAAAGATGTGCTGATTAGGTATATTGGCCATGCTAAATTCTCCCTCAATGAACCCAAACAGATGCCGGAATGTGGTGACCAGGGGATTTTCACATTAACATTATAGTGTTAATGGAAGCCTTACTTGTGACATTAATAAATAAACTTTAATTTTAAATAGTGGAAATACCCAGCAGGTCAGGCAGCATCTGTGGAAAGAAAAATAGAGTTAAGGTTTCCAGTCAATGAGGCAAGTGACACTGGGAACTTGATTTTAACCTCCAATCAGCAGGTGGGATAGGACTGTGATGAAAGATAAAAACATGCCCAATTCTATTTCTGCCCACTTCTAAATTCAAAAATACGGAGATTAATCCTGAGTCAAATTAAAAACCAAAGCCATAATCAGAGCAGCAACCTGGATTAAATAAATTGCAGTAGCTGTTCAAATTAAGTGCTCTTTTAGTGTTCTTTGTGGGCCAGGAGAAGGGATCTTTTTCTAATCTCTCATGAAACCCTTCAACTTGCTTCCATCTGATTTCCACCTAGCCTCTCAATTGTGGCCTGGAGCTGATGCATCCTTGTGAGTGCTGGACATCAGGGTCTGTCCCATAGATCCCTTGCTGGGAAAGTCTACTGCTAGAGTTCCCTTCCATCCAATGGTTGCAACCCAATTTTCTGTTTCTGACCATTTGGGTCACAATGCATAGTTGAAGAACTGCTGATCTATAGGGTTTGTAATATCTAATGTAACCACCGCTAAGGTTTTTAAACTTTAAATTAAACAAGGGCTCAGTTAATACCTCATTTAATTGACAGGATTTCATACACCTCTGCTGTTTGAGTATAGGCCATGTGCTTTTTGCTGTTCATTCATGGGACATGGGCATCACAGCATTTATTGCCTGTCCTTATTTGCCCAAGAGCAGTTGAGAGTGAACTACATTGTTGTGGCTCTGGAGTCATACGTAGACCAGGTAAGAATAGCAAGTTTCCTAATTTCCCAAAGGACATTAACGAACCAGATGGGTTTTCTAACAATGGTTTCATGGTCAACAATAGATTATTAATCCCAGACATTTTTTATTGAATTCTGCCAAACCCAAACGTGCAGAACATTAGCTGGGTTCCTGCATTAATAGTCTAATGATAATACCACTAGGCCATCACTTCCCCATATGTACATGTTCAATAGTATAAAGTTTATTTATTAGTCACAAGCAAGGCTTAGGTTAACGTTGCAATGGAATTGACAATGAAATTCCCGTTGGTGCCACACTCTGGACCTGTTAGTGTCAATGCAGCTAACCAGCATGTCTTTCAGACTGTGGCAAGAAGCCCACGCAGACAGGGGGAGAATGTGCAAACTCCACACATGCTGTGACCCAAGCCAGGAATCGAACCCGGGTCCCTGGCCTGGCGCTGTGAGGCAGCAGTGCGGACAACTGTGCCACCAAACTCACAAATTTATTTCTGTTTTTTTGTTGCTATAATTGTATCACAAAATATTTACAGCATAACCTCATCATTTGAACGGAGTCTACCTTGCTGAATAGCTTTTACTATTGACACGGGTCACCAGTACTTGCAGAGATGTCAATGCGTGTTGAAGATAGTTAAGCCTCTACGCAGTAAACACCACTTAAGGACTGATTTTACTTACTCAGCAGAGAAGAGAAAAAAAAACAGCAGCATGCGCCGTCAGTAAATAGGCCCATTTAACGTTTCCATTGACAGAGACGTCAGTCCTGGTCACTTGCACCCACACTCTTAATACTCTGGAAGACAAATGTGCCATTGTTTCCTGGAGTGGTCGAGGATGCCTTCAAATGCATGGGATAACCGCTGTTTAAACGGTTTCCTATTCTATTCTTCGTCATTCCATTCACTGTGCATTGGCAAATCCCCCTTTTGTACACTAGAGAGCTAATGGTAAAATGCGTTAATACATTTTCACAACATCCCCAGTCAGCTGTTATCTCAGTTTGTCCATTGTGCTTGGTGTGAGAGACCTGCTTAGTTAAACCCGCTGCAGTGAACCGAATGCTCAGCCGCAATTAAAAAAAAGGATAGTTATGAAAAATAATTGTCTTCTTTCTGGACAGTACAACGACACTTTATTTGCTAGACACTCAGTAGGCATGGTTGAACGTAAACGATTGTGGTTTGTTTTTGGGACGAGGTCACGGATTTCCTGCTAAAGTAATCCTTTCGTTGACGCGAACCACTCAACCCAACTGCAGTAAAACACAGGGAACCCAAGTTTTTTTCTACACATGCTCCTAATGTTTATATTTGAGAATCGCTTGAAGAGGAAATTCTAGACAGTGGTCCCTGGCTGCTGTGAAATCTATTGCCGTTGATATTGCAAAGTAGATTATGTAACAGCAAAAAGTGCTATTGGTCAAGTTTGAGTAGACAAAGTTTAAAAGTCCTGTATGATGGCCGCCAGACCTGCTGTACCTGACGAGGAAAGTCATAAGAGCCAGCAATTTTCTCTGTAACTGATCAAAATGAAGCAATTAATCTTGCGGAGGCGGCATGCCTATTTGCAACCAAAGTGTAACTGTCACCTAGGAACCAGTTAAATCTACCTCTTCATGTCTGTCTCACTTTACAGCACAGTTAGTTGTTAAAAGATAGCGATACAAAGTTATTGGTGCAATGATGAAATGGAAAGTCATCTGCGGAATGAAAGGATGTCGTGCATCTTTAATACCACCTGCACAGCTTGGCAAGTGTCGCAGAGTTGAAGAGCACACCTTGTCTACTGTGTCCACTGATGTTTGTCAAAAAACGCAGCGAAGCCTGGATGTGATGCAGAGACTAGCGTGCTTCTTGAGGACTGACTTATGAAGAAAGATGGGAACTTTGAGATTTTCCACGCTGTGAGGTAACTTTCTAGAGGCAAGCAAGAAATGAAAGAGTATATAAAAGATCAACCTGGAACAGAACAACAACTTGTTTTTTATGAAGCGCCTTTAAGAACTTCACAGGAGCATCACAAACACTATTTGGCCCCATGACACACGAAGAGATATTGGGACAAGTGATCAAAAGTTTGATCAGAGAGGTAGGTTTTATGAAGCACTTTAGGAGGAGAGAAAGGTGGATATGTTTATGGAGGGAATTCCAGAGATTACAGCCTAAGTAATTGCAAACTTGGCAGTATTGCAATTGTTTCGAGGCACCTATGAGTATGGAAAAAGGTTGCATTCTATTGCACTTTCTGTCATATTCAATTTGAAATGTTTTGAAATGTACTTTTACAAATGTTATGAACACTGTATATTTTTAGGGAAAGGGTATAGGATTCCTCTATCTGCATGCCTGACATGGAATGTCTATTGTAAACATCAAGGGTATTACAACTTTATTGCAGCACCTAATAGAGAAGTGATGATCTAGTGGTATTATCGCTAAAGTATTAATCTAGAAACTCAGCTAATGTTCTGGGCACCTGGGTTCAAATCCTGCTACAGCAGATGGTGGAATTTGAATTCAATAAAAAAAAATCTGGAATTCAGAATCTACTGATGACCATGAAACCATTTGTGATTGTTGGACAAATTTATCTGGTTCACTAGTATCCTTTAAGAAGGAAATCTGCCGTCCTTACCTGATCTAGCCTACATGTGACCCCTGATCCACAGCAATGCAGGTGATTCTCAATTGCCCTCCAAGGGCAAATAGGGATGAGCAATAAATGCTGGCCAGCCAGCAATACTCATGTCACATAAATGAATAAAATACATGCTTCATGGAGACAAGTTGAATCTTAATTCACTTTCTGTAATATTCAATTTGAAATTCTTTGGAATATACTTTTACAAATTATATGAATAAAGTGTATATTTTTCAAAAACAAAACGTCAGTAGTGAAATGATTAAGGTCAGGGATAGACCTGAAGCCAGAAATGGAAGAGCTCAGAGATTCCAGTGGCGAATGTTACAGAGATAGGAAGGGGTAAAGCTATGGAGGCATTTGAAAACAAGGATAGGAATTTTAAAATTAAACCAAATACCATAACCTCAAACTAATGAAAGACAAATTCAGAACATTCTTCACAAAAGTTTGGAATGATTTCCTGAGAAGGAAAAAGTCACATGTTTATCTGAGAACAATTCTGCAATGAGCAAATCAGAAGCTACAGAAATATGGTAGTAATTTGAAGGCAGAAAGCTCGACAGTTGGTTGTCTGAAAGTTCAGTTTTAACTGAATTCAGAATATTGTCTTGGAGCAGGCAAAAAGAAGTGGGATTGCAAAAGGACAGGAAATTGAGGAATATAACGAAGTGGAGATGGCTTCTTCAGTGACCTAGAAATGTGTGATGCCTATGTGACAGACAATGTACTTTGAAGTAATTCAGCTATGTAAAGCACCTTGAAATATTTCTCAAAGATGTGTATAATATGCATATATGATAAAATGCAAGTGTTTTTTTCTGCAGGACAATTTAACAATGACTTGCTTCACTGGTAGCCATCTCCATTCCTCACTCTGGCAACTTCAGAAAATGAGCCAACTGTTCAAAATCCTGGGATGAGCTTCCAATCACCTATTTATGCTATTGCTAAGACAGTCATTTTCCATCTCTGTGACATTTCCCGACTCCATTCTGCTCCAGCTCATCTGCTGTTCAAGTAGAATGCTTATTCATGCCTTTCCATCCCCTGGTCATAGTTATCTCAACTCCTGGATGACCTTCCATCTTCTACCCTACATACATTTGAGATCATTTAAAACTCTACAGCTGCCCATGTTCTTATTCTCACAATCATTCCATGCTCACTGACTGATGTTAACACCTGGTGAAGCTGCTTCTTAATTTTAAAATTTCCTTTATTGTTTTCAAATCCCAATCTCTGTAGTCTATAACCTTTATAATGCTTGGACATACCAGGTGTTCTCTAATTTTGGTCTCTTGCCCTTTGCTCCATCATTGGTGGCTCTGACTTCAATAGCTAAGACCTTAAATTTTGAAATCCCATCTCCCAATCTTTTTGCTTTTCTTTCTTTCTCAAAGAAATGTCAAAACTTGGTTTGCACTGAATTTTAGTCACAATTCATATGCTGCCCATAACAGTTCCAGTGAAGGGAGGCAGCACATGAAATTGGCAACACCATCTCATTTACCTGATGGTGGTGTTGACTTGAGCATGCGCTATGCTGCTGGCTTCCTCTGTATTCAACAAGAGCCAAGCAGTATTCATACGTCTCACATGCTGTAACCAGCATTCTGTATTTAAAGGCAGTCAATCCTTTTTAAAAGATAAAAGGATATCTTTTATCTTTTTAAAAGATAAAGGCTAGAAGTATTACCAGAACGCTGCTACTGAAGACAACAGCGGCAATCCTAAATACGGAAAATGGAATACCAGGACAGAGAAATGGCTTTAGGGCTACAGAGGTGATGTTGGAAGCCTGAATAGCGAAGGTGGACAGGAGGGGAAATGCTATAGTTTGTAGGGAATTCTCAACAGAAACATTCAGAAGCTAATGATAGCAGGTGGACAAGGGGTTGAATACCCTTTATTTGAAATTAAGCATCAGGCAGCAGAGCTACAGATAGTCTTAAGATCTCATATTGGTTGTCAACATCAGTGAATGCATCACTCCACCAACTTGTCATGCTGTTCAATGCACCATATCACCAATCACTCATCAGTATTTCCTGGTATTCAAACTCTCATACCTTACATTTGGATAGTCCACTATTTATCCCTTCATACATAAAAATGTTACCAGACGCACAGACACCTCTTAGAGCTTCCATATCCCTCCTCAATTATACCAGGTTTAGAACCTAAGCATGGTGCTCTTTAATAACTGATATTTGACCCTGTTTTGTAAGACAAGGTAGAATTCAACTACAGAACAAAGCCAATGGGAACAAAGAAACCTGCATTTTCTAAGCATTACAGAGGAGATAGTCCTTTGCATCATGGGACTTGCTGCAACAGAGTTCCTGAGATTTGGTATCACTGAAGACACCAACATATGTTCTTCTTTTATGTCCCTTTGTAGTGCCCATTTCACCTACGTCTGGCATGATAAGAAGCTGCAGGAGTAAGCCAGTTAGTCTATCTTTGCCTGTGAAAATATCAGTCAGTTTAATTCTCTTTTACCAATTTTTTATTGAACAAATCCAGCTTTTTAATCTATTGATCTGGCTTGTCTCAGTTTTCATCATTAAATTCAATGATTAAATCTCATAAATTCAATTAATAAATGCTGTAATTTGTTTTTTAATTCAAAGATGATTTTGGTCTTCCTCTGAAGCCAACAGTTTGACAAAACAGTGCCAGCCAACTTTACAATATGCTTACTGAACTCAAATGAGACATTTTTGTTTCGTTGCCTAATTGCAACTTGGGAGAATGTAGATCTGAGAGGAACCAACTGATATGCGGGGGAGATTTGCTCATGGAGTCAAATACCTGGGTCAGTCTAGTGCTGGAGGATGCAGAGACTCCTGAGTAGGAGATGGGGGAGAAAGCAGTCAGTGGCAGTAGCCATAGATTGTTGCCCCCCGCCATCTAGGAGGTGCTACAGATGCATTCAAGCCCATATGACCAGACTTAGGAACAGCTTCTTCCTTAGAGTTGTTACCTAGCTGAACACTATCCTTTAATGTATTTCCAGGCAGTAGGTATTGTGTAATATGCATGTATATACTTAATGACTATTGACATTATTTTATAATGACTTCTTGCATTTGCTTTTTCCTTTGTATCTTGGGAGCCTTCAAGCTCAATTTTCATTGTATTTGTATTTCTGCATTATACAATGAAAAAAAAGTTGAATTGAATTTGATTGCGAAAGGGACAGAAATTAAACACAGGGAATTATTCTGAAGGGATTTATCAGAATAATTTTGAATTAAAAGAATGGAGTTAACAATTTTCACGATAAGATAATCTTAAAACTGAATATGAAAGGTAAAGAACTGTCAATAATAGCAGAGAAGGAGAATTAGAATCATAGAGTAGAACCATAGAATCCTACAGTGCAGAAGGAAGTCTTTGGCCCATCAAATCTGTAGCGAATCTGAACCAGGTTTACTTCATAACCCCATATATTTACTCTGCTAATCCCCCTGACCTACACATCTTTGGAAATTAAGGAGCAATTTAGCATGACCAAACAACCTATTCTGCACGTCTTTAAGCTGTGAGAGGAAACCCGAGCACCCGGAAGAAACCCACACAGACATGGGAGAATGTGCAAACTTCATGGAGACAGTGATCCGAGACCAGAATTGAAGCCAGGTCCCTGGTGTTGTAAGGCAGCAGTGCTAACAAAGCTATGCACCGTGCCACCCTATCATGGCATTCTACTTTTATGAAATTTTAACTATCTAAAGGTTCTGTACTGTATATATTGATAGAGTGGTTGTTAATGAATTCTTTTGGCTTTTGTGATACCAATTATCCTACGTATTACAGTGACTAATGATAGGTCAGTGATACACCAAGTTATTAATATTTTCCACACTATCGCATCCTACAAGACTAAACAATGTATTACATTTATACCATGCTTAAAAAATTAAACTCAACCAATTAAGCAGACAGACTTAACAATATTTTATCCCTTTTAGATTGGTTTGAATATGAATGGGGAACGTTGATTACTTGTTGCTTACTATGGGTCTCCTGTGAATGCTCTCCTTAAGTGAATTTTCAAGAGAAAATTATTTCTCATAATTCACCAAACCAAGTAATTCTGCAAAATATTAAAAATATTAAAAATCATTAATGTGGATAATAAGAGGTTTGATGTAAAATCCTGTCCCTGCTATAATTGTGCCACTACATGACAGCTCTTCAGAGTTTGTGTACTTCAAAACAACGTCAATTTAAGCTTGTGGTGCAAAAAATATTTACTTTTATAACACTGCATGTTTTTAAGTCATTGAACATGCAGTATTCAACCGCATGTACTGAATTTTATAGCAGAGGCAGTACTGAATTTTAAAGCAGAGTTATCAGCTAAATGTTAATGATCCAGTGTTTGTGATCAGTAGTGAAACAAGGGGACTTGCCATTGACCTCTTAGTAAGCCTTGATGATAATTTCTCTTCTCTACTTCCAATTGTCTTTCCGCACCTAGTGGCGCACTAAAACAAACTTTCATCTGTTTCCACTGCTAATAATTCTTGGAAAAGGTTTCTAGTCTGTTGCCAGGGGCTTGTAGCATGAGGAGCGCCATGCCATATCAAGCATGGCTGACCAGGAGTCTCTGCCGTTCTTATTGTCAGCAATTGGCATGTTTGTTGGATTTGAAGACTGACATTGACACTTTGATTGTATTATGAAGGCACTTTCCTTGGCCATCAAGTCCTGGGATGGGATTTAAACCCACAGCTTCTCACTCAGAAGCAGGGATGCAACCCACCATGACACAAGACTTCCAATTTCACTTCTATGTTGCTGCAATTGTGTAGTGAGTAACACATCTCCTAGTTCCCCAAAGCCTATCCACCATCTATAAGGAACAAGTCAGAAGTGTAGTGGAATACTCTCCATTTGCCTGGGTGACTGCAACTCCAACTGCATTCAAGGAGCTTGACTCTATTCACGACAAAGTAGCCCATTTGATTGGCACCCTATCCACCACCTTAAACATTCATTTTCTCCAGCACCGACACACAGTGGCAGCAGTGTGTACCATCTACAAGATGAGCTTCAGGAATTCACCAAGCTTCCTTAGGCAGCACCTTCCAAACCCACTACCATCTAGTAAGATAGGTTCAGCAGGTACATGGGAACACTATCATCTGGAAGATTTTCTCAAAGCATATCGTTTGGAAACATATCGACATTTCTTCACTGTCACTGGGTTAGAATCTTGGAATTCCTCTCTAACAGCACTGTGGGTGTACCCACACCATATGGACTGCAGCAGTTCAAGACTGCAGATCACCAGCACCTTCTCATTGAAAGATTGCAGCAATCTTTACTGGGCATTAGGTGTGTTTACTGAGCATTCAACATGTAAAGTAGCAGTGGTGTCATCAGGCTATCCAAGCAACTAATCGTGTTAAATGATTTTTTATAGAACCTTTTCCCGTAATTTGAAGCTAAAATAAAATTCACCTTTTTTAATACAATGCAAATGATGCACATGGAGTGAGGATAGAAGCTAAAATATTTTAGAAAAGTAAAGGTTTCTTAAACAGTTAACGATTGTTTTATATATTATTGGGATGTGGGGGGTCACTGACTAAGTGAGCATTTATTGCCTATCCTAATTGCCTTTGAGAAGGTGCTGGTGATCTGCAGTCTTGAACTGCTGCAGTCCATATGGTGTGGGTACACCCACAGTGCTGTTAGAGAGGAATTCCAAGATTCTAACCCAGTGACAGTGAAGAAATGTCGATATGTTTCCAAACGATATGCTTTGAGAAAATCTTCCAGATGATAGTGTTCCCATGTACCTGCTGAACCTATCTTACTAGATGGTAGTGGGTTTGGAAGGTGCTGCCTAAGGAAGCTTGGTGAATTCCTGAAGCTCATCTTGTAGATGGTACACACTGCTGCCACTGTGTGTCGGTGCTGGAGAAAATGAATGTTTAAGGTGGTGGATAGGGTGCCAATCAAATGGGCTACTTTGTCGTGAATAGAGTCAAGCTCCTTGAATGCAGTTGGAGTTGCAGTCACCCAGGCAAATGGAGAGTATTCCACTACACTTCTGACTTGTTCCTTATAGATGGTGGATAGGCTTTGGGGAACTAGGAGATGTGTTACTCACTACACAATTCATGGCTTCTGACCTGCTCTTGTACATGGCCAGTCCAGTTCAGTTTCTGGGGAATGGTAACCTCCATTGTTGGTAATAGAGAATTTCAGTGATGGCAATGCCATTGAAAGTCAAAGAGCAATTATTAAATTTCCCCTTGTTGCAGATGGTTATTGCCTGGCATTCATGTGGCACGAATGTGGTTTGCCATGAATGTTGTCAGCTCAAACTTGGATAATTTTGAGGTCTTGCTGCCTAGGGACATGAACTGCTTCAATATCTGAAGAGTTACAAATGGTGCTGAACATTGTGCAGTCATCAGCAAAGATTCCCACTTCCAACCTAATGATGGAGGGAAGGTCATTGATGAAGCAGCTGAAGATGGTTGAGCCTAGGGCACTTCCTCAAGTAACTCATGCAATGATGTCCTGGAGTTAAGATGATTGACCTCCAACTGCCACAATCATCTTCCTTTGTGCCAGGTATGACATCAACCAGCAAAGAGTTTTCCCCTAATTGTCATTGTTTCCAGTTTTCCTCAAGCTTCTTGATGCCATACTCAGTCAAAAGCTGCCTTGATGTCAAGGGCAGTCACTCTGGCCTCACCTCTGGAGTTCAGCTCTTTTGTCCATGTTTGAATCAAGATAGTAATGAAGTGATGAGTAGAGTTATCAAGCAGAAGCCAAACTGAGCACCAGTGAGCAGGTAATTTCCAAACAAATGTGGCTTGATATCATTGTTAATAGTCCCTTCCACCACTTTGGATGATCAGAGTAGTCTGATTGGGCAATAAGTGGCCAGGTTAGATTTGTCCTGCATTTTGTGTAAAGGACCTACCTGAGAATTTTTCCACATTAGCTTTTACTGAAACTTGGTTAGTGACACAGCAAGATCTGGAGTGCATTGCCAGAATGTAGCAAGGGTGCACAGCCTTTGCAGTATCCAGTGCCTTGAGAAGTTGATCATGATATCACATAGAGTGAATCGAATTGGCTAAAGACAGTTATTTGTGGTTCTGAGGAACAAAGAACAAAGAACAAAACAGCACGGGAAACAGGCCCTTTGGCCCAACGAGCCCGCGTCGCCACCCCGATGTTCCCACCTCTGCCCATGATCCCTGTTTATGTTTATAGATCTATGGATTAAAAACCAAATTTGAGACAATTAGGGAGAATTTGTTTTGTCAATTAGCCTAAGAGCACATCTTTGGGATGTGGGAGGAAACCGGAGCACCCGGAGAAAACCCACACAAGCACGGGGAGAATGCGCAAATTCCCACAGACACAGGCCCAAATCTATGTTCTCCAGAAGAGGTAGAGATGGATCACCCATTCAGCACTTCTGGCTGACAATTATTGCAAATACTTCTGTTTTTCTTTTATACTGAAAAGATGGGCTGCCCCGTTGATTGTGGAATTGCTGAGCTGTAGCTATCACTTGTTACTTATGCTTATCTGACTTGTAAGCAGTCCTGTGTAGTAGCTTCATGAGGCTACATCTCATTTTTAGGTACACTTGGTGTCATTGTCTCTTACAGTCTCCTACCACCATATATGTTGAGGGTCTCGACGTAGCCCTTAAGGGTTCTGTCTCTATGCTATCCAGGCTGAGTAATATATTGAGAATAACAAGGGTTCTGGTTGAACACAGTTATGTGAAATTTATTACTAGCGACAGCCAATATATAGTTCTGCACAGGCCTTGATCTAGCCCAGGTTCTAATGGTTACATTGACTGATTACTTAACTACGTGCCTAACTCATAAGGTATATATGAAATCTTACTGCTAGTCAAGACACTGGTAAGTATCTGCAGTAGTGATCATGGAAATTGCAGACATTTAACATGAGGCTGTGCCTTTTAACAGCACTCTGCAGATATAAGAATATTGTCCCATTTCACATTGCCATTCAGAACTCAGTTACATCTGCTTGAACAAGTTTTAACTGTTTATGACACTTCAACTGCAATGAGGAAGTGGGGAAATTTAAGTTTTTTTTAATGATCACTGACACAAGATTAGGGGTGATAGAATACTCAGTGGTAAAGTACAGAGTGTCATACTGCAGCTTCAGAATTTCTGTGCTAGTTTGTGAACAGCACCAAATCCTGAAAATGAACAAAAGCAAAATGCCACAGATGCTAGAAATCTGAAATAAAAACAGAAAATATCAGAAATACTCACCAGATTTGGCAATATTGACAGAAAGAGAAACCGAGTTAATATTTCAAGTAGAGAGTCTTCTGAAAAATTATATTCAATTCAATGTTCATTCTGTTTCTCTCCATAGATGCTGCCAGTGCTGCTGAGTATTTCCAGCACTTTCAGTTTTAATCAGTTTCTGAAGGGTAATTGTGGTGAATGTGACAGTTGCCATTAATTGACCATTAATTATCTATTAATTGACCATCCACCCAATTTTTTCATCTACATTCACTATGCCTGAAGTGAAGAAAATACAAACTTCCAAGTAGGGCACCAAGAAAGCCCAAAAAAAGCCGCCAGCGAAAAGCGGCAAGAAGATGAAGAAGCCTCGGAAGGAGAGTGACTCCAACTACATCTACAAATTGATGAAGCAGGTTCACCCCCAGCATCTCCTCCAAGGCCACAAGCATCATGAGCTCGTTTGCAAGCAACATCTTTGAGTGCATCGCGGGTGAGGCATAGACAGGGATCACGGGTAGAGGTGGGAACATCAGGGTGGTGGCGCGGGCTCGTTGGATTGAAGGGCCTGTTTCCCGTGCTGTTTTGTTCTTTGTTCTTTGTTCATTACAACAAGCGTAGCACCATCAGCTCCTGAGATATCCAGACTGCCGTGTGCCTGCTGCTGCCTGGGGAACTGGCCAAACACACCATGTCAGAGGGCACAAAAGTAGTGACCAAGTACACCAGCTCCAAGTAGAACTGTACAATGCACTAAAAAATACTCTCAATTGCTGCAAAATCTGGGCCATTGCCTTTAATAAGGCAGATTTCAACCAGACGTCATTGAACAATGCAACATGCTCCTACTTCCCTGACTGTGTACAGGACAGTGATTTATTTTTCACATGGCTGATGGTTGGTGAAGGTCTTTGACCAGAAAATCAAAATGCCCAACTGTGACATTTAAACAAGTGTGTTTGGTGCTTTGCAACCCACCCGATAATATAAACCGGATGGACTCCTGATCTCATCAGTCCAACACATTCCAAACCACCTCTATTAAAAACAGTTCTGTATTGTATAAACTCCGGATTAGAGAAGCCCTTTTTCTTTAAGGCTGAGGAAACACTTCGCCCACAGGCAGCTCAGCATCTGTTTACTCTTCATCAGCCCACTCACAGCCACTGATATTAGTAACAGTCATTTAATCAGATGTGGAGGTTGTTGTATTCCTAGTCCAATGAGCTACACATACCTGACATTTCCTTCTTCCCTACATGAAAGACACTGCTCACTCCCAGATTTCTGTGGGATCATCACATGTATTTGATTTCTGAGCTGACTAAAATTGAGTTCTTAGCGTTTTGTGGTTTGTGTGCTGATCCTTGACCATATTCAGTGGGAGGTTGGAAAAAGAAACCACTCCAATGATTCTGTTGGTAATCAAACACTGTGCAATCTTAAAGAGGTTGATGACTGTACATTTCATTTCTGAACTTGTACAAAATTTTATTCAATAGTCTATTCTGCAAGAAAGCTCAATTCAGGAGAAAATACTATGCTAAAGTAATTGCAATTAAAAAAAAACCTCACGAAGCCTGATCTGTGGCAGAATAAATATAGTTTGCATGGCTCAGTGGAATACAGAGTGAAAATAAATAAGTGTATTTATACAGCACCTTTAACATGAAAAAATATTCCAAGGCACTCCACAGGAGTGTTATAAAGCAAAATTTGGCACATCCAAGCCATATACCGCAATAACAGGGAAAATGGCCAAAAGCATGGTCAGAGAGGTAGATTTTAAGGAGTGTTTAAAGGAGGAAAGAAAAACAGAAAGATTAAAGGATGGAACTCCTCAGATAAGGGCCTAAGCAGCTGAAGGCAAGATCACCAATGGTGGAGCAATTGAACTTGGGAATAGCACTGTTGTCTCACAGCATCAGGGACCAGGATTCGATTCCTGGGTCACTGTCTGTGCAGAGACTGTACATTCTTCCTGTGTCTGTGTGAGTTTGCTCTGATTTCCTCCCATAGTCCAAAGGATGTGCTGGTTAAGTGCATTGACCATGCTAAATTCTCCTTTGGTGTACCTGAACAGTTGTCGGAGTTTGGATAACTAGGGATCATTCACAATAATTTCATTGCAGTGTTAATATAAGCGTATTTGTGACATTAGTCAGTTAACTTTAAACTTAAAAAAAGTGTAGAATTATATGAATGTAAATGTTTTGGTTACCCACCCACTAAACCATTGAGCAAAAATCAAAGAAAGACTTACAGGCTTTAAGGAATCAGGAGGTGAGTTACTCTGCATTGAATTCTCAGCCTCTGATCTGTTCTTGTATCCACTGTATTTTCATGGCTAGCTCAGTTCAATTTCTGCTTAATGGTAATCTCCAGAATGTCGATTGTAGGGAATTCAGTGATGATGATGCCACTGAACATTAAAGGGAGATTCTTGGATTTTAGATAGACATTGCCTGGCACTTGTGTGGCATGAACATTACTTTCACTTGGCAGCCCAAGCCTGAACATTGTCAAGGGCCAGAATTTTATCGGCACACCTGTCCCAATTCCAGGGGCAGTCAGGCATGGAGAAAGGCATTCTCCATTGGCTTCAGGCAGAATTATATGTACAGCAGGCGGAAGTGCTGGTAAAATTCCACCTGCAGTCTTGCTTGTGTGCATGGGTTTCTTCAGTATCTGAGGAATCACAAATGATACTGAATTTTATACAAACATCAGCCAACATCCCCACTTCTGATCTTATGATGGAAGGAAGATCATTGATGGAGCAGCTGAAGATGATTGGGATTAGGCAACAATCTTGAGGAACTGCTGCAGTGATTTCCTGAAATGACCTTCAACAACTACAACCATCTTACCTTGTGCCAGGCATGATCCTCCCTTTTGATTCTTATTGATTCCAGCATTTCTAGGAAGTCACAATCAGTCAAATGCAGCCTTGATGTTAAGGGCTGTCACACTGACCTCACCTGTGGAGTTCAGCTGTGGAGTTGCCCATGTTTAAACCAAGACTGTAATGAGTTCAGGAGCTGAGTGATCATGGCAGAACCCAAACTGAGCATGAGCGGACAGATTATTGCTAAAGAAGTGCTGCTTGATAGTGCTGCTTCATTATTTTATTGATAACCCTGAGTAGAATAATAAGGTGTAAATTGGCCGGTGGGATTTATCTTCCTTCTTGTGTATAGAACATAACTGGTCAATTTTCCAATTACTGATAAATGCAAATGTCGTAGCTCTATTGGAACAGCTTGGCCTGGGCACAGCTAGTTCAGGAGCACCATTCTTCAGTATTGTTGCTGGAATGTTGTCAGGCCTCATAGTGTTTACAATATTCAGTGCCCTCAGCTGTTTATAATAGCGCCGAGAAGCTGGTTTCAGTTCTGGCCTAGGATGACTGTCTGTGTGGAATTTGCAATTTCTTCCTGTGTCTGTGTAGGTTTCCTCTGAGTGCTCTGGTTTCCTCTGACAGTCCAAAGATATGCAGGTTAGGTGGATTGGCCATGTTAAATTATCCCTTCATGTCAGGAGGACCAGCTGGCTAAATATGTGGAGTTATGGGGATAGGGCCTGGATGGCATTGTTGTCTTTGCAGGTTCAAAGGGGTGAATGGCCTCTGAAGGGATTCTATGATTCTATGATATCATATGGAATGAATTGAGGAACCACAAAACGAGTTCCGGACAAGAAACTCCAGGCTGTTCCAGCTCTTGCAGCCACAGTCATTATATGCTGAGTCCATTTAAGTCTCTGATCCAGAGGGAACACCAGTAACTCATCTACTCACACTCATTGTCCATGTGAACTTTCCACACCAGTAACTCATCTACTCACATTCACTATCCATGTGAGATGTGTATACCAGTGATTTATTTTCTCACACCCACTGTCCTTTTTTCATTTGACTGCATTTTGTTTCTAATCACAGAATTATCCATAGATCATAGCATCCCTACAGTGCAAAAGGATGTCATCCATTGAGTCTACACCAACTTTCTGAAAGAGCATCCACTCAAAGCCCTCTCCCGACTTGTCCCCAAAATCCAGCCCGCTAACTTGCGCGTTTTTGGACTATGGAGCACCTGAAAGAGATCCACACAGACACAGAGAGAACATTGTAAACTCCATACAGAAAGTCATTCAAGGCCAGAATCAGACTTGAGTCCTTGGTGCAGTGAGATAGTAGTGGTAACCACTGTGTCACCATACTTCTTTTGAAATCCACAAATCAATCTTTCTTCACCACACTCGTGGAGAATGTATTTCAGATTCTAATGACTTGCTGCATAAAATAAGCCTTTCCTCATGGCTACATTTGAATGAGGAGTTGTCCATTTGGCCCCTTGAGCCTGCTCTGCCATTCAATAAGTTCACAGTTGAACTGATTGTGGCTTTGTCTCTACAGTACATGTAGCCTTGATAACCTTTGACTTCCTTGCTAATCAAGCATCTATCTACTTTTGCCTTTAAAATCAATGACCCTGCCTGCTAAAGAATTGCCTGCCTCTGCCTCTGTGAATCCAAAGATTCACAATCCTCTCCCACCCCCAGGAGAAAATAAAATTTCTCACCTCAGTTTTCAATGGAAAGCCTTTTAGTTCCAAATTGTGTGAGTAACTTCTAATCTCTCCTACAAGGGGTAACATGCCTTCTGCATGCATCCATCAAGTTTCCTCCAAATCCTATATGTTTCAATAAGATCACTTCTCGTTCTTCCGAACTCCAGCAGATATAGGCCTGTCCAACTTTTGCTTGTAAGATAAACCTCCATCCTAGGTTTCAGTGAACTGAAACTTCTCAAGTTATTTTGCCCTACGTTTTAAATTGGAAACCTTTAATTCTCAACCCATCTGTCAATAGCAAAAATTTCTCCCCACCAATCCTGTGTAGACTCTGACATTCTGAACACTTCTATCAAATTTTCTCTCGGCCTTCTCATCCCACAGAACACCTCCAGTGTCTCCTATCCTGAAAACTGAAGTCTCGTGAACATAGAACCATTCTCAAGAATCTTTTTTTGTACCTTTGCTACAGTCTTCACATCTTTCTTAAGGTGTAGTGCCCAGAATTGGATACAATGCACCAACTGAGGCCAAGGTTCATCATAATGTCTATGCTTTTGTGGCCTATGCGTCCATTTATGAATCCCATGTACCTTTCTTACCATGCCATTCATTGCCAGCAATTCCTGTACATAGGTTCAAGATCCTTCTGTTCCTGCACCTCTTTAGAATTGCATTCTTTATTTTGCATTACGTTTCTTCTATCAAAATAAGTGCCTTCACAATTATATTTCTTCTGTCACGTGTTCGCCAATTCTATCAACCTCTCCATGCCTCCTTGAAGACTATCATGGTCCTTCTAGTAGTTTTCAATACTTCAAAATTTTGTGTTATCTACAAATATTTAAAATGAATAGGTCCTTAATATAAATTAAGAAAAGCAATCATCCTAGTACTGATCCCTGAGGAACATCACTATATACATTTATCCAGTCCTTAAAACATCCATTCATCACAGCTCCCTGTTTCTGATCACTCAGCCAAAATATTCTTAAAAGTTTTTAAGTTTATTTATTAGTGTCACAAGTAGGCTTACATTAATACTGCAATGAAGTTATAGTGAAAATCCCCTAGCCGCCACACTCTGTGTACACTGAGGGAGAATTTAGCATGGCCAATGCATCTAAGCAGCACGTCTTTCAGATTGGGGAGGAGACTGCAACACTTGAAGGAAACCCACACAGACATGAGAACGTGCAGATTCTGCACAGATGGTGATCCAAGCTGAGAATCGAACCCGGGTCCCTGGCGCTGTGAGGCTGCAGTGGTAAATATTGTGCCACCGTGCCAGCCACAAAGAATTAATACACCCCAGTGCAATAGGCTAACTTCATCCCGACCTGATCATAGTTTCATACCTGCCAGGTAAATATCCAATGTTGAATCCATACTGCCACTGTCCATTTTATTCCATGAGTTTTGGCTTGCTGACTCACTTTACATGTGGCAGTTTACATGGACCTCCAAAAGGCATTTGATACTAACACATCAACTGCATTAACCTCATCAGCCGTCTTGGGCAATATGGTTAGCAAAGCTGCCTCACAGCGCTAGAGGCCCGCCTTCAATTCCTGGCTTCAGTCACTGTCTTCGGAGTCTGTACATTCTCCCCATGTCTGCATTTCTTCCGGATGGTCTGGTTTCCTCCCACAATCCAAAAAATGTGCTGATTAGGTGCATTGGCCATGCTAATTTTTCCCTCAGTGTACCCGAACAGGTGCTGAAGTATGTTGACAGGAGGATTTACACAATAATTTCATTGCAGTGTTAATGTCAGCTTACTTGTGACACAACTAAACTTAAACTTAAAACTTACCTTAGCAAAACACTCAAATTCAGTTGGTTAAACACAATTAGCCTTTACAAATTCATGCTGACTTTCCTAAATTAATCCACATTTGTCCACATGATTTTTATTTTTGTCCTGAATTATCATCTCCAAAAGCTTTCCACCACTGAGGTTAAAATAACTGACCTTTAGTATTGGACTAATCCTGATGTGCATTTTTGAATAAGGGTGTAACTTTCGCAAATCTCTAGTCCTCTGGCACAACGCCTGTCACCAAGTGAAACTGGAAGACTACGCAATTCCCACCCCCACTTCTCTTAATATCCTCAGGAGCAACTGATGCGACCCTGTTGACTTATCAATTTAAGTACAGCCAACTTCCTCTTTACATTAATTACCTCCTCTTTCACTGTGGGGACTTCACTGCGGAAGAAGATATTGCAAAACAAAAACAAATTTGAAATACTGATTTAGTACCTCACCCATGCTTTTCTGTACAAATTATCTTTATGCTCTCAAATTGCACCCATCCCATCTTTTACTAACCTTTTCCTATTTGTATGCCGAAAGAAGAATTTTGGTGTCCCATTTCTATAAACTGCTGTTCTTATCTCATACTCTTTGTCTCTCGTGTTTCCTTTTTCACTTCCCCTTTGAACTTCCTATTTTTGGCTTGGTTTTCAGTTGTATTACCACATATTCTTATGTGAAAACCGACCTCATGATTTTAGTCTAAAAGACAACAATTTTTCATAGATACTGCACAAAAGTTGATCCTAGGTTTTCAGTGATCAATCCATGCAATTATTAATTACTTACCAGTTATTATTGTGGTTCATTAAGGAACCTTTAAATTTTCCTTCTGCTACTTTTAGCAGCAAACTCCCAGCCAACTGGCAGGAGTGCCAGGGTGACACAATGGGTATCATTGCTGCCTCACAGTATCCAGCACTTGGGTTCGATTCCCAGCTTGGGGCCACTGTCTATGCGGAGTTTGCATGTTCTCCCCAGGTCTATGTGGATTTCTTGCTAGTGCTCCAGTTTCCTCCCAAGGTCTGAAAGATGTGCATTGGCCATGCTAAATTCTCCCTCAGTATACCCGAAAGCGCCAGAGTGTAGTAACTAGGGGATTTTGACAGTAACTTAATTGCAGCAAGCTTACTTGTGACACTAATAAATAAACTTTAAAACAAGGTTGATATCGAACACATGATCTATTATGATGTCTTTGAGTAAGAATACGAAATATGGAGCTCAATTTAAATTGGAGACAAAGGTGACAGAAGGGGTTAACAGACATCATGGTGGCAGAGTGGTTAGCACAGAGACCTGGGTTTGATTCCAGCCTTGAGTAACTATGTAAACTTTGCACATTCTCCCTGTGTCTACTTGGGTTTTCTTTGTGTTCTCCGATTTCCTCCCACAGTCCAAAGATGTGCAGATTAGATGGATTGGCCATGCTAAATCCCTCTCACGTCCAAAGTTATGTAGGTTAGGTGGATTAGCTATGGAAAAACACATAGGATTATAGGGATAGGGCAGAGGGGAAGACCTCGATGGGTTCTCTTTTGGAGAATCAGTGTAGATTTGATAGGCCGAATGGCTTCTTCCTTGTGAAGTGACACTGTGTTATGAATATGTTTTATATTGAAAGGAGACCTGCTTTAAGATACAATGTTTTTCTCCCAAAAGTTCCTTTGTTTGGAAGGAATTCAGCAGACGCTGAGAAAGCAGGATAATTACTCATTTTAGACTAAGATGCCATTCTGTTTTATGAGACCATTAACTGACTTAACAGAAATAAACTTAATACTTAAAGAAACAAATAAGCTCTAGCCATAAACCAATTAGCTTTTTCGTTTGTGGGGTATAGGATAAGCCAAGAAACAATGAGGGTCTGTGAGCAGGGCATAACGGTAATCATGGGGTGATGCATATTGACTGGACTAATCAAATTGGCAAGAGTAGCCACAAGGGAGATTTCACAGAGTTTAAGAGGGATTGTTTCATAGAATTATAGAATCCTACAGAAGGAGGCCATTTGACCCATCGAGTCTGCAGTGACCACAATCCCACCCAGCTCTATCTCCATAACCCCATACATTTACTTAGATAGTCCCCTTGGCACTAAGCATGGCCAATTCACCTAACCTGCACATCTTCAGCCTGTAGGAGGAAACCTGAAGTACACAGAAAAAGCCCACACAGACTCAGGAGAATGTGCAACGTCCCAAGCTAGATCCCTGGTGCTGAAAGGCAGCAGTGCTAACCACTATGCCACCATGCTGCTTAGAGTAATGTTATAGAGCCAACCAGGGAACAGGTTATTTTAGATTCAGTATTCTGTAATGAAGAAGGGCTGATAAAAAATACTGTTGTTAAAGATTCCTTGGAAAATGTGATGACAGCCAGAATTACAGGTTCAGATTGAGTAAGAGAAGACAGAGTGTCAGAGTTTTAGCATTGGGCAGAGGTAATTTTACAGGCCTGAGGAAAGAGTTCCCCAAGTAGACTGGGCACAAATAATTGAGGGTAGAACAGTTCAGAAACTATGGTGGATGTTCAAAAGGGTATTAAATATCTCTCAAATGAGGTGTATTCCTGAGAGGCAGTGAAATTTTAAAAGGAAGAAAAACCTTCCAAGGTTAAACAGGGAAGTCAAAGGGGACACAAAGGCAAACACTAGGATGTACCAAATTGCAAAAGCTGGAGGAAAGCTGGACGTTTGAGAAAACTTTAAGTTTGAGCAAAAGGTTACTAAAAATAAAATCAAAAGAGATAAGGAAACTAGCAGAAAACATAAACACTGATACCAAAAGCTTCTGTAAGTATATAAAGAGGAAGAAAATAACTAATTACCTTTAGAGGTAATAATAGGGAAAACGGAGATGACAGGGGCAAAATATTGGTTTAGTGCCTCCACAACCATCATTGGTTCAGGCACTAAACCAATATTTTGTCTCACAGTAGAGAAGTTTTTTTTCAAAAACTGTAGTTAATGCAGAGGAACTTGGTGCAATAGCCATCACTATGGAGAAGGTATTGAATAAATTAATGGGATTAAAGACAGATAACAATTACAGTTCCACAAGAATTAGTGCTGGGACCTCTGCTGTTTGTTATAAATGGCTTGGAAGGAAACATAGCTAGTCTGATTCACAAGTTTGCAGATGATACTAAGATTGGAGGAGTTACGGATAGTGATGAAGATTGTCAAAGAATACTGCAGGTATAGGTAGACTGGAAAATTGGGCAGAGAAATGACAGATGGAATTTAATACAGACAAATATGAGGTGATGTATTTTGGTAGATCCTGTTCAGGTGGGAGCTGTAAAATAAATGTCAAGATCATCAGGAGCACATACACACAGAGAGATCTGGGAGTACAGGTTCACGGATCCTTAAATGCGGCAGCACAGGTGGAAAAGGTGTTGGAGAAAGCATACAGCATGCTTGCCTTCTTTGGACTGGGCATTAAGTATAAAAGTTGACAAATTATGTTCCAGTTGTATAAAACATTGGTTATGCCACATTTGGAATACTGTGTCCAATTTTGGTCACCACACTACAGAAGGACATGGCGGCTTTTCGAGAGAATGTAAAGAAGGGTTACCAGAATGTTGCCTTGTATGGAGCGTATTAGCTTTGAAGAGAGATTGAATAAACTGGGAGTGCTCTCCATGAAAAGACAGAGGCTGAGGAACAACCTGAAGTTTATAAAATTCTGAGATATAGATAGAGTGAACAGTTGAAAGCATTTTCCCAGGGCAGAAATGACACTTAACAAGGGGGCTTAAGTTCAAGATAAGTGGGGAAAGGTTGAGTGGAGATATGCGGGGTTTTTTTTACACGGAGAGTGGTGGGACCCTGGAATGTATTGCCAAGTGAGGAGGTTGAGGCAGTTACATTAGTCACATTTAAGACAGGTCTTGATAGGCATATGAAGAAATGGGGAATAGAGGGAATATAAGCAGTTAGTTAGATAGGTAAATGTGATCAGTGTAGGCTTGGCAGGCGAAAAGGTCTGTTCCCTGTGCTGTACTGTTCTTTGTTCTTTATAAGTCTCCAGGTCCTGATGGCCTGCACCCTAGGTATTAAAGGACGTTACAGGAGAGATAGTGGATGCATTGGTTGCGATATTCCAAATTTCTTGGGTTCTGCAAAGGTCCTGGTGTTTGGAAACATGCTAATGTAAGGCTACTATTCAAAAAGGGAGTGAGGCAAAAACTAGATGAAACTTAATGTAGGGAAGCTTGAAGTGATACATTTAGGGAGAAAAAATGACGAGAGGCACAAAAAGCTAATAGTGCAAACAAAAGAAGGGTGCAGAAACAGAGATACCTGGGCAAGAGGGAGGGTGGTGTTATATGTGCACAAATCATTAAAGATGGCAGGACAGATTAAGAAAGTGTGCTTTATAAATGGGAGTATGAAGTGCATGCCCTAATGAACCTTTACAAAATACTGGTTCAGTCTCAACTGAGGTATTGCATCCAATTCTGGGCATGTCACTTTACAAAGGATGCAAGTGTGCAGAAAGATGTGCAAGAGATTCATATGAATAGTTCTAGGGATAGGAACTAGAAAAACTGTGGCTTCTGCATGGAGAAGATTAGGAGGAGATTTGCTAGAATTGTTAAAAATCATGAGGGCTCTGAAGAGAATGGATATAAAGAAGATGTTCTCCTTGATGGAGCAAACAAGGAGAAGGTTTTAGGTGATTGGTAAAAGAATCAAAGGCAACATGAGGAAATTCCTCCCTAGGCAGCAAATGGTTAGGACCTGGAATGTGCTGCCTGAGAGGATGACGGAGTCACATTCAATAGTGACTTTCCAAAGGGAAGTGAATAAGTATGGGAAGAAAAGAAACTTTCAAAGTTAAGGGAAATGGGCGAGGAATGGAACTAGTGGAATTGCCATTACAGAGAGCCAGTGCAAACTTGATGGGCTGACTGGCCTTCTTCTATACTGTAACCATTCTATAGCTACACACCCACTAATACACAAGCATTTCCCATCAGTCACAACAGGGTGGCACAGTGGCATGTGCCATTTGTCTACCATTTCCATCAGTCTATAAATGGCCTCTTGAGGTTTATCACTTCTTCTCGCTGTTCATAATATTATAAATAAACGTACACCCACTAATACACAAGCGTTTCCCATCAGTCACAACAGGGTGGCACAGTGGCACTGTGGTTAGCATTGCTGCCTCAACAGTGCCAGGAATCTGGGTTCAATTCCTGGCCTGGATGACTGTCTGTGTTGAGTTTGCACATTCTCCCAGTCTCTGCATGAATTTCTTCTGGTGCTCCAGTTTTCTCCCAAAGTCCAAATGATGTGCTGATAAGGTGCATTGGTCACACAAAATTCTCCATCAGTTTACCCCAAAAGGCACTGGAGTGTGGTGATGAGGGGATTTTTACAATGGCCTCATTGTGGTGTTAATGTAAGCCTACTTATGACTAATAATAAATAAAATAAAACCTATAATTATCTCCAAAAATTCTTGGCCAGGATGTTGCTCAGTTGCTTGGGTTTAACACAAATAAATGGTTTACTCAGCCTTTCAGAAGGGATTTGGCAAGGCGGCATTGTGGCAACGCTGCCTTACAGCATCAGGGACCCAAGTTCAATTTGTGGCTTGGATCACCATCTGTGTGGAGTTTGCACATTTTTCCCATGTCTGCATGGGTTTCCTCTGGGTGTTCCAGCTTCTTCCCACATTGTTAAAGATGTGCTGGTTGGGTGCATTGACCCAAACAGATACCAGAGCGTGGCAAATAGGGGAATTTCACAGTAATTTCATTGCAGTATTAATGTAAGCCTTACTTGTAACTAATTTATAAAGTTCAAAAAAAAACTTTTTTACTTGTTATTATATCTGGAGAGGCGATGGCCTCATGGTATTATTGCTGGATTACTGATTCAGAAACTCAGTTAATGTTCTGGGGATCCGGGTTTGAATCCCGCCATGGTAGAATTTAAATTGGAGTGATAGAAGTTTACAGCATGGAAACAGGCTCTTAGGCCCAAATTATCCATGCCATCCTTTTTTCAAAATTCCTCAACTAGTCCCAATTGCCTGCATTTGGCCCATTTCCCTCTATACCCAACGTACCCATGTAATTATCTAAATGCTTTTTAAAGGACGAAATTGTGCCTGCCTTTGCTATATCTCTGGCAGCTTGTTCCAGACACTCACTGCCCTCTGTGTGAAAAAAATGCCCACTTTTGTATCTCTCCCCTTCTAGTTTTAGACTCCTGTACTTTTGGGAAACATTATTAACTATCTAGCTGATCTATGCCTCTCATTATTTTATAGACCTCTATAAAATCACCCCTGAGCCTTCTATACTCCAGAGAAAAATGTCCCAGTTTATCCAGTCTCTTTTATAACTCAAACCATCAAGTCCCGATAGCATCCTAGTAAATCAAGTGTGGCCTTACCAATGTCTTGTACAACTTCAACAAGACATCCCAATTCCTGTATTCAATGTCCTGACCAGTGAAACCAAGCATGCTGACTGCCTTCTTCACCACTCTGTCGACTTGTGACTTCACTTTCAAGGAGCTATGAACCTGTACCCTTAGATCTCTTTGCTCTGTAACTTTCCCCAATGCCCTACTATTAACTAAGTCCTACCAAATCTACCAAAATGCACCACCTCGCATTTATCTAAATTAAACTTCATCTGCCATTCATCAGTCTACTGGCCCAATTGATCAAGATTCAATAAAACATATCTGGAATTAAGAAACTACTGATTATCATGAAACCATTGTCGATTGTCAGATAAACCCATCTGGTTTGCTAATGTTCTTTAAGGAAGGAATCTGACATCCCTATCCAATCTGTCCTACATGTGATTCCAGCAACACAGCAAAGCGGTTGACTCTTAACTGCCGTCAGGAATGGGCAATAAATGCCTGGTCAGTCAGTGACGCCCATGCCCCATGAATGAATTTAAAAAAAGGACAGGGGTCAGGTGTAGAGTAGATAGAGCGAAATCATTTTTAAAGGATATTATTCAACCAGGATTCAATTGGGTTTTATGGCTATTAGATGCTCTGATACCAGCTTTTTAATATTATATTTTTCTGAAAAATTGAATTCAAATTCTCAAACTGTGATGGTGAGATTAGATCTCACAGGCTTAAAGAGACAATTCTAATAAACGTGTATCTTTGCAGTAGAATAATGTTATAAATGGTCATGCTCTTATAAAGCAGCAGATAAACGTAATGGTAACTCTGTTATTCTAAAATATGAATCAATGGTATCCATTACTTATATAATGCACAAGGGTTCTGTCAGGACCACTAAGCTCCTAACCTCATCACAGCCTTGTTTCAAACATGGACAAAAGTGCTGAATTCCAGAGGTGAGGTGAGAGTGATTGCCCTTGACATCAAGGCAGCATGACTGGAGTCAAGGGAATCAGGAGGAAAAATCTATACTGGTCATCATCATACTGGCATAGAAGAAGGTGGTTGTAATTGTTGGAGGTCAATCATCTCAGTTCCAGGACTTCATTGCAGGAACTCCTCAGGGTAGTGACTATCTTCAACTGATGTAGAGATGCCAGCGTTGGGCTGAGGTGGGCACAGTAAGGAGTCTCATAACATCAGGTTAAAGTCCAACAGATTTATTTGGTATCGTGAGCTTTCAGAGCACTGCTCCTTTGTTAGGTGAGCCACTCACCTGATGAAGGAGTGGTACTCTAAAAGCTTGTGGTACCAAATAAACCTGTTGGACTTTAAACTGGTATTGTGAGACTTCTTACTGTGCCCATCTTCAACTGTTTCATTAATAACTTTCCCTCCATCATAAGGTCTGAGGTAGTGATGTTCACTTGTGATTTCACAATGTTTAGCACCATTTGTGAAGCCTCAGATACTGAATACAACTTTCTAATGTTATATTTCTCTGAAAATTGATTTCAAATTCTCAAATTGTGATGGTGAGATTTGATCTAATAGACTTAAAAAGGCAATTTTGTTAGACATGTGTACCTACACAGTAGAATAATGGTATAAATGATCATGGTATTATGAAGCAGTAGAAAAATGCCATGGATATTGTGTTATTCTAAGATTGAATCAATGGTATTCATTACCAATATAATGCCCATAGGTTCTGGCAGGCTACTAAGCTTCTGACCTCATCCTGACCTGGACAATATCCAGACTTAGCCTCATAAGTGACAAGCAAGATTCATACCACACAAGTGCTAGGCAATGGCAATCTCCAAGAATAGAGAATCTGTCCTTCACCTCTTGATATTCAATGGCATTACCATCATAGAATTTACTACTATCAACAACCTGAGGGTTACCATTGATCAAAAACTCAGCTGGACTAGGCATATAAGTGGCATGACAAAAGCAGGCCAGAGATTAGGACCCCTATGGTGAGCAACTCACCTCCTAATTTCCCAAAGCCCGTCCATTATCTACTAGGCACAAGTCAGGAGTGTGATGGAATACTCTCCATTTGCCTGGATAAATGCCACTCCAACAACATCCAAGAAGCTTGACATCATCCGGGATAAAGCAACCCACTTAACTGGCACACAATCCATGAACATTCATCAACACACAGTAGCACCAGTGTAGAAATTCACCAAGTCTGCATGTGGCTCATAAGGCATGACCTGTCAAGGGCAGGTCATGCCTTACGAGCCTAGTTGAGTTCTTCGAAAATGTGACTGAACACATTGACGAAGGAAGAGCGGTGGACGTAGTGTACATGGACTTTAGCAAGGCGTTTGATAAGGTCCCCCATGCAAGGCTTCTAGAGAAGGTGAGAGGGCATGGGATCCAAGGGGCTTTGGCCTCGTGGATCCAGAACTGGCTTGCCGGCAGAAGGCAGAGAGTGGTTGTGGATGGGTCTTGTTCTGCATGGAGGTCGGTAACCAGTGGAGTGCCCCAGGGATCTGTTCTGGGACCTCTGCTGTTTGTCATTTTCATAAATGACCTGGATGAGAAAGTGGAGGGATGGGTTAGTAAGTTCACCGACGATACAAAGGTCGGTAGTGTTGTGGATGGTCTGGAGGGATGTCAAAAGTTGCAGCAGGACATAGACAGGATGCAAGACTGGGTGGAGAAGTGGCAGATGGACTTCAATGCGGATAAATGTGTAGTGGTCCATTTTGGCAGGAATAATGGGATGAAGGAATACAATATAAAGGGTAGGAGTCTTAGCTGTGTTGTAGAGCAGAAGGATCTTGGGGTCCGGGTCCATAGGACTCTTAAATTGGCCTCGCAGGCGGAGGAAGTGGTCAAGAAGGCGTACGGTGTACTGGCCTTCATTAATCGAGGAATAGAGTTTAGGAGTCAGGAGGTAATGATGCAGCTCTATAAGACTCTTGTCAGACCTCACTTGGAGTATTGTGCGCAGTTCTGGTCACCTCACTATAGGAAGGATGTAGAGGCTATTGAGAGAGTGCAGAGGAGATTTATAAGGATGCTGCCTGGATTGGGAGGCAGGCCTTATGAAGATAGGTTGAGGGAGCTGGGACTTTTCTCACTGCAAGGATGTAGGTTGAGAGGCGACCTGATAGAGGCTTATAAAACGTTGAGAGGAATAGATAGGGTGGACTCTCAGAGACTATTTCCCCGAGCTGAAATGGTCACTACGAGAGGACACCGATTTAAGGTGCAGGGAAGCAAATACAAAGGAGATGTCAGGGGTAGGTTTTTCACTCAGAGGGTGGTGAGTGAATGGAACCGACTGCCGTCGGAGGTTGTTGAGGCAAACTCACTGGGGCCTTTTAAAAGACTTCTGGATGAGTATATGGAAACGAATAGGATAGGGGGTTATAGATAGGTCTGTGGATTGGTAGATGTGATCGGCGCAACTCGTGGGCCGAAGGGCCTGTTTGTGCTGTATTGTTCAATGTTCTATGTTCTAAGTCTCCTTAGACAGCACCTTGCCACTGCTATCTGAAAAAAACAAGGCTGGCTGACACACCACCACCTGCAAGTTCTCCCCTGAGTCACCCACCAGCCTGACTTAGAAAATAGAAGGAGGAATAGGCCCCTTAGCCTTTCAGGCCTGCTCTGCCAATCATCTTGATCATGGCTGATCATCAAATTCAATGTCTGATCCCATCTTTCCCCCATATCCCTTGATCCTTTTAGCCCCAAGAATAGAATCATAGAAAATAAAATTTGAAAATATATGCTGAGTCAAAGTCTTGGAACTCCCTCCTAGCAGCACTGTGAATGTACCTACATCACATGAATTGGAGCAGTTCAAGATGGCAGCCCACTGCCAGATTTCCAATGGCGATTAGGGTAATAAATGTTAATTTAGCCAGCAGCATGTACATCCCAGAATAAATATAAAGGAAGGTGCTGGTGGTGTAACCACATTTAAGTTAAAAATGACTTCATGCTAATTAATCTTTGTTTAGTTAGGCTGGTTTCAATTTGGGTCAGATAGCTCAGTTGGTTGAAAAGTTGGTCTGTGATACAGAGTGATGCCAACGACATGAATTCAATTTCTGTACTAGCTGAGGTTATTCACAAAGGCACACCTTCTCAACCTTGTCCCTTGCCTGAGGTGTGGTGATCCTCAGGTTAAATCATTATCACCAGTCGATTGTCATCTGGGACTATGGCAACTTTACAGTTAATTGATATCCAGCATGACTATGCCAATGAAATTGCCCAATAGAGATTATCTATGAAATGTTGTTTACCCAAAATGGAATGTTAGAATTCCAGACTCCAGAGATGCATACAACTGTGATATTTGCAGGTTGGAATTTTTATTTAATGCATGTTCTAGAAATCCTGTAAATTCCTGATATGTACAAAATGTTTGCATTCAATTTTTAGTTTTCAAAGTCTGTTAGGATATGACACAATAAAACAATATCAACGTTGGAAAATGTGACATGGAATAAACGCCATAAAGTTACTGGAGCTTTTTAGTGGGGTTAGATATGAAATTATATTTTTTCAGACAAAATGTGGCACAATTTCGGTGAAAGGAAATTTAGTGGGTTTGCATGTTTGTGGTGACGTTTTTGGAGCTGGGTGTTTCTTTATTCAGAATGGTTTGGTCATAAAAGGGTATCAGTGAAAGGGTATGTTTTTGAATGGAGGTCTGTAACTAGTGGTGTTCCACAGGGATCAGTGCTGAGAACTCTGCTGGTAATACGTATGAATGAATTGGAACAAAACATAATTGTTTGATTAGCAAGTTTGAGGATAATACTAAGATTGGCAGAGTTGCAGATAGTGATGAAGATTGTTAGAGAGTACAATAGGATATAGATAGACTGAAAAAATGTGCAGAGAAATGGCAGATGAAATTTAATGAAGACAAATGTGAGGTGCTGCATTTTAGTAGATCCAATTCAGGTGGGATATATAAAATAAATGCAGAATAATCTGGAGCATGAACACATGGAGAGATCTAGGAGTATAGGGCCACAGATCCTTAAAAGTGGCAGCACAGGTAGAAAAGATGGTGAAGAAAGCATATGGCATTCTTGCCTTCATCGGACAGGGCATCCAGTATAAAAGTTGGCAGATTATGCGACAGTTGTATAAATTGTTGGTTTGGCCACATTTGAAATACTGTGCCCAATTATGGTCACCACACTACCAGAAGGACGTGGAGGCTTTGGAGAAAGTGCAGTAAAGGTTTACCAGGATGTTGCCTAGTATGAAGGATGTTAGCTTGAAGAGAGATTGAGTAAACTGGGATTGTTCCCCCTGGGAAAATGAAGGCTGAGGGGCGACTTGATAGAAGTTTATGAAATGATGAGAGATATGGATAGGGTGAATAGTTGGAAGCTTTTTCCCAGGGCAGAAATGACAATTACAAGGGAGCACAAGTTCAAGATAGTGGGGGGTGGGGAGTTGGACGGGCGGTGATGGTTCGGTGGAGATGTGCGGGGAAAGTTTTTTACACAGAGGGTGCTGGGGGCCTGGAATGCACGGCCAAGTAAGGTGGTAGAAGCTGGTTCGTTAGCCGCCTTTAAGACATTTTGATAGTCATATGAACAAACGGGAAATAGAAGGATAAAAGCGGTTGGTTTAGATAGGTAAACATGATCGGTGCCGAAGGACCTGATTCTTTGCTCTATTATTTTGGATGGTGGGAGCGTGAGGTGGTTGTGATGAAGAGGGATTAAAAGAAGCCGGTTTGATTTGAAGTTGATGAGTAGGGTGGGCTGTCAAACTGCCCGATCCTCATTCCTACTTCAGTGTAAGGGAGCGCCTGTTTGAGACACATTGGGTGACGGGTTGCATTCCTCAGGATAAAGGTTCTGTCCTTTTATGTTTTGAAATTTAAGCTCCCAGTCTTCATCTTGGTGCTGCTGAGCTCCCGGGAATGCCCGTAAGTAAGATTCTGCCGGGTTTGAGAGAGAGTGACACGGCTGACCCGGGTCAGTGTTCCAAGTCCGCCGGGCTACCGTTTGCAACTAGTTTTCAGATAAATGAAAATCCGGGTTGTAAAACCTCCAGAATGAGGCTTGGAAATCATAAATAAAAAGAACAAAAAACTGACGTTGAAACTAACGTTGGTCTCTTTAAAATAACGAAGGTCTGCTCCGTTATATTCGCTCTGCAAAGGTATAAAGGTTCCAGAATGTGAAGCAAAGAATGTTTCATGCTCAGATGTGTCAAAAGAATAATAACAAGAGCAATGTAAGTTTTTAATTATAAGCTATTTTTGGTGCACACTTCAGTGTCCCGTGTTTAATGTGTGATTTATTGCTGAAAAAGTTTTTCGAGATGGGAAGCAACACAACTCAATTGGCAATTTCTTTGGACTAGTCGGCAAAGGGTTACATAATCCCTATTCAGAAAAATAAAGCGTACACACCAGTTAACAAAGCGGTTTATATAAAACACTGAGAGGAGATGTTGAAGAGATGGCTCTTCCAAACAGGTGATCGTTTGAGTTTCTAGCAACGCAATGTTTTGCCCTCGGGTGAGTTACAGTCAGGAGGCTATAGCTGAAAGTTTACTGTATTGTATAGGTGCTGTAAGAAGGTTGGAGCGAATCAAACTCACGGCAAATCCTCTCTGTGTTGGACAAGCAGTTCAGAGGCTTTGTTAACCTTGTGACCTCCCACTCAGTGTGAGTGCGAACTGGGGCCTCTCCTCTGCACCCTGATGTCATATGTTGGAAGATGATTCTAGAGAATCGTTAGGAGCGAAAAAGGACGGCTCTTAACAGCAATCATTCAGATATCTGCAGAAGCAAATCAGACCACTTGATGCTGGCTCCGATTCCCCCTACCACCATCACACACACAGACACACACAGACACAGGCACGTATACACTGACATAGATACACACACACACTGACACACAAACACTCGCATTCACACATACACATGCACACACAGATCCACATCCAGAGACACACACAGACACTTGCATACACACAGACCCACAGAGATACACACACCCAGAGACACAAACACGAAAACACACACCGACACACGTGCACACACTCAGAGACATGCACTCGCATACACATACAGATACATAGACGTACATACACAGACCCACACAGACACACATGCACACACCTAGAGACACACACGGACACTCGCATACACACACAAATACGCAGACACATGCACACACCCAGAGGTACACACACAGACACACATAGGCACTCGCACACTCGCATGCACATACACGCAAACACAGACACTGACACACATGCACGCACCCAGAGACACGCACATAGACACTCGCATATACAGATACACTGACGCACACTGACCCAAACGCGCCAACACACACATACTAACCCACATACACACACTCAGTGACACATATACACAGAACCTCGTCCACACATCAAATACAGATCCGTGAGATTTTAAATTTTTGCAAATCACAGACTTATTGCAAGACTTGGACGTAATTAGCAGCCGAATCTCTCTCGTTAAGATAAGAGTCGAAACTCCAAAGCTTTATTCAACAACACGTTTGCAAATTCAGTGTCAAAGAGAAAGCGCTTTGCGAATGCGAGGAAAAGGAGCCCGACTTTGGGTCCCATTCACACTGTGTTAACAGGTGGGGAACCTTCGCCGCTTGAACACAGCGAGCCTGCCGCTGCTAGGAATCTAGCAAACAGTAACATACTTCTCTCCCTCTCTAAGCTTATGGCAGTTTTAAAAAACACGAGTAATGGCTTTGAATGGATCAAAAAAAATGAATCAATTTTCATTAAACCTCTGCCTCTTGCTCGAATACATTCAAACACACAATGTCAATTAGTTTCGTTTCTGTTGAAAACTAGTGTAAATCTGTTCAGGAGAACATGTTCAAATCCGGTCAGTTGCAGTGGGCCAAGCAAAGCGTGGGGGGTGGAGGGGGGAGGGGGGAACGGTAGGTGTAAAACTTCATCTCCACAAAAAGATTGCTTGCTCTGTCAGTCAGAGAAGCAGTGATTGAACAAGCTCGCTTTAAATACATGGCCCACGACCGGATGCGGAGAAAGCTTTGGGACGGCAAATGGCCTATTCGATTTCACGTGGATGACGCCATTTAGCCATGAGCTATAACCGGGCAAATCCCTGTACAAGTGAGGAGAGTGTGGACCCGGAGTGGGAGAGAGTGTGTGAGTGATGTGTGTGTGAGCGGGGCTCTCTCTCTCTCTCTTCTAATCTCCCTCTTCCCCAAGCTAGCCTCTGCATTCGTGTCTTAAGTCACTAGCGGAGCAGCAGGACTGGGGAAGGGTCTCATTTCTGCCACTTTCCACCCCAGGCACTGGTTCCTGACAGCCTAGAGACACAGTGCCCTTCACTCCAGGAGCTTGTCATTGATCGCAGAGAGTGGCTGCACTTGAAGCACAGCAGACAAGGTTACTGCCACAGTCTACCCAGCGGCATCGCAAAGGAACAGCCCCCTTCTTCCGAGAGGTGAGCCACGATAGAACCTGAGCTTGCTTTAATGTTGTCTATTGAATTGTCTCTCTTATACACTTAACTTGTTCCAGACTCCAGTCGGATCTCTCTACAGGGCTGACAACTCGTTTCGAGCAGTTGCAGAGGGGGAAAAAAAAATCCCTTTCCGATCATTGATCACTTATCCCTCAACACCAAGGGACTGACTGCATTAAAACAGACCCGGCTGCAGCATACTGTTACTGGTGTGAGGGGAGGGGAGGAGGGGGGGGGGTGGAGGAGGGAGGAGGAGATAATATTTAATATCGATCAAAACCTGAGTAGCCTCATTTTAATGTAACTCTGCATGAGGAAACCAATCCAGCCACATCCATTACAGAGTCTGGAAAGTGCCGAGAGGCAGGCTGGAAAGTTTACTGAGTGTGTCTCATGTGAACAGAGGCAAGTGGCGGGACAAAACCTTCTGATGGTAAATGTTTCACTCTTGTTTTAACTAGGGAACGGGGGGGGGGGGGGGTGGCGGGGGGTAGGTGGTGGGTAGCTGGGGTAGAAATGCGATTTTCTTCTTTAAAATAAGATTTATTGATGGGCCGTATTCTTTACATTTCAATGTTGCCATTTACAATTTTATTTGAGATTAAGCTTGTAACCTCCGTTTAAGTGACATGTTAATCCCACGCCCGGGGTGGGGATGAATGGGCATGTTTTAAACGCTCCTCGAGTTGGGTGGGATTTGGATGGGTGGGTGAGGTGGGGGGGGGGAGTTCCCCTCCCTGCTACATGTGGTCTAGTTAGTGGGGATCAGGGGCCGTTGGTTGTGTGTGTGTGTGTGTGTGTGTGTGTGACTGATGGCGCTGTCTAATGGCCCTGCTACAGTATTTGACTTTTCCGCATGTAGTATCCATTTCAAGCCAGCTTGCTGTATCGGATTCGCCACATCCGGAATTGCAAACTCGCTGCCATTCAATAGCAATTGGGAAAAGAGAGTGCTGCTTCTCCGGGTCCCATTGCCCGCCGGCTCCTCTCCTCACTCCAGCCTGACTCCTGAAGCTAACATCTCCTGTAATAAACTCTGAGAGCAAGGGAGCGCTGGAAGCACTCAAGCCGGTCAGGCAGCACCTCCTGTAAAGGAAATCCTCCCGATTTGTGGTCATAGCTTTCAACTCGCTTTGGAAAAAAATAGAGAGTGGTGAGAATGTTTCTTTTTAGATGAAAAATTTCTCATTTTTACTGACGGTGATTTGGATTGAGTTTTCACTTTTCGAACTGTGCTCCAGAATGTCCCGGCCTGATTCTATTTTTCATCAGTATAGGTGGATGTTATTATTGTTTTCTTCTTTTGGGATAAAACCCGAGAGGCACATTTAGTCTGATATCAGTTTCCAGCTCACTGTCTTGGAGGCGCCTTGAGTTGAAAGTGAGATTGGAGAAGGCACTGGAGCACCGGCTCCGAGTGCATGAATTGGTGGGGGGTGCGGGGGGTGGGTGTCTGCGACGACGATGACACTCTTAGATGTTTAAAAACTTGGGATAAGGGAAATAAAATGGAACGTTTAATTCTCTGGGAAGACAAGTGGAATGGGTGAAGATGAATCGATAGACTCGCTGTTTTTTTTTCAGATTTTCGCTGAAGTTAAGACCGTCAGTGCCGCCTTCATTTACATTTCATTTTTGCCCCTTTTTGAGCGGGAACAGTGTTCCCGATAAGGGCAAGTTGCACCGTCCATGCCACTTGATGGTGCCAACCTCATGCCAAACCTTTCTTCACCTTTCACAGGTCACAGCTGACAATCTGTGGTCTTTGTGAGGGTTAAAATCGGGCTGTATGTGATCACTGTTATCCGACACCAGGTTGAATTAAAAGTTGGTTTAAACATTGGGCTCCTATTTATAATGAATCTTGTAGGTTGTGCCTCGGGCAGCGGCTGGCATCTTTCTGGGCAAGGTTGTTGAGCTCAGTATTAAGGGCTGGAGGTTGATCGGGTTGATTGGTCAAAGCGACCACTCCACTCCTGAAGCAATGTTTTACCGAGCTCTCCCACCCCACCCATTCCATAAGCGATGCTTTACAAGCCCCGTCTCAACGTAGCAGAAGGAGGAAGCAGGGGAAAAGGGATGGGGAAGTCACTGAGGGGTAGGGTGTAAGAGAAATCACTGAGGGGCTGGGGTATGAGGGAGACTCATTGAGGGGCTAGGGTATGAGGGAAATCATTGAGGGGTGGGGTGTGAAGGAATAAGGGGCTAGGGTGTGAGGGAAAGTCACTGAGAGGCTGGGTTACGAGAGGGCATCAGTGAAGGACTGGGGTGTGAGGGGGAGTCATTGAGGGACTGGGATGTGAGGGGAGTCGCTGAGAGGCTGGGGTGTGAGGGGGAGTTAGTGAGGAGCTTGGGTGTAAGGGGGAGTCATTCAGGGACTGGGGTGTGAGGGGGAGTCACTGAGGGATTGGGGTGTGAGGGAGTCACTGAGGGCTGATATGTGAGAGGAGTCACTAAGGGGCTGAGGTATGAAGGGGTGAGTTTTTAATGGTCTGAGTATGGGGGACTGAGTGAGGGTCTGGGCATGAGGAATGAGTGCTTGAGGATCTGGATATGGGGGGAGTGAGGCACTGAATTATGGAGTGAGTGTTTGAGATGCTGAGGTATGAGGGCGTGAGGATCTGGGTATGAGGAGTGAGTATTTGAGGGCCTGGCTAGGGATGCTATTGTGTGGGGGAGGTGAATGGGGAAGTGGGTGAGGGGCTGGGGAATGAGTGAGGGTTTGGCAATGAGGAGTGAGTGTTTGAGGGGCTGGCTCGGGCAGAGTGGATTATGGGGGAATGTGTGCGGAGTGGAGTATGGGGGAATAAGTGAGGGCTGGGGAGAGAGTGAGAGGCTGGGGAGGGAGTAAGGCTGGGGAGGAAGTGAGGGCTAGGGAGGGAGTGAGGGTCTGGCTATGGGGAATAAGGGTCTGCCTGTGGATTGAGGGTCAGCTAAGGGGATGTGAGGATCTTGCTATCTGAGTGATGGTCTGAGAATGGGAGAGTGAGGGTCTGGCTATGGAAGTGAGGGTCTGGGAATGGGGAAGTGAGGATCTGAGGAGTGAGAGTCTGGCTATGGGTATGTGAGGGCCTGAGGAGGGAGTAAGGGTGTGGGAGTGAGGGTCTGGGGAAGAAGTGAGGGTCTGGGAATGGGGGAGTGAGGGTCTGGGGAGGAAGTGAGGTCTGGGAATGGGGAGTGAGGGTCTGGGGCAGGAGTGAGGGTCTGGGAATGGGGAGTGAGGGTCTGGGGAGGAAATGAGGGTCTGGGAATGGGGAGTGAGGGTCTGGGGAGAAAGTGAGGGTCTGGCTATGGGGAGTGAGGGTCTGGGATTGGGGGGAGTGAGTGTTTGTGAATGGGGAAATGAGGGTCTGGAATTGGGGTGGTGAATGTTTGGGAATGGGGGAGCGAGGGTCTGGGGAGGAAGTGAGAGCCTGGGAATGGGGAGTGAGGGTCTGGGGAGGAATGAGGGTCTGGGAATGGGGATGAGGGCCTGGGGAGTAGGTGGGGTCTGGGAATGGGGAAGTGAGGATTTGGGATTTGGGGGAGTGAGTGTTTGGGAATGCGGGAATGAGGGTCTGGCTATGGGGAGTGAGGGTCTGGGATTGGGGGGAAATGAGTGTTTGGGAATGGGGAAATGAGGATTTGGGATTGGGGGAGTGACTGTTTGGGAATGGGGAAATGAGGATTTGGGATTTGGGGGAGTGAGTGTTTGGGAATGCGGGAATGAGGGTCTGGCTATGGGGAGTGAGGGTCTGGGATTGGGGGGAAATGAGTGTTTGGGAATGGGGGAGTGAGGGTCTGGGATTGGGGGGAGTTTGTGTTTGGGAATGAGGGAGTAGGGTCTGCAGAGGAATGTTTGAGGGTCTGGGGAGGAAGTGAGAGTCTGGGAATGAGGGAGTGAGGGTCTGCAGAGGGAGTGTTTGAGGGTCTGTCTGTGGGCGGTGTTGAGTGCGGCTGGAGAGCTCTTGCTGAAGGAGGTGCTGTGGAATGGGGGGGGGGTTGCCTCGCTATTTGCTCTCTGTCTGACTGATCCCTCTGTGTGTCCCGTGTCTCTGCTCCAGGTCTGACCAATGTGCACCCAGCCCCGGGGCCTGCAGCCACCACACTCAGATGGAAACCCCAGCGCCGCTCGTCTCGCCGCTCTCCCTCCAACTGGCTCACGACAGGGGGCGGCAGCGGGTTGATGCTGAGCCCGGGGACATGCAGCAGGGGCCGGTGCTGTCCATAGATCAGATTCGGGCAATCCGAGCCAACAACGACTATGTGGAGCGGCCGCTGATCATCAGGGCGAAGCTCAGCCCGCCCAGCTCGGCCCACAAGTGGGAGAGGACGGCCGAGGGCAGCGGGGCCGCGCTGGAACGGCGCTCCTCGGCACAGCTCCAGCAACAGGTCCAGCAACACTTGAGCAGGTCCACCAGCACCGTCAGCTCCGTCTCCAGAAGCAGCAGCAACTCCGAGCAGCGGCTGCTGCTCAGCCTGACCTCCTCTCCTTCTGGCCAAGGGATTATCAGGGCGCAGCCCAAAGCTGACCTTAAAGGCGATTTTAACAAGGCTGCTGGCGCCGAGGACTGGAACCAACACTCCCTGCGGTGCGAGCGATGTGCAAAGTGTAAATGCAGCGAGTGCGCGGCGCCCAGGACTCTGCCTTCGTGCTGGTTGTGTGAGCAGAGATGTCTTTGCTCCTTCCAGAGCGCCCTGGAGTATGGCACTTGTGTGTGCTGTGTGAAGGGCCTCTTCTATCATTGCTCCAGCGATGATGAGGACAACTGTGCGGACAACCCGTGCTCCTGCAGCCAGGGCCATTGCTGCGCCCGCTGGACCGCCATGGGGTTCATCTCCATCCTCTTGCCCTGCTTGTGGTGCTACCTGCCGGCTAAGGGCTGCCTCCGGCTCTGCCAGGGATGTTACGACGGCGTCAAACGACCGGGCTGCAGGTGCAAAAACTCAAACACCGTGTGCAGGAAGTTCTCCAACACAACTTATCCTAAAGCCCTGGAGAAACCTTTATGACCAAGATTACTCTTGCTCAGATCTGTGACCAATGTTAAAACCCTGTGGAAGTTCAGAAGGCACATTCTCCAAGGCTTCCTTGGTGAGATTTCCAAGGGGAAATTCCATTTCTTCTCACGCCGAGACTCCAGGACATGCACAAGATGACCTGACAGGTGGGGTGGGGGTTGAGGGGTGGGGGGTGGTTGTTAAACTCTCAGTTGGAAGTTTGAATAGAGACAGTTTCCTCCCGACTAACTATACCTCGAAGTTTGAGCATTTGAAATCTACCCAGGGAAAAGGGACCGTCGATTCCCCTTCATGTTAAGCACCTTTTTTTGTGGGTTCTTCCTGTGTTAATTAAAGGCTCCAGTCCGTTCATTTCGCTTCCACATTCCTGTGATTCCCGTTGTGATATATCTCAACTATAAGAACAGAAAGACATTGGATTACCAAACCGCCCCCCCCCTGCCTCCTGCCCATCCTCCCTCCCTAACTGTTTGGATCATGACTATCCGCACACCATAGGATTTTCTTCACCTGACGGACCTGGAGCTTGGAGGCAGTCTTTCCCTCCCTTCCTCCCCCTCCCCACCTCCCTGCCCACCATAACTCCCAGTGCAGGGATTTCGAAATAGCCACAGGCAGATGGTCTCTTCAGAGTAAACCACTCAGTTTATGGGAAAACCATGCGAGCTGTCTTCACTATCGACGCATTAAATATTTATTGCTTGGCTTAGAAATGTGATATGGTCCACTGGAAATGTATTCTCCTTCTCAGCCATCAGCACCGTTGTTATTTACATATTGGCGTAGTTCAGCTGTAGAAAAAAAATGTTTGAAACCGCTTTGATTCTTTGTTCGTTGGGGCTCCGAGGGCCATACTTTGTGAAGGTACACTGTTGGTGTGATCTGTGAACACCGAAAGCTGATGGAGAATTCGCCTTCCCATCTCGGGATTCATCATTACACTGGGCGAGGTTTAGATATACGGGAGGCTGAGCATTCGGCGTATTCTCATGCCCTGATTCCGGGTGGGGGCTTGGGCGGGGGATACTGAAGAAGGCTACCTCCATCTATGAGAGGTGGAGTGCTCGGCTCACATTGCTGTTGGTGCACAGTTTGCACAGCGCTGATGTGATGGTGAGAATGCCCTTCACTCACTCCATCCTCTTGGAGCAAGCGTTCTTCAGTCGGCGAAACCCGTGCTTCACCTCACTTTTACCCTGATGTGGAGTTGGAGCCACAGTGGCGTTTCCCACTTTGCACTGTGCCATGCCCTGTTCAACCCTATCACTGCCAACACCTCAATGACAGCGACATCTCTGCTGTGGCGTGCTTTGAGTTGACAGCTAGCTCTCAAACTGGCACATATAGGCGGGCAAGTAAGTAACTAAATTATTTTAGTAGCCACAGGGACAACAATGGGGCAGAATCACCCTAATGCCGTTTTTTGACTATAATTGACCGCATTAGTGATAACAGTAATTCACTGCAAAGCTATTCACCGTGGAATATCAGTCATACCCTATTCACTGTGAAAGATAATCAATTGAACACCACCCCACTCTAAAGCTCAGTTACAAAGTCCTCGCTCCACTCCGCTCTTATAAAGTAACACCGTGCTCCTTATAAAGGTCGGTTTAAAGGTACCCATACTGAACCCCGGTGACTCTCCGTTGTACTAGACAATTGGGCCTTGATTTGTCGAAGTTCTTGTTCCCTAAAGAATTCCGTGTACCCTGAAAAGTAAGAATTTGACCCTTGAGCGTTCCAGAGAGGTGGTCCTTTATAGGTTCATTTGATCACTAATTTTACAACTAATGCAAGTTTTGTGCTCAAATAAATTGCATTCATTAATCACACCAGTAAATAGCCTTCTGCTGGCCTTCTGCTATTTACGCAGAAATTTATCAACTTCATTCATTTTCGCTTTCCTTGTAGTCTTAAATATTTCTTTAAAATGTATGCCGCTATATAGGCTCGCTCCCTGCTGAGAGGGAATGTCAATTAAGCTACCTGGCTGTGTGCAAGACTGTCTGGTCAAGTGCATGTGAGTGGCAGAAATGTAAGATGACATTTCTGCACAATGTCTTGAGAAGCCCCCCCCCCCCCCCCCTGCCAACCTCCCTCCCTGTTCCCCCCCCCCCGCCACCACCACCCCATCATTGCCTGTCGCAGAAGGCAGTTCTGAAATTCCAGACCTACGGCGTGGGCGGGCGGGGGAAGGGGGGCGTGGTGGTGAGGAAAGTTGGCAAATAGACAACTGAAATAGTTTGCACGGAGGGAGCTCTCTGTTAAGGTAGTTTGGAGTTTCAGAATCGCTTTCGGAACCAAATTGAGACTTGTTCGGGGGATGGTGGAAAGTGGTGGTTCAAAATGTAATTCTTCATAACTGGTTAATGCAGACAGGCCACTAGCTAAAGCAAAAGACCAAATCATTTCAGATGTCCCACGGGAGGAAATCGCCAGTGCAGTGTGAAATCTGTGAGAAGAGCAGTAGAGGTAGACTTAAATCCCAATTTGCTCTGCCCTGCAGAATCTTGAATCAAAACGGTTACTCAAATTCAGTATTTGTATTTTTAAGCATGAACATTCTTGGAACAAATTCTGTCCTTTATGTAATCCTGAAACTGTAACAATTCATAACACAAACTGGCCCACATTGAGTACAGTAGCCAAAGGGGCCGCTTTCTTTTAGTATCGCCTTATAATTACATCGTGGGTGACAGCTCATGGTTTTCTCAAAAGTTGTTTGGCAACCTGCAAAGCGACGGGACGACCTGTTATTTCGAACGGTCTGTTTTTGACATAAAGCAGTGGAGTGGATTCAGCCTTCTCTCTCGAACAATCATTACATGAAACGACGATTGAAATCGGTTTGAATAAGCCATACAGAGTCTGCGAGAGGATCCCGGAAGAGAACACCTTTTGAACTATAATGCAGTGACACTTTATTACCTGGATGTATGGAGTAGCTATCGGATCATCAGTTTAGCGTACAATCGGGACCTTGATGCAGTATGAGGACGAAACACTGGGACGTTTTTTTTGAGAGATCTGACCAGACGTTACGTTCAGGGGCATTTTCTTGCTTTTCTTTGGCCTGTGAACATAGCAAGAGTCTGCCTTATTGTTAAAGTTACTTTGATATATTTTTGTATATACGACATTAATACTGTGAATGGTGCCATATGAAGGAAGGACTCCAGTTATTGGTACATTGTACATTCAGGTGAATGTCCGACTCCGTCTCCTGCTAACATCAGGCTGTATTACCCTATATACAAATTCCAATTATTGCATTGCTTAGGTACAATTGGCATCCTGTATATCAATCACAAAAGTTACTGATTTTTTTTCTATTTTTTGCCAATATGTTGATTAGTCTAAATATTTATTTGAAGTTTTATTTTATAAGATATTTATTTAAACACAATACCCTTTAGAGATGGAAACTGTACAGAACTTGCTGCAAAATGTAAGGGTGGCACTACAGAGCTGAATAAAGTATAAAATAGAAATATATTAATTTTGAAAATAAATTGCTTTCTTGGTTTTATTCCATGGACTGCAATGAAATGAAAAGTTTGGTCTCCCGGTATAATCCAGGATTTCTTGTTTTTCTTTGGCAACATGTGCAGTGGCAATGATTCGCATGTACCATCGAGGCATAGAATGGGATTTTATAGCCTTGCTTGGGTGAGACTGGAAATTCCCGCCTGAGGTCAATGGCGATTTCTGTCATCAGACTTTTGCTTGTGGACAAGGTGCTGGAGACCCTACCATAGAGTTATAGAGGTTTACATCATGGAAACAGGCCCTTCAGCCCAACTTGTCTATGCTGCTCAGTTTTTACCACTAAACTAATCCCAATTGCCCACTTTTGGCCCATATCCCTCTTTTCCCATCTTACCCGTGTAACTATCTAAATGCTTTTTAAAAACAAAATTATACTTGCCTCTACTATTACCTCTGGCAGCTTGTTCCAGATGCTCACCACCCTCTGTGTGAAAAATTGTCCCTCTGGACCCTTTTGTACCTCTCCCATTTCATCTTAAACCTATGCCCTCCAGTTTTAGATTCCCCTATCTTTGGGAAATGATATTGACTATCTTATCTATTTTAACTATGCTCCATGATTTTTATTTAATCATCTTAGAAAATAGTATATCGTGAATGATGGAAATCTGAAATAAAAGCAGAAAAATGCTGATCAAAACTCAACAGATACTGACAACCTCTGTGGAGGGAGACTCTTCTTCAGAACTGGCATGAACCATCATGACTTACCCACGGCCCCAACCTATTTCAAACCCAATTGTTCAACATCTCTGTGCTGGAAAATGCAACAAAAAGTCCAAGAGTTTGTGCACAGATGGTAATTGAAAAGGAGGCATGTATGATGCCCTTCAGTACCACCAGTTGCTGTAAACAATGAGTAAGGCTAGAGATCCAACAGAGATAGAAAAACAAGCTGCCCAGTGGCACAGTGGTTAGCACTGCTGCCTCATAGTGCGAGGAACTCCATTATTGATTCCTGGCTTGGGTGACTGTGTGGAGTTTGCACGTTCTCCCCAGGTCTGTGTAGGTTTCCTTGGGTGCTTCAATTTCCTCCCACAGTCTAAAGATGTGCAGGCTAGGTTTATTGGCCACGTTACATTATCTCTTAATGTCAAGAGGATTAATAAGAGTAAATATGTGGGGTTAAGGGAATAAAGCCTGGATGGGATTGTGGTCAGTGCAGACTCAATGGGCCAAACGGCCTCATACTGCACTGAAGAGATTCTATGCTCCAATGAACAGGTATCAGAATGTGGGTGACTAGGGAATTTTCAAAGTAACTTTATTGTAATGTTAATATAAACCTGTTTGTAACATTGATAGATAAATAAATAAGACTATTCTTGCTAGGCAGATTGACGAGTCTAAGGGTAAAGCTGACTAGTTATTCAAATCTTATGGGAAGCTAAAGAGGATTCCGGGGCAGCTTAACAATAAATAACTTTTACTGCTACTTGTGCCAGAGATAGTGAGCCTTCCTTTGAACTACAACAGTTCTGGTGGTGATATTTTCTCGACTTTACATTTCAGGCAGTGATGAAGGGATCAAAATATTAGGATAAGTAATTTGCATATGGTGTTAATCTTATGACTTTGCTGGTCTTGTTCTTTTCTCTAGTAGGGGTAGTGGGCTTTTAAAGTAAGCGTGTTTGTTGTTGTAATACATCCTGTAGGTAATACAGGTGCGATTGGTGGAGGAGGCCAACGTGGAATCCAGTGTCAGTAAATAGCTAAGTCATGACTCAATCTGGCAATATCTGTAATTAAATAGCCATTTCAGAAGTTAACTTTTGGGTTAGTTCAGTGTGTTGCTTGGGAGAGCCTTTTGTTGTTGCAATTGAATATATTTTCTGTGTGTATGTGTGTGTGTGGCGTGGGGGTGGGTACACTTCAGTTTCCAGGTCCTAACATTTAGTTCCACTGCAGTGTTAGCTCTCTCAATCCATCCCCATCTTAGTTGCCAACCCGTTTGCTCCACCTTCAGTGAGCTGAAATTTCCATCAATTAAATATTGAAAGACTGAAACCATTGTCTTTGATCCCCACATCAAACATTACTCACTGACTACCAATTCTATCCCTCTTTCCAACAGCTGTCGGGACAACTGAATCAGATTGTTCAGAACCTGGGAGTCATATTTGATCAGAATTGCATGGCATCTAGCCATGAGTCAATGCATCACTAAGATTACCTATTTCCATGTCTGAAACATCACTTGATCCACCCCTGCCACAGCTTATCTACTCCTGAAACTCTCAACCATGCTTTTGTTACCTTTAGGATTTGACTACCCTAATGTACTCCTGACTGACCACCTACATTCTACTCTTTGCAAAACTGAGCGAATCCAAAACTCTGCTGTCTATGTCCTAATTTACACCAAATCTCATTTACTCATTACCCCATGCTCACTGACCTACACTAGCTCCTGGTTAAACAATGTCCCTATTTTGAAATTGCTGTCCGTATTTTCAAATCCCTGCATGAACTCGCCCTCCACCTTATCTCTGTAATCTCTGTTAGTCCCAAACTTCCAAGATTTCTGCATTCTGCTAATCCTGTTTTCTTGAGTATCCCCAGATTAAATCACTATCACTGGTAGCTGTTTCATTAGCTACCAAGTTCATAAACTCTGGAATTCTCTCCCTAACCCTTTCTGACATTTGCCACCTTGAAACTCCTTAAAACCACGTCTTCAACCAAGCCTTTGATCACTTGCCTCAAAGCATATCTCATTCTGAGGCTATGTCACATTTTGCTTTATAACGCCTCGTGAAGTGTCTTGATTTATTTTAGTAGGTACTATAAATATAAGTTGTTGCATTTTGAGTCTAGCATTAATATTAAGGATGCTCAGATTTAACATTAGAACTTTGCTTTATTAAAAAAAAATGAGAAGTTCTTCACAAGAAACATTTATGCTACTGAAGTGATGTTCTTTGCCTGGTGCTGTAATACTAATACATATGGTTATTTCAATACTAAGCTGCCATCAGGATGGTGGATTGAGGGCCTTATGCTGAATCACTGGTGTTGATTTTTCAATTAAAATTAAAATGGCACAAACATAAAATTGACCTTATATTCACAGTAAAACTCCCTCTTCATTGCTCTGATAATGTATTCTGAACTCACTAACTCAGCAGAGATCTTCTTAACACATTAAATTGTTTTTGGTTGGAATTGATGGTGATAATTCATCCCACCAGTAATTTTATATATTGTGGACTTAAGATCTGAGAAACAATTTGAAAAGACTCAAACCTTTCAATCTCACTTTAATGGGAGCTGTGATAAGGAAGGATGTTATCCTGGTATTTTCACAGTGAGGTCCATTGGCCCTTTTGTTTGTTCATCAGATTTTGATTTCTTGCTGTTGTCCAGAGAGTTATTTAACATTGTAATTGGGATCCTTTCACCATCCTTTTATTGAGCAGAAGTACTATTGTGTCTCTCATAATCACTCAGTTAACCATAGGGTTCTCACTGGACTAATGACCAGTTGCCAATTAGAAGGAACTTCTCATTTAGTGATTCCTTAATATTTCTATGATAAATGAACATAACAGGTGGCACTCAAGCATGTTTGGATTTACATGAAATAATATCTACCTTTATTTGCCTGAAAACCCTGATGATTGAAAACCTATATCGACTGGGTGTTAAATATACAGGAAAAGAACTAGATTTCAAATTCATTAACATGAAGAAACAACTAAGTCTGTTGCTAACACGTAAGAACTCTTGGATAACATTTGTGGATATCATTCTACTGTGCCAGAAATATAATTCAGTGTCTGGAGCTCAATTGCAATTCTTTTGTCAAATTGTAATAGTAACTCCAAAGCATCAGATATGAACTTGGAACTGACCTCAGCCAAGCACTCAGCCTGTTGGCAAGGCAGAAGATGGACCATAGCAATGTAAGTTTATCTCTGAATGGCCTGAAAAACAACTGGTGCCAGAAATCGAGGATTGAAGGAATTATGCCTTGATTTTTTCTCCATTTCTTACGTTGCTATACAAGAACTGCTGTAAATGGATGGGAAGATGATACCTTCCTGACTAAGTAGGCTTTTGTTACATCACCAGACAAGTGACACAAAGAGCTTTTGGGGATTTGTGTTGCTTTGGAGTGGGTGTGGGAAATGTAGAAATAGCAAGGCAGGGAAATAGCCTTGTTAGATTTCCCCATGTTACTGAGTGAACCTTATTTACACAATAAAGTCTCCACTAAAAGCCAGTGAAAAAGCAGCCTGTGCAGACAGCTATTCATTTCTCAGAGGAAGCTGATGAATGATCAGATCTTGTCCTAAACTATGCTCTTGTTCGGAAGATAAAGCAAGGATGTTTTAAGTTCCAAATTCCATGTGATTTCCCACCCACTCCCCCCAAACCTTCACATAATCTTATCCCTTATTTTCCTGAAGTTTGAGATTCATGGTTGGATAAGTTCATGGATACTAGCAGTACTGTAATGAATAGTCACTGGTTAGTGTAGAACCCTTGAGTATTGCTGAAAAAAGCATGCTGTTGAAGCTTTTTATTTTGCACACATCAGGACATGGTTGCAAGAATATCGATTGTAAAGAGTACAACAATTTATACCATGCCGAGAAGAGAGTGTTAAGTGGGTCATAGGTACATGCTGATTAATAGAGCCATAAGCATGGTGAATGCACCAGGGATCAGTTAACTGCCAAGCTTTTGTTTAAGTTCAAACCAGACAGGTCAACTCTGGTCAAGACATGGTCATTGGACATTAATCAGGGATGACTGTCTCCCAAATTTTTGTTTAATTGAAAAAAAAGGCACAAAGCCTTTTGTCTGCAAAGCACAGGGCCTTTTCTGGAAAATTTCTTTCAGCATAGGCAAATCAACACCAAATTGTAATAAGCCTTTGACATCTTTGTTGAGATAACTCAGCATAGAAAATTAATCAAATCTTAACGATTTCACATGGCTAAGTATCATACTGCACAATGTAACTGTTTGCTGCCTGTTCAGGAGTGTTTAATTTATGGTCTGAATCTTTTGATTGCACTTAATCATCCAATATATCCTCCTGGACCTCATCTTCAAAAATATTTCACCTCTTCCCTCCCTGTCTTGAAGAAAGTTTGTGGAACAAAAGGAAATCTTTGAGCATACCTTCAGTTAAATTTTTAAATTCTTTAACTCTTTTCAGTGTTTTGCTTTCTTCTTCCTGAAGTGCTCTGAGAAGTTTAATATATTAGGAATGCTCTCTAAAGCATACAGTTCAAAATAGTAACTAGTGCCAGCTGTATAACTAATATTATTTTATTTGTAAACCATGGAAAGCTTTTGATTAGATTCCAGCCAAAAGCTCACTTCTGATTATCTATTGTTGGCTAAAATACCAATTTCCTGTTGCTCAGAGTGAATTGGAGGGTGCACTTTTTCACTTCATATAACATAGAACAATACAGCACAGAACAGGCCCTTCGGCCTTCGATGTTGTGCCGACCAAAATAAAAAGCAATGCCCCTCCTAACTAAACCATTCCCTTCTCATCCATATACTTATCAACTAACATCTTAAACGCCACCAAACTTGGCGCATCTACAACAGCTGCAGGCAGGGCATTCCACTCCCTAATCACTCTTGGAGTAAAGAACCTACCTCTGATATCCGTCCTATAACTCATACCCCTTAATTTAAAGTTGTGTCCCCTCGTGCTAGCTTTCTCCATCCTAGGAAAAAGGCATCACTGTCCACCCTATCCAAACCTCTAATCATCTTATATGCTTCAATAAGATCCCCCCTTAGCCGCCTCCTTTCTAACGAAAACAACCTCAAATCCTTCAACCTCTCTTCATAGGACCTGCCCTCCATACCAGGCAACATCCTAGGAAACCTCCTCTGTACCCTCTCCAATGCCTCCACATCTTTCTTATAATGTGGCGACCATAACTGCACACAATACTCCAAGTGCGGCCGCACTAGAGTTTTGTACAGCTGCAACATGATGCTGCGGCTCCTAAATTCAATCCCCCTACCAATAAAAGCTCAGACTCCATAAGCCTTCTTAACAACTTTATCCACTTGACTGCCTACTTTCAGGGCTCTATTGACACATACACCAAGATCCTTCTGTTCCTCAACACTATTAAGAGCCCTACCATTAGCCCTATACTCTACACATTTATTGTTCCGGCCAAAGTGCATTACCTCACACTTTTCCACATTAAACTCCATTTGCCACCTCTCGGCCCAGCTCTGCAACGTGTCCAAGTCACTCTGTAAACTAAAACACCCCTCTTCACTATCTACCACACCACCAACTTTAGTATCATCTGCAAATTTACTGATCAATCCCTCAATACCCTCATCCAGATCATTTATAAAAATTACAAACAGCAGGGCCCCCAAAACAGACCCCTGAGGCACACCACTCGTCACCGAACTCCACGATGAATATCTCCCATCAACCACCACCCTCTGTCTTCTATCTGCCAGCCAATTTCTAATCCAATTAGCTAAATCACCCTCTATTCCACAAATCTGCATTTTCTGTAGAAGTCTTCCATGGGCCACCTTATCCAAAGCCTTACTAAAGTCCATATATACTACATCAACCGCCTTACCCCCATCCACCTCTCTGGTCACTTTCTCAAAAAACTCAATGAGGTAGTAAGGCATGACCTACCCTTCACGAAACCATGCTGACTATCCCCAATCAATTCATTTCTCTCTAAATAACTATAAATCCTATCCCTAATAATTCTCTCCAATACATTGCCCACCACAGAAGTAAGAATCACTGGCCTATAATTCCCAGGAAGGTCTCTCTTCCCCTTCTTAAACAATGGGACCACATTCGCTATCCTCCAGTCCTCCGGAACCACACCCGTAACCAACGAGGACCTGAAGATCAGAGCCAGAGGCTCTGCAATCTACTCTCTTGCCTCCCAGAGAATCCTAGGGTAAATCCCGTCCGGCCCAGGGGACTTATCCAACTTCAAACCCTCGAGAATTTCTAACACATCATCCCTATCTACTACAATACTTCCCAATTTGCAACCCTGTACCTCAGTGCTCTCCATAGCTACATTTCCAGCACTCTGCGTGAATACCGAAGAGAAATATTTATTCAGTGCCACACCAATCTCTTCAGGCTCCACGCACAACTTCCCACTGCTGTCTATGACTGGCCCTAATCTTGCCCTAACCAATCTTCTATTCTTAACATATCTAAAGAAAGCTTTAGGATTCTCCTGAATCCTATCAGCCAAAGTCTTCTCGTGTCCCCTCTTAGCTCTCCTCAATTCACTCTTTAGCTCCCTCCTGGCTAATCTATAGCTATCCATTGCACTAACTGAGCCTTCAAGCCTCATCCTGACATAAGCCTCCTTTTTTCTTTTAACCAGCAAATCAACTTTTTTTGTACACCAAGGTTCTCTTACTCAACCATTTCCTCCTTGCCTGACAGGGACATATTTATCAAGGACTCGCAGCAGCTGCTCCTTGAATAAGCTCCACATTCCAGATGTTCCCAGTCCCTGTAGTTTTCTAGTCCAATCTATGCACCCTAATTCTCTCCTGATGGCCTCATAATTACCCTTCCCCCAGCTATAACTACAGCCCCCAGCTTCATGCCTATCCCTGTCCAGCACTAAGGTGAACGTAACCGAATTGTGGTCACTATCACCAAAATGTTCACTAACTTCCAAGCCTAACACCTGGTCTGGCTCATTGCCCAGCACCAAATCCAATGTAGCCTCACCTCTAGTTGGCCTATCCACATACTGAGTCAAAAAACCTTCCTGCACACTCTGTACGAAAAACTGACCCCTCTAACGAGCTAGAGCTATAGCTATTCCAATCAAAATTAGCAAAGTTAAAGTCCCCCATCACAATTACCCTACTACTTTCACTCCTAATCAGAATTGACTTGGCAATCCTTTCCTCAACCTCTCCAGAACTATTAGGAGGTCTGTAAAAGACTCCCAACAGGGTGACCTCTCCTCTCCTGTTTCTAATCTCAGCCCATACTACCTCAACAGACCAGTCCTCATCAAACTTCTTTTCGATCACCGTGATACAGTCTTTGACCAGTAACGCCACTCCTCCCCCCCTTCTACCCCCTTCTCTACTCCGACTAAAGCATTTGTACCCCGGAACCTGCAAAATCCATTCCTGTCCCTGCTCTACCCAAGTCTCTGAAATGGCCACAACATCGAAGTTCCAGGTACTGGTCCAAGCTGCAAGTTCCTCCCCCTTATTGCGAATACTCCTTGCATAAAAGTATACGCATCTCAAACCATGCCCCACCCCACCCGTACGCCGCTGTGTTTTACAACTCTCCTCTATAACCCCCTTACTCTCATCCCTCTCGGCACCCCAACTACTTAGGATCCCACCCCCCCCCCGAATCAGTTTAAAGCCCCCATCATAGCCTTAGCAAATTTTCCCCCCAAGATATTAGTCCCCCTCTGGTTCAGGTGTAGACCATCTCTCTTGAAGAGGGCCCACCTATCCCAGAATGAGTCCCAATTGTTAAGGAACCTGAACCCCTCCCTCCTGCACCATCCACGCAGCCATGAGTTCAAACTATCCCTTTCTCTGTTCCTCTCTAAACTATCCCTTGGCACAGGCAAGAGTCCAGAGATAACCACTCTGCCTGTTATGGACCTAAGCTTCCACCCTAACTCCATAAATTTCTGATTAATATCCCCTTCCCTTGTCCTACCTACATCATGTGTCCCCACATGAACAATGACTTGGGGCTGACTCCCCTCACCCTTAAGAATCCTAAAAATCCGATCTGCGACATCCTGGACCCCAGCCCCTGGGAGGCAACACACCAGCCCTGAGTCCTGTTTATTACTATTTACCCTCCTATCTGTCCCTCTAACTATGGAGTCTCCTATAACTAGGCCTAATCTCTTATTCCCCCCACCCACTTTAGCATTCTCAGCAGGCTCACCCCCAGAGACCTGCTCCCTTTGGTCAGCTCCAGTTGATTCTTCCTCAACTGTAGCCTCCAAGACAGAAAATTTATTTTGGAGGGGATCAGCCCCAGGGGATTGTCTCCCCGATTGCTTCTTACCCCTCCTCCTAATAGTTACCCAATTATCACTTTTAGGAGTTACATTCTCTTTGTTACTCCTGCCTATATCCTCCTCAACCTCTCGAATTACCCTGAGTTCCTCTAATTCCAGCTCCAGCTCCTTAACACGATCCTCAAGGAGCTGCAAATGTGCACACTTCCTGCAGGTATAATCAGCAGGAACACTAATGGTGTCCCTCACCTCATACATACCGCAGGAGGTGCAATGTACTACCTGCACTGCCATCACTGTTACTTTAATTTGCAGGAGAGAAAAAATAAACTACACACACACTATTATTATTAGGTTAGAGGAGGGGGGAGGGTGGGATACTCTACCTGTGTAGAGTATCGGGTTACCTCTCTGGACCAATTTATAGAGTCAGAGAGAAAAACTACAACTACCGGCAGCCTCTAGTGACGACTTCCGGTTACAAGTTAGTTTAAATAAAAACGGCAAAAACTACTCCCGCTCGCTGTTTTAAACAAAGAGAAAAGTTAAAAAGCTACTTAACAATCGAACTTCTCGCTCTCCCAAATCGCTGCCTCTCCGTGCTGCTCCAATGGAACAATGAGGGTCATTGAGTTACAGAATTTGATTAAATCAAATTGAATTTTATTGAACACCACTTTGGGTTGTTATTGGTAACTATAGCCATGAAATCCATTATATACCCATATTTGCATGAAAAAAAATGATTCTGACTTTTGCTAAAGATTCATTCAAAATTAGTTTAATCTCTTTTTTCAATGTCAAGGATACATAGAAAGATTTTCTTCCTTTGCTTTAACCAAGGATTTCCCTCCACTGTAGTTGACAGGTCCTGCTCTTTTTCCAGCACTTCTGCTCTCACTAGAACAAATATAGAATTCCCTTGTCTTCATCAGCCACCCTATCTGTCTCCACATTCAAAGAGTGATTCTGTGCCATTTTTAGCTGCAGTACATATCCAATCTTCAGTCACCCCCAACACTCCTCCCCTTGAACATGGAGAACATGGAGATGCAACATCTGCCATTTAACTTCTCTCTTTTCACTCTCAAATGCCCACTACATTCTTACCAAGTTAAAAAATGATTTGCTTTTTTCAATTCTGTGGACTGTGTTTGTTGCTGCCAATGAAGTCTCCTTTTCAATGAGGAGATCAAATGCAGATGGGGTAATCTCTATGCAGAACACATCTGGTTCAGAATGCAAGCATGACTCTGACTTTCTGATCACATCATTGTAACTCCTTGCCCCATATCCTCTCTGATCTCCCTATCCTCTCTGATCTCCCTATCCTTGACCTCCTGCATTTTTTGAATGGAGATCAATGCAAACTCAATGAGCAGCACCTCAGCATTGGATTATGCACTGCAGAAGTCTCTGCAACCAATCTTAGGTTCGATAATTTCAGATTTTAACCATTGTTCCTATTTCTTTCAGATTGAAGCTATTGGTAACAATTCTGTTATTGTCATTTACCCCACCTCAAGATGCATCTTTTCTTTCTTTGCCTGTGTGACTATCATTCGCTTATGCCTTGTGTCATCATCTATCTTATTATTTAATCTTTTCAGCCTTTCACAAATCTTTCCTTTTGTTCTTTTCTCCCCTATCCTTGCACCCACTAGCTTTCAGTCTTGTACTTATTTTAATTCACTAATTTTTTTCCAACTCTGATGAACAATTGTTAGCTTGAAATATTAAATCTTATTTCTCTCTTCAGCCTGTCCTGCCCGAGTGTTTTTAGTCCTTCTGCCATTTTCTATTTTATGTTTGTCCAGAGGGAGATTGTAAGGAAGAGGTTCCAAGTTTCCGATAGGCAGGCATTTTGTCTCTGTGGGAAATGCAGAGTGCACGATGTGGTTTGATAATGTTGAAAGAATTGTTCTTGGGTCTGGCAGCACTGGAAGAAGTATTGGAGTCTGGCAAATGTCTGGTCATTGAGGTTTGGAAACATTGAAGAGAGGGTTTAGGTTAGTAATATTTATTCTGGAACTAGAGGGAATGGAATGTCATGGTCTGGCAGTGATAGGATAGGAATTCTGTTAGTTCTGTAAGGGTGGCTCTGTGGTGTGATCTTGGATTTGGAAGTATTGGGAGGAGGAGGAGGTCTTGACTGTGGTATTTCTAGGAATATTGGAGTCTGGGAGCAGATGTTATAGGGTCTGGGAGGATTGAAGGGTTGTGATGATATGGAAAATCTGACAGGAAGCATCCTCTACTTTGAGATGTTTTAGAAAGTAATACAAAAATCTAGTGGGAATGCTAGAATGATTTAAATGAGGAAGAAAAATGAGAAGGGGGTTTAGAAGATGGACAGGAAAAGTCCTGGCATATGTGAATATGCAAGTGCTGACTGATAGCACTGTTGATGACACCTTCCATCATTTTACTGATGATTGAGAGTGGACTTTTGGGTGGTAACTGATTGAATTGAATTTGTTCTGTTTCTTATGTGCAAGACGTAACTGGGCAGTTTTCCACATTGCCAGTAGATACCCCTGTTCTGGCTTATTGGAACAGCTTGGCTAGCGGGCGTAGCAAGTTCTCGCGCACAAGCCTTCAATACTATAGTCGAAATATTGTCAGGGTTGATAGACTTTTCAGTATCCAATGCATTCAGCCATTTCTTGATATCAGATGGAGTGAATCAAATTGCCTGAAGACTGATACCTGTGCTGTTGGGCACCTCCATAGGAGGCCAAGTTAGATCATTCACTTGATACTTTTGGCTGAAGATTGTTGTAAGTGCTGCAGCTTTGTCTTTTGCACTGATGTGCTGGGGTCCTCCATCACAGCGGCTGGGGACATTTGTGAAGTCTCCTCCTGCAATAAGTTGTTTAATTGTCCATGAACATTCATGACTGAATGTGGAAGGACTGCAGAGATTAGATCTGATCCGTTGATTGTGGAATTGTTTAGTTCTGTCTATTGCTTGTTACTTATGCTGTTTGGCATTCAAGTAGTCCTGAGCTGTAGCTTTACCAGGTCTCACCCAAATCCCGTTCAGTTGTAGCAAGACTTCTGTATTCTTGCACTCCAATCCCCTTGGAATAAAGGCCAACATGCCATTTGCCATCTGAATTGCTGGCTTAACTGAATGCTAACTTTTTGTGTTCCTTGCATGAGCATACCCAAGTATCTTTGAAAATCAACATTTACAAGTTTTGCACTTATTAAAAGATATTCTGCTTTTCTATTATTCTGACTAAAGTTAATAATATTGACTTCTCTACCTTATACTGTATCTTTCATCTTGTTGCCTTCTCACTTAAGACTGTCTGTATCTCTGCGGTCTTTCTATCTCCTCCCCACAGTTCTCATTTCCATCTAGCTTTGTATTATCAGAGAACTTGGATATGTTATTCTTTGTCTCTTTGTCAAAGTCCTTAGTTAAACTATAAATAGCTGAGGCCCCAGCACTGATGCTTGCAGCATTCCATTATTTATCACATTAGGGTCAGGGTAGTCTGTCAACTTGAAAATGCTCTATTTATGCACACTCTCTGATTCCTCTCTCTTAGCCAATCTTATATTCATATAAATGTATTACCTCCAACTCCATGAGTTACCTCCATCTTACTACTCACCTTGTATGTGGCATCTTATTGAATGCCTTTTGAAAATGCAGGTGTCTCTACCTTTGTCTTTCCTACTTGTTATATTGTTAAAAAAACCTCTAATAATTTTACCAAATAAGATTTCCTTTTAGTAAACTCAAGTTGACTTCTTCTAATCATGTTATGCTTTTAAAAGCGAATTCTTAAAATTTCCTTAATAATAGATTCCAACATTTTCCCAATGATTTGATTGGATTTGATTTATTATTGTCATGTGTATTAGCATACAGTGAAAAGTATTGTTTCTTGTGGGTTATACAAAGCATATTGTTCATAGAGAAGGAAACAAGAGAGTGTAGAATGTAGTGTTACAGTCATAGCTAGGGAGTAGAGAAAGATCAACTTACCACAGGGTAGGTCCATTCAAAACTCTAATGGCAGCAGAGAACAAGCTGTTTGGTATGTGTCCTCAGACTTTTGCATCCTTTTCCCGACGGAAGAAAATGGAAGAGAGAATGTCCAACTGATATTAGGCATACATCAGTCTGTAATTCACCATTTTCTCTCTCCTTATTTTGTTGAAAAACAATACAACATTTGCCAATTTCCAATCTAATGGGACAGTTCCCTAACCAATGGTATTTTGGAGAATTATAGTTGGCACAAGCACTATCTCTGCAACTATTGCTTTCAGAAAGCCCTGTTCAGGATGAAAGAAGCATTTGAGTTAAATGGAACAACTGCCTTTTCTCTCCATAACTGTCAAATTTGAGGGTTAGAGGAAGGGTTAGAGTTAGGTCTGCTGTTGTTGAATCTCTTTTCTTGAGCAGCAGACAGAAATTTTAAAGAAATAACTCAATTCCGTGGCTGTGTCTCCAGAATAACCCACTCAGTCACCTAAACTGGAAGTATCAAGACCATCAAAGCCATCCAAATCACCAAATTGCAAACTGTATATTCTTGTTTTTAATGGACTCTAATTTGCACCCACCCCACTCCATTACTCTGTGTAGTATCTTCAAAGATGGATGACCACCAAGAGATAAAAAAATTAAGTTTATTAGAGGAAAATAACAATTTACATAGAGTAATATAAAGGTTGCTGTACTCCATGATGCCAGACTCCTAACGTCAGGGAAAACTGATGTTTATGGAATTTGGAGCCCAGTTTGTTATATTATTCAGATCTGTTAAATACATGAAAACTAACCTCCTTCTTTTGTAAACCCCAAAAAACTTGTCCATTGTTTTTTTTATGATCACAGCACATCAACGATTAAATATACATTGAACTGGCAAATGCAATCTTTTCAAGCAAAAATCCTATTGCAGTAAAGTGAGGAAAGGGAAAAAGGAAGAGCCATTCTTTCGCTATCACCACCACTGCCTCTCCCAAGGTTGTTACCTTGCTGTAACAACACGCCTACTTACTCACTCTCCCTCTTGGTTATTGGATTGAGACTGCCTAAAGTTGTAGATAAACAGTAACAGTCATTGATAGATAACTTACTGGAATTTGTATTTCAATAGATTCCAATTTAAGCCAAAGTGATGTGGAATGCTCTGATCACTGCCCGTAACAATACCGTGAACTAGGTTCAAAAAGAGCATGTTTCTGATTATGCTGTACATGGGACTGAGTACAATGGTTACAGTGGAGTGGAATTAAGAGATATGAGTAAAAATAAAGTTTAGACTTGGAGGATTTTGCTTGATTAGTTATTTACTGATTTACATTGTAATTGTTTCATCACTGTAGAACATTGGTGATACATTTTTAACAAAACAATTTTTACTCCTTGAGTATTAAATAAATCAGCCAAGCAAACTCGGATACTGCATCATGAAGGCTTGCCAAAGATGAACGTTTATTGATTGTCGTTGCAGAGATCATCTTCACAGCAGTGCAGGGCAGCATTGAGCTTGCATACTGAGGCATATCATTTAACAGGAAAGAAGCAGCCAGCATTGTTATTGTCTGCTAACCAGGCAACACGCAATCACACATTCATAGAAAGGGAGCAAAAAAACACCTCATTCAGGAGGCTTGGGGCCATCTAGATTTTTGAGAGATTAACAGAGGCTGAAACTTTATATAGATTGTACCTTAACATAGTTCTGATACAAACTTCAATTTTGTTAGTTTTCATAGTAGCTCATCAATGAGAAAAGTTTAATAAAGACTGCCTAAACCCCCCCCCCCCAAAAAAAAGAAAGCCTTAGTGTCTTTTAGAGGAACTTAGTGAAGCAAAATAAGCATTATTTATAAATTTTGGTATATATTGTTAACTGCACTGCATGCTGTCACCTTCATATACAGACAGCTTGCAGTTTAGAGTGGATCCTCCAGCTGATACAGAATATCATTTTACAGCACATTTGAAATTAATCAGTAATTTTAGTTTAAAAATTATATTTCATGCCAGGTTTTTTTGGTGTTTTAGTTTCTAATCTATCAAGTTTGTATAACTTGATCCTCTGCCTCCCTGCCCCTTCTTGATCTTTCAACTGTCCACATTGCAGCATTTCTCTTATAACCTCTCGCTGCATGTTCCGCAAAGCGAAGAGGACATTTACCATGGAGTTTATCCCCATGGCAAGAATCTGTGCTTGGAGTTGCTTTAATGTTTGGAGGCTGTCATGCTGCAGCTCCCACACAGTTCTGATTGGCCAGGTGAGTCTTGCACTCTTACCTGCTGCCATTGGTGTATTGGAGAATTTTCTGTACGTTGATGATTAATCTGTTTTACTCACATTATCAACAGAGCTTTGGGCTCTGAGGTGAGGAAGCCTACCATTGTTTCACACCCTTATAATCATATTCCGTTTGGCCTCTGGGGTTCAAGCATTTTCACTATCAGATTTTACTGAATATGAAAAATAATCTTATAAAAAAATTCCAAATCATTTACCTGAATCTGGAATTACAAGCTGATACTAATTGCCCTCTCGATGACCTGAGCTAGTTGGTTCATAGATCATAGAATCCCTACGTTGCAGAAGGAGATCATTTGGCCCCTCGACTCTCTGGTACAGCACCTTACCAGGCTGATCTGATCAGGAAATACTGTGATGCATACCCCTATGATTGGGAGAAAGACATGGTTTTCCTTCTGTTTACCATTGATTCGATGTAGAGATGCCGGCGTTGGACTGGAGTAGTAAGAACTCAGTAAGAATCTAGCAACACCAATTTTAAATCCAACCGATTTACTTGATAGTAAATTTGCGAGCTTTCGACACTCTGGTCCAGAACACTGCATTTGCTTGACGAAGACACAGAGTGTCGAAAGCTCACAAATTTACTATCAAATAAATCGGTTGGATTTAAAATTGGTGGTTGCTAGATTCTTACTGAGTTCTTACTACCATTGACTCCCCCAGTGAATTCACCAGGTTTACCACTTTTGAAATATTTAGTGAGGGGTCTCTTGAAACTAATCAAGGAAACATTTTTGAAACAGGAGAAAGAGATCTCAACATTTCAGTGTATCTCTGTGTTAGGTGAATGGCCTACGATGGTCTGTGTTGTGGTTCTGGAGCACTTGTAAACCTTCCAAACAGCTATGTAGAAATGGGCAGATGGACATGCCAATGCCCAAAGCTTTCAGCCTGGAGATGTGTTAGTGCTCCTACCAATCAAAGTGAACTCCTGAAAGCCCTGTTCAGGGGCCCATACAGGATAGCAATGAGAATCAACGCCCCAGGCTGTAAAGAAAAGCAGCAGCTGTGTCATGTGGACATGTTAAAGCAGTATCTCAGCTGGGAAGGATACCTCAGCAGGTAGTAATTTGTGAGGTGGCAGAGGAACTGGGGGATAAAAGAGACTGTGAGTGCAAATTAAAGGGAGGCCTGGGCCTGGTCCACATTTAACCACCTGCTGTTCACTTAGCAAACAGTACATTTTAAAGAAATTAGACACATTTTTCACCCATTTAAATGTGGAACAAAGAAGTGACCTTCTAAGGCTACTCATTGCATTTAACAGCATCTTAGATACGAACGAGGGGCTGCACTACTCATCCCTCCTCACGAGAGATAGCAAATTTGGGGAACCTCACCTGGGGATTGGTTGGATCAATGGCAATACAGAGAGCACTGTTTATATGGACCACAATTCTTTAATCTTTGTAGAAAAGATAAAAATGAAACGCTATTTTATTGAAGTTTGTTCCTCCAATCCTATCACTTAAAAATTACCCATTTTATAGGAAAATATAATGATTGCAGACACTCTGTCCAGAGTTTTAAATTCAAATTGGAACAACAACGCATAACAGAACCAACAGAATGAGAGGGAAGATAAAAAGGAGTGAATGAGTTGGTTTAAAAAAATATATATTTTATTTGTGCTATTGTCCAGTTTTTTAATGAAATTAGAGTGAATCTCATTCCATTTTGTGTGGTGTGGAAGTGTTACAAGGACATGGCCTCATTAATAAAAAACGATGTAATTGTTTATGGTTGAGTTTTAAAAGACCAATGAACTATAATCTAGTGAAGATAATGAAAGATTGCCCCAACCTCAGTATACAATTTACATTCTACTCAAGAGAAATCAAAATGGAACAAACAACCAAATCATCTTGGGGAGGTTGAAAGATCCGATCACCTGTTGGCATTCACACTAGCCTAGAACTCTTCAAACATTTCTGAATTGGGATATCGAAATACAAATACGTGCTCTAAAAAAACAATTATGACAATCAAATTCCTCTGAAATATATAGCCAGCAGGGCTTTAAGTATTCTTTACCAAGCCAGGGAAAACAGTTTGGAGATCAGGAGACTTCATTGGAAGGTTGCAAAAAAACTTCCCTTGTTTTTCTCTCTTTCTTTCTTTCTCTCTTTCTTTCTTTCTCCATAATGTGTTGTGCCAGAATTTGCAAAACAGCCACTCTGAGAAGAGAAATCTACTGCAAACAGAAATTTGCTCCATATAACTACATCAAGATAGATAACTTAACAAAACACTGGCAATGCTAGAATCGATTATTGAAGAAGTCTTTCAAATGCCCATAGATAAGCAAAACATTATTATAACAAGTAAACATGGTTTTATTAAAATGGAGAAAATTTCCTTTCTCAGAGTGGCTATTTTGCAAATCCCGGGACAACATATTTTGGAGAGAGAGAGAGCAAGAGAGAGAGGGGAGGCAGAGAGAGTTTATTTGCAATCTTCCAATCCAGCCTCCTGATCTCTCTGGCTTGGTGTTAAGTCCTATTGGCTATATATTCCACAGAAATTTGATTATCATAATCATGGTTTTATTGGAAATCCTGTTTGACAAAGTTATTAGAGTTTTTTTCAGATGTAACTAATAGGGTGGAGAAAGGAGAAACAGTAGAGGTAGTTTACCTGGATTTCCAAAAGGCATTCAATAAAGTGCCACACAAAAGATTAATAGGCAAGATAAGGGCTCAGGCAGTTTGGAATAATATTTTAGCATGGATGGAGTGACCAGTGACCATAAATGAGACTTTTTCAAGTTGACAAGCAGTGAAGGATAGAGTGCGCATTGTGCCCCAGATATTTACAATATATAATGGTGACTTAAAGGAAGAGACTGAGAGCAATATGTCAAAGTTTGTTGATTATGACAAGTTAGGTGAAAGATAATCTACAGGAGAGCAGAGGGAGGCTGCAAAGAGATATAGATGTGTTAAGTGAGTGGGCAATAGATGGTAGATGTGGTATAATATAGGGAAGTGTGAAGTTAATAACTTTGGCCATAAGAATAGAAAAGCAATGTACTTTTTTTTAAGGCTGTGGAACTTCTAAGTGTTGATGTACGAAGAGATTTGAATGTCTTGTACAAGAAATGTAGAACATTAAGATGCAAGTACAGCAAGCAACTAAGAAGGCAAATGGACTATTGGCCTTTATTACAAGGGAATTGGAATACAAGAATACAAATGTTTTTCTACATTTGTACAGAGCTTTGGTGAGACCACATCTGGTTAATTGTGTGCAGTTTTAGCTTCCAAGTTTAAGAAAGGACATGCTTGCATTGAGGGCAATACAGCAAAGGTTCATTCGACTGACTCTTCAGGTGAAAGGGTTGCTTTATCATGACAGGCTAAGCAAATTGTGCTTATTTATTCTGGAGTTTAGAGCAAGAAGTAATCTCCCCAAAACCAACAAAATTCTGAAAGGATTTGAAGTTGAGAGATAGTTTCCACTTAAACATGAGGTGTGCAATTTCAGGATAAGATATCAATCTTTTAGGACTGAGATGAGAAGAAATTACTTAAAGGGTTGTGAATCTTTGGAACTCTCACCCAGAGGGTTGTGACTACATCATCTTGAATGTATTTAGGGCTGGGGTAGACAGACTTTTGGTCTCTCAGAGAATTAAGGGATATAGGGAGTGAACAAATGGAAAAGAGGGTTAAATGCATGACCATATTCAATGGTAGAGGTGACTTGATGGATTATATAATCTGTGTTCCTATATTATATATAGGAACCTGAGTTTTCAAGTCTGCAGAGAAGGCAATTGAATGTTGTAAATTTACATAAGATATTTAAGAGAATGGAAAAGGTAAACACAATGCAAGATTTTAAATTAAATTGCTGTCTCTAACAAATTATAAATAAATATAGAGCTAATATTAGGAATTCTTTTTCAAGTACAAACCATTTCACGAGAGGAAAAAAAACAGTAAATGTTGGAAAAGTGAAATACAAGCAAACCATATTGAGCATATATGAAATATTTGTGAAAAGACAGGTGATAATATTTCACGTTTTCTTTGGTCTGATGTTGGATATATGGGGCAGCATGGTGGTACAATGGTTACTGCTGCTACCTCACATGCCAGGGGCCCAGGTTCAATTCCTGGCTCAGGTCACTGTCTATATGGAGTTTGCACATTCTCCCCATGTTTGTGCGGGTTTCTTTTGGATGCTCTAGCTTCCTCCCACAAGCCTAAAGATGTACTGGTTAGGTGTATTAGCCATGCTAAATTCTCCCTCAGTATACCCAAACAGGTACCGGAGTGTGGCGACTAGGGGATTTTCACAGTAACTTCATTGCAATGTTAATGTAAGCCTACTTGTGACTAATAAATAAACTCAAATCCTAAATATTAAACTTGAACTTAAAACACTATACATACATAGATGTCATAACATAACATACTGCAATATGGTGAGCAGTGCAATTGTAGCTTGTAAAGAACACACTCTTTCTGGCCTGACTCATTGGAAGCTCTAGAAGTCATTTGGAGCCTAGAGAACAGATCTTACATGTCCAAATTTCGAGACTGTTATACTGAAGCCTTGGAGGAAATAAGCAATGAGAAAGAGTAGCCCTCTACTTCTTTACCGTTGCTGCCAGTGCCCAGGAGATGGTCAGCAAGCTACCAACTGTCCATTTTTTGGATTGGGCAGTTTGTTGTTGAGGGAACTGTTAGAAAGTTTCTAACTCAAAACCATTCACTAAAATTTATAAGTTGGACAAATTGAATTTATATTGTCTGTAAATGTGGAAAAGTGTTCCAAGATGCTTCAAAAATGTTTCAATGGACAAAAATTGATGCCAGGTGAAAGAATGGTCACTGAAATCTTAATCAAAGAGGATTTTAAAGAGTGTCTTTAATGAAAAGTGCTAGCTGAAGAAGAGGCAAATTTTGGAAGGGAATTCCAAAGTGTAGTGCTCTAAACAGATGGAGAGACAAAGGGAGATACCAACATGGCCAGAATTGGAAAAACAGGTTTCAAAAGCCCTCTCCTCACTTATGCCATTATCTCATGGGGTAGAGATTTTGGATGGGATTTTATGGCCTTGCTTGTTCTGAAACCATATTATCCTGCCTAAGGCCAACAGACATTTCTATGGTCCGCCTCTCACCCACTCTGATTCCCTTGGTGAGCAGGACAGCAAAATTCTGTCCATTAATTTTTGAGAAGGAGACTGGAGATTGAAATAAATGATTCCCAGAATTCAAGCCATAATCTTTCAGGTGTTGCCTTTTGTCTGAATTGGGATTTGTTAAAAAACAGTGGGGGCAATCTTACCAAAAAAATCCCAAGTGCTGAATAAGCGAGAAATTGGAAGAATTCCAGAGCCATTCTTGTTGCAAAAGGAAAAAATCAAATCTTACGACACTTAGCAAAAAAATGAGGCAAAGCATGATTCTCACCAGTATCAGGAGTCGACAGACTCAGTTCACACCAGGAACAGACTGCTGACTGTGAGGGGGCACTATTGCACATGCGCCTTGATCTCCAAGTGTCAAGAATACATAGTGCACTGGGACATTGTCACTCCCCACCTCATCCCCATGGACATCACATCCACACATCTCCAAAAAGCTCCCTGATCCCAAACAGTCCCACTGCCATTCTGCACTCGGGCTAGTAACAGAAGGAGGGAGACCAATATCAGGTTGGGGTTGGTGACCTGCCAGGAGGGTTGGGATTATGTGGGGGGGGGGTTGTTGGGGCTGCTGGTGGTAGGAGTGGGATCAGGGATTAGGGTTGCCAGTGGGTGGGGAAATGGAGGCGAGCAGGGGGGAGGGGTGCCTGGAAGGGGCAGATGATTGAGGCAGGCTGGACGTGGTCAGGAGAAGAGCGATTGGGGTTGTGGGAGAGTCAGAGGGTCGGTGGTGCGGAGTTTGTGGGGTTGGCCAGTGATGGAGCTAGCTGGAGATTGGGAGGACAGCAATCTAGGCTATTGTGCATGTACCAATCTCGGTGCTGGCAGACTGGCACATACACGGTGATAAAGGAGCCTGATGAAGGAGCAGTGCTCTGAAAGCTCATGCTACCAAATAAACCTGTTGGACATTAATCTGGTGTTGTGAGACTACTTACTAAACAATGCTAGCATATGTCTGCTGGCCGATTTTGTTTTCATGCCTTAGTCCTCCCTAAGCACAATAGAAACACAGCTGGTGCTGAATCAACCCCCACATATACAGAAAACTTTGTCTAGTATGAATCTAACTATACATTTTACCCTTCCTTCCATAGAGATATTAAATTAAAGCCACTTAAAATAATGCTATTTCTAATGCTTACCAATACAAATGTAAATCTCTGAAACTACCTATCATTTGAATAAAGAAATATCATACAGCACATTCAACCCACATTGAATGTGAATGCATTGTGATATAGGAGAAGAGGGGGAGAATTTACTTTGAGCTTACGCACAGTAACATGGAGTCAAGCTTCATGTTTAACATTTTCTTTTGTTTTCATCGTTCTTTAACTTCAATGCTGAAGGATACAATTCTGCAGATTTCTTCCTCAGAATGCAATGTCCCATCATGGAAAAGCAGTTAATTTGTGTCTTCTGAAACATTTGAAGTTAGCTTGTTGAAGGCATCAGAAATTCTTGCCTTGCCTGGGAGAAAGATTCATGTCCTTTCAATAGGAGTACAATGGTCTCCTCCCACACAGGACCCATTGACTTGTCTGGCTCAATGTTTCAACTGTATAGACTCATAGATCCTGGGCGTAACCAGTCTTGGGCCACGATTGAGACAAACCCTTCAAAATTGCGCAATCCTGACAAATGAATGCTAAAACATAACTATCAGTTTGATAGCCTGTGTTGTGAAGCCAGAACTAAATAGTCTGTCTGGTTCATAAATACACAAACAGTGAAGCTTGCTAAACTATACTAATTTCTGGTAATCTTGATGTTAAAAATGCTTTAAATATGAACTAAAATTGATTATCACAGAATTCAACAAAAATAGTGGCCTTATCATTTACAGCAATCAATGTCTTTGTAGTAATAAAACAGCTGCTCCATACATAACGGCAAGTCATTGCAAAGATCCTTCTTTCTAGCTTAGTTCAAAAACTTTACCTTGCCTGAGCTGTAAATGGCAGACAATTGAAATTTGATCAGTCAAAACATGCAGAGGAGTAAAAACAATGTTATCAGCTCCTGATTCACCTCATGTGGGTCACCTGTATCTCAGTTTACATCCTGTGGACTAGCAGCACTAATGTTCTCAATAAATAGGTTATCTCTCTGCAGAAAATTACTTCTGATAAAGCACATACAAAAGTGCCATTACTCTTCATTTAGCACCTGCCCCAAATTTGAATCTGACTTATATAATAGTCTCATTTCTCAGAGGAAAGATGAAGTCGGAGGAGTGCAGCGGTTAAGGAAATGTAGGAGGTTACAGGGCTGTCTGGCAGTCCATCTTGTTAGCCTGATTTGCAGTACTTTCTGATATGTAAGTGTAAGAGCCTCATTGCAGAGTCAATTCATCAAGTAGAATTGTATGTAATATAGGGCGGCATGGTAGCACAGTGGTTAGCAAGGCTATTTCACAGATCCAGGGATTCAGATTGAATTCCTGTCTTGACTGTGTGAAGCTTGCACATTGTCTGCATGGGTTTCCTCCAGATGCTCTGGTTTCCTCCCACAGTCCAACAATGTGCAGGTTAAGTGGATTGGCCATGCAAAATTGCCCCTTGGTGTCTAGGTTAGATGTTACTGGTGGTAAATGTGTGGAGTTATAGGGCGGGGGTAGAGGGCCTCAGTAAAATATTCGGTCAGAAAGTTGTACAGACTCGATGGGTCAAATGATCTCTTCTGCACTGTGGGGATTCTATGGCAAAATAGAAAAGGATTATCTAATCTAATCCTTTCAGTTTCCTGCTGTGGGATAGTCACATCACAAAGTCGTCTTGCATCCTTATTCCAGATAACAACCTGTCACATTGATTAAGGAAAGTTTGACAATAGTAACTACCACACCTGCAAAAACGTAATGCCTCAGTCTTATCTGCTATTAATTGGCTTATGTGTGCTTCAGTGAAAATTCCTGAATGCAATTCATTGGCCTCATTTTAATGAGGGATCCCAGTTCCAATGTGCACATTTCTTAATGTCAGTTCAACGTTCACCGTTGCCAAATAAATTTTTTAACTCTCAGCCTTCATTTAGCTGCCCATCACTTTTACAGCCTTTCCAGACAGGAAGCAGCACAAATTCATGTCATTTAGTCCAAAGGTGTGTGGGTTAGGTTCATTGGCCATGCTAAAAATTGCCCAAGATGGAGTCCTGAGATGCGTAGTTTAGAGGGATTAGTGGGTAAATATATAGAGTAGGGCCTGAGTGTGATTATGGTTGGTGCAGACTTGGGCCGAATGGCCTCTTTCTGTACTATAGTGTTTCTATGTTTCCATGATTCTATAATCACCTGGTGAGCAGATAAATGTGTGAGATCATCCACTGAGCGGTGATTCCTCAGATAGGTTGGCTGAGATCATCGCTGGAGATATCTGTGATCACTCTCAGGGACATAGAAGAACATTCCCGTTCATCGTGTTCTTACTATTCACTTCCCTGTCCTTGATAATTTAATTTTCTAATTCCTCTGTGCTATCCTGATTTCTTTTGATTTCTTTCCTAACCTCAGACTTCCTTTTGTTATTCTTTCCTTTATTGTCCATATACTAAGTCTATGCCTTTTCTGTCATTACCTTTGCCACTATTTCTTTGTTCCTCGCGGTCCTCCATAGACTCTGGTTTCCTCCCATATTCTGAAAAACGTGCTGGTAAGATTCATTGACTCAAACAAGTGCCGGATTGTGGCAACTAGGGGAATTTCACGCTAACTTCATTGCAGTGTTAATGTAAGTCTTACTTGTGACTATAAATAAACTTTAAACTTTAAATATTGAATGTTTTTATTTGTTCATTGTATTTTTATTGGCTTATTTGTCCTTGATTTTGAACTATACTTATTTATCTTGAACATGACTGATTAGCTTTTAAAGTATTTCCTAATGCTACTCTACTTCCTTGTTACTCAATATTTATTTCACTTTATCATTCTTTGTTCCAATCTTATTCTCTATATGTATGACTTTGGTCTCTATTTTACAAACATCCTTTGTCAACATTATCACACCTGGACATTTTGGTGTATTACTGTCAAGAGGAAAGATTCTGAGAGATGGTGGTTTAATGGTAACGTCATTGGACGAGTAATGCAGTAGCCCAGGCTAATTCTCTGGCTACATGGATTCAAACACCACCACAGCAGCTGGTGGGTTTTAGATTCAATTAATAATTAATAAAACATAAAGAAAATTAGTCTCAATAATAATGACCATGAAGACATCTTGTTCATTAATGTTCTTTAGGGAAGGAAATCTGATATCCTTACCTGGTCTGGCCTACACACAACTCCAGAACCACAGAAATGATCTTAACCTCTTTCTGCATTGCCCTAGCAAACCACTCAATTCAAGGTGAGAGATGGACAACAAATGCTGTTCTTGTTAATGACGTTCACATTCCATGAAAGAATCAAACAAAATTACAGCAACATACTGCACATGCTGGAATCTGAAATAAGAACAGAAAATGCTGGAAAATTCAGCCAGCCTGACAGCATCTGTGGAGAGGAAATAGAACTCAGCTCCGATGAATAATCATCCTATCTCAAAATGTTGGCTCTCTTCTCTGTCCACAGTTGCTGTCAGACCTGCTGAGATCTTCCAGCATTTTCTGATTTTATTTAAAAATGAAATTAAGTTTGGCTGTGTACAATATCACATGGACTGAAATGTCATAATCAGTCTTTTCTCTTTACAGATATGACTAATCTTGGTATGTATTTCCAGAGTTTTCTATTTTTATTTCAGTATTGTATTCTTTAGCTAAACAGCAGAAATATGTTCTCAACACAACCATGCAGACCTATAGCCAATCAATCAGATCAATGCTTTGTAGCCTTGCCACATCCAGTCATCAATGGTGGTGAATAATTCATTAACTAATAGGAGGCCGCATTTCATGAGAATCTCCTCTTTAATGATGGGGTGTCCTGCATTTGATTGGAAAATACAAGGCTGAAGGATTGTTAATCATCTTTAGTCAGAAGTGCTGAGTGGATGATCCATCTCATTCTTGAAACTTCTATCATTACATGTGATCAGGCTTCCAATGTGGAGTGCTATAAACGTAGACAAGGGTCATGGGTGGAAGAGGGAGCTCACAATGTTAAAATGGTGGCACGGGCTCATTGGGCCAAAGGGTCTGTTTCCCATGCTGTGTTGTTCTTTGTTCTTTTGTGTATGCCAGTCTTCAGCTAATTAGATTCACTCCATACCAAGATATCAAGAAATGGCTGAGCGTACTGGACACAGTAAAAATTTGGACCCCAGTAATATTTCGGCATTAGTGCTGAAAACTTGTTTTCCAATTCTAGCTTTACCCCCAGCCGAGCTATTCCAGTATAGACAGAACATAGAACATAGAACATTACAGCGCAGTACAGGCTCTTTGTCCTTCGATGTTGTCCCAACCAATGGAACCCATTTTATGACCTCTAACCTAAACTATTCCAATGTTATCCATATGCCTATCCACTGACCATGTGAACGCCCTTAAACTCGATGAGTCCACAACTGCTGCAGGCATTCCATGCCCTTACTACCCTCTGAGTAAAGAACACACCTGTAGCATCCGTCCTATAACTACCACCCCTTAATTTAAAGCTATGCCCCCTCATGTTATCCATCTCCATCCGAGGAAAAAGGCTCTCACTATCCACCCTATCTAACCCTCTGACCATCTTATATGTCTCAATCAAGTCAACTCTTAGTCTTCTTCTATCTAATGAAAATAACTTCAAGTCCCTTAGTCTTTCCTCATTCGACCTACCCATCATACCAGGCAACATCCTGCTAAACCTCCTCTGCACCCTTTCCAATGCCTCCACATCTTTCTTATAATGTGGCAACCAAAACTGTACACAATACTCCAAGTGCAGCTGCACCAGTGTTTTGTACAGTTGCAACATGACATCTCGGCTCCTAAATTCAATCTCTCTACCAATAAATGCTAACACATTATACGCCTTCTTAACAACCTTATCATCTTGAGTACCAACTTTCAGGGTACAACTCTGGCATCCCTGAGCTAAATGGAAAATTATGCAGGTTTGTCCTGTCTACAGAATGGAAGACAGAATGGAGGACAAAGTTAAAGCAAATAATTATCATCCCATTGTCTACTCTCAATCATCCAAGTGATGGAAGGTGTTGGCAATAGTGCTGTCAAGTGGCACTTGCTCACTGATGCTCAATTTGATTCCATTCCAAGTTCAACTCCAGACTTCATTACAGTCTTGGTTCAAACATGGACAGAGTTGAGAGTGATTGCCCTTGACATCAAGGCAGCAATTGACTGAATGTTGCTTCAAGGATCCTTCCTCAAATTCAAGTAAATAGTAATTAGGCGAAAAGGTTTCCGCTGGTTGGAGTCATGCCTAACATAAAGAGAAATAAATGTGGTTGTAAGAGGCCAATTGCATCAGCACCTCACTGCTTTCAGGACTGGACCCCAGGCTCAACCATCTTCAGATGTTTCAGCAATGGCCTTCCCTGCATCACAATGTTTGACATGGGGATGTTTGCTGATGATGGCAGTATTTAGTACCATTCACAATTCCTCAGATACTGAAGCACTTCATGTCCCCATGCAGCGCGCCTCAGGTTTGAGCTGAGAAGTGGCAAAAAAGCCAACATGCCACAGAAATGCCAGGCAACGGCCATCTCTAACATAAGTGACTTATCCACTTAACAGCCAACAGGATTACCATTACTGAATAGCCACCATCAACATCTGGAGGGTTACTATGGACCAGAAACTGAACGGGAACAATCACATTAATATTCACACACACACACACACACACACACAAATAGGTATTCCCCACTTGCCAGGATGAGTGTAGCTCCAACAATAATTCAGAAGCTTGACCCCATCTGGGACAAAACAGTCTAGTTGATTTCTTCCACCGTTTCATAACATGGCTGCAGTGTGCACCATCTATATGATATACCGTACCCACATGCCAAGGATTTTTCAAAAAACACCAAGCCATCTCGTATCCTGACTTGGAAATCTGCTGCCATTCCTTCATTATCACTGGGTCAAAATCCTAGAACTCCCTTCCTAACATCACTGTGGGTGTACCTTTACCACATGCACTGCAGCAATCCAGGAAGGCTGCTCACTGCCACCTTCTCAAGGGTAATCAGAAATGGATAATAAATGCTGGTCTTGTTAATGACGCCCACATCCCATGAATGAATAAAAAAAATGTAGTATGGCATTGCTACTGTTTACTTATCCATTCGCTGCATTAAAAAAATCTTTTTGGCAGTCAAAGCCTAAGCCACAGTCTGGTGAAGTGTTTATATTACCACCTTCTGAAGTCAAAGAAGATCACGTGAGAGTAAGTCATGTAACCAGTAATCCAAAATGCAGTAACAAGGGTTTTTTTGTTCAGTTGCTAAACAAGCTACAAATTACCTTGATATTGGGCATTTAAAAGCATACTACAAACCATGGGGAGTAAGCGCTTAGCCAGGGCAAGCACCTGAAATGCTAAAACTAAGGAAAATAATTGACATAAAAATCCCCAAATATTTATATTTTTTACATGATACTAAATAATGAAAAAATTGAGAACAGAAAGAGCGAACTGTATAGTGTGTGGAGCCAATGGTAGACCAGACGTGAAGATTTCTTTCCCCGAAAGACATTGTGCTTTTATGACAGCCTGGTTTCCGTCCTTACCATAACATCTCACAAGTACCAAATTATGGCATTCAGATTTGTAATTCAGGATATACAGCACAAAAACAGGCCTTTACAGCCAACTAACAATGCCAATGTTAATGCTCCATTTGAACTTCCAACCATCTTTCCTCATCTAAATCTGCCATTTTCACCATCTATTCCCTTCTCCCTCATATGTTTGTGTAACTCCTCCTTAAATGTATTCCAGGTACTCACTGGAATGATCAATAGGATTTAACTGTTCAAGTACACACATTTCAAAGCTAGATTGCATGTGCAAAAAGCCTGACTCTATTTGATAGTTGCAATTACGGCCTCTAATCTTGTGACCCCAAATGATTGTCCATGACACATAATTTGAAAACCTCTGCCTTAACAGAAACTCCAAAATCCCTTCCTCAATACAAAAGGAGGAATAGATGGGAATTTGTTCAAACGCTATTTTCACCCACTCCGATTTACATCCTGATATATTTTTATGGGAATCTTATACAACTGCTTTGAGAATGTTGAATTTTTACACTTGAGATGTCTAGATAGTTTCAGTTATCATTTACAATGGATGGATGTTTAAAGTAAACAGATAAAATGCGACATTTTTATTTTCAGTAAACTAATCAGACAATTATCTCTTAATTGAACTGCAGATCTGGGACAGTTATTCCGTAGTGCAGCAAGGTGCTGTCTCCCTCCAATTGCCCTCAGCTGAACTAACCTTCCTCTCACTCTCCCTTCCAATTTGAAATGTAGCTTTGACGTTCCCCCTTCCAGGTCAACCCAACATTCTATGGGCCCTTCCATTCAACTAGTTCACCTATTTTTCTCCCTTATGGCTAACAGTAATTTCTAATTTTCCCCTTTCTGTATAACCTGATATTTTTCTTCCATGCCTTCAATCAACCTGTCAACGCTCTCATTATACGTGTCTGAAATACTATCACACTAGCTTACATGAGCATTTTCTTTTTAACTATCAAGGATTGTGGAGTAAATGTGCACATGTAACTAAAGTTGAGTTGCAGGTCTGTCATGATTTAATTGAATGGTGTCACAGGCTCAAGGAGGGGATTTAATGGCCTACCTCAGTTCCCAGGCTCCTAAATTCCTATTTGTGTTCAGTTCAAGTCCTGCCTTCCTGAAGTTATTTCTTCCGTTTGTCATAAATCTATCTCTCGGGACCTGAAAGATGATTCATTTTTTCGCCACAATTCACATTGCAACCTTGAATCAAATCGGCTCTCTTAGGATGTGATAAATGGTCAGAGGAAAATTTAAACCCTTGGAAAAAAATGTTTAGGTTTTGACAGGACGTTTTCCAGGAAATGTTTTGCTTGGACAAGTGTAGAACTTGGATCAGAAACATACTTGGATTGAGAAATCTGCAAACTGTTCTAAGTCCCGAAGCCCAGCTAATCATGTTTTCAAGCTTTTTACCAGCTCAGGTGGATATTGAAGAACTTGCATCTGTTTAAAGGGAAGCTGGACATTACCTAATGGCAGTATTCCTATCTTGCTTTCATTACCAAGTATAGATTTATCTCACTGTTGTTAGTGGCATCTTGTTGTTTCCAAAATTTTGCTATATTTGCTCATAATAACTGCCACTGCATTTTAAAAGTAATCCATTGAATGTGAAGCACTTTTAGATGCTCTGAGAGACGTGATTAGATATCACATGAAAGATATGACTTTTTGAAATTTTTGATAGGAACGTAGAATACCAGGAATAAGTTAGTGCTCACTTAAGTGGAAGCACAGATGTTATTTTGTTAATTTAAAAATACAAGTTATTGCATGTAATTTGATCTCTCAATTCTTAATGACAATACAGTAACCATACTGCAAAAATCATATGTACGAATATGAGGTTCACTCTCAGCTGCCACATTTCAGATTTAGCTGGACAAACCTTGTCAAAGCCTCATCTGATATCCTGTGTGACCATGACAAGGCAATCAATCCTCCTCGTCCTTCTTGACCTGTCTGCAACTTTTTAGTTGGTTGACCATACCATTCTTCGACAAAGCCTCCCCACTGGTCCCCAGATGGGAGGGTCTGAGTGGTTCAGTTTCACCTGTCTAATCATTGCCAGAAAATCATTTGTGTTGGCTTCTCTTCCCACTTCTGCAATATTAGCTCTTGTATCCTCCAAGGATCTGTCCTTTCTCTCTCCTGTTTCTCACTACACACTGCCCCTAATGTCATTATCTGAAGATATAGTGTAAGTTTGCACATGTATACTGATGACTTCCAGATGTACCACACCACTGCCACTCTTGGCTTCTCCACTATTGTTAATTATCAAATTGCTTGTCTGATGGCCAGCAAATATGAATGAGCAAAAATTTCCTCCAATTAAATATTAGAAACACTAAAGCTATTGGCTGGAACTTTCCACCCAGCAGGATCTTCTAGTCCCACTGACTATGCATGCCTGCCATGGGTTTTCCAGAGGTGAGGGATGCATTCAATGAGAAACTCAGTTGACAACGGCAAGAGCAAATGATCCCGCTGCAGGCCAATGGCATATCGCACAACAGTCTCTCACAGTTGACTCTTCATAAACTTGAAGTTTTCCAAAGATTTATTGCTTCTTCCCTTGCTCTGATCAAGTCCTGTTCATCGATCACCAGTTGTGCTCACTGACCCACATTGGCTAGTTCGCTTTCAAGAAATAACTCAGTTTCCACGATCTCTTCCTGTCTATCTCTGTAATCACCTCCAGTTCTACAACCCTTGAAGATGACTGCACTCATCTAATTTTGACTTATTGAGCATCCCCAATTTTAATTGTTTCACTATTGATGACCATGTGTTCAGCTGACTGGATGCTAAGGTCTGAAATTTCCTCCCTAAACATCTCTGACTCTCTACTTTTCTTCTTCCTTTCAGATGTGCTTTTAAATCTACCTTTTTAACCAAGTATTTGGCTATCTGCACCAGTACTGACATAAGTGGCTTGATGTCAAACTTTATTTTATAATGTACCTGTAAAGCACTTTGGGCCTTTTTATGATATTAACAGTGCTATATAAATGCAAGTTGCTGATATTGGACAACAATGATTACCTGAACTCACATATATGGGAAGCTAACTGCTTTTAATTTTAATTTTAATTTTTCTTTATAATGTTGATAGCATTTCTACAGTGTATTTGCACAAACATTTTTTCATGGGATAAATCCCACTGAGGTCTCCGGTTTTAATTGTGCTGGAACATGTTACATGACCAGCATGTACATTCAAAGCTCATGATCAGCTCACCTTGGCAGAGACTCCTAACCCATGTAGAGTGCATGATCAGAAATCAGAACCAATTAGTGTTGACCATCTCTGCAAACGTGTTTAATTAGCCAACGAATGCGAATGGATGTTCTCTCAAATAACATATAATAATGACAGTAAGGGAGAGAACAATTAGGGGACTGGATAGCATCATGTAAGACAGAGAAGGAATTCTTAAATTTATATGCTTGTACCAGACCATGAGGTGTCGGTGAATTTTTGAACCGAACTTATATTAATAATAGCTATTTTGGCAATGATTGGAAGACCAGTGGCCATTATTGAAATATATTGAACAACATCTTCAAGAAATGAGAAGAAAAGTTGAAAAATAAAATGATCAAAATTGTCTGTTTCCTTCAGTATAAATGGTAAAGTTGGTCACACAAATGTTGTCAGATTTTCTTTGTGACTGAATTTAGGAACAGAATTTTCTGATATTTTTGGCTCAGTGTCATTTCGGATGGGAAAAGCATGATGTAGGCACTGGTGGTATTGGCTGGAATTCCCAATGTATTTTTAGCCACTTAGGAAAAGGATTGCACAGGTTTTATGTCACTTCAGTGGTGGGCAGACACTGATTTGCCCACTCGCCATCAGCTGAGTGCTTCAATCAATGGGGAACTTCATTTAAATGCATCTGTTCTTTTGGAGGACAAGCTGGTTCACAAGAGGCTGGAGCGATCCTAGACGAAGGGATGAAATCCTTTCACTTTTTGAGGAGAGAACCCTGCAGCTGGCCGGGGAAGAAGAAGATCGCTTTTACACTGAGGATGATATGGGGGCCAAAAAAAAACCAAGTGAGAATCCACAATGCCATCATCCATCACACTAACCCTAACATAAGCCATGTCTCTTCTATCCTTATACCCCTATCAAGCATCAATAATATCGCACTTATCTTTCAGACCCATCAGGAGAGCAACCTAGTGCTTCACCAGCCAGAGCCCACCCCAGGCAGCAGCTCAGATGAATTATCTGACACAGAGATAGAAGAGGCTTCACAACTCTCACCTACTCTCTCTATCAGTGAAGACACAGATCTCAGTGGGAATTAGTAATAGAGAGACCCCACTCCTGGTGAGCACTTCACTCTGTCTGATCCAATCAGGTGGAAGCAGTGACATCCCAGTGAGCTGGAACTCAGAGGAATTGCAGGAGATTCAGGAAAGCCCCAGAGGAGCTTTTAGAGCCAGTCGTGCCGCAGTTGCTGGAGTTCCAAAGACAAAGTCGGGAATTTCAGGAAGAGATATCAGCTACATTCTTCGGATTGAAAGGCTGAATGAGGGAGTGCCAATGCCTTCTGTTTAGGCAGATTGTGCCAGGTTTCAGGGGGGCGTTGGCCTATCTTGGAGATAGGAGAATGCCGAAGATTGGTGAATTGTGGGCTGACCTTTGAGGAGGCCTGCTAGTGAAATTCTAATGTGTGCAAATGGCATTCCTGACTTTGTATGGTGGAAACCCCATCACGTCACTGGCCAGTGGAATGGGGGGAGGGAGGGAAGCAGGGGGGAGGTTAGTTGGTAATTGCTGTGAGAAATCTCACCGGCGCAAATCCCATTTTTTGGCCCTTGTACGAATTCACCATTTAAACCCACAGCAGTTGGGACAAAAAAAAATCCCAGGTTTCCTGGCTTTGTAAATAGGCGAAATGTTATAAATGCCAGAAATCCTAAAACGTATCAGGAACCGTGAACAAATCTTTTAACAACATAAAACTAGGAGTGCAGTAAGTGGATTGCAAAATACTTTTTCCAAGTTTAATGACTAGAGTTTTTGTGGATTATCATTCTCATGTGAGCAGGCCAGTGTATGCTAAATTGCAGACTTCGGTTGCACTGTAAAATCTGCCCTATTGTGCAGAGCTTAACTGTGTTGAAATCTGCATTTAAACTAATTGGCAGTGATGCAGAAGCAGATGTTTGGTGGTGACTGATGACTGAAGTTGGCTGAGTGTCTGGGGATGAATGTTTTAACAGTTAGGGGCCCTGTATCTCACAAGAAGTACAGCTGGAACTTCAAAGCACAGCAATCGGAAACAACATGGACAGTGTACCACTATCAAATATCTACTGATTATATTACTTCTTGAGCTGCTGATTACCACTTTCAATAACAGCTAACGTTATTATTTCTTTGATGGCAAGGATTGATTTGACTATTACCAGTTGCTGTGACAGAAACTACCAGAAGATAATAGAATGTAATTTAGTGAAGGTGATGGCCTAGTGATATTATCAGTAGAATATTAATGCAGAAAATCAACTAATGTTTTGGGGACCCGGGCTCAAATCCCACCATGGCAGATGGTGGAATTTGCATTCAATAAAAGATATCTGAAATTAAGTACCTATTGATGACCATTGTCAATTATCAGAAAAATCTGAGAGCAGGACAGATTTAGAGAGGGAAATCTGGAGTTTAGGGTCAACATAGCTGAATGACTGCCTTGAAAGGCAGAGTAATCAAAATTAAAGCAGTGTAACTAGCCAGAATTGGAGAAGCATTGGTATTTTGGTGGATTATAGGCCCTGAGGAGATGACAGAGAAAGTAGGATCAAGATCATGAGAAATTTGAAAACAAAGATTGGAGCAGGCAATGGCTTAGTGGTTTATCGCTGAACTAGTTAACCCAGAAACTCAGCTAATGTCCTGGGTATATGTGTTCGAATCCTACCATGGCATATGTGGAATTTGAAGTCAATAAAAAAAATCTGGAATTAAGAATCTACTGATGACAATGAAACTATTGCCAATTATCAGAAAACAGAGATGAAGAAGAATTTCTTCAGCCCGAGGATGGTGAATCTGTGGAACTCATTGCTAAGAGGACTCTGGAGGCCAGATCATTGTGTGCATTTAAGACAGTGATTGGTAAGTTCTTGATCAATAAGAGGATCAAGAGTTGTAGGGAGGAGGCAGCAGAATGGGGATGAGAATCATATCAGCCATGATTGAATGTTGAAGCAGATTTGATGGGCTGAATGGCCCAATTCTGCTCCTATATCTTATGGTCTTACAGTGAAAACCCATCTGGTTCACTAATATCCTTTAAGGAAAACAATCTGCCATTCTTGCCTGGTCTGGTCTACATGTGACTCCAGAGTCATAGCAATTTGGTAGAATCTTAACTGCCCTCAGGCAACTAGGGTTGGGCAATAAATGCTGGCCAGCCAGCGACACCCATGTCCCACGAATGAATAAGAAAAATGAGTGGCAGCCGAACTGTCAAGACAAACCAAATTGTGAACATTAGGTACTAAGGGTGTGGTTTACTCTAGATTGCCCTCTGAAATGGCCTATCAAGTTACTCATTGCTATCAATTGCTCTCAAGGGCAACTACAGATGGGCAATAAATGCTGGCTAGCTAGTGATGCCCATGTCCCACGAAGTAATTTTTAAAAAAATCAAACGGTTTGTTTGGAACAGTTTGAAAATAAAAGCCTTTCTAATTTAGGAGGAGGGTGCTAATTGAAGAAAGCGAACAGGCTATGGAACTCATTGTCATATTGGTTTGGATTGGGAGCTCTAGTTTGCCATTAACAAACTGAAAATAACAGCTCAGGGAAAGGCTCAAGGAGTTGGACACGTTCAGTTTTGGGAGTGCGGATGAAAGGATGTTGCTGTGAAATTCAGCTCCATAGCATTTGGTTTTCCTATATCATGCTCCAGAATTATGCCCACGACGCCTGTGCATGTATCTGGGGTTAGCTGTGCCAGATGCATTTTGGTGAGGGCATTAATATGCTCACAGGAGATGCCCACCAGAGCTATGCAGAGTGGCCAGGCTAGCTAACAGTAATTCGATGTCAGCATTGCCATTTTGGAGAACTCTGCTCTTGTTAACTCCATCTTTTAAGCATTGTGAAGGAATCTACATGTTCAAATTGAATTTATATGTCTCTGAGGTAAACCCTGACTGGAGTTTTATCACCCCGGGAATCGGAGTGGGTGAGGGGAAGACCATGCAAAGGTCCCTTGATCTCAGACAGAATTTTACTGTTTTGGGGACAGTGAGGCCGTAAAATCTCACACCCTATTTGCCTCACTATAGGAAGGATGTGGAAGCTATTGAGAGGGTGCAGAGGGGATTAACAAGGATGTTGCCTGGATTGGGGAGCATGCCTTATGAAGATAGGTTGAGGGAGCTAGGTCTCTTCTCCCTGGAGAGACAAAGGTTGAGAGGCGACCTGATAGAGGTTTATAAAGTATTGAGAGGAATAGATAGGGTGGATTCTCGGAAGTATTTCCCAGGGCTGAAATGTTCGCTACGAGAGGACACAGGTTTAAGGTGCTGGGGGGCAAGTACAGAGGAGATGTTAGAGGTAAGTTTTTCACTCAGAGAGTGGTGAGTGAATGGAATCGGTTGCCTTCAGTGGTGGTAGAGGCGAACTCACTGGGGCCTTTTAAGACACTTCTGGATGAGTACATGGGATTTAATGGGATTGGGAGTTACAGATAGTTCTATGGCCTGGTAGGTATAGATTTGATTGACACAACTTGTGGGCCGAAGGGCCTGTTTGTGCTGTAGTGTTCTATGTTCTATGTTCTATCTCATGACAGAAATTGAACTCAAAATTATGGGGGTGATTCTCCCAGCTGGGGGGCATAAGTAAAGGTTGTGCAGTGGGCTTCCTGCTTTGTGTCATGGCCTGTGAGCCGCTGGCCACCGGATTTCCGGCATCATCAGCTCCACACCAGAAATAGGCGTGGAGCTAATTTGAATATTTTAAATCTAATTTAAATCCCTTGACTGAAGTCTCCCAATCTGCTAGCTTCTCTTTTGGTAGCTGCTTATGCTGGCCTCTCAGTCCTGATGCCATCTTACTCTCTCAGGGTCTTAATTCTTCTATAACTTCTATTCTTTCTTTGCTCTGTTCTCCCCTTGCTCATTATTGTGCTTCCTCGCTCCTTCTGCACACATTTTGCTACTCTCTGTGATCCATACTTTCTGGACTCTCCCTCACAGGATTTGCTTCTGCCATGGACACTCCCTCTCTTCAGGATCCCAGCTCCAATACTCTCCCCAGAATAACAGGCTTCATTCTCTCCAGAGTCCTCACTCTCACTGGGCTCACTCTCACTCCTGAGAGATTTTGAGTACCCTTCGCCTTTGGCTGCCATTCTGTCCCGGCAACTACACACATCCGATTCCTGTTGTCCTTGGAGTTCCCTCATTCTCAAGGCTGTACTCTCTCCGGTACCCTTCACTCTCCTGGCTGATGTTCTCTCCCCATGGTCCTACTTCTCTGTGCACCCAAACACTCCATGTTGCCAATGTCTCCAACTCTGGCTCTCTCCTGGTTCATGAGTTTCCTCTGTTATCAGAAACATTCATCCATGTACATGAGATGATTGGTATGAAGGAAACTCATTGACAATGCGATAGGTTCAGGTTATGCACTTTTGTTGATGGTTGAAGCGATCAGTCCATGAAAGGCCACAGCTGCAGCATGATTTGGTTATCAGATATTGTCGTCCACCTCCATTTTTGGAGTGTCATGTCAAGCTGATAGAGCTGCCAAATAAAATGGGAGAGCATGTTGGCCCAATAATTACACTCCACTCTTGTTGGTTATTATCTCTCCTATGTAAAACATCAATATTTATAGCCTTCATAATCTTGCTTTGTGCCACACTTCCTTGAAGCTGAGTTTTGGCATCCTACTGGTCTCCTACTTCCAACCACCTTCCCATGTACAATATCCTTCCGATGTGGTTGAGCTTCACCTTCTGACTGTGCCCTATGAACTGAGCCATCTCTATTTGATGAATACCGGCATTTGAGAGAGATACCCTTGAGAGGACCATTACATCTGGGAATAGAGCCTGAAAATAGATCCTTGGTGGAATTGTGATTACTGCAGCTCGATAGGCCAAATGGCCTCCTTCTGCAGTGTTAGGATTCTACGATTCTATGATCTGTCATTCTCTCCTTCCATCAGATGCCAAGAAAGCACTGCACACATCGAAGATTAAAATTGTTGAACTTCTTATCTTCTTAGCTTTAAGCTGTTCATGCTTCACAACTATATAACAAAGTTCTGTGAACACAGGCCTCATAAACCGACAGGTGGGTCAGTTTGTTGTTTTTATCCTGCACATTTTGAACAATGGACAAATGCGATAGCTGCTTTCTCCTTGTGGGTCAAGTTCTGCCTCAAGAGTGAGATTGTCTGCCACCATGGAGTAGTTATGATAAACTGTGTGTGACTTTATATGCCCTTCTCTGATCAGAACCTTCCACTCACCTGATGAAGGAACACCCTTTCCGAAAGCTTGTGAGATTGCTATCAAATAAACTGGTTGGACTCTGACCTGGTGTTGTGAGACTTCTTACTGTGCCACCGTGGAGCCAGGGTACATAGAGAACTTGTTCACTACTTCCAGAGGAATGTTGTTTAGTGTGACTGTGTTTCAGTGAGTATCGTGCAATCTGTTTGACTGTCATGGTTGAATAACTGGTGTGAGGTGGAGGTGTGATGCTTGCAGCAGTGTGTGAGGGCAGGATGAAGCTGTGAATGTGAGGCATTAGTCATGATTGATAGAGATTGTTGGCAGTTGAGATGGGGGAGGGTTGTGGTATGTGGAGCAGTGTGTGAAGCTAGTGGTGCAATTGATGGGATATGAAGGTACATTTAGTGAATTTGAATATTTATATAAGGCCATTGACTATCTTGTGGCAGTGAGATTTTTGGTCTGAAATCACTGGCACTGATTACCAGAGTTAGTTAATTTCACTACCTTTGTAAAGTTAGTTTGGAGAGTTTCCTGGTCCTACTGTGGATAGATGACAACTTTCCTGCTTTTCCTGGACTGTGGCCTCCATAGCAACATCGGAAAAATCATGGAGCCTTTCTGTTTGCCAAGTTGTGCCATTGTAATGTATTTTGTGGGTCAAACTCACTTTTAAAATGACTTTCAGCACCTGATGCATCCAAAATGCACATCCCTTTTAAAAGCTGGGGTGGGTTTAAGTCATACATGATTGCTGAAACTTTTACTGACCTCTCATGATGCTGTATCCCATACAAAGGCACGCAGTCAATCAACGGGGTGCTTTGTTGTGATCAGGTGAGGCAGGCTCACCTCCTCTCCTGCTTCTCGTTTGACTGTGGCAGGGTTTTTGAAAAGGATTTACTTGCCAATTCAGTGAGTGAATTCCTGTTCATGTGCTACAAACTATAAAAGATACACGCAAACAGGTTTTTTTTGTGTTTCTTTAAAAATAATGGACAATTTCTATTGGACTTAAACCAGTGTAAGCAGATATTATAACAATGCTCCAACTTTCTCACACACACACTCACACACTTAAGTACAAAAATAGATTACAAAGTGGGTGGATAAATTAAGTTAAAGTCAAATAAAGAGTAAAGTAATGACTTGATGGATCTAGGCTGAGCCTGAAGATCCTCCTGGGTTTGGTGTCAAAGTGGTTTAAGATTTACCTGAAGGTTTTATCGGTTCTTCTGGATATACCAGCAGCTGTGTTGAATTCTTTAAAAGATCTCTACCTGTGACAATGGATAATCAAACTGCGGACAGGACTTGAGATTCATAGAGTTCATTTCATTTTGACAACAGCCTACAGAATCCATTGGGCATGTTGTCAGCAGAAAAAGGTATGCACCACAATTTTTTCAGACCAGAACGAGCAGTCATTATTGTTGAGATGGTGTTTGCTTCCACTCCCATGGAAGAATTCCAGAAAGATCTGCTGAATAAGCCCAAAATGTACAGCATTGAAAAGCTAGTCCAAGATGGACAACTGAGATTACAGGTCCTAAGCATTATTCCTATTGCTTTCAGACTCACTGTGACACCTAAATCTAGCAAGATATGTGAAAGTGTGGCCTTTTGCAGGTACTAAGAAATTGCCCAGCTTTTCATCAATACAGCAAGACCTGTGGCACAAAGGGTGATTGGCAGCAGCAGTGTACTAGGGCAAAGGCTACAAAGAGCCATGAACGGATCCAAACAGACCACACAGACCATAGTCAATGGGAATCTCAGTCAATGAAAACGACCATGCCGTATCCTGTCAGAAAAATGTACAGGAGGTGATTGACAAACCAGAAAATGATGATCTGACAGTTCTGACGAAGGATCATCCAGACTCGAAAAGTTAACTCTGCTCTTTCTTGACAGGTACTGTCAGGCCTGCTGAGATTTTGTTTCAAAAAATGATGAAGATATGCACGACAAGACAAAGAGCAGTGAACACATGTTGTCAATCCTCTGGAGATCACAGATACCCATCACCATTTAAAACATTTGCCAAGATTCAAATTATCTGCCTAAGAAAGTTCAAATGTTCATAAGATATAAAAGAAGAATTAGGCCATTCGGCCTATCGAGTCTGTTCTGCTATTCAATCATGGCTGATATGCTCTTCATCTCCGTTTTCCTGTCTTCACTTCATAGTCCTTCAACTCATTACCAACTAAAAATCTGTCAAACTCCTCCTTAAAATTTAATTATCAACTGTTAGTTGATTCACGTGCATAAGGCTATGGGTGGGGCTAAATGCACCCAAAACCTGCAGCTCCGATCGGCGCCTCCAATTACGCATACGCAGAAAAATGTGATAGAATATCACTCCCCTGAAATATCCCTCCCAGGCCGAATAATGTCTCCCCATGGCCCCCACAGACATTGCCCCATCCCCACAACATTACTGACCTTATCTCCCCTCCTTCTCCGCTACCCAGCCCGATTGCTGGCCCCTCCCCCTTCTCCCCAGTGATCTCAGGCAGTGGCAGCAGAGCCCACTTTTCCCCACTAATCACAGGCAGAGAGGCAGCAGACCCCCCCCTCCCCCTGCACTGATCACAGACAGAGAGGCAGCGGACCCCACTTTCGCCCCCCCTGATCTTAAGCAGAGTGGCAGGGGATGCTGGCACTTAACTCCTCACTAACCCTCACTGGTGGAGTCCTGAATCAGACTTATGCGGAGCATGTTTGTTTCATGCCGATTCTATATGGGCGAATGTGGTGGTAAAGGGGGAAGTGCCAGTACAGTACAGCCTATTAAGTCAATTTAAATGCATATAAATTGTGGCCATTTTTGGGTCTTGGTAAAGGGGGAACAATTGCAGAGGTGGCACAGATTGCTCTACTCACCTCATACGTGACTTTGCTAAGTTTTCACACCCAAAAACAGGCGTATCGCAATGATTAAATCCGGCCCTCAGGGTCCAATGATTTACTAATTCCAAGTGCAGAATCCATAATCCTGGTATGCAAGTGGAATCAATCCTCCTGGGTGTCACAGGTATTCTGCACCATGGTGTCAGAAAGCCCAGCAACTATAGGTCCACCAGCTGCCGTGACCTCATGCTATTGCCAATCCATGGAATTAGTTGGGCATCACCTGACAGCTCAACCTCAGAGACTACTTTGATTAACTTATTTCACAATCTAACATTGATAAATCGAGAATGCTTTGACAAAATTGGCAATTTCAAAGAAGATGTAACGTTAGGCTTGCAGGAAAATGCAAGTTTTTCAATTGATCGGATACTTTTGTGCAAAGAAAATGTCAGTATCTGCAAAAAGAAACAAGTTCCTTATAACTAATCTGTGTGTAAAGAAGTTTCTCTTGAATTCCTCATTATGATTTGATAGCTATTATTCTGATATTAAGAGTCCTGCACTGTTCATTGTACACTATACTATCTAATAACATTATGGTGCACTTTTATCACATAAACTTCCAGAGGGCAGCCCACTAAACTGCAATTACGGATGGGCATTAAATATTGGTCTTGCCAGCGATGTCCATATTCCATGTCTGATTAAAAAAAGGTGGTCTAACCAAGTTTCTGTACAAGTTTAACACAATTCTTTGACTTTTATATTCCACTAGAAATGGATCCCCAGTGCTTTGCCTTCTTTTTCATGGCTTTATTAACTAGTATCACTGTTTTTAGTGATCTGTGCAATGCAATTCCATAACTCTCTCTGCTCCTCTTCTGCTTTATTTCTGTAACAGCATGTGACCCTCTCATTCCTCCAAGCAAGATTGCCACCTCACACTTATCTATGTTGAAATTCATTTGCCAATTACACACCCATTCTACAAGTTCATTTATGTCTTCCCACATTTTGTTACAGTTATCCTCAGTATTTCGTGTTGTTCACTACATTTTGAAATTGAACTGATTCCAGTGTTCAAATCATTTAAGGATATGGTGAACAATAGCGGCCCCAATACCGATTCGTGTAGAACGTCACTTTCTGCCTTTGTGCCAATCTGAGTAACTCTGTAATTTCTGACCTTAGTTGTGAGCCTTTTTGAATGTATTTTGATAATCCAAATATATTACATCTACTGCATTACCCTTGTCTGTTCTTTCTGCTTACTTCTTCAGATTATTGAGTCTACTTATTGGACTCAATAAGGTTGGCCAAATATGATCTTTTTTTAAAATCTATTGGCTTTTCTGGATCACAGTTTTTAAATGTTCTTCTATTATATCTTTGAATAAGGGTCCTATTGATTTGCCTATCACTGATACTATGCTTTGAATCATATTAGCTGGTCTCTTGTCTTCTGGTACTATTCTATTCTCTAATTAATTTTACACATGTAATAGCACCTTTGCTATCTCTTGTGTAACTTTTTTTTAACATGCACAGATACAAGACATTCATTCCAAGTGTTTCATCCTCCCCAAGTCTATTTAGTTTATCTGTAATCTGTACCATACCCCCTTTTCGATTTAACTGTTTTTTTAATACCTTTTTGGTCTCTCCTTCTAATATAATGCAGACTACATAAGTCTCCCTGGTAAATTCTGAGGCAACGCAATTAATATTTCTGTCATTTTGTTGTCATTATCTAAGGGTTTCTTGTATGTATCTTTAGGACCCTATCCCTGTTCTGATTCTATCAGTGTAATTAGAAGACACTGGTCATCATGGCATCTAGCCTGGGGCACTGGCAGCAGCTTGAATGAGTCATGAATCACCTCAGATAGCATCTGTGCATCAACCTACCACCAACACCACAACCTACTGCTGGACTGGTGCCAATTTGCCAACGCCCAGTCTGATGGTAAAAAGTATGAGCCAGAGCAGAATTAGTCGCTTTAAGTTGTCTGTTTACTTGACTGAATGGTAAGAGGACTTTGTTTAGAGGCTGGGTGCCAAGGTAAGCAACACTATTTGGAAATGTGATGTATGTGGTGACCATGCTGGGCCAGCCTCTTTCAATTTAAAAACCAGCACATTGGTACAAACATATGGATCTCGGTAGATGCTGAGCTAAGCAACATTGGCAGACAAAATAAATGGTAGTTTTTTTTGGAAGTGGATCGCTTGTCTATCATGCTGTGCCATGGAGTGGTAGCACATGTCTCTGTGTCTGATATTTCCATTACAATGAATTCTGGATCCTAACTGCATTATCGTTTGGGGCAGAAAGACTGGAAATGAGTCACCCCATGCAGCTTTTACACACTGCTTTTGCCGGCTATAGACAGTGATTACATTGGACTGGAACTATGAGACATAGTACCACCTTCTCTCTTAAAATATTGGAAATGTTTTAACTGATGAAGAGTTCCATCTATTTCAAAATCCCAATTATGTTTCTGAATAAGAATAGCATTGATTCAGCCTAACAAGTCTTCTACTTAATAGTAGCCTGCTACCTTTCCTGACAAGTAATGTGGGCCTAGGGAAACTTAAAACAGGAGGAGAGTAAAGTAAAAATGGGGAACTATATGTTAACTGGATTATGAGAAAATAGAGTCTGTTTTTCTCAAACTGAGGGGACTTAATGTCAAGATTCCCCCACACCAAGCTGGAAGTGCATTCATGGGTCTGAATGCATATCAATTATTTAGCATAAGTATGACAGCTAAAATCCAGTATATTAGTGGGCTTTAGAGAGAATTACAAATGGAAGTCAGTGATATCTGGCAGGAGTGAACAATTGGATACATTTGCATTCTGGATCCTTTTGGAAATCATTCCCATTGGACACTTCTGGTCCTTGACTGATTGTCATGGTCACTGGAATGCCGGAGTTGTGTTACAAAGCTGCCTCTATCTGTAATCCCGACAGGAAAGCAGCTTCACATTAAAAAAAGTTTCACTTTGAGCTGAGCTGAGTACTTGCTTTGCCGTAGAGGTTGTCTTCCAGTTCCTTCGGGAACTTGTTCAATGTTTGCTAAACAGAGCTAAGCCCACTCTATGAACAAACATATCATTACGCCCTGTCAATCATTTCATTTGCAGTTCACAGAACTGATTCTTGAAGCAGAGCCGAAATGCTGCCTCTCAAGCATAACCTCAATGTTTGGCAAACTTTACAAGATTAGGTCCAAGCCAGTAAACCGGTCCTCTCCAGCACACAAAAAAACCCCCTGATAAATGCAAGCCTACTTTCAGTCCCAAACAGATTCAATAATATAAAAGCAAGAAGTATAATGATCACCATGATTCCAGCTCCCTCCTCGAATTCTTCTGTTTACTTTGTAGGCATGTCATGATTTTGCTCTCTTTTTATTTCTCTTTTTAGTGCTACAGCAACTGAGGCCTTGACATCTTGCTGGGACTGACAGCCCCCTGTACAAAGCAGGATGGCCTGTTTTTGCAGTGCCAAGGGGACTGGCCTTCTCATTCTCTTGGCTTTCACAGAAGGACATTGTGTGGACAGAGCAATAATATGCAGTTCGGGGTTGAGGACCATGGGTCTCCAGCTTACCTCCAGGGGGTCTGACACTCTTCACCCACAGCTCCACCTATACCCTGTGCTAAATGGACAGGGGTCAACGGCCTACCTCAATGGAAAGGCAAAGGTGACAAACAGAAAATAGCAACCCAATCAAGATGACAACCCAGCTGCACTCTTCTTAGTCTGCCTCAGTTAAATGAGTTGTTTTTAATCCTCCGCATGTTGATAATAGTAAGTGGTGTCATGCTAGAAGAATATGGCTGTCTTTCATATCAAAGGGTATTCACAATCCCCTCTCAAATCACCATTCTATGCCTGTATTAAGGAGGCCCCTCAAGGCGAAAGCATCTCATAATGATGAGGTTTAAAACTATCTTACTTCACCAGCTTTCAGTGGCTACTTCTGTGCTTGATGAAGATATCGAGAAACATTTCCCACTGTGCACGGGAGCGTGCTCAAACACACGCACACGTGCATGCAGCAACAATTTTCCAGTGTGCATTTGCATTTTCATCTGTGCATTTCCTTTGATTTGTGGATGGCTGTGGTTTGCAGTTGATCTTTCTGATTGACAGGGTTCATGCTCACACAACCAGTGTAAACAAAGTGTGAGGAGTTTGTCCAGTTCAATCCACTTCTGCCACAGCGTTCAAGACAAGTGAATCTGAGAGCTGAAAGTACTGCAATAAAAATGTTCAATACCCTTCAAAATGTTTGAAATTAGGATTACTCTTCATATTGGAGGAGGGACTAAACTGCTAAGAAATTCTTTTAATGTTAAGTTTTTAAAAAAACTTTTCTATACCTTTTGCAACCCTACATCTCAGGGGAGCTGTTTTTTGCCAAGTCATACTTGTAAAGTGCTAGCTACCCAAGTCCTATTGTTTAAGCAGCATATTACTGGCTGGATAATTCTAAGATCAGTTTGATTCTATGGTGCAACTTACATTTTCAGTATTTGGAATGTGAAAGGACAAATAAAAGGCTCTGGCTGATTTTACATTCATCAGTAATCCTTAGGTATAACTTTGTATGTAGCTATAAAGAAGTGCAGTACACAGTATGAGGGGCAAAACATTTGTCACAATGTTAAATATGTGCCTGTCATTTTATTGGCAATATCAATTTTCATGAAGCACACAGCCCACATGTTAATGTGGAGATGGGTAGAGGCGCAGTTTCACAGTTGGGGAAGCAGATAAAGAAATTTTTTTTCTGGCCCTGGTGAATTTAATGGCAGGACAAGATTACTATTTTTGAGTTCCCTTTCCCACTGCAGATTGGGAGGCTGGGCTGATGGTAAGTTTAACTGGCTTTTGGTGTTGGGGTGTAACCAGGGAACAGAGAGATGGGAGGGAGAGGTCAGAGTGTCGAGGAGAACATTAATGGAGGAGGGGAGAAGATTGTGGAACATGCTGGAGAGATCACAGGAGGGAATCAAGGAGAGAGAATCAAGGAGGACATGCGAGGGAAAATCATGAGGACAATGTGGGCCGCAGAGTGAAACAATCACAAGGTGGGTTGAAGGGAGCAATGGGAGGTGGATGGGTTTGCTTGGAGTCCAGATGAAGCACTTTTGCTTGTTCTGCACTTGACTTTTTCATGTAACTATCCTCACCTCCCTTGAGCTGCTAGGTTTCCTGAAGTCTGTGAAACCCAGCAACCAACATTAAAGTTGAAACCGAGGCCTAAATCTATTTTTCTAGAGTCGGACACATGCCCAACCCAAACATATGTAAAATTGCATGAAATGACATTGAGAACATATCCTGATGCCATTGCACATGTGTGCAATATTGAAGCCATTGGATGCACGTATGGTCAGTTATGCCCACTGACGATTAAAGGGGCATGTTTTACAATTGGCCCATGTGATTTCACAGTCATCACATGGCAAAACAAGCAAGCAGCATGCAGCACATTTTTATGGAATCGTCATTTAAGACTGGGAAAGAGGTCACCGCAGCATAAGTACTTCCAGTTTCTTTGTGTTTGCTTCAGAGATCAGCTGCACAGAGTTGAGTCAAGCTTGTTACTGACCCTCTATTTAGACACACTTTTATCCATTACAGGACTGAAAAGGCCAGCCAGACTGAGAGAGCTTGGTGACAATAGCTGGGACTTTCTGAATCCAGGGTGTAGTAGATTGCACTCATATCCATCAAGGCTAGCAGGTGAGTTGCATGTCTTCAGCATCCAAAACAGCTTCACCTCATTGAATGTGCATATTGCCTGGGCACCCAGGACACAGATTTTTCAATTCTATGCCTGTTACTCTGGATCTCACATTTGCGTACATTAGTACCAAGGCTGTTCATGGCTCCTCACGATTGGCTGGCAACACCACTGTTGTGGGTCAGATCTCAAACAATGATGAGACAGAGTACAGGAATGACATAGAGAATCTGCTGAACTGATTCGGTAACAATAATCTCTCCCTCAATGTCAACAAAATGAAGGAGATTGTCATTGTCTTCAGGAAGGAGAGCATGCCCCTGTCTATATTAACAAGGACAAAGTAGAAAGGGTTGAGCTTCAAGTTTTTAGGCATCCACATCACCAACTGTCCTGGTCTCCCATACTGACACTATAGTTAAGAAAGCCCATCAATGCCTCTACTTTCTCAGAAGTCTAAGAAATTTATGACTCATGTCATCTATGACTCTCACCAAATTTTACAGATGCACCATAGAAAGCTTTCTTTTTGGCTATATCACAGCTTGGTATGGCTTTTGCTCTGTCCATGATCGCAAGGAACTACAAAAGGTTGTAAATGTACCCCAATCTATCACACAAACCAGCCTCCCATCCATTTACTCTGTCTACACTTCCTGCTATGTCAGCAAAGCAGCCAGCATAATTAAGGCACCACATACCCCAGACATTCTCCCTTCCACTTCTTCCTTTGGGAAAAAAATACAAAAGTCTGAGGTCACATACCAATTGACTCAAGAACGGCTTCCATCTTACTGCTGTCAGACTTTTAAGTGGACTTACCTTGCATTAAGTTGATCTTGCGCTATTAGCTACGACTGTAATAGTACATTCTGCACTGTCTTGTTTCCTTCTCTATGAACAGTATGTTTTGTCTGTATAGCACACAAGAAACAAGGCTTATCACTGCAATGCTAATACATGTGACAATAATAAATCAATTAAAATCAAATCAAGTAGATGACTCCTGGGTGACAAGATCTATCCACTAAAAAGGTGACTCTGACCTGACTACTGCATCCAAGGACAGAAACAGAGAAGAGATACAACAGGAGTGATGCCTCCACAAGATGGTGATGGAGAGGACTATTGGGCTGCTCAAGAAATGCTTTAGTTGCCTGGATCAGTCTGCAATATTCTCAAGAACACATAGATTTATGTTCCTCGTGCAGAGTGAAGCAGGCAGTTTGGCTCTTAAATTTGGGGTTCCCCCTGGAGGCTGAGGATAATGAGGCAACTCCACTGCCCATGAGGATGACTCCAGTGAGGGTCTGAAGAGGAGCCCAGGGAAAAAGATGGTGAGAACATAGAGGCAGATAAGAGGAACTTTCAGGGACACAATGTCTTACCTTCTGATCATTCAGCTAAGCCTCCAAAGAGTTTGATGTTTCATCATGTCAATGGCACTGTCTCCTTACCAAATTGGGGGACTTGCCCTCCCACAGATGTGCCCATGAGATGCTAAGGCCATGATCGCAAACGATGCTTCCTTCACCCATGGCAGAAACCTCTCTCTGCGCAGCCCACCCACCCACAGTGTTCTTTCTCCGTTTCCCCCCTACCCCAAACACATCTCCCTCCACCTCCCCCACAATCCCTGACAGCCTTCACTGGACTCAGTGCTTGACTTGCCCCCACCCTCACCCACCCTGTCAGGTCAATTGGAAGACATGTTTCATGCTGTGCTGGTCTTAGTTAGCCACTTTAATGAGAGTGAAATTGCCTTGAGTACACAGTCTCACCTGGGAACTGACTTTGTGCACAGGACAGGTGTTAAATTCAGGCCCACAAGTCTCAGGTATTTGGCCTCATTGAAACATATAAATGGGAAGCTTGTCACATGGGAATGGCATGATTTCCCCTCACCTCTATCCTCCATTCCACCTCAATTAACATCGAAAGTGGGCTGCTTTGAAGCACTTTTTTTTTTGTTATATTTTTGGATTTAAAATGCCCTCCACAATGTTTAATCTGTATCATTACAGGCTCCAGCTGGTGCAAAGAGAAGGTAAGCTAAAAAGAAGCCAAATTACAGCAGTGAGAAGCTGATCATCTTTCTTTGGCTTTGGCCTCATCACTGAAAGTTTACTACCAACAAACAAATTCAACAGATCAGTCAATCACTCTTTTGTCAAGATCTGTAGAATTTGTATTCATGTATATATTGTCATGAGTTGTACACAAGAATTGACGTGTCAATAGCAAGGCGGTTCTCACCAGCGTTGCTCCTAGCATGGCGTGTAAGAGCCGCTAAAGGTCTTGGGATTGATTAGTGTGCACTATTGTGCTAGTTTTCTTGCACAACAGGGTGGGAGAATCTCATGTCCGGGCATGCACGGATTTGCACATGCGTTCCTATCGCGCGTGCATCTCCCAGCCCCAAATTACTGGAGCCGTCAGACCCATGCTGGAAACCAGCAGGAAGATAGGAAAGTTATTTAAATCTAATTTTAATGTAATTTAAATATGATTAGTGGGCCCGGGGCTGAATTCCCTGAGCCTGCTAGCCTCTCCTACCTCACCAGCTGGGTTTACAGTATGTCTCCACTTTTGGAGAATTATCGGGAGACCCCACTGCCCACTGGAATGAAGAGGGGGGCCATCCAGGACCTCCACCCAAGGGTTGGGCAGCAGGGGATGGTGACCCTTGTGCATAGGCATACTGGCAGTGCCAGCCTGTGCCCCCTAGCACTGCCCAAGGGGCAAAGTGCCCATGCCCGGGGGCACCTTGGCTCTGCCCATTAGGCATGGGGCAGTGCCAAGGGGCTGGGGCCTATGGAAGGTGGTGTATAGGAGGTGGGGCTTAGGATGCAATTTGTGGTATAGGAGACCTTGCTGCCACTCTGTGAGGGAGCAGGAAGGAGGCCATTGATCAGGGAGGGTAGTCTGCCTTCAGGGGGTTGGTAGGTACTTCGGGGGAAGGTAACAGTTTGGGAGGGCCTGGAGATCGGGGTGCGCTGAGGGGTTTCTGCCTGTGGGTGTGTTCAATACTACCTTGGAGGGACTTTGTGAGGGGGTGAGCTGGAGATCGGGGTGCTCCAGAACAGGGGGTTCAAGGCTGGCCCAGGAATGGTCATGGGAGCTGCAATCGGATGTGGGGAGGCTGGGGGTTCAGCACTGCGGGGGTCGCAGGATGGCCAGTGGTTAAGCTGGCCAACAAAGAGAGAGGCTGACAGTTTGGAGCCACTACACATGTGCAGGAGCCCATTAATTTCCACCTCCCAGTTGGGAATAGGCATCGTCCCTAAAATGTAATGATAGTCACGCTGGTGAACTCTGCATTGCTCAGAGTGTGGGAGATTCTAGTGTGAACTCCCACTGAAAAAAGCAGTGTGAATTACTCCAGTTTTCCTGTGAATTCAACACTTAGAATATTTTGGGGAGAATGCCCCCCCCTCCCCCCGCTCCCATCTTTCAGTAAACCTTTCAAGTTGTGGTCCTTTTCCAACACAACTCAGCAACTTTATTTGGTGTCAGGAGTTGGTCAAGATGGCACAAGAGACTTTGGTGCATCAACCCACTCATCTACAATGAGAACATTGCCAACAATTGTAAAAGGGATGGCATGTATATTGTCTCTAATGTATCGAAGAAAGTAAAGCATGCACACTGTTGAACCTAGGCCCAGAGGCAGTCAAAAATTATGAATCTTTCACCTTCCAAGGACAAGAAGACCAAGAGAACCATGACGTGCTGATAACAAAAATTAAAAGATGCACAGGCCCATAAAAAAAACTATAATAGTCCAGTGGTTATCTCTGGACTCTTGCCTGTGCCAAGGGATAGTTTGGAGAAGAATAGAGAGAGGGAATGTTTGAACTCATGGCTACGGGGATGGTGCAGGAGGGAGGGGTTCAGGTTCCTGAACAATTGGGACTCATTCTGGGATAGGTGGAACCTCTACAAGAGAGATGGTCTACACCTGAACCAGAGGGGAACTAACATCTTGGGGGGAAAATTTGCTAAGGCTATGCAGGGGGCTTTAAACTGATTCGGGGGGGGTGGGATCCTAAGTAGTTGGGGTGCTGAGAGGGATGAGAGTAAGGGGGTCATAGAGGAAAGCTGTAAAACACAGCAGCATACGGGTGGGGTAGGGCATGGTTTGAAATGCGTATAATTTAATGCAAGGAGTATTCGCAATAAAAGGGAGGAACTTCCAGCTTGGACCAGTACCTGGAACTTCGATGTTGTGGCCATTTCAGAGACTTGGGTAGAGCAGGGACAAGAATGGATGTTGCAGGTTCCGGGGTTCAAATGCTTTAGTCGGAGTAGAGAAGGAGGTAGAAGGGGGGGAGGATTGGCATTATTAGTCAAAGACTGTATCACAGTGACAGAAAAGAAGTTTGATGAGGACTTGTCTGTTGAGGTAGTATGGGCTGAGATTAGAAACAGGAGAGGAGAGGTCACCCTGTTGGAGTCTTTTATAGACCTCCTAAAAGTTCTAGAGAGGTAGAGGAAAGGATTGCAAAGTCGATCCTGGACAGAAGTGAAAGTAATAGGGTAATTGTTATGGGGGACTTTAACTTTACTAATATTGATTGGAATAACTATAGCTCTAGCTCGTTAGAGGGGTCAGTTTTCGTACAAAGTGTGCAGGAGGGTTTTTTGACTCAGTATGTAGATAGGCCAACTAGAGGTGAGGCTACATTGGATTTGGTGCTGGGCAATGATCCAGACCAGGTGTTAGGCTTGGAAGTTAGTGAACATTTTGGTGATAGTGACCACAATTCGGTTACGTTCACTTTAGTGATGGATAGGGATAGGCATGAAGCTGGGGGCAGTAGTTATAGCTGGGGGAAGGGTAATTATGAGGCCATCAGGAGAGAATTAGGGTGCATAGATTGGACTAGAAAGCTACAGGGACTGGGAACATCTGGAATGTGGAGCTTATTCAAGGAGCAGCTGCTGCGGGTCCTTGATAAGTATGTCCCTGTCAGGCAAGGAGGAATGGTCGAGTAAGAGAACCTTGGTGTACGAAAAAAGTTGATTTGCTGGTTAAAAGGAAAAAGGAGGCTTATGTCAGGATGAGGATTTAAGGCTCGGTTAGTGCAATGGATAGCTATAGATTAGCCAGGAGGGAGCTAAAGGGGGAATTGAGGAGAGCAAAGAGAGGACATGAGAAGATTTTGGCTGATAGGATTAGGGAGAATCCTAAAGCTTTCTTTAGATATGTTAAGAATAGAAGATTGGTTAGGGCAAGATTAGGGCCAGTCATAGACAGCAGTGGGAAGTTGTGCGTGGAGCCTGAGGAGATTGGAGAGGTACTGAATAAATATTTCTCTTCAGTATTCATGCAGGGTGATGTAAATGTAGTTATGGAGAACACTGAGGTACAGGGTAGCAAACTGGAAGGTATGGAAGTAGATAGGGAGGATGTGCTAGATATTCTCGAGGGTTTGAAGTTGGATAAGTCCCCTGGGCCGGACGGGATTTACCCTAGGATTCTCTTGGAGGCAAGAGAGGAGATTGCAGAGCCTCTGGCTCTGATCTTCAGGTCGTCGTTGGTTACTGGTGTGGTTCCGGAGGACTGGAGGATAGCGAATGTGGTCCCATTGTTCAAGAAGGGGAAGAGAGACCTTCCATGGAATTATAGGCCAGTGAGTCTTACTTCTGTTGTGGGCAAAGTATTGGAGAGAATAATTAGGGATAGGATTTATAGTTATTTAGAGAGAAATGAATTGATTGGGGATAGTCAGCATGGTTTTGTGAAGGGTAGGTCGTGCCTTACTAACCTCATTGAGTTTTTTGAAAAAGTGACTAAGGAGGTGGATGGTGGTAAGGCGGTTGATGTGGTATATATGGACTTTAGTAAGGCGTTTGATAAAGTGGCCCATGGAAGACTTCTGCAGAAAATGCAGATGTATGGGATAGAGGGTGATTTAGCTAATTGGGTTAGGAATTGGCTAGCAGATAGAAGACAGAGGGTGGTGGTTGATGGGATATATTCATCTTGGAGTTCGGTGACAAGTGGTGTACCTCAGGGGTCTGTTTTGGGGCCCCTGCTGTTTGTAATTTTTATAAATGATCTGGATGAGGGTATTGAAGGATGGATTAGTAAATTTGCAGATGACACAAGTCGGTGGAGTGGTAATAGTGAAGAGGGGTGTTATAGTTTGCAGAGGGACTTAGACAAGTTGCAGAGCTGGGCCGAGAGGTGGCAAATGGAGTTTAATGTTGAAAAGTGTGAGGTAATGCACTATGGCAGAAATAATAAATGTGTAGAGTATAGGGCTAATGGTAGGATTCTTAGTAGTCTAGATGAACAGAGGGATCTTGGTGTGTATGTGCATAGATCCCTGAAAGTAGGCAGTCAGGTCGAGAAGGTTTGTTAGGAAGGCATATGGAGTCTCAGCTTTTATTGGTAGAGGGATTGAATTTCGGAGCCGCAACGTCATGTTGCAACTGTACAAAACTCTAGTGCGGCCGCACTTGGAGTATTGTGTGCAGTTCTGGTCCCACATTATAAGAAAGATGTGGAGGCATTGGAGAGGGTACAGAGGAGGTTTACCAGGATGTTGCCTGGTATGGAGGGCAGGTCTTATGAAGAGAGGCTGAGGGATTTGAGGTTGTTTTTCGTTAGAAAGGAGGCGGCTAAGAGGGGACCTAATCGAAACATATAAGATGATTAGAGTTTTAGATAGGGTGGACAGTGATAGCCTTTTTCCTAGGATGGAGAAAGCTAGCACGAGGGGACACAGCTTTAAATTAAGGGGTGATAGTATAGGACGGATATCAGAGGTAGGTTCTTTACCCAAAGGGTGGTTCGGGAGTGGAATGCCCTGCCTGCAGCAGTTGTAGATGCGCCAAGTTTGGTGGCGTTTAAGAGGTTATTTGATAAGTATATGGAAGAGAAGGGAATGATTTAGTTTGGAGGGGCATTGCTTTTTATATTGGTCGGCGCAACATCGAAGGCCGAAGGGCCTGTTCTGTGCTGTAATGTTCTATGTTCTATGTTCTATGTTTTATAATAGGCTGACATGCTGTTAACATTACTAACCTGAAACTCAATGAATTGGTGCAATCACACATATTTCAACATTAAAAATTCTGGCAAAAAGTGAGATTTTGTTACTCTCACCAATAGAGACCACATAATGCGTGGAAAACACAGCGATGCTGTGTGCAAAAGTTGCTCTGTGAAAAAAAAATCATGTTAGGATTCACCATTAGTATCTACATGATAAATATGCAGTCCGAGAGAAGGACCAGGGCATTGAGACGAGAAACGCATGCTTTTTGATACAGAACACACCCTGTCTGAACTGCAGTGACCAGCACCCACAGAAAAGAAGCACCTTGCTTTACATTTAATAAGCGTAAAAGCTCTGGCTAATGGAATCATTTTGCCAAGGGTTGCTGGTGAAAGGAACAGCAACTTGCCCCTACAACAAGTCAATTTGCAGCCTATTACCCCTCCAAGCTTCAAAAAATGCACTAAGTGAATGAGCTGGAGTAACTCAAAACAACCAGAGCATTGAACATCTTAAAACATTCTACTGTGCAAGTGTTGACTTTATCATGGATAAAAGTGACATTCACAACATTAAACATTGCTCACAGCAATGCCAAACTTAAAATCAAAATCAATACTGGGGCAAAATACAATGCATTGTTGAAGCAATTTCTGCAGGAAATCAAGCCTTTGCTGCACTAGATTACACCGACAGTAAATCTAGCTGCATATGGGGAACAAACCATACAGACAGAAGGCAAAGTTATCTTGCACTGCACACAGGGCAAGTTACAATACTGCATAGTCAATCAGGAAATCGAACTGCTGCTATGTCTCCAGGACAGCATTGCACTGGGGCTAATCCACCTTGATCTAGATGTACACTCCCCACAGAACCAAGCCCCAGAAATGCCAGAATACAAAGACCTGATTGACGCTGATATTATTGAGAAGGTGTCCATTATGTATCACATGAATTTGGATGATTCAGTAATGCCCTCTGTCTGTGCTCCAAGAAGATCTTCCCTCGTTATGAAACAGAAAGTAGTTGATGAATTGAATCAAATGACAAGACTGGTTGCCATAGCTCCCATAGATGAGGCTGCAGGGTGGGTTTATGTGATTGGAGCTGAGGTAAAGAAAGACTGTATGGTCAGGATTTGCACTGGCCCAGTTCACCTGAATAAAGCACTTTGGTGAGAGTCCACCATCCTATGAAGATGCCTGAAGAGGCCATTGGCAATGTACCCAATTAGAAGGTTTTCAGATTCCTGGAGGCAAAGTTTGGGTTTTGGTAAATCCCACTGGATGCAAAATTCCAGAAGCTTATGTTTCCATTTGGCAGATACAGGCTCCTCCACATGCCCTGTGGTATCCATTGGTAGTGAGGTCTTCCAATGGTCTATGGAACAGCTTTTTCCAGGGCAACTTGAAACATCATTTTTGAAGACATCCTGGGCTAGGGTTGGACAATGAAAATCATGATTCACATCTACATTTGACCCTTGACAGAATCAGGACCATACAGCTGAAGCACAATCCAGATAAATGCAGATTCGGGGTCAGACATATTCCCAAAATGGGCCAACTGTTTACCATTAATAATGTGAAGCCAGACCAGGATAAGACAATGGCTATACTGCAAACACCCACTCCTGGGGGCATCGCTGGCTGAGTCGCATTTATTGCCCATCCCTGAGTGCACTCAGCCACATTGCCGTGGATCCGGAATCACATGTAGTCAGACCAGCTAAGAACGACAGATTTCCTTCCGTAAAAGACATTAGTGAATCAGATGGGTTATTTCGACAATGGTTTCATGGTCAATAGTGAATTCTTAATTCCAGATTTTTATTGAATTCAAATTTCACCATCTGGCGTGGTGGGATTCAAATTAGCAGTACTCTGGGTCTCTGGATTATGAGTCCAATGACAATACCACTATGCCAATGCCACTCCTCTCTATGTCCTTGGTTTGTCCTTTGTCACCACTCCTATATGACCCAGCAACTTTCCACTATCACTGAGCTCAGGACAGGAAGCTATTCTGCTGAGTGCAAGTCTTTATCATATTAACTGGTGATTTTGGGGGATGGTGGAAGGGAATCAGAAAGCTTCGATGAGCTGGTACTGTTTGCATTTCCAACAAAACGCACCATTTACCATCTTCAGGAGACATCACCCACATGGGTTAAACTAGAACAAGGTGCCAACAAAAGCTTGAGGCAATATCACCAAGAACATACAACAATCACCCTTTTATGCCAGAAGAGAGGAATTAAACAGATTGCACTCAGCCAGTAACTTATTAAAGTGTTTGATACATGTGTGAGCCACAGTAGTTTGGTCAGCAACTCCCCCACCTCCCTGCACCCAAATTGTGTTTTGATTTAATGTTTGAAGCTTCCTTTGTGATTTGTCTTCTGCTTAGTGCAATATCCCTTTAATTTCTCCCACAGTTCATTTGATTTGGTTTAATTAGTTATTGATTTATTTAGAATAGGAGCAGGTGTAGTCAGCACTAAGTTTATGAAAGGATGGAAGCCAAAGATCCATTTCTGCGAGAGTATTCAAAACATCCTTGCACATCTGCATATGAAGTAAATAGAAGAGATAAGTGCCATTTATTGTTAACTTTTATGGGCCTGCTGGCTGACTCCTGTTTCATTTTAATGGGGCCTTAGTGTGGGAACCACATCAAAATCTTTTACCCAAGTGCACGCCAGCGCAGTTTATGTGCAGACAAAGTTTTAAAGCTTTTAACTATATGTCTCTCTGGACACTGAACAAAAAATCAGGAAGGAGTCAAAGTGACTGCAGGCAGGGTGGGATGCTTTGTTTTCAGCAGTGAGCTTCTTCCTGGAAATCCTGAACTGTGCTTCCTAAACTCAATCTTATGGCAGCTGCTGCCAGCAGCATGTCGTGGGTTTTAACTTTCTCAATCCGAAAATAACCTTGTTGCAGCCAGCAGTAAACAGGGAGGAGGTTGCTGAGGGTAACTGGAAACCTGTTTGGCATTATGAAAGAGAATTGAGGATGTGTTTGAAAAAGCATGAATAACTTTCCACATTCAGACACTTAAATCACAAAGTTCAGTGTTTTTCACATCCAGTTGCATTGAAATCTATCTAGACAATAAACTGGGGGCAGGGGGTGTGTGGTAAAGTATGTTGAAAACACTGTCCTTTCACTTCCAGGACTTATTTTGATACTAACATAGGTAGAGAGAGTGATGGCCTCTTCTGTCAAACATTATCAGGAATCAAGTTTTAAATTCAGCCCAGACTGACAGGATGACAGTGTCCCGTCTCTGATGTGAAGGAACAGTTGTGTGGCATAACGGGCAATAAGGTCATAAGGATATAAGAACATAAGAACTAGAAGCGGGAGTAGGTAGTTAGCCCCTTGAGCCTGCTCTGCCATTCAATACAATCATGGCTGAACTTGTTTCAGCCTCAACTTCACTTTCCTGCATGTCCTCCATTATCCTTTAACACATTATTAATTAAATTTCCTCCTATTTCCTTCTTAAATTTACTCAAAGTCCTGCATCCACCACACTTCGGAATAATGAATTCCACACATTCATGACGCTTTGAGAGAGGTAATTTCTCCTCACCCTCCGGTTTAAATCTGTTACACCTTATCCTAAGACTAATACAGATTGCCTCACACAAGGAAGCATCCTCTCTAAATGTATCCTGTCAAACTTCTTTAGCATCTTATATATCTCAAGTAGATCTCCCTCATTCTTCTAAATTCTAGAGTGTTTAGGCCTAAACTGTCTCTCTTTGTAAGACAAACCATTCATCTCTGCAATCAATCTAATCTAGTATTTTTTATGTTTAAGTTTATTCATTAGTGCCACAAGTAGGCTTCCATTAACACTGCAATCTTCTCTGAACTGCCACTAATGCAACTGCATCCCTCTTTAAGTAAGAGGACCAAAACTGTACCCAGTACTCCAGGTGCAGTCTTATTAGTGCCTTGTATAGTTGCACCAATATTTCCCTACTTTTGTATTCTATTCCTTTAGCAATATGTGCCAAAATAAATGCAATGCTGCCCACATGCTGTGAAAGAATAAAAATAAATCAGTGATTTGCTTTCTGTCTTCTTACCACAGAAACTCGTGTTTTATTACTTATTGGTGAAGATGATCACTCAAATTACTTTCAAGTCAGTAGCAGTATCTGAGTAGGTACCAGTAAACCAATGTAGCAAGTATGTTTTAACATTAATTGATTTAACCTTGAACATTTTACAAAGAGGAAACAAGACAGCAATTGGCAATATAAGGACAATTTAGTGTGCCAGTTCCTTGTCAATATGCATATAATATCTGGACCAGAGGGTCAGAACTGCTGAAGACTACTTCAGTGCAAAACATTCACATTATTCTTCCATGCCAGCCTGGACATATTGCCACCCAGGTTAGGCTGAAGCATACGCATGTAAGAAATCACAGATGTGAAAGGAAACACTTCCATCATTTTTACCTGTTGAAAAGCATTCGGACACAAACAGCAAAAAACTCCAACCTTGTCCGCAACTTGGATTGTCTGGTACTGCTGCAATGAATGAAGTCTTGGCTGAGCACCAAATTCTCCATTCTTGCTGGCAGCAGGAAAGAGAATCACAGGTTGGTCTTGTTTTCACAAGAACCCCACACCTGTATGAGAACTCTTCCCATTAACCCTGGGGTTTCCTAAAGAGGAAGGTTTTCTCTCAATGGCATCCAACAACAGAAACATCATCAGGTACATCAGTCATCAATACTGAAGAAACATTCATTCTGCATTTACTGTGCAACAGTTCACTTTGTCTGACTTAAATAATGGAGAAGGAAAAGTGGATGGATGCTTCTTAGAAAAGCAAATCATCCACAGCTTATAGGTAAGATTAAATCTCTAACAGCAGAGAAGCACCTCGAGTCTTGCACCTGTTTAGCAGAAAAAGGAGTGATGCTAACTTATGTGATTCTAGGATACTATTATGAAATGTATTTTGACATAACAATGCCTCAAAGACAAGCTGTTGCTGCCCCAAATTTTGGATTCTAGATTTTTAATCCACTATTCTGTTCTACTTCAGGTGGGATAGCAGTGGAAAATGCAGGGAAATCAGGCAATGAAGCCTAATGTTAGGTCCTTAGTTTATGGTTCAGGTCAGAAACTCCAAAGTGTTTTATGGAGCCCAACTGAATAATAAGTTTTGCACGTTAAGGTGCAAAATAGGATAAGCATCCTATTTTAGGATCTTCTAGGATAAGCATGACAGGTTTCACTTCAGGTATGATTTAAATGATTCATTAGGGAGCTTTTATCAAACAAAGTTTATTTAAGAATATAGTTAACATGTATAATAAGAACATTAGCAAAAACCTTTATCAATTATAAACAAAAACAAAACAACAACAATAACGTATAGCCCTCCATAAATATATCTAAGGTGTTCCAATCAAACTAAAACATACCTTTAAACAGGTTCATCACAGCGAAGTTTAATGCTCTCATGGTATGGGAATTGAATCCTCTGGTTGGACAATTGAAAGCTCTCAGTCTTGTCAGACCTAATGTCCTACTGACACATCTAGAACAGTTTGAAGTCAGAACAGTTTCCCAGAACCCCAAGTAGACTCTGGTCAAGCCACCAACAGCAGATTTTCTACTCCAGAAGGGTTTTGGCTAATGCCCAAAATTCCTAAAACCAATGAGAGAGAGAGAGATAGAGAGACTTCTTTTCAGCCTCTGTCCCTACTAAAATTCCACTCTAGCAGCAGCCAAACAGAAGAAAAACTTAAACATCCTAGGAAGGAAAAAAACCCTGCCAGAACTCACGACCTTTTCTCTTAACAATGCAGAGCCTTAAAACTAATCCCAGAGGAAACATAAACGATCCCCATTTAAACCATTTAAGGAGCAATAGAATGAGTCCTCATAGACAGCCAGGCAATAATGACATCAGCTAAAGCTGTGAGCTGCAGAGATTCCGATTTTTAAAAAAAATCTCTTAAAGATATCTTAATGTCACATTAGTTTGCCATCAATTCTACTTCCTTCGCCGGTAAGGCCACTGGCCACTCATTGCATGCAAGTGGCAGCAAACTGCCTGATTTTAGCGACTGATCTCATTAATTTGGCTACGGTCAGTTGAGTGATGGCAATATGGAGGGGTTGGGAATATTATTAAGCACTCTTCACTCTCCTATTACTAATGGTAGTAACAAAATTGTTTTCATGCCTTCTCGCAGTGGGCTCTATTTTGCTCTTGGGGATCCTGTTATGACGGTCAGGATTTTTTTAATGTTGGATCTTAGACAGTGGCAATGCTGACAAGAGTTTATTTATTGCCCATTTTTAGTTCCCATTAGAAATTAGTAATATGCCTTCTTGAATTGTGATTGTCCTTCCACAATAGTGATAGACATGTGAAGCTAGTGACAGATAAAGGAAAAGCGATATATGTCCAAACCTGGACAGGGTTAGCTTAAGGGGAACATAGAGCTGGTTGTTTGTGTGCTGATGGCATTGAAACTTTTTGTCTGATACTGTGTTGGTGGAAGGGGTCGCTGTTGAAGTAACCTTGGTGAGTTGCTGCAGTGCACTTTGTTGTTTGTACATAACAAACCATTGCGTCAGGGCTAGAGAGGGTGAATACTAAGTTCACTGATGGGGCACTGACTAAATTGCTCTGTACTGGATTGTATCAAATTTCTTGAGATCTGTTGTAATCTGCTGAGTTTTCCATTGCCCTGTTAATGAGCCTTGTAGATGCTTTGAGGAGTGAAAATGCTAGTCATGCATTGCAATAGGAAATACTGGGTGGAATTTTATTGGCACACCTGCTGACTGTCAAGAAAGTAGAGGCCCGTAGGATCCAAGGTAAAGTGGCATATTGGATCCAAAATCTGGGACAGCATAGTGGTTAGCAGAGTTGGATTTGATTCCCATCTTGGGTCACTTTCTGTGCGGAGTCTACACATTTCCCCTGTGCCTGTGTGGGTTTCCTCGGGTGCTGCAATTTTCTCTCATGATCCAGAAGGACGTGCTGGTTAGGTGCATTGGCCATGCTAAATTCTCCCTCAGTGTACCTGAACAGGCACTGGACTGTGACAGCTAGTAACTGTCATTACTAGCTGTCATAGTAACTTCATTGTATTGTTATTGTAAGCCTATTTGTGACTAATAAATAAATATAAATAAAATTGGCTCAGGAAGCAAAGGATAGAGGGATGTTTCTGTGACTAGAAGCCTATTTCCGTTGGGCTCGGTATGGGAGGAATCTTTCTATTTGTACATCAATGATTTGGAGGGAAATTATCAAGACATTTGCGAATGACACAAAAACTAGCAGAGTGATAAATAGCGAGGAGGATAACTATGGGTGCAAGGGTATAGCAATGGAGTGGTCAGATGGGCAGAGCAGTGGAAAACCAGAAAAGTGTGAAGCAATGCACTTGGGAGGGCTAACAAGGCAAAGAATTACACTATGAATGATAGGACGCAGGGAGGTCATGCTTGAGCTGTACAAAATACTAGTTAGGAAGCAACTGGATTATTGTATGCAGTTCTGGTCACCACATTATAGGAAGGGTGTGATTGCATTGGAGAGAGTGCAGAGGAGATTCATCAGGATGCTGCCTGAGCTGGAGGTATAGAGCTATGAGGAGAAATTGGATAGACAGGAGCTTTTCCCTTGGAGCAGTGAAGGTTGAGAGATAAAGGTGTAGAAGATTATGCAGGGCATAGATAGGGTGGATAGGAAGGCACATTTCCCATTAATAAAGGGGTCATTAAACAGAGGGAACATAGATTTGAAGTAAGAGCCGGAAGGATAAGAGAGGAATTGAAGAGAAATCTTTTCACCCAGATGTTGGTGGAAGTTGGGAACTCATTGACTGAAAGGGTGGCTGAGGCAAAAACTGTCATAATATTTACAAAGTATTAAGATTCACTTGTGCTGTTATAACCTCTTGGGCTTTGGGTCAAGTGCTGGTAATTGGGATAAAGGTAGGCAGATTTTTGTGTTGACCAGCACAGATACGGTGGGCTGAATGGCCTCCTTCTCTGTACTGTAAAGATCTATGAATCTGTGAATCACATTCCAGGAACTGTGCAGTCTAGTTGTTTCTGACAGAGAAGAACTTCCTGATCCCTTGCCAATGTGCTGTTTGTGCGGTGCAATCAGCAACTGGATTTATGATAATCTTCTTTCAAAATCTTGCTGCTTACAATCTGACAATGAAAAGTGAAAGATTCATATTCAAGGAGGGGTTGACTCTTGTTAACAGCTTCAGTATATGAGAATGGCAGCTGGCTACAGCATGGTAATAGCTCAGAGCTAAAAGCCTATGGATCCTACAATCAATGAGATTAATTTATTAAAAAGATAGTGAGGGCCAAATGAGAGATTTAAAATATTTAATTGGCCTGCAAGTAGAATTTTAAAATATACTTATAGATTTATTGGAACTTTTTTTCTCAAAATGATTTCTTGGTACATCGTTCACAAAAACAATAATGAAGGTTAAATAAAATTAGTAACAGAACACAGTATGCCAAGTATCCATTTATTCATGTGTTTAATAACTTAACAACTTACTAACTCTTTACACTTACCATCCGTTCACCAGCCCTTCCCCAGCTTCTTTGTCACTATCCACTCAGCCCTTCCATCCCCAGCTCTCCCAATCTCTGCTACCCTCCCGCTCTGCTATCCTTTCCTCCTCCTTTCTGCTTCCCTTCCCTCTTTTCCTACTCCCTATTTCCCTCTCCTCTCCCTTTCTGATTTCCTCCCTACCCTTTTCTTCTTCCTTCCCTATCCCACCCTGTTACCCTCTACTCTCCCTCTCCACTACCCTCCCTTCCCCTCCCCGCTAACCTCTATCCTTCCACTACCATTTTCCTCTGTTTCCCTCCCTTTCTCCCAAGTGGGAAAGAGATGGACAGTGCGTGGAGAGAGGTGGTGAATGAGGGAGAGAGACAGTGGGTGAGGGAGACAGGTGGTGAGTGGGAGAGAGATGGTGAGTGGAGGAAAGAGATGGAGGGCAGGATTTTCTGGCTGTTCTCACCCAAAAGCAAGAAATCCCATCCGAGGACAATAGACTTTTGCATGGTCCGCCCAGACCGTTATGATTCCTCTGGTTGATGGGATGGGAAAATTCATCCCAGTGAGTGGGCGAGAGAAATGGTGAGTGGGAGAAAGAGAGAGAGATGGTGAACGGGACAGATAGACAGTGGATGGGAGAGATAGAGAGACAATGAATGGGAGAGATAGAGAGATGGTGAGCAGGAAACAGAGAGAGAGAGAGAGAAACGGTGAGCCGGAGAGAGAAGGTGAGCGGGAGAGAGAGAGAGAGACAGTGAGTGGGAGAGATAGAGAGATGGTGAGTGGGTGAGAGAGAGATGGTGAGCGGGAGAGTGTGTGAGAGAGAGGGAGAGAGACGGTGAGCGGGAGAGAGATGGTGAGTGGGAGTGAGAAGGTGAGCGGAAGAGAGATGGTGAGTGGAGAGAGACGGTGAGCGGGAGAGTGAGAGAGAGAGAGAGAGAGATGGTGAGCAGGAGAGAGATGGTGAGTGGAGAGAGACGGTGAGCAGGAGAGTGAGAGAGAGAGAGACGGTGAGCGGGAAAGAGACAGTGAGCGGGAGAGAGATGGTGACTGGAGAGAGACAGTGAGCGGGATAGGGACAATGGATTCTATTTTACCATTTTGATTAAGTGCTGACAGAGTTGGAACTAGGAGTGTTTAAGATCCGAGTTTTAGATCTGTTCTCAGGTGTTCCAATATGCACTCTGCCTGAAAAAATATCAACAAGTCTAAATCACGCTGCACAAGATTTTGGGTGAGGCTTAACATACCTGAAACACTGCAGGTCTGTTCAACGCCTCCAACTCCACATGTGCAAACAAAAAACATAAAAAAAAACTTCCCTCCCATATCGCTCTCAGGCCAGATAATGCCTCCCCACACCCCACAACATTGCTGACCCCTTTATCCCCTCACATACCCACCACCCAGACCGATCGTGAGTTCCTCTCCCATCCCCACACTGATCACACGCAGAGTGACAACAGACCCCCATTCCCTCCCTCTGAGCCGAGGCAGAATGGCAGCAGATCCTCCCAACACTCCCCCACTGATCTGAAGAGAGCCACCAGAAGCTTGGAACTTACCTCCTCAGAAGCTGGAGGACTCTATTAAGTCCAGAGTGGAAAGGCTCTTGGATGATTTTCCCTCCCTACTATCAATTGAAGCCCTTAAATGGACAGTTAAGGTCCACCGAATAACTCCAGCACTGATATTCATCCAGTGATAGGGTCAGTGGAGGTGGTGAGGAAGTGGGGGGGATTGGCCATGAGGGGCGTTGGATAATGGAGCCTAAGTGTATTTAATTATGTAATCCAGGGGGTTTCTCATTCAAAGGCATTCAGTGCCTGATCAAGGGACCAAGCTTTGAACTATCCACAAAAAGCAGGACAAATCCAACCCAGCTAATTACCCCCAACAGTCGACATGATCCTCAGTAAAGTGATGGAAGTAATAAAAACAGAAAATGCTGGAAAAGTTCAGCACACCTGGCAGTGAGAGAAGCATAATTAATTTTTCAAATCGGTTTGACTCTTCTCTTGAGCTGTAAAAGATGGATGATGTTGGCAGCAGTGCGATCAAAAAACATTCATGCACGAATTATCTGCTTACTAATGTTCAATTTGGGTTTCCCTAGGGCCAATTAGCTTCAGGCCTCGTTATACCCTTACTTCAAACACGGGCAAAAGAGTTAAACCCAAGAGGGGAGGTGAGAGTGACACCTTTGACCTCAAGGAAGCATCAAGGACCGAAACTAGACTCAATGGGAATCAGAAGGAAAATTTTCCATTGGTTGGAATCATACATTGCATCAAGGGAGATGGTTGTGGCTGTTTGGAGATCAATAATCTCAAAACCAGGTTATCACTGCTGGAATTTATCAGGTTACTGTCCGCAGCGCAACCACTAACTTCAGCTGCTTCATCAATGACCTTCCCTCCATCATAAATTTCTAAGTAGAGATGCTCACTGATGATTGCACAATGTTCAGCACCACTCACCACTATTCAGACACTGAACCAGTCGGTTGTTAGGCCACTAGATCAGAAACCCAAGATATATTATGAAACCAGACTAGACTCCAACAATTTTTCTATTCTGGCATGAATATGAGAATAGAGTGTTTCACTCCAGGCACAATTCTACTGATAAACTAAGGAACTTTTATCAAAACAAACTTTACTTAAAAACAGTTTAACTATAATAAATGAATTAGATTAATTTCTAACACTTCAACAATACCTAAATGTGACAAGATACAACTCTTAACTGCTAACCTATTATTCGTTCCAATCAAGCAATATTTCTCTTATAGACTTAAGCCCCTCTTTAAAATTAGTTAGCACAATACAGACATTCTTGCTTTGACTTACACTAACAAACTTGGAGCTTTCAGAAAGCCTCAGGAGGAAGGAAGACATTTCGTTCATCCTCCAGCTTCAGGCAGCAACTACTTATGGTTTAAAATGAAAACAAATCTATTTTTTCCTGCAAGCTTAGTTCCTCCCATTAACCACATGACCCTGTCCCTGTCAATCAACCCAATCAAAACTCACATGATTCTGCATGCCTAATATTAAATCCCAGGAGAATAGAAGTGAACAAAAGGTCCATTAACCCCACGAAGTAACATATTGTTAGTTAAAATTATTTATTAGTTTGCATTCTTAGCATCTGCATATTTACCAGACAAACCGACTTTTGCACAAAACACTTCCTCTTATAGCAGCCCTATCTTAAACACAAAGCATATGAAATTAGTACATTGTCATCACACAATGTCCGTGTGCAGAAAAACAAAACTCAGGCTTGGTATGTAACATTTGTCTCACACAAGTGCCATGCTGTGACCATCTCCAACAAGAGAGAATCCAATTATCATCCCTTGACATTGCTATTACTAAATTCTCCACTATCAACATTCAGACGTTACCATTGATGAGGAACTGAACTGTTCCAGGCAAATAAATACTGTGGTTACAAGACCAGGTCAGTGGCTAGGAATCCTGTTGTGAGTAATTCACCTCCTGACTCTCCAAAATGTATCTGCCATCTGTAAATCACAAGTTAATCTCCATTTGCTTGATGCAGCTCCAAGAACATTCAAGAAGTTCAACACCATCCAGGCCAAAAACAGCTCACCTAACAACAATTCCATACACTACCTTCGTTTACTCCTCCCACCACTGATGCATATTGTGAGTATTATCAACTAGGTACATCACAGCAACTCACCAAAACCCTCTGACAGTATCTTTCAAAGCTATGTTGAAAGATAAGGGCTGCAGATGCATAAGTACCTTCAAGTTCCCCTCTAAGCCACACAACCCTGACTTGGGACTATATAGTTGTTCCTTCACTGTTGCGAGATTAAAATCCTGGGATTCCCTCGCTAAAAACACTCTGAATATTCCTATTCTTATGAACTGCAGTGCTTCAGGAAGGCAGCTCACCATCACTTTCTCAAGAAAAAAAAGAGGTTGACAATAAAAGCTGACTTAGCCAGTGATGTCCGCAATCCATAAATGAATTTAAAGAAAGGTCCCACAACCAATTTCACATCACCCCTCTCCCTGCAATCCCAGCAATCTAGGTCCCTCCTCAATCCAAGCCTTAGATGGGCACTACTGAGTACAGAGGAGCTGCTTGTCCCTGATTAACAAGCATCTTTTGGCGGAGAGGACTTCCACGCTGGGCCTCTGATCATGGGGCAGGCCAGCTGCTGGTCTGTCGAATAGTTTACTGGCACAGACTTCAGCTGGCTTTCACCAGAAGAGGTGTCACAAAAGTGTTGCTGGCTCTCTTGCCAAGACACTTGTTGACTTCAGGCAAGTGTAGTTCACAAACAGTGAATATCATTGTCCCAGAATGAGCAAAGAAAAGAACAGAAGGATCAATATGTAATTTCATGTCTTGAATCTTTAAAACCCAGCCAGTCAAACTCAATTTCAGGGCTTTTGAATTAAACAGGAAATTTGCTTTTAACAGTTCTACCTGGCTTCTGATGATTGGCTTTGAGCTGTGGGCTGACTCTATTTGAAGACAGTATGGGGCTGCTTTGGTCAGATGTATTCAGGTTTTTTAGCTGCTATTGTTGAATGGTTTTAAATTCAGGGGCTGTTTAGCAGCAGATGTTTTCCCAGAGTGGAAAAATCACCTACAAGAGGACACAGGTTCAAAGTGAAAGGGGGAAAGTTTAGGACAGACATGCAGGGAAAGTTTTTCACATAGAGGGTGGTGGGTGCCTGGAAGGCACTGCCAGTGGAGGTAATGGAAGGAGGCATGTTCGCAGTGTTCAAGGAATGCCGTGTCAGACACATGGGTGGGAAGTGAACAGGGTGATAAAAACTATGCATTAGAGCAGGTTTGGTGGGCCAAAAGGCCTGTTCCTGTGCTGTGTTGTATTTTGCTCTTTGTATTCTTCAGGTGATACGAAGAAGAAAACTGGGGCCAGGGTTAACAGGAGTGTGAGGAGGGATGGAGAAATGTGCAGTTTGATTTTCACTTCCTGCCAACTCCAGCCGGCACGTTGGAACAGTAATACCAGAGAACTATCACGTAAACCAGTATATCTGTGCTTTTGGAATAATTGGATTGCATGAATTGCGACACAGAACTTGTGGAAACACATCTTCTTATAAACCTGAGAATGTGATTGTGTCAATGTACCATTAAGGAGGTACCAACATGTCAAATACTTTTGGACCTTAATTCTTTCATGGGATATGGATATCGCTGGCAAAGACTAATTGCCTTCAACTAAGCAATAGCTAGGCCATTTCAGTAGGCAGTCAACCACACTGTTGTGGGTTTGAGGACACACGTATGTCAGATCACCTAAAGGGCATTAGTCAAGAGATGGATTTTTATATCAATGATAGTTGCCATGATCACCTGATCAACTGAATTTAAATTTCACCAGTTGCTCTGGTGGGATTTGAACCCATGTCCTACAGAAGCTTAGGCTGCATCTCGGATTACTAGTCCAGTGACATTACCACCATGCCACAGTCTCTCCATGGATGAACACTAGTACATTTCCAATGAGGGGAAATGCTGAGCTGCAAGAAAGAGCTTGATATGAATGTCTAGAGAAGTCTCAAACATCTTGAAGATCAAAGGGAGGGATATCATTAATACCAGGGGTCACATTGGAGGTAAACAGATTAAGGATTCAAAACGCAAGGTGGGAATAAAACTCAATGGGGGAATTTTCCCATCCTGCCCACCATGGGGATTGAAGTGGTGGGGTGGGGGGTAGGGCTGTGGTTGGCGGACTATGCAAAGATGCATTAACCTCAGGCAGGATTTTCTGGTTTTGGGGCAAGTGCAGCTCGAAAATCTCCCCAGTGTCAATCAGACTGCTAGACCAATGTAGCAATAGAGAAGTATTTCAAATTGATAGAATGAGAGCAATCTGATATCTAATTATTGCTTTGGCAGCTGAATGGCATATCGATGTCCTAAGCAGAAACCAGAGCCTTTTATAGATAATTCTGATGCTTGCATTTATGAAAAGAATTGTTAATGAAAGCAGTCGCATTACTCCTTCCAACATGAGTTGTAACATTTTGAATAAATGACAGATTCATGATGTGTTCATTGAATATTTTTCACAATGACTGGCTGCATGACTCTCCACGGTCTAATAGGTTATTAAGAGGTTTCCTGGACTCAGCTATGGCTTTGAGTCAGCAGCCTGTGTACTCAACTCCAAGCATAAATTCCAGGCTGAACTATGGGAGTTCAGCGCTGTCAGAAGTATAAATGAGACATTAAACTGTAGGCCTTGTCTGCTCTGTTAGGGGGTATAAATGTGATTCAGTGGCACCAATTTGAAGAAGGGTGGAGTATTTCTCAGTGATGTCCTGGCAAATATTTATTCATCAGCCTATTTCACTCAAACAGATTACTTGTTCATTAACATATTGCTGTTTGTGGGACCTTGCTGTGTACAAACTGGCTGCCAAGTTTCCTATATTACTGCAGTGATTATACTTTAAATATATTTCATCTGATTGCAAAGACTTTTGGTCTCTCCTGAGGTTGTGAAAAGTGGTGTATGTATATATACATACATACACCCCACCAGAAAGAGGGCACACCACAAAGCTCTGTGCACAATATGCTGAGCTTGAATGAATTTACTTACATGCTCTACTCTCACATTACTAGGGGATAGATCAACGATATAAAGTTGAACACCTCATTATTCCGCTTTCTTCCAATTCTGACCCCAACTCACTTACATCCCTCTCTAAGACACTTCTTCCCATTCTAGCCATGAGGATGCTTCTAACCCACACCCCATTAGTCACTGTTTGGGTGCATCCTTTCCCATTTTCATCTCTTCCCCTTAATTACAGGCAGATTAAAGGCAGACAATTCTCTGGGGCCTGATGGGCTACATCCTTGGGTTTAAAGGAGCTAGTGGAGACATTGGTTATAATATTACAAAGTTCCCTGGAATCTGGAAAGGTTCCAGTGAAGTCGAAAAATGCTATTGTAATGACACTGTTCAAAAGGAAGAAAGGTAGAAAGTAGGAAACAGTAGACTAGTTAGTTTAACATCTGTTGCAGGGAAAGTGTTGGAATCCATTATTAGGGAAGTAGTAATGGGATGTTTGGAAAGTCACAGTGCAATCCATCAGAGTCAGCATATTTTTGTGAGATTATGTTTGACTATTATGCTCGGGTTTTTTGAAGATGTGCAAGCGAAGTGAGTAATTGGAGTCTGTAGATGTAGTATATTTGAACTTCTAAAACATTTGATAAGGTGTTGCACAATAGGTTAATACACAAGATAAGGGGAATTTCACAATAACTTTATTGCAGTGTTAATGTAAGCCCTACTTGTGACTAATAAATAAGCTTTAAGAACATATGAACATAAGAACTAGGAGCAGGATAAGCCACCTGGTACCTCGAGACTGCTACACCATTCAAAAAGATCATGATTGATCATTTTGTGGACTCAGCTCCACTTTCCCGTCCACTCACCATAACCCTTGACCCCTTTAGTGTTCAAATATTTACTTATCTTTGCCTTAAAACATTCAATCAGTTAACCTCAACTGATTCACTGGGCAGGGAATTCCACAGATTCACAATCCTGTGTGTGAAAATGTTCCTTCTCAACTTAGCCCTAAATCTGCTACCCCTTATTTTGAGCTTGTGCCCCTATTCTAGTCTCACCCACTAGTTGAAACAACTTCCGTGCTTCTATCCTACCTATTCCCTTTATAATCTCATATGTTTCGATAAGATCTCCCCTCATTCTTCTGAATTCCAATGAATATGGCCCCAGTCGACTCAATCTCTCCTCATAAGCCAACCCTCTCACTTCCAGAATCAACCTAGTGAATCTCCTCTGCACTGCCTCTCGTGCCAATATATCCTTTCTCAAGGGAGGAGACCAAACTGTATACAGTACTCCAGGTGTGGCTTCACAACTGCAACATAACCTCGGAGTTTTTAAACTCCATCCTTCTAGCAATGAAGGACAAAATTCCATTTGCCTTCTTAATTACTTGTTGCACCTGCAAACCAATTCCTAGTGATTTTTGCACAAAGACCCCCAGGTCCCTTAGCATAGCAGCATGCTGCAATATTTTACCATTTTGCAGTTATTCCTACCAAAGTAGATGACCTCACATTTATCAACATTGTACTCCATCTGCCAGACCTCGCCCACTCAAACTATCTACATCCCTCTGCAGATTTTCAGCATCCACTGCACACTTTGCTGTGCCACTCATCTAACGTCATCTGCGAATTTTGACGTACTGTACTTGGTCCCCAACTCCAAATCATCTATGTAAATCATAAACAATTGCGGTCCCAACACTGATCCCTGAGGCACACCATAAGTCACTGATCGCCAATCAGAAAAGCAGCCACTTACCCCCACTCTTTGCTTTCTGTTAGTTAAACTTTACTTTTATTTTTCTTTACTTCAAGGTCCAATGGGATTGGAATAATATATTAGCTTGGATAGAGGAATGGCTAAGTGACAGAAGGCAGAGAGTTGGGATAAATAAGTCTTTTTCTGATTAACACAACAAGAAGTCTCACGATACCAGGTTAAAGTCCAACAAGTTTATTTGGTAGCAAAAGCCACCAGCTTTTGGAGCACTTACTACCCCTTTGTCAGGCGAGTGGGAATTCTATTCACAAACAGGGCATATAAAGACACAAACTCAATTTACAAAATTTGATTGGAATGCAAGTCTTTACAGCTAATCAAGTGTCAAAGGTACAGACAATGTGAGTGGAGAGAGCATTAAGCACGGGTTAAAGAGATGTGCATTGTCTCCAGACAAGACAGTTAGTGAAATTTTGCAAGTCCAGGCAAGCCATGGGGGTTACAGATAGTGTGACACGAACTCAGGATCCCGTTTGAGGCTGTCCATGCTTGTGTGGAACTTGGCTATCAGTCTCTGCTCAGTGACTCTGCACTGTCGTGTGCCATGAAGGCTGCCTTGGAGAACGCTTACCTGAAGATCAGAGGCCAAATGCCTATGATCACTGAAGTGTTCGCCAAAAGGAAGAGAACAGTTTTGCCTGGTGATTGTCAGCGGTGTTCATTCATCTGTTGTCGCAGCATCTGCATGGTCTCCCCAATGTACCATACCTTGGAACATGTCTTCCTGCAGCGTATCAGGTAGACAACATTGGCCAAGTTGTAAAAGTATATACCGTATATCTGATGGATGGTGTTCTCATGTGAGATGATAGTATCCATATTGATGATCTGACATGTCTTGCAGAGGTTGCTGTAATGAGATTGTGTGGTATCGTGATCGTTATTCTCCTGAAGGCTGGGTAGTTTGCTGCTGACAATGGTCTGTTTGAGGTTGTGCGGTTGTTTGAAGGTAAGAAGTGGGGGTATGGGAATGGCTATGGTGAGATATTCATCTTCATCAATGATACGTTGAAGGCTCTGGAGAAGTTGTCGTTGCTTCTCTGCTCCAGGGAAGTACTGGACGATGAAGGATACTCTGTCCACCATGTCCCATGTTTGTCTTCTGAGGAGGACAGAGCAGTTTTCGCTGTGGCATGTCGGAACTGTCGATTGATGCTTTGAGCACCATATCTTGTTCTTGTGTTGACATCTTTCAGCATCTTGAGGCGGTTGTTGCGATCCTTCTCATCTAAGACTTCCTATGCATACGGAGGGCTTGTCCACAGGAGATGGCTTCTCTAACATGTTTAGGGTGGAAGATGAAAAGTGGAGCATTGTGAAGTTGTCTATGAGCTTGTGTTACAGTGAACTACTGAGGTGACCATACTTAATGGAGATGAGTATGTCCAAGAATGCAACCAATTCCCGAGAATAGTCCATTGTGAGTCTGACGGTGGGATGGAACTTGTTGATGTCATCATACAGTTGTTTCAGTGATTGTTCACCATGAGTCCAAAGGAAGAAAATGTCATTGATGTATCTAGTGTATAGCATTGGTTGAAGGTCCTGTGTGGTGAAGAAGCCTTGTTCGAGTCTGTACATGAAGATGTTGTCATGTTGAAGTACAAATTTGGTCTCCATGGCTCTGAATGAAGAACTGATTTTTGTTGGTGAAGATATTGTGGTCCAGGATAAAGTGGATGAGTTGTAAAGTTGCATCTGGAAATTGGCAGTAGTCGGCGCTGAGTACTGAGGCAGTTGCAGCAATGCCATCATTGTAGGGGATGCTGGTGTAAAGTGCCAAGATATTCATTGTCTGTCTACACAAGATCTGCTCAGATGAGGAGAATTGCAATAGATACCTCCAGGCACTGAAAGATGCCCTCATAAGAACAGGATATGGCGCTCAACTTATCGATTGGCAGTTCTGATGCATTACAGTGAAAAAACCGCACCGACCTCTTCAGAAGACAAACTGAGTATCCTTCATCTTCCAGTACTTCCCCAGAGCAGAGAAGCTACAACATCTTCCCTAGAGTATTCAACATGTCATTGATGAAGACAAACATCTCCCCAAGGCCATCCCCACACCCCGACTTCTTGCCTTCAAACAACTGCACAACCTCAAAAGACCATTTTTTAGATTAGAGCAACACAGCACGGGGAACAGGCCCTTCGGCCCAACGAGCCCGCACCACCGTCATAACTATATAGTAACAATTCCATTATCCTATTCTAATTTTAGGTTATTCCTAATATGGAAGAGTCTCAATGTAGGGACAATTTGTTTCCCAATCAGCCTAAGAGCGAATTTTTTGGGATGTGGGAGGAAACCGGAGCGCCCGGAGAAAACCCACGCAACCACGGGGAGAACGCGCAAACTCTCGCAGACACCGGCCCAATTCCAAGTGTCTGCACAGCTACAGCGATAGTCACTGAGCTGTCATGGTGCCCTTCAGATGGTCCAGATAAAGCACTCATTTACGACATGAAGCACCAGGCAACCCATGAATCAACATCCAAGAGCTGTCCTCGCACACCTGCCGAATGCATGCTCCTTGTTGGTCAAGTATGGACCGAATTACCTGTGGAAAAAAAAGCCATAGTTAAACAGTCCTACTATATCCCTCTATCTGCATAACGCTCATGTGGCTGTCCAAGAGACCCTTAAACAGCCCTAGCGTGCCTGCTCCCACCACCTTACTCGGCAGTGCATTCCACACCCCCACTACCCTTTGTGTGAAAAACTGCCCTCTAATATTCATCTTATACATAGCCCCCCTCACCCTATGGCCATGACCCCTCGTCCTATCCATTTCTGAAGGTGGAAAAAGTTTACCTCCATTTACTCTATCTATACCCCTTATAATCTTATACACCTCTATGAGATCCCCTCTAAGCCGACGTCTTTCAAGGGAAAACAACCCCAGTCTATTTAATCGTTCCTCATAAGACAGTCCTTCCATACCAGGCAGCATCCTGGTAAACCTCCTCTGCACTCTCTCCAAGGACTCCACATCCTTCCGATAGTAATTGTCATCATTGTCAGCAGCAAATCACCCAGACTTCAGGAGAACAGTGACCACGACACCACGCAATCCTGCCACAGCAACCTCTGCAAGACGTACTCGTTCATTGACACGGATGTCATCATGCACTAGGTACATGGTACATACTCTTGCAATTCGGCCAACGTTGTCTATCTGATATGCTGCAGGAAAGGATGTCCTGAGACATGGTACATTAGGGAGACCATGAAAACACTACAACAACGGATGAATGAACACCGCTTGACAATCCTGCCACTGCAACCTCTACAAGATATGCCGGATCATTGACACGAATGCCATCATCTCACGTGATGGCAAGAGTGTTCTCTTCCTGTTGGGGAATACTTCAGCAGTCACGGGCATTCGGTCTTTAATCTAAGTGTTCTCCAAGGTGGACTTCATGGCACACAACAGCGCACATTCACTGAGCAGAAGCTGATAGGCAAGTTCCGCACATGTGAGGAGGGCCTCAACTAGGATCTTGTGTTCATGTCACACTATCTGTAAACCCTGTGACTTGCCTGGTGTTGCAAAATCTCAGTAACTGTCCTGTCTGAAAACAATACACATCTCTTTAATCTGTGTTTAACATTCTCTCTACTCATATTGTGTGCATCTTTAAGACTTGATTAGCTGTAAAGACTTGCATTCTAATTATTATTTTGTAAATTGAGTTTGTGTCTTTATATGTCCTGTTTGTGAATAGAACTCCCACTCACCTGACTAAATGGCAACAAGTGCTCTGAAAGCTAGGGGCTTTTGCTACCAAATAAACCTGTTGGACTTTAACCTGGCGCTATGAGACTTCTTATTGTATTTACCCCAGTCCAATGCCGGCATCTCCACATCATGACTACTATCTTTGATTGGCAGAATATAACTTGTGTTCTGCCACACAGTTCAGTCCTCAGTCCTTTTTACAGTCTATATTAGTGACTTAATTGCAGAGTTAGAATATGCCATGGCCACATTTGCAGGTGACGTCAAAATAGATGGGAAAGCAAGTTGCAATGAGGAAATAAGAAATTTACAAATGGATATGAGTAAGTTACATGAGTAGGCCAAAATTTGGCAGATAGAATTTAATGTGGATAAGTGTGAGATTACTCATTTTAGCCAGAGGAATTATCAGGCAATTTAATCCCAAAACCTACAGTGCAGAAACAGACCATTTGGCCCATCGAGTCTGTACCTATCACAATACCCCATATTTTACCCACTTCTCCCTCTAACCTACACACCTCAGGACACTAAAGGTCAATTTTAGCACGGTCAATCAACCTATCCCACACATCTTTGGACTGTGGGAGGAAACCGGATAACCTGGAGAAAACTCATGCGAACATGAGGACAATGTGCAAATTCGACACAGACAGTGACCCGAGCCAGGAATCAAACTGCAGCCCTCTGAAGCTGTGAAGCAGCAAGGCTAACCACTATGCTACCTTGCTGCCCATATTGTAATGCTGCATTTGTTGCAGACAGTATCCACCAGAATTGGCAATGCCTTGGAATGTAATGGGCAGTGCTAGTTCGCTGCAGATCTTTGGATGTGCTTTTGCACAGAAATGTGCATTTGACATTGAAGATGGAAATGTAATGTGGCAGCTAAGTCCTTAAAGCTTTTCCGGGTGATGCACAAGGCCAGCCAGTTCCAATCACATTCTCAAGGATACATTAAATTGACATTTGTAAAGAATTTTGGGTAAATGCCTTCCGCAGCTGGAAGTAGGATGTGATGCAGGTGTCGGGATACATCTGTGTTCCTTTGCTAATTCCCATCACTTGGAAGAGTTCCTGAAGGAATGTAAGTACTCTATTAACACTGCCAGTTGTTAAACCTCAAGTCAAATAGTAGCATACGGCCAGAATATCTCCTGGGAACTAACTGAAAGCACTTCCAGTTTAGTGCTGACTTGATTCTGTTTGAATTTTTCCCTCAAAAACCTTTCCTATTTTTTGTTTTAAAAATATCTTAGTGTTTCGATTGTTTTCCTTATGTCACAAAAGGATTCAAATCATGGCGACAAATTTGTGCAGACATCTTTTTGGGTTCAGTGTGCATTTCTATTTGTGGTTTGATATCTTATTTTTAGGGCAGTTAATTCACACTGCCCTCTATCTGATTATATAGGACTAAGATCTGGAAGTCTAACAATGGACCGCTCCTTACAATCTGACTCGGATCATGATACAGAAAATTCGGTTTGCTAACTCCCATTGTTCAGGAGCTAAGGATGCTGTTTGGACAAGCGTTTAGGATGAGTCACACCAGATAACTTTTTGGGCACAGTTAACAGTTACTAAAGATATGGAGAAAAGGCAGACGGCAGAGTCAATCAACATGGAACACAGATTTCATTCCAGCATTTTGAAGATGTAAAAGTCCTGTTATTGTCCTGTCTTACAGCAAAGCCAAACATGAATTTAGCAGCAGGAAACACTCCTCATCACCCCCTCCCCCTTCCGCACACACCCCCCATTCCGGTATCAGTGCTATTTAAATGGATCATCAAGCATTTACATGTTAGTTGAGTTGTTGCGGCTGCTGTTTTGACCTTCCAACAGTTTGGTGCTTTGTACAGTTGTATAACATTTTTCATGATTTCTACACAAGCCAATTGCTTCTAGGCATGAGTGCTCTGAGGAGAAAGGGAAAATAGGGCTGTGGGCAAAAGGCTGAGATTGTTAAGATAGAGATTCCCATATCTGAATCACAGGGAGTTACATCGTATTTGCTTCTATCAGATGTTATGGTCCCCCTTGAGACTGATAATTTTTAAAAAGAGCTGTGAGTATTCCAATAACCAACCCAAAATACCACACAATAAAATTTTACGTTTTAAGATATTTATTGTAACAAATAAAAATCAACTCAAAATAACTCAGTGGGCAACTAATACTGTAAACTGTAAGTTATTTCCCCCTTTAACTGCTTAAAACAATCAAAATCCCCATGTCACATTTATACATTATACTCCACTCTCCCACTCTCCATAATCTTAAATTTAAACTCTAAAATATCCCAGCATCAACTTTTCCCCTTGTTTCATCAAGATGAATCTTCCAGTGTCCTTTTAAACAAAGTTCTCTTAACTCAACCCTTTTAGTGTTGTTGTAGGCCTGTTCATGGCGCAGCCTATCATTTTCTGTATGCACATTGCTTTGTGGGTGCCACGTGTCAACTCTTCCCTATGCTGCAAATGCGAGAATTGCTCTCTGAATGTCCAGCTAGTGTGTATTATGCCCATGTTATGATTCAGTGTCCATTGTTTCGGCAGCAACTATGATGGCTTCATTGAATTATCAAGACAAGACAAATTGTGAATATTGGGTACCAAGGGCTATTCACTAGCCCTACGCTGATGAGTCCAGTGTGTAAACCCCGTACACCTGCACATCATGCATACAGTGAAAGTCAGGCCACAAAATCTGATAGAGTAGACATGGGTCTGCTGAAACAACACTTCTGCTACCTGGACCATTCTGTAGGAACTCTGCAATAATCAGCACAGCAGGTCTGCTGCAAACCACAAAACCCCACCATTATCGGGGACAGCCCATGCTACCAGCTGTACAGCGAGTAGCTAGTGAGCAGGAAGAGGGTGAAGAAGAGAATAGACAGCCTACTACCTGGACAGTCCATCAAGAACTCAACCAAATGCAATTTCAGTAAAGCAACTTCAATTCTTGTTTATCAACATGCACACATCCTCGCTTCTGTCAATGGTTATCACAGTGTAGGCTTTGCCACAATGCAAAACCTATGGTAAAACAAACATGTTAAATGATATATATATAAAGGTGGTCATTCCATATCCATGGAAAATTAACCAATTACACTCTTGTGCTTTCTCTTAGTGCTTATGTTTCCTTTCTTTATCTGAGCCAGTGTTCCTATGTAGTGCTACCACAATGGCAGCAGCAAGACGGCTGATTTCAGTGCGAGGAGACTGCAGATGATCTTTCAGAATGAAGCTGAACAGCTCTTGTCTGGAAGGCCAAGTTGTGGGCTGTATTTTCTCTACATTGTGGGCATCACATCAGACTGGCTGGTTGACAGGCAATGTCAAGAGCCTTCCTGGAGTGGCAGTAGAGGAAGAATGATTGCTGTCTTCCTGGGAAAGTTCAGCAGATTCCCTATAGTATCATTGCCAGCACCTCCCCATTGCCGCACACTTCTCACCTCACCCCACGCAGCATCTCAGCAATCATAGTAATCTCTTGGTAGACAGATTGTTGGATGCTGTGAGATTGTGCAAGTGCCTTTGTGCAAGAGCTATCCACAGTCATGATGACAGCTGTTTGAGCTTAAAATGTAGAGCTCAGACATCTGCTAGAAGGTTCTTGTGCTCAGTGCAAGCTGAAACATTGGTTTTCAGAGATTGCATTGTGCTTTGGTCCACAAGTATGCTGATGGGGTTACCACAATTTCAATGTTTGAAAAGGTGGGTCCCAAGATCTGTGCAAATCTTTGTGCGGAGTTGGTGTTGGATCCTCCATGCTTCTTGACATTGAACATATGCTTTCAGGCAGGCTTCCCATTCCATGAAACATTTCACTGTGATATCTATCAGCCTTCTTTTGTATTCTGTCGTATTAAAGTCCCGAGCTAAGTCCTCAGCACTGGGCCTGTGTGTGACCTCACCCGATAATGAGCTGGCAAAGGCCTGTCCCCTGCTCTGCTGCAGACGACTTTAGGGAGGGGGTGGCATAGTGGTACATTGTTACTGCACTTTGTAATCCAGAGACCCAGGGACCCCGGTTTGAATCCCACCATGGCAGATGGTGAAAGTTAAATTCAATAAAAATCTGGAATTAAAAGCCTAATGATGGTAGTAAAACTATTGTCGATTGTCTTAAAATCCCATCACTGATGGAAAGAATCTGCCATCCTTAGTTAATCTGGCCTACTGTAACTCCAGATCTACAGAAATGTGGGTTGACTCTTAAATGCCCTCTGAAATAACCTTGCAAGTCATATAGTTCAAGGATAATTAGAGATGGATGATAAATGCTGGCCCAGACAGTAACACCCACATCATGATTTGATTTGATTTGATTTGATTTATTATTGTTACATCTATTAACATACAGTGAAAAATATTGTTTCTTGCATGTATACGGACAAAACACACTGTTCATAGAGAAGGAAACAAAAGAATGAAGAATGTAGTGTTATTACATTAACACTAATGTCAAAGCTAGGGTGTAGAAAAAGATCAACTTAATGCAACATAAATTCATTCAAAAGTCTGACAGCAGCAGGGAAGAAGCTATTCTTGAGGCAGTTGGTACATAACCTTAGACTTTTGTATCTTTTTCCCAAAGGAAGGAGGTGGAAGAGAGAATCTCTTGTGTGCATGGGGTCTTTAATTATGCTGGTTGCTTTGCCGAGGCAGTGGGAAGTGTAGACAGATTCAATAGATGGTAGTCTGGTTTGCGTGATTGATTGGGCTACATTCACGATCTTTTGTAGTTTTTTGGGGTCTTGGGCAGAACAGGAGCCATACCAAGCTGTGATAAAACCAGAAAGAATGCTTTCTGTGGCACATCAGTAAAAGTTGGTGAGAGTCATAGCTGACATGCCAAATTTCCTTAGTCTTCTGAGAAAGTAGTCTTCTGAGAGGAGATGCCTTAGTCCACTTTCTTAATTATAGTGTCAGATGTGGGGACCAAGATAGGTTGTTGGTGATCTGCACACCTAAAAATTTGAAGCTCAATGTCAATGAACAATATCTAATGGCAGGAATTTTCCTGTCCCACCCAGCGTGGAAATCATAAATCACAGGGGTGGTGTGTGGCAGCGAAGAGTGGTGCAGACCATGCGAAGGTCCATTGACCTTGAGTGGGATTTTCTGGTTTTGGGGGGAACACAGCTGGAAAATCCCACCCAGAGTGTCATATCATTCAACTTGAGATCAACTGATGACGTTGTGTCTTCATCATCATTGTTGTTTTGCTGTTCCTGCACTGCCTCACGAAGTTGGACCTCATGGGCATCAGAAAGCAGATAGGTGCAAATTAAATGGCCTAGCAGGTATGGATATGATCGGTGCAAGTTGTAGCCGAAGGGCCTGTTTGTGCTGTAGTGTTCTATGTTGTATGTTCTATGTTCTATGATGTTGTGTGGGAACTGGCCACTCATCAACATGGTTACTGCTAGCTGGATGCTGCTATGCCAGTGCTGATAATTAGCAGACAGCAGGAAGTTGGCATACTGTCTGCCTTAACTTGAAAGGGCACAGATTAAATGTGCATCTCAATCACTGTGCCCATTTTTTGGCTGCTACTGAATTTAGCCATCACCATGTCATGCATACATATGTATCTTCAATCTTTCCAATGTTGGATTGAGTTAATACCATGATTAAGACAATATTTAGTTTGAGTCATATCCTATAATTTTCCACCAAATTTATCAAATGTAGACAACAAAAGGTACAAGCAGTCATTTAATTCAATCAGCATGAGTGTTAATACAAAGGAAAAATCTCCGATGGCTGCTCATGTTTAACTATGTGTAGAATAATTTGTCAGTGTTCTGTTCTACAGAACTAAGATGGAACTCATCTCCCATTTGTTGCCTGATTACCTGATTCCAAAAATTCAATTGCCTTCTGTGGTGTCTGTGCCCAATCTTTCTAAAGCCCCTCTCCCAGACTAAAAAGGACAAAGAAATTTCTGACACCATGTCATGCGGCCTTTTTCCAAGTAACCAGACTAACTCATGAGTTTCTCAGTCTCTGGAGAAAAGCTATTTTCAATTAGCATTTCACCAAACCTTAGATTCATAGCTAGACTTGGAGTTTTCTTGAGGAATATATCCAATTAAAGCAAGCCTCAACTTATATTTTACAGACCTCATATCTAAATCTTTCTCATGGAAACATGGCCAAAGAAAGAATTGCAAAATGTGATAGTTGCATACATTCTCAATTCTGAACTAAGTCAGACACTTCCGTTGAGCTGGGACAATGCAGGAGAGGCTTTGGAGGAGGATGCTACATTCACAATGTCAATGGTTAGATGACACCAGTAGAAGGGATAATGCTACAAGCGCTGTCCAATACCTGCCAACTCTGGACATATGCAACGGGATATTCATTTTTGTCTCTTGAAACACAGTTTAATAGATGAAAGAAATGTAGGAGGCCTTTGAAATGATATCCCTGCATCATTAAAATACATGAAGAAGTCTCCAATTAGGGGTTTCCAATGACCTCACTTATACCCAGCCCCAAATGTTACTGCAATGAATGGGTTTCCATCCATTTTTCACTTTTTAGAACACTCTAGAATCTAATGTCAATGAAATGTTCTGATGAAGAAAATAAACTGTAACTTCGGCCTCACAATGAGTAGCTCAATCATACTCTGGAATTATTGCTTTTGCCCTTATTAATGCTATTAAATTACTCGCTGTATGATAGACTCTAATATTTTACTTATTACAGATGTCAAGCTAAAAAGCCAAACCATTTCCTGGATCATACTTCTGGGGCTAATTTTTCTACTGAGTTCTTTTGGCCTGCTGAGGATTGTTATGAATACTAAGCCAACTGGACGACATTAAAATTCATATGGGGGGGTGGTAATGGCAGCTGCTACTATGAGCAAAGGTGGCCTAAATCTTAATGCTCACTGCATGTTTAAGTTGCCACATGAGATTTGAAGGGAACGTATTAACTCTTGGATGTTCCAATACATGATGTGGAGATGCCAGGGTTGGACTGGAGTAAGCATAGTAAGAAGTTTCACAGTACTAGGTTAAAGTCCAACAGGTTTATTTGGTAGCACAAGCTTTGGTAGCACAAAGAGCGTTCCTCCTTCTTCAAGTGAGTGAAGAGTTGTCTTTTCTTTGGCATATGGAGGTGCAAATTTGGTCCCCATGGCGGTTCCGTGTGTCTGGGTGAAGAACTGATTGTGTTCCAGGATGAAGTAGATGAGTTGCAGAATTGCATCTGGAGATTGGCAATCGTTGGAGTTGAGTATTGAAGCAATTGCAGCAATGCCGTCACTGTGGGTGATGCTGATGTAAAATTTCAAGGCATCCATCGTGGTTCAACTTCTCCACATGTGCTGAGTTTCTGTAGGAAGTTCATAATGTCATGACAGAAGCTGGGGGTTCTTTGTACAATGGGTTTCAGGATGCTTCCAACATAGCCAGTGAGGTTCTCACACAATTCTCACAACTCTTAACTCACACGAAGAAAGAGAAACACTCCAAAAGCTTGTGCTACTAAATAAACCTGTTGGACTTTAGCCTGATGATGTGAGACTAATCACTGTGTTCCAATACATCCATAGGGCAACATGGTGGCATAGTGGTTGGCACTGCTGCTTCACAGTGCCAGGGATCCGGGTTCAATTCTGGCCTCGGGCAACTGTCTGTATGGGGTTTGCAACTTCTCAACATGTCTGTGTGGGTTTCCTCTGGCGCTCCAGTTTCCTCTCACAGTCCAAAGATGTGAAGATTAGATGGATTGGCCACTCTCAATTTCCCCTTAGCATCAGAGGATTAGAAGCGCAAATACAAAGGGTTATAGGGATAGGACCTGGGTGGGATTGTGGTCGGTGCAGATACGATAGGCCGATTGGCTTTCTTCTGCACAGTAGGGATTCGATGATTCAATGATCCACACTATCACCAAGATACTTCTATGTTGTGCACTTTGGCACCAATCCAAGCAATCAGGCCTCTTACACATTGGCTCTTTCCCAATGGCCATTGATTGCACACGTGGTCAAATTGTCATGTACAAAAAAAGGAAAAAGATAAATTTAAACCTAAGCCCCTTCTGCCCTCCAGAGTGAACATTAAAGGATCCATGACAACATTTTCAAAGAGAAGTAGGGATATTTGCTCTGATATCCTGACCAATATTTATCCCTCAACTAACATGATTAAAAACTGTTCATTCTTGCATTGCTGGTTGTGTAGCCTTAATGCATGCAGATTGGCTGCTGTTTTTTTTCATTGATTATGGGATGTGGCTGCTTAGGCCAGCACTTATTACTCACCCCTAATTGGTCTGGAGAAGATGTACTCTTGAACCTCTGAAGTCCATCTGGGGTAGGTACACCTATAGCGCTGTAGGGAGGGAGTTCCAAATTGAGCCAGGTTTTCCCTAAATTAAAACAGTCACTATACTTCAAATGTACTCCATTTGATGTAAAGAGCATTGGAACATTCTGAGGTCACAAAAGGCACTCAATAAATGCAAGGGTTTTTTAAAATTCAGAATATATGCAGATACGAGGGTCAGTAATCCAAGGTCACAGCAGAAGCAGCAGGTAGGAAAATGCATCTGCTTCTGCTTGTGTTCAAAGTTTGGTTGCTCAAATTCCCAAATAACGATGTTGTTGTCAAAAACGAGATCTTTTAATATGTCTGGTCTTTACTGACACAGAATAAGTATTTGTATGCAGGCGTTGAATGTGAGTGAGGGATTGCCTACAACACGCTGTTTGCCAATTTGTGATGTTTGCAATGAGGATCCCAAGGACTGGCCTGGTTAAATATAACTTTGACCCTACTTTTAGTCTAAGAGCATCACATCCTGAGGATAAATCTCCAGGCACTGCGATGTTCTCTGTGAGCTGTCCAGTAGCCATTAGGCTGGCTGGGATTTTGTTACCATCTGTGCAAGGATTCAAAGACGTACAGACCAATTACACAGACCTCAGTAGATATGCAGGCAATTTCATAGGTTTGTAAGGTGGATTTTAATTTCTCCCTCGAACCTGTCTGGGAGACGGCAGGGGCTGTATAATTGGGTGGGAAGGCAGGATTGGTGCATCACCTTGCTGATTACATGAAATTAGGTCAGGGGCAGCGACGGTCGAGTATAAGGGTCTCACCACACTGTCACTGGCATTTCTACGGCTTTGTGGTGGGAGGTGGGGGTGGGGTGACTCCTGGTTGGGTGACCTGTGGCCAAAGAGGGACTTTCTATGTTGCATCTGTAGAACTTGATGGGAGTCATAGCTGAGATGCCAAATTTTCTCAGCCTTCTGAGAAATATTGTTATCAACATAATAACATAGAAAAGATATAGAAGAATTTTATTAGTACATTGCCAGGATTGAGAGACTTCAGTTAGCAGAGGAGGTTGGAAAAGTTAGGATTGCCCTCCTTGGAACACATAAACTTAAGAGAAGCTTACGGTTTTCATGCTGAGAGGTTTTGATAAACTTGATAGAGGAAAACTATTCCTTCTGGTGAGTGGATCAATAAGTAGAGATCAAAGAGATTTTGAGGGAAAATGAGATTTTCTTCATTCAGAGACCATAAGGGCCATCCCTCTGAAAGAGCCGCTTTGTTTGTATGACCCACTCCCTCTCCATCCCCATCCTTGCACGGCTGTCTGATTAGCCCCGGCGTGTCTGACAATTTACTGCGCTCTGGGGCCTCTTCCATCATGGTTTCTCTGAAGCCTGCTGCAATACCAGGAGTGGCCATTCTTCCCAGTGGCACTGCTGGAGTAGTCAGACACCTGATTGGCCAACAACTCTTGAAGGTGAGACTTCCTTAAAGACACAGATGCACTGATGATGGACAGTTAACTTCTGATTGTCATTGAATTACATTGGTGTCTTTGAAAATGATTATCGTGGGTTGCATCTGCTTTACATTCTGCCTATAGAATGAAACAGCAAAGAAGGAGGCCATTTAATCCATCATGCCTGGACTGAATTTGGAAAAAAAACTTGAATGCTTAGTCCCACATTCTTGCTTTCTGTTTATAATTCTAGAAATTCCTCATCCCCAAGTGCCTGTCCAAATCGATGTGAAAATTATTTATGGAGTCAGCTCCCACCACCATTTCAAGTAGAACATTCCAGATCCTGATGCAAATCTCTGAATGAAGAAAACCTCATCTTCCCTCAAAATCTCTTTGATCTTTAATTATAGATCCACTCACAAAAAGGAATAGCTTTCCTCTATCAAGCTTATCAAAATCTCTCAGCATGAAAACCTGTATTCAGACTTCCCTAAAGTTTCTGTGTTCCAAGGAGATCAATCCTAACTTTTCCAACCTCCTCTGCTAACTGAAGTCCCTCAATCCTGGTAACACACCAATAAAATTCTCCTGTATCTTTTCTATGTTACTATGTTGATTACAATATTTCTCAGAGACCAAGGAAATTTGGTATGTCAGCTATGACTCTCATCAGCTTTGTCAGATGCATCATTGAAAACATCCTTTCTAGTTATCTCACAGCTTCGTATGGCTCCTGCTCTGTCCAAGACTGCAAGAAACTACAAAAGGTTGTGAAGATAGTCCAATCCATCACACAAACCAACCTCCCAACCATTGACTCTGTCTCCACTTCTCATTGCCTCAGAAAAGCATTCAGAATAATTAAGAACCCCATGCACCCTAAACATATTTACTTCCACCTTCTTCTGTTGAGAAAAAGATAAAAAGTCCGAGGAGATGTACCAACTGACTCTTTCCAGCAGCCACCAGACTTTTGAAAGGACCTACCTCATATTAAGTTGACTTTTCTCTGCTCCCTAGCTATGACAGGATATTCTGCACTCTCTCCTTTCCTTCTCTATGAATGGTATGCTTTGTCTCTATAGTGAAGAAACAGTTTTCACTATATACTAATTTACATGTGAACAATAATAAAATTTCAAAGGTACTTCATGCTAAAAAGTGTTTTGGGATGTCCTGAGATTGTAAACAGCTTTACGTCAATTGAAGCCTTTTTCTCTTTTCTCAAAGGCCTTTACATCTTTCCTGAAGTATGGTGCCCAGTGGGAAATAGAAGGCATTCATAGAGGATAATTTTGATTAATAGTGTAACACACGGTCAAATCAGCTGCCCATTCTCCATCTTTCTTAATAATAATTTCCATTGAATTGGATAGAAATAAAAATTGGGAGAGTTGTATAATTGATCTGATATCATCCATTTTACATTGTCATCTGAGGTAAAAATAGATCCCAGCATAGTAACCTTTTGTAGATTATGGATGTAAGGTGAGCCAGACCACATATCTGAAAGTCCAATGCCCCATAACTGCAGCCAGTTGGCCTGTAAGAATAGACTCATGCATTCTTTATAAAACATGCATATATATATTTTAGTTTTTAATGCCCATAATGTATTTACATGTCCTTTTTCAAGGAATTTTCACAGATGTTTTATCCATAGGCAAACCTGAATAGTAGAGGACACCAAAACTATCCATAAACTCTCTGTAAATTCAAAGTTCTGATATTATATTCTACTGTTGTTACCAGGTACAATGTCTTTTTAAGGGATGTGGGTGTTGTTGGCGAGGCCAGCATTTCTTGCTCATCATTTTTTATGGAAATTCATAAAATTCCCTTCCTAGAAGGATTATGGGTATACCTACACATTAGCTACTGCAGTGGTTCAAGAAGCCACAACCTTCTGAAGGACCATAGCCATCTTCCTTTGTGCCAGGTATGACTCCACCCAGCAGAGGCTTTCCTCCTGATTTCCATTGACTCCAGTTTTACTAGCACTTCTTGATACCATACTCAGGAAAAATAGTGTCTTGATACCAAGGGCAGTCACTCTTACCTCATCTCTGGCATTCAGCTCTTTGTCTATGTTTGAACCAAGGTTGTAATGAAGTCATGAGCTTAGTGCCTGTAATAGAATGCAACTTAGCATCCATAAACAAGATATTGCCAAATAAGTGCTGTTTGATAACTCTGTTGATGACATCACTTTACTTATGATTAAGAGTAGATTGATATTATTACGAGTTGGTGAGATCACGGGGGGAGGGATGTGTCTGGCCTCCCAGCCATATGTTTCCTGCCAGTGGGAGATGACACATTGTTCGCTGATAGTGGGATTTTCTGGTCCCACTGCTGTCAATGGGATTACCCATTGATGCCACCCCACGCCGCTGTGAAACCCACAGGAGGGGATGCGCTACTGGCAGGACTGGAGAGTCCTGCTGGCATTTCCAACCAAAGAAATCTCCCCATATTTTGAATATTGTGCAGTTTCCCTATTTATGGAAGCATGTAAATGCCGTAGAGGTATTTCAGAGGAGATGTACTAGATTGACACATGGAATGGATTGTCATGTGAAGAAAAGTTTAATGGAATGGGCCTGTCTCCACTGGAGTTTAAAAGAGCAAGCGCTGAATCGTGCGATCCTGAACAGTATCAACAAGGTGGATGTGGAAATTATGTTTCCTCTTGTGAGTGAGTCCAGAACTGGGAGGCACTGTTTAAAAATTGTCTTTATAGGACAGAGGTGAAGATAAATCTTTTCTTTCAGAGGATTGTGTGATTTTGAAATTCTCTACCTCAAAAGGGAGTGGAGTTGTGGTTATTGAATATGTCTAAGGTGGAGGTAAATAGATTCTTGATTAGCAAGGGAATCAAAATGATCAAAGGTGGAATTTGAAGCACTAAAAGAGCAGCCATGATCTTACTGAATGGCGGAGCAAGCTCAAGAGGCTCAAGAGGCTGAGTGACACAAATGTGCTCCAAGTTCCTATGTGTCTTGGTCTTGTTCCATTCCAAGGTGAGATTAAAAGCTTAAAATGCGGATTTTTATAACATGTTAAATCCACACCTGCATGTCAGATCTGATGAAGACTTTCTGACTGCTGAACACCATCAGTACAAATTCTGAAGGGGATTTCCATACTCTATGTATTCTCAGGCTTGAGGATAGTGTGAATTTTATTTAAAGAATACTGAATGAAGAAGAGGACTGTCAGATCTTGTAAATTTATATAGCAGTTTATCACATGTCTCAGGTTTCGTCAAAGTGATGTGCGTGCAGCTAATTCTGTTAAAAGTAGTCTCTGCACTACAGGAGTTAATGGTTGTGTCATTACATATAGTGATTACTAGATGGAGTAGAGACTTGTCAGACTGGATAAGGGTTACTACAGAAATTATAAATGGAAAATCCCAGGATGTGTTGTAAAGGATATATTACAGGGTCAGTACTTATGTATGGAAGAGATCTGCTAGATGATATTTATTTCCTTAGGGTATTGATAACCTGTCAGGCGATGTAAAAGAGCCTTTTATTACTGAATACTTCCTCTCTCCTACAATAATGGCATAACCACTATTTGATTCAACAGTGACAAGGAAATCTATAAAGCTTTAAGCAGATAACTTAGGAAAATTGTTTTAGGACATGTTTGAAACCTTAAGTGATCAATAAAATGTAAGAGTGACAACACATCAGACATTATGACAAGTCCAACACAACATTATTAACTAAATAATGTATTATTAACTAAATCCATTGTGGACAAATATTTGAAGTTTATTTTTTAGTCACAAGTAAAGTTTAGATTAACACCGCAATGAAGTTAATGTGAAAATCCTTCGGTCGCCACATGATGGTGCCTATTTGGTCAATGCACCTATTCAGCACATCTTTCAGACTGTGGGAGAAAATCGGAGCACCCTGAGGAAACCCGTGCAAACATGGGGACAACATGAAGATTCCGCATGGACAGTGACCCAAGCTGGCAATAGAACCCGGATATCTGGCTTGCAGACATGGGGAGAACGTGCAGACTCCACCCAGACAGTGACTCAAGCTGGGAATCAAACCCGGATATCTGGCACTGTAAGGCAGCAGTGCTAAGCGCAGTGCCACCATGCTGCCCATACCATGATGATATTCACATTTCCGTCTGTTTTTTGGAAGTTGAAGGATTGAGAGTATTATAGGGACAGATCATTTATCCCAAATCATTTATTTGGGAAGCTTCATTTCCAGACATTTGATACTGATTTGATATAGTTTGCAAATGGCTGATCCGCTATATGTGAAAAGCATCCAGCTGCATTAGTCCTGTCTTGGCAGTCTGAAATTCTGTAGGGGGTTCTCCCAGCCTGCTGTGCTGCTAGAGCTGTACAGTGGGCTGGGAGGTCATGTAGCTGGCTTCTCATTGGAAGCCACCATCTCTGCTTTCCAGTGTAGTCAGCTCCATGCCAGAAATCAGTGCAGAGCTCAATAAATTATGTTAATGGTGAATTAAATCTCCCTGTTAATGGGGAGCTGATGGCCCAATCCTGCTGAGGCCTCCCAGAAGGTGAGAGGTGAGGAATAATGCCCCCTGGACACTTTGGCACTGCCCACTGGACATCTGGTAGTGCCAAGCAGGTGGGGCCAGAGGAGTGGGGCTTATAGTGGGGGTGTGGGCCCTCCCGCCACTCTGGACTTTGGTTGAGTGACAGAGGAAGGGAAGCCAGCGATTAGGACATGAGGAGGAGGACTGGGGGGGGTGCGGGGGCAGCCTGTCAGGGGGGGTGTTAGGGCTGCAGTGATGGTGGGGAGGGATGGAGATCGAGGCAGGCTGGGAGAGGTCAATGGGAGGGCGTTCGGGCCTGGCCCAGATATGTCTGTGAGAGCAGCGATTGAGAGTCGGGGATGGTCGGAGGAGCAGTGATGGGGAATAACGGGGCTGGCCATTATATCAGGAGGCTACTAGTTCTAGTTACAATGCATGTGTCAATCACGGCGCTAACAGACCGGCACAAGCACAGTGGCCACTCTACACTGTTACCGGAATTGGCCCCAACCACTGATTTTTATTGAGATTCACCCTATAGCACTCTGTGATGCATAGACTGTAAGAGATCCATTCTGAAAATCCCGCTGATAAAAGCAGTGGGACAATACTCCAGTTTTTACATAAATCTGGCACTTAGAATCCTTGTGGGAGAATTGTCTATATTGGTGCTTGTTTTCCGTTTTCTGACTGTGGTTTTCCTGTGGCCCTATCCAAATTGTCTGAGACCCTGTTTATGTTCTGTGTCCTTTACAATTCATTCCACTAATCTGATCTTTTCCAGCTTGTCTGCAACCTCCACTCTAATGGCTTTGGAGTATGGTTGGTATTAGCTGAGCAAAATTAATCAACCACTCACTATATCTTGCTCCCTAAACTTTTCTCCTAACCTTGAGGCTAGATAAGGTGATTACCTTGCAGGCACAACACAACAACCTTTTCTTTTAATCAGTGATTCAAAAGTAGCCGTTTCTGGAGCTTTCATGCACTCCACTAAAGTCTGAATTGACTTACAAGGTACAGTCATGCAAATGCTGATGTATCTTCTGTTCATTTAAAAACTAAAACAAGTTGATGGATACTCTGGCATGGTGTTCACTGGGAAATGCGCATGACCAGGAGGATGAGAGGTCACGCAGAGCAGTACAAGTTGCTGGAAGAATGATGGGAGGAAAGGGAAGAGGGTTCTCAGCAGGAGGCCATATCAATCGAGGGTCTTTACAGAAAAAAACAATGACCAGTGAATGAGACATTTCCACTTCAAAAATATGATTGTAATTGAAATCTGTCAACTGCTTTTAGCACAACTGCAGTCTCGAAGCAAATCAAGGGACGTATATTTTGTGGGTGGCAAAGTGACTGTAGCTCACATTTTTTATAGTTCTGGCTCCTTCCAGACAATTGTGGTAGATATAAGCAATGGCCGGAATTCTCTGGTCGTTCACACTCAACTGCTGCTGCAAATGAGGACAAAGAATTTGTCGCTCAGCGATGGGACTAGAGCACCCGCTGTTGTGAATGGCTGGAGAATTCCGGCCAACTTGGTTCAGTTTGCAGTACACTGCCATATTACAGGAACTATTGAGGCTGCCTACACAAAGGGACATCTTGGGGAGGCAATGGCCTAGTGGTATTATCACTAGACTATTAATCCAGGAAAAACTGGTATGGGGACCTAGGTTCAAATCCCACAGTAAGAAGTCTTACAGCACCAGGTCAAAGTCCAATAGGTTTATTTAGCAGCACAAGTTTTCAGAGCACTGCCCCTCCATCAGGTGAGTGAGGACTTGAGTTCACAAACAGGGCATATACAGACACTAACTCAATTTACAAGATAATGGTTGGAATGCGAGTCTTTACAGGTAATGGAGTCTTAAAGGTACAGACAATATGAATGGAAAGAGGGCCAAGCACAAGTTGAGGAGGTGTATATTGGCTCCAGCCAGGACAGTTGGTGAGTTGCCAACTGCATTTGACCCACCATGGAAAGTCAAAGGCTGGTTATTGGGTGATATGGGTCATTCAGTCATGATTTAGCCATGCACATATGAACAGCATATCTTCAATGAGAACAATGCTGCCACAAAGGTGTTGTGCCGTACACCACAAGCAACACATCCACTATGTCCTGCAATTCACAGCTGAAAAGATAACAAAATGTATGATAATATATTACATTCTGTGCAATCAGAACATAAAGACTGAAACTGCCACAATGAGAAAGTGAGGAGCAGGATCATAAGGATGAGAAATTGGAGGAGGGATTGCAACAGAAAGTGGAGGAACATGAAGAGGAAGGGAAGCTACAATGAAGACAGTACTTTCTGCTGAAGAAATTCATGAACAATACCAGTTCCTTCAACCACACTTTGCAGTTCACCACCAATCCCATATTTTTTACCTTTCCTCTATTAGTGATCACTGCATCATCCTGTTTCTGACAATACCTGAATGCACAACTGAAATGCACATTCTGATCTAATTTTATAAATCCAATCATAGTATTCATGCAAAAAAAAGCAAATGAACCTGATGGATTCCCTTGGTGCTGGTCTTCTGTGTGTTTTTACCTCTCCTTGCACCCCAAGGTGGTACTTCCCAGTGGTTGCAGCATGGATGGTGAAAGGCTCTTCAATTGAAGAGACAGCAGGTGGCCATGGAGGATGACCTCAGGCATCCTAGAGGCTTCAGACCTCATCATATCTACATGAAGACTTCAGCAGTCTGACTGACAGAAACAGCAATGCCCTGGTGGACCAGGAGGGGTGTCAGCATACACATTATTGTCCTGGCAGAGACCAGCAGGCTTCTGTTCCATCAAAAGATTGCAATTCTCACAAGGCAGCACCTTAACAATTCAACTCATCTATTGGATAACATTTTACTAGTGCGCTGTATGGCTCTGAAAGCCCCTTTGAACACTGGTGTTCAAGGTTATGATGGGAGCAGACAAAGTTTCCAGAGCAGCAATCTGAGCCTTCAGTAAAAGGTTCTTGATGTTAGTGCGCAGCGCTGTAATGGAACCTGCTATCAGACATGGTGGGTTTGATGGGTCATCACTCATTCCAAGTTAGACAAATTGGCTCCAAGCTTTATGCAGAGTGGAATGACAAGATGATGCTGGACTCTTCCATGCTCCTAAACACTGAGTGATCTTTGTGGTGAACTTTTTCCTCTTCTCTAAGCTTTTTCCACTTCTCCAAGCATTTGGGTATACACATCCATCAGTCTTTTGTAGTTTATCCAGCAAAGTCCCCTTCTTGTTTCTGTGCAGCAGAACTAATGTCCAGCTTTGTCCTCTGGTGAGCTGGTACTTTGTACTATCCTCACTCACCCTTCACCCTTGTTCCTGTGCACGTGCCCATGTTGCACCACATGAAATTCAGCGACTAACCTGCACGCAGTGTCGGTATTTGAACCGGTGGCTGCAAATGTAAAATCGACTAATGGTGTTTCTTCATCACCACTGCCATCGTCTCTTCCTCTACTGACTGGGAAGGTACTAGTTGTTGAGTATCTGAAATGAAATAGGGAGAAATATTTGATGGGTAAGGGAGAGGAGGAAGCAAAAATGCATGTTTATACCATCTGTAGCTTGTGAGTCATAAGTGATTGTGGGATGAGGGAGAAGTGGGATGTGACAAGTGTTAGGTAATCAGATAGCTCATCATCACCATTACGCTCTTGGCATTGATTTCACGTTTACATCTTCCCACTACCTCCTGAACGTGCATCTGAAGGGCTATCTGTCCTCTTGCCCTTATGGTGACCTGAATTTTCAGGATGGCAAGCACTTGGTTTCCGCCAGCCTGACAGTTGGCAGGGAACTAATCCCACAAGAACCATCAGGCCCACTGCCATTTCACACTCAATTGAGCATTGACTGGCAGCAGCAGGGACTTCTGTCGTCCCCTGGATGGGAGACCTGTGTTGGAGCCCTGAAATTAGAAGGAGGTGAGGTCCATATTGTGCTTTTGGACATCTACAGTTCTAGATTCAGGTGGGGGGGGGTTGGCCTATCGACCTCACTGATTACAGGATCCAGGATTATTAAGAAAGATTGGAGAATGACAGGAGGAAATTCTAGCTGCATTCAGTGAAGCTCCTGGAAGATTGGAGGAACAGTAACAGGCACAGAGGGAGGGTCAGAGCTGGGCTTAAAGTAAAATCTGAGCACTTCCATTTTGCCAAGTCAAAGTTATGGCGCAGTTAGAAATGAGAACTGGAAAAGAATCTGGATGGAAGGAGTCAAAGTCGGTGTATGAGGAGACCAGATTGATCTGGGGGCCCCATTTCATGGAACAGCCTCAATCAGAAGAATGAAATGAGGTCAGGCATGAGAGGAAAATGGAAAAGCCCTGAAAGAATGTTCCATTGGAACCATTGCCACTTTAGCACTTTAAAAAGCCTGTATTAGATTGTATCAGTGACAGGCTAGTGTACAAGAAACAAAGAACTAGGAGCCAGAGTAGGTAATTCAGATCTTTGAGCATGCTCTACTGTCAATAAGGTCATGGCTGATTTCATCTTGCCTCATTCCGTCCCTTCCTGTCTATACCCCATAACCCTTCGTCCTGCTCCTCATTAAAAACCAGTCTATCTTCTTAAATTTGTCCGGTGTTCCAGCATCCACTCATGCTGGAATAGAGAATCCCACAGATACATAACCCTTCTAACAAAGTAATTCCTCTTCATTTTTGTTTTAATCTGTCACCCTTAGCTTAAATCTATGACCTCTCATTCTAGAGCATTTTTCATAAGGCAAGTCCTTCATCCCTGGAATCAATCTAGTGAATCTTCTCTGAATCACCTCAAATGCAGTTATATTCTTCCTCAAGTGAAGGGATCAAAATTGTGCATAATATTCCAGGTGCAGTCTCACCAACTCCCTATACAGTTGCAACAGCATCTGTCTACTTTTATACTCTATTCCATTAGCAATGAATGTCAAAATTCCATTTCTCTTTCAGCAAAAACCAAGAACTAGGAGCATTGTTTGCTCTTGCAGCAAGCCAAGGACAGACATGTGGACATAGGAGCAGGATCATGTGTTAAAATGGCAAACATTGGGAAGATCAGGGTCCTGAAGGCAAACAGATTGGAGGTGCTCAGCAAAGCGATCTCCAGTCTACGTTTGGTCTCTCTGATACAGAGGAGACTACATTTCATTTTATTTAATTTTTAATTGTTCTCTACCTTTTATTTGTTTGTTGTCCTTTTTTATTTTTCTTTCCCCCTTCCCACTCTTTCTGATGGATTATATTTTAACTTTCCGTACATCCTGTTACTACATATTCATTAATGAATTCCGACAATTTCCCAATGACAGACGTTCAACTAACTAGCCTATTGTTTCCTACTTTCTGTTTTTCTCCTTTTTTGAAAGGCATTACATTAGCCCTTTTCCAATCCAGAGAATTTTGGAACTTTATAACCACTGTCTCCTCTATGTTGCCACTTTCTTTAAGTCCCTGAGAACTTGTCCAACTTTAATCCCAATAGTATGCTCAGTGCATTTTTTCTAGTGATGGTGATTGAAACATAGAAACATAGAAAAACTACAGCACAATACGGGCCCTCAGCCCACAAAGTTGTGCCGAACATGTCTCTGCTTTAGAGATTACTAGGCTTACCTATAACCCTCTATCTTACTAAGCTCCATGTACTTATCTAAATCTCTCTTAAACGACCCTATTGAATCCACTCCCACCACCATTGGTTTTATTTCCTCTTTTTCAACAACACTCTGAACTGGGATGGTTCTAGCATCCTCCACCATGAAAATCGAAGCAAAATTTTGATTTAATGGCTAGAATTTTACTGCCCCCAGCACCAGGAAAATCAGAGCGGGTGAGTGGCGGACAATGGAAAGGTCCGTTTACCCACGGTGAGATTTTAGGTTTCAGGACGAGCGAAGCTGTAAAATTCCATCCAGTATCTCTGCCATTTCTCTGTTCCCCATTATTAACTCCCAAGTTTCATCCTCTGAGAGACCAAAGTTGATTTTAACTACTCTCACTCCTTTTTTTATACTTATGTAACCTTTTGTCATCCATTTTTATATTTCACATAGATTTCTTTCATTATTTATCTTTGCTTTTTTATTATTCTTTTAGTAACCTCTTTAAAAGTTTCTCAATCTTCCAGCCTGTCACTGACCTATGCAATATGATACTTTTTGCCTTTATATTATCTTTAATCACCTTGCTTGGCCATGAATACATTCTCCCTGCTCCTACAACCTTTATTCCTCCCTGGAATACATTTTAGTTGGGAGGATTTTTCCTCTCTTTTCATCTTTCTACCCAGCCTGCTGATCAAACACTGGACACAGATACTGCTCTGGGCAATGACAGTGGCTTTTTTGTTTGCGACTGGGAGCTTTGTTTTTCTTCCTGGTGATTCATTAATCTGTTACATTTACCAGCCCACAGAGAGAAGAAGGAAACAATAATAATCCTGGACTCAGTGCTGCTTTCTTGAGTGTACTCATTCAATGGAGAACAGGAAGAAGGAATCAGCATCATCAAGTGCAGTTTCAAGGAGAGACTCTGCCTGAGGTCCAGGAAACTGCCAGTAAGAAGCAGAGTTTGAAGAGGTTAGACCTGTATCATGGAGTTGACTCACTTGTCCAAAGGTCAACTGAAGGAGATGCTTCTTTCTTAAATGAGTGAGATCATGCCATGTACATCTGCACTTACCTAGAGATCCAGTGGATCACATCAGTCACATTCTGTGGAGGATTTAATACCCCCTGGCCTGCAAGCACATTGCTAGCCTGTGGCCCTGAAAGTCATTGCTGCACGTAGATTCTTTGCCCGCAGATCAGTCCAGAGATCCACAGGGGAACCTGTGACATCTCGCAGGCCACCACACATAAATGCATCAAGGAGGTGCTCTGCACATTAAGATTCATCAATTAATGTGGTTGACACTTGATGAAGATAGCCAGATTGTTGGATTGAATGGGTTTGCACCTCTCTGTTTTAGTGGTGTTTGTCAAATGATAAATATTGACCAGGACACCAGGGAGAAACCCTGTCCCCTTCCCAGCACTTCTTCAAAATGATACCATGGGATCTTCCACACCCAGTCAACGTTTCAACCAACTGACCTCAACCAAAAGTTGGCACTTCCAATAGTGTAGCACTCCTTCAGTACTAACGTGTCAAACTGGATTTTGTGCTGAAATTAGTGAAAAAGGACTTACTCACACAGTGACAAGAATGCTACCAACTGAGCCACAGCTGCCTTTGAGGGGATGATAAAGAAGAGTCAGAGTATGCTACATATGTACAATCAAAGATAAAATCAATTGCTCCAGACAGGAAAATAGAGAACTGCTCCATCAAGGCTCAGAATGACAGGTAATGCATTGTTCACAATATATCACACATTCTCAGGATGTCCCCAAGTGCTTCACAGCCACTCTTCAACTTTGTGATGACCTGCAACTATTTCTAAACTGGCCACTTAATGTTGATGGAAAACTCAAGTTGTCAAATCAAATAGCTGCCAGATAACTGGGGACAAAACAACTTAGCTACATGGAATCACATGGACTACTGTATCATTCTGATATGACTGTCCCATTTTAAGTGCAACTTTTGCATTAATGACTCAGAAATCTAACTCTCCTAGTTTCTGATTAGCACACCATCTGATTATATAAAATATCTATATAATAACATCTTGTAAATGTTTTCAGCTGGCATTTAAAAGTAGTTACATAACCTCTGCCAGTGCTTTTGAAGTTTGTTGGAATTGGCTGACCACTGCAGTGATGTAAGTGAAACGTTTGTGTGTCTAGAACATGGAAGCACAGCCCCAGGGAATAGTGGAGGCAAATAGAATAAAATCATTTAAGGGAAAACGAGGTAAGTACATGAGCAATATTAAAGTATGCTGATAAAATTAGAGATGGGAGTTGCTTCATCTGGAGAATAAACATTGGTACAGAGCAGCTAGGTGAATGGTCTGTTTCTGTACTGTAAATTTCTAAGATGTGCAGGTTAAGTTCATTGGCCATGCTAAATTGTCCCTTAGTGTCAGGAAGATTAGAAGGGTAAACATATGGAATTATGGGGATTGGGCCTGGGTGGGATTGTGGTTGGTGCAGACTCAATGGGCCGAATGGCCTCCTTTTGTACTGTAAGGTTTCTATGAGTCTATGAAATTCTACACAGTTCAGAAATCTCTGGTTTCCCAGATTGTAGGGTGCAATCAATGGCATATGTGTGGCTTTGAGGGCTCCATGATATCTGCCCCTGATATTCATCAGCCAGAAAGGGTTCCACTTTATCAATGTTCAGTTGGTGTGCAATCACATAACATGTCTTTATATCAAGTACCCTGGGAATTTCTATGATTCATACATCCTGAGACATTCCCAGTGCCTCACATAACAGCATACAAGTTAGGAGCAGGCATAGGCCACTAGGCCTTAAGAGCCTGCTCCATCATTTAATAAGATCCTGCTTTTTTAAGGAAGGGAGTTCCAAAGACTCACAATGCATAAGAGAAAAAAGTTAAAAGCAAATTATTGCAGAAAAGAAAAATGTTATTCTTCTCTCTCTCTTAACTGAATGATGCTTCATTTTTAAACTTGTTCTAGATCCTATCACAAGAGGAAACATTGTCGCCACATCCTCCATGTCAAGATCCCTCAAGATCTTATATATTTCAATGAAGTCATCTCTTATTCTTCTAAGCTCGAGCGGATACAAGCCAAGCCTGTCCAATCTTTTCTGAGCAACTCGCCTATTCCTGGTATTAGTTTAGTACACCTTCTCTGAACTACTTCCAAAGCATTTACATCCTTCCTTAAATTAGGAGGCCAATAGAGTGCAAAGTGCTCCAGATGTAGTCTCACCAATTTCCTGTACAATTGAAGCATAGCTTCCCTACTTTTATATTCAATTCCCCTCACAATAAACAATAATTGTTCTATTATATTTCCGATTTACTTGCTGTTTCTGTATACTAGCCTTTTATGATTCGCACACCCAAATCCTTCAATACTGGAATACAACCCAATACTTTCAATACTGGAAAGTATTGAAGTAGATAGGGAGGATGTGTTAGATATTCTCGAGGGTTTGAAGTTGGATAAGTCCCCTGGACCGGACGGGATTTACCCTAGGATTCTCTGGGAGGCAAGAGAGGCGATTGCAGAGCCTCTGGCTCTGATCTTCAGGTCGTCGTTGGTTATGGGTATAGTTCTGGAAGACTGGAGGATAGCGAATGTGTTCCCATTGTTCAAGAAGGGAAGAGAGACTTTCCAGGGAATTAAAGGCCAGTGAGTCTTACTTCTGTTGTGGGTAAAGTATTGGAGAGAATAATTAGGGATAGGATTTATAGTTATTTAGAGAGAAATGAATTGATTGGGTATAGTCAGCATGGTTTTGTGAAGGGTAGGTCGTGCCTTACTAACCTTATTGAGTTTTTTGAAAAAGTGACCAAAGAGGTGTATGGGGGTAAGGCGGTTGATGTGGTATATATGGACTTTAGTAAGGCGTTCGATAAGGTGTCCCATGGAAGGCTTCTGCAGAAAATGCAGATGTATGGGATAGAGGGTGTTTTAGCTAATTGGATTAGGAATTGGCTAGCAGATAGAAGGCAGAGGGTGGTGGTTGATGGGAGATATTCATCGTGGAGTTCGGTGACAAGTGGTGTACCTCAGGGGTCTGTTTTGGGGCCCTGCTGTTTGTAATTTTTATAAATGATCTGGATGAGGGTATTGAAGGATGGATTAGTAAATTTGCAGATGACACTAAAGTCGGTGGAGTGGTAGATAGTGAAGAGGGGTGTTATAGTTTGCAGAGAGACTTGACAAGTTGCAGAGCTGGGCCGAGAGGTGGCAAATGGAGTTTAATGTGGAACAGTGTGAGGTAATGCACTTTGGCAGGAATAATAAATGTGTAGAGTATAGGGCTAATGGTAGGATTCTTAATAGTGTTGATGAACAGAGGGATTTTGGTGTATTTGTGCATAGATCCCTGAAAGTAGGCAGTCAAGTCGATAAGGTTGTTAAGAAGGCATATGGAGTCTTAGCTTTTATTGGTAGGGGGATTGAATTTCGGAGCCGCAACGTCATGTTGCAACTGTACAAAACTCTAGTGCGGCCGAACTTGGAGTATTGTGTGCAGTTCTGGTCCCCGCATTATAAGAAAGATGTGGAGGCATTGGAGAGGGTACAGAGGAGGTTACCAGGATGTTGCCTGGTATGGAGGGCAGGTCTTATGAAGAGAGGCTGAGGGATTTGAGGTTGTTTTCGTTAGACAGGAGGCGGCTAAGAGGGGACCTAATCGAAACATATAAGATGATTAGAGGTTTAGATAGGGTGGACAGTGATAGCCTTTTTCCTAGGATGGCGAAAGCTAGCACGAGGGGACACAGCTTTAAATTAAGGGGTGATAGTTATAGGACGGATATCAGAGGTAGGTTCTTTACCCAAAGGGTGGTTAGGGAGTGGAATGCCCTGCCTGCGGCAGGTGTAGATGCGCCAAGTTTGGTGGCGTTTAAGAGGTTAGTTGATAAGTATATGGAAGAGAAGGGAATGGTTTAGTTTGGAGGGGCATTGCTTTTTATATTGGTCGGCGCAACATCGAAGGCCGAAGGGCCTGTTCTGTGCTGTAATGTTCTATGTTCTATGTTCTATGTTCTGAATTTAAGAACTCTCCAATCTCTCAGTATTGAGAAAATATGCTTTTTATTTTCCTTGTCGAAATGGACATTTTCACATTTCTCCACATTATCGTTCACTTGCCAAATTTTTTTCTACTCGGTTAATCTACCTATATCCCTTCGAAGTCACCTAATGTCCTCTTCATAATCTACTTCCCTTGAAAAGCAGGATTTTACGGTTTCACTTCGGTGAGCCTGGAAAATCCTGCCCAAAGTCAATGGCATTTCCAGATGGGAGTGATCCTAACTTCCCCAGTTCAGTGGCATCCTCCGTGAATCTGTTGAACTCCATGATGCTGACGATCCTTCCTCCAGTCTGGGATCTTTCCCTTCTGTTGTAGGCAAGCTTGCACTGAATGAAGATAAATGGATGGAATGTGATGAAAAGGAATGGTGAAGAGATTGGGTAGCTGGCATGGATCCTATATGTATTTGACATACCCAATCCCTATGCTCCCTCATCTTCCTACCCACCCAAGAAAGTGCTGAGGAGGAGTTTGTGCCTCATGATATCTGAAATGGGGTGATGTGAGTAGTGAAACATCCATGTGACAATCAGTGCTAAAATGTGCCCCACTAATGGCTTTGTGAGATTCCCAAACAATGTAGCCTTTGAGTGCACAATTCTATGATGAAAGTTTGATATGGGAGGGAGCTGAGGATTAATTTATCTCAGTGAAAGGATGAGGTTATTCATCCTTTTCCTGCACTGGACAATGTTGCAGGGACAGTGGGCAGCAGCACTGATCATCTCTACTATCATCTCCCGGATCAGAGAGTCAAGGCTGAGATGCTTCTTGGAGTTATCCCTAAAACACAGCATATCCCAGTATCCGCTTCTTCTGTCTAAACTTGGAGAAAGTTGTAGCTAAACCTGAGAGCAGCTGTCTTCTTTTTGTGTGCAACCATATTGAGCTGTCTCCTCAAAACACTGAACTGGGGAGAGGAAAATGTGTATGTTTGAGTGGGGTTTAAATATGGCACCCAGATCTTTGGATTCCATTAGTTGACAGTGGGGCAGATGAACCAGTAACTAAGTCACCATGTAATTCAGAGAATTTCTTGTCCATACATAATTAGTGAGTTTCTGAGGGTGTAATAAATACAATGGGGAAGGTGCTGTGGAATACTATTCTGCCCATTATACCAAGTATTTACTCAGTGAATCTTAGGAAAGTCCAAGGTATTTGACTTATCTGTTCTTTAATCAGTAATTTTTGTTTGAATGTATGTCAGAGATAGGGCTGATGCATTTGTTGGCCACAGTGCCTGACTTGCATTCCCAAATTGTGTCCTCCCCACTCACGGTGTGGGTTGAGGAATTACCTTCTTAGTTACGAGCAGACATCAGAGAAGATATTTGGTTTCAATATAAATTTGTGTGATTTAGATCCAGTGATTAAATGCTCAGTCTTACTCAATGTAAATAGCATGCAGTCAGAGTGAACATATTGCACTAGCATGTGTAATCGCATGACTCAGTGGCATGCATTATTCTGTGGTTGTTCAGTGGCATAGAGGAGAGGAGGATACTAAGTATTATTTAGGCTGGTCACTCTTTCTGAAATGATTATTACCATTGTAACCATGAAGGGGAGTCATTCTTTCCTGTCCCTGCTGGTCCCTATGATCTTTGGATCGATGTGTCAGCATTTAGGCAGCTAAATATAGGTTGTGTGCATATGTGGAATGGAAGTGAAATAAGAATAGCTGCGTAGTCAGTGACTGGGTTTCACAGCTTTCCAACATGTGTAATTACCACAGGAAGGAAGTGACGGAGTGAAAGGGGGTGGGTGGAAGAGTCGGATAGTGTGCAGAAATGACACATTTCTCAAAGCTATGGAATGCTGAAACCTTAAAGGAGATTGTTTCACAGACTTCTTTACAGAAAAAATGAGAGATTGTAAAAATATTCCCCTTTTCAGTCTGATAATCTTTGACTAATTCTGACCAATTCTTAAATTGCGGTTGCTTACTTGAATCATCTAATTTTTCTCATTTTATTAACCCATTTTTTCTCTTGTTTTTGATGTTTATTTTGCAATTTCAGAGCTTTCTGAGTTTTGCTATAATATGCTTTTCATTTTTCATGTCAAAATGGACAATTTAATATTTTCCCACATTATCCTCTACTTGCCAAATTTTCGTCCACCAGCCTGAAGAATGAATTTAACTTGTTTCTCAGAAAGTAATTCATTTGAATTGTATGGTGTGATAACACCCAGGATTACATGGTGAATCCTGAACTGATCTCTCTCTGGGACTTGTGAAATATAAGTTCCCATGGTGATGGGCAATTGCCTACCAAGATAGAACATGTCATCTGCGTGCTTGATAAAGCAGGCCCCTGAGCGGATCTAGTAAACTATTGTCCCAGATGGGACTTATGAATGCGATCACAAGGTTGTGGTTTAACTTTTCAGTTAAGAATAAAACATTGTTCTTTTGCAGTCGGCTTCCTGAGTTCTTACAAACAGGAACAAAGACCCTTGGTCTATTCTGAGTTAGCTGACTTCAGCTATTTCTTTAAGTTTTAAGTTTATTTATTAATGTCACAACTAGGCTTATATTAACACTGTAATGAAGTTATTGTGAAAATCCCCTAGTTGCCACACTCCTGTTTGGGTAAACCAAGGGTGAATTTAGCATAGCTAATGCACCTAACCAGCATGTCTTTCAGCAGTAGCTGTGCAGCCAATAGCTAGGACGATTGAGAAAGGTGACTGGGAATGGGGACAGAACACAAGGTTACAGATCAATGGATTCTAGCTTATAGTGGTGGCCTTGTGAGGTCAGGTGTAGATGTGATTCACTGGGCTTCAATCTCCTGATGGTTTTCTGATACTTGGGGCTTCCTCCCCTTAGCAGACCAACAGTAGGGCAGAATTTCCACCTACCCACACGTTAACCTGTTTAAGTCTCCATAGAAAAACATGTTTAATTATGAAACAGCAAGATGGTCATTGATTTGCCCTTGCTGAGAGGAAGGTAGATGGATTCTGCTGCAGCATTAAAGGGCAACATATTCTCTTGCACATGGGACAGCTGAAAAAAACACAGACAATTGCAGGAGGATTTGCATCAGAGCAGAATCTCGGGAAGAGTATACAAGCTTTCTGAATCATTTGTCAATATGTTGCTAGCATAAGTAAAAGACAACAGGGAGATAGTGCTGTGGACTGTACATAAGAGCATGACGCAATCATTATGGACATTGGATGAGAGAAGGGGATGTTGGGTTGGCAATTGCTGAGCCAATCAATGAAACTTCCACCCTCTCAAGAGCTGTTACATTATGCAAGACAAGGCTTAATAACCTCACAAAGTTGGCCAGCGTAAGTGGAAACACTGTTCCCTTGTATGGGCTGGAACTCTTAAAATTTCTGTCTTGTCACTCCCTCTTAGCACTATTAACTTGATGAAGTGAAAATGCACTATTCACAAGGACCATTGTTAACTACATATTGTTAACTATATACCACTATCTGAAGTCACATTGCCTGCCACACAAGACTAACATGACACTGGAAAGAGAGAAGATTAAAAGGAGCACACTCCTGTGAGCATAATAGTCATGAATGGTTGCCAACTCTTACATGAAAATAAATTTGAGTGGCAACTGATCATTCCAACATTGCGTTATATTTTTGCAAAATAAGAGGCAATGCATAAACAATGCCAAAGAACTGCAACCGCACAGGAGAGCAATATTGTGTAGCATGCAGACAGACAAAGAAAACAGGCTGTCAAAGATGGGGAAGTAGGTCTGGATTGTAATGAAGAACACAGATTTTTTTAACCTTACGTAGATCACTGAGATATGGACCATAAGACCATAAGATGTGGGAGCAGAAGTTGGCCGTTTGGCCCATCAAGTCTGTTCTGCCTTTCAATGAACTCATGACTGAGAGAGAGAGAGAGAGAGAGAGAGAGAAAGGCCTGGACTTTATGGGCCACTTTCTCACCATTCTCTCTTAATGGTGAGTGACAGGAATAGACTCAGGGCTCAGACTGTGCTTTTTGCTTTCAGTTTTCTGTCATGAAAAAACAAATAAGAAAATAAATAAATAGGAAGGGGAGGGGGATTGGAGTGACAGAACCCAGTGTAATGGTGGAAAGATCTGCGTGTACTTTCAGTACGGAAAAGTCTCTCAATGAGAGAGAAAAAATGCAATTAACATCAAAAGTTTGGGATGGCTGGAACCCATTTTATTCACTCTCATTATAAAATATGTTTGCCATTCATGATTCCACCCTTTGCAAGAATTCACAGGAACACAATCGCCATGAATGGCAGGGCTTTCCTGTATATCCTACATATCTATCAGAGCACTGCAGAATGATACTAGTGCCAGGTCTCCAGCAGGTTTGTTTTGACTTGATTTATTATTATTGTCGCATGCAGTGGGATACAGTAAAAAGTATTGTTCCTTGTGAGCTATATAGACAAAACATACTGTTCATATAGTACATAGAGAGAAGGAAAGAAAAAGTGAAGAAAAAGATCAGATTAATTAATATATGATAGGGCCATTCAAAAGTTTGATAATAGCAGGAAAGAAGCTGTTCTTGTGTCTGTTGGTACGTGTTTTCAGACTTTTATGTCTTTTCCCAATAGAAGAAGGTGGAAGAGAACATGTCCGGGGTGTGTGAGGTCTTTGATTATGCTGCCATATTTTCCGAGTCAGCCAGAAGTGTAGATGGAGTCAATGGATGGGAGGCTGGGTTGTTTGATGGATTGGGCTACGTTCAAAACCCTTGGTCAAAACAGGAGCCACACCAAGCTGTGATATATCTGAATAGGATACATCCTTTGGTACATCTGTAAAAATTGGTAAGAGTCACAATGGAAGTACTGAATTTCCTTAGCCTTCTGAGAAAGTGGGCATTGGTGAGTTTTCTTAACTATAGTGTCAACATGCAGGGTCTTGGATAGATTCTTGGTGATCTAAACACGTTAGAAACTTAATGTGTGCTGCTGTCAAATCCCCTCCCCTAACAGTGGGAATACCTTCACCATATGGAGTAACTATGACTCTCTTACATGCGTCAAGTCATTGGCTTGAGTGACAACCTGGTTGTAAACGCCTGTTTAATCAGACCATACATGGATAATTATGGTGGACTTCAATTTTCAATTCATAATGTAATAATTGTTTGTCAGTGTTTATTACTCTTAGCGATTTAAATAACGTTTTGCATTCATTACTTTGTTAACTTTTTAAAATAATGTTTCATTTTCATTACTTTGTTAACTTTGTTCTCAATCATCTCCACTTCATCACCATTGATGTACATTTATTTAGGATACTTTAAAATACCCTAGTACTTATAGGATTTCTACACATGCTCATGACCCAAATTCTGGAACATTCTGTCTGACGTTGTTACTCAAGCACCCCAGCTCCACCCACAGCTTTAAGTAATTAACTAAGTGAACATAGATTAATGAACAGATTAATAATAATCAGGCACAGGTCAATCAAACTGTTCTAAATTTCATTCTCTGCAGGTGCATTCAATTGGTGACTGTGGATAGGTATTTGACTATAGAGAGTGATAACATTGAAATCTGTCCTGATTACCACATGTGCGCACATTTTCGCAGGGTTTACTGGACAGTGATCAGGAACACTTGTTAGCACAGAGTTTTAGCGCCAATTATGATATCTGTACTGTTTTCCTGGAGGAGATAAAAAGTTTTCTTTACATATGCTGTCATATTGCAGGTCATGTAACATGAAAAGCCTGGTACTTAAAGGTAATTTTTGTTACTGGATCAGTCTCACTTGCTGTTTTATTCATTCACCAGATATGGATGTTGCTGGCAAAAATGTAATGCTGAGCCCCCTTCTTAGACAATTGAGGTCCAGGTGATAAAGGTACACTCTTGCTAGTACGTAGGGAGTTCCATGAGCCTTCTGTGCTTGTGCCTCTAGGTGAAAGAGTTTAGAAGATGTCATCAAAGACATCTTTCCGATTGGGATACTAACATTTGTTCTTGAAACAAAAACAGAAAATGCTGGAAAATCTCAGCAGACCTAACAGGAGAGAAAACAAAGCTAATGTTTTGAGCCTGGATCTAGCTCTGTTCTTTCTCCACAGATGCTATCAGACCTGCTGAGATTTTCAAGCATTTTCTGTTTATGTTTCAGATTTCAGCATCCGCGGTAATTTGCTTTTAACATTTATGCCTGGGTTGCCTTTAGTAAATGGGGAGAAATGATCCAGTCAGAAGTACCTTTTTACTACGTAGATGAAAATGAGCTGTAGTTGGGACCTCCAGACCACAATGTATTCAACAGACATTTATGGAGCCTGGAATATCCCCTTAAGTAACTTGAGTGGTCTTCAGACTAAACAATCTCATTCAGAAAATAATTTCCATTACACAACCATGTGTGCAACAGCTGTCCCCTGAACTACTTCTATTTGGCTTCACTAAATAACAATTACCAGCCATTCCATTTCACAGCTTTCTGTGAAAACAGGTCTTGCCTGGTGTTATTACTTTGCAAGTGAGTGTAGAGTTTTTTTCTGTCTCCTGCCCACATGCACTAGTGAAAGGGGGTCATACAAGGGTGCCTAGTTTGGGTTGTTTTTCTCAGTGAGTATCCATCACGAACTATCATGCTTTTTTTTGCTACCTCTCATCACATGGCAATAATGTGTGAAGCGCTGCAATTTCCTTTACATTGTTAGCTCATTGAAACTGTTCACACCAGGATGCTTGGCAGCCTCTGTTCAGCTGTGGACAAATGGGCCTGTTCTGCCTTGGAGAGACACAGCCAAAGAAGAGCTGTGCACTGCAAACAGCACAAGGTCTCTTCACTTAACACCTCTGTATATTTCCTGCTATTACTGCAATATCAAGTGTATAAGGTATGCTCTGAATTAGTCAAATGTAATTAGTTCCTGTTTACATTCTTGGGCGGACAGCCTTTTCCTTTTTCTGTGTTTCCCCCTTCTCTGGCTGCTTTTCAATTATCAGTGTTTTAATTAGGATTCTAGAAGACTGTAGCTCTGTGTTATTGGTCCCGGCATTTATAGCTCCAGAATTCTATGAACAAATTTGTTACCGTATCTGAAATAGGACATTTGAGTCTACTGCCAGGATAAGAGAGTCAGGCTAATGGTGTAAGTGCCAGTAGCTCAATCAGAAGCTAGAATATTCTGGAATGTGAATTTAAACAAGGATGGCATCACAAAGAAGTCTTCTCTACCTTTATTGTCTTCTTCATCCATTCCTCATACTCTAGTTTTCTTGCTCTCTTTCTCATCTCCTTTATCAGTTCACATTCATGTTTTTTACTCTTTGGCTTTTTAAATTGTACTACAAGTGTTCAGTGAGTTTGCTAAAAAATTCTAAGTACATTGTTTTGTCACATACCATATGTACAGCCATTTCTGCACCTCTCCTTCATACTATAGGAAGTCAAACTTTGTAACAACCAGAATTAAATTCAGGTACGTACATATGTATAACCATTTATTTATTTGTAAGATTCTGACAGTTTTATATGTAGTGTGCTTATTCCTGAGGTTACAGAAAGTTCAACTGATACCATTTCTGCCTTACTTAGATGTCACATCAGGACATCAGGTTAAAGATGTTGAGATTTATATTTTATAGGACTTGTTTTGTGCTTATCTCTCCGTTCTCCATGGTGCTGAGATATTCACCTTCAAAGGAGGTGGCATAACATCATAGCACCACAACCAAATACAATACTTTTCTTTTCCTGGCACAATCAATTTCTTTGCTGCATTTCTTTTGTAATTGGCAGCCCATGCCTATAGTTTCCAGGACTGATTCCCCCACCCCCTGCCACATGCAACCCCACTTCTTGTCATGACACGTCCCCACCACCACCCCTCGGTGCCCCCCCGCTCCACCCCACCCGTCCCCAAACTTGATCCAGAAATGGAATTTCTGATTGCAATCTCTCCTCAAACCTGCTAACTGCCCAAAAGAACAAAGAATCAGCTGGCTTTCACCCCTGTTCAGATCCCATCCGTCGTCACACTATTATCTTTGCTATATGTAAACTGCTTTCCATTTCCCACCAATTATGAAAGGAAAAAAAACAAAAGCAACATATTAATAGAGAGAAAAAACAACTAAAAAGGAGGAAAGAACTAAACTTTGTTTATAAAAACAAGCTGTAGCTGGGGTCTCAAAACTAGAGTGTGACTGTTCTTCTGTTCCTTCAACAGTATGTGGAGCCTGGACTGTTAGCTTAAATAACTTGACTTGTTTTCAGAGACTTTCTTGATCTCCGTGTGACAAGAAGTACTTCATTGCCAATGGTTTATATTTGAAGAGTTGTTAATCAGGCAAGCACTGCAGTTGAATCTTGCAGAAAATGAATTGTTTGATCAGTTAATTTACTGTTAACATCCCAGTGCTGCCATTGACCAAAAACTTAACTAGACCAGTCATAAAAAGGTTACTAAGAGCAGGCCAGGGGTTGGGAATTCTGCAGGGAGTAACTTGCCTCCTTTCCAACATACACAAAGCACAAGTCAGGAGTATGATGGAATGCTCTTCAATTGCCGAACTGAGTGCAGCTCCAATAATACTAAAGAAGTTGACACCATTCAAGGCAATGCAGCCCACTTAATCAGTAGTTCTCTGTTTCTACCGTATATATTTACTCTCTTGATCACTGGTTCACATGGCAGCAGTGTGTACAATGTGAGCTGCAACAAGTTGCTAAGGCTCCTTGTTATAGCTCCTTCCAAATCCACCTTCTCTCCCACTTAGAAGAACTGGGCCATACATGTTTAAAGGAACATCACCTCCAAGCCATATACCATACTGACTTGGAACTATATCACTGTTTCTTCACTGTCACTGGACCAAAATCCTGGAACTCACTCACTAATGAGTGAACCTACACCATAGGGACTGCAGCAGTTCAAGCAGGTAGCTCACCACCATCTTCTCATGGGCAGTTAATAATGGGCAATAAATGTTGGTCTAGCCAGTGATGCCTACATCCCATGAATGAATAAAAAAAGATTCATGAAGGCAACTAATTGCTACCTTCCCAAAGGCAATTAAGCAGGCTACATGCCAGAACAAATTAAATAAACTTTTGATGGCATTGTTTGAGAGAAGAATTTTGGGAGGCTAGGACAAGAGAAGACAGAAGAAGAATCAGTAAAGAATAAAAAGAGAGAGAGTGAAAACAACTGATGGAAAGAGATAATCAGCAACACAAAGAAACAGAGATAGGAAAAGCTGGTTGTCTATCTTACAACTTCCTCTGAGAATGACATTGAAGATTCCTAATATATATTGAAGATTCCTGATATATATAAACACACACAAATAAACTCAATGCAAACTCAAATCCATTAACGTGTATACATTTATGCCTGCTTGCAAATACACAAATATATCAAAATATATAAGTCATAGATAGAAACACCCACAAATACATAGAGCTGAGATAAAAGTTTTAATGCTGACAAGAAAACTAAGATATTCACGCTGAAGGTGAGATACATTAATTATTTCCGGTAGTGGGTGCACCATGAATATGGGTGCATAATCTTAAAGCTAGTGCTGGGCCTTTCAGGAATAAAATCAAGAAGCACGTTCATATAGTGTGCTTGAAATCTGCAATTCTGTCTCCCAAAAGATTCTGGTAGTGGAGACAATTGGAGCTTTGAAGATTGAGAATGTTAGATTTTTGATAGCACAAATATACAGCAATATAGGCAAAGGAGGATAAATGGAGCTAAGGTACATGACCTTATTGAATTTAACATGAGGGACTGAATGGCTTCTTCCTATTCTAATGTCCCTGAGATGGAATTGTTTCACAGTTTTCTGCTGTTGATGAAATATTTGTCTCCTTAACTGGGAATGAGATCTTAGCAATCAAAGCATTGCCAGTTGTGAGCAGAAATGAGTTGTGATGAGAAGGAAGGTGAGCTGATCCTGGCTGAAAACAGTGTTTCCTGTGCCTTGCAACAAAAAGGACAGATGGTGTCCTACACTGACAGACACTGCTGCAAAGCCTTATGATGATGTTCACATTCTAACAGGAGATCTTTTGGAAATGCGGAAGCATTAATACTGCCAACAACTACTGTTCTGGATTTTTAAAATATATATCTTTAGTGTGATATTAACTAGTACCTAGTTCAATGTGATGAAGATTAATGTTTTAAATTGATTTGTCTGGGAAGAGATTAGGCACTTCTGGGTTATTGCCTCCAAAACTATTTAGTCTCAAAAAGGAATCTATGAACTGAAACCTTTACAAATGAAAGAAAAGGTGCAAATGAAAGGGATATGTAATCTGGGGTCACTGAGAAGAACCTGGAGTTCCACTGGTACCAGGTATTTGGCTTTTATTTAATATGGTACATGTGTATTTGACAAGTTACCTACTGCATCTGGCAACATTGGTAACAAGGCCAGAAAGAAGTTGGCTGTTTCACTTTAGGAAATGTGCCCATAGGGCTGCTGGCATGCAACAATTTGCTGTTTAAATTACACCCCACCCCCACCCTCCACCACAGCCCCCCACCTCCCCACCATTGAACCTCCCCTCCTCACCCCTCCTCACCCCTCCTCAAGGTGCTTGTTCATTTTATATGACGTGTCACTCAAACAGCCGGGAGATTGACACAAAAGAAAGAACAAATGTATTATAATCGGCTAGTGGGAACCTCCGGCCCTGTGTGAAAGAGGGCAAACTCCTGCACTGAGGACACACATCCTTGGGGATTTTGTGCTAAAGCTGTGTTCAGTTCTCAAAAGCTCCATCAGCACCCTGCTAACACCACCATCAAATTCAGATCTGCAATTCGCAGCTGTTCTCACTGAAAGGAAATCATCCATTTCAATCGTGTTGAATAACTGTGATGTCAGGGCAGAGTAAGAACTCCCACCACTAATGCCAGTTTCAAGTTGGCTCCAGTGAAAGCAGATTTCAGTCATATTGGTCTGAATGGTCTGATTCAGATCCTGACTGGCCTCATGCCAACTCCACACAGTAGCCAAGAGAAGAGGGAGCTGGAATAACACACACAAGGCCAAGTGAAAATACTCAAATGGTTCTCATTGCTTAAAGATCTTGAGCTGCTTTAGGAGCTGGTCACAGCACCCTGAGTTAGAGATAGGAAATCTCAGCCGGGTCACTATTCTGCATCACCTGGTAGAAAGTGTGCAGACTTTCCCACACGTCTCGCTTAATACTCACATGTGAAGAAAAACCACCTGAGTGAGGCAATGAAGTGCTGCCAGGATCTATTGGTCATTACTCTAGCACCTTCAGGTGAGCGGGGGGAAAATAACTGGTGATATAATAGAGCCAGAATGAATATAATAAACTGATACATTAATCATACCGAGATTTGATACTGTAGTGATGCTCAGTAATAAAATACATTAGGGCAGAATTTTCTGGTCTTTCATGCCCTGCCACTGTTGCCAGCAAGAACAGATAATTTGGCACTCAGCCAAAACTCCATTCACTACAGTGGTACTGGAGAATTCCAATTGCGGCTGGTCAGAGAATTCAGTCTGAGGGCATGGTAAGCTCACTTCTTCCATCTGTAAGTCTAAGACTGACAATTATTACTAAGCTGCTCCCATCACTGCTCTCTGTGCATGGTGGCACAGTGATTAGCATTATTGCCTCACAACGCCAGGGACCCAGGTTTGATTCCCAGCTTGGGTCATATGGAGTCTGCACATTTTCCCCATGTCTATGTGGGTTTCCTCTGAGTGCTTTGGTTTCCCCCTACAGTCCAAAAGATGTGCTATTTGGTGCATTGGCCATGCTAAATTCTCCTGCAATGTAACCGAACAGGTGTCAGAGTGTGGCGACTAGGGAATTTTCACAGTAACTTCATTGTAGTGTTAATATAAGCTTACTTGTGACACTGATAAATAAATCTTCACTAGGACAAGCCCCATTTATGTGCAGAAAGTGAGATTCTAACAGCATTTGCAATGAAATTACAGTTGTAGAGCAAGGAGAGTTCTGATAAATTTCTCAGTCTTGTTCTCAGCACAGTATTTCCAGAACTTGTTGTGTTATTTATTAGACACAAATAGCTTCAGCTTTTAAGTTGGCTCAAAGATGATTCCAGGATCAGGATTTATAAGTTTATGAAGAGATGTTAATAGAACTATGTGTTTACATCATAGAAAATAAGGTGAAGTGATGATACAATCCAGTTCTTTTGCCTACTCAAAAGTATAAATGATATAAATAAAATTGGTTCTTTAACTCAGTGTGTTGGAGAATATCAGATGAAAATTAAGAAAGGTTAAATATTGGGAACTTCTTCCCACACAAGGTGATGGACACTTCGTTCAGATACCCAAAAAAACAATTAATGTTAATTGACTGGTAAAAAGAGAGCTGCATAAATATGTGTGTGATGTAATTTGGGTTGGATGTCAGCAGAGGACAAACTGGTGAAGACTTGAGAATTTGCACCCAGTCTTGAGGTACTTTCTATGATCCAGAATAATTTATGTGAATCTTAACCCCAGAAACCTGGATAGAATTTACATGGTATGTGGAAACAGATTGATTTTTGCTTATTCATTCATGGGATGCGGATGCCACTCGTTAGGCCAGTATTTATTAGCCATCCTTAATAGCCTGTGAAGTGGCATTAAGCTGCCTTCTTGGATTGCTGCAGTCCATGTGGTGTAGGTACACCAGTGCTATTCAGGATGAAGTTTCAGAAGTTTGACTCGGCGACAGTGAAGGAATGGCGATACATTTCCAAGTCAAGATGGCAAGTGACTTGAAGCAGAACCTCCAAATGATGGTGTTCAAATGTGCCTGCTGCCTTATGGATGATAGAGATCATGGGTTAGGAAGGTGTTGTCTAAGGAGCCTTGGTGAATTCCTATAATGTTTCTTGTAGATTGCTGCCATTGTGCATTGGTGGTGAAGGGAATGAATGTTAATGGATGGGGTACCGATCAAGTTGGTTGCTTTATCCTGGATGGCATCAAGTCTCTTAGTATTGTTGGAGCTTCACTCATCCAGGCAAATGGAGAATATTCCATCACACTCCTCTAGTACCTTGTAAATGGTGGAAATGCTTTGAGGAGTCAGGAGGTAAGTTACTCGCTGCAGTGTTTCTATCCTCTGACCTGCTCTTGTAGACACAGTATTTAAATGGCTGATCCAGTTCTGTTTCTGGGTCAACAATAACTCCTCCTGAATATTGATAGTGGGGGATTTAGCATAGTATTGCCATTGAATCTCAAAGGGCAAAAATTAGATTGTCTCTTGTTGGCAACGTAATTACTTAGCACATGGGTGGCACGAATGTTATTTGCTATTTTTCAACCCAAGCCTGAACATTGTCCAGTGATAGACAAACTATAGGCAGAAGTAAATTGCATTTGGACATGGACTGCTTCAGTATCTGAGAAGTTATGAATGGTACTGAACATTGTAAATAATAACTGTTTCCTACCCTGAGAAATTCCTGCAGTGATGTTATGGAGCTGAGATGATTGGCCTCCAATGACCATAACCACCATTACTGGCGCTAGGTATAATTTCAACCAATAGAAGGTTTCCCCCTGATTCCCATTGATTCCAGATTTGCCAGGGCTCCTTGATGCCATACTTGGTTGAATATTGCCTTGTTGTCAAGGGCAGTCATTCTCACCTCATCTCTGGCGTTCAACTGTTTTGGCCCTGTTTGAACCAAAGTTGTAATGATGACAGGAGCTGAGTGCCCTGGGAGAACCCAAACTGAACATCAGTGAACAGATTATTGATAAGCAAGTGTCGCTTGATAGCACTGCTGATGATCCTTTCCAGCACTTTACTTATTATCACTTTACCAAGAGTGGACTGATGGGAAAGTGATTGGCCGAGTTGGATTTGTCTTGTCTTTTGTGTACAAGACATACTTGAGCAATTTCCCACATTACTGGATAATGCCAGTCTTGTAGCTATATGGAACATCTTGGCTAGGGAAATGGTGAGCTCTGGAGCTCAAGTCTTTTGTACTATTGGCAGAATATTGTTAGGACCTATTACCTTTGCCTTCAACTACTTTGTCATATTACATGGAGTGATTTGAATTAACTTAATACTTAATCTGTGATGCTGGGAAGCTCTTGAGGACGCCAAGGATGGATCATCCATTTGGCACTTTTGGCTGAATATTGTTGCAAATGTTTCAACCTTATATTTTGCACTGATGTGCTGGGCTGTTCCATCACTGAGGATGGGGATTTTTGTGAAGCCTCCACCTCCAGTTTAATTGTCCTCTACCATTTATGACTGGATGTGACAAGATTGCAGAGTTTATATTTGATCCATTGGTTATGGAATTGCTTAGCTCAGCCTATTATTTGCTGTTTATGCTGCTTGGCACATTAGCAGTCCTATTTTATAACTTCACCAGGTCAACACCTCATTTTTAAGTTTGCCTGGGGCTGTCCCTGGAATGTTCTCCTGTACTTTTCACTGAACTGTGGTTGATTCCCTGACTTGGTGATAATGGTAGTGGGGGCTATTCTGGATCAGGAAGTTACAGATCATGCTTGAGTACAATTCTGCTGTTGATAGGGCCCACAGCGTGCAATGATTGTTCAATCTTGACTTGCTAGATTTGTTTGCAATCTATCCCATTTAGCAGGATGGTAATGCCACACAACATGCCTGAGGGCATCCTCAAGGTGAAGGTGGGATCTCGTCTCCATTAAGACTGTGCGGTCGTCACTCCTACCTAGACGGTGATGAATAAAAGCATCAAGGCAGGCAGATTGATGAGGATGAGGACAAGTATGCTTTTCCCTCTTATTGTTTCCTTTACGATTTGCTGCACGTCCAGCTTAGCAGCTAAGTCCTTTATGTCCTAGGCAGCTTGGCCTGTGGTAGTACTATCAAGCTACTCTTGATGATAGACATTGAAGATCTATCCAGGATACATTTTGTGCCAGTACAATATACAGTATTCCAAGTGTGGCCTTACAGATGTCTTGTACAACCTCAACAAAACACCCCAACTCTTGTATTGAATGCTCTGATTAATGCCTTCTTTACCACTCTGTACACCTGTGACCCCATTTTCAAGGAACTGTGAATCTATACCTCTAGATCTCTTTTTTTTCTGTTATTCTCCCCAGTGCCCTACCATTAACTGAGTAAGTCCATCCCTGGTTCAATCTACCAAAATGCATCATCTTGCACAGTGGGCCATTTGTCAGCCAACTAGCCCAACTGATCAAGATCCTTTGCAATCCTAGATAACTTCTTCATTGTCTACTATGCCACCAGTCTTGGTGACATCTGCAAACTTACTAACCATGCCTATTAAAGTCTCATCCAAATCATTAATATAAATGACAAATAACTGATCCTTGAGGTACACCACTAGTCACAGTCTCCAGTTTGAAAAATAACCCTTTACAATCACTATCTGGCTTCTGTCATCAAGCCAATTTTGTATCCATTTGGCTACCTTACTCTGGATCCGGTGAGATGTAACCTTAAGCAATAACCTACCATATGATACCTTGTCAAAGGCCTTGCTAAAGTCCATGCAGACAACTTCAACTGCACTGCCCTCATCTATCTTCTTGATTACCCCTTCAAAAAACACAATCAAATTTGTGAGACATGATCTTCCACTCACAAAGCCGCACTGACTGTCCCTAATCAGTCCTTGTGCCTCTAAATGCTATAGATCCTATTTTCAAAATACCTTCTAACAACTTACCCACTACAGATGTGAGACTCACCAGCCCATAGTTCCCAGGCTTTTCCCTGCAGCCCATCTTAAACAAAGGCACAACATTTGCCACTCTCCAATCATCGAGCACTTCACCTGTGACTATTGATGATTCAAATATCTTTGCTAGGGAACCTGTAATTTCCTCCCTAGGCTTTGACAATATCTTGGGGTATACTTCATAGGTCCCAAGGATTTATTTATCTTAATGCGCTTCAAGACTTCCAGCAGCTCCTTCTCTGTTATGTATACACTCCTCAAGACATCACTATTTATTTCTCCAAGTTACTTCACATTTATGCTTTATGTGTTATTCAACTGAGAAGATGGGATGTGGTACATGGTACTTAGCAGGAGATTTCCTTGCCCATGTCTGACTGGTTGCTATGAGATACAGGTTTGATGTTGAGGACAATTCCCTTCCTATTGTATAGTGATGTTTGGAGCATTATCTGTGAGGTATAATTCTTCAGATACTTCACCAATGACCTTCCTTCTATCATGAGGTCAGAAGTGGGGATATTTGCTGATGATTACACAATGTTCAGCACCATTCACGATACAGAAGAAGTCCATTCTGAAATTCAGCTAGACCTGGAAAATATCCTTGGGCTGACAAGTGGCTAGTAACATTTGTGCCACACAGTGCCAGCTAAAGACAATCTCCAACAAAAGAGAATCTAACAATCACTTCTTGACAGTGAATGGGCTCATCATTATCACTGATGAGTCACCCAATATCAACATCCTGAGGTTGACCATTAACCAAAAACTGAACTGGACTAGCCGTATAAATATCATGGCCACAAGAGCAGCTAAAGACTAGGAAGTGTGCACCGAGTAACTCACCTCCTGAATCCCCAAAATTCAGGATTTTGACCAGCCATCTACAGGGCATAAGTCAGGGATGTAATGGAATATTCTCCACTTGCCTGAATGAGTGCAGCTCCAACAACACTGAAGAAATTCAATACCAGGACAAAGCAGCCAGTTGATTACGACTCCTTCCACAAACATTCAACCTCCACCATCAATAAACAGTAGCAGCAGTGTATGCCATCTACAAGATAGATGCAGGGACCCATCAATATGCCTTAAGCAACACCTTCCAAATCTTGACCATTACCATCAAGAAGGACAAGGGCACCAGATACCCGAGAACACCATTACCTGCAGAATCCTCTTCAAGTTACTCACCATCCTAACTTGGGAATATATTGCTGTTCTTTCAATGTTGTGCAATCCTGGAGTTCATAGAAACATAGAAGATAGCAGCAGGAGGAGACCATTCAGCCCTTTGAGCCTGCTCCACCATTCATCATGATCATGACTGATTGTCCATCTCAATAGTCTAATCCTGCTTCCTCCCCATAACCTTTGATTCCATTTGTCCCAAGTGCTATATCTAGCTGCTTCTTGAATACATTCAATATTTTGGCATCAACAATTTCCTGTGGTGATGAATCCCACAGAGTCAGAATTCCCTAATGGCAAAACAGCTTTACTTGGAACTTAATGACTGCAGCGATTCAAGAAGACAGCTCACCACCATCTTCTCAATGGCAATGAGGGGTGGACAATACATCTGAGTCCAGTCAGTAACCCCATATCCTATAAATTAATTTAAAATATAATATACATGTATATACACCATTGTCACCTTTGCCATTGGGATCAGCAACGTATCAGATGGTTAATGATAGGCTAAGCACATCCGTCTAGTGAATCTTGTTTCCTCCCATATTCCAAAGATGCGCAGATCAGTCCAATTGACCCTGTCAGGGTCAGGGTGATTAGCAGGGTAAAAACATGGGGTTACAGGGATAGGCCCTGGGTGGAATTGTTGGGTGCAGGCTCGATGGGCCGAAAGGCCTCCTTCTGCACCGTGGACATTCTATGATTCTATGAATTACTAGTACAAATGGTGAGCTGGCACATGACTAAACTGTGACATTTCCATTCAAATCCATAGGATAATCTACCTTCATTGCTGTCACAAAGGGATGAATGCCTCAGTAGATGAGTGTTCAGTAGTATATAACACAAGGTCTCTAATTCTATCAGACATTCTGACTAACCCTATGCTGTAAGCAGAGCACTGCTCTGTATATGTAGCAAAGGAACAAATCAATCAGTGATTAAGGGTGTATGAAACAAAGCAGGTGAATTAGTGGTCCCTTTAGGGAATTCCCACGCAAAGAACTTTTCAGCTGAAGGCTTCTGTATATAATGGAAGAATATGACATTGGATACCTATATCTTGGATCAACAATTACCAGCAATCTGTCCCTTGATGCTGAAATCAGTACCAGGATTGTCAAGGTTGCAAGTGTTGGGTGTTGACCAACAGCAAATTAATTAAAAATACAAAGCTCCTCATGTACCAGGCTTGTGTTCTCAGTACTCTCCTTTATAATAGTGAACTTGGACAACTTACCCAAGTCAAGAGATTTTCACAGCCTCAGGCAAATATTCATCTAAAATAAAAACAGAAAATGCTAGATAAACTCAGCAGATATGACATGTGTGAAGAGAGAAAGATTAACATATCACATCCATTTAACTCTTCTACAGAGAATTGGACATCTCCTGACAAGACAGAAATCTCCTGCAAGTACACTAGCATGCAGAGACCCCTGCATATTTCCCTTACTGAATCAGCAGTGACTCTGTTAGCTGGGTCATGTGAGCAAAATGGATGATGGCAGTATCCACAAAGTTAGGCTGTATGCTGAGTTTCCTATTGGCACTAGACTAAAAGGTTGCCTAAATCTGTGATACAGGAATATCTGTAAGCATGCCCTCAAGTTGTCCTCATAAAAAAGCAAAGGACAAAAGAAATGACTGGAAAAAGAGATTACTGGATAGAAGAAAATCTACCAATGTTGGGCCAATGCTATTCATTTGTGTCAGCTATGGAACAACTGGTACTCACTTATCAGCCTCTACAAAAACAGATAGCATCTAATCCAAAAGTGACATGTGACCCGAGTGCAGTCCATCATCTTCCAAGACAGATGGATGTCATTGTATCAGATCAAAGGAGCAGTTGGAAACGTTTCACGTTTCATTCCTACAGTGCAGAAGAAGGCCATTCAACCCATCAAAACTGCACCAACACCCCAGCAGAGCATCTTACCCAAATCGTATCCTCGTAGCTCCACGTATTTACCCTGCTAATTCGCCTAACTTACACATCTTGGGATGCCAAAGAGCAATTTATCATGGCCAATCCATCTTAACTGCACATTTTTGATTTGTGGGAGGAAAATGAAGCACCCAGAAGAAACTCGTGTTGACATGGGGATAGTATACAAACTTCGTACAAGGTTGGGATTGAATCTGGGTCCCTGATGCTGTGAGGCAGCAGTGTTAAACACTGTGCTGCCCAGTGTAGTAAGAAGGTGAACACCTGACGAAGAGGACAGCCTTGAAAGCTTGTGAGTTTACTATCAAATAAATCGGTTAGACTTAAGCCTGATGTTGTCATGCTCCTTACTGTGTTTACCCCAGTCCAACACCGGCATCTCTACATCATGACCAGTATACACCAGTGAACATTTGGTTTGCGCAGTAATGTTAGAGATGTTGATTTTGTCTCAAAGACACTCAGGTACCAATATCAACGAAAAGAATCCAACACTTCAAGATGGTTTCTTCTCAAAAACAGGTGAGAATAGAATTACAGCTTATCATTTTCCAAGATGGAATCTTTGCAAATTGATACTTTTGAAGTGTCCCAGTGACTAAGTGAGTTGGTACACCATCTGACCAGGATAGGCCCAGGTCCTATCCCTGGTCTGTGCTGAATCGACAAGTGGCAACATGGCCCCTTTGTGGGGGCGATCCTTGAGGGCCATGTGATTGGGCTGCATCCAATAGAAAAGCAATGTGGGAAACAGAGCCAATCAGAAGCAAGGTTTGTGACCTTGGTCAGAGAGGAACCTGAGTTGGAGCCAGGGAGGAGAACAGAGTAGATGTGTATGACAGTTCTGTCGCCGCTTGATTATATCTACATAAATATTGTTGTTAATAAATTAGTTATAACTTCAGGCCACTATGGGTTGCCTCTGAAGTTACTAAAAAACCGATTGGAGTGGAATTGTGGTAAAGTTACAAGAATTAGATTCAGTGCTTTTGTATTTAGCAGGAGAGAAATCATGCAAAATACCTCCAGATATTCAATAATTGAGATGACTTCTGCAATGATAGGATTGAGGACAGCACCAAGCTTGCTGAGATGCACTCCACAGTTGAAGTGCCTGCTGGCATTAACTTCTAGGGCCCAAATATGACGATGCATGATTGTATACATGGAACTGTAATTGATGTTAATACTTCCGGGATAAGAGAGGAGTAAAGGAACAGAGGGGTCAATTCAGGACTGTAATAAAATCATAATTACATTTTTTATCCCATCTCATGGCCTTGTCATCTGACTACCATTCTGGGCATATGGACATATTGGAATCAGGCTTCAAACTGTTAGATTTTAGCTTCAAATGAGGTTCAAATGGAGAGTCAGTGAAGAGGCACAAACTTTTGATTACAAACTTTTTATTTTAAAGGCACATGTTGTTCAGTCCAGCTGTACAGTGTCATAACAAAGAAGGTTTTCTTGTGTCCCTCTTTTTATACTCTCTCTGTTGCTGAGCAGGTTTTGCAATTTAAACAACTTCTGAGTAAGTACCTTTCCATTGTTCTCTGAGTGCAGTTTGAGCTGGTTCTCACTAGCTCCACAGCCTGTAGGCAAACAATTTTTTGTCTTCATGCACAGGTTGCAACATTTTGATACATGTGCTTCAAATCCCTCAGGCATTTGTCTCATGGACAGGTCTTTGTATCTATCAATCTAGAAGAGCTGGTGGGAAGGCTGTCTGATTGTATTTTTTATGATTCTCCCAACTTCCTGTAAGAGCCCACCTTGCTGCTATGTGCTGATGCTGAAGTCAGAAACTTCTCAGCTTCAAGATGCTTTGTGCTGGAGCAGCTTACGGGGAATGTGGATTATAAGCCTTCAGCCAATTGTCGTAGCCTGTAACCAAGCACAGGTAACCAAAAGAATGGTCAAGGAAGGAAACTGACATAGGCATTTCAAAGGAGGTGAGAAGGTTTAGAGAGGAATTCAGAGCTCAAGAAATGGGCAGCTGAAGGTTAAGCTGAAGGTTAAGGCCACCATTGATGGCTTGATAAGAATCAGGTTTGCACCATAGGATTGAATTGGAGGAGCGCAGAGATCATAAAGGATTGATTTGATTTGATTTATTATTGTCACATGTATTAACATACAGTGAAAGTAAGTAGCCTCACCACACCAGTTTACGTCCAACAGGTTTATTTGGTAGCACAAACTTTCGGAGCACTGCTCCTTCATCAGGTGAGGGGAGAGGTAGATTTCACAAACACGGCATATATAGACGAAGACTCAATTGCGAGATAATGGTTGGAATGTGAGTCTTTTCAGGTGATCAAGTCTTTACAGGTACAGACAGTGCGAGTGGAGAGAAGAGTAATCATAAGTTAAAGAGGTGTGAATTGTCTCAAATTAAGACAGTTGGATTTTGGAAGCCCAGGCCAAATGATGGAGATTACATATAGTATGACATGAACCCAAGATCTCATTTGAGGACGTTTTCATGTGTGCAAAACTTGGCTATCAGTTTCTGCTTGGCGAATCTGCATTTTCATGTGTCTTGAAGGTCACCTTGGAGAACGCTTATCCAAAGATCAGAGGCTGAATGCCCTTAACTGCTGAAGTGTTCCCCAACTGGAAGGGAACACTACTGCCTAATGATTGTCGAGCTGTGTTCCTTCATCTGTTGTTGTAATATCTGGATAGTTTTGTCAATATAACATGCGTTGGGACTTCTTTTTCTGTAGCGTAGAGGTAAACAATACTGGCCAAGTTGCATGGGTATAGACTATATGCCTAGTGGATGGTATTCTCACATGTGATGTTGGCATCCATGTCAATGATCTGACATGTCTTGCGTAGGTTGCCATGGCAGAGTTGTGCAGTCTTGTGGTCACTGTTCTCCTGAAGGCTGGGTAGTTTGCTGCGAACAGTTGTCTGTTTGAGATTGCATGGTTGTTTGAAGGCAAGTAGTGGGAGTATGGGAATGATGAGATGTTAAAGGCTCTGAAGAAGATGTCATAGTTTCTCCATTCCAAGGAAATACTGGATGACAAAGGATACTCTGTTGGCTGCGTCCCATGTTTGTCTTTTGAGAATTTGGTATAGTTTTTCACTGTGGCGTGTCAGAACTGTCAATTAATATGTTGAACGCCATATCCCATTCTTACGAGGGTGACTGTTACATTCTCCCTGTCTGAGTGGATCCAGTATATATGGAGGGCTTTTCCATACGGGATGACTTCTTTAATATGTTTGGGGTAGAAGCTAGAGAAGTAGAGCACTGTGAGATTACCTGTTGGCATGCAATAGTGAAGTGCTGAGGTGACCATCCTTGATGGAGATGCATGTGTCCAAGAATCCAACTGATTCTGGAGAATAGTCCACGGTGAGTTTGATGGTGAGATGGAACTTATTGATGTTTCCATGTAGTGGCTTAAATGATTCTTCATCGTGAGTCCAAAGGAAGAAAGTGTCATCGATGTATCTGGTGTATAGCGTCATTTGAAGCTCCTGTGTGGTGAAGAGGTCTTGTTCGAACTTGTACATGAAAATTTTGGCATATTGAATGCAAATTTGGCCCCCACGACTGTTCCATATGTCTGAATGAAGAACTGGTTGTGATCCAGGGTGAAACGGATAAGTTATAGAATTGCATCTGGAGATTGGCAGTTGTCGGTGCTGAGTATTGAGGCAGTTGCAGCAATGCCTTTGTTATGGGGGATGCTGATATAAAGTTTCGAGATGTCCTTTGTGACGAGGAGTGTTCCTTTTTCAACTGGTCCGTTGATGCTAAGTTTCTTTAAGAAAGAGTTAGTGATAGATATGGTCATGGAGGGATTTGAAAACAAGGATGAAAATTTTTAAATGAAAGTGCTGCTTAATCAGAAGCCAACGTAATCAATGAACAAAGGAATGATGGTGAAAGTTTGGATAAGGACAGAAGTTTTGGGTGAGCCCAAGTTTGTGGTGCAAGGGTGGAGGTCAGCATTGGAATGGTCAAGTCTAGAGATTATTATTTAATGGATTCTGCTGCAAAATACAGTTGTGGTCATTGTTGGTCTCTGTCTTCATATCTGTCCTCACCTTCAAAACTAACGTCTTTACTTATGCTTCCACTGATCTCTCTTAAATGTTTGGTCATTTGTGTCCAAATTCATTTCTTTTTTAATGTATTAACAGATTTGGCTCGGTCAGTGATATCTTTGATGATTCAATGTTGCTGGTCATCTTGCACAGTTTGTGCCTTACATTGAGAAAACCTAATACATACTGTAACCCAGGGTTGTAACTAACATTCTCTTGTGACTTTGACCAGATACCTGCGTCTTTCACACCTATTCAATTTATTCAACCTGTTCAAAGGTGAAATTACTGAGCAATTGGTGAGATGACCTGCCACAGATTCATAAGATGACTTATTTCACAATATGGTAAAAATAACAATTGCAACAACAATTATTTCCATAAATATGTATCTGTGTTGCCTTTTGTGTAATAATATGAAAATATTGAATGTGTAACACTATTTCATCAGTGGATTATCTTGATTGATTTAATACTAATATATGAACACCTCTATTTTGTAGTCTCTCCTTCTTGCAGCCCTTTGCTGCCATACTGACTCTGCAGCTACAATTGTCTTTATAAAAAAGCTTGACACCAGTGTTAGCTGTTAATCAATCTGACCAACATTTCCCAGAGTGGAATTCACCAGTCTAACTTGGCAACAACCCCTGCTGAGTTCAAATGAATAGAGTTGATGCAGCAGCATTAAGTTACTGGAATGTCAAACTAACTTTCATTGACTCTAGTCCAGTCAGAGACCTATTGTAAATCTGCCAGCCTCGTTGACCTGTGAAGTTAATGTCCTGGCAACCAAGTTTAGCTCAACAGTATAATTTTAAAGATATACATCAGAAATATACTGTAATACTAGGTCTGAAATTCCAAAATGCAACTTTGGGGCACTTTGCTACTCTACGCAAGTACAAGTGGTTGTTAGCAGACACATTTGTAATATTAAGAAGGGAAAGCAGAATCTTAAGGGCTGTCAGTCGTTAAAATGAATTTAGGTGACAAAAGTGATTTATTTTTGCCATGTTTCTTTTCTCCTTTACTTCCCAGTTCATATGGCAGCGCAATGATCTGAAGAAATCAGCAGAGGCCATTTAGCAAGGTCCTGACAATGTGTCTGGGACTCCGTGCATCTCTGCTGCAAGGTTTTTGGATTAAATTAGCTCCATGCTAGAAATTGCTGCAGAGCTGATTTAAATATTTGAATCTCCATTTCCACCCTGTTAATTGGCCTGGGACTGAAGTCTCTCTCCCCACTCTTGCCACGAATGGTTCCCTTCACCTGGGTTTATAACTGCTCCCCACTAATGAGAACAGGTGGGTTCACTTCACTGGAAGGGAGAGAGGCCGATGGGGTCCCTCCGCAGGAGGTTGGGAATAGGAGGGTGCCTCTAGGCAGTGCCAACCTGGCAGTGTCAGCTTGGCCCCCTGGCATTGCCAAAGTAACAAACTGGTTTTGCCCAAGGGGCACCTTAGCACTGCCTACTGGATATCAGGTAGTACCAAGGGGACAAGTGCTAAGGGGGCAGGGTCTACTGGGGACGGGGGTGATCGGTGGGGGTGGAGGTCCTGCTGCCACTCTGCCAGAGGAATGCTGAGAGAGGGATTGGGGCTGATGTGGGAGGGCAGGGCTCCTGGGTGGAGGGTGGGGGCCAGTCAGGGAAACCTGGGGCTGGCCATAGCTCTCTGACAAAGGGTCGGCTGGACTCTAAAGTTAGCTCTTTTCTCTCCTTGATAATGCTGACTAGGAGCTGGCAGAGTTCCCCAGCTGCCAGACCTGCTGAGATTTTCTAGCATTCTCTCTTTTGGTTTGGATATACCTGGTTTGATTTGTGGTACTTTAAGTATGTTTGGCAGATTCCTGATGGGAATGTATGGGGCTGCACAGTGGTTATTGTAGACCTTTGCAGTCTACAAGTGTAGACTAGCTCCGTTATGTAGGCACAGCAGACAGTTGCCTCATGTACTCCTGGCACTGAGACAGTATCTAAACAAACCACAAGAATAGGTTCAGTGTGTCACACTGTCACTAATAGGGGAATGAAAGAGTTTGCATTTATATAGCACTTTTCAGAATCCCAGGACTTACATAAGTCCTTACAGCCAATGAAATATTTTGGAAGCCTGATCACTGCTGTAATGTGGGCAGATTTGGCAGGCATGTTATGCACAGTAAAGCCCCACAGACAGCAATGAGATGGATGACTAGATAATCTGTTTCAGTTTTTTGGTACAAAGATAAATGTTGACTAGGACGCTGGCAGAGTTCCCCAGCTATTCTTCAAATAGTGCCATGTGAAGCACTACAGGAACAGTAAGTACCAACACGTATGTAAAATTATGTAAGATTTATATCGATTCAGTTGCACTGAGATTGTTGTGTGTGCAGAGTGTTCTTGTTAGAGTTTGATATCACATTTGACTAGGTGCTAGGAATGGGAAATTTGGGAATTAAGTGGCACTCTTAACACAATGGAGTTGAAGAAATGCTTGTAGAGGACGTGTCAAGGGTGTAAAGAAGACTGTTAATGCAGTGGGCAGATTTCCAAATTAGAACAAGGTCCCTTCTGTGAGAGTTTGCTGAATGTCTCTTGCATTTGACAAGGGGTTCCTTTCCGCAGCCTCTTTCGGTTGCTCCTGCTCCTTTGCTACTTCCACTGCTATAGCTGGGTGATTATTTTCCTCAGAACCTTCATGTAGGTTGAATTTCTGGAGCAGATTACAGTAATGCTTTGCATTTTAGACAGGCTATATTGCAGATTTGTTCAGACACCTGAAATACTGCTCTAATAAAACACAGGTGTGCTGTGTGAAGACTTTAGTAGAAATTTGACCTCATTATGTTTCCTTTAAACAGTTGACTGAACTGCCTCAGTTATCATGCACTATGGCTTTGCATGGTATTCTTGATTAATAAAGATCAACTCCTCCACCATTCATTCTGGATCTTTTATTGATAAGATGGTGGATTAACTTTCAAAGGAATATTTTGGTTGAACGCTGATGAAGGATCATCCAGGTTCAAACATTGACTCTATTATTTCTCCAAGGTGCTGTCAGACTTGCTGTGATTTTCCAGCACTTTCTGTTTTTGTTTTAGATTCCAGCAACTACAGTATTTTACCTTTATCTATTCTGGTTGCTGTTTGGAAAGTAAATCTCGATTTTCACAATTTGGCCATGATATGCCCAAACATGGTGAATGAGTGAAGAAGTTCTGGAGAGAGATGCTGTAGTCTATGTGAAGTTTATCTTCAACAGATCTGTGATGCAGGACTCTTTGCTCTATAGGCTGTTCCCAGGGGTGCACATTGAGATAAATATTAACTGAAAGTGGAGGACCATCAACCTGGTGAAGACCACCGAAATACCAGTGTTCCAGTGCGAAGCGTTGTCCTTGACTAAATATTGTAGACAAGCATATTCCCAGGCTCAGGACTTTGTGTGTGGGGGAACAGTAAAGGTTGGGGCAGCTGCTGCTGAGGCTCAGTGGGGAAAGATTGCTGTCTAAGGCCATTCAACCATGGAACACCGAAGGGGTGGAAATTGTGTAGAATCCCTCAGACAGAATGCCTGATGTAGAACATATAGAACATAGAATATTACAGCACAGAACAGGCCCTTCGGCCTTCGATGTTGCGCTGACCAATATAAAAAGCAATGCCCCTCCAAACTAAACCATTCCCTTCTCTTCCATATACTTATCAACTAACCTCTTAAACGCCACCAAACTTGGCGCATCTACAACTGCTGCAGGCAGGGCATTCCACTCCCGAACCACCCTTTGGGTAAAGAACCTACCTCTGATATCCGTCCTATAACTATCACCCCTTAATTTAAAGCTGTGTCCCCTCGTGCTAGCTTTTTCCATCCTAGGAAAAAGGCTATCACTGTCCACCCTATCTAAACCTCTAATCATCTTATATGTTTCGATTAGGTCCCCTCTTAGCCGCCTCCTTTCTAACGAAAACAACCTCAAATCCCTCAGCCTCTCTTCATAAGACCTGCCCTCCATACCAGGCAACATCCTGGTAAACCTCCTCTGTACCCTCTCCAATGCCTCCACATCTTTCTTATAATGTGGGGACCAGAACTGCACACAATACTCCAAGTGCGGCCGCACTAGAGTTTTGTACAGTTGCAACATGACGTTGCGGCTCCGAAATTCAATCCCCCTACCAATAAAAGCTAAGACTCCATATGCCTTCTTAACAACCTTCTCGACTTGACTGCCTACTTTCAGGGATCTATGCACATACACACCAAGATCCCTCTGTTCATCAAGACTACTAAGAATCCTACCATTAGCCTTATACTCTACACATTTATTATTTCTGCCATAGTGCATTACCTCACACTTTTCCACATTAAACTCCATTTGCCACCTCTCGGCCCAGCTCTGCAACTTGTCCAAGTCCCTCTGCAAACTATAACACCCCTCTTCACTATCTACCACTCCACCGACTTTAGTGTCATCTGCAAATTTACTAATCCATCCTTCAATACCCTCATCCAGATCATTTATAAAAATTACAAACAGCAGGGGCCCCAAAACAGACCCCTGAGGTACACCACTTGTAACCGAACTCCACGATGAATATCTCCCATCAACCACCACCCTCTGTCTTCTATCTGCTAGCCAATTCCTAACCCAATTAGCTAAATCACCCTCTATCCCATACATCTGCAATTTCTGCAGAAGTCTTCCATGGGCCATGTGGAATGTATATTGTAAATATCACGAGTATTGAAATTGCATTTATGTTTCTCAATATGGAACATGCTAAATGGAGTATGGTTGAATTTTATTGCACAGTCAGTAATTTCCAAATTGTTTTGTAATGAACTTTTACAAATTTTGTGAATAAAGTATAACTTTGGAAAGGAAAATCGTAGAAGAGAATTTCTTTATCATGTAAACAGAGAGAGATTTTGGGGTGCTCTGGGTGTCCTTGTTCATGAGTCAAAGAAAACTAGCATGCAGGTACAGCAGATAATAAATAAAGCAAATAGAATGTTGGTATTTATGGCTAAAGGAATAGGATATAAAGGTAAGGAAATATTGTTGCAAATACACAACGCATTAGTGAGGCTGCATCTGGAATACGATTTTGGTTCTCATATTTGAGGAAAGATATAATGGCTTTGGAGATAGTTCAGAAGAGATTGGCTAGAGTGATTCCAGAGAGGAGTGGTTTGTCATATGAAGAGACATTGAACAGTTTAGGCCTATATTCTCTGGAATTTAAAAGAATGAGGAGAGATCAAATTGAGGTATATAAGATGATAAAAGTTATGGATAAAGTAGATGTGGAGTAGATGCTTCCTCTTGTGGGGCATTCTAGAATGAGAGGTCATGGTTTTAGGATTAGGGGTAGCAAATTTAAAACAGTTGAGTAAAATCTATTGAAAGGGTTGTGAATTTATGGAATTCACTACCCCAAAATTGCAGTGGATTTTGAGACTGTGAGTAAACTTAAGGAGGAGTTGGATAGATTTTTAATTGTAATGGTTTGAAAGATTATGGGAATAAGGAGCATATCAGCCATGATTGATTAGCAGAGCAGACTAAATGGGCTGAATGGCCTAATTCTGCTCCTGTATTTTATGAACTTATGTGGGATTATGCAAGGTATGGTCATGGGTTTTTGATCTATAAGTCTTGTATCTTTAGGAATGCTGAATTAAATAGCGTGTTGTTCCCCACCTCCTCCTCCTCCTACCATCCACCTGACTAAAAGATCAGCACCAGGGAGTTTGCCCAAGTGGAGAACAACTATCCTGCTATCATTGAATGACCTATTGGCTGTTAATGGACAGGGGGCGTGATTTCTGCCAACCAGGGATAGGAATTCCCACCTTGGGTTGCTTCTGGTCAGTAAATTGCTGGCACCAGTAATGCTTGTGGGAGCAGTGGCCACTGCCGGTATTGCACTTGGGTGATGAGAAGGCACAGTACATGGATCAGAATTTTGTATATGTTACGGGGTTGGTGAGGGGACTTGGGTTGTTGGTGGTGTTTGGGACTGGGATTTTAGAGGCCACGGGGGCAGGGGATAACCCTGGGGATGGTGTTACTAGGGGTCCCTTGGATGGGCCCAGGAGGTCAGTTAAGAACATAGAACATTACAGCGCAGAACAGGCCCTTCGGTCTTCGATGTTGCGCCGACCAATTATGAAAAAAGCAATGACCCTCCAAACTAAACCATTCCCTTCTCTTCCATAAACTTATCAACTAATCTCTTAATAGACTAACCTCTTAAGGAAGGATCCCCACCTGCCTACCAGCAATCCACACAAGAATACTGGTTAGGCTGGTCATTTGACAATGGTCCTGAGTGAAATGCCAGCAATGACAGGATGAGCTCTTAAGAAGGCATTAATTGTCCACTCAAGAGTCTCAGTTGCCAACCGGCAAGTGAGTTGCCTGTCATCATCCCTAATGCTGGTATAATTGTAATGGGGAGGGAGGTTATTGGCAAGCCAGCTGCCCCATGAATTTAACATGTCATCTCACTTTGAGTCCCACCAACGAGGGAGCCATTAAATCCAGCCCACTGTCATTCTGTAAAACTGCACTACACTCAGATGGTGTTGCCATCTGTCCATCAGGAAGGAGATAATATTGCTTCCTCAAACACTCTGGAAGCAGTAAGTGTTGGACACCAAATGGAGTGTTTAATTAAAGACAGCAGCAAGCAGGATAAAAATATTGTTCATAGTACTGTACAGATTTTGATTAGTCAAATCATTAGCAACAATCAGTATTCAAGTCTAACAAACATGGCAACTTTATTTCTCAATAAGTAACTCTCAGGCCTATTTAAACACAGTTGTTCTAGGGTTGAACTGTTTTCTATTAAATAACTTTGGGCACACTGCCCCGTTTAGTCAAAGTTGTCCAGGAAAATCAGATTTTCTCAGGTGGCTGATTTCAAAACATTTATAAAATGCTAAACTGGTAAGATTAGTAAGCTTGTAAGATAAGCAAATGATGAAAATTTACACTTTACACTTTCTTATTTATCTGTTTCTGCAAAGTGACATAGCTAATATAATTTCTTATTGATCTTTTAATACAGACTGAAACTTCCAATCAATGTTCACAATTATTCTTACCTAAATAAAATCTTTACTCCTTTCTTATTTTTACTTTATAGCTTCTCCAGGTCACTCCTGAAGGTGTATACACCAGGGTCTGATTACACAGTGAGAAAGGATACCATGCTCCACCTTATAAGCATGTGTGAGCTGTCAGTGAGTATTCTGGACAATTGTCTTGTTCTTACTACCATCTTGTCTATATTCAGCACTATCTAGACTTCAAATCTGAGACCATGCTAGCCAATATCTCAGCAGAAAACAGGTGGTGTACTCACTGACAGAGCAGACAGGAAGGTTTGACCCCTGTGAACTGAAAACTGAAATGGAAAAGTAGCAGAAATTGAGTCTTTAAAGCCAATAGTTACACTAGCTTCAGCCATTGAGTACAAATTGACTTGGTCTGTTTCTGTAATCATTCTTCACATCATGGCTGTAGTCATTGGCAGGCCTATTCCAGTGAAAGGGTTAAGGTCCCAGTGTGAGACAGATTGTGCACTGGCTGCTATTGGCCTTGTCAAGATGCAGGAAAACAGGAAGCTGGAGTGCATTCTTGGCATTTTCTGGCAGTGATACAAATTGCTAAGCACGACTAATTAGATGGATCTCTCGAACTGAACTGCTGACAAAAGGTCAGAACTTGATAGCAGAGGGTCGAAACAGAAGAGAGAAGGTGGAATTGAGTTAGGAGTGAATGCTGGGAACCAGGCATATCAGCCCCGATTCTGACAGGAGATTTAAATGAGCAACTGGCGAGGGGGTTGGGGACAAATAAACACCAAACCCCATATTATCACCAATGTGAGGCCCAGGTGATTTTAGGGCCAGGCATCATTCCCATATTAATGATGGGCTGTGCACTGAACCTCAGCAAAAAATGGTTAGTCCATTCTCTTTCTGAACACTGATTCTGGCGGGTCTCCCCAGGATACTTACATGGACAATCCTCCAATTAAAAACAAGTATCTCAATTGCGAACTTGCTTCATTTTCACTGAAGAAACATGCACATGTTAGACACCAAGGTCCAGGCTAGATAATATTATGAAGGTAATATTATGACTGGAATTTTATCACCTCACATGCACAGGAATTGGAGTAGGTGAGGGGCAGACAGTGGGAAGGTCTGTTGACCTCAGGTGGGATTTTATGGTTTTGGGACAATCAAGGCCCTATGTCTCCAGGATAACTTATCATTCAAGTAGATATCAGACTTGCAGTGGGAATCACCTCCCATAGATGTAATAGAAACAGAAAATGCTGGATGTTATAAGGCTATTTCATGCTTCATTAAGAGGTCCAGAGGCTTGTGCGGTTGAACAGAAAGCAGGGTGGTGGTTGATGGGAGATATTCATCGTGGAGTTCGGTGACAAGTGGTGTACCTCAGGGGTCTGTTTTGGGGCCCCTGCTGTTTTGTAATTTTTATAAATGATCTGGATGAGGGTATTGAAGGATGGATTAGTAAATTTGCAGATGACACTAAAGTCGGTGGAGTGGTAGATAGTGAAGAGGGGTGTTATAGTTTGCAGAGGGACTTGGACAAGTTGCAGAGCTGGGCCGAGAGGTGGCAAATGGAGTTTAATGTGGAAAAGTGTGAGGTAATGCACTTTGGCAGGAATAATAAATGTGTAGAGTATAGGGCTAATGGTAGGATTCTTAATAGTGTTGATGAACAGAGGGATCTTGGTGTATATGTGCATAGATCCCTGAAAGTTGGCAATCAAGTCGATAAGGTTGTTAAGAAGGCATACGGAGTCTTAGCTTTTATTGGTAGGGGGATTGAATTTCGGAGCCGCAACGTCATGTTGCAACTGTACAAAACTCTAGTGCGGCCGCACTTGGAGTATTGTGTGCAGTTCTGGTCCCCACATTATGAGAAAGATGTGGAGGCATTGGAGAGGGTACAGAGGAGGTTTACCAGGATGTTGCCTGGTATGGAGGGCAGGTCTTATGAAGAGAGGCTGAGGGATTTGAGGTTGTTTTCGTTAGAAAGGAGGCGGCTAAGAGGGGACCTAATCGAAACATATAAGATGATTAGAGGTTTAGATAGGGTGGACAGTGATAGCCTTTTTCCTAGGATGGAGAAAGCTAGCACGAGGGGACACAGCTTTAAATTAAGGGGTGATAGTTATAGGACGGATATCAGAGGTAGGTTCTTTACCCAAAGGGTGGTTCGGGAGTGGAATGCCCTGCCTGCAGCAGTTGTAGATGCGCCAAGTTTGGTGGCGTTTAAGAGGTTAGTTGATAAGTATATGGAAGAGAAGGGAATGGTTTAGTTTGGAGGGGCATTGCTTTTTATATTGGTCGGCGCAACATCGAAGACCGAAGGGCCTGTTCTGTGCTGTAATGTTCTATGTTCTATGTTCTATTTATTAGTAACGTACAACTTTATATATATCTCCAAAATATAGCCTTGTCCAGCTGCTATCTTCATGTCACCTATTCTCAGACTCCTCTACGCATAGTCTTTACATCACTATGTGAGCTGTATTGTTTTCCAATGCCACATTAATACTGGCTGTACCAGTTTAAACTACGTTGAGAATCCTCAGCAGTTCTGGCAGCAATCTGGGGGTGATTCTCTGGGTCCGCTAGCCCCCACTGGAAATCACATTTGGCTGTAGAATCTGGCCTCAGGCCAAAAATGGGTCTTACACCAGGCACTGGACCCACTGGGATTGTCCCATCCTGCTGTGCTGGCCCCAGTCAGGTTCTCATCCAGAGTGGGTAGGAACCTCAGTAAAAAGCTGAAATGCTAATCTGCTTGTGATCAGCAGAATTTCAAGCCACTCAATTCCTCCCCCACCTCCCACGACCATTCTCTCACCTCCCCAATGGGATCTGCACTGGCCAACCAGGAAGGCTTTGGTGCATGTCATCACCATCACAGACCTGGCGAATTCTACCCCAAGGGAAAGGTCAAGAGGCTAAGTGCAGTGCTCATGTGCTCCTCTGCTGCTGTCACTGCCAGGCTATAGAGGGAGGGCCCCAAGGATCCTGGGGGTTGGTGGGCTCCAACTAGGGGCAATGAGTTGGCTTTGGAAGTCTCCCCCAGGTTGGGGGTCTCTTGTCTTGACTGCTCCTTCTAGACTGGGGATACTTGAGCATCACTCCTTACTTGGTGATTTCAGGTATCTCTCTGATCAAAGTCATTATACTGGTCTGTGGCGTGAAAATTTTGAAATGGCCTGGTCACGTTAATCTCCATGCCCCCTGGACACCTGGCAGGCTTCCATGTCATCGCAGCATTCCATTCTCTCTGTCAAGTAAAAAGTGAAGTCACTTTCATTGGAGGGGATTTCTTTCCTCACAGTGCTCACTCAACCTCATTTTGTTAGCATTGCTTTTATTTCTAGTCTTTGAACATCTTAAAAAGCACTGAGCCACATTTTAAAGTTTATTTATTAATGTCAGAAGTAGGCTTACATTAACACTACAATAAAACTACTGTGAAAATTCCCTGGTCAACACACTCCAGTGCCTGTTTGGGTTCTCTGAGGGAGAATTTAGCATGGCCAATCCACCTAACTAGCACAGACTGTGGGAGGAAACTGAAGCACCTGGAGGAAACCCATGAAGGCACGGGGAGAACATGCAGGCTCCATACAGACAAAGTTTGTATCAAACCCAGCTCCCTGGGCAGCAATGCTAACTATTGTGCCACTCTGCCATTCCCTCCCCTCCCCCACTGTGTAAATTCCTCAAAAACCATTGAAGTGCTTTGAGCTCATTGAATTTCATAGTCCAGTAGCTTAAACAAGTCTTTGATTGACATCTTCATGGTTTTTGCTCAGCAGGTAGCCAGCTGTGTTTATTTATCATTCCCTTCATGGCATAAATTTGGAATACCCAGGTGGGAGAATCTCAGCTGAGACAACTGCTGAATTCCCATTGGAAGAATCACATTCTGGTTTCAGGTCTGCATGCTTTCATCAGAATTCTTTCATTATAAATGTCAGATGTATAAGCTACTGACGAGCAATCACTAAACCCAAGGAGTTATAGATTGCCAGCCTGGACTTAAAACAAATATTAATGCTCTGAATGCAGTTTGTAAGAGGCAGAGAGTTTTTGAAAAATATTAAATTGCTGTGTGTTTGGGGTTTTAAACATATAGAATGCAGAATTTAGAAAATAACAAAAATGGGAAGAAATGTACAATGCATATTTCAGGAAAGAAAGGTAAAACAGATTTGATGATTTCAATTGTAGTGCCATTTCTTCTGCAAGTTCACAGTAAAGATAACAATGACATTAGTTTCAAAGAATAGTGTGTTTATCTCCTGTTTGTGGAATATAAACACGGACAGGATTCTCTTAGGTAAAACTGCATGTGGCAGTAGAGAGATGAAACAGTATTTTAGTTTAATTTAATCATAAGTAGACTGATACTCGCACTGCAATAAAGTTACTGTGAAAATTCCTGAGTCGCTACATTCTAACATCTGTTCAGGCACACTGAGGGAGAATTTGCATAGTCATCTTTGGACTGTGGGAGGAAACCGGAGCACCCGGAGGAAACCCACAGAGACTCAGGGAGAGTGCGCAAATTCCACATAGAAAGTGAGCCAAACTGGGAATCAAACACGTGTCCCTGACGTTGTGAGGCAGTAATGCTAACTGCTGCGCTATGTTCCCTGCCATGTATTAGTAGCGAAGTGCACTGCTATCATTTCCCATTTGTAATTTGGATTTTGAGATTTATGAATGGGATTATCAGTATTTGGAACAGCTGACATTCCATGCAAAGCAATATTTCTGTAAAGTTAATGTTGTGAATATCACCGTAATTCTGCTTTTAGCTCATGATGTTTTTATGTTAAGAGTTTCTATTAAAAGTTTGGCTCTGTAAGCATCTGAATCAATAGCTAAGATTTTTGAGCTATTCAGATAGCAAGTAACAATGCCCAGAATGGAACTCGGCCTCACAGAACAAGAATGTTCCAGGTTTGACCTCTGATCCGGTGAAGTTAGCTGACCAGGTAGCTGTTTGGATCCTGTAATTAGTGCTTGTGATTGAGTGGCAAAGGCAAAATCACCTAGGGTTTTAACTAAACTCAACTGTGGTGAATCCCATGCTGAACAGCCTATTAACACTTACTGTCCTATAGATTCACATTGTAGAATCAGAGAATCCCTATAGTACAGAGGGAGGCCATTCAGTCCTTTGAACCTGCCCTGACAACAAACTCTTTCCCCAACCTTATTTCCATAACCCCACGTATTTACCCTTCTAATACCCCTGACATTAAGGGGCAATTTTGCACTGCCAATCAACCTAAACTAATTATGTTTGGACTGTGGGAGGAAAGTGGTGCGCCCAGAGGAAATGCACACAGACACGAGAAGAATGTGCAAACCTCACACATATAGTGACCCAAGGCCAGATTTGAATGTGGGTCACTAGGGCTCCAAGGCAGCAGTGCTAACCATTGTGCCACCGTGCTGCCCTGTCTGTCTGACAGGCCTGAATGGCCTAAGTTGATGCCTTTAGATGAGGAGGGAAGAACGTTCATAGGATAAGAACTGAAAAATAAAAATGAATATACAAAATGTGACATTAAAACAGTTTTGCTTTCATATTTAGTGGGAATGTGCAAAGTAAAGCGGCAAATGAATGAACCACTGAGAGGGTTAATCCTTGTTTAAACACAGATATGAAACATTTGGAATTCTGTACAGTGGTATGTCTGAAATATTTCTATTGGCACTAAAATGGTTGACGTTGTAATATGAAACATATCCAGCTGAAATGATTTGTCAGGATTATGAGTGGTTGGTTTAAAATGATTTGTATGTATCTCAGGCACAGAGTGGGAACTGGAGGAGGGCCGAGTGGGATTTTACTCTGCGTGCAGCAGGTGAATCATATATGAATAACCCAAAGTTTTCTGAAACCACTGGGAGCAGGAGATCTCTGGAATGACTAACATCGTAGGCCGACACTCTGCCTCTGCAACCAACAGGAGTTTCTTGATATTGTGGTCATACTTGATCTGGGTTTGAGCATAATTCTTACATTCAACAGGGGTCATCCATACCCAGCATGATGATTCAAGTTTTGGCGTGGGTGGTGGGAAGGAGTGTGGTGGTTCATAGGAAATGATGTGGTGCTTAACTCACTGTTGTGCTTAGTGATATGTACTCAAAGGGCCAGACAGTACACCAGGGCCAGCATCAGTTAGTTACCATTTCCTGATACCAACAGGCAAGGTTCTAGTTCAAATGTAGAGCCGCACCAAGGATGAGATACAGGTATCTGACTGAAATAAGATTTCCTAATATAGGGTCAGACAGTCAATCTGGTCCCTGATCTGTGCTGAACGAGCAAGTTTCAGCTGGGCTACCTGATCACCACTCCAATTATATCCTTCTCTGGTTTGGTGTCCATTTTTGTCTCAGTACATCTTTGTGAAGCATCTCAGGCTACAACAAATACACCATATAAATTTATGTTGTTGTTGTACCATCTAACTTTGCTCTCGACCTCCAATGCTGTTTCTAGATTGTCAGAGATCTTCTCCAGCCTCCAGTACTGGATGAATGGAAATTTCCTCTAGTTAAATGTTGGGAGAAACACTGCCAATGTCTTTGTTCCCCATTATAAACTGCATTCTCTTGGTGCCAATTCTATTCCTCTATCTAGCACCTATCTGAGCCTGAACCAGATGCATCATAATGACATTGTTTTCAATAATACCATACAGCTCCTCCTCTCAAACATTGCCTGAGTCCCCCACATCTATCTTAGCTCACCTGCTACTGGAACTTCCATAAATGATTTTGTTGCCTTGAGCCATGACTGTTCCAATGCCAATTGTCTTGATCCTTAAGCTGATTCAAAACTCTTCTGCTAGTATCACAACAAATCCCCTTTACTAACCATACTCCTGCCCACTGACCAACATTGGCTCTCTGTTAAACAATACCTGAATTTTAAAATGATCAACCCTGTTTTCAAATTCCTTGTGGCCTCTGTCCTCCCTCATCAGCCTGGCAATACTCTAAGATATCTGCACTCCTCAAGGTCTGACATCCTGTGCACCCCTGATTTTAATCATTCCACACCGTTGGTGGTAGGGTGTTCAGTTATCAAGGTTCGGAGCTTTGCCTCTAAGCCTCTACAGCTCTTGTTTTTGCCTCCTCCGAGAAGCAAAATGTACCTCTGTGGCCACTTGTCCAAATCAGGTTCTGAGTCAAATGTTTTTTGATTATGTTCCTGTGATTTTTCTTGGGAAATTTTTATGAGTCAAAAGCATTTTAGAAACGGACTAAGTAGACTTTGATATGACTTGGGCAGGTGCATGTCCGGCGCAGAAGCGTGCAAAATCACACGAGACGACATTAGACAGTGTCCCAACATCATCCCGCACTCACACGATATTTTGATTGGCGCGCACAAGTGAGAGTTGGATGCACGCTTGCCAAGAATTAAGTGGGCAATTTAGCCTATTAAGGGGCCAACTGAAAGATATTTCACCTGGCCCGTCTACTTTTATGGTTGGCTGGTGCACCGATTGGCCAGACAACCTTTACATTTTAGCTGCAACCTCGATGCAGGGCGGGATGAAATGTCAGGTCTGGAATAATATTTAAAAAGGTGTCTGGGGACTGAGGTTTGTATTTGAATGTGCTTCCTAGACACAGTTTGCTGTGTCTTTTTCATTGGCGTTTACTTTGTACTGGTCTGAGCTCCCTGAGACAGTTCCGAAGCAGCTCTCCCCTTGAGGGAACCTGTAAGAAGTGCCAGCCTGCACCCTCCCTATTCTTGGCATCCGTCCTTCCCAACAGCACTGAGCCTTTCTCAGTATGCTTTTCATGCCAGTTACCAATTAATTGGCCAGCCAGCATGGGCTGGCTGTTCCAGGGCTGATCACAGCCAGAAGCACATTTTATCCAGTGGGTGCAAAATTCAGGCCAAGTTGTTGTTGAACTGGTGCTATAATCGGCTTCCAAGTTCCTAGACTAGGGGGAGGAAACCTCAAACCAGATTACTGTTCCTGATCACTATCTGGTGAATGCTGTTGAAAACTATGCTGGATGAGACAACGAAAAGTCACTAATGCTTATGGAACAATACTCAAAATGCTTCAAATTCTTCAGCAGTAAAGTGAGAGATTAAAAAAACAAAAGGTGAGGAAGATATTGGAAGATCTAATCAGTCACCAGTTATTATTTTATTATAAATGCTGTTTTATATACAACTAACATTGTTTTCTAGATTTGGCACACGTCTCTTTAATAACCTTTCATTTTAGCAATTTGTGAATTTTTGTGCCAATCAAAGTGAACTATTCCAAGTTTAAAGAAAGGAACAGATTCCATTTTTCCACTCAGTTCAAAGAAATGTGAAAGCAAAGTTTCAACAAATGCAGGTTTGGTATATTAGACATAATGTAAAATTCCTCTTACATTGTCCAACCTTATACGATTCAAGCATATCTATTATTCAGTTAATGCAATGTAAAACTGCCTCTGCTATGCCTTTAATGGGCTTTACACTGAAAGTGAATAAAAAACAACTTTACTGTCCAATGGTACAATTCCATTTTGCACATTAGGAGTACTGAATGCCTTTCCCCAAGATGCTGTTTGGAGGGTAGCTGGTGATAACCCTAACATCTTCCCAACTCTTCCCTCATGAAGTCTGAGAGGGGAGGCTCATCAATAATCTTCCCTCCATACCACTAATTGGGATTCCTAAAGGGAAATTTCCAAAGGGGAAATTTTTTAAGGCAGGTGAGCCACTATATGGGAAGCTCTGAGAAGCAAATCCTGTTTGATTTGCTTGTGGCCTCTGAAGGTCGGGTCTTTCATTCAAAGGCACTCAGTTCCTGATTGAGGGACCCAATATCAGAAAGAGTAGGGGAAAGAGGGACTGCTGAAAGCCACCATTGGCCTTGCTGCCAACATATCTTTCACCCTTTCTCCCTGGGACCCCTATCGCTTGACCCACATTCCACACTCACTCATCTTTGTCTTGGGCTCCTTTAGGGATCCTGGGCTGTCGGTGAGTGCATTGTCACCAATACACTCACCTGTGCCCTCGCTGATGCTACCAATAATGCATAACGGCCTACTTCTGATAGGCCATCAGGAGGTAGGGGGAACGGAACTTTGACCCTGCAGACTCTTAGATGCCCTCTTGCTGTCCAGCTGAGTGCTTTGTGGTCACTTAATATGGTAGGCCTATACAAAAAAAGGTGAAATGGGACTCGTTTCAGCTCTCCAGATGGTGGGTGAGAACATTACTTTCTGCATTAAATACAGATCTAAGTCACTCCCTGTCTGCCAATTTAGCCCTAGTTAATGACAAAATATGGACAGTTGTGTGCCTTGAACTAAATGATATTAGACACAAAGCTTACATTTTAACAATCTGTAGACTGGTGGGTTCTGAGTTTCATAGTGAGGGTACAGAACGAAAAGATAATGGATACTGGCAGAGTTTGGATGAATTAAAGGGGTAATAAAGGAATCCTGACCATGTAAGTCTGAATAAAATATAAAGAGGAAGAGATAGAAAGACACAAAGAATGTTGTGGTGGTTGAAGTTAAAGGCAAGATGTAAGAGAAACCTATAAGATGACAGTCTATTTTAAAACTATGGCAGGAAACATGAGAGGGTTTCTTACCTATGGAATTTCTGAGGGGATCAGAAGTAAATTACATAGAAAGCCAAAGCAACAGTGAAAAATGCAACAGCAGAAAAAAAAATTTGGAATTGGAAATGCACTTTTGGCTATGTTGCAAGCAGAAATGTCCTCACGCGAAAACAAATGTGATAGCAACTTGCCATGATCAGTTTACTGAACTTCTTATTAACAAAATTGACTTACCTTGTGCTTTCTTGAACTCTGTTTTCTTGAGGCGTTGAATGATCTTGACCCAGTCCTGCAGTACCAGAGATATTGAATTGTTTTCTTTAATCCCATGTGTACTCTGAACTTTTGTATGCATAACATTTGAGATCCCATTCAGTGTGTATATCTATTGCTCACACAGCTTATATTGTATGTCCGTCAAAAGGAACAGTATTCAAAAGCAAAACAATATTGGTGTTAAATACGTAAAGAGGTGTGGAACTAAAGAAAAAAACCATTCCCTCCTTACAACAAGCTATCCAATTGTGGGCTTTACTCCATCTCTTTAATCTATTGCAGAAAAATTCTAGATTAGAATCTTCTGAAGTTATGGATGGATGAAGGACTCTTTTTCTGCCTTGGTTGGACACAGCAGTTGTGAAAGGGTGATGGTTCCTTTACAAAGTGTGTGTGAGTGCGTGTGCTTTGATTCCTCTATGTACACCTGTCACACATAGCCCAGTCTTGCCTTCTATGATGTGCCTAACTCCAAATAGAATTTCAAGGTTCTCAGCACTAAGAATATTAAAATGAATCAAAAGAAGGTACCACTGCTGGTGCCTTATAGATTAATCTTAATCCTTTTGCTATTCTTAAGCCTGAATGAGTGACACATAGTTCTGAACTTTATGGGCATGCTTGCACATCCTGCCTTCCCACTCTCCCAGAGAGAAGTCGGCTGCAAACTGTTCAACTTTAAAGCAGACTTCCCTGTAGCAATAATATATTACGCTGGGCTTCATTTAACAAGCAGACAGTGGGGCCTCTAGGCCAAAGTGGAAGGAAGTGCCACCCTTGAAAACTGATTGGCCAGCAACTCATGCAGGCCCAGCAGCACCAGAGTTCAGTTTTGGGCCTAGCTGGTGTGGCAAGCATTTCCACAAAATAGATTGGTGGTGCCTGGACTCAGATAGATCCTAAATGTTTGGGCATGCAGGGATCAATGACCAAGGAGTGGGGGTATGCAAGGGACGATGTGTCTTCGAATCTAAGTGAGGAGGCAGAACTAGAGGCCGTACAGCCTTAGAGAGACTGACACTGATGTGCACAAGGCAAAGGATGTAACCCAATAGCCCCCATATACCACCCTTCCTTCCTAACTTTTCACAAGCTTTGGTAAAAATATATAGTTCTCACTCTCACCATCTTTCACTGTGTATTAGGGCAGTGCAGGTGGGTTGCCTCCACTGCCATAATCCACAGAGCATTATTTGGTGAGGGGGCGGTGGGGGAGGCGGCGGGGTGTTGGGAGCTGTGGGGGGCAGTGGTGGTGGTGGGGGAATCTTCCTGCCCTTTCTCTCCTGAAAATGTTGATTAAAATTAAGCTATATATGTATTTGCATTAAGGATAGCAATCCATTGGTAATTACCCGAGGGACCGCTAATGTGTGATTCTGGATTTTCTTGTATCAGGAAACGAGTCCACTGTGGAATGTATTCTGGTGAAAACTGTTCCTATCCTTACTGAGTGACCATACAGACACTTTCCAAGAAGGCTCATTGAATAGGAATCGGGAGCAGGAACATTAGTTGATTTCTCTCTAAAATCTAGTACAGTGCTGTATGGCCACACTGGATATGGTGAATTAACTTGGGGGGCGGGGAACAAACTAAATAATGCCTGTCCTAAAGAACTTAGTATATGTTACAAAATATACTTATCAACTGAGTCATCAGGAGATAACTGATCATTGTTCAAAACAATCATTATCTTCCAAACAATGACAACAGGATGATGTTGGTCTGAAAACTCTAAGTATAATTGTAGTGGTTCTGAAATGTAAAGGTGTTTAATACTTCTCAGTTTTGTTGTTTATTATAAAATGATATATTAACACAGCCAGTACAAAAGAAGCAATTGTATTAACAAGTCATTCTGCAAGGAATGGAGTTGAAATTGCCATTTGGTTCATCCTCTACCTGTATAGATATTGGCACTACTTTATACAAATGGAGAATAATTGATGTGTCTTGTGGAGTTGAAATTCCACAATGGTCATCAATGCTATTACCTATTTCATTTCTGTTTCCTTGACTCCCAGCTCAAGGGATATATTGTTATATTGTTTGGTTGGTGACCTGGATGGTGAAAAGGTGAGTGTTTACATCCTGAGCTGGTGAATGTAACATGGCCCTCAGTAGTTGAGCTGGCAAAAATTGATACAGCACTGATTGAGGAGCTGACCTCAAAAGATAAGGAGGCGTTTGTAGATCTCTTTAGGGAAAGGAGAGAATTGGGGTCAGATGGGGATAGACCACATTGGGATGTGTGGAAGAGAGCTAGCAGGGATCATTATAAAAGATGCTATGTGCAGCAACAAGAACACAGCTGGGTCAGGGTTGAAACAACTGAGAGCTGTAGTTGACTAAATATAAGAAAATGAGATGCCAATGAGGAAAGAGTAATAACAGAATATCATGTGATTAAGCCCTCAATTTTCCCACACTGGATTCATGTAACAGTAAGTGTCACAAGAACCAACCAATTACATAGCTCAGATCATTGGGTTATGTTCTAATAACTTCTTTCCATGTTATGATTCTATGGCTTCTTCACATTATTATCTTTGCCGTTCTCTACTCCAGATCCCAGTTAGAAGTCTCACAACTCACGAGGTTAAAGTCCAATAGGTTAATTTGGAATCACAAGCATCTCCACATCATAGCAGATGGAAGTTGGGTCACTGAATGCATTAAATGCGGAGTTAGAAGGCTTTTTTAGAGCTGGGAGTCAAGGAAACAGAAAGGAAAGTGGAGTTGAGCTTACAATCAGACTAGTCATCATCTTTTCAATGGAGGAACAGACTAAATGGACCAAGTGGTCTCCTCCTGCTGCTATTTCTTCTATTCATCTCAGCAACCCGTTTTATTACAAAAAGGTTAATAGCTGCATTAAAGCAGTAGAAAGAGAATTGTTATACACAAATCCATTTAGTGTCAACCTGCTAATAATAATTACTGGTTCTTAAATCATTTCTAGGAGTAGTTAAGGAGAATGCAATGGATGAGAGTCCTTTGATTGAAAGATTGTTCACCCTGTTCACACACTTTGAGAATGAGGAAGCTGCTTCTGAGTCAGTATCTCACCAGAGACATCAAAAAAAATGATTCAGAGAGGTACCTTAAGAGACAATTTTTCTAAAGTCTCAGAGACAGGAAGCTGGTCTAAATATAAATGCACTGGAATGTGGTTACTAAATTGATGACATGGGCAAAGGGAAGTTATTTTTGAAATGGTGCTGAGAGTCACAGATAATGTCTGGCAAAACTGCAAGAACAATCAGAGCGGTTACTGGAGTAAAACATGGGCTAAAAATACATTTTGACTCAAAATAGCTGGAAATGAGTTTGCATTAGAAAGGTCTTAAAGATGTCTGTCATCAGATATATCAAAGACAAAAGGGTCAATGTTTTTGAACATTGTCCATGTCAGAATGGGGTGGAGGTGAGACTGAGGCATTTGCAATGTTGCTCCACCTCCCCCCAATGACATTGGCAAGAACCCAATTTATTGGGCAGGTCCTACTTAAAACATCCAGGCGAACAACTGGGTCCAAGGACTGGATTTAACTTTCCTCTGTCTATCAGTTTGAAGATAGGTTTTGGGAGCAATGTTATATCCAGAAAGTGGCCTTCGTGGCACCTACCTGCCCTTCCCTGGTCCCACCACAATTATACTAGTGATGGATTGGCATCAAGCAACCCACTCATCAATTAATATCGCTTAAGGGCTTCCTTTCACCATCACCAGCATTCACCTGATGGTGGAACAGGCCCATGCCAAGTGATTAACCTTGTGGTTGGTGGTGGACCATCGAAGATCCCCCTCACCAATGAGAATCTGCCATCTTCCAGACTACCCTCCTCCCATGACCTCATAGAGTAATAGAATCCCTACAGTTCAGAAGGAAGCCATTCAGCCCAATGAATCTGTACTGACCACAATCCCACCCAGGCTCTATGCCCATTATCCCATGCATTTACCCTACCTAATCCTACAAACACTAAGTGGCAATTTAACATGGCCAATCCACCTAACATGTACATCTTTGGACTGTGGGAGGAAACAGGAGCACCCAGAGGAAACCCACACAGACACAGGGAGGATGTGCAAATTCCACACAGATAACGACCCAAGCCAGGAATCGAACCTGGGTCCCTGGCACTGTGACGCAGCAGTGCTAACCACTGTGCCATTGTGTTGCCCCAGACCCCAGTCCCCAACCTCCTTGTTGACTTCTGAAGACACACAAAGTTTTGACCTTCATTCAATTTGGGCAGTAAGCACCACTCCCGCTGATGCTATTGGTACTTCAAGATCTGCCAGCATCTAATTCACATGGCATGCAAGGAGGCAATATGATCTAAAGGCCTGCACTGCATCCCTGCAAAGCATCATGACTTGGTGGCATTCGCCTGCTTTTTCCCCACACCCCTGCACATGTTTCTATTCAAGTAATCATCCAATGCTCTGTTGAATGCCTCGATTAAACTTGCCATGACCACTTGTCCAGGAGGTGCATTCCAGACCTGAAACATTCATGTCAAAATGTTTTTCTTTCGCAAATCACTTTAAATTCATGCCCTTGTGCTCATGATCCTTTCACAAGCAGGAACCGTTTCTCCCTCTCTACTCAGTCCAGCCCTACCATAATTTAAAACATCTCTATCATTTCACCTTAGCTTTCTTCCCTCCTAGGAGAACAGCCCCAATCTCTCCAATCTATTCTTATAACTGAAGTTTCTCATCTCTGGAACCATTCTTGTAAACCTCTTTTGCAATCTCTTCTAGCAATCACATCCTTCCTATAGTGTGATGCCCAGAACTGTATCCAATATTCCAGCTGAGGTCTAAGTAGTGTCTTGTATAAATTCAGTATAGCATCCTTGCTCATGCATTCTATAACTTGCTGAGAGATTCTGACCAGAAGGCTAGTCCAGGAGATTACTCTAATTCTAATCTGGCCACACCATATAAGGTGACTGCTTTTCCATTCTTACTTCGCAAATACTATGAGCACAGGGCCTTGGGTGTTGAGTTCTAACATTCTGCAGTCAAGCTCAGTAGAAGCAGCCATTTCCTGAATTGGTCAGTATCTCTCTGTGACAGGAATTCCTGTCCCTGTGGAGTAGTGTATCGGTGGGAGAATGTGAGAGGAGCAGTGATGTCAGGAGTTAAAGGAAATTTGAAGTATACTTTTTAAATCATGGGCCCCAGAATCAATTTCTTCACATTCAGATGACAGAACAACTACAGCAAGGGGAGTGCAACAGTTTAGAGGTATTTTCGCTGTATAATTAATTCGGAAAGTCAGCTAATGTTCTGGTGACCCAGGTTTGAATCCTGCTATGACAGATGGTAGAATTTGAATTCAATTAAAAATTCTGAAATTAAGAATCTACTGATCACCATGAAACCATTGTCGATTTTTGAAAAAGCCCATCTGGTTCACTGATGCCCTTTAGAGAAGGAAATCTACCATCCTTACCTGGTTAGTCTACATGTGACTCCAGAGCCACAACAATGTGGTTGAACCTCAACTGCCCTCAGGTAGCTCAGCATGGACAACAAATACTACCAGCCAGTGATGGCCATGTCCCACAAATGAATAAATAAGAGGGTATTACTATGTATGTGCTTACATTGGAAAGGAATCGTCTTCACCAATGATGATCAGTGGAGTCACCAGCAAAATTCTTAGCATCAGTAATAGGAAATGGCAGACACGTGAGCACCATAATTACATGGAAATAACTTCATGACCTCATTAGACTTGCCAAGATACGGAAAGAAAGAAGTTACAGTGACATGACTTCTTGCAATGCACACCAAAAGCTGTTTCAAACTCTGGAAGAACATTGGTAACAATTCTTGGGATTTTTGAATGCGGTTTACATCATAGAGGTACAAATCTTTCAACAGGGCAACACTTTGAGGAGTATCACTTTCCTCCAGATCACACACAAGAGGACAGGTGACAAGATCACCAAAAGTTTGCGCTTGATCTAATTCACAAGGGGAAAGGTGGGCACTGTGGGGAATAGGGAAACCAAAAGTTATACAAAGCATTTTTCTTTCTTTCTCTCCATACTGAGCTCTCTCACACAGACCAGAATGCTCAGCTGATGGTGCATGACACTACAAGTCTTCCCTGCTGCGAACATCGTTGTATATGCTAACACTTATTCCACTGTCCTCTCTCTCTCTCTGTTTCTGTCTCCCTCTCTCCTGGTCCATCAGAAGTCTCTGACCATGTTACATCAGTTACTGAACACCCACTGGATAAGCAGCCGAAGATAAAAAAAATACAGTATTACAGGGAAAGGGCATGGGGCATGGGCATGAACTGGTCTTCAAAAGCCTGCACAAATACGATGGGCCAAGCGGTCACCTTCTGTGCTGTACTATTCTATGACTCAATGACACTGAAGGTACACTGTCACTCACTTTCACCTTTGCAAGCAGGCACCCAATAGTGAGTTAAAGGTCACACTGGGTGAGCATTGAATAGAAATGAGCAAGTGCAGATGGTAAGGATGATCCAGCTAACAGCTTAGGAGAGGGGAAAGTTGCATTTTAATTTTATTGAAAAATATCCAGAACACAGATACAAAGCCTTTAAAAAAATATTTTTTTGTGCATTAATGATTAACTTGTACCAATGCAGCATATGGTTAATTCTGTGGACACTGTACCTGGGCCCTCTGCGCAGCCTGCGAAATTGACACAGCTTATCTCAGAGATGGCCAAATTAACACCATGTTGACTCTGGGCCCTACCATCTCTTCTCTCTTAGTCAGGTTTGGAGACTGAATTAGCCTGACCTTCAGCTGGATTACAGATTTTCCATAGTCTGTTCTCCCACAGGAGAATGATAAAAATGCCATCTGTTACCCTCTCTCATGATGAGCACTCTTGACACCTGGACATCGCCTCAACCTATGCTGCTATGGTAACAGGAAGTCAACAAGACCAGACTGACCCAGGAACTACCAAGCTGCTACAGCCTGCAGTGGGGCCATCTGGAACAGGTGAGGCATGGCAATCAGCTGGCAAAGAAGACGAAGATCAGGCTGCTTCCAAGATCACAGATAAGGGAGTCTGGGGTCAGAGTCAGGGTTAGGGCTAGGTGTGGGAACATGATTGGGAGTGAGGAGTTAGGTGGGGGGGAAGCTGGGATGGAAGATCAGGAATTAGGAGTGGTGCAAATTGCGGATGGGGTTTGCTTGTTAAATGTGGGATCGGGGCCAGGAGCAAAGCTCTTAGATCTACATTCATAAATAATAGTAAGAAAAACTTACCTTGTAGAGCTAGTCAATCTCAAGGTCTGATTTCACTGACTGTAGCTGGTGCTGGTATTGTTTATCTCATGGGCCAAACAGGCCAAAGGCTCTTTACTTCCCTAGATGGTTTAGGAAGATAAATGCTGTACTTTAACTTCTTACAAAACCAAGCAGAGGATTTCTGGTAGGAACTAATAAATACTGCACGCCCAATATAGTGAGGGGTTGGAAAGCCAGTTAGTGTTTCAGAAATGAATGCCGTGCAGCAGAATTTATCAGAGGGGGCTTCCAAAATTGTGCGAGAGAAAACATATTGGCAACTACCAGAGACATGTCACTGGTCATCATGCATTTGTTACACATTAATAGAGTTGATGCCCTTTCAATTGATGAAGACTCTGGGCTTGCTTGATTTGACCTAGAAGCGATGGGATGTGGTTAATGATGCTGTAAACTTGGTAAATCCTGTAGCTTGAGCAAGCACCAACCTGCTCCTCCCAGATGTCCATGGGCAACATGCTTTGCCAAACATGCAGTCAGTCATCTGCATAATGAAAACATGAGTTGCAGACTGACACATGTTTTTGAGATCCCATGGGGCAGACTGGAAAGAGCTGACAGCATGATGAGGAAATAGAATCTGAAGAAGAAACCTTTTAAAATTGGAGCTTTTATTGATCAAATACTGCAGGGTGTGGACAATATGCAGAAGAGTTTAGAATTATGGAAAGTAGGGACTGCATCAATATGAACAGGTTGTTTCCAGTATGAGAATAAAGCGCTTTCATTGCAAGATTAAATGTAAGTATTTAGAATAGAGAAAAAAGAAATGTCTGCACAGTAAGTTGTGAGGCTCTGGAATTCACTTCCACCGTTTATAGATGACGTAGAAAAAAGGCCAACATTCAAAACTAAATTGGGTATATGGATGAACGAAAGGATTTGGGTTTATGGTAGACCAATAAGTTTTGAATGCACAGCAGGGCAATGTTGGTCTTTGCTTTGCTGGCTGGCTTTATGCATTACATTCACTTCATTATGATGAAGACTGAGATCCAATATCAGGGTGCCTTAATCCATCACCATTCCAATGCACACTGTAATCTCTGTGCAAAAATGGACACACCCAGATTCTAGCTGTGGTATGTGCAATTTCTGTTAGACACCATCCTGGTTAGGAGATGGCTTATTGGTGGCAGAATACGATATGCAGTAACCCTTGAGAGATTTGCATTGCTTCAAAGTCTCAATAGTGTGTTCAGTTATTATTCTTGTAGATAGATGGTATTATACTAATGCACAATTGTGTCCTGGGGTAATGCACAGGTTCCATTGGTTATGGCTATTGAGTATGTCTCTGATTGTCCAGGAACTATCCATAGCTTATCTGCCTGGGCCAAACAGTGTCAGCATCATTGACCGATATAAAGACATCCTTATAGCTCCTAGAGAAAGAGCATTCAGCTGTACATTACAGTCCTTCTGGTTACAAACAAGCTATACTTTTAGACAGTGGAAACCATCCATGTTGAAGTAGGTAATGGCACTGAACAACAGAGTATGTAGGTTTAATATGTTACTAATTGCATCTTGAAGAATCTGCCCCTGATATTGTAATGATCTATCATTGTGCTGTCATTTGACAATTAGTAAAATGACAAAATGACTTGTCCTATCAAACAATGCATTTGGTCTTGTTTAATACACCTTCACACAACCACTTGACAAAGGTTACTGATTTCTCCAGCAGCAGACTTCAATGACCCAGAAGCATGAAAGTTAAGTGCTATTTCCCAGCAGCTGATTGAATGATAACCATATGACAGATGTTTTTAGCTAGCCCCTTTGCTGATTGTAGTAATCAACAATGACTTCCTTTGGAAAGCTGAGCGTTAGAAGTAGTCCTACGTGTCCAACTGCCTTCATATTCTAGAGTGAGAGTACAGGTGATTTGGTGCTATGCACATCAGGGCCTGGCATCCCTTCATTAATTGTTCAAACAGCAAAGAAACAGAGCAAATCTTAGTGAATGTTCATTATAACCTGTGTGTGGTGATGGAAGAATGGCATTCTCACAGCACAGTTTAAATTAACTCTCAATGTCAATGCTGGGTTTTAATAAAAATGCATTTTTGGTCCCCTCCTAAGTGCAGAGCAATCTTTGCATTATGCAGGCAAAAAGAGCAACCTAATTAAATAAGGCATACATAGGGCCAGATTTTACCAATTGGAGCCTACATGCCGGATCCAGATGTAAAATGGATCTGAGCATGGATTCCACATTTCCAGTGCACCCATTTACTTTCTGATGGCTCCAATGATTGGAATTGAACTGCGCATGTGCAGTTCAAAAATATAATGAAACAGCGCACCTGGGGTGCGAAAAACAAAACAGAGAGAGCAGGAGGAGGTGGAATGGGGGGAGGATGAGCCATGATCGGGACCCCTGGCAGTCGCGCGCCCCACCCCCTCCCCCCCAACAGACCTCCCCTGGGAGGCAGCACCCCCCTGATCAAATCTCCTCCGGGAGGCATGCCCCCCTCTCTCCCTCCATGTGATCCACCCCTCTTGGATTGCAGAGCCTTTGGCTTTGATCTTCATGTCATCTTTGGCTACAGGTGTAGTGCCAGAAGACTGGAGGATGGCAGATGTTGTCCCCTTGTTTAAGAAGGGGAGCAGAGGCCATCCTGCAAATTATAGACCAGTGAGCCTTATATCTGTAGTGGGGAAAGTTTTGGAAAGAATTTTAAGGGATAGGATTTATAGTCATTTAGAAAGAAATAAATTGATTAGGGATAGTCAGCATGGATTTGTGAAGACAAGGTCATGCCTCACAAACCTTACTGAGTTTTTTGAAAAGGTGACCAAAGAGGTGGATAAGGGTAAGGCAGTTGATGTGGTGTACATGGATTTTAGCAAGGCGTTTGATAAGGTTCCCCATGGAAGACTACTGCAGAAAATGCAAATGCATGGGATTGAGGGAGATTTAGCAATTTGGATTAGGAATTGGCTAGCTGATAGAAGACAGAGGGTGGTGGTTGATAGGATATATTTAACCTGGAGTTTAGTTACTAGTGGTGTACCTCAAGGATCTATTTTGGGGCCACTGTTTGTTGTTTTTATAAATGACCTGGATGAGGGTGTAGAGGGATGGGTTAGTAAATTTGCTGACGATACCAAAGTGGGAGGAGTTGTAGACAATGAGGATGGATGTTACAGTTTGCACAGGGACATAGATAAGTTGCAGAGCTGGGCCGAGAAGTAGCAAATGGAGTTTAAAGTGGAAAAGTGTGAGGTGATTCACTTTGGTAAGAGTAATATGTGTGCAGAATATAGGGCTAATGGTAGGATTCTTAGTAGTGTAGATGAGCAGAGAGATCTCGGTGTACAGGTGCATAGATCTCTGAAAGTTGGTACTCAAGTTGATAAGGTTGTTAAGAAGGCGTACAGTGTGTTAGCTTTTATTGGTAGAGGGATTGAATTTCGGAGCCGAGATGTTATGTTGCAACTGTACAAAACTCTGGTGCGGCCGCACTTGGAGTATTGTGTACAGTTTTGGTAGCCACATTATAAGAAAGATGTGGAGGCATTGGAAAGGATGCAGAGGAGGTTTACCAGAATGTTGCCTGGTATGATGGGTAGGTCTTATGAGGAAAGGCTAAGGGACTTGAAGTTATTTACATTAGAGAGAAGAAGGCTAAGAGGTGACTTAATTGAGACATATAAGATGATCAGAGGTTAGGTAAGGTGGATAGTAAAAGCCTTTTTCCTTGGTTGGAGATGGATAACACAAGGGGACATAGTTTTAAATTAAGGGGTGGTAGTTACAGGACAGATGCTAGATGCTGGTTCTTTACCCAGAGGGTAGTAAGGGCGTGGAATGCCCTGCCTGCTGCAGTTGTGGACTCGTCAAGTTTAAGGGCGTTCAGATGGTCAGTGGATAAGCATATGGATAGCATTGGAATAGTTTAGGATAGAGGGTCATAAAATTGGTTACATCGGTCAGGACAACATCGAGGGCCGAAGGGCCTGTACTGCGCTGTAATGTTCTATGTTCTGTGGAAGGCAGGCCACCCCGGAGGCAGGCCGCCCCCCCTCCCCCCCCACCCCCCAGCAGACCACGTCCTTCCCTCGAGTCAGAAACCCCCAGGAGGCAGCCCCCGCCACCCACTGTGATCAGATACCCGTAGGAGGCAGGTGCCCCCTCCCCCGAAAGCGCACAACCCAACCTACCTGGATTGCTGTTCTCTGTCCACCGTCCTTCTAACCTGCACTCGTTGATGCGGAGGTGCTGGCGTTAGACTGGGGTGAACACAGTAAGAAGTCTCACAGTAACAGGTTAAAGTCCTGTTGGAGTTTAACCCGGTGTTGTGAGACTTCTTGGAGAGCCTGCAGCATCTTCCTGGGAACGTTGTGGGGGGGGGGGGGGGGGGGTGGGGGTTGCTAGGATGGATCTCAGGTTGGGGGAGGTGGTGGATATTCTCCCAGGTCCAACATCCCCCCACCCTCCACTAAATCTCTATCTCCCCCAACCTGAGATCCATATGAGCCCACCCTCGCTTCTGGCTACGCTGACGGAAGGCTGGGAGGGTGCTTCAGGCTGTCCAACGAGTGGAGTAAGAAGTCTCACAACACCAGGTTAAACTCCAACAGGATTTTAACCTGATGTTGTGAGACTTCTTACTGTGTTCACCCCAGTCCAACGCCGGCATCTCTATGTCAACGAGTGCAGATGAGAAGGATGGTGGATGGACATCAGCAATCCAGGTAGGTTGGGGGTGTGCTCTACCAGGGGGGACCTGCCTTCCAAGAGGCCAGGGGGTTCCACCCGGGGGCTGCCTACCGGGAGGGTTTGATCACGGGAGGAGGCTCCAATCACTGGGGAGAGGTCTGCTGAGGACAGCCTGCCTCCCAGGGTGGAGGGGGTAGATTGCGGGGGTGCGTGTGCTCTGCCACCCGGGGCCTGCCTCCCAGGGGTTCCAATCACAGGAGGGGGAGGGTCTGCCATCAGTAGGGGTTAGTAGGGGTCTGCGTAGAGTGTATGAGGAGGATGGGCTTCAGAGGTTCTCCTGCAGAACAGAAATCCACTTCAGATTTTTATTCTCCAGAACGGATCCAAAGATGATAAAGTGGGGTTTGGCAGTACAGTTGGACACGCAGTTCATTAAATCGATGTAAATACATGTTAATGCATTTAAATAATCGGGCTGCCTGATTGGGCCACAGACCCGGATCTGCGCCCAAATCAGGTGTCGGTAAAGGCGCAATCTGCCCAGTTTTGGCTGCAGATTGCGTTACAGGCCCGATGCCCAAATTTACCATGATTTCGTGCCTGAAAACGGGCATGAATGTTTGGTAAAATTGGGCCCATAGTGTTACATGAGCCATGAGATACAAAATGTCATTCTGGCTTCACTTATGTGGGACAAAAATGGGTGGGCACTTCCAGTGGTCATCAGAACATAGGCTAGTGAGGAGATGAGGTCCATCCAGTTTACACCATTAATTGGGCAAAGCGAGAACAGAAAGTGCAGGCTCGTTGACAGGGGATGAGAACATACTTCGAGGAGCAGGCTAAGGGTCAAGTCAGAATCTGTGGGATAGGATTGTGTGCAGTTTCATCAGGAGGATACACCAGAACTCCTAATGACAAGCTTTTCCTCTACTGGATGTCTCCAGTAAAAGAATTTGGAAAAAAAAAACCCGAGGGTTGTGGACAGAGGATGCCATTTATATTCTGAAGGTTACAGGAAATCTCAAGTTCTCCCTCCGGCATTGTCAGGAAAAGCTTGTTTGATGCCCGGTTACTTCAAAGAGTGTGGAAAGAACATTGGTGATGTCACAGCCAGTAGAGGAGATGGAAGATAATCTCCGGACAGGAAATGATCGATTGGAAAGCACAAAGAGGCAGCCAGCTATCAAAGACGTATAATCAGTAAATATTTACCCTATTAATTTGTGAATTCCTGCCTGTCGAGTTGCTATATACAGGCCTGCTGTCTGTGTAAATACAGCTGAGCGATGACAGGAGTGTCCTGTGCAGATGATTCCCCTGATGAATGAATGGAAGTATTGCCAGCACAAACCTGTGTGCCGAACTGTTCCCAGGCCCGTAGTGCTGCTCTTACATTGTCTGTGAGAGTCAATCTGCTTGACCATTTCACCTCTTACTATATTTATAATTCATTTAAATTTCTTTCCAAATCATTTACTAATCTCCGAGATTTTCATATCACGTGATTACAGTCAGAGTGGAACTCATTCTTTGCAATCAGGTCAGCCCCGATCTTTATTATACATTGCTAAAGAGCAAGGGTTTTTTCTGTGTGTGCTTGGATAGTCGTTTTCTTTTACATCAAAATTTTGTCCCCTTTCCCCCGAGGGCACCTGTGATGATTGGTCTTTTAAGGGCAACACAGCAGGGTAAGGGTCATCTGACCTGTGTTACCAATCCAGACCTTGAATGTGAAATTACCCTGTGGTGAGACAGTTTTAAGTTTTAAGTTTAAGTTTTTATTAGTGTCTCAAGTAGGACACTACAATGAAGTCTCTGTGAAAATTCCCCAGTTACCAGGAATTTAGCACGGCCAATGCACCTAACCAGCGCATCTTTTAGACTGTGGGAGGAAATAGGAGTACCCAAAAGAAATCCACAGACACGGGAAGAACTTACAAACTTGCATGGACAGTGACGCATGTCGGGAATCAATCCTGGGTCCCTGGCACTGTAAGGCAGCAGTGCTAACTACTTTGCTGTTCCTAGCCAGAGACATTCTGGAAGAAAGCTACACGCACGAGGCTGCTGCATAATTCTTTTTAAATAAGTACGTTTTGTGTTCATTGTGGGGATGCATCTTTACATCTGGCAATAAGGATAAATTATCCTGAGACTGCCTTTGGCCTGACACCTGTGAGTATCCTATTTTATTCAAAGCTTGAAAAGGAAAATATTCACCAGAATGCCTCTCTTTGAGTAAATAGGTCCATTTAACTCTTCCTCTGAAGACTAGATACAAGATATCGAGCACCTTAGCGATTATTTCAGAATAAGTCAAATAGAGGAGGAGGAATGCAAAGCAATTCGCCTTAGTGATTATGGAACTCAGGCCTATAACCTTATTCACAGTCTTATAACCCCAAGTGTGCCTGACTCCGAGTCATTTAGTGAGCTCATGGATTTAGTGCAGATTCAATTACAATGTCAGTTGTTTTCCAGACATACCAATTTAATTTGAGGGTAAGAGCTCCAGGCAAGAGAATCATGACTTAAAATGTTAAAAAGAAACAATTATCAGAGTATTGTGATTTTGGAGCCATCCTAAATGATATGTTGTAGAATAGCTTAATCTGTGGTTTGAACAACGATGCTACTCAACGCAAATTGCTTGCAGAGGTCCACATGATTTTTAAATGAGACATGGAGATAGCGTTGGCCATGGAGAATGCTGGATAAAGTCCACAAGAATTGCAAAGTGCATATTGGTGCCATTCACAATTTAGGGAAGAACGTGCAGCCAGGCATGGCAGCAAAACTGCAGAAGTGGCCGCAAAGCGGGAAACTATTTCAACCACGAATAAAACAAAAAGGTGCAGAATAGGCAGCTAGTCAGTAATGCTTGAAGTAGTATTTTAACAAGGTGGAGTTAATCATACTCCAGAATCGTGTCAGGTTAAGGAGGCTAGGTGTTTTTATTGTCATAAAAGAGGACATTTGATAAAGGGGTGCAGAGTTAAGTCAAGATCGCTGAGTAATCAATCAACTAAGATATGGCAGGTCTACAATGTCAGCCTAGTCCCAGTGATTGTGGTATTCACTCTGTTTAATCTAAAAACAGGCAAGATGGACTCTGGGTAAATGGGAAGCCTCTTAAGTTGGAACGGGATACAGAGGTACTATTCACTGTGATAGGGGAGCATACATTTCAGTACCTAAGAGAGAGAGTCCAACCTTTGAAATTGGCTGTGTGAGGCATTGTGCTACCATGCCACCTCACAGGCTGCTTGTCCAGCTCATGTGGAACTCTGTGCACACTGAAATACACAAAAATTTGATTAGAAATGCCAGGTTCACAATGTTGCAGGTTATAAGCACTGCTAGAACACATAAAACCACGGGCGGGCTTTTCAATGCAACCAACTGTGAGTTTCGGGGTGGCAGAGACAGCCTGCACTGGCCAGAGGCGGAATGTTCTGGACCCACTATTGCCAATAGAGTTTCCCATTGAATTCACCCCTTGCCGCCTGGAAACCAGAGGTGGGGCGTGCCATCAGCGGTGGTGTACCATCAGTGGGACCAGAAGATCCCGCTAGCATGAATGATTGGAAAATTCTGGCCTATGAGTGGACAGATGAAGACACGGGTCAGGGGTTTCCTCCCCCTCGGTTATGCATTTCATGGCAGAGGAGATGGTGCGCCATTCCCTCGGCAAGGCATGTGCCAGCGTAAACACCAGCAAGATTTCGGTGACTGAATACCCACATGGCTAGCATTCAGTCAAGTTAGAGAAAGGCTGCAAGGCTGATGCATTGAAACAGCAATAAAAGAATGTACACTTGGTAGAGAGAAAGTGTGTGGAGCTGCAGAGGAACATATGAGTTCACAAACAGAAGGAAATTTCCCACATATGGACCCAATAGTGGATGGCCCAATCACTGGAAAAGAAATTATCAAATGAAAAGAAACCAGAACATCCAAACCTTGGATGATAACAATGAATTTGAGAACCTGGTTGAACAATTTCTCTGCAGGAAATATCTGGATGTGACAGTTCTTAGAGAAAATTAATTTACACAACATTCAAATCAGGAGAAATAAACCCACAACCATAAATGTAAAATTGCAACTTGATAGCAGAGCACATTATTCTGTCCAGAGTGTATTGGAAGATCTTTCCAGATAATTTGAATGGAAATAATGATCCAAGGAAAGGTATTCTGAAATTGTGCAACACCATGCTAAATGGAAATGGAGATTTCACAGTAAGGAGTGATCCAAATCAGAGGGACACGCAAAGCAGAAGATGTTAACTGCACTTTCCACATCATGGAAACAGAGGACTCTGTGATCCTGGGGTTGAGAAGCTGCAGCTGATCTCAGTGTACCATGGGATGAAGGAGGTGTTACTCAGAGTTGTTGTAGTACACCCACTGGAAAGCACCCTCTGAGCAGAAGCAAGGAAATGATTGCCAGAGTCACAGAAGCTGCAGACAGGCTCATGAATTGTTCTGAGGAATAACATGCAAAGCCAAATGAATGGGTTGCAGTCAGATGTTGAAATTCTCAAGGCCAATATTGGAAGATACAAAGAGCTCTTGACAGAAAATGAAAGGGAGCTGATTTGAAAAGTTCAGGCAAATAAAGAAGATGAATTCCAGAAACGTACAGTATTCCAAGATGAAAAGTTAGAACTGAAGAAAAACGTCACCATCCTGGAAAGACTGAGGCTGAGGAGGATATAATGTAGCATGTTGAAATAGAGCATCTGGAAGAGAAACTACAAACTTCACATTTAGCAAAGGAGGCTTCGAAAAGGGAGATCCTGAACCTCAAGTCAAAACTTCAACAGCATCTAGTTAAACTGGAAGTACCTGAAACAGAAAAGAATGACAGCGCTGAATTCTAATAACAAATCAGTAGGTGCAGCCTATATCATAGAATCCTACAATGCAGAAGGAGGCTATTCGCCCATTGAGTCTGCACCGACAACAATTCCACCTAGACCCTATATCCATAACCCCATGTATTTACCTTGCTAATCCCCCTGACACTACGGGGCAATTTGACATGACCAATCCAGCTAACCTGCACATCTTTGGAGTGTAGGAGGAAACCGGAGCACCCAAAGGAAACCCATGCAGACACGAAGAGAATGTGCAAACTCCACACAGACTGTCACCTAAGGCTGGAATTGAACCCAGGTCTCTGGCACTGTGAGAAAGCAGTGCTAACCTTCGTGCTACTGTGCCGTCTTGTTGAAGAATCAGTATATTAAATTATTTCATGTGGGAGAATTATTTACAGAATATCCATAACAAACTGTCAGAAATTTTGGAGCATTTAATAAAGGAAATATGAAATCCAAGAAGCCACTCAGAAGAAGTACAGCAGGAAACCGAAAAGCTGTTGGAAGAAAGGCACACACAGAGTGGGTGGAAGAGAAACAGAAGCTGCTGACTCATAACCTGGAGCTTCAGGAGCAGTACTGCCAGGTCAGAGAGCAATTACAACATGTTACTGTAGCTCAGAGGCACAACCTTCTATCATCTAAGCATTACCGAAAATTATATTTTGAGGAAAGTAAACAAGTGATAACAGGCACTTAAGGTGTTCTGTTTATTTATAAGATGAGAGGTCACATGACACCAGGGTTTATTTGAAATCACAAGCTTTCGGAGCACTATTCATCATCAGGTGAAGCAGAGAAAAGTGTGCAGGCACAGAATACATAAGCAGAGTGACAATAGCCTGACACTAACAGATAATCAAGAGTGTTAAAGAATAAGTACAGACAATGTAATGCAGTGTAGACTGGCTGAATAACAAGTCTTTATAGGTGCTCATAGAATGCTCATAGACACATGCAAGCAGTGAAGTATAACCAGTATGTAAAGGGCCGACAGGCTGTATAACAAGTGAAGGAATGACTTAAGAATTGATTATTGAAGACCAAGAAATAATTACAAACAATCAAAGAGTGAGAAGGTGCTAAACACTATGCAAACTAATTCAGGCAGCGAGATCATCACCTGTATTAAAGATGTGCATGGCACGAAAACAGGGCTGTTAGGGAAATTTTTTCCCCCTCAGTGGGGGAGAAATGATATGAACCCAAATCACGACTAAGGCTATTCTCATGAGTGTGGAACTTGGCTGTTAGTTTCTGCTTGGCATCTCGTTGTCATGTGTCTTGAAGGTTGACTTCATGCATCACAAAAACCCAAAAGATTATCGGCCCATGAATCTGAACTAACAACAACCCCACCCAGGCCCCATCCCCATAATCCCACATATTCACCCTGCTCATCTCCCTAATCTATCCATCCCAGGACATTAAGTGTCGATTTAACATGACTAATGCACCTAACCCACACATCTGTGGACTGTGAGAGGAAACCGGAGCATCTGGAGGAAACCCATGCAGATGCAGAGCAAATGAGCAAACTCCACACAGACAGTGATTCAAGCTGGGAATTAAACCCAGGTCTCTGGAGCTATGAAGCAGCAGTGCTAACCACCCTGGCACTGTGCCGTTCATCTGTCGTCGCAGTGTCTGCACAGATCACGCCAATGTATGATGCTCCGTTTATTTATAAAAAGAAATTTTAAATTAATCTATTAATCACAAGTAAGGCTTACATTAACACTTCAGTGAAGTTCCTGTGAAATTCCCCTAGTTGCCAGACTTCGGCATGTATTTGGACCAATGCATCTAACTAGCACATTCTTTAGACATAGGGAGAACGTGCAACCTCTTCAAAGACAGGGACCAAGCCAGGAATCAAACCAAGGTCCCTGGCACTGTGAGGCAGCAGCACTAACCACCGTGCCACCGTGCTGCCCACACAGTGTTAATCTTGTTCAGTTTAGACATAACATAAAGAAGTTAATGATTGGTGCAGTAACATTAATATATAGAAGCATTTTTTTAAAGAAAGAGGGAGGTTGTATTGTTACATTATTCATAAATATTTAAGGAGAAATTGTTGTGAGAATGTACGTTCAGGATGCCGTATTTACTACCGCACTGTGTTCAGGTGCTAAGCAAGAATGTACCAGTCCTCCAGCTATATGGAGAGCTGTAAGAAATTCACTCAACGAGGTGCTAACATTTTAAATCTAAACTAGGATTATTCCAAACTTGCTGAGAGTTACACAGCACAACAACACCCGATATGGCTGACAGTGTAAGCATGAGCGTCCCTTGCCTGAGGTGTACTTTCTGTCATTTTGGTGAAGGTTAGCGTATAAAAAACCAAATTCCAAAACTGTTAGAAGTGTTAGGCGCTAATGCAAAGGGTGGGGGTGAGGGGTTAGTGCCTATTGTGGGTCTTCTTCCTGAAATAAAGCAGGCCTAACACAGTTGGTGCTGGGCCTTTCATGCTGTTATTGTTTCCCCAGCTCCAGCTCTGTGTCTCTACCTATCTGTTTCATGGTTTATCTTTTGATCATCTGCTCTCTCCATCATTCATTCTTTCTGGCTCCACTCACTCGATCATTTATGTTTCCATTCACCATCGTGTTACTGTCTCACATATCCTTTCTGGCTCTATCACATTGTCTTTATAACATGACGGTCTCTGGATCAGTACCTTTCTATCTCTCTTGTTTCTTTCACGCTGGCTCTCATATATTCTCTGTATATATTGCTTACACTTGAAGCAGCAGAAGCGTTTCCTTTGTGTACGTTATAGTCAGCTTGTGGAGGGGGTGAAGCTGACATACCGCTTTCACTTGTCCCCAAACTTTATTTGCTATGCATGCTCCGGCCATTCACAGGACACGTCCAGCTGTCAAACGGAAGGCTGCTTCCAGAGAATAGCTCTGATTTGTAGAATGCCTTTGCAAATAAATTCACCCTCTACCTCCTGAAGGAGAACGAGTGCAGTTCAGAGGGACAGCACACATGAAAAGCCCCTGAAAGAGTCTCACTGTGACCTGAGGAATGAATGTATAGTTTGGAACAATCAGGGTGATGCTACACGACTCGCTTTTGCTGAGATCCGCCTCTTGCTTTTCACAGATACGATGGGGTGAATGAGAAGCTGTCGTCCGGTCAGAGCAGAGTTCAAGAGTCATTGTTTAGGCAAAGAACAGCAGCGCTGTGAGTGACAAGGACACTCTTGAGCAGTTCCCAAGCTAGCAGAGCAAAATGAAATATTCCGTTACAATGCACTGGGGAACTAAGGAATGGAATTTTCCAAGGACGCTTAGAAAACTCTGCTTCTACCTTGTCCTCACGCACTCTTTCTGCCTTCTTCCTTTTATCTCTTTTCCCTTACTATCTATCCCTGTGGCATATTCTTTTCCGGTTTCTCTCTACCCTCAAACTTTTGTATGTCTTTACAGCTCTCACTTTCTTTTTCTCAAAGTTTTTCTTTCTCTTTGATGGAGTGTATTTGTGTAAAATGTTACAGTTCATAAAGTAGAAGGACAATAACAACATGGATACAAAATTGGCTAAGTGACAGGAATCAGAGTAATGGCTCATAGTTATTGGGCTCGTGGAAAGTTTTCTGTGGCGTTTCTCAGAAATTGGAACACTTGCTTTCCCTGGTAATATTTTAATGATCCAAAGCTTGATGTGCAGGAGGCAATTTCAAGACTTGAAGACAATGCAAAATTTGGAAGTATTGTGAGGAAGGCAGTGTACAATTTGAAAAGTGGTGGAATGGGCAGAAAGATGGCTGGTGAAGTTAAATGCGGAGAAATGTGAGATGATGCATTTTCGTGGGAAGAACATGGAATATAAGACAAAAGATATTACTCTAAAAGGGGTGTAGGAGCAGAGGACCTTGTGTAACTCATAAAAGGTAGCAAGACAGGTGAGAAATTAACTAAAGCATAGAGTGTGTTGGACTTTATTAAGAGTGATATGGAGGGCAAGTATAAGGAGGTTATGCTGAGCTTATATAAGACACTAGTTAGACCACAGCTGGAATATTGTGTCCAGTTCTGTGCTCTGCACGATAGGAATACATTGAGGAGATTGCAGAAGAGGTTTATAAGAATGGCTCCAAGGATGAAAAACTTCAATTATGAAGTAAGATTGGAGAAAAGAAGGCTGATAGGAGATTCGATAGAGGTATTCAAAATCATGAGGAGCTGGATAGAGTAGAGAGGGAGAAACTGTTTCAACTCATGAAAAGATCATGGGTAAGATGGCACAGATTTAAATTGGCAAAAGAAGCAAAAGCAACATGAGAAAGAACTTTTTCACACAGTGAATCGTTAGGGTCTGAAATGCACTACCTGAAAGCATGATGGATGCAGGTTCAGTTGAAGAATCAAAGAGGGAATTCAATGATTTTTTGAAAAGAAACAATGTGCAGTATAGCTTTCTACTTTTTCACCCATGACCTCAATCACTTTCCTGTAAGTCTGAGTGAGTGTTATCCTCGGTATTTATAACAGTGCAGGAGTAGAGATGATCAGAGGGGGTAGCAGTGCACTTCTAACAACTACAGAGAACAAAGAACAACACAACAGAGGAACACGCCCTTCGGCCCTCCAAGCCTGCACCGATCATATGTTCCCAACTTGGCCATCCGTTTGTATCTTTCTATTCCCAGTCTGTTCATGTGGATATCTGGATAAGTCTTAAATGGTCCTAGTGTGTCTGCCTCACCACCTTGCTTGGTAGTGCATTCCAGGCCCCCAATACCCTCTGTGTAAAATACATCCCCCACATATCTATATTGAGCCTTGCTTCTCTTACTTTGAACTTGTGACTCTTTGTGTTTGTCATTTCTGACCTGGGAATTGGGATGAGATATAAGCATTTACAGCTTATACAGAAATTCTGCAGTTTTCGCACACCCCACCACTGCTACCAATGAGAATGGAGAACTTGGCACTCAGTCAAATCTCTGTTCACAGCAGCAGGATTGGAGAATCCTAGCTGCGGATGAGATCAGAGAATTCCAGTCAACTTTCTCCAGGATATGGCACAGATTTGGACCAATGCGTTTAATGAGCATTTTGTATTTTGTTTCATCGAATCTCCTCTTGTTTGGTAACTTCTCCCAGAAGATCTGGCCATTCAGTATTATTATTGCAATGCTGATTTTTAATGAGATTTTGATAAATGGTATGTATCACATGTTTTAATCCGATCTCAGCACAGGTGATACAAAGCCCCCAAAATGTTTAATCCTCACACCATTGGAAAGCACTGTGGATGAGGCATGATTGCTTCTTAGAGACCCAGACTGCAATATCTTTATACTCTCCCTTATCAAAAAGTATTTTGGTTTAACATTCACTCAACAAATTAGAATGTCATAAGGTAGCAAGTACCAGTACAGTTTATGGTGCAAGTTTTAAATTGATTTGTTAAGTCCTGAGGGAGACTTTTGGGTTACGTTGTTACTGTGGTGGTCCCATTAATATCTCTCCTGTAAAGCTAACTCAATCAATAAATGGAATGAGGCTGCCAGCTGGATTAGACACTTCCATATGCATTGTTTCAGAATGCTTCACACAAATCCAGAAATATTGGATGGTTTAAATCAATGAGGGGCAACCTAAGCTAGTGGATGGGCTGCATAAGTGACTCTCCTTCATCTCAGTGGGTCACAAGATTCAAATCAGGCTTGTTCATTAACCATGAACCCATGAATAAGATTAAATGTATTTTCATCTTCATCTTCGCCTGTAACAGTTCACCTTCTAATTTCAGCTTTGCTATCGTTTGATCATTCACACCTTCTATTCTCTCTACGGACTGCCATTCGCAGCCTTTCTCTTTATTTCTATGGCTATGACTCTCTCACTTTACAGTATAAATATTTCCCACTTTTTATGTCTTTTAGTTTTGACAAGAGGTCACCTGGACTCAAGACGTCAGTTCTTTTCTCTCCTGACAGATGCTGCCAGACCTGCTGAGATTTTCAGCATTTTGGTTTCAGATTCCAGCATCTGCAGTAACTTACTTAACACAGAACCTGTGTTCCTCCTCAAGTGGCCAACCCAGGGGATACTTTCTTACCGGCATAGAACTTAACTTTTTACTTCAATATGTTAATTCGATAGAGGTGAACAGCAAAATAATTGTTGTCAAAACTGTTTTTTTCCCCAAAAATATATTTTATTCATAAAATGTTTAAAAATACATTACAAAACAATTCAATGGAAAATTACAGAAGGTGCAATTATATTTGACTTGTCTCCATCCATTATGTTCCAATCCTAGGTTCCTCCATACAATTGTAATTCTCCTGATATTTACAATGTATATTCCATGTCAGGAAGGCAGCCTGAGGGTAAAACATTACAAATTGAAAATTTACAGGAAGTGCCTTAGAGTTTGTCCAATGGCTTTAAAACCTGACGCACTGTGATATAGATTTATTGTGAACTCATACGTTTAATCAATGGTTCATGCTGCATTCAGTGAATACAGTTGTGGTGACAGTAATGTTACAATGGGCTTTAATGTCTCAAGTTAGAGAGAGGAGATTGTAATTTGTGTGGGAGTTCCCTTCTGGATGTCTGTCCTATGGCCAATACTAGGGAAATGTGTGTGTGTGTGTGTGTGTGTGTGTGTGTGTGTGTGTGTGTGTGTGTGTGTGTGTGTGTGTGTGTGTGTGTGTGTGGTGTGTGTGTGTGTGTGTGTGTGTGTTTTGAAAAAAGCAAGATCAGACTGTGAGCAGGATTGACTTTTGGTCCTTCTCCAAATATTCCCAAGTCGCCTGCAAAGATGCCCCACCACTAGGGAGGCTGAAAATCCTAGCCAAAGTCATGATGACCCCTTCCCAAGACCTGTATACCCCCCTGATACCATTTGTTTTGTTGGATCTACAATCTAACTGGACCCTTTGTAGTGGCATGGTGGCTCACAGTGCCATGGACCTGGGTTTAATTCTGCTCTTGGGTCACTGTCTGTGTGGACTTTGCATATTCTCCCCATGTCTGCATGGGTTTCCTGCAGATGCTCTGGTTTCCTTCCAAAGTCCAAAGATGTGGGTGTTAGGTTGATTGGCCATGCTAAATTAACCCTAGTGTCAAGGGGATTAGCAGGTAAATATGAGGGTTTATGGAAGTAGGGCCAACGTGGTATTGTGTTCAGCATAGACTCGATGGGCCAAATGGCCTTCCTCTGTACAGTAGGGATTCTAGGGCTTCTGTGACTATAACACTATATTCTGCACCTTCTCCACGAATGGTATATCTGTATAGCATGCAAGAATCAATAATTTCATTGTATACTAATATATTTGATAATAATAAATCAAATCAAGGAATAGGGATAAAAGAAAAACAAATGGGAAGCGTTTATTTTAAGAATTTGTCCCCTCAGAGGAGTTTGTAGCAAAAATGACCCCGAACATGATCAGCTGAAAGGTTGTTCTTTTAGAATAAAAGGACACTGAAGTATTATAGGTAAAATGGTATACACAGGTTGTATGATATTAGTGTGTCACATGACAGGTCAATTTAATATATGTAACAAATATTTGATTTTAATTTTACAACATTATTGAAGTTCAGGATTTTCAATCCCCATCATTAGCTGTGCTCCGAGATATAAACAATGCAAACTGCAGAGAACAGTGGCACTATTTCCACAAGAGCAAACACAGGGCACTGACCCCTCTGACATCAGAACTGGAGGCCACTGGGGTCCGAAAACTATGAGACCAGCTGGCATCCTGGCTTACCAACACCAGCCATTTGGCCAACATGGGTTTGGGGCCCAGCAGAGCTTTCTGCACCCCCCCCCCCCCCCCCCCCCCCCCCCCCCCCTCACCCCGCAACAAAATAGGATGTCAATTAGACACCTTGACAGCTTTGTTAAAGGTATGTTCAGAGCTCGACTGGAATTTTCCAGTCACTGCGTGGAGGTGAATGTCCAACCTAGAGGAGTTTCCTACCAATGAGGGCTGGCGTAGCTTAGCCACTGTAGAGAGATGCTCCACAATGGTGGCCTGGCTCCTTTTCAAAGTAATTTTTCACTAACTTTTTGAAAAAGTAATCCAAGGACACATTCTTGTTGAAACACCCTCCCAGTTACTAATCTGATGCCCCCCCCACCAAAACTGAAACTCTCTAATTGGCCACCCAGCTTTTTAAGTGCTCACCCACATGCTGAGTTGGACCTGGAATCACATCCCCATAGCAATAAAGAGTGCGCCCACATGAAAATCTGAATTTAATCAGATTCCATCTGGAGGTGAGTTCAAGATCCAAAAACAAAACAGTTCCGACTCTTGTTTCCGGCCGCTTTGGAAACAATCAGCCCAGGATGTAACTCCTTTGTGTTGGACTTTGAATTAGCAACAACACCTTGCATTTTTATGGAACCCCGCCCTTTCTTCTGGCTGATGCAGATGTAAAATAGTGACTATAATTTCGATTTCAGATAGTTAAGGCAGATAGTTACACCAGGAGGAGTGGAATATAACCACAGTGATGTCTTCTTCGTTGATGTGAATCAAGTCTTGTTCTTTGTTTCATTGTCTTGTCCTAGTCAACGGCAGTCACACAACAGAGTTTTCAATTTCCTATTATTTGCCCATTAAGAATCCTCATTTGCGAATGCAGTTTGGGGCTACCCACAAGCTTTACGAAGATGAGAACAAGGGAATTATCATGTCGGGCCTTCTGCAAGGTGTTTGTGATGTCTTGCAAACTCCATTCAACTTTCCAAACTTCACCAGGATTGAATTAGCATTATTGAAGGATATCCATTTGGGTCCAAAAAGTCTTGCATGACTTTTATGTGGTGGAGAGGGGATATGGCTGAGGTCCTTGTGGGTAAACAGACGTTTGTTCTCACGGATCTGCTATGCTTCCTAGAGGGTAGTATGGTAAATAGACAGGGGAAGCGATGTGCAGCAGAACAGGCAGCCAGAGCATTGAACTCAGATGGAGGGTGCCAGTAGTGCACCACACTGTAATGTTCAGTTTGACATTCACTAGTTGAGTGCGGCTATATCTGGTCTGTACTTTTGTTTGGGCACAGATACACAGAGGCCGTCACTGAGGTCTGCAGCACTGATGTTCCTCAGCTTGTGTTTGCCAGCTACTGGATCAGGTTTTCCCTAAGGTTTGGCTATAACCTTTGTTATCAAACAATCCCTGCAGTGCAGGAGGAGGCTATTCGGCCTATTGGGTCTGCACCAACAACAATCCCACCCAGACCTTATCCTTATAATCTCACATATTTACCCCACTAATCCCTCTAATCTACATATCCCAGGACATAAAGGGGCAATTTAGCATGGCCAGTACACCTAACCTGCACATCTTTAGACTGTGGTAGAAAATCTGAGCACCCAGAGGAAACCCACTCAGATACGGGGAGAACGTGCAAACTCCGCACTGTCAATACTCCAAGCCGGAAATTGAGTCCAGTTCCTTGGAGCTGTGGGGCAGCAGTGCTAACCACTATGTCACCATTAAGTGGGTGTCCAAAGTTAGCACATGATCAAGGAACAAGAATGAACAAAAAGCTGAAGGGAAACATTCAGCCCCTCATGACCGCTCAAGGTGCTCACTGTTCAAGCTGAGTTCAATGCCATTGAAGATGGCTGCTTGTGTTGTCGGGTGAGGTAATGTGCATTTGCAAATAGTATGATTTTGCAGGTGGCATTTTGTTGTGTAAATAATGGAGGGAATCGGTGTGTGTATTGAACGTAGTTGAGAAAGTGGAACAAGCTGATCTTGTCACCCAAATGGTAACACTTTTACTCTACATTGACCAGAGTGGGTGTGGTGTTATATGGTAGAGGATAATCCCGACTGTGTAGTAAACCAATGCCAAGTGCCCTGGGCTGGGATTTCCTTTGAATCCAGCCATGACATGTGTCACAAGGGCCAAGACTTGAGTAATGATCATAGGAATATTTTTAAACACAATTTGACACTTTAGGGTAAGGGTAATAGAGGTTTGGATGAGTTTAAGTTTATGGAAAATGGAAAGTCAGCCAGATATCAACATCACACAGTAGAAAGCAAACCTCAGTCCTGAACCTAGAAAAAGGGAAAGCGCGATCTATGAAGATTGCTTCCCGCAGCAGATTCAGGAAGATCCAGCAGTATTGAAGTAGCAAAGGATATTACGACCAGAACCGGGCTTTCACCTTCTCTAATTCTTTTCCAAACCGCTAGAAGGAAATGCTTAGTTACAAATTCTCATTGAATTCAACTGCTGCATACTGCTTCCACCATGTGGCCAATGGAGGAATTACATAGAGAACGAGCAACATTGGTTGGGTAAATTATTATTTCTGTCACTTGAATCTTTGTGTTTATCGTTCATTTTTGCACTTTGTTTTACTTAACCCAATGAAAAATGGGAGCAGGTCAGACCATTTGACCCTTCAAGCCTGGCCTGCCATTCAACAACATCATGGTTGATCTTCTACCTCAGCTTTACATTCTTGAGCTATCTCATATCTCTTAATCAAATACCTATCAGCCTCTCTTTTCAATATATTTAGTGATTGAGCACCCAAAGGCCAGTTCATTTTCCCCAATCCATTGTACTTCTGGAGGGTTACAACATTGTGGATGGAGGAATGATGTGCCACAGTTTCAACAGCCAGGGTATTGGGATTAACTTAACCCAGTGATACATCAATCAGATATCAACCAGACAAATATGGTAACTGTTGCTCCATATAGTATAAATACTCAGCCCTGGAACACATAGAGACCATCATTCCTGTCCTAAACACTGATCCTGAACTGAGTTCTTGTATAGCTAAAAACATAGGCTCTCATTTGAGATGCAGTTCAGGCTAAAGGAGTAATTGCTAGCAGTCACACAACATCTGCATTGATGTTAGATTTGTGATTTGTGCAGATGCTTTCAGGGAACCATCTTGCAAGCCCTGAATTGTTGGGAAGACATTGCATCTATTGGGGAGACAATGCCCAAATCTAATTCCCCACTCCCTATTCCCATAGAGACAGCTGGTCACTGCCTACCTTGTCCTGTAATTATTAGAGGTTTACAGCATGGAAACAGGCCCTTTGACAAAACTTGTCCATACCACCCTCTTTTTTAAAGAAACCTTTAAGTTAATCCCAATTACCTGCATTTGGCTGTATCCCTCTATACCCATCCTATCCATGTAACTTTTTAAAAGACAAAATTGTACCGCCTCTAATACTACCTCTGGGAGCTTGTTCCACACACTCACCACCCTCTGTGTGAAAAAAATTGCCTCTCCAGACACCTTTTTATCTCTCCACTCTCAACTTAAACCTATGCCCTCTAGTTTTAGACTCCCTTACCTATGGGAAAAGATATTGACTATTTAGCTGATCTGTGCCCCTCATTATTTTATAAAACTCTATAAGATCACCCCTCAGCCTCCTATGCTCCAGAATAAAAAGTCCCAATCTATCCAGCCTCTCCTTATAACTCAATCCATCAAGTCCCAATAGCATCCTAGTAAATCTTTTCCACATTCTTTCTATAATAGGGATGACCAGAATTGTACACAGTATTCCAAGTGTGGCCTTATCAATGTCTTGTATAATTTCAACAAGACATTCCAACTCCTGTATTCAATATTCTGACCGAGAAAATGAAGCATGCTGAATGCCTTCTTCACCACTCTGACAATCTGTGACTCCACTTTCAAGGATTTGTGAACGTGTACCCTAGATCTCTTTATTCTCTAACTCCTCAATTGAAGCTTCTCATTGGAAATTCAGGGCAATTAGTACTATAAATATAGGAAACTCAAAGCTATCACTGTTGCCTTAATTTTTCATGAGCAGCTGACCGTACTGCTGCAAAGTAACTGTTGCAGCACATGATGGCAGTATTGTTCAGTTACTGAGAGCACTCAGGTCTAAACATCAACCAAAAAAACAGAAAGACATTTTTACAGAATACGAAAGAGCCTGGTACAAAAAGCCCATTCCTTTCACTTTGACCTTAGTCACATTTACCAGCCTTTTCACAACACCCACCCCCCCACAGTCCATTCTCATTCTGCAGAATTATTTGTACAGACAGTTTCAGTGTTTTTCATGGTATAAGAGTCTGGTTCATAAAGGGTTAAGGTAGGACTAAGTACAGTACTGTCCACATAGTGACGAAAAAGAATACATAGCCCACACTAAAGGGTTAGTCTAGAGATACTACACCCTCCTGACATTAAAGGACCACTCAGCATGGCCAGTCCACCTAACCCACTCATCTTTGGACTGTAGGGGAGAAAACCGGAGCACATGGAGGAAATCCACAAAGACATGCAGAGAACGTACGTACTCCACACACACAATGAGCCAAACCGGGATTCAAATCTGGGTCCCTAGTGCTGTGAGGCAGCAGTGTTAACCACTGTGCCATTGTGCTGCCCCATAATTTCTACTGGGTATTAAGTACTTACTTTTGAACTTACTGAATTCTAGTGTTGGACAGAGCTGTGGGTAGAAGCAAGCTTGGACTCAGTTCCCAGCTTCTGCTTTTACTGTACCTAAGAACATCATAGAATCGTAGAATTCTACAGTGCAGGAGAAGGCTGTTTGGCCTCACTGACCACAATCCCACTCAGGCCTTATCCCCATAACCCCCTGACACTAAAGGACAATTTAGCACGGCCAGTCCACCTAACCCACACATCTTTGGATTGTCGGAGGAAACCAGAGCACTGGAGGAAAGCTATGAAGACATGCAGAGAATGTGCAAACTCCACACACACAATGAGCCAAACCAGGATTCAAATCTGGGTCCCTGGTGTTAACCACTGTGCCATCGTGCCATCCCATAGTTTCCAGTGGGTATTAAGTACTTCTGTTGAACTACTTGAATATCTTATTAAGATCTATTGAACAATGCCTAGAAACTAACAACATGATGGCAGTGAATGGAATAATTCAACATCTCACAGAGACTGCAGAAGAAAATTAAAATCCTGGAAAATTGAAGGAAAAATCCAAAAAGCACTTAGTCTTGAAGAAAAGCTTAAGAAGTGAAAGAACAGAAGAGGAAATCACTGGAGAAAAGCTGCAAAGAAAAGCTTCAAAGTTCAAGATAGAACTTAATGTCCTCGCTGCAGCAGAAGACACCATTAAATACTATGGATATCCAGTTCAAATACCCAGAGGCAGCAGATCCAGCAGGGTGACCCTAAACATGTAACATTCTTGGAGAATACAAGATAGTCTAGTGTTAGACAGACTGCAGTGGTCATAAATTGCTGCTGAAATCACAGTGTGAAAAGCTCTGAGTCAGTGACTGACCACATGACAGTCGAACTCATACCAAAGAAAAACAAATTAATTAATAGTGATTGAGCTCTAAGCTTTGAGAATCCAGCAAAAGCCAGGATTTGATGTTTCCAAGCCCTGGAATATTACGCATTGGAAAATTCTAGCCAGTTAATTCAGGCATTTAAACATTGAAAGCATGATCTTATGACCTGACCTTTGGTGAAGTGAGATGGTAAGATTGGGGAGGGAGCAAAAAAATCAGGTTCATGCCTAGGTTCTTTATAACTTCATTACAAGGTGAATGTAAGCCTAATTAACAAATAAATTTTATTTGTTAAATTAATAAATTTGATATTAACAAATAAATTTTAAACTTCTTAAACTTTCTTCACCTTCCCTAATCATCCCAGGACTGATTTGACAACAAAGTGTGCAAAGTCAATTTAAATATTATTGACATTATTTGTATGACATTAACAAGTCCCACACACTATCTTCATGATCACTCTAATCACCTCACTAGCCCAGCTTCATCCTGGTGAGAATCATGTACTGTCCTCATCACGGGGACCAAGTCTGTTGGAATCAAAGGCCATTGAAGCTCCTGGGTAATCAGGGACAGTGCCAGCCTGGCATTGCTCACTTGGCACCCTGGCATTTGGCACTGCAATAGTAGCATAGGGGTGGAGCCAGAGTAGCGTGGAGCCAGTGTATGGTGGAGCTATGAAAGAGTGGGGAGACAAGGAGATAGCACACAAAGATACCACGGGGGAAAGCAGCATGGAGTGTGAAGAAGGGAATGCTGCAGAATGAATGGCAATTCCACCCTAAGATTACAAATACCAGTACCGTCAAAGCTGGCAAGCACAGAGAAGTCCGTCCATGTTCAGTCTGATGTGATAGCACCAGCATGCCAATGCACCAAGGTCAACACGGACACAGTGACTGTCACCTTGGGAAGCTTGGTCCTAGATATCAGTCCAGCACTGCAGCAGGAATTGTACTCCATCACCGTAAGCATTGGTGGCAACAATCAGTGGCTCTGCAAAAGGGAGTTAGGCACCTCGATCTCACTCCAGCTGCCCTAGTAAGCAAGATGCCTCCAGAAATTTATAGGGCGAAGGATTAGCAACTGGGCACCCTGGGGCTTTTCACTCAGGAGACTCCAGAACTCTCTGATCAATCTAGATTCCCTTGCTCTGCAACCCCATCACCTCCAGCTCCATAGGCGAAGGAGAGTACACCTGCCCCACAGAAGGGCACAAAGCAAGCTGGGGCCTCCAGAGGATGCCCAACAGAGAGGACCATAGAAACATTAAAAGCATGAAGGAGGGAGGGAGAATGCACCAAGTTAACGTAACATCAGTAGCAGGGTAAATGCTAGAGTCTACTTTAAAGGATGCGATGAGGACATTTAAGAAAATATCAATGAGATTAGATAATATCAACATGAGTTTATTAAAGGAATCATGTCTGCCGAACCTACTGAAGTTTTTTGAGGATGTAACTACTGGAATAGATAAGGGAGAACAAGTGGATATGATGTATTTGGATTTTCAGAAAGCTGTTGATAAAGTCCCACATCAAAGTTTACTGTTCAAAATTAAAGCCCATGGAATTGGAAGTAATATGTTGGCATGGATTAGGAATTGACGAGCAGACAGGAAACAGAGATTAGCAATAAGTGAGTCTTTTCAAAGTGGCAGACAGTGACTAGAGGGATTGTGCAGGAATCAGTGCTTGGATCCTATTTATTCACAATGTACATCAATGGGGTGACACAGTGGTTAGCAATGCTACCAAACCCGGGTTCGATTCCCGGCTTGTCACTGTGCAGAGTCTGCACATTCTCCCTTGTCAGTGTGAGTTTCCGCTGGTGCTCCAGTTTTCTCCCACATTCTTAAAGACATGCTGGTTGGGTGCATTGCCATGCTAAATTCTCCCTTGATGTACCTGAACAGGAACCAGGATGTGGCAACTGGGGGATTTTCACAGTAATTTCATTGCAGTGTTAATGTTAACCTGCTTGTATCTGATAAATAAACTTTAACATGAATAAATATGAAGTTATCCACTTTGGATGGAGAAACAAAATGGCAGAGTATTATTTAAATGGTGATAGATTGGTAAATGTTGATGCACTAAAGGATCTGGGGGTCCTAGGCTATCAGTCACTGACAACAAGCAAGCAGGCACAGTGAGCAGTTAGGAAGGAAAATGATATGTTGGCCTTCATTGCTAGAGAACTTGAGTACGGATACAAAGAAGTCTTACTTTAGCTTTACAGTGCCTTGATGAGACCACACATGGACACTTATGTGCAATTTTGCTCTCCCTATTTAAGAAAGGGTATACTTGCCATAGAGTGCACCAAATGTTCACCAGATTGATTCCTGGGAAAGCAGGTTTGTTGTATGAGGAAAGATTGAGTCAACCAGGCCTGCATTCACTGGAATTGAAAAGAATGGGACAGTTTCTCATTGAAGTGTGTAAAATTCTGATATGATTGGACAGGTTGGATGCAGGGATATTGTTTCCTCTGGCTGGGGTTCTAGAACAGTCTTTGATACAGGGAAGGCCATTTAGGACTGAGATTAGGAGAAATGTGTTCATTCAGAAGGTGGTGAACCTGTGGAATTCTCTACCACAGAAGGCTTTGGAAACTAAGTCACTGAATATACTTAAGGAAATAGATATATCTTTAGATTCTAAAGTTGTCAAAAAGGAGATAGTGGGAATCCGATGACGAGAAAGAGAGTGACCTATGATCAGATTGAATGGTGCAGCAAGCTCAAAGGGCTGAATGACTTACCCCTGCTCCTGTAAATAGAATTGCTCTCACTTCATATCCCCGCTTGTGTTTGTCTCCTTTTTGTGATGAGCTGTGTTACTGTAAATCTGACATGATACCTTGGTACCTCCACTGACTTATCACAAATGTCACTATTAATGTTCACTCGTTTGTCCACTATGCTTCCATTCACCAGAATGTGTGCCTCTTTTCCAGATCATTCTCCGTATGACTGATGCCTCCACCTTAATGTTAACTATGCTTGTGGAAGGAACATTGTTCGCATGCTTTGCTGGGTTATGTATGTTTATCCTAGACTGTGTAAGATCAAGGCAGGGGAGTTCCTCTCATAGAGGTCATAGAGTCATAGACGTTTACAGCATGAAACAAGCCCTTAGGCCCAACTTGTCCATACCTCCTTTTTTTTAAAACCCCTAAGCTAATCCCAATTGCCTGCATTTGGCCCATATCCCTTTATACCCATCATACCCAAATGCTTTTTAAAAAACAAAACTGTATCCGCTTCTACTACTACCTCTGGCAGCTTGTTCCAGACATTCAACATCCTGTGTGTGAAAAAATTGCCCCTCTGGACATTTTTGTATCTCTCCATCTCACCATAAACTTATGCCTTCTCGTTTTAGACTCCCCTATCTTTGGGAAAAGATATTGACTGCCTACCTTGTCTCTGCCCCTCATTATTCATAGACCTCTTTAAGAAACCCCTCAGCCTCCTATGCTCCAGAGAAAAAAGTCCCAGTCTATCCAGCCTCTTCCTACAACTCAATCTATCAAGTCCTGGTAGCATCCTAGTAAATCTTTTCCGCACTCTTTCTAATTTAATAATATCCTTTCTATAAGAGGGTGACCGGAATTTCACACAATATTCCAAGTGCGGCCTTACCAATGTCTTGTACAACTTCAACAAGAAATTCCAACTCCTGTGTTCAATGTTCTAACTGATGAAACCAAGCATGCTGAAAGCCTTCTTCACCACTCTGTCCTATCTTGCCTGCATTCTTGTAAGGTGAATGTGCAGGAATGTATGTTCATGACATGTTTTCCACTTTCTGAGTGTCGTCTGCTAAGCTCACTAATAACTGGGAGCACCTTATCATCTCAAGGTAACAAAGCTCTGCCATGTTATTGTGCTGATGCTCAAACATCCAACCTCTTGTGTCTCTCTCCCTGTGGTGATGTCTATTGCAAGGACAAGGCTCCTGTCACAAAACAGAGATGCAGCTGTGTGTGTTCCCTCAGTTAAGGCTCCCCAAGGTCATTGATGCTAATTCCAAATAATGATTTTGGATGGGCAATTGAGCCTTTGAGCATGCCCTGGGTGTACACATTGCTCCTTTAGTCAATATGGAGGGCAGTATTGGGCTCAGAGTGAGGATGTATTGAGCCTGAAATGGGCTCTTTATTCGCTTTGTCATGTACCTTGAGGGCTTCAAAGTATGTGTGCATTTTGGACTTGGCAATGATCAGGGCTGGCCATAAGGAAGCAATGAGTTAAAGAGGAGATATTTCATATCTGGCAGACAAGTGTTTGGCATCATCATCCTCAGGTGGTCCCAATCTCTAAATTAAGCTGATGATAAAATCCCTATCTGAAAGCATCAGATGTCAGTATGATTTGGGAAAATGTGCCAAAACCAAATCATCTCTAAATGTATTCACAGCAGCAGAACATCTTTGACTGCCTTGTCCCAAGTGTGAGTCATCTGAATCACCATTCATGTTACATAGAATGCATAGTTCCATTGTTTGAGGTGGATCTCCCTGAGGAGCTTTATCACATTGAAGGGTGTGATAGCTCCTGATCGACCAAAGCCCCTGATACTTGTGTGGTGCTGTTATAATGTGATGCTTGAAGAGGCAGTACCTCTGATATCTGATGCCGGGATGCAAGGTGCATGAGTCATGCACAATTGCTGGGTATCTGCTGCAAACTTGCATAATAAGTTTCTTATTGCCACAGACCATATTGAGTGAGTGGTGGCCATTCCAGTTTGTGTTACAGTATCCATTGTCAGGGAGCTTTTATAGTTACATGAGTGCAGTCAATAGAACCATGCATCTGTGGGAATCTGGCAATCTCAACATAACCAGCAACAATGGATAGCTTCCCAGGTCCTGTGAAGCCTATTCTTGGAGAATGAACAACAGATAAGACATATGAGTTTTGTACATCCTGAGTCTTTCAAACCTCTTACATACCATGTCTCTGTGAACCTCAGCCTTTGCATTCAGAGGAAACCCTTCTGGCCCTTGGTCTTGAGTATCTTGTGGTATGCATATCATGAACCAACTACCACAACATTGCTTTGGCCAAATGTTTGGATGTGCTGCTTTCAACCCAGGCACTGGAGTCTTATTCACTGCACTCTAACCGGAGCACCGGAGAAAACCTATGCAAACACAGGAAGAATGTACAGACTTTGCAGAGACAGTGACCCAAGCCAGGAATCAAACCCAGGTCCCTGGCGCGATAAAGCAGCAGTGCTAACCACTGTGTCACTATGCATTTCAACAGATCCATGGTGCTAATTTAAATTGTTAAACACGTCATTCTAATTGAATGCCGACGTGCCTGGGTGATCCAGCATGAGGAATGATTCTGGTGAAGAGCCGTTATATTGAGGTGCAAAATATATTGAAGTGCGCCGAAGTGGCAACTAGGAGATTTTTCACAGTATCTTCATTGCAGTGTGAATATAAGCCTAACACCCCCAAGTCGTCACACTCCAATGCCTGTTTGGGTACATTGAGGGACAATTTAGCACGGCCAATGCACTTAAACAACACATCTTTCAGACTGTGGGAGAAAACCGGAGCACCTGGAGAAAACCTATGCAAACACAGGAAGAATGTACAGACTTTGCAGAGACAGTGACCCAAGCCAGGAATCAAACCCAGGTCCCTGGCGCGATAAAGCAGCAGTGCTAACCACTGTGTCACTATGCATTTCAACAGATCCATGGTGCTAATTTAAATTGTTAAACACGTCATTCTAATTGAATGCCGACGTGCCTGGGTGATCCAGCATGAGGAATGATTCTGGTGAAGAGCCGTTATATTGAGGTGCAAAATATATTGAAGTGCGCCGAAGTGGCAACTAGGGGATTTTTCACAGTATCTTCATTGCAGTGTGAATATAAGCCTATTTGTGATTAATAAATAAACTTTAAACTTTAACTGGTGTGCTATGGTGGGAAACATAACCCACCAGTGACAGCTAGAGAATGTAATTGCCATCTGGTTTCACAATGGCACAACACTGATTTTTAGCTTTCTTGAAATATGTCCTGCTCCCTCCAGCATAATAGCCACCCTGAATGGGAGCAGGAAATGTCATCCCTTGACTTGGAAGATCAGAGAGTAGATAAGGGATTATATTTGAAGTGAAATCACTATAATGCTATTTCATGCATAGTGATTCATACCAGCCAGTAACTGAATGTAATAAGGAAACAGGAGAGACAGGAGTACAAGAATAATGTTCCTGCTTTGTGCATTCCTACTTTAAATCACATAACAGATATTCCCAAGTAAGTAAAATTATCAGAAGCCAAATTAAAGAGGAATAAGTCAAAATGCAGGCCTAATGCAGAAGAACTAATGTGAAAAGCAAACTTGTTAAAATATTTAGTTCATAGCCTGTGAACTTATCAAACTGTAGAAGTGTCAAAAACATTGAGTTTTGACAAATGGGGGTCAGATATGTACAACAAAAGATTATTGGCGTAAAGAAAGACATTAAGAGAAAAAAGATGGAGTAATTTGTGGAAATATTGAACTGTATAAAGATCCAATTGTATTTTGTTTTTAAAATGGGGATATGAGACACTGAAGATGGCTGCTAACTGCACAATTAGCCACACACAGCAATGGCTGCTGGGTTCTCTATGAAATAATGGGATAACTTTCTGGGGGGTCCAGACAATTCAAGGTACTTGTTAAAATCATTCAAAGTCTGAGTACCATTTCTAAAATATAAAAGGACATAACAACTATCTCATCTCAAGGTTTCTGGCTATAATGACCTAAAACACAAAGAAATTCCACAACACCAGATTAAAGTCCAAATAGGTTTATTTGTAGCAAAAGCTGCAAGCTTTTGGGACAGCCTGTCCCTTCGTCAGGTGGCTAGGGGCTCTCATATAATGACCTAGCCAAACAAGGGCATATCCTTTGGCATGCACATCTGGTAGTTAAAAACTGAGCTGCCCTGCCTGCTAAGTAGATACTTGGCGTGTTAAAGAGTTATGAGTTTCCTTCTGGAATTTTTTCTGTCTGTCTATCTAAGGACTGAGAAACAGCAGCTACAAGTCACTACGCACACTGAACAGTGTCTTTCGTCAAATCCTGACTCAAAACATTGGCTCTGTTATCCACAGATGCTGTCAGAGCTGCTGAGATTTTCCAGCATTTTCTGTTGTTGTTTCAGATTCCAGCATCCACAATAATTTGCTTTTATCTTAATGCAATAAGTAACTGGGAAAAGATACTGAATTCTCTTGATTGGAATATAAAAGACCTGAACCATAGGATCAGCAATTTGTCAAAGTAATCCAAATTTACTAAAAAGAATCACATTGGCTGCAACTTGTCATCATTAGAATGATAGAGTCTCTAAGATGCAGAAGAAGGCCATTGGATGCATCAAACCTGCATTGACAACAATTCCACCCAGGCCCTAACCCTGTATCATCACATGTTTACCCTGCTAATCCCTCTGACACTAAGAGTCAGTTTTACATGGCCAATAAACCTAACCTCCACATCTTCAGACTCACCTATTCCTCGCAACTAAAGGACTTCTGGATAACTTTTATTTACGTTTATTTCTAATCCGCATGTATGTAATGTCATGTTTGTCACCATTACTACTTACCCTTTCTTTTGATAGTTAATAAACTTATTTTGTCTTGACTCAAGAAAGCCTGGTTGAATTGGTTCCTTTTTGAACATCATTATTGGGTCTGAAAAAGAACAAAGAATTGTACTGCACAAGGACAGACCCTTCGGCCCACCAAGCCTGTGCTGACACATGACCTAAGAGGAAGAAAACCTTGTTAAATTAAACTTTTGTTGCTACCAGCAGAGGGTGAGTTGATTACAGCAATAAAACAAGTCATCCCTCCTTAACCAGTTTGTGACAATTTGCGGGTATTCCAGCCAATGCTGACAAATCAAAGGGTCTTGCCCAGAACAATACTTTTGGGGAACCCACCTGGGGCTGTTTGTAACAACATAAAACACTCCTGTTAATTCCAGTGACATCCTCATTAGATTGAAGGGACACAGTGAGTGGTTCAATATCAAAACAAAATGTGTATAAAGGATATTGCCCTGGTGCCTTTGTGGAAGGGACAAATGATATAAAAAATTAGCTATAGGAGATGAATATAAAATTTTAATCTACAAGATCATTGACTGGGCTACATTCACAACCATTTGCTATCTTAGTGAGAGCAGGAACCATACCAAAGGGCTATATCTCAGGTAACAGACATGCTCTCTTCCACCATCTTCTGTTGGGAGGAAAGATAAAAGGCTGAGAACATATACCAACCGACTCATCAACAGCTTCTTTCCTGCTGTCATCAGACTTTGAATGATTCTAACATATAATAAGCTGATCTTTTTCTATACCCTATCTGTGACTGCAGCTTTACATTCTATACGCTCCTTTCCTTTTCCCCTATATATTATATGAATAGTATGTTGTGTCGGTATAACACTCAAGAAACAATACCTTTCATTGTATCCCAGTACATGTGACATTAGTAAATGAAATCAAATTTATTAAAAAAACTTTAGAAAAATTTGATTTTGGTCTAGTTTTTATATCTCGTAGATTAAAACTTTTTATTCATTACCTATCTTACATACCGTTTGGTATACAACCAAAAAGGTTGCTTTCTATGGTGCATCTGTTAAAAATTGGGGAGAGTCCCATTCTACAACATTGAGTGCTTTGCCAGCATCGAAAGAAATTATTATTTCTGGCAGGGAAGAAGGATGGCATGGTGGCACAGTGGTTAGTACTGCTGCTTCACCGCACCAGGGACTCTGGTTCAATTCCAGCATTGAGTCACTGTCTGTGTTCGCCCGTTTCTGCATACTGCTATCTTGATTTCAGAAAAAAAAAGTATAAGGCCAACTAATTCAGCAAGACTATTTGAGCCCTGGTTATTGATCCTTGCAGTGTGTGAAATAGTGTGACCACAGATATAAGCCTTAAATGTTTTCCAATAGTGGATACGGTTACAGCAGGGATGGTATTGATGCCTAAGAACAAATCAATCTAAAAGGAGACAAATTTAATAAATTCTTCATCTAGGAGAAGAAAATAAAATGTATGGTGAGAGGACTCATTTTCAGGAAAACATAGTTTTATCAATGGGGGTGGGAAGGGCATGAGATGGGGGAGGGCTGGTAGGGTATTTGGTTAGATATAACAATATTTTTACATTCACTGGTGTCTGAAATTGAAAGAAGTTTCCTATCCAAAAGAGAAAAAAGAACATCTATTCCTGAATAGAAATAATGAACTGGGAGAAAAACAGAAAATCATCTGCAGTAGGGAAAAGGAAACACTAAAGATCTATAATCTTGTAGAAAGAATTAATGAACAGAAGCTGATCTCACAGAAGAGCACAAATTAGTTTTAGAACAGTCAAGGGAAGGATTTAAAATATAATTCAAGCCCTCACCCAGAATCAGATGATGATTGTACAAGTTAGACAAAGAGGAGAAAACCAATGTTTAATAAAACTGTGCATCATCCCAATTAGATGCACACAAATTGATCAGAAGCTATCCATTTATTAAATAAACTACCAGCTACAATCTCATAGTAGCCATTAGGAACTGTGATAGGTGAAGAGACAAATGAGATTCTTCTATGAATCAAAAGTGCAGCACCCCATGATTTAGAGTGAAATTTGGAGTGAAAGATTTTCCCCATTCACCCCTTCCTGAGTCTAAACTAATCTAAATTATGCAAATGGGTCACCTGAAGTAAAGCAAGTCAATCTTAAACTTCTGCAGGTGAAAAAAATGCCTTACTGGGTGATTCAGCCTTTTCAAATTCCGACGAGAAAACTAGAAGAAATTTTGGAGAAAACAGAAACCAAGTTGAATCAAGTGACAAACTGACAACATCTACTTAAAGAGCAACAAAAGGAAGGAAAAGATGAGAGATAAGTGAAAAGGAACAAAAATAAAAGAAGTTTCCTCATTGCTGGCCTTCCTCAAACAAAAGACTGCAGTTCACATCCACTCTTCTAAAGCTCGATGTGAACACAGCCATCTTAAGGATAACAACAAAGAACTCAGATCCAAAACCCCAGAGTAAAGCAAAACATAAGTACCATTCCTGGTTACAAATGCCAAATGGTCCAACAATGGCATCAAAATTGCCATACTGAAACTGTTATTACAATTAGCACTATAGTTAAGAAAACCCACCAACTCCTCTACTTTCTCAGAAGACTAAGGAAATTTGGCATATCAGCTATGACTCTCGCCAACTTTTACAGATGCACTATAGAAAGCATTCTTTCTGGTTGTATCACAGCTTGGTATGACTCCTGCTCTGCCAAAAACACAAGGAATTACAAGATTGTGAATGTAGTCCAATCCATTACAGAAACCAGCCTCCCATCCATTGATTCTGTCTACACTTCCCACTGTCTCAGCAAAGAAGCCAGCATAATTAAGGATTCCATGCACCCCGGACATTTTCTCTTCCATCTTCTTCCATCAGGGAAAAGAAATAAAAGTTTGAGCTCACATATCAACTGACACAAGAATAGTTTCTTCCCTGCTGCCATCAGACTTTTGAATGGACCTATCTTGTATTGAGCTGATATTTCTCTGCACCCTAACTATAACTGTAACACTACATTCTGCATTCTCTCATTTCTTTCTCTATGTACAGTATGTCTGTATAGCTTGAAAGAAACAATACTTTTTGCTATATGCTAATACATGTGACAATAATAAATCAAATTAAATCAAATCAAAATTAGAGTCCTTCAACCTTTACAATCATTGTTAATATGGTACTACTATCAAATATTCAACGTTAGTAATATGCTGTGTGTGGCTTGGAAGGAAACAAAATACCCAAAAAGAAGGAAAGAAGTTTACCCCCTCTGAAATCCAACAGAATATCCAGAGGGAGAAATTCTTCCTCAAATCAATCTTAAATGTGTATCGTCTTACTCTGTGACTGTGCCCTGTGGTCCTACATTCTCCCATGAGAGGAAACATCCATCCTGTCGAACCCTCTAAGAATCTCATAAGAACATAAGAACTACGAGCAAGAGTAGGCCATCTGGCCCCTCGAGCCCACTCCGCCATTCAATAAGATCATGGCTGATCTTTATATGTTTCAATCATATCACTCTTCCAAACTCCAAGGAGTACAGACCCAACCTGTTTAATCTTTCCTCATCTTTCATCCAAGTACTACCTTCAGTGATAGTATACCTTTCCTTAAATAGGTGGACCAAAGCTGGACACAGTATTTTAAATGTGATCTCACTAGTAACTTACACAATTGCAGTAATACCTCTTTACCTTAATATTCCAAATCCCTTGAAACAAAAGTCAGTGTTCTATTTGTGTTCCCTATTATCTTCTACACTTGTATGCTAGCTTTATGAATTTTATGAACAAGGACCTCCAAGTTCCTTTGTGCTACAGTTTTCTTCATTTTTTCTCCATTTAAATAATAATCCAATTTCTCATTCTTTCTTCTAAAATGAACATTCTCACATTTTTCCACACTGAATTCCATTTGCCAATTTGCCACTCACTTAATCTGTCAATATCACCCTCTAAAGTATTTATATTCTCTTTACAACCTGCCTTTTGCATCATCCACAAATTTGGTCACATACATGTGTTCCTTCCTCAAAATTATTAATATATATTGTAAGAGTTGTGGTTCTAGCACTGATCGCTGTGGTACTCCACTGGTTACTACCCTTCTATCTTGGGAGAACGCGTTGGTGTAGCGTACTGTCATTGGACTGTCAATCCAGTAACCTTTAAATGTCCTCTGAAATGGTCTGGCAAGTCACTCAGTTCAAAAGCAATTAGGGATGGGCAATTAATGCTGGGCCAGCCAGCAATACGTTTGCATGCTTCTGCCTGATTCAACCCATAGAGGCAACGTAGAATGGAGAGCAAGTGAGCAGGAATGGGATGCTGAGCCCACATCTGAGATTCTAACGCTGCTACTATCTTATTTGCAGTAAGCAGAAGGAGTTAAAATCATTTCCTCTGGGTTGAGACATTGGGGGCTAACAACTTAGAATCATAGAATCCTTACAATGCAGAAGGAGATCATTCAGCCCATCTAGTTTGTATTGACCACAATCCCACACAGGTCCTATTCCCATAACCTCAAACATTTACCTGGCTAATGACCCTAGTGCAAGAGGCAATTTATCATGGCCAATCAATCTAACCAGCACATCTTTGATCTGTGGGAGGAAACTGGAGCACCAGGAAGAAATGCATGCAGAAATGGGAGAATGTGCAAACTCCACACAGACAATGACCGGGGGGAATTGAACCTGCCTCCCTGAGAGCTGAGGCAGCAGTGCTCAGCATTGTGTCATTGTGCCATCCACAACTGTGTCACTGTGCCATTCTTATTATTTAAAGAGTGCAAAGAGAAATGAGGAGAATTTCACTCATGGGGAGGGTTGTTGAGGTATGCATCATGTCGCCACAGGGCAGATGTGAAGTGAAGACCATTGCATCTATTAAGGAAATAGTAGCTAAATATATAAAATGGAGGAAATAAGAGAGTAGAATGAATTTTGGATGACCTCTTCTGCTGTCATTTTATAGGTACTAATGATGTTTATTAAAAGGGGTTCAAAAAGGTGATGGATAGATTTTTGGCAGAGTGTTTTATGGGTGGGAAATACAAACAAATAATCTGTGCTTTAGAGATTGGTCTGATAGATTACTTTGGCTATTTCTAATTCAAAAAAGCCTCATGTTCTCAAAAAAATGTGGGAGTGGTGGGAACACTGATTTAATTGTGTAATAATGTGTTCTTTTTGCCAAATATTAATGGCCTAGACTTGGCTATGCAATGCATTATTTGCAAGTCTGAGGATAACACATAACTGATTGAATTTAAAATACAGATGGAGCGTGCAAATGTAAAATTCAATACCAGTGTCTTGTGCTTAAACAAAGGAGACTACAAAGGGACGAGGAAGGTGTTGGCTAAGGTAGGCTGGGAGCAAAAACTTTATGATGGGTCAATTGAGGAACAATGGAGAACTTTCAAAACAATCTTTTACAGTGCTCAGCAAAAATATATACCAGTGATAAGGAAGGAAAAGGGATAATCAGCTATGGATATCTAAGGAAATAAAGGAGGGTATCAAATTGAAAGAAAATGCATTTGAAGTGGCAAAGATTAATGGGAAACTAGAGGATCGGGAAAACTTTAAAGGTCAACAGAAAGCCACAAAAATGATATAGAGAAAAGTAAGATGGATTATGAGAGAAACTAGCTCAGAATATAAAAACAGGAAGCAAAGTTTCTTCAAATATATAAAATGAAAAAGATTGACTAAAGTAAACATTGGTCTTTTAGAAGATGAGAAGGGGGATGTAATAACTGGAAATGAGAAAATGGTTGAAGGATTGAACAGCTATTTTGTGTTGGTCTTCACAATGGAAGACACAAATGACATGCCAAAGATTGATGACAGGAAGGCTATGGCTATGACTATCATTGTTACGAAAGAGGTAGTATTGGGTAAGTTAATGGGGCTAAAGGTAGACAAGTCTCCTAGCCCTGATGGAATGTATCTCAGGGTACTAAAAGAGACGGCAGGAGAAATAGCAAATGCACTAGAGGTAATTTACCAAAATTTGCTGGACTCAGGGGTGGTTCCTACAGATTGGAAAACAGCAAATATGATGCCACTATTTAAAAAAGGAGGTAGATAAAATATATTTAACTAATGGCCGATTAGCTTAACTTCTGTAGTACAAAAAATGCTTGCGTCTATCATCAAGGAAAAAGTAGCTAGACATCTGGATAGAAATTGTTCCGTTGGTAAGCAGAGCATGGATTCATTGAGGGCAGGTCATATTTTACTAATTTGGAGGAATTCTTTGAGAATGCACAGTTGACAATGGGGAACTTGAGGACGTGGTGTATCTGGATTTCCAGAAGGTATTTGACAAAGCGCCGCACCAAAGACTGCTACATAAAATAAAGTGCACAGTGTTATGGATATAGGATTAGCTTGGATAGAGGATTGGTTAACTAACAGAAAGCAAAGAGTGGGAGTAAATTGGTGTTGTTCTGATTGGCTAGTAGTATGCCTCAGGAATCAGTTTTGGGACCGCAATTGTTTACAATTTGCATTGGTGATTTGGAGTTGGGAACAAGTGTAGTGCATCAAAATTCCCAGACGACACTAAGATGAGCAAAGCGTGCAGCGGACTCTGGAAGTTTGCAAAGGGATATAGATAGTCCAAGTGAGTGGGCAAGGGTCTGGCAGACAGAGTACAATGTTGATAAATGTGAGGTCATCCATTTTGGTAAGAATAACAGCAAAATGGACTATTATTTAAATGGTTAAAAAATTGCAGCATGCTGCTATGCAGAGGATTTGGGTGTCCTTGTGCAAGAACAACAAGGAGTTGGTTTGCAGGTGCAGCAGGTAATTAAGAAGGCAAATGGAACTTTAACCTTCATTGCCAGAGGGAGTTTAAAAACAGCAAGGTTATGTTGCGGTTATGTTGCAACTGTATTAGGTGCTTGTGAGGTGACACCTGGAGTACTGTGTACAGTTTTGGTCTCCCTACTTGAGAAAGGATACACTGGCACTGGAAGGGATGGAGAGGAGATTCATTAAGTTGATTCCGGAGTTGAGAGATTTGGCTTGAGGAGAGACTGAGTAGACTGGGGCTATACTCATTGGAATTCAGGACATTGAGGGGACATCTTACAGAAACATATAAGATTATGAAGGGATAGATAAGATAGAAATAGGGAAGTTGTTTCCACTGACAGATGAAATTAGAACTAGGGGGCATAGCCTAAAAATTAGGGGAAGCAGATATAGGACTGAGTTGAGGAAGAACTTCTTCACACAAAGGGTTATGAATCTCTGGAATTCCCTGCCCAGTAAAGCAGTTGAGGCTACCTCATTGAATATCTTTAAGGCAAGGATAGATAAATTTTTGAACAGTAAAGGAATTAAGGATTATGGTGAGCGGGCGGTAAGTGGAGCTGAGTCCACAGAAAGATCAGCCATGAACTTATTGAACGGCAGAGCAGACTAGAAGCGACAGATGGCCTACTCCTGCTCCTAGTTTTTATGTTCTTATGTATTCAGGAATGTAGTAAACAGTGAGGATAGCAACAACAAGAAATGAGAAGAGCGTACCTTGACTGGTGAAATGGGCAGAGACATGGCAAATGAAATTTAATTCATTGACTGATTTTAATAAAGAGAATGGGTAGAGATAATATCAAAATTGCACAGTATGTAAATTGCATAATTTGAAAGAGAGTTTAGAAAAAGCTAGGAAATGTGTGTGCATCAATTTGTGATGGTGTCAGGATAAGCTGAAAACCTTCTGTGAAAGGTATATAGGATTCTTGGTTTTATAAACAGAGGCATAGGGCTGGATCCCTTGCCAAAGGCTTGTTTAGTCTGGTGAGCAGCCTACTCATCTCTAACAGTCTGCCCTAGTCCCCAGTACAATTATACCACAGGTGGATATGGCATCAGCTGACCTGCTCACCAATGGGCTAATTCAGGCCCTTAAGCATGCAATTAATTCCTAGTTCATTGCCTCACTCCACCACTGCTGGGACTTAACAGGTAACGGGAGAGGCCTCCCCAAAGTGACCAACTCAGGAGGTTTTCCTGCATGGTCTGGTTATGAGCAGGAAGTTCCTCCCACCGTTACTAGCACCCTGGACTTACTGGAGGGCCACAAACATTTAAGCTCAACTTTGGCCCCTGAAACCCCAGATTCCAAGCCCCTGGCTAGTGACCCAAATTTAGATCCAATGCTGCATGCCCATATCCCAAAGTCCTGGACAGCTGCCCACCTCCGATTTGCAGCAGTTTTCAGAGGTAGTTCTTGAGGGCAGAAATCCCACCTCTGCCAATTGGCCACTAATCTCCTGACATGAACCTTGCAGATGGTGGACAGACTTTGGAGAAATCAGAAGGTGAATGACTCACCACAGAATTCCCAACTTCTGACCAGTATTTACATACACAGTTACTTAAATTTTTGGAGATCCAATTGAGATTGACCTGAAAACATTAGCCAGTATGCTAAAAATAAGGTTCACAGGATTCCACCTCCTGACCAGGAAACACATTTTGGAATTTGGACATTAGACTGTATGGAGTCACATCTTTGGATGCCAATGGAACAGATTATTTGTCCTCATCCTCATCATTGTGGAGATGCTGATGTTGGACTAGGTGAGCACAGTAAGCAATCTCATAACATCAGGTTGAAGTCCAACAGGTTTATTTGGAAGCATGAGCTTTTGGAGTGCTGCCCCTTGAAGGAGCAGCACTTGAAAGCTTGTGATTCCCAATTAATCTGTTGGACTTCAACCTGGTGTTGTGAGAATTCTTATTGTCTCATCCTCATCATCTCGCACAGGGATAGGGATGTGAGAAATCGCTTACGTTTCAAGATTCTAGATTAGACCTGAAGAATAATACCTGACAATGAAGAGTTACAATTTTTTTTATCCTAGGTTTGTGAAATGCAGAAAGTTTCATGTGGATTATTTATAAAACATGTCATGTGTACTTTGATTCTCAAAGCATAACTGTTTGATTAAGTGCAGAGAAAAGATTACATTTTGTTCAAGTGGGAATGCATTGGTTTTCATCTTACAGCAAGATGAACTGGGATTATTCATTTTATGTAAATATCAGCTTAAATTATTGCTGATATTTGTTTCCGAGGAAACCCTTGATTTGAACACCAACAGTTGGTAATATACAGCATTTTAAATGAGATGAGCACACATTAGAAAGGTCAATGCCTCAAAGATTAAGAATCCTATTTTTATTTAAATTAAATGAGAACTAATTCAAGTTGCCTTCTTGCTCTTTCTTTAGCAACAGGGGACAGATTTTGTTGAGATGTCGTGGTTCTCAACAGCTGGCTGGAGGACTTTTTTGAGATCCAAGCTACCTCTTTTTGGGAAAGTGCGCTGAACCACATGCCAATCAGGAAATGGTGTAGGCAGCGGTGAGCCTTTCTCTGGAACCAAGGTGCCAGCAGTGGAAGTCTCGCCCACCAAGAACTGCCAGTCTTTGATTAACCAGTGTTGGCCTCATCAACACCAGTGTAGAGGCCATGGCTGCTTCCGGGAGGACAGGCCTCAGGGCCCCAAAATTACAGAACAATCCTGGCCACTGGTAAGTAATATTTGGCGTGGGCTGGTTGTTCATGGTGGGGATCTCAGGTAGATGGGTGCAGAACCACCTGCATTAATGCCAGCAGTATCTGGATAAGGTCTTTGACTGGTCATTAATTAGCCACTTACAGGCTTTAATAGATGGCAGACTATATGCCTTGAAATTAATCCTGGTGTAGATTTGGAAAATGGCAGGTTTCGGTATGCTACCAGTCACCTAAATAAATTCCCTCTTTGTCTCCAAGCTCACCACAATGAGAGCACAAGGTATCCAATATCCTTTTGAGCTGTTGTGCTACTTTTAACAATTTCTTTCTGAGGTTATTTATTAAACTGATGGAAATATTATGTTTGGGGACTCAGTGAATCTTTGATTTGAGTTGCATTATAGCACAGTGTCATTAGCACTGCTGCCTCACAGCTCCAGGAACTTTAGTTCAATTCTGGCTTTGGATGACTGTCTGTGTGGAGTTTGCACGTTGCCCTCATGTTTGCGTGGGTTTCCTCCCACAATCCAAAGATGTGCAGGTTAGGCAGATTGGCCATGCTAAATTGCCTCTTAGTCTCCCAAAATGTGTAGGATAGATAGATTAGCCATAGTAAATGTGAGGGCTTATAGGGATAGGGTGGGGGAGAGAGCCTGGGTAAAGTATTCTGTCAGAGAGTCGGTGCAGACTCGATGGGCTGAATGGCCTCTTCTGCATTGTAGGAATTTGATGATCTCTGACTGCTGCTGGGTTTCTTGGTCTCAGCCAGAGTTATGATAGGGATGGCGGGGGGAGGGGAGTCACTGCAACTAGACTGGAATGAGGGGGAGAGAGGGGAAGAAGTAGCCAATATTGAGTAACGCACACAAAGTGAACACTAAATAATTACATAATCAGGAATGGCCCACTGTCCAGACTTACACACATACAGTGCCACTATGCTGAAGTATAGGGTGACAGTTGTAGAAATGTAACTCAGGCAAGAGGAGGGCAAATTGTGAGGAAAACAGGAAGCCATTGTGTAAAGCATTGAACTAAAAGTCAATCTGACACTTGAGCAAATTCAGAGCACCCAGTTCATTTTCCCATTAATCTTCCTTAAGCTGCCCTCAGAAGGTCTGTGGAAGTGGCACTAATTCAGAAACATTAACTCAGATTTTAAGTAAGAAAAATTAGCAGTGAAGCTGAGGTTAAACCTTCTGGGAGAGGTTATTGATTCTGCTCCCTCGCTGACAAGGACAGACACTTTGAGGGGCTGGAAGGAACACAACTGCAGTGGCTATGTATCAATGAGTAATATAGGAGTTTCTAACAGTGCTGCCCTGGAATGGTACAATTTCCGTTACTGAGTTATTAACATTACATATGGCCAACGCATACTGTGTGTTTACCAGTCTCCACTTTCCAATCTTTCTGAAAGCAGCTTTCATCTTTGTTTATTTGAGCTGAGAAGAGTATTTTTTCCCTCTCAGTAAAAACCGAAGGCCCAATCCTTCCAGTTTCTGATCATCAGAAACCAGACGTCTGATTCAAGATGCAAGAGGAGATCTTAAGTTAAAGTTTACTTACTAGTCACAAGTAAGGTATGAACACTGAAATGAAGTTTCATTTCAGTGTTACATTAACACTGAAATGAAGTTACTGTGAAAATCCCCAGTAGCCACACCCAGGCATCCATTCAGATCAATACACGCAACCAGCACGAATTTCAGACTGTGGGAGGAAACCAGAGCACTGGAGGAAACCAATGCAGACATTGGGAGAACAAACAAACACCACACAGACAGTGACCCAAGCTGGGAATCGAAACTGGGTCTCTGATGCTGGGAGGCTGCACTGCTAACTGCTGTGCCACTGTAATGTCCCACTGAAGTCCCAACTCACCTCAGTGGGTATTGCCTGGGAAGTGTGAACTTCCAAAGAATAATTTCGCTGCTTTCTGGAACTCTCCACAAAAGCCAAAAACTCAGTGTTAGAGTCAGACACTTTGCAAGTTTCCATGCTACTTAGCTGAATAGTTATCCAGAAAATGTTTGACACAACGACTTCAGGACAGGACTTCAGAGGGCTGGCAATCACCTATATAGTAATGCATGGAACTGGTCATTTTAGAAATGTGAGTCTTTTAGAACAGAAAATAAGAAAAGAAAACCTTGCATTTGTATTGTGCCTTTCACAACCTCAGGTTTTTAAAAATGTTTTATGGCCAACTAAATATTTTGATGTTGTCACTTCTGAAAAGTAGCTGCAGCCAATTTGTGTATGTGGTACAAACAACACGCAGGTAATGTCTAAGTCATCTCTCTTTGATGTAAACCTGGATAATGAGTGTTGGCAGACAGTTCCATAGTGGAGTGCATCACAATTAAGGCCAATTATTTTCTCAGCTGAGAATCACTTTGCTACATGCTCCAATGGCAATGAATACACAAGGAGCTGGAATTGAAACTCGGCCTTTTCTCCCCCCTGGCTGGCGATTAGGGGATCTCAGCATAGATTTGGTGAACACCAGCCAATCCACCACAGAAACTGCAATTAACTCAAAGGCCCAAATTCCTGCCACCCTGATTATTGCAGTCTGTATCGGAATACTAGTTATCCCTTGTTTCCCGGAATACATTCACACACTTAAGGGGTTTTGAATGAAGAGCTGAAGCAGTCATGACTGGCAGGAGATGAAGGAGTTGTGGAAATTGTCAAGAAAGTGATTGCACATGAAAGAAGATCTTATTATTGTTGCAAATCAACTGAATGTTGAGAGATTGGAAACCCTTCCTGTTGATAAATGTTATTGGCTGGCCATTTGGTGAACTGAAGTGAAGCAATTAATTGCAGAATCCAGCTATGCAGGCGAAACTCAATGCTCACTGTCCCTACAAAGCTACATCTGACATTAAACTGTCCAGCTTTGGCAGAGAGGACATCAGTGACTGTGAGATCCAGTGATATACACATGTTTGTAAAATGCCATTATGATCCTTAACTGATCCTTGGAAGGAGCTAGAAGAAAAGAAGTTCAAGATTGCAATGACTTTGACAGATACTGGTAAGGCATACACTTGTGATGTTGGAGAAGAAATCCTATGGCAGCCATGATTAGTTCCCCTTTCTTTATCTGCATTCCAGGGTAGAATTTTACCGACATGTCTGCCGAGGTTTGCACGCTCCTACCCAAGGCTGATAGAGAATACTGTTCTCCGAGGCAGATGGAGAATACTGTTCTCCAAGCCTCGCCCACTCCTGGAATCGGTAAAATTCTGGCCCCAGTTTATCTTTTTAATAATTAATACTTCAGTCCTTGACAAGCTCTTAATGAGCTTTTAAACAGTGTTAATGAACCTCAATTGGGAGTAGAATGGGATTAGTGTGCTGCTTTCCTCCTTCTTTACTATTTATTGCTGACAATCCTGAAATTAACATGCTGAATGTTTTCAAACTTTTCCAGCTCCATTCTAGACTTGAGCTACCTTGAAAATTCAAGTTACACAGAAATGACATGGGGTGACATCTCTTCCTGGAGGAAGCCACTTCAATCAGCACTTTAGAAAGCCAGTATGGCGTAGATCATAAATTTGATGGCACAGAAAAACAAATTTGTATTTTGTTACTGTCTTTAGACATCTTTGTTGTGTCATAATCAATTGTGTTAATGTTTTGTCCATATGAAGTGTTAAGTCGTTCCTGTAAATCTACCTGTGTGATGAAAACCCTACTCCACTGATAAGGGCCATGCAATGTGTAAGGTGAGATTGGCCTTTTTCAAGTTTTGCCTTGCTATATTCATTATGTTCAAAATTCTCCTCAAGCATATGATCAAGTAACACTTGTGCAGTATTTTAGGATTCTAATTATTGACTTATTGCTGGTAAAATATTACAGTAAGTGAAGGCTTTCCAAGTCAGCGAGCTGTGAACTGTATTCCTAATTTCTAAAATACATGCCAACAGTAGCACATTGATTAAATGTCTTTGTTCCCCCTGAGTTGGATAATTTAGAAAAATCTGCTCTCTGTTTTTATTCTGTGTTGTATCAGGAGCTAGATTCCCCTTGAAGCTTCCTCACAGAAGTCTTTGAAGATGAGATGCTTCCCCTCAGGCTTTCCTAAAACTAACATAGTGCTCAGCTTTTAAGTCAAGTTAGCTGAGCAAACATGAACATTGTCACATTAAGATTGGGAATGCTGAGGGAAAGTTGGTTGCCTCAGACACTAATGAGAAGTGACGGGAATCATTCCACTGCTTTGTCAATGACTTGACACGACCTGAAAAAAAAATCAGGCAGCAATGTTCATTAGAAAAGCTTTTTAAAGTTTTTAAACAAACTGAATTTGCTACTCAAGTTAACAAGATGAAGTAGAGATCTTGGAAGGAAGACACTGAAATGCTGATCCGTACAGACTCTTCCACTGACAAGAAGAATATGCAGAAGGAATAATGAGAACACGTGCTATACCCTAGAAGTGAGGATTTGTAACTGACTGCTGTTGTATACAGTACAGATACACAATGTGGGCTTGGAAATCTGTTCAAGGAGTGAGACATTTGAATCATATCTACTGTAAACAGAACAGACATAATTGGATGTTTAAGTAGAAAAGAGACATATAAGATTCTATAACATTTCCCTTCATTTAGAGCTTATCACCACAGATTGCACATGTGGCATAGACATACTGTATGAATAGCTGGATTCAAAATATTCCTCATGTGGGAAACAATGCTGAGACGATGGCAGCCTGAAGTGGGACTAGAAGCAGAGTTGGAGCAGCTGAGAAGGAAAGAGAAAAGAAGAACTATTCTTTGCTCATGACAGATCTGGGAATATCATTTTAATATTTTTGTTGGCAGTATCTGTAGAATCCATTCATTCCTCTGAATAGATGGAGATGGCACTGATATGAATTTCTTTTATTGAATGCAAAAGAAACTGGAGAGAGAGAGATACTGGCAAAAGTCCATTTTGTATTGATTAAAGCAAAACTCTTAAATAATTTAATTGGTGCAGAAATATTGGTCAGTGGGGCTAAGTGCTGCACTTGTGAGATGTGGGAGATCCGTGATGCTTCCAGCATCTCGGACGTCAACATCTGCAGGAAGTATACCCAATTGCAGCTCCTTATGGACTGAATGGTTAGTTTGGAGCAGCAGTTGGATGTACTTCGGAGTGTGAAGGTGGTGGAAAGCGTCATAGGTAGGAACTTTAGAGACGTGCTCACACTCAAGGTGCAGGCAGATTGATGGGTGACATTTAGAAGGGACAGACTGAAATCTCCCGTGGTCATCCCCCTCTCTAGCAAGTGTACCATTTTGGATACTGTTGTGGAGAGTGACCTATCAGGGGATAACAGCAGCAGCAGCCAGAGCAGTGGCACCACAGCTGGCTCTGTTGTTAAGCAGAGAGGGACAAAGAGCACTAGAGCAATATTTCTAGGGGACTCTATAGTTAAGCGTGCAAATAGGTGCCTCTGTGGATGTGAAAGAGAATTCGGGATGATATGTTGCTTCCTTGGTGCCAGGGTCCAGGATGTCTCTCTATGGGCAGAAAGCATTCTGAAAGGAGAAGGTTAACTGCCAGTGGATATAGTACATATTGGTATTTATGACAAATGTAGCAAGAGGGATGAGGTCCTGCAGCAGCAGTTTATGGAGTTAGATAAAAAGTTAAAAAGCAAGACCTCTAGGGTTGTAACCTTAGTATTACTCCCTGTGCCACGTGCCTGTGAGGCTAGAAATAGGAAAGTGGTAAAGCTTATCATGGTTAAACAGCTGGTGTAGGAGGGAGGGTTTCAGATATTTAGACCATTGAGATCTCTTCCAGAGCAGGTGGGACCTGTACAAGAAGGACGGATGGCATCTAAAGTGGAAGGACGTAAATATTCTGGCCAAGAGCTTTGCTAATGTCACATGGGAGGATTTAAACTTGTTCAGCAGGTGGTTGGGAACCAAAGTGAATTGACTGAAGGGGAACCAGGGAGTAGGAGAGTAAGACTCAGAGAAAGAGCAGCTGTGTGTGATTGCTAAGCAAAGAGTGTCTGGTTGACTGAGGTACATTTATTTCAATGTGAGAAGTGTAATAGATAAGGTAATGAACCTAGAACTTGGATTAGTATTTGGAACTATAATGTTGCTATTACAGAGACTTGGTTTAGGGAAGGAAAGAATTGGCAGCTTAACATTTCAGGATGCAGACATTCCAGTTGGGATAGAGAGGGATGTAAAAGGAGTGGTGGAGAGTTGCACAACTGGTTAAGGAGAATGTCACAGCTGTACTGTGGGGAGGACACCTCTGATGGCTCATACAGCGAGACAATATGGGTGGAGCTGAGGAATAGGAAGGGTGTAGTCATAATGTTGGGGGTTTACTATAGGCCACTCAACTGCTAGTGGGAGATAGAGAAACAGATATGGAGGCAGATTTTGCCAGGGTATAAAAATAACAGCATTATTGTGGTGGGAGATTTAACTTCCCCTATGTTGACTGGGATTCACTTAATGCTAGGGGCACGGATGGGGCAGAGTTTGTAAGGAACATCCAGGAGGGCTTCTTGAAATAGTATGCAGATACTCCAACCAGGGAAGGGCATTATTGATATTGGGGAATGAGCCCAATCAGGTGGTCAATATTTCAATAGGGGAGCAGTTTGGGAACAGTGACCACAATTCAGTAAGCTTTAAGATACTGATGGATAAAGATTAGTGTAATCCTCAAGTTAAAATGTTAAATTGGGGTAAGACTAATTACAGCAATATTGGTCAGGAACTGAAGAATGTAGATTGGAGGCAGATGTTTGAGGATAAATCAACATCTGGCATGTGGGAAGCTTTCAAGTGTGAGTAGATAGGGATTCAGGACTGGCACATTCCTGTAAGGATGAAGGATAAATATGGCAAGTTTTGGGAATATTGGATAACAACAGATATTGTGAGCTTAGTCAAAGAGAAAACGGAAGCATTTGTCAAGGCTAGGAGGCTGGGAACACATGAAGCAAGTGTGGAATACAAGGAAAGTAGAAAGAAACTTAAGAAAGGAATAGGAGGGTTAAAGGAGATCATGAGAAGTCATTGGCCAGCAGGATTAAGGAAAATCCCAAGGCTTTTTATACATATATAAAGAACAAGAAAGTAGCTGGGAAGAGGGTTGGTCCAATCAAGGATGGGAAGAGAATCTTTGCATGAAGCCAGAGGAAATGGATAAAGTATTAAATTGTTACTTTGTGTCATTATTCACCAAAGAGAAGGACTCTTTGGATGATGAGTCTGTGAAAGAATGTGCAGATATTTTGATTATGTTGAAATCAAAAAGGATTGGGATCCTGAGAAACATTAAGGTAGATAAATCCCAAGGGCCTGATGGCATATTTCCCAGAATACTGAAATTGCTAGGGCCTTGAGAGAAATCTTTTTATCCTCACTGGCTATAGAGCAAGTCACAGAGGACTGAAGAATAGCCAGTGTTGTTTCTTTGTTTAAGAAGGTTAGCAAGAATAATCCAGGCAATTACAGTCAGGTGAGCCTTATATCAGTGGAGAGAAATTATTGGAGAGGATTCTTCAAGATATAATTTACTCCCACTTGGAAATAAGTGGACGTGTTAACGAGGGTCAACATGGTTTTATGAAGAGGAGGTCTGTGTCTCACTAACTTGATCAAGGTTTTTGAGGAAGTGATTAATGAAGGCAGGACAGTGAATGTTGTCTACACAGACTTCAGTAAAGCCTTTGACAAAGTCCCTCATGGCAGACTGGTGCAGAAGATGAAGTCGCATGAGATCAGAAGTGAGCTGGCAAAGTGGATACAAAATTGGCTCGGTCATAGAAGACAGAGGGTAGCAGTGAAGGGGTATGTTTCTGAATGGAGAGCTGTGACAAGTGACATTCCTCGGGGATCGATGCTGGGACCTTCACTGTTTGTAACATATATGAATGATTTGGAGGAAAATATAATTGATTTGATTAGTAAGTTTGCAGATGACACAATGGTTGGTGGATTTGCAGATAGTGATGAGGACGATCAGAGGATACAGCAGAGTATAGATCAGTTGGAAACTTGGGCAGAGTGATGACCACTGGCGTTTAATCCAGACATATGTGAGATAATGTATTTTGAAAAGTCTAATACAGATAGAAAATATATGGTAATGCAGAACATATAACAGCATTGATAGGCCAAGGGATCTGGGTGTACAGATACACAGATCACTAAAAGTGGCAACGTCGGTGGAGAAGCTAGTATGCATTTGCCAGGGCACTGAATTTAAAAATTGGCAAGTTTAATTGCAGCTTTATAGAATCGTAGTTAGGCCACATCCACCAAGATGTTGCCTGGCATGGAGGGCATTAGCAATGAAGAGAGGTTGGAGAAATTTGGTTTGTTCTCACTGGAATGATGGAGGTTGAGGGGCAACCTAATAGAAATCTGCAGGATTATGAAGACATGAGCAGAATGGATAGTCAGAAGTTTTTTCCAGGATGGAAGAGTCAGTTACTAGGGGGCATAGGTTTAAGGTTCAGGGGACAATGTCTAAAGGAGATAAACAAGGCAAGTTTTTTTACACAGAGGGTGGTGGATGCCTGGAGCTCACTGCTAGGAGGAGTAGTGGAAGCAAATACTATATCTTGACAAATACATTAATAGGATGTGAATGGAGGGATATGGTCCCTGGAAAGGTAGGGGGTTTTAGTTCAATCAGGTAGCATGGTCGGTGCAGGCTTGGAGGGCCAAAGGGCCTGTTCCTATGTTGTAATTTTCTTTGCTTCTTGTTCAAAACAAAACCTGGACAGAACCAACAAAACATATACCTGTGATTACAATATATGTTAACTCTTATCTATGTTATTGAAATTTTCTCAGCACATGCTATCTCTAGCTGCAAAAATAATTTGCCGATTGTGGTTTATCAAAAAACTTTGTTTTGGTTTATGAGAAAGTCTGCTTTGTTTGCACTTTATTTTCAAAAAATGCAGTTAAATGCTCTAGCTAACCCACCTTGCCTGCTGTATCTTAAAATGTAGTCAAGTTTGTTAACTTTTTACGCTTAGCATTTAAATATAATTACATAGACAGAAATATCTTAAAATGAAATATTTGCATAAATGAAGCAGACAAAGCAAAGCATGCAGAGGATCCCTCAGTATTGAACCACTGGTTACACAGGTCCAAAAACAAAAGGACAATGTTGTCACCAGATGTTATCTAATGTGTTCCTGCTTCATAAAAAGAAGATTCTCAGCAGAATGAGTGGGAATATGGAAGAACAGGAACTCTTACACCAGTTCAGAAATTAATGTGATAGTTAATCATGGTTAATTGACTTGTTTTTAAACTTTCTGCATATTATAGAGCAGAGCTGTCCAAATTCAATTTTAGAGCTATACTATCACATTGCATGGATCATCCAAGTACAGAATATACATGTACAGTGCCCCCACAAGTACAATGAGGGCCTATTTCTGTGTGTGTGTGTGTGTGTGTGTATTGTCCCTTGCATACATTATGCAGGTACCCCTGTAAAGATATAGATTATATATTTATAACATTTCTTCTGTTGTTATGAAGTTATGACAATATTTTCTGTTAATTTCATGCAGACACAATGGTTGAAAGTGAATCGCAATGCACCCGTTTCACACCCATCAACAGCCTGTTCCAGGAGTCAAAATCCTGCATCCAGAGCATGCCTGAGGGACACCTGACCTGACTAAAATAGCTCTTTCCCACCTAACATATATAGGTGAAGGCCTATGCCTTTGGGAAATAGGACAGTGAGGATGTGCACAGCGAGATTTGGTGACAAGTATGCTTTTAAAAAAATGAACTTCGAAACTTGTTCCTGTGAAGCCAGATGGAGTAGGAATATTCTTGTGAATCCACAGTACCCACCTCTGCCAGATTTACACTGTCCCTCCTGGAGAGAAACATTTGATTTCACTCCGAAATGACTTGTCTCCTAAATTCCAACTCCCTTCAGATAATTGTATCACTGTAGTTGCTGCTATTGCCTTTTATACCTGTGCAGTAGTTTTTAAAAACTAATTTGTGTACCAAGGTTATCAGATCCCATCACACTGCCCTTTGTATTTCTCAGGCCATACATCCATGAGGTACACCTATATTCTTTTGTAACTTCTTGCTACTATCTATACTATTTATAATATCTTCTGACTTAGTATCATTTGCAATCTTGGGATAGAACTCTCTACTTCTTCACCAGAGTTATTTATAAATACAGTGAAAAGCTGAGACAGTGATACAGATCCTTGAACGACATTATTTGTTTCATTCCCAGTGAGGGAATTAACATTCTATCACTACTCTCTGCTTTTGACCTCCCAAACAAGTACCAGCTGATTTTGCCAGGTTATCTCCAATTCCATGCACTCTCAATTTTTTGAATAATTTCTTGGACGGGACCACATGAAATGCTTTCTGGATGTTCATCTCAACAGCATCCATACTTGAACACGACTCTATCCATCATGCTAGGAAATAATCAAAAATTTCAACTGAATAATTTAGACATATTTCAGTCTTTTCACATCCCTAAACATTCAGTTGATATTTGTTTAAGTGTTCGATCACTTTGTCCCTGATAATAGATCACCAAGTTTGATGTTAATATAATAGTCTTCATTTCCTAAATAATGGAAGATTTTCAGTTTTATTTCAATTCAAGAACACATGTAATCAATCTAGAAAGAGGACTAATTACAGCGGTGAGCCTGTCTGCAAACAAGTCATGTGCCATTTCACAAGGGTGCCCAGACCTTACAGTGCAGTAGTAGACCCTCTCTCTCCCCCTATAGGCATCAGGGTGCCCCCCACCCCTCGCCTTGACAGCATGTCCCTTTGCCTGGCTTCCTACATGCATCCTCTCTATTGTGCCCCCTTTCATGCTCTAATCTTGCATGACCTCCCTCCCCCCCCTTCACTCCTGCAGAGACCCTCATTACAGCCTCCACTCAAATGCCGCCCCTGGTCCCTGCCCTGGCACACTGGCAGTACCAAACTGACATTTCCAGATATCTGGCCAATACTATAGGGTGTCCAAGTGGGAAGTACCTGATGGGCACTGCCCAGCTATGCCACCGACCAACTAGGGGCTTCAACGGCCTCCTGATGGGAAATTTGTTCTTAACTCATTTATTGACCATTGTTGTTTAAGTATACAAATGGATCCTTTGCTTTTTAGTGGTACCTGTCTATACACATCATGTGAAAAAATATCATTGAATGTCTTCTGATTTATTTTGTCCATAGGATTCATTCTAGTTTACTGTAGTCAATTCACTTCTCATCCCTCAAAACTTTGGCTTATTGAAATTTAAAGATTCTCTCTTCTCGCTCTCAATCCTACTGTCAAATTGAATCATGGTCATGATTTACAGTTTTCAACTTCAATGAAACTTGATGCTCAATTGTAAGCCAGTCACAGGCTCCCAGCTGAAATTTCTACTCCCTGTGTGGTTCCAACTTCAGACCCATCAACCAGCTGAAAAACATTCCATTCCAGAACTTTCCTCTATCAGTTTCACAGGTACAGTATTCACAAGTAAAGATTATAGACATGCTAAATTTCCAATGCAGATTATCTCATATCCTCCATGCATTTTGTTGACTGATTTTCTTACCTCTAGTGAGCTCTTGCTAACAAGTATGATTGTCCATCCGTGTTATTGGTCATAGTTCCTTGCGTGGCCAATGAGTGCGATCCTAGAACCACACCTTCAACAGTACACTTGACAGGAGTTTTGATGAGATCATTTCATGGGCTTGAGATCGCTGGCATTCCTTTCTCAAGCTCCTTTCCCCAGCCTGCTCTTGCCAAAGGTGTCCTCGAGAATTGTGTCCCTTCAATCAGGCGGTTCCTCCAACTAAGTCTTTTCTGAGCAAGGGTCTCTCAGGCATTAACGTTTGTGCTGTATTTCTTGAAGTAAGTCTTCGGGATGTTTTTGAAGTGCTTCCTTTGTTTTCCTCTTGTTTGGGACCTTTCCCTGAGTTGGCAAAGATGATTTGCTTTGGCAGTCAGGACTCTGACTTCCTAAGCACGTGGCCAGTCTAGTGGAGTCGGTGTTGGATGATCCTGGCCTCAATGCTGATGCTTTGGCACCTTCCAGGAGCCTGATGCTATTATGCCTGTCTTCCAAACTAATGCACATTGACTCATATGGTAGCGTTGGAACAATAATATTAATTAACCCAAGTTCCTTGCATGATAGACTAAAACTCAAATGGCTTTCACCCAGAAGCAATTCCCTTTGAGTATTGCAACCTCAGGAACAAATACCTTTAGATTCTTTAGTTACATACAAAACATGTCCATCTCTCTGTAATCCTTTCATTCCAAGTAATAGCATAAGATTGGATATTTAGAGACATTTCCATAACACGAGGTAGGAAGAGCATTCTTTGGAGGGAAATAGGAACTTGTTGATGTACTGGGAATTGAAGGTGGGAACCCAGTAATACCTGGGAAACATGCCACTCTGAGCTTCCCAGTATGCTGTGGTGTTTTCACTCACTGACAGGCTTTCTGCCTGCACATCAAACTGTTTGACATCTCAGCTTCCAATAAGATGGGGAATGTTGGAAGAGCGGCTTGAGGACCTGATGAATCCAATCTCTAATCCCAGGTTCGAGGTTGTTGTATTCACCAGCAGGTGAGGATGAGTCTGATCCCAGGATGGATTTGATTAAGGAGGTGGGGGCAGTGGCTCTGATGATGGAAGAGCTGGGAAGAAACAATCTTCTTTGCCCATCCCACAAGGAGTGCTCCCCAATCTTTTCCTCACTTTGCTATGGCTGCTGAATATTCGGAGGCCAAGGAAGTACGTTCGGCTATAATTATGCCTGTAAAGCAGGTTAAATCCAAGGCTTTTAGTCACATTGATATATTTAAAAGCAGCCACTCCAGGGAACCGTCTGTCCCAGCTGGGTAAAAGCTGCAAGTTGGAGCTGATGGAATTCCATTTTGTGGCCTTTTAACCTCTCATTCAATCTGATCCACTCCCCTATGTTAAAATCCCCCCATTTCTCTGCTGAAAGGTTTGATCTTGTTTACACTATTGACTCTTTCATACGAGGTAAATTAATTGTAAAATCTAACACCCAGCAGTTACAATCTGAATGTTGCAAAGTTGTCTTCATCCTTATTCCCTTGATTAGTTAATTAAATCATAAGGTTACAGCGCATAACATTATTTTACTCGTGCTTATTGCTGCCACACTGTGACAGATGAGTAATTAACATTGCTGTGATTAAAAGCAGCTCAGATGCTTGCTTATTAACATGGATTTGCTCATTATTGATACAGCCCTTGCCGTTCATTGTCAGAATGAATGCTAACTCATTCTGACTGTTGATCTGGGTCTGCTGATACATATTGTGTTATATCTATCTGTGTGCATATGGAGGGAGCATCTGAATTTTACCTTATATCTGAAGAACAGCCTCTGCTGCAACCAGCTCCCATATGTTTGTGAAAGTAAGTGTCCCCAAAGATGGCATTAAGCAGAAGTGATTACCCAGACAGCGTCAGAAACATATTAAAAGGCAATTACCCTGCACAGGGACTGTGCCTTTGAAGTCTCGTCTTATTGTACACATTAAAAATGTATGACTCAATAGCTATAGATGCACATCTCAGCTTCTCCGGACTCTAGAATTTGCTGTTTACAAGTATAGAGATTACATGTAATAATCAGCAGAGATTAAGGTCAAAGGACAGAACTATTCAGATTTGGTCCCATCACTTGGGCCAGATAAGTACTGAACTTCAACCTGGGAAGTTATCCTTTAAGAGAGTGGTCGAGCAATATATTCCATTTTTTAGCAGAATTTTCTAAATTTTGGAATTTTTCCATTGCTCTGCAAAACATCTGATTGTAACATCAGCACAACAATATTATTTAGGAGATAAAATTTTAAATTAAGTAGTGCCCTAAATGTAAAGAAAGCCCCAAAGCAAAATGAATGCTGAACAAAAATGGTCTTAGGAAAGAAGAGAAAATGCTGGAAAATCTCAGCAGGTCTGTCAGCATCTGCAAGAAGAGAAAAGAGCAGTCATTTCAATTCCAGATCAGGAGATTTTCCAGCATTTTCTCATTTGATTTCAGATGCCAGCATCCACAGTCTTTTGTTTTTATATAGAAAGGGCTAAGGAAGATGCTTTTAAAGAGACCTTCAAAAGAAGAAGGAGGAAGCGGAGAGGCATAATGAGGAAATCTGAGAGAATGAGGCATAGACAGCAGACGGCAGCCTAGGATCAGAGGAACAGAAAGATCTGAGGGGGTTTCAGTAAAGCTGGAGCAGATTAAAGAGATAGACACAAACAAAATGATGAAAATTTTTAAATATAAGGAATGTCAGCCATTGTAATTCAGTAAGAGGTGATGTTTGAATGGCACTTAGTATAAAATATAAGATAGGGGCTGCTGAATCCTGGATGAGTCACAATTTACAGAGAGTGAAGGATGGATCATTGGAATAGTCAAGTCTGACATAATTGAAAGTTTTAGCTGCACATGGGTTAAGTAAGATATAGAAATAGATAATATCAGAGGTGCAAGTAGATGGGCATTGCAATGGAGGGATATGGAGTCAGAATCTCAGTTCAGGATTGAATAGGATATCCAGGTTGAAGAAAATGATGGAATTCTTGAATATGTGGTCTAGCTGATGTAAGTGTCAGAGAAACCTGTGACATCTGTTATTAACCTCCAGCATCAAAATTTGGGAAAGAGTGGGATATAGAGAATTTATACACTGGGGCTGATTGACACCAATAAACATCATCACAATGGAGGAGGATGAATAGCTCTAAATATAAAAAAGATAGTAAAAGTTTTTACAAATATATAAAGAAGAAGAGAATGGCTCGAGAATGGTTGGACCCTTGGAGGACAAGAGGGGGGATTTAATGATGGGAAATGAGGAAATGGTTGAGACTTTAAATAAGTTTTTTATGTCAGTCTTCACGGCGGAGGACACAAATAGCTTATCTAATATTAAAGATAGAGGGTTGGTAGGAGATGACGTCCTTAATACAATTACTGTTACTGGAGAGGTAGTGCTTGGTAGACTAACGGGACTGAAGGTAGACAAGTCCCCGGGACTGGATGGAATGCATCCCAGGTTCTGAAATAAATGGCAGAAGTGATAGCAGATGCGTAATTATTTATCAAAATTCACTTGACTCTGAGGAAGTGCTGGCAGATTGGAAAACAGCTACAGTTACACTGCTGTTTGAAAAAGGTAGAAGACAAAAGGTGGGTAACAACAGGCCAGTTAGTTTAACATTCCATTGAAGTGGTGGAGGCTAGCTCGTTGAATGTGTTTAAGTTACAGTTAGATAGATTTCTGATAGGCAAGGGAATTAAGGGTTATGGGGAGCAGGCAGGAAAGTGGAACTGATCCACTTCAGATCAGCTATGATCTTATTGAATGGCAGGGTAGGCTTGAAGGGCTAGATGGCCTACTCCTGCTCCTATTTCTTATGTTCTTATGTTCTCATGAATGCCACATTGGCAGAGATGAGTGCTTCAGATAACATGTTAAGCCAAAAACTCATCTGGTCTTTCAAGTGGGTATGAAAGACCATAGGGCATTATTAAAAGAATAACTCCTGGTACGCTGACCAGTATTTATCTCTGAACCAACAGATTCTGGCCATTTATCTTGTAATACTACTCATTGGATGTACTATGTACTGTTTTGCTGCCATTTTTCTCCATATTACAACAGTAAGTATTATTCAAATTTAGTTCATTGGTTTTGAATTGAGGTTGTGGAAAACATTACATGAAAGCAATCTCTTATGTTTCATTCTGGTATTGAAACTCGATGCTCTTGTTAATGTCGTACACAATAGTGCTTTTCAATTTGAAGATTTTCAATTGGTTTGGTGGAATAGTACAAGGATCAGCTTGCCACTCTTTACCTGAATGAGGCAAAGAGCATTTGTTTTATTCCTTTCTGGGATGTGGACATCACTAACAAGGCCTACGTTTATTGCCCATCTTCAATTTCTTGTGAAAAGACAAGCTTCTTGAATTTAACTAACTGTCTGACTAGGCCATTTCAGATATAGTTCAGAGCCAACCACATAGTTGTAGGTCTGGTTTCACATATAGGCCAGACAGGGCAAGGATGGCAGATTTCCTTCCCTAAAGGACATTAGTGAACCATAGAAGTTTTTATGGTTATTATTATTGAGACTAGCTTTTGATTCCAGAATCTTTTTAATTGAACTTAAATTACTCAGCTGCAATAAGAGGATTTGAATTACTTTCAGTCTCTGGATCATCATTTGAATATACAACCAAAGTTGTGCATCACTATGGAGAGACTTGCTGCATTGACCTGTGTGGGATTGCCCAGGAAGTTTGGACTCCACCTCTGAAAATGTCTGACTCAGAGGTGGAGTCAAAGACTTCAGGCAATTTCACAGATAGTCATCCAGGAAATGTCAGTCTCGCAGCTGGGTAATTGCACAACTGACCCCCTAGCCTCCAGAACTGAGTCCTGGTTGTTACCCCCCTCTTCCCCAACTACACCCACTGACTATGTCTCAATAGCCCTATTAGCCCCTGACCTGACCCAATCATCTTGCCTCACCACACTGCACTCCAGCCAGCCTTCAACCAGACCTGATTACCCCCTTCACCACTCAACTAAGCTTGACCCAACCCAACTATCCCAACTCATCTACCATCTCATCCACCAGCCTCCTCTACTCACTTGCCATCTTATTCACCTACCAGTTCACCACCTCGCCATCTCACCTATCCTACCTACCCTATGCGTTCAACTCAGCCAGTCACCCATTTACTAACATGCACACGGGACCTTTAAACTTGTCATATGGCAGCTGGTGCCATGCCCTGTTTTTCCCCAACTCTACTGCAATCTGATGGAGGCCTCTGCAGGACACTGCGCTCCATGTTCCTGAGAAAGTTGGGCTCGGATAATCTGGAGCAGCATTGAGGCAGGGGGAAGTTTCAGCAAAATGGTAATCTGGCGATGATTGCTGCTCCTCAGATAATCTGGGCCTATGGCTGCAGGACTCTGCAGACTAGTCCACCATGTTATCAAAATCCCTGATGCAGATCAGATGATTGGTCTGTTCAATTTCCTGTGTCCTCTTTTTAAGATCATTAGTGGTCAACATCTCCTTGATGCTATCAACGTTCTGCCTGAAGACAGATTAGAGAAACTTTTCTCCATTTTTACTATATCTTTTCTACAACATTGTCAAATGTTGACTGAATGATTCATGGACCCAAGGTAAGTTAAAAGATTTTGAAGTTGTGAACACCATGGTGAGTTAATTAGTCTTCACTGTGGTAGTAATTGGTGCTTTACATCAGCCTTTAGGCAATGGAAAAATCACGTACAGTCAATCGTTTTGACTAACCAAATAAACTAAATCAAATTAACTGAGGGATAAATTAAGAAGTGTCGCCCCCAAAGAGAAGGGAACTGCCCAAAACCAAAACAAATCAGAAAGGAAACTTAAAATGATGAACCAAAATGTTTTTAAATGGGCCAGTCATACACCCCAGCCCCTGTGGTGCCCAACAAGTACAAAAGGCTTCTGCCGTGCCCTCGGATACCGCATACCCCCTCTCCAGGAACACATGGCCACAAATGTAGAGGGCAGGCAATCGGGTCAGACAACCCCCTCAGTCGCCCACTCCCTGGCCTTGTTGTTGGCGAGTTTGGCCAGATCCAAGAGCAGGACCACAAAGAGGTCCTCTGCCTATCCCTGCCCCTCTCCACACCAGCTGCCTGTAAATCAGGACCTGTCAGGTAGAGTCTTGCTCTTGAACTCTCTTCAGTCAATCCATCCCTTAACTGCTATTATATTAGCTTCTAATATGCAGCAATTGTAGGAATAATAACTGTTTTGCCAAAATGACGTAGATAATGTGTAGAATTAGGGCTGGAAACACTAAAGTCTTTATAGGAAAGTAATTTCTTCACTGAGTAAACAGTTAAAACTATTAATCTATCTGGTGGATCAGTTGTGGATTCAAAATTATTCCAATGATTTCTGGTCATTGATGAGGAATCAGCTGTTCAACTATCATATGATCAACATCATCCAGAGCTTGTGGTTGGAACTGATTTAAGACCATAAGACATAGGAGCACAATTATGCCACTTGGCCCTTAAATCCGCTCTGCCATTCAATCATGGCTGATAGTCTTTTCATTCCCATTCTCCTGCTTTTTCCCCATAAGCCCTGATCCCCTTATTAATCAAGAACCTATCCAACTCTGTCTTAAAGACACTGAATGACCCTGGCCTCCGCATTTGATTTATTATTGTCACATGTATCAGAAAAGTTTTTTTTTGCATGCTATATGGATAGACTGTACTTTTTTTTGGAGAGGATAGGTTTTTAAAACAATCTACAATACTTTCATAGCCGTCTTTTTTAGTTCCAGATTTCTTTTTATTGTTACATTCAGATTTCATCATCTGCTATGGTGGGATTTGAAGCTAGATTCCCATTTCTTGCCCTGAGTCTCTGGACTATTAGGAGAGTGACAAAAATTCTACACCATCATCTCCTCTAAAAAACAACTATGTGAGCCTGATGTGATGGGTGGGGTAAAAAGCGTAGATTGTAGCAAAGCTTCTGTTGAGAAGTGGTAAACATATTGGATCAATGGGCAGACAGTCTTTAACAAACTAAATAGAGAAATTCCAACAATTCATTGCCTGCTGTGAGACAAGTGTTCAAACAGCCACAGTGAAGCTGAGTTAGCATATTTGGCTCAATTACTTCTGAAAGATCCTTTATTTCATTAAGTACTTTAATTGCAAAGCTGCCTTTTGTAATTAACAACTAATTAGCACCTTGTGTTCTTCCAAATGGAGACAGTTCAAACTGAGTATCATGACAGGAAAAGGTTTACGCACGTAGCTTTTTCTAGGCAGCAAGATTCAGCCAATGGCCTATGCAAAGACCTTTCAGTTGCAAAAAGTGTGTCTCCTTTTAAAACAATCTAATTTTAATACATAAGGTAAGAGGTAGAGATGACCAGGAGGCAAATCATCTTTAGCAGCATAATGTAATGTTTATAGGTTTGCACAGAGTAAGTAATGTAAATAATGGATAAACTCAGTGCTCCATTAACCTGGTTTATATGCAAAGTCATAATTTAACAGGCATCTTTCCAATTATTGGATTACCTTTAATAACAGTCAATGCATTTAAGCTTATTAGAATTATTGAAAATAAATGAAACCAAACCATGATAATGTGTAACTTTTCTGATATCTTAGCAGAGTGTTTCAGATTCCAGGTTGTTCTACTTCTGAGAGAGAGGTTTTGTTGAAATCTTTATCTCTTGGATTAGAATGGGTTTTCTTTGAGTGGGTGGGCTAGCCTCAGATTTTTGATGCATTTGAAAGCAAAAAGGAGGTTACTAATTTGTAGGGACAATGGAATGCAACTAGTGGTTATCAGAGTTTAAACTTGGGTCAGAATCAGCAGATTTTTTTTTTTTGCTGATCCTATAGCTTCATAACACCATCATCTGAAGATATAGGACCAACTTCTACAGATATTCTGATGACAGCCAGCTTTACCTCTCCACTATTTCCCTCTCAATTCTCACCTCCCCTGGGTTGGTCCCGGTAACTGATGTAGGCACTGTTCCCTGTTACATTCCACACACACACAGATTTTCTGCTTAATACATCTCCTTTCTTCATAACCAAAAAAGAGCTGTGTTAGGTCATTGGTTTACTGTCAGATACTCACACACACAGTGAATAGAAAGCTGCATATCATTCTGGTAACACTAAAACTATTATCAGTATTTTAGGGAAAATGTATAATGAACATCCTGGTTACCTTAACAGAATCCTGATAGTAAACAGTAGTTTCCTAGGATAGGACAAGACTGGACTGTTACACAGCAGTACATGGCTTGTGACATAGCCATTCTTTTATGGTTATAATGCTTTGGCCAGACATAAAGCCTATGCTACGAATTGGTATCACCTCCAGTTGTGTATTAAACCCAAAGCCTTTGTTTTAAATCTCTACCATAAACTCATTACCAATTCTATTCCTCTCCCCAGTCACAATTGTCGGGTTCACTGTTCCTAGTCCTTCTACCTCTGCCTTTTCTCCAACTCCATCTTTCCTTTTAAGACCAATTTGATAACATTATTAGACATCATTCCTAACTTTCCATTCTGTGCCTCTACTTGTATTATTTTACACAAGGATATTTGATTTATTATTGTCATATGTATTAGCAAGCAGTGAAAAGTACTGTTTTTTGCACCTTATACAGACAAAGTATACCATTCATAGAGAAGGAAACGAGAGAGTACAGAATTAGTGTTACAGTCATAGCTAAGGAGTAGAGAAGGATCAACTTAATGCAAAGAAGATCCATTCAAGATTCTGATGGCAGCAGGGAAGAAACTGTCCTTGAGTAAATTGGTATGTGACCTCAGACCTTTATCTTTTTTTCCAGTGGAAGTAGGTGGAAGAGAATATGTTTGGGATGCATGGAGTCCTTAATTATGCTGACTGTTTTGCCAAGACAGTGGGAAATATAGACAGAGTGAATGGGTGGGAGGCTGTTTGCATGATGGATTGGGCTACGTTCATGACCTTCCGTCTTAGGCAGAGCAGGAGCCATGCCAAGTTGTGCTAAAACCAGAAAAAAAGGCTTTCTTGAGTCGTAGTTGATGTGCCAAATTTTTTTAGTCCTTTGAGAAAGCCATTGTAAATAGGGTGTCAGTACAGGGGGAATCTAGGACAGGTTGTTGGTGATCTGGACATCTAAAAACATGAAGCTTTTGACTATTTCTACTTGGTCCCCATTGATGAAGACAGGAGTATGTTCTCCTCTACGCTTCCTGAAGTCAATAAATATCTCTTTCATTTTTTTGAGGAGAGATTAGTGTCATCACACCAGTTCACCAGATTCTGTCTCTTGCCTGTACTCTGTCTCATCATTGTTTGAGATCTGATCCACTATGGTTAGAGGGGAGTTTGGCCACACAGTCGTAGGTCTTTAAGGAGTATAGTAGGGGGCTGAAAACACAGCCTTGTCAGGCACCTTGTGAAGGAGGTGCTGTTGCCTAACCTTACTCACTGTGAGCTGTGGATTAGGAAGTTCAAGATCCAGTCACAGAGGGAGGAGCTATGGAGTTTGGAGATGAGTTTCATTGGAAATGGTGTTAAAGGCTGATCTGTAATCAATAAATAGAAGTCTGACATAGTTGTCTTTGTTATCTAGGTGTTCCAGAGTTAGTGCAGGGCCAGGAAGATGGCATTTGCTGTGGACTTGTTGCAGCAGTAGGCAAACTATATAGTGGATCCCAGTAATCCAGGAGGCTGGAATTGATTCATGCCATGACAAAGCTTTCAAAGTATTTCATAATGGTGGATATCCAAGCCACCAGACATTAGTCATTAAGGCATGTTGCTTGGCTTTTCTTTGGTACAGTGATGATTGTCAAGTGGTTGGGCAACAAAGTGATAGACATGTTTGTGTAGCAGCAGTCTAGGATGTTTGGGCTTCCGGTGGAACAGGTGGCATGGACGTGTTGGCTGAAAGATCTGTTTCCATGCAGTAAACCTTTATGACTCTGAGACATGTTGATGGTAACTTGTAGCAAACTCTTGAGCTTGGCTTGATTGATATTCCTGACCATGATGAAATAGGCCTCGGGATGATTCTTCTCAAGGCTCTTTGTAATGGTATTTTTTTGGCGATCTTCACATCTGCATAGAGTGGGACATAACTGCTGTCAGGATAATGGAGGTGAACTCCTGTGGAAGGTGATAGAGACGGCATTTTAACATCAGGTATTCTAGGTCCAGGGAGCAGAAACTCGCCAGTGTTGCTACATCAAGACATCATGAGGTATTGTTTAGGAATTAGACTCTACCTCCTCTAGCCTTGCCTAAGGCTGTACAGTCTATTTGGTGGATTGAAGAGCCTTTTGGTTGTAGGGCACAGTCCAGTGAAGCAGGAATGAGCCACATCTCAGTTGGAAATTGAGACTGGTTGTAAGTTCATCTAGTTTGTTTTCCAGATATTGGACATTTGCAAGCAGTAAGCTGGGAAGAGGGTCCATGGGACCACACTGTCTTACACTCAGCTGCAAGCCTGATTGTTTTCACGCTTCTTGGAGCCACTGCTTCTTTTCTCGCCTTGGAGATGGTAAGAGTGGTTTGCGGTGTTAAGGATACAGATGTGTCCAATGAAGTTCTTTGCTCTAGTTGGTGTTTGTTCCTGCGTCGGTGAGTCCGTGCAGTCGGGCATTTAGAGTCACTGTCGGACTGCGGTTTGGCTGCGGAGGTGGGAGGATATTGGGTCAGGTAACCAAAAGCTTGGTAAAAGAGGTAGGTTTTTAAAAAGTGTTTTAAAGGAGAAAAGAAAGGTCGAGAGGCAGAAAGTAGGAAGGACATTTGCAAACCTTGTAATGTAGTCCACAAATAATAGTGGAATTATAATTTGGGGTGCATAAAAAACCAGAATTAGAACAGTGTGAATATCTTATGAGGTTGTAATTTTCCCCGTGCTATGAAAATGTAAAGTGCTATTATTTATTCTAAATTCCTTGAAGTCTGCTGTGAGGCCAAAACTTGCAAACGTTGCAGCAAGTTTTAATATTGAATGGATATTTCTACAAGATACACTTATTGGCATGTAATGGAGTAGTTCTACAGGTTATTCTGATATGCAAAGCCCATAATTATTTGTGTACGTAGGATTTGTGTTAACAAATTAAGTTTAACTCTATCACATAGTGTAGCATCAACACAAGTGTAAGCAAGACATTAGACTTTCTGTCTCTTTGAGAATTATATGTTTTCAAAGAAGAGTTTTATCCTGGGACCTTGCTGCTTTTATTAGCTCTCTGACTCATTAACGCAGCCATTAGAAAGCAATGCTCTACTTTAGGAGTACTTCAACCTGTTCTCAGAAGCAAGATTAACAGAATAAATCTTAGCTAAAATAGTTGTCATTGTGCACTTTAACGAACTATCCGTTGCGGTAGTCAGTGAATTGGAATTATTCAGGATGTTGCTAATTTCCTGATAGCGGTGTAAGGTTACCAGTGCTTTTAGTTAAATAGTATTACTCAACAATATTTTCTTAGGGGCTATAACTCTAGCAAAGATTTTGCAACATGTTCAAGGAGGAAGGGCTAAGGGCAGAGGTGTGAGAATTGAGCTGGACACAGCTGAGGGCCCTGTCAACCACAGTCAACTGAGGAAAAAGGAAAACATGTCAGAAGCGTTATTCTGGAAGGTGGCATCATTACAGCAGATGTGATAGAGACAGAAAAACTGTGAAAATAGAATGAAGTCTTACAGGACGCATTGTGTGGGTGATTGGGAGTCAGTGGGCTTGTCTTGGTAATTAGTCTATTATCAGAAATTAAGACAGAAGTCAAGGAACTGAGGGGAAGTGTCAGAGATGGAAATAAAGGTAAATGGGGTGGGAATTAGAAAAATTCATCTATTTTGATTTCAGATTATACGATAGCATGAGGCGGCAACGGCAGTCATTGAGTTACCAGAAAAAGAGTTGCAGGAAGGGTCAGTTCCACAAAAAAGTCACATTAGACTCGAAACTTTAACTGTTTTTGTCTCTCTCTACAGATGCTGCCAGACTTGCTGAGTTTTCCAGCATTTTCTGTTTTTATTTTGGATTTCCAACATTAGCAATATGTTGCTTATATAGTACTAAATGAATACTTTGTATTTGTCTTTACCAAAAGAAAAGATGCTGACAAGAGTAGGTAGTTGTAATCCCAAATTCACTGACATTGAAAAGATGAGGAATTAGAATTGCTGGCTTCACTTGAAGTTGATAAGTCACCTGGACCAAATTGAGTGCACCTGAAGGGCAGAGGCATTGGCCATGATCTTCCCATCTACCTTTAACACAGGGATATTGCCAGTGGACTGGGGCATAAGGATATGAGGATAAACGCAGCAACTATATGTGAGTCAATTTAACATCAGAAATGCTTTTGGGAACATTAATAGGGGACCAAATTTAAGTCATTTGGAAAAATGTGGATTAACTCAGGAAAGTCAATACTGTTTTGTTTTAAAGTAAATTGTGTTTAACTACCAAGTATTATTTTCAGGAAGCAACAGAAAGGGTTAATGAGAGAGTGGTTGATTTGGTGTACATATAGCTCCAAAAGACACTTGATAAAGTGTCACACAACTAGTTGGTCAGCAAAGTTAAAACCCATGGAATAAAGGGATAATTGTAACATGGAAATGAAACTTGGTGAATGACAATAAACAGAGATTACTGGTGAATTTTTGTCTTTCAGAACTGAGGAAGGCTCCTCAGGGTTCAGTATCAGAATTACTATTTTTCTTAATCTGTATTAATAATGTTAAGTTGGGTACACAGTGTACAATTTCAAAACTTACAGAACTTGTATTGTGCACTGTGAACAGGATAGTGATAGATTTTAAAAGGACATAGGCAGACTGGTGGTAAATGTGGACAAATGACAGATGAAAATTAATGAATAGAAATGTGAACTGATGCATTTTTTGATTAGGAGGAACAAGGAGAGACAATGTAAAATAGATGATGCAATTTTATAAGAAGTGCAGGATCTGAGGGACTGGACAGAGGTGTGTATATGGAAAAAATCATTGAAGATATCAGAAGTTTGTGCAAGCAGTTAAGACTTATGGGATCTTGGCCTTTACAAATGTTAATATCGAGTGCAAAAGCGCCACATTTTAAGAAAGATGTGAAGGAATTTTTGAGGGTTCAGATAGGATTTAACAGTACAGTTACAGGGGTGATGGACTTCAGTTACAAGGCTAGATTGGCAAAGCAAGGGCTGTTCTCCTTGCATGGAAATCTTGAGTTTGATAGAAGTGCTGAGAGGTATGGACAGCGTAGAAGGGGAGAAACTGTTTCCATTGATTTGCTGATACCTGGTCATATTCGCATCACTATTTGCAGAGATGATGTTGGCTTCCACGTTTCTTGCATTACAATAATAACTACACCGAGCTGTAAAATGTTTTGAGATGTCTGATTGTTCTGAGACGTGTGATGTTAGTTCTTCTCTTCTATGGAGAAAAACTTGAACTGGAGGATATTGATTTTGAATGGAATGGCAAAAGATCCAATAGTAACATGTGGAAAAACATTTCTACACCTTGATAAGTGTAATGGAGTTAGAATCAATCATGGATTTCAAAAATGAATTGGATAATTATCACAGAATTAGCAATTGTCCCTTAATTAACCTAACGCCATATCTTTTGACTGTAGGAAGAAACCGGAGCACTCAGAGGAAATCCACACAGGCACAGGGAGAAGGTGCAAACTCTGCACAGTCACTCAGGGAGAATGCGCAAACTCTAGACAGTCACCCAAAGCCAAAATTCTACTCTGGATTCTGGCACAGAGGCACAGCAGTGCTAGCCACCCTACCACTCGGTATCCGAGCTCTTCCTGCCCGTGGAACTAGAAACCTGATTTGTACTGAAATGTATTCTAGAAATGTTGCAATGAGATTTAGGATGGGAAGCAGTTGATTAATTTTATGGTATCCACCCGTTGCTCTAAGTGAATATAATGCATTGGGCAGCCTTACAGAAGGTGCTGACTCTCATTCCAACCCTTTACAAGGTGGGCAATATTATTCTATTTAGTTGTTCGGGATTCAAGTTGGTTCCCTTAGACAAGTGGAACACACCTATGCGCCGGATTTACTAGACAGGTGCAGAATCACATTTTTTTTAAAATCACTTTAAAAGGGTTTAGGGTGGGGAACACTTCTTCTCAGGTTTCAAGTGGAACGTGCCTGAACACTGGACTCACCAGACAGGTGACGAATCATTTCCACAATGTAGAAAATTTCAGAAGGTTTTAGGGTGGGGAACATTTTATTGTTCTTAGTTTTTCAGATCTCCAATCAAGGAACAATGAAAATTACAGCACAGGAACAGGCCCTTTGACTGTCCAAACCTGCACGGTCCATGCTGCCCGACCGAACTAAAACCCTTTCGAGCCCCATATCCCTCCATTCCCATCCTATTCATGTATTTGTCAAGGTGTATCATAAAACTCACTATTGTGTCTGCTCCCGCTACCTCCCCCGGCAGTGAGTTGCAGGCACCCACTATCCTCTGCGTTTTTAAAAAAAAAAAAATTGCTTCATACATTTCCTTGAAACCTTGCCCTGTGTACCTTACGCTATGTCCTCTAGTAATTGACTCTTCCACCCAGCTGTGAGAACAGATGAAATGACATTTTTAACGACTCATCTGATACAGCACTGATATTAGCCTAGCTTATGTACCTAAGTCTCTACAATGGGGCTTCAACCCTTGGCACAAGGTGATTTGTCACCACTGAGTCATGGTTGTTGACTGGCATTTCACCACAGGAGGAGTAAGGAAAAAAACATCAAGCCACAGGGCAAGTTACAATGGCATAGATGTTTATCGTGCATGTAGGTTATAAATACAAAGCAGGAGGGAGCGCATCTGATTCTGGGCCAGGATTTTCAAAGCACCACAAGATGAAGACTTAGTCTGCATGGAAATTAAAAATCATAATCCCAGAGGTCATGCTGGAATCTCAAATCTTTTGGGACAATTTCAAAATTTGCACAGGCTGTATGGACCGAAGGAGGAGATATCTCAGGAGTCTGCTCCAATCAGCAAGGCAGATACTGCCACAAACATGGTGGCTACATGCCTTTCCCATTGCCTCCAGGCAGGCAGATCCCATCTCATGGAGACACTCGATATCTTTAATGTGTGCCAAACTCACCTCTGGGCCAATTAGGCCATCTATATTTCATAATATGACTTGGGGGTTGGGATCTGAGTGTGGGATTCCCAAGCCCATGTTGAAAATCTGTTTCCTGGTCTTGAATTAGTTGTGATTGAGGATGGTGGATGCCCTTTATTTTTGTACAAAGTATACCATTTTTCTTTACAAATCGATTGTTTTGCAATATAACAAATGTGTGCCAATTAATGAAATTAATATTCTATCAATAATTTGAATAGTTCTGAAGTTGGGTGAGTTGTTCAGTAATGTAGTACTTAAGATTATAGAGTTGCACCAAAGAATTAATGATATGGAAAAATTAAGTTCTGAATATGCAAAATGTCATTCTAAGAGCACAAAGGTTTTGGATTGATATCAGCAAATTCTCACGGTATGATAAAGGGATGGAATTGAGACCCAAACAGATTATAGATGAGGGCAGGCAGGAAAGAGAGCCCATAACCCAATCGACAATGATCTTATTGAATGGCAGAGCAGGCTTGATGGGTCAAATTGCCTACTCCTTTCTCTTATGATCTTATTATGAAAACATGAGAATCACTTCCACAAACAGTTATTCAAGGTGGGAAATAGAATCTCTGCATAGACGAATGCAAGTGGAATAGTTGGACAACTTCTTGTGATCACATTGAAGAAAGAATATTCAAATAGATGGCTGACAGTATAGCCTTGGACATCACTCCAGACTACAGTATCCATGTTGCCACAGCAACAGGATTCTACTGTAACACACCACCACCTGATAGTTTCTCCAATTTCACATTGTTTGCAATCTTGACATCCTGTTTGATCTATCACAAAGACTCTAAACTTGATTCTCCGATGCTGACATACGCTTCAGAATCGCGTGTTGGCCATTTCGTGGGATTCACGCATGTATTCCCGATACATGCGGATCTTCCATTTAAATCTTTCTGAAAGATTTAAATCTTTTTTAAATATGATTATCGGGCCTGGCATGGAATTCCCCAGGCCCGATAGCATCCTCCACCCTTCCAGGAGTACTTCATTCCAGCGAGGTATAGAATAACTTCCCACATACACGGAACAAGTGTGAAACACCACAGGAGTGAAAGAGGGGTCAATTGGGGCCTCCCAGGAGATTGAGGGGTGAGAGGATGATACCCCTAAGCATGGGCACACTAGCAGTGCCAACCTGTACTCCATGCCCAAGGGGCAAGTGGCCATGTCCAAGGGCACCTTGGCACTGCCCATTGAGGATTGGGGCCTGGGGAAAGGTCAAGTGGGTGGAGCCTGGGGAAGAAGGAGAGCCAAGGGGTAGGTTTTGTTGTGGCCAGGGCCAAGAGGATGAAAGTTATTACAAGTGGACCTAGGAGCGATGGGTCGGGATCCCTCTGCCACTCTGTAAACAGATCAGTGCGGGCTGGAGGAAGGCCAGTGATCTTGAAGGAGGGCATGGGTTTGCCTCCTGGGAAGAGGGGGGTCAGTTGAGGAGATACCTGCCAGGAGCTGGGGGGTTCACCACTGCTGGGGTCTGGAAGGGGGGTATTGCTGGAGATTGAGGCATTCCAGGAGGAAGGGGGATTGGGGCTGGCCTAGGAATGTGGAGACTGCAATCAGGCAGTGGGGCAGGTCTGCTGGTGTCCCGAGTTGGCCAGCAACTAAGCTGGCCAGCAAACTGCAGTCTGACAGATTGAGGCCACTGCGCGTGGAATTGTCAGATTCTGGCATGAATAGGCCCTTGCCCCTGAGTTTTTAATGTTATTCACGATTCTGGTCTCTACATTGCACAGAGTGTGGGAGATTCAAATCTGAAGTTGAACTGAAGAAAGCATTCATGATTTACACCAGTTTTCTCACCAATTCGGCTTTTTTGAGAGAATTGCTTTCTTTGCGTCTCTGTAACTTTGCCCATTTGTACCCCTACCAATATTACTGAAAACTCCTATCCATTACTACCAAACGTAGCTGCTCCAATGATTACTTGGTCCATCTCCCATCCTCCACATTTAAATTTTTGCTCATCAGCTTTTTACTATCTGGTCTTTACCTGCATTCAATTCTTCTCGCGCATTACCCTATCTCTTAAGTTACTTTCATCGAAAGTTTTCTTTCTTGCATTGAAGCTCATCTATGATCTCCTTCCTTTTGAACTCTGTAACCTTTCCCAGTCCAATAACTCTAATCACCTCACGTTCTCCATTTCCCTGACTCTGTTTTGCTAAACTCTTCCCTTTGGTTCACTATTGGCTGCTGTGCCTTTATCCATCTGGATAAACTCTGGAATCCCTTTTCTAAAGCACACAGCCTCTCCTTTAAAATCTACTAACCTGTTTGGTGACTACTCTTTAAAAAATCTCCTTTTGACCTTTTGCATCAATTTTGTTTGCCACCTGCAGCTCTGGAGTACACTGTGATGTTCTTTACCTGCTAACTTAAAAGTGCATTTAAATGCATGTTGTTATTCTATAAATAGAAAAGTAACTCTGCCATTTGCATTATAAATGTTGAATTTGGGTAAGCGTTCTTATATCCTTGCTAAATATGACAAATGTCAAATTGTTAAACGGACAGTTTGTATTTATTGGATAATCTGGGAGAAGTTGCTTTTTCCAAATACTATCTCCATATTGCTAAAAAATAGGGGTGTGAAATGATGCAAGCTAAACCTCATGCAACATTAATGTGCAGATGAAGGAAAAGTCCGCAGTGTAAAAGGGCCATATGGGCCAGATGATTCCAGAAACTATTCAACGTACTCAAGCTGAGACTGATTTCTTAGTTTAAGAAGGAAGACCATCGCAGTTGGGGACAGAGGGGGAAAGAAAGGTGATCAAAACAAACCAATCATTCCAAAGAGCAGAAACTCCGACACTAAACAAAAATGAAGCAGATGAAAACTTGAATGTAGCTGCATAACAGCAACTCAAAATACGTACGGATGGAACACAGGAAAAATTACTTTGAACTGGATCATTCATTCATTCTACATTTTTATTCCACTGATATCAAACAAATCTAGTTTTTAAATTATCTGAAGGATGGAAAAATGATAAAAGATCAACTCCAAAACCAACATTTTGAGAGCCTGTCCATCCACACTTCATTTTTCTTTCCACTGCCCCCCACCGTTCCCCCAGCCCACTGAAACCCACTCGGCAATCTGGATGCAGAAAAATCCAACAACTCTTCGCCATCCACCGACACTGCCTCCAGCTAGCAGGCCTTCCCTGTATCCAGTGACAGCCACCATGGCAACCACAGGGCTCAGTGCCCAGGCCAAATTCCACAGTCTTGCACGCATAGAAAATACCTCTCAAAAGTGGGGGAGAATAACGTGTCTCCTCTGCTATTTGACAATAACTTTGTTCGTGGATTTCTCCCGTCGTCTGAACACATTCTGGAATACAGTCGCCTGGGTTTTAACAGTGCTCTGCTGATTTTCCCTGTATGGTTATTTATTATTTGTGAATCAAAACCATGATGTCTAGATTTTTGGATTGGCTTTAATTCTACATCAGCAGGAACCTGCTTAAAGCAAATGGGATAACAACATAACTAAAAATAATGATAATCGGTAAACCTAGATGCGAGTATATTCCATCATGATGAGCATTACAATTTGAGGCTGATCCTGTCTTCTCAAAGTTACTCATCTGTTTATTATCCAGTACAAGCCTCTTGCTAATAATCGGGAGTCAGAGAGGCCAAGTAAACCATTCACATCAGTACTTAGACTTGTTATGCTTATTAAGTACAAAACAAGCTTTAATCTACAAATTTCCTGGACTGTATGTCAGTGTTCTATGATATGTACTTACCATGAGGTATCTCTTCAATGGAGATTAATAGCATTCTTTGATTTTGCAAATGTATTGGTCTCTGTATCTATGTAACATTGCTATCTCACAAACATATTTCATTGACCATCTGGTTCATTAATATCCTTTTGGGAAGGAAATCTGCCATCCTGGCCCACATGTGACTCCAGACCTACAGCAATGTTAAAATGACTTTTAACTTTCATCTGAAACTTTTATCTCAAACCATTCAGTTCCAGGGCAATTGGAGATAAGCAACAAATACTGGCCCCGCCTGTGACCTCCACATTGCCAATTAAAAAGAAGCTCTTCATAAACTTTTTTTTTATTATTGCAACTTAAATATGGGCAGGACAATGGTTAACACTGCTGCCTCATAGCACCAGGATGTTGGCCTTGGATGAGTGTCTATGCAAAGTCTGCACATTCTCCCTGTATCTGCATGGGTTTCCTTTGGTTTCCTCCCATGCTTCAAAAATGTTTTTAGGTTGATCAGCCATGCAAAACTGCCCCTTACTGTCGGGGGATAAACAGGATAAAATACGCGGGGTTACAGAGACAGGGCCTGGGTAGGATTGTTGTTAGTATGAGCTCGATGGACCGAATGGCTTCCTTCTGCACTTTTATGATTCTATAACACTGAAGGAGGATCTTGAAAGGATCTTGAGCTTCAGGGTGATCTTCAGCAACTTTATAGAATTTCAATGCTGATATTTTTTGTTCAGTAAGGGGAGGGAAAAATTGAATCATTAAGAGGCAACATGGTGGCATAATGGTTAGAACTGCTGTCTCATAGTGCCAGCGATCTGGATTCAGTTCCCAACTTGGGTCACTTTCTGCACAGAGTCTGCATGTTCTCTGTGGCTGCGTGGGTTTCATGTGGGTGCTCCAGTTTCCTTCCCCAGTTCAAAAAACATGCTGGTTAGATGCATTGGCTGTGCTAAATTCCCTCTCCGTGTAACTGAACAGGGGCTAGAGTGTGGTGACTAGGGGATTTTCACAGTAACTTCATGCAGTGTTAATGTAAACCTACTTGTGACAAATAAGCAAACTTTAAGCAACCTGTTTGTTATTAACTGGTGATATGATCTGTTGTAACAAGCATGATACTTCAAAATGTTTTTCATGTACTTGTTTGAATCCATGTGAGTGTAGAATTGTGAGACTCCAGAGGACAATGAATTTGCTTAATTAGCATTGGAATATAGAAACAGAAGTAGGCCACTTAGCCCTGAATTACCTCGAAACTGAGGATTGTCACAACAACAACTTACACATTTGTTTAATGTATGTAAGTGCTGAACCATCCTAAGACATTTCACTGGAACGTTATCGAACAAAATTTAACATTAAGCCACACAAAAAAGATGAATTTTTTTTCTTTAATGGGATCTGGGGGTCCCTATCCCGAATATACTTTGAACTGAGTGGCTTGCTAAACCATTGCAGAGGAGCAAATAAGAGTCAAGCATATTACTGGACTGGAGTCATGTGAAGGTCAGGCTAGGTAAGGATATCCCTTCCTTAAAGGACATTAATAAACTAAATGGGTAAACAATTGATGATCATTCACCATTACTGAGACTAACTTTGTATTCCAGATTTTTATTCTTTGAATTTAAGTTTCACCCACCGAACCTGTCACTGACTTGCCTGTCTCCTGACATTGTCACTATGCTATTGTCTCCTATAATCAGAGGGATGAATTTTAAGGAGCATCTAGAAGGAGGAAAGCAAAGTCGAGTAATGCACAGTTTGAGGAAGGGAATTCCCGAACTCCGGGCCTTGATAGTTGAAGGCGAGTCTTCCAATGATGGAGTTAAAATCAAGGATAGGCAGGGGGCTGAGATTGGAGGAATGCAGATAACTAGAGAGAGTTGTATAACAAGAATTGGAAGTCCATATGTTAATTTGTGGAGTTGAGTGTCTTAACACTTTTCTAAAAAGAAACAGCAGAATTACATGTATCAGATCTCCACTCTATTCAGGTTTGGCATGTTGGAAACACATCCTTTCACATCCAGGCCAGAATTTTTCACACTTCCCCTGGTGGATTCTCAGGGGGCTGGGGGGAGAGAGAATGTATGAATTGCAAGGACAGGATTCCCTCTGGGATCTCACTTGTCCCAACTCAGTTGCAATTTTACACATGGACATGCATCACTTTGGAGGGGAAACCTGCCCTTGCCCCAGTTAAAGGCATTTCCTGCCGAGTCTCCATTTGCAGATTGTTTGAGGATGGGAAGCTGAAATTGAACTAAGAGTTCAATCTGGGGCATATTTTTAATGGGGAGGTTGGTAAATTCTTGTTAGATAAGAGAATCAAAGGCTATCGTGGGGAGGTAGGAATGCAGAACTCATAACACAAACAGATCAGCCTTGGCGAAACAGGCTCAAGGGGCAAATTTACCTCTTGCTTCTGTTTCGCGTGTTTGTATGCCATTGTTGAATTACTATTCCAGATAACATTAGCTCACATGGCAAAGATTGGCAAGGTTGAAGCTTGCATCCTCCAATTTGTCTGGCTCACTATTACACAGGGCAGTGCAATTTTTAACTGTGCTGGTTGGGAGCCTTGTTTCTGTCTGGAGGCAACCTCCTCCTAGGGCTCGGGGACTACCCACCCCCCATCTCCCAAGACCCTGATCATCCTTCACCTGAACCTTCCCCCCCCCCCCCCCCTTCCAAAACATTGCCTCCTGCTGTTTTCCTCTGGTTTCTGGCAATTAGCTTCAAGTCATTTCAGTGCTGTTCCTGGAAGGACAGGAGAGTTGCCACCCAATCTGATTTAGTGGAACTTTCCAGTCTTTTTTCCCATTATTTGTCCCTGAATTTTCCTGAGATTACATTGCTGTTGGAGTTGTGAAGGAGGGTGGTGACTGTTAGGAACTGCCTACTCCTAATGCACCAGTCCTCTTAAGTGGAGAGCAGACTTAAAATCCCAGCTATTCTTTTCTTGTCCATTCTTTCCATCTGTTTGTATTCTTGCTTTTCTTTTATTGAAAGCAATATTTAGTTGGGGGACAGTCTTTTATTACATGTGTCACTTGTTAAACTTCAAACAATTTTTTGCTGACCATATTAACAAGTTTATATTTCTTTACAGTACCTCGTAGTTCTGCAGCTATCTAGTAATTAATTCAGCAGGACCTTTTAGAGTAATTATAGATTTTTGGTTCCTGCAATATGTCTTGCCTTGATGCCCTTTTCTGTTTACTAGCTGCATGGAAAAGGGACACAATGCACAGACCAAGTGGCTAATTCTAATAGTATCTTATTTAAAAAGATGGCATTGATTTTTGCCACATCCTAATTTTCTCCACCTCTCTTTAGTTGCTGGTTGTTTTCCAGATTCACTGCGCCAGATGTCTTCTGATATCTTTCTGAAGTGGTGATTCTTTGTGTGTCTCTAAGCACTGTCAGCAGACGATTTACCTTTGGAAGTCATCACAGTCTACCTGCCCTGATCATTAATTGGTGTCCATAATTATATCTATTATAATATGGAGATGCCAACTTTGGGCAGTAAGATGTCTCCTACCACTGGGTTAAAGTCCAACAAATTTATTGGAATCACAAGCTTTCAGAGCACTGCCCCTTCATCTGACAAAGGAGCAGTGCTCTGAAAGCTCATGATTTCAAATAAACCTGTTGGACTTTAACCTGGCATTGTGAGAATACCTATTACAAGCACAACAGTTATCAGTTTCTTCCTCCAATCCAGGAACATTGAGGCCATTGCAGATGCTGAATTTTTCTTGACGGTACTCCTGTAAAGTACCTTGGGATGTTTCACTATGATATAAATGCAAATCATCAGTCTTCAGACCAAGATGAGGAGTATTGTGTGACTTTGGAACTCTGCCTCCGAAGGCAGTGGAGTCTGGGTTATTGAATATTTTTAATGGGAAGGTAGATAATTTCTTATGTAAGAGAATCAAAGGCTATCATTAGGATGTGGAAGTGTGAGAATGTGGAACTCGTAACACAAACAGATCAGCCGTGGTGAAGCATTGTGGTTGAGGTGGTGATTTGAAATAAGTAATTGACTGAATAACTTTAACAAATACTGGCAGCATTTGTGATTGTGTGCTGCACGATAAGTCATAAGTTACAGGTTGCCCCAACTGCTTTTCCTTCTGCCACAAAGACAACACCTCCCATTGAGTTCAAGCCAAGGTTTCTCACTGGGCAGAGAGAGCATACTGGCATACTACAATGCCATTATGCCACCAACACCATGATGCCAATTCTTCTTTCTATTGTAGTAAAACATTCCTATTTCTAAATGCAAATCCTCTCGCTCTGAAGGCCAAAATATCATCTGCATCCTTTACTGCCTGCTGAACCCATGTGCTTCCTTGCAGTGACTGATGCATGAGGACACCAATGTCTCACTGAGTATCTACCTCTCAATTTACACCCATTCAAATAATAATGTCTTCCTATTTTTTGCTACTGAAGTGGATAATCTCACTTGTATCCAAATTATATTACATGTACTACCTCAGCCTGTCCAAATCATGCTGAAGGACCTCTGCATCCTCCTCACGGCTCACCCTCCACCAAAACCTTGTACCATCTGCAAATTTGAGATAATACATTTAGTTCCTCTTCCAAGTCATTAATATATAATGTAAACAGTTGGGGTCCTAATGGATGATTAATCCTTACGGTACCTCACTTGTCACCGCCTGCCATTTGGAAAAAGACCCATTTATGCCAACTCACTGCTTCCTATCTGCTAACCAGCTTTAGATCCATCTCAACACTATCCGCAATTCCATATGCTTTAATTTCATATAGTAGTCTGCTATGTGAGCCTGAAGCATTTCGATCTAATCTGCACTTGAACTATCAACTAGTGAGGCTAAAGTAGAAATAAAAATAAGACTTTTTAAAAAGAATCTTTGTAACCAAACCTCAAGACACATGGATGAAACAAAGAGAGGGAATTGAGATGACAGCTGGGTGTGTGTTGACTCAAAAGATAAAAGCATGAAATCTATGGGATTGTGTTGCATTGTATTCGAATGTAAGAGGAATACCCAGCTCTCAGATAAAGGGGCAAGTCATCCGACCCCCATAGGGAAACCCTTTGCGGTTCACTAAGGTCTTCCTCTCAACATCAAGCAAGCAGGTCTGCCACATGCTTGGAATGATTGATATCAGGTGTCAGCGGTGAATATCAGGTGGTGTAGCCACTTACTGCTTTCCCTGGGGGAGAGACTGGTTGAATGGTGGTGAAGAATCCTGAAACCCAGGTGGGTGGCAGCTGATGAATCCTGAGCTTTTCTGGAACAGATGGGAGATAGTTGTGGAATGTAGCAAATCCTCATTCGATTATAATGGGGTGCCAGAATCACTTGGGCTGCATTAAAGCTTTTGCTGCAGTCAGAAGGATGGGTTCATTTCTGCTTCATGAACTGAGGAGTTTAGTGTTTGTGACAGGATTGATGCATTGACCTAAAACTGGAGAATTATTGGTTTCCAGTTATACGTTTAAAGTTACAAAAAATTCCGTACTTTGGAAATGTTTTAATTGGTGGTTCCATTTCTCTTTATAGCAGATGAGAGAATGAATGAAAAGATTTTTTAACAGTGTAGTTGAGGTTTAAGCCCTGTTCTTTGCCCTTTCGAACATTCCTTCTCATTCACCCTATTGCCTGAACTTTAAACCTCTGTCAGACTTTCTCTCTTATCTATGTTTTCTCTCCTCCCTCGCACTCCAAGTTTTACCTTTTTCTTTGGTTGTTGTCACCTTTTCTCCGGTCTACCTCTATTTTCTCTTAAGCTATGTGTGTAGTAAAGAGCACCTATCAACATTATTAACCTTTTAACAGAGCTCTTTTATACAATAGCAGAATGCTTCAATTCAAATCACCCTGTCTTTTAAATATAGAGAATGATATTATCCTGGAATGGTGTTAATGTTATACTTTTATATGTGTAGTACCATCTGTGAGATTTCAATGCTTGCTACCTGTCTAATAAAAAGAAATTAGTAACATGCCCCAGCCAAGAATTGAGCCATGCAGCGCATATTTCAGAAATATTGCTTGGACCTGGCTGTTTATTGTTGGGATATGGCAATACATCTTGTCATGTTGTATGATCTGAATGAGGAGGAATATTTGCTGAAGATATCTTTACTAAAATATCAAGTTACAAATGCTACAAGAAGGGCATAGCATTAAACACTAATGAAGTACGCATTGCATTCACTCAGAGAAAATGAGGCAAACTTTAGTGCGTTTAAGTTTGTTTATTAGTGTCACAAGTAGCCTTACATTAACACCGCAATGTAGTTACTGCAAAAACCCCTAGTCATCACACTCCAGCACTTGTCCAGGTATACTGAGGGAGAATTTAGCATGGGCAATGACCAACCAGTACATCTTTCAAGATGTAGGAAGTAACCCATGTAGACAGGGGAGAACATGCAGACTCCGCACAGACAGTGACCCAAGCCGGCAATCAAACCTGGTCCCTGGCATTGAGAGACAGCAGTGCTAACCACTGGTGTGGTGAGTTTTATAAAATTTCCAAGACAGGTATGAATAATGGCAGCTAACTGATGCATCTTAGTTTAATTATCCACAAAAAGCCAACAGTCCATATCACTGCGTTCCTTCAGCTCTGTTTTCAATTCTAGATTTTTTTTTTTTTACTATCCTACATGAATGTCCGTTCTACATGCTGATGCATTCGTGTGATGATTAGTCCTAAATTTGCCTTTCTCTAGTTTGAAGCTATAAAGTCTTCTGTATATACTGCAAGTCTCCTCACACCATTCCAACCTTTAATAATTTTAAAATCACTAAGCAGATAGGAATTACAGGGTATGGAACAAATATAGATGTGCAGAATTTACTCACTCAGTCCCAATCTTATATTCTTCAAGTGGGAAATTGGAAGATATCTAAAATTACTAAATTATGGACAATTACTAAAATATGGACAGCATTTTCAGTATGTGGTCACTAGGAGGCATACTAGAGATGTAGAAATGTCAGTAACAGCTTCTATTAATAGCACATTGACTACAGCAGCAAACTCAGAATAAAACACTCACTAAGAACAATCCTGAAACACTAACAATATTATGTTCAGAGTAATAGGCAATGGCTCATGTTACCGTCTCAATCACTTAATATGTAGTACATTGCACAATGTAGAACGTGTGGGAATCCCTCAAACCATGGTCCTAACTATATACTTTTCATAATATAGACAAACGTGGGCATTTCTTACTGTGTTATATTGACAGGTGAAGTGTTGGCGGGACTCTTCCTCAAACAACTTAGATATCAGCATTTAGTTAACTGGACAATACAGATCTTGAATTGAATGCTGAGCTGGAAAAGAGATTTTTGCTTTATCTATTGCGGGGAAAAAAAAAACTGTTGACCAGTTATCACCTACAGTTGAACTACTTGCCAAGTGACTGTGCATCTTTTGCTATTATCAATTTTGGCAATCCCCCAGGTAGTCCATTCCAAGCTTTCACCATATTGGCTGGATGTTCATAGTATTGGAAGGATGCTATGAATCTTTAAAAAATGGCAGCTGGGTCCTTGTTTTGGCATTCCTAACCCATTCCCAGTGCCCCCCTGATTTTCGCCAATGCAGGTTAAGTTTGTCAGTCACTTGCATGCAGCCTGCGCTCCGGACCAGGCCTGCATCCTGCATTCCCGACCACTGCAGGGATTGGTATGTCCCAGTCCTCTGCAATTTTCAGAGTCAGGCTCATGGTTCACGGGTACCATGAAGCATAGCCTGGAAAAGGGAACCAATCGAAAAGTTCAAAAGTTCTTACCCATGTACCTATACCCCATTCTTATCTGCCATTTGGTCCTGATACACAGAGCAGAAAATGCAAGTATTTAACATTTTGATCTTGTGTAAATATGCACAGCACAATTGATAGAATAGATCAGAGAGTAAAGGTTGTCAATCAAGCAATGTTTTCCCTGGTAAGCAGCTGCTTCAATAGAGTAGTGGATATCTGGGCTCTCAACCAAGAATGCATCATGAGATTTCGGGTGAGTGGTTGTGGTGAGGTCAGTAAGTCTGGATATGGAGAGGGGATGCAGCTCTCTGCAGTATTTTTGTGGGGTGTTGGAGGTAACTTTTTCTCTTTGCACATGTGCACCAATCAGCTCTGTCACAAAATTGTAAACTGTGCATTACATATTTGACTGAAAATTACACTGAAACAGGAAAGTGTTCTGGATGCTGAGCATCTGTGACAATGATGTAGAGATGCCGGCTTTGGACTGGGGTAAACACAGTAACAAGTCTGACAATACCAGGTTTAAGCCCAACTGATTTATTTGATAGTAAAGAACTCTCCATTCACCTGACGAAGAGGCAAATCTTGAAAGCTTGTCAGTTTACTATCAAATAAATCGATTGGACTTCAACCTGGTGTTGTCAGACTTCTTAAACCTGGTGTTGTCAGACTTATAGAACGTAGAACAATACAGCACAAACAGGCCCTACGGCCCACGAGTTGCGCCGATCACATCTACCAATCCACAGACCTATCTATAACCCCCTATCCTATTCGTTTCCATATACTCATCCAGAAGTCTTTTAAAAGACCCCAGTGAGTTTGCCTCAACAACCTCCGACGGCAGCTGATTCCATTCACTCACCGCCCTCTGAGTGAAAAACTTACCCCTAACATCTCCTCTGTATTTGTTTCCCTGTACCTTAAATCTTTGTCCTCTCGTAGTGACCATTTCAGCTCAGGGAAATAGTCTCTGAGAGCCCCCACCCTATCTATTCCTCTCAACATTTTATAAGCCTCTATCAGGTCGCCTCTCAACCTACATCTCTCCAGTGAGAAGAGTCCCAGCTCCCTCAACCAATTTTCATAAGGCCTGCCTCCCAATCCAGGCAGCATCCTTGTAAATCTCCTCTGCACTCTCTCAATAGCCTCTACATCCTTCCTATAGTGAGGTGACCAGAACTGTGCACAATACTCTAAGTGGGGTCTGACAAGAGCCTTATAGAGCTGCATCACTATCTGATAGTAAAAAAACTCTCCATTCACTCCTGACTCCTAAACTCTATTCCTCAATTAATGAAGACCAGTACACCGTATGCCTTCTTGACCACTTCCTCCACCTTTGAGGCCGATTTGAGAGTCCTATGGACCCGGACCCCGAAATCCTTCTGTTCTACAACACAGCTAAGACTCCTACCCCTTATATTGTACTCCTTCATCCCATTATTCCTGCCAAAATGGACCACTACACATTTATCCACGTTGAAGTCCATCTCCGCCCAGTCTTGCATCCTGTCTATGTCCCGCTGCAACTTTTGCAACTTCTTACATCTGACAATGGCAGCAGGCCAATCACTAGAGGTTAACAAGGTGCTGAGCCCAACCATCTAGTGTTGAGGCCATTATCACTCTTTAACACATAAACCCACCCCACAGTGGTGACCAGGATGTTCTTTCTGAACTTTATTTTAAATGTTTCAAAGAGCTACTGGAAGAGCATCTTTATGTTGAAGCATCCTCTGTTACTGAACCTGTTCTGTGTCCTGTGGCTCTTAAGCTGAAAGGTCTCTGTCTGGCCCTCTAGCTTCACAAGTCCAACTGCTCTCCTTACTTGCGCATGGAACCTGTCTCTGTGCGTCGCTGTGAAAAATCCAGTGAGTAACTGTTTCCCTGTTTTCAGAAGTCAGAAAGAATCTCAGCTCCTATTTTCCACCCTTAAATTCAGCAATCCATTTCCAAGTTCAGCTTCTCAATCTCTCTACCTCTGATCAACCTGCTCATGATTTGCAGAATCATAGACTCAGTAACAACACAGAGACCATTTGGCCCATTGATACTCCAGGCTCTGAAAGAGCAACTCAGCCAATCCTACTCCGCTGTAGCCACACAATGGTTTCTATTCTGACAATTTGCCAGCCCTGCCACCTCCAATGATTTATGTGCATCTTGATCCAGGTCCCTCTGCTCCTGCACCCTCTTTGTTTTATTTTGCTTTTTCTCATTCTTCCTGTCAAATGGCTTTGCTTCACTCTCTTCTGTATTAAATATCCGCTGTGGTCTGCCTGCTCCACCAAATTGTTATTCCTCTGTTCAGGTGTCCTGTACTCACCCTTGGTATACAGTGTGGGAAGAGCAGGAAGCTACACTTCCTAACACTTGACAGTAACATTATGACAAGACAACCTATGTATCTCTTTGAAGAAGCCACTCACTAGTTTAATGTACAAACTGTTGTCTGTCTGTCTATGTTGATACCCTTGCTGAAGTCTGGATGTATAATGTCCATGGATTCATTTTATTCACAAGCTTTTCAAATAATTTGGGAATGGAGGTGGAGATGGATTCCACATCAGCCAGAATGCCATGTCACCAGCACCATTCTATCCATGGATCATTTTCCCAAAGGTGAGATGGAATATAGAAGAGCTATGTGTTCAGAGGTGGCAGGGCTAATGAAGGTAAGATTATGGTCAAGTATCAAATAGAATTTTCCAGTCTGTCTGTGAGCTTTTGGGTGGTGTCGAGAATAAGCCAGCTGCCTGATGGTGACCTCTTGGTGGCAGACCCGGGATCAGTCTGAGCCAGTCTTCCTCCCCACATGCCTGGGTAAAGCTGAGGACACAGGTCACCCAGTGGAGAGGCTCTCCCTTCACAATGGTAGCTGAGTAGTTGTAGCATTTTTTTTTTAATCTCCAAGTTTTAAAAGATGCTGAGGGGATACCCTACTGTGATGCTGGCCTCTCCCCCACTCGCAATGGAAACAATATTCCTTCTGTACTGGAGGACTTCCTATTGGACCTGTAGCTTTGAGAGCTGCCTTAAGGACGGCGGGTATGTCACCTGTCAGTGTTTCATCAATTCATGGAAACTCACTGCCAGCTGATCATTCCCAACCCAATGAAGGGTCAGAATCCCAATCTCTCCCTGATATTGGGATTCTGAACCAAATCCCAAAATCTCACCCTTCGTGTTCAAGGCAGAATTACAGCCAGGGCTGAGGGTGTGTCAGTTGTGTGCTCCCAGTCCATTCTGGAGGTAGTTGCTGATTTTTTTTTTTTTAAACACTTGTAGTCACTTGGCTGTCATTTAGTAAAGCTGACACGGAGAGCAGGGGGGCTGTGTTGGTGTTAGAGAGGAGTGGCCTGGTGTTTTAAGAGATAAAACCACAGTAAGCCATTATAAACTGAGAACTGGTGGATACACCAGTTACCTCAATCCCATAATGTGAACTGACTTTCATTAGCTGATTTTGGTGAGATTAATAGAACCTAAACAATCACCAAATACTTATTATTAGGAAGGAACATTGTAACCTGTGTTTACCAAAATAATACACGGAGATTGAAAAGAACAACGACAATAATATGAATTTGAATATGATCAGATATAACTGGCTAGTGTGCAATAGTGACTATTGATCGGCCATTTAGCTATGAGTTGTGTCATATTTGGGCGCAACGAATCCTTACAATCACATCTGTACTTTCCAGTTGAAATTACAAAGCACCAATTAGATATGCAGAATCTCTCTCCCCCCTCTTTAGGAAATAAATGGAAAGAAACAGTCAAAACTGAGATTTAGAAGAAGAAGTAGGGTAGGATTTTCTGGATGCGCTCGCCCCAAGATCAATGGATCTTTGCATAATCTGTACAGTGATTCCTGTGGTGGGCTGGACAGGAAATTTCTATCCCTAATATATGACAACTTGGAGACTGAGCAAGATGGGGCGACACAGTGATTAGCACTGCTGCCTCAGCGCCAGGGACACAGGTTCGATTCTCGGCTTGGATCACTGTCTGTGAGAATTTGCATCTTCTCCCCATGTCTGAGTGGGTTTTCTCTGGGTGCTACAGTTTTTTCTCATAATCTGAAAGACGTGCTGGTTAGGGGATTGACCAGAACAGACACCAGAGGGTGACTGGGGAATTTCACAGTAACGTTATTGCAGTCTCAATGTAAGCTTTACTTGTGACTAATAAATAAACTTTACTTTATAACCAGTCATGGTCATTGTGTGCTACAGATCTTTGCTGGATCATTGGAAGCTTTCAATGACCTGAAGTCAGCTGGATGTGCACCAAAAAACAAAATAACAGGTTTAGTTATTTTGGAAGACTGACAAAAGGAATTGTATTTCTACGATGAAAAGCAAGGAAATAATTGAACAAAATGAATGGGACTGTCATTTTACGTTGATCTCCCTGCTCTTGTGTCTCTCTGCTGCTACAGTTTTACTGAAGGGCATCAGTCCTGTTTCAAGGATGCATGTTGGCATGGACACACCACAAAGCAGTAAAACTTTGGTTGTGAAGCCAGGACTTCTTGTTAATCGTGTTTACTCTAAGCAGGAGATGGGAGTGTGAGAGGCAGGAATTATTTCCATCAGGTCAGCCTCACATTTACTGACAATTGTAGAGTGAAGCCAACTCCTTCAAAGGTGAAAGGTGACGGCAGAGGCAGAATTCATTTACTGTGACATTTCCACTAGCTGCAACGCTCTTTGTTTCATACACACACAAGGCTGGAACCACAGCTTGCTCAAAAAAAATTACACAACTTTAGTCTTTTAAAAGCAGAACAACATCAATAGCATTCCCTCAGGAAAAACATAGTCCTCGTTACCTTGTCCTCGTTCCCCTGCTTCACAATATTTCCAAATACCTTTTTCTCAGAGGCCTTATTGATCAGATCTGGGAGTCTGAAGAGAGCACTTGTTGAACTTTAACCTCTGAAATGGATTTTTTTCTGAATCCTCTGCTTGATAGTTTTTTTTTCCTCTTTCTTTTCTACTTCTGAAGGATTTATTCTGTCCATGTTCATTCGGTATTGAAAGCAGCTTCACTTGTCTCACCAGCTTTCTCGCTCATGAACTTCACAACTGAGCAGGGAAAAAATTATTTTAGAAAATTGTCGATTTTCTACTGTAATATATGCTCAAGTACGTCCATGTATATGACTGCAGGTATGTGTGAGAGCGTGTATGATCGTGTACGTGTGTGCAAATGTGTTTTAGTGAGTATGTGTGACTGCATGCATATGTATTTATCTCTGATCAAAAACAATCACAACTTCTAAACAGTATAGGGGTGCTGCATTAGAAGTACAACTTTCTAAAACAGCAGCTACCTTGGCACCTGTAATAGAGAAAAGGTAAGAAATTTAAAGTGGCAGTGTATTGTGGTACCTGCTTTGCTGATGCTTGATATCAACACCAGACATGCACATATTTAGATACACTTGGCTCCAGTGAAGCAACAAGTTTTTAGGTGTCCAGATCACCAACAACCTGATGTGGTCTGTCTACACTGATACTATAGTTAAGAAAGCTCACCTCTATTTTCTCAGGAGGCTAAAGAGATTTGACATATCTGCTACAATTCTCACCAATTTTTAAACATGCATCATAGAAAGCATTCTTTCCACTTGTATCACAGCTTGATAAGGCTTCTGCTCTGATCAAGACTACAAGAAACTACAAAGGATTGTGAACATAGCCCAATCCAAACCAGCCTCCCATCCATTGGCTCTGTCTACACTTGCCAATGCCTGAGAAAAACAGCCAGCATAATCAAGGACCCCAGGCATACTCTTCTACTTTCTTTGATTAGAAAAAAAGATAGAAGTCTGAAAACACATACCAACCAATTCAAAAACAGTTTCTTCCCTACTTCATCAGACTTTTTATTGGACCTATCATGTATTATATTCATCTTTGTTCACACACTAGCTGTGACTGTAACACCATATTCTGCACCTTCTCCTTTCCTTCTTCCCTGAGTACTCTTATGAACAGTATGCTTTGCAAGAAACAGTATTTTTCATTATATCCCAGCACATATAACAATAATATATCAAATCAACATTGTGAATGGTTGCCTTGTCTCTGCACTATGAAGAGACAGTGGTTGGGAAATTGGGCTAGCTAAACCAGTTGCCATCTGAGCCAAAAGAGTGTTTGACATAACTTGTCTATGTATGCTGCTGCTGCAAATTCTACCACCTTAGCACATGTACAGCTAATGTTCACCAGAAGTGGGCAAAGTGACACACATCATGATACCAGCTGCTTCATGATCCTTGATGCCATGTTGCCAGGTCATCTCTCCAGATAATGCTCGCTCTTTAATGCTGCCCAGCTTAGCTCCAGCGCTTTTTTTCAACTACCTGCAGGCTTGTGGTTTTTGTTTCTGCTAGCTGTTGCTATAATTATACAAGTGTTTGGTCCTTTCCGTAGTACTTTCAAGTTGTGAAAGTCTACAGCAAAATTGTGCAGCCCATGATACTGAACATTTTCCTGATTTTGGGGTTTCTGCATTAGCCACTTGCTAAGGGTCATGGGAGCAGTAATCGGCATTCCCCATGAAAAACAATACGACTGAGAGAATGAGTAGAAGATACTCAGCAGGTCAAGGTGCTAGAATATAGAGGAGGAGGAAGAGGATAGGGACTCTCAGTTCCAGGGTATTCATGAAGAAATTCTCCTGCTTGAACCTCAACAGGGAACATTGGCCGGAATGCTCCTTCCCTCCCCTCAAGACAAGCTGGCAGATGAGAAAGGGTGTAGTTGGCGCCAAATCACATTGGGTGGTAAGTGTACAGGCAAGACACTTACTACCTCTGTTAGCATTTTACCAGTGGTGGGTGGCCCACCCTTCCATGGGTCAACTGAGGCCCCCAATTACCGGCCTATTACTGCCACTTCTAATATTTAATCGAGGGAGGGATGGTGGCACCCCACATGGTACATTTCAATCTTGGGGAGGAGGGAGGAGTGGATGGTGTTCCTTTTGTTCCAGTACCATATGCCTATGGAGTGCCGCCCAGCAGCAAGAAACCCTTCAGCCTCTTGATTGCCCAATCCCCCACAACCTGCTTCGACATTGCCTAACCTAACTCCAGGCCTCCAACAATGTTACTGGTTCTGGGACCTGCTACAGTCCAAATCATGCTGATGGGAGGGTTCTTAAAATTCTGTTTAGGGACACTACTCCCAGTGATGCAATCATCACTGAAGAATAAACAGTTGCCTGGCAACTCTTGGAAATGGGACATTCTGCCTCACAGAGGCAAAAGCCTCACCTTCAGCCATTCAGCAATGGCTTTCAGCATTGGCAGAGGCTGGCTCACCCCTGATTTTCCAGCCAGTGCACAGAATCACCAACTCCAGGTTAAATCCAAGTCCGTGTATCAGACATCTGAACAACAAAAAGGATACCTTCACTGAAATCTGTCACTTTCGGCAGTCACAACTGCAACCTCAGAGTAGGCCAAAGGTGGCATTGCCAATGGCTGGGAAGGCACTGAACATTTATGTATCTGATTCCAGGCTGTGTTGGAGACACCTTTTGTGACACCTTGTGTTATTACTTAAAAAGAGCAGACTAAATTTGAGTCCCTCTTGCCGGAGACCAGCAGAGGAAGTGAGTACTGTTGCTTACCCAAAGTTCTGGGCGTCACTGAGCACATCTATATTACTTTTGCAGATGCAGCCTGTCAACTCTGCCTCTACCGGAATCAAGCCATTCCCTCAATGCCCGCTTGTTGTGTGACTGGAAGCAGTGAATCATGCAGGTCAACACTCGGTCATGATGCTTCCATTCGTCAGCAGTTCACTGCGTTTGAGCTATCCCAGGAAACAGAGTGTGGTTATTGGATGACAAGGGCTATCTGCTAACATCTACTCCTGGCTGCAGTGAGCAATGTATGGATATTTGGACAGCATGCATACAAAGAAAGGCAGTCTGCCATATGAAAAGTGATAGCGCAGAGCATTGGCATGCTGACCCCACACTTCTGCTGCCTGATCCACTCTGAAGGCGAGTAGCCAGACTTGGCTGAATGGTTGGTCTATTGCGAGTCCAGGAGTTGTTGTGGGGAGGAAGGAGGAGCAGTGAAATGATGGAGAACAGATAGAGAGAAGAATTGGGAGAGGAAGAGGAGCAGAAATGTTTATTATCTGTGATTGTACATGAAGAATTATTTCAAATGTCACCCCACCATACATTTCCTATGCCCATCCATGACATTTCATGCCTTGTGCTCCACTCCCAATGGCCCCTCATATCACTTATGCCAACCCGTGTTCTCTGCTCACCTATCATGATCTCAATGCCACATATGCCCCCACATCTTTGCCAAATCATTCCACCAAGCTCCACCCACCACTCTTTGCCCTTAGCCCCTCCATTCCAACTCATCTAGTAACCTTTGATAGTACTTTGACAGTTTCAATTAGGTCATACACTTTTTTTAAGCTCAATTATGTTTACTTATAACAATCCCAAAGGGTATTTTACCTCTGCCAAAGACTGCCTTACGTAATCCAAAAGACGCCCTGTGACCATGTTCAAAAGAGTACCTTACATCTCTCAAATGGATGTCCAAACAAATCCACCAAATTTAGGCCAGCTCTTCCCTGCTCCAATTGACATGCTTAGAGTTTTACACTTCTGGCCTGCCAAAGCCCAATCTCAGTGGAAGCAACTGAGGATTTAAATGCCTGTTGCCTCATAAACTGTGCATGCAAGCACCTTGGCCTGACTCCTGACCCTCACCTGCAAAAATAGGAAGTTCTGAATAAGAACTGCAGGATTTAGAAGACCTGGGCTTGACTATAATTTTTGCAATGGCTGAGAGCTCTCTATTGTAGTAGAAATCTAGGCCTTAATCTTTGCTTTTCCTTTGGGCAGTAAAGATTTTCCAAGATTTTTGAATGGTAGGCAATGGTAATTAATAGCTCATGTAAGGTGAAAAGAGGAAGTGTTTGAGGACATAAGATAGAGGCAGGAAAATCACACTGTCAAATGGAACTTTAGATCCTGATGGCGGCAGGCATGGAATGGGCAAGGCAATTTGTGCCACTATTTGGGGTTCCTGCTTTCCTGAAAGTAGGGGAAAATAAGCCTCAGAATCCTGCCCAATTTGAAAATAAGGTTTATTATCTTGGTATCTTTATTAAGGACCTGTTTGGAAGTTTGGTGGGAGTGCACACTTTACACACTGGATCAGGACAGTCCAGGCGCGTAGAGGCAGCAACACAGTACGGATCCTGTCATGGCTGCACCAGGAAATTAGTTGAACCTATAAAGAAGGACCATGGCTTGAGAGGGGAATTTGGCTATTGGCCCACAAATGCTATTGAGTATGTAGAGATTGTGAAAAGGATAGTCTTTGGGCCCTCAGACAGTGATTGGGCTTGACATCCAGCAGGATCATAAGAGGAGAGATGATATTGTGAGTGCAGCTGTGTGCAAGTATAGCAACAGTTGGTAATGAAATTACAGTCCTCAGATATTGTCTCAAAAGGCAATGAGGACCAACATTCTCAGCAGCAGAGGCACAGTGCCCGACATGAGATCAAAGTGTGAAGGGGGAGGGTGGGGTTGATGGATAGACTCAGCATTGATCTGGGGAGAGGGTGCTAGATGGTGTCTGAGATGTGTTCCATTCTGAAGGACAGTACTGTCAGTGGTAGTGCATTTCAGATTAGACATTAAACGCAATCACCACGCCTGTTTTGTTTGGCTAGTTAAACTTCTCATTCCACACCTTGCAAGGAGAATCTCCCTCCTTTCCCTCCTTCACAGCCTCAAGGAGGAATCTGAAATCAATACTTTAGAAATGCGGGGCAGCCGTGCCCTCAGTGCCAGGCCTCTATCTTTCCTCTTGTTCCCTCATTTTTGCATTCTTTCTTTTAAGTGACTGCTTCGATAATGGTTGCTATGGTGCCTTTAAAGACTACATTTCAGCAGTCCCACCTTCACCCCACACCCATGGTCACTCATTCCAGCCAATCAACAACCTGCCTCTGTGAAAATCACAAACTGATTACTTCTCCCCCACATTCTGAGCCCAATCCTTCCCCTCCCCCACCAGACCCCTCCCCTCCCCACTGAACCCCAACTGACCCCGCCTCCTTCCCACCAAACCCCTTCCACTCCCTGCCAAACCTTCCCCCTTCCCCATCAAACCCCTCCCCTCCTCCAAAAACACTTGCCCTTCCCCACTGAACCCCTTTCCCTTCCCCCACCAAATCCTCCCCAGCCCCAACAAACCCCTCCCCAACAAACCCCTCCCCTTCCAGCCAAACCCTCCCCCTCCCTCACCAAACCCCTCTCCCACTCCTTCAAACCCCTCTCCCTCCCCACCAAATCCCTTCCCCTTCTCACCAAATTCCCTCCCCTTCCTCCACCAAACCCTCCTCCTCCTCCACCACACCCCTCCCACTCTCCACCAAATTGCTTTTCCTCTCCCAACAAACCACTCCCCTCCCTCACCAAACCCTTGCCCTCCAAACCCCTTCCCGTCCCCCAGCAAACCCCTTCCCGTCCCTCACCAAACCTCAGCCCTCCTCACCAAACCTTCTCTTCCCATCCAAACCCCTCTCACATCAGGGAAGGGATTTGAAAATGAATCTTGATCCCAGAGGTAAAATATTCTTTCCAAAGTGTTGGCTTCAGGCTCTTTGACATGCAGCCCACATGGACGAATAAATTTATTACAAAAAGATAGATGGACGATTAGTCCAGGAATAAAGAACAAAGTGGAGTGACATTTAGTCCCAAAACAGAGGGAGACATCCAGACTGACAAGGGGTCCAGGGATAGAATGTAGAGTTTGTAAGGATGATTAAATCTGAGGTAAAAAGAAAAGATTAATGTGTCCTTGGATAGAGAGGCAAGGTTAAGTGTGACAATTCATGCTGGGGTAGAGGTGAGTGAAAACAGCCGATGAAGATAGTGAAACATTTCTCATATCAGTTGAAATTTAGGAAAAAAAAGGCAATTTATAAGAAATTAGGTAGATTAGAATAGCAGAGAGTTCTTTGATAGCAGGCAGTATAAAGTGACAGTCAGTCCTAAAATTTGTAGATTATATAGACATGTAGCCCTTGGTATCAGACTTAAGTAAAAAAGCAACCCTAAAAAGCAGGGTGCTTTGAGTGACAGGCAGTCCCTGGACTATAGGAAGTTTAGAGTGACAGGCAGCTCTCTGATAACAGCAAAACTGCAGTTAACATAAGTCTAAAATGAACATGTAATCCTCCCCCTTCTAGCTTGAACCCCTGATCATCAAGCTCCATTTGTATTCTTACATTACACGTACTTCTGCCAAATCACTCCCAACCTGTTCAGACACAGTATGACAATGAATATCACTAATGTTGCGGTGAAAATGGAATTCAGGACTGGGGATTCCAATTTTACATTTGATTATTCCACAGTCATGAAATTAAACTAGAATGGCATTTAATAATTGTATCTGTTGACAGGTCGTAGAAGGGTGACAGGAGGAATGAGGTCAGGGCAGAGGCATCTTTCCCCTTTCCGGTCAGTGATGGGACACTGAAGCAGGTCGGAGGTAGGGGGACTGTTGTCGCCAGAGCTTCTATATCAAGAGAGGCCGTCTCTTTCCTTTTTAGCAATTGCATGACTAGGCCATGTCAGGCTTTGAAAGAACAGCTCCAATTCTAAATGCTAGAGCCTGACACCATCCCCCAGCTTGTTTAACAGCATCTGAGGGATCTGTAAATAATAAATGAGAGCTTGCTTGGTAAGAGTGAAATCCATTATGGAACCTCACCCGTGTGTGCATTCTGTTCCAGAGAGTGCTCTGTGCTGTCAAACCCCTCTCTGCTTTCCACTTCAATCTGCTGAGAGATGGGACAGCTCCGCTGAACTGAGCAAGGTAGAAATGTTTGTCCCCTTTGCTCTAACATGTGTGTGCTAACATTCAATCTCAAATAAATGATGTACAATATCTGTTTTATAGGGGACATGTCCACTAGGACTACATTTATCCTTCAATTTTTCTTCTGTCCTCTCTTGAAACAAACACGGGATCAGTGTATGCCATTCAGTCCCTTGAGTTTGTTAGGCCACTTAGATTACAGATGATTCCCTACCTCAAATGCATTTACCAACCTTCATTTCGTATTCCTGTATCAATGAGGACACAGATCCATTGATGGCAGCACCCCTATGGCACATTATTAATAAGGGTGCTCTTCATCCATAAAGGGGCAGCACAGTGGTTAGCACTGCTGCCTCACAGTGTCAGGGGCCCAGGTTCAACTCCTGGTTTGAACGACTGTCTGTGTGAAGTTTGCACCTTTCCCCATGCATGTATGAGTTTCCTCTGGGTGCTCCGGTTTCCTCCCACAATCCAAAAGGTATGCTGATTCGGTGCATTGGTCATGCTAAATTCTCAGTGTATCTGAACAGGCGCCAGAGCGTGGCAACTAGAGGATTTTCATTGCAGTGTTAATATAAGCCTACTTTTGTTGCTAATAAATAAACTTTAAAATTAAAATAGATATTGGATTTTGGCAGGCTATTTGACTTTATTGGTATCATAGTGAAGGTAAATTCTGTCCTCACTTGTTTTCAAATGAGCATTCCAATATCATGAAGTATTCAATATCATTCAACAGTGGTAAGCAAGTCCAATTTCCCTCTCCCGAACCATGGAATATCAGGGCCACTTAGAGCCTCCTGACTAGGTTTCTGCTAACCCCATAATAAAGGGAAATTAAATTTAGGATCTTCCTGCTGGGGAGGCGATAGCTTACTGGTATAATTGCTAGGTTATTAATCCAGAAATTTAGTTAGTGTTCTGGGGACTCAGGTTCGAATCCTGCCATGGCAGGTAGTGGAATTTGAACTTAATAAAATATCAGGAATTAAGAAACTACTGATGACCATGAAACCATTGTCTATTGTCGGAAAAACCCATCTGGTTTGCTAATGCCCTTTAGGGAAGGAAATGTGCTGTCTTTATTTGGTCTGGTCTACGTGTGACTCCAGAGCCACAGCAACGTATTTAACTCTCAATGTCCTCTGAACAACAGCAATTAGAGAAGGGCAATAATTGCTAGCTAGCCAGCGACACCCATTCCCACGAGTGAAGAAAAAAATATGATTCAGTTCCATATTGGGCGACACAACTACTACTTAAACCATATTCAACCCAAATTACAACGGCAGCACCACGGAGTTAATGATTCTTCTGATTCTGTTGTCTCTGTGTGAGGACTGGGCTGTTTGTAATTTGCCATTCTCCACTAACATCAGCTGAGCAGCATTGCCTGCTCTTGGGATATGTTTACAAAGTGTAGTGACGGTGAGAAACTAGCTATGTTTGCTGGTCATTTTCTGCAGTTTACTGAATCGCTGTTTGCTTCATCCCTCGCCATTTCACTGACACTTTCAATTCTGTCCAAACCTCCACCCACTTCCCTAATGTGCTGCAGTATATGATGTTCTGCATCAACAAGTGTGAGATGCCTTTTAAAGGGGCAACAGAACACACAAAATAATGGGGGCTGCAGCTTTTTATAGACATTTGCAGAGACTGAGGCCTGATTAGGAAGGTGAATGTGGGCAATTTCTATGGAGTGAAAAAACCTGGGATAATCGCCACCTTCCACTGATCCTGGACTTTAGCAGGAACTGGGATGAAAATTGGGGCAATAGGTTGTGGCTGTACGGAAACAGTACACCCATTTGAATCATTAAAATACTCTAGTGCAAGAAAGAGGCCATTTAGCCCATTGAACCTGCACTGACAACAATCTCACCCAGATTCTATCCCCGTAACCCCATATATTTACCCTTTTGTCTAAATTGTCCACTAAGGGGCAATTTAGAATGACCAATTAACCTATCCACACATCACTGGAGTTGAGCTGGAGAAGGCACTGTGGGAAAGCTGTGTAGCCTTACTCCCTGGATTTAAATAAGGAAACAATGCATCATCCTGTTCAAAGGTGATAGGCTGTGACTGCATATTATTGTATATTCAGAAGCTCTGCTGCTGAACTGGCAGCCACATCACAGTGATGCTGTCCTAGCAGATGAATGGCAGCAGGGCAAACATACTGGATATTTGAAGTACAGTTCTTTCAATGTACTCACTCTGTCTAGAGACCACTTGACTGAGGTTAGTTCTGTGCCAATTTGTAATAGAGGACACCATAATAAGGCGACTGTAATGCGGTTCATTAAAACAAGAGATCTGTTCAGAATTTTTGTATGTAAATTGTGCTGTAAAATATTTCATAATAAATAACAAGACTTATAATCGAGTTTGAGATAGACAACCCTCTGGAATAAATAAATATATTAGTACATAATATAAATTGTGAAATCTTACTGCCAATATGTTAGTATCAATAAAATCTAACAACCGCAAATATTACAGGAATAGAGAGAAATGTGAAAGTGAATATGTGACAGTGATGTGATAACAAACTTTAATTGCATGTTACTAAATGTGATCGATTACATAATACTTTACAAGATAAATTATAATAATTTAACATTCTAGCATCTGTTCAGTTTAAGATTGTAGGGAGGTGCAACTTTTCTGTATAATGTTTGTGGTGGATGCATTGTTCAGCTTTCTAAGAAGAGCTGCTGGCTGGTTGGCTGTTTCTTCCCTATCCTGCCTACTGGGTTAAATGAAGAGAAAATAATCAAATAATTGGGTTTCAACCTCTGCAAGGCATAGCTGCCTCACAGCTGACGCTGACTCACATGACCTGGAGGAGTCCAAGGGTTGTCTGAACCAGTCGCCCTTCATCTGTTGTGTCACTGCCTAGAGCTAGTCAGCAGCAAAGTGGAATGAAAAGGGTCCCTGCAGAAATCCAGCTGCCTGCTGTTGGTGCTGGCGTGTGAATAGTTATACATACTAATTAACTACAAGCCCTTCAGGACAAACAGCTTACCTACAATATGGCAGCATGTATGTGGCCTACAGGTGATCTGAGCCTACAGCAGCACAACAGATGGGAAGACGGGCTACAGTTTCCTACTTGGATAGAAAGGTAATAAAAAAAACACTTTTCGTAGCTGATGCTAATATTGGACAAGTCAGATCCTAGAGTGAAACCTAGTTTGATAGATCCTAACATTTTTTTTGAAATGTGGAGGTAAATTTACTGTACAACTTCATAGGAGTCCATTTTTAACACAAAGAATAAAACATTTATTAAACAAGAAAAGTGTATTATATTACACTATGCAAAAAGTTGGACAGATTTCAATACAAGCATAAGAAAATGATTCAAATATTCACTCTTTCTTCACTCCAGTTATATCTTTACAGACACGTGCAAATTTGAAAAGATAAAACAATTTACCACATCACTTGATACTCTAATATACTGGGTAATAATGTGGTACACGTTGACCAACTGGTAAATTCTTGGCCCAAAGACATAGATTCCAAAGTAAATAACTGATGCAACCAAAGCAGATTCTACAGAATTCTCAGCAACCCACCCAGATATTTGTTACGCCATGTCTTTGTCACAAAGATTTTCAACCTCCCAAGTTCAAAGAGCTTCCTTTGGAATTCTCTCTGGAAGTCCCTCCCACTCAGACAACTACAGCAAGAATCCTCCACCAGGATTTCAATCTTGCTTTCCTAGATTCCTTTCTCTTGGATCTCTGAGTATACTTATGCTTCACTTTCCATGCACACTTTCAGATCTTCAGCCATGTCAAGTAGAACACCACTGTTCCAAAAGGATACTTTTGTCCTTACAGCCCACAGCACTGAGTCAACAAACTTCTGCTGTCCTCTCCGACCTTCAGAGCTTCTCTTGGACACACTTTGCTTCAATTCTGCACCCTGCCACTCTCTCTTTAGTTTGGAAACTTTTGGTCTGCTCCTTTCTCTCACCTAAACTAACAAAATCTGTTTCCGATCTCTACCCTTTTCCCTTACTCGAGACTACCTCCTGGGACTTCTTTCTGTTCCACACCTTGGTTAAAACCTTTTCCCTATCCCCCTCCCTGGGACCACTTTTCTGCAATGGCATTCCTCTTCAAATCACCTAAACTCCAGTTTCATAATGTTTCTTCTTTTCCTTCTGCACATTTGCACAGTTTCCTGGCCTGAAGATATGAAAGAGGAAAACCTGGGCGAGCAGGTCGGCTAGTCCATTGCAATTGATGAGCTAACTGACTAGCTGCTGTGAGAATGCCTCCAACTTGTGTTGAGATCTTAGCACATAAGAGCTGGTGTGAATTTCTATTTTCTTGATAGATTGAACTGCTCCATCCTGTTCTCTATGGCATGTAATTAGCTCAGGCAACGAAGGCCTAAACCCATTATAGGAGCCCATAACTCCATGTTTGACGAAAACAAAGAACACTAGAAGATGCATTATTGTCTGCCTGGCCTTTAATCTCCACCAGCAGAGTTACACTCAGGAGGGATTTCTGAGTGTTCACATATGGAATTAGGGGAATATGTTGGTAATAACTTCACAGACGCATTGCAAGAGCTGAGGGAGGCTGGCTTAATCAAGGTCCTTGACTGTTGGTGAACAGACCCCTGCCGAGTCCCTGGTGATAGGCCTCTGCTCTCAGTCACAATGAATCTGCTGAACATTCAGAGACAGACAGGGGATATTTTGGTGAAGGTACCAGAGATTCTGTAAACATCACGCGGACAATAGAGAAGTCCACCAACACAATGATTGCTGCCATGTGACAACATGGTTTCTTCCATGAAGAGGTTGATAACTATCTTACTAAGCCAGGTCTATCACATAGACCCATGAGAGAATACCTGCATTCTGTCACCCTGGCTATGGGCTCAGCATAGCAATGGCAAGATGAGAAGAAAATGAGGTACTTAGACCTCCCCCCAGGTGCACCTTCTCCTCAGGGATATAGGGAGGTGCCATTGTACACAGAGAAGAGTGAGAAGCACTGGCCAGCTGTGATAAGGGAGTCCTATTTGGGCACTCTCAAAGTGAGTGGGTATTCTCATCCTCAGAGCCTCTAATGGATGAGGCCAATTAAGGAGGGGAGCCTTATACTCTTACACCTATGTAGAAGACTGCCAATAGGCCAGGACCCTCAAGGCTTTGCTGTTGCATAGGATGTGCATCTCTGTTTTCATATACAATGCTTCATCCTCAGTTGATGTAATGGATGTTAGCAAAGCATTAGGTTGCTTTGAGGATATTGACATGCCTATCGAGACACTGTGAACTTATGCAGATGTATATAAATATATAACTCCCTCACAAATTTTGGTTACTTGATATTCTGTGTGTTATGTGTACTTGCTGAGACGTCCTCCCTCAGACATACTGCACTGTTATATTTCATGGTCTGCAGCCATTGCTGAATGAAAGGGGCTGAAGGACATCTCACTTGTGCGGGCAACAATGTGGCATTGTGCCTTAATTTGATAATAGCATATATGGCTTGGTTTGTATTCTCAAGACATTGCATTGTGGCTGAACGTGTTGCATCTGTTAGCCTTCCCATAAATGATTTGATTGGTCAAGGTTACATACGAACAGGAGAAGCAATGAACTGCTTGTGCACTCATAGCCTCGTTACCATTGACAAGCAGCAGAAAGATAGCTCAGTGACTTAAATGCCAGTGTGAAACCTTGTCCTCTGAGACTGTCATTTTGTCCTGTGGTAAAGGTCCAGTATACTTGGCTTTCTAGGCACTAAAAGACATGGGTAGTCAGGCAGCTCTAGATGAAGACTGGCAGAGGTAGATGCATATTCAAAGCAGGCAAAGATTTGCAGACAAGGTATTGACAGTCATGTAAGTGCTTCGTTCCTGGGCAAAACAATTGCAGATGAGATTGTCACTGAAAGCCCCAGCATGTCTTTCCAAAGCCCTAGCATTTTGAGAAGTGCCGCAATATCTCTGATCTCCTCCTCATTCCACTCTGTTATCATCCTCTGAGATGAGCAAGTCATTGTTTGGCAATTCTCACTGCAGCAGTGTACAATGCTCAACAGAAAAGGCAAGTCCTGTTCACTCTCTGTGCTGTAAATTGCAGTAATCCACTGGATTACAGCAGAACACGTTTTCAGGAGCCCTCTGACCTGCTCACTGATTGTCCCGCTTGATCTGTGTGCTGCATTGTACACTTCTTTCTGGACCTGGGGATGATGCACTGATGAATATGATGAGTCACATTCTGAAGGGACAACTCTTGTCGCCCAGGATTCAACCCTGAATTTGGGCAGGAGCCTCAAATAGTTGTATCAGCTGGGAGTTCCATAAGATGTCATGAGAGCTCCCTAGGAAACGGGAACACACTTGTAGAATTCTTTTTCAGAGTCACAGACAACTTGAACATTGAGGTAGTGAAACCCATTCTGATTTATAGATGCAGTTGACTATTGCCAAGGAGCTCTAATGGCCATGTATTTGCAATTAATTTCATCCTTTATCTGTGATGACCCCAAAATCAACTGGAAATCAGCATCTGTTGAGAATCTGATGAATTTCTTGACCCTTCTGTCATCTTCTGAGTGCCTGGGACATATCACACCCCACTCTTATGAAGCCCTGGAATGAGATGTTGGCTCAGATGTTTAGGACTACAATTTCCTTAGGAGTGGCTGGTATGGAGTTCCCTCCAAAGCAATGCAGCTGCAGGTCTTGTAGGAATGCACATAGCTTTATTACTGCTTCCTGGGAAAATCTTAGCCATCTCTGGCATTGCCTCTCTGACATCCGGGGTTATTGGTGCACATTTTGAATGCATGTTGATGTGAGTAGTTACTTTTTGGACTGCATTAGCTAAAGGATGATGAAAGCACAGTTAACTGATGTTTCAATAAGGAATCTGATAAGTATTTGAAAGGACAAATGTTGCTTGGATTTGGGACATAAGCAGGAGAGGAAGACTAGTTGGATTGCTCTTGCCAAGAGCTGGCGTGAACTCAGAGGCTGAATAATTTTCTTCTTTCTTGTAACCTTTCCACTCTGGAGGAGCCCTACAGTATTCGCCAGTGAACATATCCCAACTAATCGCGGTGCATTAAATACTGCATAACATTGCCATCAGGAGGGTACAGCACTAAGTGGATGATGAGCAGCTTAGAAGGGGAAAGAGTTATCAAAAGAAGAGGAAGAACATGAAGAGGAGGTATAGGAAGGAAGGCAGCCACAGTTATCTCATAGAAATCACAGAAACCCTACTGTACAGAAAAGGGCCATTCAGTCCATCTAGTCTGCACTGATCACAGTCCCACCCAGGCCCTACCCCCATATCTCTACATGTTTAACCTACTAATCCCTCTAACCAATACATCTCAGGACACCAAGCGGCAATTTTAGCATGGCCAATCAACCTAACTCGCACATCTTTGGATTGTGGGAGGAAACTGGAGCACCTGAAGAAGATCCACGCAGACACGAGGAGAATGTGCAAACTCCACACAGACAGTGACCCAACCCGGGGATCGAACTAAAGTCCCTGGAGCTGTGAAGCAGCAGTAATAATTACTATGCGACTGGGATCTGTTGCCGTTGCCTTTTGAGAGTTATTTTGAGGACTGTTCTCCTATGGATTGATGGCATCTCTTCTCAGCATCTCCTCAACAAAATTTCCATTTCATCTTTGACAAATCTTGGAGTCCATATTCTGCCATGTTGTGCTATCATTCAATATTTTGAAATCTGCACTCTTTTCTGCAACCAGTTCCAGTATCTTTTCCAGTCAGACTGCATAGTTACTTTAAAAAGTGCAGGTTGGCTTTAAGTGATGTTGGTCTCAGAGGATCTTGGGTCCCCTGCTAAGACATGCAGCTGTTCAGCTGTTCAGCATGGAAGATACATTTAGATGATTAGGAAATTGCAGCATCAGAAATAACGGGTGTTGATTGTCTGCATATCTCTGCTAGTTTTCTGGTCTTATCCAATTTTGGAGCAAATGTGTGTGTGTGTTCCTGCCTTGCCTTGCCTTGCCCTGCCTACCCACCTACCCAAATATTCTCTTTATTCTATTCTTGATGTCTAAATGCTATTCCTTTCTCAGAGTTACAAAGTCCAATGCGCAAAGTGGACAGGACGAGCCCTTAATCCATCTCCTTGCTTGTTCCAAAAGCCAATTCAAATTCAAATTGAATCAATTCATGGTCCCACAAGAGAGACATACGAGATCCAAGCTGACAAGGAAAGGCATTGTGCCCCATGTTGGGCATGATCCAAAGTTCGTTCTTAGCCAAAAATCCGATGCTTGATCTTTGCCAATATTTTAATGTTCCCCAGTGTGTCGATGCAATACGATACAATGACACAATGCAGAAAGAGGCCATCCAGTCCATCGAGTCTGCACCAACTCCTCAAAAGAGCGTCTCACCCAGGCCCAATCCTAATCCCTGCAACCATTATGACGAAAGACAGTGTACAGCATTGTAGTATAATACTTGCAGCAAAGTACATTTAGGATTGTTGCGATGGTTGTGCACCTAATGAGAAATTCATACTGCTTGGTAGCAAGGAACTTCTAGGCAGAATGAAGATGCTGTCAACCATCTGCTGAACTGGATGCTGGGGGATCTATTTACATTTGCAAAATGATCACACGCCAACAAATTCCTAGCCTGTTAGATCAAGTAGTGGTTGGACGTAGACGGAATGGGACGAGGATCATGCAGATTATCAATATGTGTGCGTACGGTGCTATGTTCATTGTAATTCAACATGATAATTTCAAAGAGGAAAGCAGGCTGGCTGATTTATTTATAGGAGTAAGTGTGGATTGGATGCATTATGTAACGAACATCATGGATTGGGTGTCGTACTTTAAGGGGCCGTGCTGGTGGGTAGGCAGATAGAAAAAGCATCTCTTGTTCACTGTTCAACTGAATGGGCAAGAACATAGGTTTCTCCAGCAGTATTTTCGGGAGTGGAGGTGTTCCTTTCTCTCCTTCATGTCTTTTTAACATTTTTGTTTCGTTGTTTCTTTTTATCTCCTTCATTCTTTTTTTTTGTCTCTCTCGCTCTCTTCCCTCCTTGGCTGCATTGACTGTTCTCACTGAACAACACAAAACAACATGGAAGGAATAATGGGAGATAACAATGAATTATTAATTTATTCGGAACCAAAAATAGGTTTCAAATGTGTGTCAAGATAATGGTAATAAATTAATAATGTACAGCACAGGAAACGGCCAAGATGAGACAAGAAAGGAGGTGAAACATTTATCAAAGCAAGCTTTAAATAACGCCAACAAATACGACTTAATGCTGCAGTGAAGTAAATTCCAGTGGTTTGCTGCCGAATCTTGTCACTAATTGTTGAACATTTCCTGAAGGTGATAGTTTCCCAAAGGATTTACAGGTCAAAGTGGTATGGTGGCAGGGCGCCAGGTGTACCAGACTCTTATTCAGAAAACAAATAAACCCAGAGCAGCTCATTAAGCTTTTGAATAAATTATCAATGTTGGCAAAGAGGCAAATTACTTGATGGTTAATAGTTGATTTGCCTTATTCCCAGTTCTTTATTGCCTTGAACCAAATGTTCATTCTGAACCAATTGCATTGGCACTAACAGCACAATATACATCCATAGGCACGGTGGCACAGTGGTTAGCACTGCTGCCTCATAGCGCCAGGGACCTGGGTTCAATTCCTGCCCTGGGTCACAGTCTGTGTTCAGTTTGCATATCCTCCCAGTGTCTGCATGTGTTTCCTTTATGTGCTTCAGTTTCCACTCACAATCCAAAGATGTGCAGGTTAGGTTGATTGGCCATGCTAAAATTGATTAGTGCCAGAGGGATTAGCAAGGTAAGTGTGTAGGTTTACAAGAGTAGGACCTGGGCGGGATATGGTCGGTACAGATTCAGTGGGCTGAATGGCCTCCTTCTATACTATAGGGATTCTATGAGAAAATGATTACTATGTGGAAGACCATTCAGACCACAGTTTCTGGGCTGGCCCTCTGAAGGAGCCATTCACCTACTGTCTCAACTGTCTTTCCCCCAAAGCTTTGCAAATCTGTCCTTTTCAGGTAGTAATCTGGTTTCCTTTTGAAAGCTTCAGTTGACCTGCTTCCCCACAGTCTCAGGCAGTGCATTCTGGATCCTAACTATTCACTGCATGAATAGGTTAATCCTGAAGTTGCCATTGCTTCTTTTGCCAATTATCTGTGCTTGCTGATCCTTCCAGCAGTGGGACTGTTCCTCATCCTATAGAATCATAGAATTCCTAAGGTGCAAAAGGAGACCATTCAATGCATTGAGCCTGCAGCAACAACAATTCCATCCAGGCCCTATCCATGTAACCCCTCTTATTTACCCTACTAATCACCCTGACACTAAGGGAGAGCTTATCATGGCCAATCAACTAACCCGCACATCTTTGGAGTGTGCGAGAAAACCAGAGCACTCAGAGGAAACCCACGCAGACATGAGGAGAACAAGTGAACTCCACGCAGTCACCTAAGGCCAGAATTGAACCCAGAGTCCTGATACAATGAGGCAACAGTGCTAACCACTGTGCCACAATGCCACCCTTGAAAGCATTCTCTTGAATCTTTTCTGCCCTCTCTGATGCCGTCTTCCTAAAGTACAGTGCCCAGAACTGGATTCAATTGAGGTTGAATCAATATTTTTGCTGGTTCTTTGTATTCTGTCCCCCATTGATCAATGCCAGGATGTCACATACTTTATTGACCACTCTCTCAATTTGTCTGACCACCTTCAATGATTTACGTTCATTTAACACGAGGTCCCTCTGCTCCTGTGTCTCTTTCAAAATTGTACCCTTTATTTTATATTGTCTGTCTAATCTTTCTACCAAAATGAATCACTTCACACTTCTCTGTATTCAATTTAACCAGTTTCAGTTGACCATTCATTCTACCAATTTGCCTGTGTTGTTTTGAAGTTCCATACTGTCCTCCTCATAGTTCACAACAATCTCAAGTTTTGTATCATTTGCAAATTTTGAACGTGTGCTGTGTATGCCAGGTTTGACCTCATAATATATATATAAGAGCGGGGGTCATAACATCAATCTTTGGGGGAATTCACCATGTAACTTCCTCCAGATCAAAAAAGAAATCACAACTACCCTAATTGTGTCCCCATGTCAGTACCGTCAAGATGCTAGAATTTCAAGCTCAGATTGAAAGAGTGAAGCAGAATGGGGCCGGAGGAAGGAGTTGGCTGAAGTGGACCGGGCAAAAATATTAAATGACAGTACAGTTGAAAAACAATGGCAAATGGTTGGGGAGATATTAAATACCTCTCAATTAAAGTATATTCCTGAGGGGAAAATGAATTGTAAAAAGGTGAAATATCATCCGTGCCTTAACAAGTAAGTCAAGGATAACATAAAGGCGAATGCTGGGACATATACTGCAAAAGCTAGTGACCCTCTGGAGGATTGGGAGAACTTTAAACATCAGCAAAGGGTTACTAAAAGCAAAATCAAGAGCTATAATGAGCTACAAAAGGAAACTAGCAGAAAACATAAGCACCAATACGCAAAGCATCTGTAAGTATCTAATAAGTATATAAGAAAAGGAATAGTGAAAGTAAATGTTGGCCCTTAACATGATGAGAATGGCGAGGTAATAATGGGAAACTCAAAAATGGCAGTGGCACTAAATAAATATTTTGTCTCTGTTTTTACAGTGGAAGTATTTTTCTTCCCAAAAGCTGCAGGCACTGCAGAGGAACTTGGTGAAATTATTATAAGTAGGGAGAAGGTATTAAGTAAACTGATGGGATTAAAGGCAGATAAATCCCCAGGGCCCAATGGCCTGGACCCTAGAGTATCAAAGGAGGTGGAAACAAACATAGTTGATACATTGGCTATCTTATTCCAAAATCCCCTGGATTCTGGAAAGATACCAGTGGATTGGAAACATGCTACTGAGATACCCTAATTCAAAAGTAGAGACAGGCAAAAAAATGGGAAACTGTAGACCAGTTAATTTGACCTCTGTTGTGGGGAAGTGGCTGGAGTCAATCATTGTAGACATAACTGAATACTTGGAAAAATGAAGCTCAATTCACCAGTGTCACAATGTTTTATGAAAAGCAAATTGACAAACTTGCTGGAGACTGAGATAAAGGAAGTAGGTTCAAAACTGAGATGAGGAGAAACTACTTCTCTCAGAAGGTTATGAATCTGTGGAACTCACTATCCCAAAGTGCATTGAAGGCAGATTCAATGAGAAGATTCAAGAAAGAAGCAGATATGTTTCTGATGAAAAACAGGATAAAGGACGACAGGAAGTAGGCAACAAGTTGAGCTGAGACCAGGGTAAGATCAGCCAGAATCGTGCTAAGTGGTGATGTGGACTCAAAGGGCTGAATTGCCTTCTGCTGCTCATAATTCTTATGTTCCTCTGTATTGTCCATTTTATTCCATGAGCTTGAATTGTGCTCGTAAGTAAATTGAAAGGCACTGTATCAAATATCTTTTGGAAGTCCCCATGCACCACATCAACAACATTGGCCTCAGCATCAATTCTGGGGTTGAACCTGGAGGATGAGGGAACAATGATAGACATGCACCATCACAACCGGTGAGTGGAGTCTGGAGGCACACTAGGCAATCATTCAGGTTACCACATCAAACAACTCAAGTAAATTAGTTAAACATGATTTTCCCTCAACAGATCTGTACTGGCCTTCTTTAATTAATCCATATTTGCAAAACTGACTAACTTTGTTCTGAATGATCACTAATGTTGTAAACATTGTATTTGTAAGAGCTTTGCAAAGAACTGCCAGAATGGTGCTAATTAGGATTGTGTTTTCAAATGCTATGTGTGAGGGATGTGTGTGTGAAAGCTGTATATCTGAACTCATGGGCAGTATTAAAGTGATGGAAGTCTTGGCCACTAGCTGAACAATTGGCATGAATGCTGCATCACCTCTTTCCTGCACTGGGTTTTGGCAGGCTTTGCCTGGGATCAAGGTCCATTGGGGTAGAGGTCCAGCCCACTAGAATTGTCAACCATTCAGATTTTATTCCTCTGAGGATAGGTTGGGAAGTGGAGATGTCATGTAAAATAGCACAGGATGGCAGTGGGTGGAGTGCCTATGTTTTCCTGCCACCATGCAATCTTACCAGCAGTGGAGAAGGTGGCACTCGGCCTTGACACTTAGAGCTAATCGAATGACTCAATAAGGATTCCTTCCCTTTGTCACTGGCATTTTATCAATGGTGGACAGTGGACCTACTGCAATGGGGTGAGGCTGCCAGGTAAACCTTTGTGGCTTCCCAGTTGGGGGAGAGGAGGGCATTGATTTTGGGCACACTTTGGCCCACAAAGGGGAACCACAGCAGCATTAGCACTACCTGCTTTCATTAACTCCTATCCCATCCACTTAGGATAGCCTGAATGGTTGCTTCATGAGCCTCCACACTCCACTCACCTGGTTGTGATGGTGCACATCCATCACTGTTCCCTCATCCTCCAGGTTCAACCCCAGAATTGCCCACTGTTCTGCTCATGGTCCAGAGAAAGTATTGTGGGTCCTCTAATAGCCAGCTTTCTTGGGGTCAGATGGCCATTCTTAATAAGGACAACAGCTCTCGAGCAACCAATTAATTGACTGTCGCAACAAGATGCACCCCGGAGTCCCACTGACCACCAGAGTACTGCTACCACTCCCCAAACTATGCCTCTGTCTTCATTTTCAGAGCTATCAGCAAAAGTCCCACCACCACCAGTAAATTCAGCACAAGAAAACTGAAGACACAAGGGTTGCACTCATACAGATGTAATAGAAAATTTAACAAGAAAGGAGTTTAGTTGCATAAAGGCATTGACTTTAGTGCTTAAGCAGTATGAATGTTTCATCAATAACCCTTATTTTAATGACAGGATGACTTTCTTTGCACTAATTCTAATTTCCTCCTTGTTAATATCATGACTCACCCTGATCTGTCTTGTCCCACTGAATGACATAGGGTGGAATTTTACTGTCCCTGCCAACACGGGAATTGTAGTGAGCAGGATCCAGACCGTGCAAATGTTCGTTGACCTCAGGCAGAATTTGCTGGCATTAGGGTAAGCGCCAGTTAGGAAATCCCGCCAATGGTCAGCGTTGATGCAGAGGAAAGTCACAGAATCATAGAATCCCTACAGTGCAGAAGGAGACCATTTGGCCCATCGAACTTGCACCAACAACAATCCCACCCAGGCCCTATCCCAGTAACCTCATGTATTTACCCTGCTAGGATTACTGTCACTAGAGGGCAATTTAGCACAGCTAATCAATCTAACCCACATGTCTTTGGAATGTGGGAGGAAACCAGAGTGCCTGGTGGAAACACATACTGCGGGGGGAGAACATGCAGACTCCACGTAGACAGTCACCTGAGGATGGAATTGAATCCAGGTCCCTGACGCCAGTGTGTGCGATTGTAATAACTGGCTGGGTGACTATAGGAAGGAGGTGTCATGGGGGTAGAGGATCAGGGTTCCTTTGCAAATGAGAGCATATTTCAAATGAAGATTGCCTAGATGAGACTGTTGAGGATTTTTCTAGCAACGAGGTGAATTACTGTAAGGACTAATGATCCATCAGGCTTCTCCTCCTCCTCTTCCTCTAAGGTTGCCAGGAGCTCTCAGCTTTCCTCTTGCACCAGCTCCAGTCCTCTCTGTAGCTAGTGTGCAGGGCACCACAGACCACAACAATTCTAGATACCCTCGCTGGAACATACTGAGAGGTGCTTCCAGATCTGTCAAGACACTGGAACCTCACCTTGAAGAGGACAGTTGTTTATTTTATTGTTGCTGTGATGATAAAGGCTCCAGTTATACCTTCCTTGTTCCTTTATGGTAGAATTTGTCGCTGAGGTTAGCAGGCAACTCTTCAATGGATAGTCAGAAATAAAAACAGAAAACACTGATAAAACTCAGCTGTCCGGCAGCAACTGTGAAGAGAGAAACAGAATTAACATTTTGAGTCCATCTGACCACCCTTTAGAGACGTTGCAGAATACATGCACTGGCAGTAAACTTGTTTTTCTTTTTTTTGGTACTTTATTTCTAATCAAAAAAGCCAATTAAGTCCAGTCAGAGTCCCTACATGAGGAGCAAATCATATCCAAGCTGACAAGACAAGGACATACATCCCATCTTGGGCTTGATCAAACAAGATTCAAGCTGGCAGGATGAGGCATTACACCGTCTCCTGGGTTGGATCTAATGTTTCATTTTAGCCAAAGAACCAGGGTGGCTTTGGTTACGGAAAAAGGAATTGCTTTTGATCAAAAAAAGTCACCTGACAGCTGGGCAAGGTATCCCCCTCACCTCACAATCAACCTCGGTGAGGGTGGGATGAATCAGGATCTTAGCCCAATATCACTTTTAGGGCAGGCATTCATGCCCCCATCTTTATCTGGGAAAATTCCCCCAGTGTTTGGTTGGAGATCACTGCCAGCTAACTGGATTTTGTTGATTTAGAAAGGATGGCTGATTTCTGTTAGCTGTGGAGTGCTGCTAGTAAATAGGGACTGACTGTGACTTGGCTGGTTGTTTAGCTTTTCAGATGGTAAGTGGCTTCTCAGTTCTGCCTGCCAGTCACGGTAAGCTGATTTGTGGTGACTCCTGGTAGTTGATGGCTGGCCAATTTCAGCTGGTTCCTGGATGGTGGCTGGCTGTTTGATGGTAGCTATTTGCTAGTGCCTTCAGTGACTGGCAGGCAGAACTGAGAAGCCACTTACAACCTGAAAAGCTAAACCAGCCAAGTCACAGCCAGTCTCTATTTACTAACAGGACTTCATAGCCAACAGCAATTAGCCATCCTTTCTTTACTTGATGATGGCTGATGTTAGCCGGTTTCATGGTCACATTATTGAGACTAGCTTTCTATTTCAGATTTTATTAATGGAATTGAAATTCTACCAGGTGTCATAGCGAGAATTTGAACCCCAGTCCCCAGGGCATTAACCTTGTTAATTAACATTACTCGCTGCATCACCACAACCCCATGGCTTCTGATGATGGTGGCTAGATTTGACAACTGGTTTTATTGACTGCTATCATGGCAGGCAGTCATTTGGCTGCCTATTGATTGGTTAGCCTACTATCAACCCAGCAATCTGCTTTGTACGTAGGGTTCATATACTTCCGAGATTAAATTCACTGAGACATTGGGGAACATGTTGTGTAAGTTTAAATACTAGTTAAATAGTTGCTATAAAGAAAGTTACTTAACATTAATATGGCAATTAATATATTGCATTATATTCATTACCAGACTATATGTATATTTAAAAAAAAAACATAAAGTAGCATACAGATTGCAAACAATTTAAATACATAAATCTGTAAAAAGTGAATTAAGCGCCCCCCACGAACAGTATAACAAATTAATATTTTCTGGGACCGGGGGTGGTTTTCTCCGACTCCAACCACCATAAGAAAATTCTTAACTGTGATATATAACATATCCATTTCTAAAATTGGCCCAGCAATGTTGCATTGGATCTCCTGCACTGTGACCAATCATAGGTTAACCTATTTATGTGCGGACTCCTCTGGAATTGTATCTTGTCCATTTGTGAACCCCAGTACATTGAGATCTTCCCTTCCTGGTGGAATGAAGTGTCACACATTCTTGCATATGGTACTTGAGCAATGATGTGGAGATGCCGGCATTGAACTGGGTAAGCTCATTAGGAAGTCTCACTGCATCAGGTTAAAGTCCAACAGGTTACCATCAACACCGCAAACTGCCAGCTCCAAGTGGAGAGGATCTCCAAAAAGATCATGCATATCAACACAGATATCAAGTTTTGTGCTACCAAATAAACCTGTTGGACTTTAACCTGGTGGTGTGAGATTTCTTACTGTACTTGAGCAATGCAGTTTTGCAAAGCATTTTGAACACTGCAAACGGCAATCCGTTTCCAAATTGTAAATGATGGAAATAATCACACCCAGAGATTGGATATCACACTCAGAACCAGAGAAGGGACAATTCTTAATTATCTGAATTCTTAATGGCTCCAGCAATAAATAACCTGATGACTTATTCATTAGAGTTGCCTGAAGGTTTTCCCAGGTTTGTCCCTAGTTACATGTGCTTTCAATCTGATTCCCTATTTCTACTAATGCCTCCTGTGTTGGCTTTAGTGGGGAGTCCAAGGTAAATTATTCACTAACAAATAACAATCAATTGTTTAATATTCTGGAAAATTAGTAACATTAATTTGTTTGTGGCTTAACAACACAGAATAAAAATGAGAATAAGTGGATGGCACTTTAGTGTTGTTACAGCCTGGAATTTATAGTAACATGTACACTTGTTGACAGTGGGCATTGACTGTAATGATTCTACAATGGCCCTCAAGTGTATCACATCATCTCTGAGAGATCCTTTTCTTTAACTTTCTTGGACTTTCCGAGCAAAGGGTCAATTTTAGCCAGTTCAAAGATAAGTGGGTGAGTGAAGTTGGGGCTACGTAAAATCCAAACCATGTGACTTCTGCCCTAATCTCACTCAATCACTCTGACAATGGTTTTAAATTGACTTAATTTGGCTGATTGATATGCATACCAGATTAAAATGGCTGTCTCATGAAAACATGAAAATGGGGGTGCAGTTAGAACCCCACCACTATTTTAACCACCAGATAAATCTGATAACTAATGTAGTTGGCTACTCACAGAGTCACAATGGTTGAGTCACATTTCTAAATGTGACTGAGGAGCACTGCATCAGGAAGCTATGCTTCATCAGGTAAACTGTCATTGATCTAATCAATTTCTTGGATGGCACAGTGGCACAGTAGTTAGCATTGATGCCTCACTACACCAGCGACCTTGCTTCAATTCTTGGCTTGGGTCACTGTCTGTGTGGAATTTGCACATTCTCCTCATGTCTGCATAGGTTTCCTCTAGATGCTCCAGTTTCCTCTCAAGTTCTGAAAGATGTGCTGGTTAGGTGCATTGACCTGAACAGACGCTGATCTGTGGCGACTAGGGAATTTTTATAGTAACTTCATTGCAGTGTTAATGTAAGTTTTACTTGTGACTAATAAATTAACTTTTAAAAAATTCTTACAACAAGACCTGCTCCCTGGTTATCAAAGCACCACTGTCCTGAATTTTTTTCCCTGGGGTTCCTTCCAGTCTACTTTCAATATGAAGTTCATAGTTGCATGTCACCATCACACCAATTTCCCATCAGCCAGGGCCAATCAATACATCACCCTACCCATGGACAAGAACATTTGGAACAAGGAAGCTTTGGCATCTGCAGCAGTGGCTAACTTCCTTTGCACTCCTGCTATAATAGATTGCACTCTTGGAGACATAAAGGCCAATAATTAGCTACTCTGTGAGGGAGGGTTTTTATTCTATTAACTTCAAATTAGGGTGCATTCATTGTAGAAGAAACTATACATTTCTACAGATACTCTGAGCAGTTAATGTGATCACTTTCATTCTGCAATGTCCGTTCGCTTCTCCCTTTCAAGAATATCTGAAGGTGATTTCTTGCTGACTCTTACTCAGCTGGTTGACGACATTCTCCTGTAACCCTACAATACTTGAATAGCTCAGGAACAATAGAAGCTGTTGGTCACCAGGTATATCAGAGACCACACTGTTGGACTATTGAAGCAAAGGTTCAGATGCCTTGTTCAGCCAGGGACTAACAGCAATATGGATATATTCACATCATTGTAGCTTGCTGTGTATTGCAGAATCTGGCAACATGAAAGCGATTGTAATTGGGGGAAGCCAAGAAATCTTTTTCATTAGTTATGTTAAATAGCACTGTAAGATTACAATACTGAGTGCTCCTCCCTGGTCTTACTCCCTTCCTTGTGTTGTCTACCATTTACTCCTGCAGAGTGAGAAGAGATTTCATGATTGACTACTGAAACAAGAAATGTGTGGAACTTCTGCTTGTGTTATGTAATAAGTTCATACTTGCTGCTATTTTTAAAACTTAAATTAAATCCACTAAGTTTCTGCTCTTGAATTAGTTTGAAGTTCTGTTATACTTTGTCCTTCCCTCTCAACACACCACTCAGTAAACATGACTGGTACTCATGCCAAGCTCGTGGCAAATTAAATTATTAACAATAAACATTATTTGATACATAAGGTCGCATGTAATCCTAAACTATCAGCAAAGAGACTACACTAAACTACAATTAATGATAAACATTGCATTGGATGGGGTTGTTGATAATCACTTAATAATAGCTTTTGGATATTGGAATTAATGCCGTACTCGGGACACAGAGAATTAAAACAATTTACAGGTGTTTACAGGTGTGTGTTCTCTAATATGGATGATTCTTCTCTGCCAGTTTCTCCACATGAGAGACTTGTGACATCACTTCCAGTAAATACATGAACACCTTAATGCAGCAGAGCTCAATAAGACAACAAGAATGAATACAAATACGTAATATTTCCTTCCCCTTAAAATGAACATTCCCAACAAATTCAAATCAAGATCAACATAAACAATAATCAGTAAGTAAATCATTGTCAATAAGTAAGCCGGTCTAGAGGTTATGGTTTTTGGAATGGTTGGCAATGAACATCTGGCATCTTCGCTCTGCAACAGTGCTAATCTCTGGCATTTTCATCCTTCGTCTTTCCACTAATGTGTTAGTTTGACTGGCATTAGAGTTTGTCTTAATGACTGAAGTGTTAACAAGGTGTTGCTTTCCTCTGTTGGTGTTGGGTTGTTAAAGGGCGGTTCAGGTCAGGACTTTGTATAGTCGATTGTGGATCCTCAGCAGGTTCCAATTCCGGTGGATCTGTTCTCCCAGCAAACAGCTGATCATCATGGCTTCTCCAGGTAATATCATTTCTGGTCTGAACACTATAAGATAATAGGTTCAATCCGTGCAAGGATTGTGGCAGAAATCCATTGTCCTCCTGAGGAATAATTTCTAACCAAAACTCTTTGTCTTCAGTGGCAATCTCTATGCTTTGATTTGCTTTCCATTCATTCCTTTTGTCCTTGTTGTTGCTGTTGTACAATTCCTACTATATTTGGAGATTTCAACAGGCCAAATGCCAACTGTAGTTGTTTCTTCACTATTAGTAATGCAATAGAAGACTTTGTCATGGAATGTGCTGTATTCTTATGCACTAGTAGGAATCTGTTAAGATGTTTGATCAATGAATCTTGTCCTCTGATTGCTGTCCAGGTATCTTTCATGGTTTGGACAAAATGCTCTGCTAGTGCATTGCTAATGGGATGATACAGTGTGGACCTAATATGTCGAATACCATTTTCTTGTAAGAAATTTTCAAATTCTTTTGAGATAAATTGGGGCCTGTTACACTTACTATTTGTTTAAGGAATCCAAACTGACTAAATACTTTTCCTAGTTTCTCAATAGTGTTCTCCAATGAAGTAGATTTCACCACAGCAACCTCTGGCCACTTAGTGTGAGCATCAACCATTACCAAGATCATATGACCTTCAAACTGCCCTCACAGTTTCAGATTGATCCCAGTGTGTCCTCACTTGTCTAGAAGTGACTGGTGTATTGTCTTCTTGTTCAAAGTAGAAGATATTCCCGCTTCAGCAGTTTGACGACTGATCTGGTAATAAGCCTCAAAGTCTATCCATATTACAATATAGATTTGACTGATAGTAGCTAATGGTGTAAAGATGTGCAGACAAAAGCAATCCCCATTTTTGCATTCTACTTGCTACAAGTGACAGAATTCACATATCTGGTCCAAAAATGGTCATTAACGGATGATGACCTGTCTGCAATGTAAATTCTCTTCCTGTACAGGAATTGATGGAATTTCTTTACTCCAATGATGATCCTTAATGTTTCTCTTTTAATCTCTGCTTAGTTACTTTCAGCTCTGTTCAAGGGTTGAGGTGCAAAAGCAATGGATCTTTTCTTCACAAAATGGCATGGTGTGGGAACAGTAAAAAGCCTCATAACACCAGATTAAAGTCCACCAGGTTTATTTGGAATTATGGGACTTCAGAGCAAGACCCATCTTTTCTTTCATCAGGTGGCCAAACCACTCTCAAGCGCTGCCTGCATATCTTCTACACGTGAAGTGTGGTTCCCATCTGATTTATGACCCTGCCATTTTGAAAATCCTGCAGGAAGCTTTTTTTGAGGGTATCCAAAAAAGGAATGAGGCATTCAAAGATAGCCATGAGCAGCTTCACAGACAAGAATGGGAGAGCAGGCAGCAGTACTGAGGAGTTCCTACTGGGTTAATGTAGGCTCATGTGACGAGCGTGATCAACTCTATTTGGGAGCCATCTGTCCAGCTCCCTAATCCACCCTCTCACTGTTAACTCTCCAACTTGAAACTTATATCCGAAAAAAGGGAGCAAACAGTTTAACACAGCACAGAGAGAAAAAGATGAATGTCCGTTACATTGGGGCACAGGTATTGTCATTCAGATTTTTTGTTCAGTAGGTGGTTCCAACTTTCTTTTGAACACTGGACTGATTGTCTGCATTGGAAGAGCAAGACTGCAATAGTCAGATAAGCACTGAGCATGGGATAGCTTTGATGTGTCTTTATGAAGTCAATTTGTTTTCAGCACTGCCTGGATTGTGTGTGAAGGAAACCTGGAAAGTGAGCAGGGAAAAATGCTGAAAGTTAGAGAGAGCCAAACACACAGCAAAGCTGAACATTTGTGAGAGGTCTACACCCACAAACACTGCATAAGCTTTGTGGATGAAAATGACAATGTCAAATTATAAGAAAGCTATAAGAGGTTGTATAGGGAGGAAAATCTTAAACATGAATGGGAGGAAGGTTTTGCCTTCACGGTTAAAGGGAGGAAAACCACGAGCCTTATTGCACTGTTTCATTCATTCACTACAAAGCTAGTAACTTGAAATATCACCATGAAACAAGAATGATCCTCCCAAGTCAGAATCAGAGTAAAACAAGTTAGCCATGTTAAATCTTGTCTCAATAGCCAGCAGACTTTACCTTCAGCTTTCAGTAAGGAGACTGCCTGAATGACTAAAGTTAACTTTGCAAGATCGTGGAATATCGCCTGTGCTGAGCATTCATGTTAGAGAATCCATCAAGCAGAATATCACTGAGATGGTTGTGATGTTAGATCCAAAAAAAGACAAAACTTCAGCAACCCACAACAGACACTCCAATTTTGTGCCATACAATCGGGAGACACATTTCCAAGATCAACGCTGATATTGCAAGCAAGATGCAAAAAGATCGGAAGAATTCTTTAGATTCAGCTTAGCTTTAGAGGAATCCACAGGTATGTAAGATAATCCACAGCTCCCAATATTTGCTTATTATATTTCCATGGATATAACTGTTAAAGAGAAATGTTGGACTTAGTATCGTCAAAAGAAACCATTTGCGGTATTGACGTAAAGAACACAGTTGACAAAGCACTGACAGATGCTGAAGTTCCAATGAAAATATTTGTCTGCGTAGCAGTGAATGGAGCATATGCATTGTAAGAAAAATATAGGCTTGAAGCGTTAGACTCTTGAAAAGTGACTCCAAATTTCCAGAGTTTCGCTGTCTTCACTGCATGATTCATTGCAATCATTTAGAAAGCAAGTACTTCAAGAACAAAAGTGTAATGAAAACTGTCCAAGAAATTGTCAATTCTATCTGTTCAAATACACTGACAGCTCAGAACTTTCATTGAAGAGCTGTATCTTGATGACATGCCTAATGATATTTGTTTTTATTGTACTTTGAGCTAGTCATTGAGCACCAATGCCTTAAATTTGTTTATTGACCTGTTGGAGCCTAACATTGCTTAGCCACAAGTAGAAGATGATAAATGAATGCAGGTCTGTTGTCTTGTACTGATATAATGTAACACCTGCAAGCTCTCAACCTGGCATTCCAGCTGAAGGGTAAAGTTATTTTTGACTTTGTTCAGACACTTCTCAGCTTTCCGAATGAGGTAAAGCTTCTACAAAGAGATCCACTGTCAAAAAACTTCAGCCTCTTCCCTCACCTTAAGAGTTGGATAAACACATTTTGTGAAATTGTAATAGAAGGTACAAACTGGAAGAATGAAAGATAAATTCTAAGTTTTGCTGGATGACCTTTGTTCCTGGTTTGATGCCTTGCAGAAGCTGAGGTCCTATTTTGCTTTTCTTGTAAACCCATTCATGGTTCATGTGATCAAGATGGTTGAAGGATTTTTAAACCCTTGGATACTGAAACGTCTGCTGTAGGAATGAAACTTTTGGAATTAAGGAGGATCAGGGTTTAAAGATGGTGCATAAATCTCAATAGAGTTCTGAAAGCAAGCGCCAGGATGTAGCATTCTCAATTCAAGATGATTAGTATGCAATTTTATTTTAATTTTTGGCACAGCATACTGCTGTGAATTGGTGTGCTCTCTGATGAAATTCATAAAATTGAAACATCGAACAGCCCTTAGAAATCATCACCTGACCAAGCTCCTTTGTATTATTTTGACAATATATCAGGCAGATTCTCAAAGACATGTCCAGGACAGAGCTACACAAGGCTCCTGCCTCTGTCTGATAACCATCAGTATCATCTTATTTAAAACAATATTAATAAAAACGTGACTTTAAAGGTTTCTATGTCTTGTGGCTCTCAAATGTCTGAAGATTATCTTATATCTCTAAGGTTCAGAGCATTTGACCACCCCTAGAGGATTCTATCAAACCTTTTATAATTTGAAAGATGTATTAGGTCACCAGACAGCTTTATCTTTTCAAGAAAGAAAAGATGTGGCCTTTCCATCCTTTCATGACAGTGATAATCTCACAGCTATCATCCTTTTAAATCTTTCTCTACAAATGTTGATATTATGTAGTCGTGTGCTACCAATGTGAGGGGATCAGACTGGGGGCATTTAAACTTCTTTGATTGTTCATCACTCCCAGCATGCTGATGTGGTTTTAAAGTTCCTGCCACTGTTTGCTCTGAGAGGTGGTTTTAGTGTAAAATGTCCTCTGTGTCAGATGGAATAGGGAAAGTTGTTCCAGGCAATCTCGACAAGTGACGGCTGAGGCTATGCCTGTTTTTTTACGTCGTGCTATGGATTATCACTTGCTCCTGCTCAAACCTGTTTTTGGATGAGTGCTTCCCTGGGGTCTTGGCTGTCCTCCACAGCTCATTAACCCAGGACTTGTACTAAATCACACCAAGTCTGCGTGTGACAGAGAAAAGCATCCATGCCAGTCATGCCATTGTATATAGATCCAAGGAGGTTAATAGTAAAGTATTGACAGAAAGTGCTACTTAAGTCCACATTCATTGCTTTGTGTAATCGGATGCCTCCCCCCACCCACCCCACCCCACCACACTCCCACTACCTCTTGCCAAAGATAAGGAGCCTAACAAAAGGGTGGGGGGGATGCATGAGGGGAGTTTCCCAATATTCAGACATCACTTTTATACCCACTCCATTTCAAATCATTGCTTAGAATTTCAAACTATTTGGATATCCTTTTAATAACTCAAGACTCAAACACATGGAATTTTAAAATTAAAATAAATCAGATGTTCATTTTCATAAAATAGGCAATGTTTAAATATTAATTATGCATTAATTATTGTCAGACAAAGAATAAACACTTGTTAAAAATTCATGAAGAGCCTATAGTGAACGTCAATTAAAGCCTCAAATCAGAAATTAACAGGAAGTTAACATCTATTAGCATACACTTAGAAAAGGTCAAGGGCTGATTGGAGAACAGCACTGCACACATAGGGTGATGGTTGGTTAATCGGAGGTTGTTATGAGTTAGCAGCTGACTGGACAAAGTATTGTTACGCTTATCAAGACACGTGGGAGTTTTTTGAAAAAGTGCTGTTCAAATATCTTTTTTCCACATTCCACATGACATTTGGAGTTAAAACTCAAAATGGATGAGTGATCTGTATGTCATACGTATGACAGAAACCGTACGTACAAGAGTCATATATCCCTTATAATAGAGACATATGTTCCTCATATAGGTGCTACACAACTTGTACAGGGGACACACCATTTACATGGGACACATCTTTTACACGGAAACAATTCTTACCTGATAGAAGTCTATAAAATCATGAGAAGCATAGATACAGTTGAGAATCAGAATCTTTTTCCCAGAGTTGAAATGTCTAATACAAAGGGGCATGCACTTAAAGTGAGAGGGGAAAAGTTCAAAAGAGATGTGAGGGGATTCACCCAGAGAGTGGTAAGTGTCTGAAGAGTGCTGTCTGGAGTAGCCATGGAGGCAGATACAATTGGGATGTGTAAGGGCTTTTAGATAAGCACATGATATGCAAGGATACGGCCAAGGGCAGACAGAAGGAATTAATTTAATTTGGTGTTATGTTCGACACAATATCATGGGCTAAGGACCTGTCCCTGTGCCATGCTGTGTTTTATGTTCTATTTATCTATCTGTTAGTTTCATTGCACAGATAACCCCCGCTATTGATTGAAAATGTTCTATTCAAGTCTGCTTCAATAGCTCAATAGATAATAAAACTATGTAGTGTGGTATTGAGTCAGGTACGCCAAAAAAGTTATACTCTTGGTAAGGTGGGTCTTAATGATCCACCAATCTGAAATGTTTTCCTATTAAAACTAATTAGTCAGCATTTGAGCAAAAAGTGTAATCATTTTGTGATAACTTCTTTGATTATACGTTTGGTAGTAGAAGGAGAAAGTCTCTGGAGATATTCTAGTCAGGTAAAATGTACGGAAACATATCTAACATTTCAGAATTACAACCTTTCTGCAAAATTAGAAGAAGATAGAAATGTAACAGTTCTCAAGCAAGTGGAGAGTCAAAAGAAAGGTTATGGATGAGATGATGGGAGGAAAGAATAATTTGGACGGTCTGTGATAGGGTGGATAGCAGGCATGACCGAAAACAAAGAGGATGGTGCAAGGCAAAAGGGACAGGTAAAGGAATGGAAGATTGGTCCATAGGTCGTACAGCACAGAAACGGCTCTTCAGCACATTGAGTCTGCACCAAAAGTAAATATCACTAAAGGCTCACTAATCCCATTTTCCTGTGCTTGTCCCTTTCTTTGAATGTTATGATATTTCAAATCATTACAGTAAAACCAACCTTTTTCCTTGAGCTAATGGGAACAGTGGTAATGATCTAAAGTTATTGAACTCAATGTTGAAGCTGGAAGGCTGTATAACATATTATCGAAAGTTGAGGTGCTGCTCATCAAGTTTGCTTTGAGCTTTATTGAAACAATGTAGAAGTTATGGACACAGAGGTTGGAGGGGGGTAGGAGGAGTAACATCAGAGCCAAAATTAAATGCCATCATTGTATGTGCACCTTTCTACTGGATGCCCCCAGTTTATTGAGCTTAATAATCACAAAATATTTGCTTTATTTTGATAGGAAGACAAACAAACTAAAGAACAAAAATAAGCAGTGTAATCTTGCAAAAAATAAGTACCAAAAGCATCTATCCCTGATGCATGAATCCAACTAAAGTTTGCCATGCATATTTGTGCCACATAGAAAGAATATTTGTGTTTTTGTGCATTTATTTTCAATGTTGGCAGTTTTCCAGATCTCCAAAAGTTTTCTCTTAACAAATACAAACTGTCTCTGGTGCTGGGATAGCTTTAATCCTCTGTCATACTTTAGAAACCAGAAATCTTAGCAGAGCAGAAGCAAACAGAAGGTGTTTAAGTGTTCAGACTGCTACAGGCCAAGGGGTGCATCCACACAAAAAATAATGTCAGTTTTCATTTATTTTCATAAAATGATAAAAGATTTACCTTGAAATTCCTGCTCGACCTTATAAGAGTTTGGTAGTGTGGCCCTTTTAAGGGAGTGAGCCCTGAGGGCCATGTGATTGGGCTGAACCCTACGGGAAAAGCTCAGTCAATTGGGTGTAAGGCTGCATGTCCCAGATCGGGGAGGGATCTCAGTTGCAGCCAGAGAGAAGAAATTAGATGTGTACTAGTTCAGTAGCCTATTGCTTGCACATATGTCAATATTGTTGATAATGAACCTTTCATAATTTAAAGGTAAATTGAGTCACCTTTAAAGTTATTGCAAAGAGTTTACATTTGATATCCACATGGTGACTCACATTCATGCTCTACCTGTCTGAGTTCTATACAATCAGTCACACTCATACAAGCCTGGACTCAGTACCCATACAAATGCACATAGAGCCACTTTCATACAAGTCAGTACAATCCATACGATGAACTCAGTTTCATGTTCATATAAACTTCTACTCACCACTCACTGAGTGAGTTCAGTATCTACTATAAAATTATGCACTCACTCTTCATTATTTTACATTAATATGAGTTATCATTCACTCTCTAGTCTGATGTTCTACAAGTAAGTTCTCACTAGGCATAGGGGGAGCACAGTAACAGAGTGGTGAGCACTGCCGCCTCACAGTGCCAGGGACCCAGTTCGGTTCCCACTGTATGGAGTTTGCACATTCTTCCCATGTCTGCATGGGTTTCCTCCAGGAGTTCCAGTTTCCTCCCACAGTCCAAAGATGTGCAGGTTAGTGGAATGGCCATGCTAAATTGTCCCTTAGTATCAGAGGGACTAGTTAGGATAAATGCATGTAGTTATGGGGAGATTGGCTAAGTTTGTGGTCGGTGCAACTTAATGGGCTGAATGGCCTTCTTCTGCACTGTAGAATTCTATAATTCAAACCTAATCACACATGTCTATACTCACCATTCATAAGACAAATCTAGCTGACATATGTATATATTAGTCTGAAATTACTATCTGCAGAGGAGTTGGATAATCGGCTACAGGGAATTTTCCACTTCTTAGCCAATCTAGGATCCAGTCTATTACTAGAGGCCAGTTTGCTAATGATATTCAACATCCCAATTCTTAAAAGGGCATGTGGACTCCACCAAAGGTGGGGGAGGGGGGGGCAACTATCAATTACAAGGCAGGCAAGTCGAAGCTCAAAGGCTTGAAGGTTTTTTTTACAATTAAGCTTCTTGATCTGTTCCTTTCTTCCAAAGACCAAAAGGAACATAGCTTGGGTATGAGGAGGGAGATCTAGGAAATCATCTCATCTAATATCAGGTATTATTCAGCTGTATGGAACAGATCCACACAAGTTGGGCCATGGCCTTCTTCCATACTATCTCATTCTATGAGCTTTTGATCTTGAGACTTGATGCACAACTTAAGATGATTTAGGGACTTTCCATTCTGCCATGTCTTGGTTGCATACCATACGGCTTCCGGTCATATTCTGGAGTTTTGTCCCCATTGTCTTCCATTCTAAAAATTCAATTGTTTTTCTGTCATTACTTAAGATAACAGAATTGCAGCAATCAATTCTCAAAATAGTGATTGGAGCTTCTGGGAGCAAAACTAAGCCTGAACGAGGAACTGCTTTTAGGAAAAGAGGAATAAAATAGCATAAAGGTGAGCAAATGCCTTCTTGTGCATTTATAAATGACCAACACTATGGAGTCAGACTCGGGGAATGCACTGAAAAGGAACAGAGTGCAGCCCAGGGAGAAACTCAGCAACAAGCCAGAAATGAAGCCCACGTTATTCCATGTTTATTTTAAATCCGTTCAGCTGACTGGCCACCCATTCAGGGTAGGAGGTGAACAGAAAGTTGCAACTCAGGCAACTACAGCTAAATGGTAGGAGTTGCACTACTGACAGGTCCTGCAGGGATGGGTCCCACGATAGCATAGGTCAGGGGAGGTTTAAGTAGTCACACCGTTCCAGGCTGTGCAAGGAAAGTAAAAGAAAACTTGAAAAATACCCTTTTGGGCTCCTTCAATCCCTAATCAGCCTTGACCGTAGGTGATCTGGCTGAAAGCTTTCTGCTGCTTTCCACTCGGGAAGCTCTGTGGAAGTTAACCTGGACTCAGTAAAATGACAGACTCAGTAAAATGACATGCAAAGTGTTATCCATTTTTTCTGTGAAAGAAAGATTGACATTTAAATGGCACTTTCCACCACCACCAGATGCCTCAAAGCACCTTACAACCAATCAAGTACGTTTGAAATATAGGTACGGTCAAAATGTAGAAAACACAACTGACAAGTTGTACAAAAGCTTCCACAAGCAGCAGCAGCGATAATGAAAACATGATCTGTTTTTGTCTTGTTCATTGAGGATGAATATTGGCCGGGACTCCAGGAATAATTCTCCAACTCTTTATTTTGAAACAGTGCCAAGAGTTTCACCTCTCAGTTTGTCTGTCATAATACAATCGCCATTGATCTGGAGTGTGAGGGAGTTAGACCTGATGCTGAGTGTCACAATTGTCAGAACTGGAATCTCAAGGGTTAATACGGCCAGCACTAATCTATTAAATGATAGCTGCCCAGGCAGCTGTCAATAGAGAAAGAGTTGCAGGCTGCCACATTACACAGAGGTTAAACTCCTCAGTCTTCATACTTTTTGTTATGGTAACAATGCCAACAAATAGTGGCAGCTCATTCCTTTCACCTCAGTGAAACTAGAGCCAACAGACTTGCAAGTGCAGGTTTTTACTGGGAGGTTAATTGTAGCAGTACATACAGCATATGGTCTGGTAGGGAAGCCTGCTGCTACACCAGCTGTGGACTGGGTGCAGGAGATCAGGCTGACATTAAAAGCCCTGCTCTCCCAGATGAAGCAGTTATTCAGATGACAGCAGCCTTAAAGGGGCACTCACTTTCCTTTTAGCAGTGGCTACTTGCCCTCAGGCTAAACTGTGCTTTCTAAATGGGATCCAGGTTCCCATCAATAGGAGGGGGTGGGGTGGGGGTGGGGGGATGAAGAGGGATCCGCTTCCAGTGAACGCTTCTCAATCAACGGGGAAGAAACAGGTTGACTATTGGCCACCGGACACGAATCGTAAATCTGTCAAAATAATTGTTCGACTTACTGTACACATTAGCTAAGAAAGGCAGTTGGTTCGACAGAATTCATTCAACAAGCAGTTCAAAAGATATGTTTGCATGTTAAAGAAGTGGCAATGTAGCTTAGAAGCTTGTCGCTCAGTGCCAGGCACACGACAGCAATGACGAACAAGTTGTGCATTAATCCTGCTCCTCATAGTTTGTTATATATAAAAAAACAAACCACACTCATCCCTGGGACAGGTACTACAAACAGGACACATATCCCACTGGGATTCTACCTGTCCCACATTCAGCATGAGTAATGCCAAACAAACAACTTCATAAAGTCACAATCCGTTTCATCTCCACCGCAGTAGTCTTGATTATCTTCTTTATAGTATGATCTTGATGAATAATATTAGCCTGAGGCAAAATACTGAAACACATCTGTGATCATTTTTATTCATTGTAATTCCTTGCTGTACTCATTAATAACAATCACCTGGCTGGGACTGTATCTTGAAAAGTTTGCTTTAATGTTTTGGAGCTAATAAAATGGTGTTCCTCTTACAGATAACGGGGTTTGATCACGGATAATGTATAACAATGAGACATCAGAAGTAAATGTAGTCACCACTTTGTACTCAACTTTTTAAAAAGTTGCAAGTAGTCAATACCTCAGCTTTGCATCAGTTTTATGTGTATATTTCCCCAAGAGACAACTATAAGTTGTTTCTTGTGTCTTCGTACTTGTTGTATAGCATGTATTGATGCCTGGTCATGTGAGTTTGCTCTCCATGCACATGATTATGTGCTGTTTGTCTGTTCCCATGTAATTGCATTATATTGTCAATTCTGGTTAGGTTGTGTCTTGTGTTAGTCCTGGCAACATAGTTTATGTGTATAAAAGCCATGTGAATTTGCATTGTGTCTGTCTCAGTAAAGTTGTGTCATTTAATAGTCCATGTAATATTGTCTCATGTGCCCCTGTCTCTCTGATTGTGTGAATGTGCTGAACCCTGTGAGGTTGCACCGTGTGCCAGACTGAAATTCAACTGTGTATCACACCAGTGTGGCACAGTTCAAAAGACATGTTTGCACTGCTGTCTCACAATGCCAGGCACTCAGATTCAATTCCAGCTTTGAGTGACTGTGTGGAGTTTGTATGTTCCTCCGTGTCTGCATAGCTTTCCGCTGGGTGCACCAGTTTCCTTCCACACTCCAAAGATGTACAGGTTAGGTGGATTGGCCATGCTTAATTGCCTTTTAATGTCCATAGATGTCTAGGTTAAGTAGATTAGGCATGGTAAATATGCAGAGGCCACAGGAATAGTGTGGAGAGGAGGGCCTAGGTATGGACTTGATGAACCAAATGGCCTCCTTCTGCATCATAAGGATTCTATGATCTATTGCTTGAAATTGTTCCCGTTCTGGTAAGATTTTACATATATATCAATATTTGGGAACATCTGCTGTATTTGTACAACTTTCTCGGTCAGTATGAACTGCGTACCAAATCCTACAATACTTGTTGTGTGTCGGTCAGATCCAACAAAATATTGTGTTATTTAGCAGCCTCTAAGGTTGTGCCATGTGCGAGACCCTGCCAGGATATCCCTTGGACCAACACCACTTACCTGTGCCCACGAATTTGTGTTGTGCATCTATTTTCTACAAGGTTGATGGATTGGTCTGGAATTGTGTCATAATTTCCTTTTATTCTGAATTTTTAGAGTTCTCACAATGTCATTTCTCCTTTACTAATGCCCACAGTGTAATAGTACAGGAATTATTAAATGTTAAAGAATATATATAATACATTTACCTCTTGGCCAATATTGACCTCTTAAATGTTCTAAGTGTCTCCTTCTGAGCACTGCTCATATCTTTGAAAATATTGATTTTGGTCAAGTTCTTAATAATTCAGCCTATTCCACAGCAGAGCAGGTCTGATACGGATTGTCCTACAATTCAAATAAGTGGGCTGAACTAATCAGTGCTGCAGTTTGCTTAGTAATTTGAAGGTCACACCTGTTGGGTATGATAGTACCATCTTTAAAGAGCTGCCAGATGGCACAGTGTTCCAGCAGCAGACCCATCCAGCAATGGCAGTGACAAAATCGAGGCTGACCACACAGTTTAGCAATGCCTCCCTGTTGGTTCTCCTCCAGACTATTTGGGCAAGGCAGAAGACCCTCTTCCCTCACCCTGGACAGGAGAACGAGACTTCCCTGTGACCAAGGAAGCCTGGATGAAGATTGTAGAGAAGCTCACCAACCATGAGTTGCCTCAAGGACGTGACTGCAGCGTAGCAAGAGGATAGAAGATCTCTCAGGAGCTTATTTGTGGCAAGGCATGAGCACAAATGTTTAGAGAAGGACTGGAAAACCAGTTCTTGGCAATCAGATCAGGTAATAGCATTGGGATAATGGCACCTATCCCTTTCAGGAAACTCCTGAATTGCCGTTTTTGAATGGCCGCATGTGGAAAGCATACCCAAGGGACCATCACGACAGCCAGGCAACTAGTATTATAGACGATGTATATGTCTTTGCTGAGCACCTAACAATGTTCTTCTATCTAATTGCAGGAACAGACGTCCTGCAACATCTGGGAAAGGATGAAAACCAGCAGAAGTGTCTCATACCTATTAATTTTTACCCTGGTGAGGAAGAGGCACAGAATAGTGAGATGTGAGTACAGTGATGTGAAAATGTATGGCTGAATGGATGGCCACAGGAGAGCCTTTGGTGAACATGGAGCATGGTGCATCTGTATCCATCATTGGTCAGGTGGAGCTTCACTCTAGGAGTGGACTGAAGGACATGATAGGGTGTTTATTATCTCCTAATCATGCTTCTCTCTTGCATAGATCAAAGACAAGAAAAGTCAGCTGAAAGACTGTGGGAACTATTCACCTCTGAGGAGGAAGGATCTTCAGTTAAGAAGACCATTGTGATCCCAGGTTACTTGCTTTGGATTCCAAAAACCTTGAAAATATTATTTGGACTCCATAAGTTACCTGGCCCCATCAAATAGTTTGATGGGTGGGAAACACTGCATGAGGCATTTCCCATGACACAGCACACAGTCTATCTGGGACCAAGTAAATGGTAAAGATAATAAAGATAAATATTCATGCTCGTGTTTTGCCAAATATAAGTCTCTAAGATGTACACATTGTGGTACTCCTGTAAAACCAATCTAAAGCCCATCTAATCTACACTATTCCAATATCATCCATACATTTATCTAATGACTATTTAAATGCCCTTAATGTAGGGCACAGGACACCATCGCAATACGCAAAAACTTTGCTGACATATATCCAGGGTTCCAATGGATCTATCAAGGCAGCTAAACCGCATCTTCAGAAGTACTATGGCCTGCTTGATGGTCAGTCGAGTTATACTGCTTTAAGTGTTGTATCTCTGCATCTTGCTTCAGCTCCTCACAGGTGTTAGTAGCTATACGCTTAAACATGACTCGTCACCTAGTATCCATCTTCGAAATCTTTTAAGGGATCTGAAAGGCTGTAGCACCTGGAACTGCCTTAAAGGTTGGCAGTATGCCTGTTGCTCAGGAAACGCGCATATACCTGGAGGAAGCAATGGCAGTAGTCACAGACAAGTCACACATTGAGTCAGTAGAAGCCCTTCTGTTGACAAAGGTTGCCCGTTGGTCTTGATGCCTACATGTGTTCCGATGTTAGCCCCTACACCTAGAGGAATCTATGATGACACAACCCTAGTGCTCTTAGTTTGAATGTCTGGATCAATGTGAAAGTACACATACTGACTTGCATTTATAACTATCTTGATGCAGCAATGAGTGACAGACTGGGACTTCCCACTTATATCTGTAGCAGATCCCTGGAATGCTTCTGAGGTGCTGAAATTCAGTGCCACATTGATCTTTATTCAATACCAATGGCATAAGGTGGCTATTTCTTCTAATGGGCCTCAGCTTGACTTCCAGAGAGGCTCACAGTTCGGAGGCAGCCTCCCTGGAAAGGCACGTGTTAGGTGACTGCTATTCAGGCACCTGGAAGTAACCGAGCCACAGCTTGTAGAGGAGGTCTTTGGAGGAACCTAAATAAGGCCCATGTTCTTTCATGCAAAGGCACACCAGTGCTCATGATGGTTCTGTTTGCAGGCAGAACTAATCTCCCACTTGCTCCCACTTTTGATATAGAATAACTAACTCACACTATTGTATATTTCAATGTATGACATAGCTCACATATTTTCTGCTGTATGGTGGAATTGTGTACACAATATAATTCACTTTGTGCTGTAATTGTTCATATGATAGCCTAGTATTATCTATGCACACAAATAGTAAGATTTATGGCTGATGTGAAGCAGAGAATAAAAATAAAATGTCAGTGTGTAGAAGAGACACTTTGATCTTAGTCATGATAAAGGCACAGTAGTGTCAGGAAGTACTGGCCAGAGTGTGGAGAAGATAACAATATTTGTGCTTACACATTCAATTAAATGGAAGAAAGTGTGAGTGTGTGTTATGGACTTTAATCTAACTGAATGCCCAGATGATTTGTCTATAAAATAATAGACAGAATAATGGAAAGAGTTATCAGGGCTGGGATCTGATCAACATGATGTGCTCTTACTATTCACTGCATGAAGATGAATTTCATGGAATTACACCTGAGGTAGTTTTGCACTAAATAGCTGCTTCCAAGGTGCCTCTAGTCAGCAACTTAACCTAGTAATAGCAAAAAAGTAAAAGGTACTGATAAAGAATACACTATCCCATCAAGCGCTGTTAAGTTAGGTGCACCACAGATTATAAATGGAATAACATTTTCTTTACATAGTCTAATCAGTCACTTGGAACACATGGAGTCCAAGTTCATATTTTGTATAGAGAAGTAAACAGATCATTGATTTTCATTTAAAGTTTAGTACTTTGGCATTTGAAGATTCTATTTTTATGTAAAAATATTACTCACATAACAACACAAGGAAATTTCCTTATTTTCATCCTATTTCTAAGAAATGTGATGCCTTTTATCTTCCCTTTTTACCCTTTTATCAATACTTTCTAAAGTTATTAAAGCGTCGACTAATTCTGAAAATAAACATCAGCTTGAATGCTTTCACACTACGTGAAAGTTGATATTGTTTTCAGTCTAACCATTCAATTGATGACTCTATAGTTTTTATTATTTATCTCTGGAATTCTCTTCTTTAGTGCTTCAATGAATCATGTGTACTTTATCCTTAGACAGTCCCAAGCATTTGAAGGGGTCTGGCTTCTGAACAATCAGTTACCATATGATTTTCCAACCATAGGTTATCCTGTTTTCTCTCAAATCATGCTGTGTACTGTAGGTCATGATTCATCCTCTAGATTTTTTTTCCCATTAAGTCAATGATTCCCTAGAGCTCTGTTCCTTCTAACAGTTCTTCATATCAATAACCTCTCCTAGTGACCGTCCAACCCTGTTCACTTTTTTGTTGTTGATTCAACTCTCCATTTATCAACTTCCTTCATGCCACACATTCTCAGCATTCACATCAACTATTTCTCTTGTAGTACAATGGCTAAATCACTACACCTTGATCTTTTCTATAACCTTTGATGGTGCAATTTAATTCTTGCAGCATAGGTTCTTCCTGCCTCTCAAAGACCCAGATGACAGATTTCACCTCTTAACTTTGATGGTTCCATTTTTAGTCTGGCTTCAACCTGCGACATTTCTGCTTTCACTAACTCCTCTAGCCATGAATGGAACCCCGCAGCTTATTGATAAATATGTATCCAAGAGTCTTAGCCTTTTTTTGTGCCTAACAGTTCTTCTTTACAGCTTACTTTTCTATAAAACTCAGGACCATCCGAGACATGTTTACTTCTCCTGCAACTGAGAGGCTCTTCTAAAATCTCACCTGCAGTCCTGGATAGGAAATAAGAAAAGATTTGTCAGCAGATTGAAAGTTCACCCATCACTTTTATTTTCAACTGGTTTCATGTTGATCATATCTTTTTTTTGTTCCACTCTACTTGATTGACTCTATTCTGAAATTTCCTTGCCTGTTCCTAAGTTGTTCTTTCATTTTCCTGTACCCTATGTTGAAATAAACATTCTGGGGACCTGGGTTCAAATCTTACTGTGACAAGTGGTGGAATTTGAATTCAATAAAAAGTATCTGGAATTAACAATCTACCATTAAAATCATCGTTAATTGTTAGAACCATTTGGTTCAATAATGTGCATTAGGGAAGGAAATCTGCTGTCCTGATTTGTCTGGCCTACATGTGACTCCAGAGCCACAACAATGCAGTTGAGTCGATGCATATTGCCTGCTACACTAATATGTTTTGCCCAAGACTATGAATCTTCTCTCACTCCTTCTCCCAATAACCTGCAGGTTTTTAAGACTTTTTATTAGCAACACATAATCACCATTTTTGACTCATCTTGTCTTCTCCTTTGACATTTTTTATTCATGGCATCATTGATTGGCCAGCATTTATTACCCATCCCTAGTTGCCCAAGTATAGTTGCGAGTCAACCACATTCCTTCCTACCGAAATCTTTAATAGCAAAATGTGGACCACAGCCGATGGCTGTCTACTCGCTCCAGAAGAATATCCTCCAGCAGCTTGTCCCAAGCATTAAGGAAGTGATATACCATCCTGGAGTCACATCTATGATCACAGAAACCTGTCTGTCCCTCTAACTAATCATTCCCTATCACAACTGCTCTCACCCCTTCTTCCTCCCTTCTTGCAAAGCTGAGATGTCCAATATGCCACAAACATTGCTCTAACTACATTTCTCCGAGAAACCATTGCTTTCACTAGTATCCAAAACGGAAAACTGATTAGTGAGTAGGACCTCAGGGAACTATTGGGTTACCTGCCCAGTTGTCTTGGGCTGCCTGGCAGTCACCCAATTCCCTTCTTGCCTCCATGCTTCAGCCTGAGATCACATACCAACCAACTCAAGAACAGCTTGTTCCCTGTTGCCATCAGGCTTTTGAATGGATTTACTCTGCATTAAATTGATTTTTCTCCACACCCTAGCTATGATTGTTACACTACATTCTGCACTCTCTTGTTTACTTCTTTATGAATGGTATGCTTTGTCTGTATAGCGCACAAGAAACAATACTTTTCACTGTATATTAATACACGTGACAATAATAAATCAAATCAAATCAAAAATTTGAAGTGATAAGGCACACTGAGATCAGCAACATGCTTCTGGAGGAAGTGAAGATGTTTGCCAACCAATCACACAATCTATCTTCTCAATATATGGAAATTCTGGACCAGTGTGTTCAGAGAGTTGAAGTGGCTAAGAAAGTGCTTTTGTATTTGAAAAGGCTGAAATCAACCCAGGAGAAGTAAAACAGATCATTGAAGGGCCTGTAAAAGTTGAAAAGGATGAAGGAACACAAACGGCAATTGGTTCGCAGACACCTTTATGTCGGATTTAAATAGGGACCAGGGAAGTTCCCAAATAAAGCAAAAGAGAATAAGAGTCTTGTCCCACTCAGTCAAAGAGCCACCAGGAAGTAAAGCAGGAGCTGAACATCTATTTGGAGGCAGTAGCATTCCAGAGGACATGGAACCAGTTGGGGAAAAACACATTTCCAAAAAACAGGAAGACTCAAAGCAACCATTTGTGGAAACTACTAGAGGCATTTCAGTGAAAACCAAGTAGTGATATCAATTGATAAATCATCCATACCAGACCAAATTTTAAACTTAACAAGCCCAACTGTGTTGATGTAAAATTTATCAAATGTGAAGTACCAGACACCAGCCCAGAGAACCTACAAGAGGCAAAAATCAAATTACAAGCCAATATCCTCCAACAAAATGAAGTTTGTAAAAATGCCTGTATTTGATTTATTAAATTCACAGATTTTAGAGGTGAACACTGAAGGATTACAATTGATCAGGGCAATTAGGAAAATTTGCACAGTCAGAACCACATTCCCTCGCAGCCTGGGCTCAGGAGAGATGAGGAGTGCAAGCAAAACCAATGGGAGGTACAGAATGGCCCTACTCTCACAGGAGCCAAGAGCAACCTGACTGTTACAACAACAACAACATTTTACAACATTGTAAAATGATCAAACCCTTTTGAAGATACTGAATTCAAAGTTACAGAAGGGACCACAGTGGTTCAAACAATCTTATGCCTAACTCCAAAATTCAGAACACTGACCGATCTTTTTCAATGAAAATAGGTTTTGTTTGCAACATCCACTTGAAAGGAAAAAGCAATGTTACAGCAAGCTATCCAGAGTATAACTCAGTATGAAATTATCAGGGCAGTAAAACCACAATACAGCATAACTGATGCAATTAAATTAGAAGTGTTATGTGTTAATGTTTAATTTTCGTAACATTTGAACATCTTGTAATGAAACACTCATAATAATTCGCATTTCATTTCCTGTGTGGCAGAGGTGTCATGATGATGTGACATGTGCATATGTAAATATTAATCATTATTTTAGTTGGATAGTCAAATATACATTGAATTCCTTGAAAAGGAATTTTTAAAACAATCAAAGCCTGACTTAAATATGACTGTCACAGGTCACTTGACATGTCTGGTATTACAAGTTGGTCAATTGCTGGAAATTTCTGATGTGGATTACAATTAGGGCACCAAATCTATTGCTTTCATACCTATTGATGTCAAGAAGATGAACTGAACATTGTAACTGGCTATTTGCATTTCTAAAAAGCTACATTTCAGTCATAAACCAAAAGGCAAATGAGGTAATACATTGTAAAACACCTATACAGGTGTGTTTCCTAATGCATCACAGGAAGAAATGATCCAATCAGAGGTGATGGCTGGGATATTAAAGAAACTAATCATCTTGGCCATAATACAACAGACATGCTGGGCCATTTTACCATTTTGATTCTAAGTGCTGGGCAGACTTGAAACTGGGAGTGTTTTAGAGCCATTCTCAGGTACCCCCATACGCAGTCTGCCGAAAAAATACCAGCAATTTCAAATCGCACTGCAGAAGCCTGTGAGTGGGGCTTAACGCACCCAAAATCCTATAGTTCCGATTGGTGCCTCCAATTCATGCGCAGAACAAAAATGATAGAATGCTGCTCCCCTACCACATCCCTTCCAGGCTCCCTCTGGCTACGACAGACATTGCCCTATCCCCCAACATTACTAACCCCGTTATCCCTCACCTGCCCACCACCAGGCTATTCACAGGCCCCTCTCCCCTCCATCGATCTCAGGCAGAGTGGCAGCAGAGCTCCCCCTTCCTCCTTACTGACCTCAGGTAGAGTGACAGTGGACAACCCCACCTTCTCCCTCACTGATCTCAGGCAGAGTGGCGGCAGATCCCACTTCCCCCCTACTGATCTCAAACAGAGAGCCGTTGGACACTCAGAACTTATCTCCTGCCTAACAGGAGCGCCTGAATCGGACCTTTGCAGAGCATGTCTGTTTCTCACCGATTCTGGATGGGCAAACATGATGGTAAAGGGGAAAGTGTCAGTAAGGTTGGGCGTGCAGCTCATTAGGTCTACTTAAATGCGTGCAAATGCATTTAAATGGCTGTCACACCCGTTTTGAGCATGGTCCCTATCACAATCATTTTTGGGCCTTGGTAAAAGGGGGAACCAGGGCAGAGGCAGGTGCAGATCGCACTACTTGCCTCATACCCAACTGTACCAAACTTCCATGCCCTAAAAATGGGTGCAACTTGATGGTAAAATCAGGCCTGGTGTGTCCAGACATGTGCTAATCAATTACCTTATATGGAATGCCGAACCCATTACGGAAGGGAGGTCATGAAACCAGAATAACCATTTTGGAATGTCTTTTATTTCAGTAGCCCAGTTGCTTTAAGGCAGCCTAGAAGAAGTCAAATTGATCAGTAACATCATCCCTCTCTCCCCTATTCTCAGATTCAGAACCTTATCTCTATTACATTTTGAGATCCACCACAAGAGATAAAGAATTTCAATCGCAAGTAACCCCGATACGATATCATCGACTTTTGGAAAAGATGGATTGGCGTTTCAAACAGCCTGTCTCCAGAAATTTCAGATTACATCAGCCTTAACCCCTCTGGAATTTCAAAACCACCAGGAAAATCCCATCTCAGACAAGTACAACAGTAAAGAATTACAGATAGTGAACTCTCAATTTTTAATCTGTTATACTTGAATCTTAATTTGGTCAGAAATTAACATCCCGCAGCTGTATAGCTTGCATTTTTGCATGGCTGATGTGTGTGCCGCAAAGTTTACGGCCTATGTTTACTTTCTTAAATATCTATATGGAATTTTAGCACGGTAAAAACAAACCCCTTTATTTTTAAATATCAGAATGCCTGTTGAACTTTTTTTAAAAACAGTTGAGTGAACTATTACCTTCATTCTGTGAATTACAAAAAAACTCAATCATGGTCAGTCAAGAATTGGAAGATAAGTTGCATCATGATATATGTCCCCACATGTCATAACACTATTCTTCCTCTTCTCTGTTTTGTTCAGTACTGTAAAGGAACATCATCTGCTATGCAGCTTTGCAAGCTTTGATTCCACAATGTAAATACAATCAAGTTACTCTAGTTTAACTGCAATCATACCAATATAATTACGGGCATAATATTATTACAGCCACAGAGTTATTCCATATAATTACAACTCCCATTTTATTACAGCCACAGAGCTATTCCAGAATAATTAGAACTCCTCAGCATAATTACATTCCCAATGTAAACAGTCTCTTATCTCACAGACCTTCTAGTATCACTGCAATCCCTCCAGTATTGTTGCAACCCCTTCAGTATCATTATAGCCTCTCCAGCTCCTAATATAAACTCATTTGCGGAATAAATAAAACCCCAGAGCAACCTCGGTACAAGCATGATTGCAGAGTGACACACAATATTCACAACCACCAGGGTGATTCACAAGAAAACAGCTGCTGAGTGGCCGTAATATAAAACAGCCCATGCTATTCCAATGCACACACAACCCTGAACTGACCCAAGTGTAAGGATAGCCCCCAGAGGCAGTTCATTTTTATAATGTTCACTATATATTTTCAGTTAGTATTTGACAGACTTAACTGGAATTCGTGAATGAAAAGCAAAACCTTTTTAGTACACAATAAAATCTAGAAATCATACCGAATTAAATTAAATCTTTTGGAGATAATGTGTGTTCAGTTCTCAACGAGTTAAATTCTCTGCCAGATTTGAATTTGTTGTTTACACCCTCTTGTACTTGTGTTTTTTTTGGGAGGGCTGTGGTATAAAGCAATTCTTTTTCTTTATGCTTTGGATTCTCACAGGATTCTGAGCTTTAGTGATCAATGAACATGGTGAGCTGTGTGTACAGGTCTGGAGGCTGGGGATGTTGTCTGAGCTCTGAGCAGCAGCAGGGAATTGGAATGAAACAGCAGACACTGGCAGTAATTCCCTCTGTAAAGCAGAAAGCAGAGTTTAGCATTGCTTCAGGGAGCACAAATATGAGAAGAAAGAGAAAGATGATAAATTTATATTATCACTGCTGATCCCTTTGATCTTTGAGCCTATGGGATGCTGGGTGAGGAGGTGCGGCAGGCTCCGGAGGGCCATTGGGAGTCAGACATCTGGTCACAGTGTACTGATTGGGCGAACAAACCTCTAAGGGTTTTGTGGAATAGCCAGAAGGTGATGCTTGTGAAGGAGTCCCTCATCAACAAATCCCGGCACTGTCATCTGAGAGCTGATAAAATTCACCAGTGTGAAGGAAGGCCCCATTGCAAGGGACTTCACCAAGCTTAATTATACACACAGAAGGTCCATTAGCACTAGAGCATCTGTAAACTACAGGGCATCAAACACAGGCTTGCAAAGATGACAGGTAGGAATACATACAGAGCGATCTACGTAAGACTGCCCCCTCCCCCAAATAAACCCTTGATACATTTCTATTCCATCAGTAATTGCATTGCATTACCACTTGTGTGAAAATCCAAGCCCAGAACTTGAATCTATCAAGCACCAAGTAATGGTTGACAGAAGTTTCCTCCAGAATTCTCTAAAGAATTTCCTCAGCGTTGGCTATCTGCATTAAAAAAATCCTTGCATTTGCACTGCAGAATAATAAAGGAGAGTCACCCAATGCATTGATTTGAAATTCCTTTGTCTTTTATTTTAGCAGCGATGTGTACTTATTTGAAATTAAAGTTTGGTGTTGCCGTCAAAATAGCAGTCAAAATGATTTTAAGCAAATTAAGTATTTGAACACAAATATCCCACAGGATAACTTCAAGGCTCTCATTCCACGAGTGTTATTCAAGCATTCACAAAATGTTTTTGTCCCTGAATAAATCCTCTTCTTCGACCGTTATTGGCCTTTCAAATTTGAGACAATACTGTTATAATTCATTCTTACTGGTGAGGTGAACTTATTTATATCATTTATGACTCAACCATTACAAATACCTGTTGGATACAGATTTTACTGATGTCATTTTGACAAGGACAAATTGACACCACAAACATATCTAAACACATTAGAAAGCCAATTTTGCTCTTCCATCATGCCTGTTCAGTCCCCAAGTGTTCAGGGGAGGAAAATGGAATGGATGCCCGTAACACAGGAGTCTACCCTCCTGAGAGTGCCAGACTTGTAGGATTTTTCTTGCAGGAGGGGTGGTGGAGGTGGGGTTTGTGAAGATGGGTGATGATAGTACTTGCAGCGGCTGCAAAATGAATCATCTAAATGCAGAGTGGGAGCCCAAAATTACTTCTGCATCTTTTGCTTTGATTAGGCAGGGCTGAGGAACGGAAAGGGACAAGCAGCAATGTAATAGAAGCTATTTATTCCCCCACAGGTGCTCATGGATCTTCATGGATAATAGAATCATAGAAGCACAGAGGTCATTCAGCCCATCGCTGCTGTGTTGTGTCATTGAAATGACAAATAATCTCTTTCCCCATGTATTTTTTACTCTCTTCAGCTGCTTACCAATAACCTTTGAAAGCTGCCTTCATCACACCCTTAGGCAGTGCATTACAAATCCTGAACATTTGCTTCATTAAAATGCTTCTCCATGTGTTGCTATTGGTTCCTTGCCTTTCGATTATATTGGTGTTGTCTCATGCTTGGCCCTACCAATAAAGAAAACAATTTCTCCCTATCTACTCTACCAAGATCCCTCATGATTTTGAACACTTCTATCAAATCTCTTTGCAACCTTCTCAAATACCCTGAAACACGAATGCCTTTTATCTGCTTTCTCAACCTGCCCTGCCACTTTCAATAATTTGTGCACGTATAGCACTGGAGTCACTCTGTTTCTGCTTTGACTTCTGAATTGTATCCTTTATTTTATATTGTCTCTTCTCATGCTTTCCATCAACATTTCATCTGCCACGTGACAACTCATTCCTCAAGTCTGTCTATGTCCTCCAGAGATCTATTACTTGTTCCTTACAGTTTATATCTGCAAACTTTGACAAAGTCTTGATCCAAGAAAAGTACTTGTCCTTCTACCGACCCTTGAAGAACCCCACTATATATAAAGTTGTTTTTTTAGTGTCATAAGTAGGCTTACGTTAACATTCAGTGAAGTTACGGTGAAAAACCCATAGACACCATACTTTGGCACCTGTTCAGATGTACTGAGGGAGAATTTAGCATGGCCAATGCATTTAACCAGCATGTCTTTTGGACTGTGGAGGAAACCAGAACACCCGGAGGAATCCCACGCAGATACAGGAAGAACGTGCAGACTCTGCACAGACAGTGACCCAAGCTAGGAATCAAAACTGGGTCCCTGACGTGAGAGGCAGCAGTGCTAATCACTGTGCCACCTTGCTGTCCTAATCAAAATGGAAAAACCTTATGGTTATCCCAAAAAAATGATGGTTTTGCAATCCATGATGCCACCACCTCTTTTTTTCCATCAGGTTCTAGGCTGGCAGGCCTATTAGGTAGATTTTATCAAATGTTTTTTTGAAAGTCCATGTACACCTCATCTGAACACTCAATCATCAATTCCACATCAGAATGCTCAATCACGTTAGTTAAACACAGTTTGTCTTTAGCAAATCCATACTAGCTTTCATAATCATTCCACACTTGTCCCAGTCACAGTTAAGTTATCCTGGATTCTTGAGTCTAAAAGCTTTTCACCATCCACTTTAAATGGATTGGCTTCTGTTTGTGGGCTTATAATCTTTTCTAGACAAAGGTGATGAAGACCATTCTAGGGACAATCTTACCATTGTCTTCCCCTCCTGGCCAATGGGTGGGGAGGGTTGGTAAGATTGCACAAGACCAAGAAATCAGGCTTTCTCCCAATTTTTTACTTCTCGCTATTTTACCGGCACTGGAAGTCCAACAAGGTCTGCCTAGTGCCTATTTCTGTTGCCAGGCTGAATATTATATTTAAATTATATTTAAATATATTTTGCATGTGTTTAGTGAGTCCAGGACTCAATTGTCCAGATTCACTTGCCTGTATGGCTTTGCGGGGAGACATTCTCTCTGTCGAGAATCCCAGCAATGGGAATTAGACATGATGGTCTCCCTGGTAGGATCGGAGTCATTCAGACCCAGGAAATCGGAGGCAAGGAGGGAATGCATGTTGGGTAGTGCCAGCCCAGCACTGCCAGTTGGCACGCTGGTCATTCCCACTGGGGGTAAGGAGGGTGGGGGCTGCCGGACAGCCGATCAATGGTGGGGGGGGACCTGCTGTCATTGGTGATCGGTAGGCATAGGAGGGGGACGATTGGGCTAGCTACGAGGTTAATGTAGGGGTTGGCTATTGGGGAAGTCAAACCGGTGATTGGGGGAGGACCTTACTGCCTCTCTGCATTGTGATTGATGGAAGGAGGGAGGGCGAATCGATCTAGATGGAGGGGTGGTCGATAGGTCAGGACGACAGGGGAGTTCGCAGGTGTAGATCAGTAGGGTGGATGGGCGGTCACAATAGACTGCAGGCCCTCGCAGTAACTGGGAGGTTGCCTGACTGATGCCATGGAAGCTGGATCAGAGCAGCAGAGACTGAGTGACAAGCCACTCTGCTCTCACAGTAGCAGGTGCAATGGTGTCCTCTGCTGCTTTCAGCTAGCATTCGGGCAGAGTTCCCCATCACCCTTCAGGCGAGAAATAGTTTTTGATTTTTTTTAGCCTAAAAGATTTTGACTCACCTAAAAAAAATGCATCAGGAACTCTCTCATTTTCACTCTTGTCCTAGACTTAGAATATTTTTCATAAGGTCGTCCTCTCTGTGTTACTGTTTTTGGATGGAAACCAGCAGATACTGCAGGTGGTAAACATTATTGTTTCTAAGGCCTGCAGCAGTAGCTAAATTTCAACCCAATTCTACATGCAGGTCCCAGCTGAGGGGTGTGCCTTGCTTGGGATATGTCAAGCTGAGACAATGACCTGCCCGGAAATATTCTTGGTTATATATTATTGCCAGTACATGAGATGTAAAAATATTAATCCTGAATATGTCAGCATTGTGATTCACTATGGACAAGATACAAAGGTAATGCAATCCCTACACATCCATGATGAAGAAGTCATGGCTTAGCCCAGCTCACTCCTGCAAATTGTCCAGCAGATATTTAACACTGGGAGAGGCATTAATTAGTTTAACAAAGTATTTCTGTCCCCAGTTAAATAACTAGCAGCTCCTATGTCACACTGTATCACCAAGTGCAATGGCCTCTATAAGGACTACAACAGTTCCCAAGCCCAAGAACTGAGATGAAAGGTAAGATGTTGGGGCAGTGTTGTGGAGTGAGGCTAGAAGATTCTGGCAAGGGGAAAGGCTGCAAAGGGGGCTGTGCTGGTGAGGAAATAGAAACTAGATGGAGTGAATGACCATGGGGTCTCTCTGACAGGTCCAAGGAGTTACTCCCATCTTGCACACACCAACACCCCCACAGTGAGAAATGGCAGGCTGCTCTTTTGGCATTGGCCTCTCCTGCCACTGTTTAAATCCTGGTGGAGGCATCATGAGACAATTAAGGCCACGGTTTGAGGGCTTCCATTGTTCCATGGGTGGACCACTGAAAGAATTATGTTCGGCAGGGGAGAGTGAGCGTGTGGTAGGAAATGCACCAACAGCATTTTATGGATTCCCCACACGCAATCTCACTGCCAGGAGAGGGCACGAAATCCAGCCTGTGTCTTAAAGAGTAACATTATATAAACTAAACTTCCATCGACTAACTAGTCTACAGTATGATACATCATCCTTGAGGTATTTAAAGTAACCAAAGTATTGGCTTTGCATTCCTCTTGTGGTAACATGCTGCTATGAAATAATCTATTGTACTTTTCACAGTTAAAAATGTTTTTGTGTTACATGTTAATGAATGGGATAAACATTTTAAAAGTGACAGTAACTAGACTTCTGGTCATGTACTGTTTGAGGGAGAGTAATAGTTTCTGGCCGGCTAATTGGTTATTCATGGAAATGTTGAATTGATCTCAAAGTGTTTTCTGTTATATTCATGCTCCTTGAAGTGCCCGCATCAAGCAAGGGCACAGTTTTAATTCTGATTTTAACGTCTATGAACCAGTGTTTCATTCCTCACACATATATTTAAATTAAGACTACAAAATCAGGTCAATGTTGTGTTTCTCTTTGTTCCTAGGTAAGAGATCAATGAACCACCCATGGTAATAGCTGCACACCAAGTGGCTACCATTTGCTCAAAGGGCTTGTCACCAGTGATCACTAGTTCACAACAAATTCATCAAGATATAAGGACTCAGGAAGCCCAATTGAAAGGAACATGGTTTAGTACAGAACACAAAGTAAAACTACCACCATGGTTGTGCGCATTAGTCCCTTCTTGGGAGTACAGCTGAGCAGGCCCAGTCCTGGGCCTGCCTTCTAAAAGCTCAGATAATGAGTTCCAGCTGGGCAGACTACTGCCTGTTATCAGGGGAACGCGTACTGTCTGACCCTCCATAGGGACATCAATCAGTTATTCCCCATGGATCTCTTGGGGATTATCACAATGTAAGTCAAAATCAAAATAGGTGGCGTTGACAACAGTCGGTGTGTCATTTGTTGTTGTCTATAAAATACCTTCCAGCTTAAAATGGAACAAATCCCTGTGGTAATCCCATAAAGTGGTTATTTTTGATTTAGTCGGCTTGACATTCAAGCAAACCCATCCTAGGATTGAATGTCTTTGAATAAAGCTACTGAGAAATCCACACAAAAGTTTCTGTTCACCAAATATGGCATCCAAACACTTTCTGGAGAAACATTCTCCCTTTATCCAAGTACATAAAACCTATGCACAAGTTATCGAGACTTAAAACTACATTTCCCCCCAAAATGTGTGCTGTGCTGATGCTGGTGTTTAATCAACCAAAACTGTGCAGCATAAAAACAAATGAAAACACTCTTATGCTTCCTGCAACTTACAAACCAAGACTAACGTATGCATTAGCTAATGACTTCTCAGTGCCACGTGGCTCCCTCTAGTTCCTATTGATGAGCCAGCCATCAACAGCACCCTAGACTAATGATGAACGTCCTGGTTCAGATAGTAGATAAGTAAATCTTCCGTAGAAGACTGCCTTGCTTTAATTTATCATTACAAACTTGTTGTCATTGAGCCACCTTGAACGCAAGAAGATCTTGCTAGTCACTGCCAAGAAGGATAGCCATTATTCATTTGTTAAGAAGTAACCAATGCTAAAAGTTCGTCATGAGTGACAGCATGAGCAACACAGTTAACCATAAAATGTGAGTGCATTTCCATCCATTCTGCTGGCAATAGCTTGGGAAAAGTGAGGGGGCATGGGATCCAAGGGGAGTTTGCTTTATGGGTCCAGAACTGGCTTGCCCACAGAAGGCAAAGAGTGGTTGTAGATGCTTTTTCTGCATGTAGGTCTGTCACCACTGGAATGCATGATATACAGATGCTGGCATTGGATTGGGGTGGTAAGAACTCAGTAAGAATTTAGCAACACCAATTTATAATCCAACCGATTTATTTGATAGTAAAAACGCGAGCTTTCAACACTCTGTGTCTTCCTCAGGCATGGGACCCTTGCTTTTTGTGATTTTTATAAATGACATGGATGAGGAAGTGGAGGGATTGGTTGGTAAGCTTGCTGATGACACAAAGGTTGGACGGATGTCAGAAGTTGCAACGAGACATTGATAGGATGCAAGACTGGGCGGAGAAGTGGCAATGGACTTCAACCCAGATAAGTGTGTGGCAGTTCATTTTGGCAGGTCAAATGGGATGATGAAATATAATATTAAGCATAAGAATCTTGGCAGTGTGGAAGAACAGAAGGATACTGGGGTCTGGGTTCATAGGACGCTCAAATCAGCTTCGCAGGTAGAGGATGTGGTTAAGAAGGATTATCGCATACTGGCCCTCATTAATCAAGGAATCGAGTTTAGGAGTCGGGAAATAATGCTGTAGCTGTATAAGACCCTGGTCAGACCCCACTTGGAGTATTGTGCTCAGTTCTCATCGCCTCATTATGGGAAGGATGTAGAAGCCATAGAAAGGATGCAGAGGAGATTTACAAGGATGTTGCCTGGATTGGGGAGCATGCCTTCTGAGGATACGTTGAGAAAGCTCGGTCTTTTCTCCTTAGACAGATGAAAGATGAGAGGTGACCTGATAGAGAGGTATAAGATGTTGAGAGGTATTTTTCACGCAGAGGGTGGTGGAGGTATGGAATGCGCTGCCAAGTAAAGTGGTGGAGGCAGGTACTCTGGAGTTATTTAAGAGGTACTTAGATGGGCACATGAACAGAATGGGAATGGAGGGATATAGAAAACTGATTTAAAATAGGGATCATGAGCCTTGGGAGTCCCTGGGAAGTACGTAATTAGTCACTGATATTGATGTATTTGTTTTTATCCTACAGGTACTTTGGTCTGCCTTGTTGTCTAACAATGGGCATGCACGCAATGGGTCATGGGAGGGCTGCTCTTGGATTTTTTTCGAGAGTATCCTAGTGCTTCACGTCGTTAGTGTACACTTGACCTGGACCATTTGATGGACAACACGACAGCTCAGAGACTATCACTGTGCTGTGTAGATACATGGATTTGGGCTTGTGTCTGTGGGAGTTTGCGCATTCTCCCCGTGCTTGCGTGGGTTTTCTCCAGGTGCTCCGGTTTCCTCCCACATCCCAAAGATGTGCTTTTAGGCTGATTGGCAGAACAAATTCTCCCTAAATTGTCTCAAATTTGGTTTCAATCCATAGATCTATAAACATGGAGAGGGATCACGGGTAGAAGTGGGAACATCGAGGTGGCGGCGTAGGCTCGTTGGGCCGAAGGGCCTGTTTCCCGTGCTGTTTTGTTTTTTGTTCTTTGTATTGATTGAATGGATTCTCAAAGACTTCTCCCCAGGGCTGAAATGGCTGCCACAAGAGGACACAGGTTTAGGGTGCTGGAGAGTAGGTACAGAGGAGATGCTAGGGGTAACTTTTTCACTCAGAGGATGGTGAGCGCATGGAATCGGCTGCCGGCAGTAGTGGTGAAGGCTGATTCAATAGGGTCTTTTAAGAGATTTTTGGATAAGTATATCAGACTTAGTAAGATAGAGGGTTATAGATAAGCCTAGTAGGTAGGGATATGTTTGGCACAACTTGTGGGTCGAAGGGCCTGTTTGTGCTTGGGTTTTTTATGTTCTATGTTCTATGACGCACTATCTCATGGAGTGGTGGCTCCGTGAGTAGGAGGTATGAACCTTAGGCATCAACTGTATTGCTTTCATATGGGCATTGAATCATGGACATATGCAAAATTGTTACCAACTCGAGGCTTACATTCTCTGATGCTTTGTACTGTTTGTGGAAATGCAAATTGATCTATTCATTCCCTTCAATCCAAGTGGGTCCTAGATGCAAGGTCCTACATCAATGTTTTGGACATCCCATCTCTGGGTACCCTTTGGTTTCATGGAGAGGTAATTTAAAGCAAGATGGCCAGCACAAGTTCTCATTTTCATACCTACAGTTTTCTGCCACATGCTGGGGGATATTTCCCAATCCTGCCCACCATGGGAATTATAGCGGGCGGGTGTGTGAACCATGTAAAACTCTGTTGACCTGGGGTAGGGTTTTCCAGTTTTGGGTGAGCGGGCCAGAAAATCCCCCTGATGTGTCTCAGAAGCTATCAGGAACAATACTGGGACTGCTGACTCCTGCAACCAAATTGCTTTGGTGACCATTCCCACTTTAGAAAAGTCACCATAACTGTTAAAATGGACCTGATCTATGAAACGACTGCAAAATCAGGCATTCTTCCTTTTGATGGAAACATCCTGTTCCAAAGAAATAAAGCTCAGTTCAAAACCAACACAAAAAATCCACTCTAAATGGTCATTTCACTGATGACTGGTACCCCAATATTTACTGGTGATAATTTCTGTTCTGTTTTGAGCCATCAGTCAGTTTTATGTTTGCTGAGAGTTACACAGAAAGGGATGAATGACTGATGAGAATTTTGCACTTTAATGGAGAGGATCTATTGTGAAAAACATGTTGATAACTTTGTATTTTCACACAATAAATTCTCCTAATTTGTGGTGACAGGATATTAAATATTACATGAAGTCTCCAAAGCAATTACATTAAAGCAGGTATTTGTGCACTCTACCCTGGAGCACCCCTGCAGTGGATAACATGCAAATTGAGCTGTAGCTTATACAGCCTGTACAAAATACTTCCCCATTACTGTATCATTTCTAATGCCTTGAAATGTGCTATTACTTCTCTGGTACCACAGAACATACGTATGTGAAGGATAGAAAGAGGTCATTGAGTCATTATAGCACAAAAGGAGGCCAGTCAGCCCATCAAGTCCACATTAGCTCTCTGACAAGTAATCCAATCAGACCCACTGCCCTGCTGTCTCTCTCTGTCAACCTTCAATTTATTTTTGAAATTATTTATCATCTCTATTTCCCCCACCATTGTGGGTAACATAATCCAGACCATTATCACTCACAGTAAAAATGTTCTTCCTCACCTTCCCAAAGAATCCTTACATTGCAGAAGGAGGAACAAGCAAAAAGTCACACATTCTACAGCTGGCACTTGTTTACTAACTTCCCCATTTTCAACCCATTACCTAACTGCCTCCCAGGAGCTCCAGAAGTTCTCATTTTCGGGGATGAGAAATCAAAGGTTTGGATATCACCACTTGAAGCCAATCTCTCTGTCTTAACAGACGTGGATTTCTCTTTAAGAAGAATTGCAAAAGCGACAAACACTGAAGTTGTCAAGAGGTGACATGAGGTGACAAAAATGAGACAATTTTGTTTATTTTTAGCTCTAAAATGGTCTGATTAACTTAGATTTTAACTATTTAGCCAGACACCCAGACAGGGTGGCACAGTAGCACAGTGGTTAGCACTGCTGCTTCACAGCTCCAGGGTCCTAGGTTTGATTCTCGGCTCAGGTCACTGTCTGTGTGGAGTTTGCACATTCTCCTTTTGTCTGTGTGGGTTTCCTCTGGGTACTCCAGTTTCTTCCCGCAGTCCAAAGATGTGCGGGTTAGGTTGATTGGACATGCTAAGAAATTGTCCCTTAGGGTCAGGATAGTGGAGGTTAGAGGGACTATGTAGGGATATAGGGGTAGGATCTGGATGGATTGTGTTTGGCTCAATGGTCCAAAGGGCCTCTTTCTGCACTGTAGGGTTCTATGGTTCATAAAGAAAGCTATTTTCTGCTGTTGGTACGATTAGTCGCTAAATGAATCCTGACTAAATGATAATGCACATACAATGCTTAGGTTTCTTGGTTAATGAACTTAAGGCCTGAGGCTCAGATGCACTGATGAAGTCCAAAGCCAAAGAAAGTTTTTGTTCCTCAGGATTGGGAGTGTTGATAGAAAACTGAGATTGTGGGTAACATATTTTGGATTAATAGAAGGTCTGAATGTTCTCAGGATCTATATTCGCTAATTTAGCATAATCTGGCCAAATGATTTATATGAATAGTGAAGAGCATGATGCAAAGGTAGATCTCTAGAATACACTAGAGGTGACATTCAAACAGAAGAGGAAAGCTGGTTTAGATTGGAAGTTGAAGGAAATCGGAACACACTGACTGAAAGGGAGGCCGAAGTAGAAATCCTCAGTTCTACATGATTGGCCCCTTGTCCCAAAATTGGGTCACCTTGATCTATATTCCCTAGCCAGGGGAAACAACATTATAATTTCTAACCTGCTGAATTCCTGCATAATCTTAATTTTTTTCAATAAGATCACCTTTCATTCTTCTGAACTGCAGAGAATATTGCCCCAGTTTACTAACCCTTTCATCGTTGGAGAAGTCTTTCATCCCAGGGACCAATCTAATGAATCTTCACTTATGTATACCCTCCCTTAAATATAGAAACCAAAATTGCACATGATATTTCAGCTGAGACTTCACCGTGCCCTGAACAATTATAGCAAGAGAAATTTACTCTTGCACTCCAATCCCCTTGCAATAAAGGCCAACACGTCATTTGCTTTCCTAATTGCTTGCTGTACCTGCATGCTAACTTCTTGTGCTTCTTCTATGAGTACATCTTAGTTTCGCTGAACATCAGTATTTATAAGTTTCACACACAAAAAAATTCTGCTTTTCTATTCTTACAAGTAAAGTGAATAACCTCATACTCCCCCACATTACACTCCATCAACCACCTTATTTGCCATTGATTTAACCTGTCTTTATTTATTTTCAACTTTTGTGCCCTCCTCATAGCTTGTATTCCCACTTTAGTTTACATCATCAACAAACTTAGATACATTATTCTCTTTTGAATAAAGTTTGATCAAATCATCACTTCTAATCTTTCATAATCTAAGCAATATAACCCTAGATAGTTTAATATCTTTTCACAGTTGAACCCTTAGAATTCAGGTAACATTCTGGTAAACCTATATTGCATTCCCTCAAAGACCAACGTATCCTTCAATGGTGTGATGATCAGTACTGCACAGGGCCCTGACTTTGATTAGCCTGAATATTGATAACTTTTCAAATGATCTTTGAGAAGCTCATCAAATTCAGGCTAAAGGCAGGCTAAAAAATTACCTTTCTGATTTCATAATGATGACTTTTATGTCCTCTTAGAGGTAGTCCCAAAGAAAGACAGCAGTTGGACCATGGCGACAACACATATTAGCACTTCCCTCCAATAAGAAAACTCCTTTTCAAACTGAGTGCCAGACCAACAATACTTCATCACTATAATAGCAGAATGGCTCAGAAATTAATTAATTAATGAAGCTAAAGATGCCAAATACAATTCCATAATAATTGATTCAACATCAGATGTAAGTCATGTGGACAAACGAACATTCATTGAAAAATATGTGACCAGCAATGATGAAGTTGTAGAGTGAGACCTTTGCTTTGTCCAGCTAAAATTGCACACTTCTGAATGACAGGAGACAATAGGTTTGGAAATCATTACAAATTCAGGTTTGGACATCAAAAACTACCAGGAAAGAGCTTTGATAATGTTGCAAAATTGGCAAGCAAAATTCAGATCTATATACAAGACTGAACAATGAAAGCTCCTGTGCATTATGCATCACGTTTTCTAATCACTCCTTGAATTTAATCTGTAGCTTTGCAGCTGAATCCTGCGAGAGAGCTATACATGTTTTGACTTTGCTCAAAATGTGTTTGCCTCCTTGTTGGTTTCTACGCATTGGCAAAATATGTTGCAATCAAGGTTGGAGCAGGCAAATGGAAAGCATTTGACAGTCAAAAGAATTTATGACACCAGGTGGTTTGCTCATGCAAACACTGTTTTGGCTTTGAATATGAACTTTGCTGATATAAAAGAAACCTTATTTGACATTAGTGGCATCAAATTTTTGAAAACTCTATGTGAAAACTGAAGCAAAATCCTCAGATAAGAATTTTAAAAAGCACAATATTGCAGTTTTTACTCTTACGTGGAACTATTCCCTTTTGTAAGCAAATTGCTGCAAAATATGATACAAATTTAATGAATGCTGCAAATTGCTGGCCTCGGTTAAATGTTTGGTGATGGAAGTTTGAAATGACTATAGCTCAGTGGAAGCATATTGGAGGCACTAACATTACAAAAAAATTAGATTTCTTTGGTATATCTGGTGAGAAGTGTATAAGACATAGACAGTTATTTTTGATGAAACTACAGACAATGAAATGAATTTAAAAGCAAAAGGGAAGATCATCATTGAAATTGTGAATGTTATTTGTGACATAATGGTGGTATAATTGCAGAGTAGAAGTGATTCTCTGAAGAAAACTGTTCATATATCTTGGGTGCTTTTTGACAGACGTATGGACAAAAATGCTGAAAGCAACTGCAGTAAAAAAAGTTAAATGAATTCTACCAGGAGGATATAGATGCAGATCTTTTTGAGGATGAAGTGAAACAATTCATTCAATTTATTGATGCAATGTTTCAAGATCATTGGTTAATTTGTACAGACTTGTATGTGATGGTTTGCAGGTAGCTTTTCTAAATGTGGAAACTATTCTGTAATTATTTTAGCAAAACCTATCACAAATGTTCCCGGTGAACATTTTTTATCTGTACTGAAAATAGTTTAAAATTATTTGTGAAGTACAATGACTCAAGAAGATTTGACATATTCTGCAATAGTGACAATTGAAAGTGTGCCTTTACAAGATGTTACCTGATGTATTTGATGATTTTGTAAAGAATCAGTGTAAAAAAAAGCTATCTAAATTGCCATGCCAACAAGCGATGTAACAGGATGTCCCTCTTCCATATTCTCCTGTTTCAATTCTATATTTCAAATTGAAACACTGCAGTGGCTGATATAATGGCTGCAACTGTCACATGTTGGTAGCTCTAATCACCATTATTCTCAAGATTAGCCTTCAGAATGTCTCTGGGACAAATAATAGAATCCATTCAGATAAAGTCACCCGATATTAGATTTGAACCCACTGGAATCCAAGCACATGAATTCATTGCAATAACCTTTTTGATTTTGTGGGAGAAAGTTAACTTTTTGTTTTGAAATGAAGGGAAGCACAGGCCCCCATTAACTATAACGCTGCCTCTGGGAACACATCACTTGGAAGTTTCCCTCCAAATCACTCACTATCTTGACTTGGAAATATGCCACCGTCTCTTCATGGTCACTGGATTGAAAGTCTGAAAGTCCATGCTGAACAACATTGGGAGTTTCTACACCACATGGACTGCAGTGGTTCAAGAAAACAGCTCACCACCACCTTGTTGAGGGCCACTAGGCCTGGGCAGTAAATATTCCATCTTCTAAGACAGAAATGAATACAGTGAATAGTTAAGGCCCAATGCAAATACTTGTAGGATACCACTAATTCATCCCACCACTAAGAATGCTTGTGCAATATTGTTTTATTCATCCAGCCAGCAAAGGTCATTTCCCTTAAATGAATGAAAAATGGACTTCTCATTATTTTCTTTACTTATCCATGACACTTTCATAATCTATGTATTTCGAACCCCTCCAAACTCTCTTTGGACCTTCATTGTTACTAGCTTTACACTTTTTAGTAAATATCCTGTTTTAACATTTTTAGGTTGACACTGAAATCTGTTCACCACAATCAATACATCGGCGTGCAATTAGAGCAACACGTTTAACAATTTAAATTAGTGACATGGACCTGGCAAAATGCAAGGTAGCACAATGGTTAGCGCTGCTGCCTCATAGTTCCACGGACCGGGTTCAACTCCCAGCTTGGGTCACTGTGGAATCTGCATCTTTTCCCCATGTCTGCGTGGGTTTCCTCTTGGTATTTCAGTTTCCCCCTCACATTAGTTAGGTGTACCCTCAGTGTATCCAAACGGGCACAGAGGTGTTGCAACGAGGAGATTTTCACAGTGACTTCATTGCAGTGTTAATATAAGCCTAGTTGTGACCCTAATAAATAAACATAAGCTACTAATATATCTTTGTAACTTTATGTTTCTGTCTACATGATTACAATATCACCTATCCTAAATCATCAGCTAATTTGGATATGTTGTTTTCTATCCCATTTCTGAGACATTAATGAATACGGTGAATAGTTGAAGATCCAGTGCAAATACTCATGGGACACAAATAGTCCATCCTGCCAATTAGGATGCTTGTGCAATGTCTCCAACTCTGTTGACTTCCACTCATTCAGTTACCTAACTGGATAACTATAACTTCCACTTGCAGACTTTTCCAAAGAACTTGATCAAATACCTTAAGGAAGTCCTTATGGAAATAGCAATCATAGACAGTCCCCTGTCCACTATTTCAGTCACTTCCTCAAAAAATTCAATCAGCTATATAAATTCATGTTACATCTCCCTAATCAGCTGAAAAATTTCAAGGTGTTCAGCCACCCAATCTTTAATTAGATTGATAATTTTTCCAAAAACAGGTATTAGATTAGCCTGCCTTTTTTTTCCCCATTTTTCCTCACTCACTTTTTTAAATAGCAAAATCAGACATCAGACAATGGGACACATTGACGATAGTATCCCCTTTGAATTTTTTATTCATTTGTGGGACATGGGTAGCACTAGTTAGCATTTATTGTCCATCCCTAGTTGCCTTTGAGAAGGTGGTGGTAAGCTGCCTTCTTGAATTACTACCGTCCACTGGCTGTGGGTTGACCCACAATGCCATCAAGGGGCAATTACAGGATTTTGATTCCACAACTACAAAGGAACGGCAATATATTTCCAAACCAGGATGGTGAGTAGCTTGGAGGGGAACTTGCAGGTGGTAGTATTCCCATGTATCTTCTGCCCTTCTCTTTTTAGATGAAAGTGGTCATGGGTTTGGAAGGTGTTGTCTAAGAACCTTCTCATGAATTGTTGCAGTGCCTTTTGTCAACAGTACATACTGCTACTACTGAGCATTGGTGGTGGAGGAATTGAATATTTGTAGATGTGGTGCCAATCAAGTGGGCTGCTTTGTCTTGGAAGGAGTCAAACTTCTTGAGTGTTGTTGGAGGTGTACCCATCCAGGCATGTGAGTATTCCACCACACTTCTGACTTGTGCCCTGTAAATGATGGATAGGCTTTGGGGAGTCAGGAGGTGAATTACTCACCACAGTATTCCTAGCCTCTGAACTGGTCTTATAACCACTGTGTTTATGTGGTGATTTCCAGCTGAGTTTCCAGTCCATGGTAATCCCAAGGGTGTTGACAGTGGGGGGATTCAGTGATGGTGACAACATTGAATGTTATGGGGCAGTGGTTAGAGTGTCTCTTATTGGTGATGGTAATATGACATAAATAAGTGTTCTTTCAAGGATAATATACGCTTAATACTTAATAAAAAGTGTGAGTGAGAAAAGATTACAGACTGGCCTTGCTAGCTTAAAATAAATATTGGTGAGAAAAAAAATTTATAAATTAAAGGGGTTTATGCAAGTCATTTTCTTTTAACAAAGATCTGATTTTCTTTAAAAAAACATATGTTTAAAGAAATTACTAACAGTGCTAAAGGAGGGGGTATTATGAAATAATACTTAGGACACAACATGGAGACCTGGTTGAAGCTGTTTTGAAATTTTGGCTGTGCTTATTTTTATTTAAAGAGGAAGAGAGGAGAATCCGTTTCTTGAATGTTAAATCTATTGACTATGCAGATGGAGGGCATTAACTTGCACGCTTACGAAAGGAAGAAACTGAAGCTGGTTGCTGGATGAGGGTGTAAATATTTGTAAAGTGTGTCTTTATAATTAAGTATTTATAAATGTGTAAAGATTGTTTCCCATCACCTGACATTCGAAGAATAATGACAGTTTAAAACAGTTTGGATGTATTTGTAGTCTATGTGGTTTTAAAGACTAAAGCACATGCACAGTATACTCAATAATCTCTGGTTCATGAAAGTCACACTGCAAGAACTGAGAAAAGTGGAAGAAGTTCCACAAAGCCCACGAAAACTTTGGTCTTCTGAAATATCTCAACCAGGAGTGAGAACAAGGCAGATAGTGACACATCAGACACCAATCACTGAAGCAGCAAATGGAGTTTGCTGCATGTGGCCAGGCTAAGTTATTGTTAGAGACAGAAACAAGATGTAGCTCAGGCAACTGAAGTTCTCTTGGAACTGCAAACCATAAAAGAACATTTGTTGTGTGTTAGATGTTCAACAGGAAATGGAAAGGACCGGTGAAACCTGATCAGTATCATGTATAAAGTACAGTAAGAAGTGTCACAACACCGGGTTAAATTCCAGTAGATTTATTTGGCAGCACAAGCTTTTGAAGCACCGTTTCTTCATCAAGTGAGTGAGGACTTGTGCAAAATCTCATTAACTGTCCTTGCTGGAGACAATACAGATCTCTTTAACATGTGCTTGGCCTCTCTCCATTCACATTGTCTATATTTTTAAGATTTGATTACATGTAAAGATTCACATTCCAACAATTATCTTGTAAATTGATATTGTGTCTGACACATGCCCTGTTTGTGAATATAAGTTCTCAGTCACCTGATGAAGGAGCAGTTCTCCGAAAGCTTGTGCTGCCAAATAAACCTGTTGGACTTTAACCGGTGTTGTGAGACTTCTTACTGTGCTTATCCCAGTCCAATACCAGCATCTCCATATCATATGTAAAGACTGCAAGTTCCAATTTATAACATCAGGAGGGATTCTCTGAAAGTGACATGTGTTTATGATTGCAGGTACGAAGATATCAAAGCAATAGCTTTGAGTGGTTAACCTGGCTTTTGAAAGTATGTGCATTTAAAATCATGGTGATACATTTCAAAGTCATTGGGCTGTTGAAAGGACAGGATGTGTGTTTGCTAAAGAAAGCCAAGCAGATCTCATGATGTGATAGGTACAAGTTTTGAGACAATTAATGCAAGAGCATCACCAAAAACTCGACAACACTGGAGCTGCAGGTAGAAATATGAATACCACAACAGAAAGCTATTGTGAAATGTGCACCAGTCAATCCATTTGTTTTCTTTCTCTCTCTCCAGAGAAGTAACAGATTCATAAAGCTCCTGTAAATCGTGTAAGTTCACTTGTGTGTTTAATAAAGCAACAACTCCAACAACTCAGTCACCCCTACCATTTAAAGAGATATCAGCACACGCTACCCTATGCTCAGGTATATTGGTAAGTCATATCAAATTGGTACCTTCCTGCTGGGCAGCAGTAGACTAGCCAAGGATCAGTCAATTAACATTCAAATCAAAGTCATGTCCAGGATATCAAAGCATACTGTAAGCAGTGCTGTGGAAAACCTGTTTTAATGTGTGTTACACAGGATACCAATTGAAGATGCGGTGCTTCAATATAATGAAAAAATAGACATATCAAAGCTTTTTGTCTGGCATTCATCAGAACACTTTGTAAGAGTGTATAAGGGGAGAAATAATAACCTTACACTGGTGTTTTGATGATTGCAAGATAAAAAGCTTTGACAAAGAACAAAGAACAAAGAACAACACAGCACCGGAAACAGGCCCTTTGGCCCAACGAGCCCACGCCGCCATCCTAACGTCTTAATGACATATAGGGACCAATTTGTTACCCAATCAGCCTAAGAGCACATTTTTGGGATGTGGGAGGAAACCAGAGCACCCGGAGAAAATCTACGCAACCACAGGGAGAACGCGCAAACTCCCGCAGACACAGGCCCAAATCCATGTGTCTGCAGAGCAACAGCGATAGTCCCTGAGCTGTCATGGTGCCCATCAGATGGTCCAGTATAAGCATACACTAACGACGTGAAGCACTAGGCCACTCCTGAAGCAACATCCAAGAGCAGCTCTCGCATGACCTGCCGCATGCATGCCCTTGTTGGTCAACAAGGTGGACCGAACATCCTGTGGAAACAAATAGGATATTTAAACAGTCCTACTATGTCCCTCTATCTGCAGACCACTCATGTGGCTGTCCAAGAGACCCTTAAACACCCCTAGCATGCCTGCTCCCACCACCTTACTTGGTAGTGCATTCCACACCCCCACTACCCTTTGTGTGAAAAACTGCCCTCTAATATTTATCTTATACATAGCCCCCCTCACCCTAAGGCCGTGACCCCTCGTTCTATCCTTTTCTAATGGTGGAAAAAGCTTACCACCATTTACTCTATCTATACCCCTCATAATCTTATATACCTCTAATAGATCCCTCTCAGCCGACGTCTTTCAAGGGAAAACAACCCCAGTGCGTTCAATCTTTCCTCGTAAGACAGCCTTTCCATACCAGGCAGCATCCTGGTAAATCTCCTCTGCACTCTCTCCAGGGCCTCCACATCCTTCCGGTAGTAAGGCGACCAGAACTGGACATGTCACTTTTTTCAATAATACTCAAATTCTGTACTACGAGCCCATTATAATGTATTAAAGTATGTCAATGTGCATTAAGTGTTTTGTCAGTTCCATATTTTAGGATGTCGCAGTAGGATTTGTTGCAGTGTTTTATAGCATCTTACTCCATGCAGTAGGGCATAATGGTTTTAACAAAGCATTATAAAACAGGTGAAATTATGAGCCTTGGTTTGATGTCTGTGAGGTTGCCAACAAAGGTTCAAGATCTGGAAGTCACAGTTCTCACCAGTGGGAATGCAGCTTTGTATCTTCCCCATCTCTCATGTCCATAACAAAGTTTCATGCATTTTAATATCATTACACCCTCATCTTCTCACACCAACATTTCTTGATCCTGTGCTCTATTTTCAAACCGTGCCAACATGAGGTCATATCACCGTGGTTTACAACAAGTTTACACAGATATGAACCTCTCACAAGAGTCTTCCTGAGGGCATTAAAGTAAGTATAGCATCTAGAAAGTGCCTGGCACTGCCCCTCGGCATAGATTGGCACCATGCTAACCTAGCACTGCCAACTTGTGCCAAGGAGAGAGTCCAGTGGGACCCACATTATGGGGGGGTGGGTGAAATTCATGCAGCTCTGGCTATGGACCAGGAGCAGTCCAACCAGAAGAGGATGTCGGTGACTGTTGCAGGAAGTGGTGATGGGAAGACCACCTTGTCTGATATTTTTAATAGGCTGAGACTGCTTGTGGTTATTGTTCTGTCACCCAACACTCAACCAGAGCTCTGAATTCCTGGATTAATTTTAAAAACTTAATTTGGTGGGGACAAGAGTCAATGATTGCTGGAAGAGGGAAGGAGAAATGGTTGATGACTGCAGGGAGGGGAGGGGTCCAATAATTGTGAAGGCTGGGAGAAGGGGCTGATGATTGCCAGAGGGAAGAAGTAATGGGGCCAACGAACATGTGCAAGAGGTAGGAGAAGAAGCTAATGCCGACTTCGAAGGGGAATGGGGAGGGAATTCCTGAGGCCTCAGTGTTGGAGTGGGGAGAGGTTTATTGCAGGTCTGATTGAGGCAACCTTTAAAGATGGCGAGCTGATGTCTATACAGTCTGGTTCTGCAAACATGTTTAGACCCTGCCTCTCTTTATAAAGGTGTGAAACACACCCCTTTGATTTTTTTTTTGGTAGAGTTTGGCAGTATCTGTACAGTAAACTAATCAGTTTCTTTGCAGAAAAATGCACCAATTTAACCATTGGAACCAACACTGCCCTTTTTTTGGTAATATTCCCTCCAACATGTTTCTCACACTCAAAACATTGCAAATCAGTTCAAAGAAGTTTCATTTATCAGACTAACACACTTCACTATGGTATGATTATTTTACTGTAAAGCAGCATGTTGTGCCTCTGTACCAGCACCTGTTTACAGTGATGTTGAGCAGTTCCAACAGTTGGTACCTTTAAGTTTTAAGTAGTTCTGTTGAAAGTTATTGAAATATTCAACTTTAGCTTCATGTTGTACACAGTGACCTCACAATACAACACGCAGCATGTTTGAATGGCCATGTGATGTCATCTGTGTGTGGGCCAGCTCGCCCTAGGCAGGAAACAGCAATCTTATTACACACAGACTTCACCCATCTGTTGCACAAAGTGACAACATGCTGTTTATAAACAGCATTTATAATGCATCTGTAGTGCCCCTTCCACTCAAACAATGGCAGCATGGGGAAGACAGCCAATTTACTGCCTCAGGCTGCAGGTATTCAGCTACTTGTGAACATTCCTATTGCACCCTCCCGAGCCTCCTTTCACTGATCTACTTACTCAGTGTTCATTCTGTGAATCATCCACTTTATATTGCACTGAGAGTGTTGGAACACAACTAGATGAAAAAAAAAGGACAGATTCAGACCAGCTGGTCTCTGAAGCCTGTTCTATTCTGGCATGCAATAACTCTGCACACCACCATCCTCCCCTGCCCAAAACACTCTATCTCCAGAGAGAGGCTTAATACCAGAGGGAAAAAAAAAACTAAAACCAATTTGGGGAAAACTCAGAAAGCAACACTAATCCTTAAAAGCAATCAAACAAGCTCAAGGAGATAGTAGTGAAAGAGTGACACAACCTCCCTTTATTTGTTTATCCTCCTACACTTAGACATGTTGGAACTTTGTACAGCACCCTTGTTATCATTCCACACTCATTGGACATGCCAACTTGTTCCAGAGATTGGATACTCTCTATCAAATGTACATTCTGGAATCCAACCTAGTTCTTTGCTTATAAAAATTACACTTAGGTTCTTTACATTTTTCTGGCCTGCTTGGCACAAATATTCACATGACTCTATAATAATTCATGATTTGGAGTTGCTGGCGTTGGACTGGGGTAGACACAGTAAATAATTTCACAATACCAAGTTAAAGTCCAACAGGTTTATTTGGTAGCACGAGCTTTTGGAGCTTTGCCCCTTTATCAGGTGAGGCACCTGATGAAGGGGCAATGCTCCGAAAGCTTGTGTTACCAAATAAACCTGTTGGATTTAGCTTGGTGTTGTGAGGCTACTTACTCTGTAATAAGTAAAATGCTCCAAATCTCAGTCAATTGAGAACCCTCCTCTCAAGTGTTTTCAGGCTTTCTACATAACAAACAGATCAATCAAGATGAGAAGTACTGATATCAAATGTTAATTAACTTTTAAAGTGAACAAAAACAAATAGGACAATCAATTGTAGTTTTATTGCAGCTAATTCAACAACAGATCAACATGTATACAGCTCCATTCATAGTCTAACACTGCTAGATTACAAGGTTCTAACACTGTAAAACCAATTTCTGAACAGTAGCCTATGCCAGTCTAATGGTATCACATCCCTTCCTTGTCTTTCTTCTTTATTAGGTATCAACAAGAGGTCTGAATGCCAAATTCAGTGGCAGATCTATGGAATAGTGTGTTACTATAAGTGTGCAAACAGAAGGAGAATCAAGTACCTGTGATCTTTTGCAATGCTATAATACAAGTGTGTTTTAAATTAGACTCAGATGGATTTGTGCTTGGCTTACACTGCACAAATTGTGTTGATATGGAGTTAAAACAATTAATGCAAAAGTGTTATATAACTAGCCCATAAGATTGATGTTCTTCTATTACAAACATGACACTGAATTCAATGTAATCATTCTTTTTACTAATTCCAATATTTTAGAAGAATTTAGTTTTAAGAAGTTTAGCAGTATGTATAAAATGTTAGCACATAAACAGCAAGGGCAAAGAGCTAGTAAAGTGGATATTGATCTGATAGGAGGAAGTGACTTCCCCCTCAGGCCAGAGTTAAGTCCACTTCTGCTCCCAATATTTTTAAAATATTTTTTCATGGGAATTGGATATTGCTGGCAAGGCCAACATTTGTTGCCTATTCATAACTGGCCCTGAGAAGGGGGGGTCCAAGCCACTTTCTTGAACCACTACAGTCCATAGGGTGAAGTTCTAGCTTTTTGACCCAGCGACATTGAAGGAACAGTGATATATTTTCAAATCACAATGGTATGTGGCTTAGGGGAAAACTTGCAAGTGACTGTGTGCCCATTCATTAGATGGAGAGACTAGGATCCAAGGGCATAGCCTCAGTGTAAAAGAGCAACCCTTTAGAACTGAGATGGGAAGGAATTTCTTTACCCAGTGGGTGATGAATCAATGGAATTCATTGCTATGAAGGCCAGGTTATTTAAGACAGAACTGGATAGGTTCTTGATTGGTAAAGGGATCAGGGGTTATGAGGTAAAAGCAGGAGAATGGAGCTGAGAAATTTATCAATGTCCTAATTCTGCTCCTATATCTGATGGTCTTATCGTCTTCCTGCTGCACATGTCCTTTCTATGGACAGTTAACAAGTTGGGATGATGATGTCAATGAAACCTTGGCAAGTTGCTATACAACATCTTGAAAAGGTGTATTTTGCAGCCAAAGTGCACCAGTTGTTGAATGAATGAACATCTAAGGTGATTGACAGGGTGTGAATCTAGTAGGCTGCTTTATCCTGGAATGTGTAAACTCCATTAGTACTGTTGGAGCTATCCTCATCTAAGCAAGTGAAAAGCATTTCAATGCACACCTGACTTGTGCTTTCTAGGCGATGGAAGAAATTTGAGAAATCAGGAGGTGAGTTACTCAGTGCAGAATTTATCAGCCTCTGACCATGTAATTTATGTGGTATAGTTTCTGGTTAATGGTGACCACCGCTAAATTATTGAAGATGACAGATTTAGCGATGGTAATAACATGTCAAGGTGAGGTGGAACGAGTGTCCCTTGTTTGAGATGCTCATTATAATATGTTAAAACACAAATTTAGTTTTGAACAAAAGAAAGACCTTTTTTTCTGATGCATATGCAGAACATTTCAAAAACAAAGAGAAGGACTTAGGGAAAATGTAAACAGGGTGGTGGAATGGGCAAGTAGGTGGAGAGTCCAATTTAACATGAACATGTATGAGACCATACATTTCAGGAGGAAAAGTGAATGATAAAAGGATATATTCAATTGAAAGACTGAAACATGAACAGAATAAACCTTGGCATTCAAATACATAAATGCCCATAGTGCAAATGTGAATTGATAAGTCCAGTAAAAAACTCAACAGTGCCATGGAGTGTAGAGAAAAACGGCCACAGAAGTAACACATAATTTGCATAAAATATTAGCTAGACCATAACGAAGTTATCGAATATGACAGTGCATTCAGCCCATTGTGCTGACGTTCATGTTATCCCACCTGCTCTTTCCAGATAGATCTGTAAATTTCTCCTTTTCAAGCAAATACTGTGTTCCCTTAAGAACATTACTATTGAAACTGCTTCCATCAGCCTTTCAGGCATCAATTTCAAATTGCTATGTGAACAAAATTCTTCCTTTAGTTCTTTTGTCAATTATCCTAAATCGGTGTCTTCTAGTTACTGACCATCCTGCCAATGGGAACATCTTTTCTTTATTTTCAGAGTTCCTCATAATTTTGAACAACTCTTTTAAAGCTCCTTTTATCCTGCTCTGCTTAAAGAAGAAGAAACAAAGTTTCTCTAATCTCTCCACATAACTGAAATCCCACATCCCCAATATCATTTCAGGAAGTTCTGGCTCTTGATGTCCCATTTTAGAAAGGACATTACACCTTCAGAGTTCATGACATAGATTTACCAGGCTGCTGTCAGAGTTAGGAAATTAAAATAATGCAGAGTGATTTGAGATGCTTTCACAAGAGCAAAGAAGAAATTAGATTAAATTAGATTTAGCTGTTGGGGTTAAAGGGATCAAGGAATAGGAGGAGAAGAGAGGAGAAGAGAGGGGATAAAGATACTGAATTCAATGAATAGCCATGATCAAACTGAGTGGTGGAGCAGGCTCAAACAGCTGAATAAAAAAAAATTAGTGAAGATTTTTAAGTTTATGTAATTTAAGACAGAACAATTATTGTTGGTCAGGAGGGGGTGATTATTGATTGTGTGAGTTTAACTAAATATCGGTTTACTAATAAGACATTTACTCATAGTATTTGTCCACTGTATAAGGGTTAAAACAGACTGTGCAGCAAGCAACACGACCATGCTCTAAACCCCTGCGACCACCACCTTTCCCCTTTCCCTTGACTTCGCTAAAAATAAAGCTGAATTCTTCCCTATTACTGGCTTTCCTGCCTCTCCCTTTTCAAACTAGAACAACCAGGCTGGCTGTCAGGGGAGATCCTGGAAAAAATGTAGAAGATGTCCTGCATTAACCATACATAATTTCTTCCCCATTCCGAATGTAAATGCCTATAAATATTGGGACCATTGTGTCTGTGACATATGTATATCGTCCATCCAACATGAAGCTATGCAGACCAAAAGACAACATATAAACGTAAAAATTTGTTTACTATTCCTCAGATTCCACGCAACACCTGCATACATTGACATTACACAAACTGGACATGCAGACAATGCAACCAATTCATACAAACCCAAATATGTGTGCTTTTGTGCATACAGATTATAGAAATAAAGTGCTTACTGAGAAGCAGTATGAAGCTGACACATACAAACAACATCCTAATCTAAAATTGCATATGTGTTGTAAGTGTACACCAACTGCATATTCACATCAAGAATAAAGAAAGCTGAATATTTAAGTAAAGACTGTGAACTCTCACAGACTGTATAAACCACCTGGGCATGCAGATTGTATTTCACCTGTGAACACAAATTGTTCTGTATCCACAGGTGAAACATTCAGAATTATGCTTATACCATGCACCTAGACTACCAATGCAAGCTTGGCATTCTGAAAGGCATGCAGATTCATGTGCGAAGATTAGACCAACTCTAGATGATAAAAATAATGTTCAGACAATGAATACCTTAGCAGGTTCAAAACACAGACTTGAGCTCAGATTCTACATTTTAAAGAACTGGGAAAGTGCTGAGCAGAAAATAGGCACTCAACCCTTACCTCAGCACTATATCATCACTTACTGGAGACAAAGGCTAAGATACAGTCTAGAAGAATTACCTACCCATTCTCTCTAAATCTACAATATTAATATAAAATTTGTGCCTTCAGTCTAGTAACTTGTATATAGAAGAGGTGAAGTGACTGAAAAGTAAGTGTGAATGTAAAACGAAGAAACCAATGTCATGGTATACAATAAAATAATTTGTTTATTCATTTTACAAATTTATTTATTCCATTTTAAACTAAGAATCTGAATAAAAATGTTAAATTGTACTTAATAAAAATATGTTTTTTAAGTGAGCTACCATATCTTTATATCAGTTAGTAAAATAACACATGTACAGGAACTCATTAAACCTTTATGAAACCCATTATTATTTCAGTGATATGCAAAGAGGTACAATCTGATTGGTGCCTAATTCAAGGTCCTTGAGAGAATTAGATTTGTCCAATGACATCAGAGTCTAAAACAAAAGCTCACCACATGACAGTGTGAGCACTTTGTCTAAGGGAAATATAATACTCCCATGAAGATTCATCGTGGCACACTCAATGTACTGTATTTTTAGACAATCAGTCATCTGTCAATGTACCTAAAGATTCATGAAATTGGACACAAGGCTGTCTTTTCTGACAATACAGACTGAAAGCACCATCACCTCATTGCTCTATGAAAGCTGTTACTAACAAAAGTACATTGAAAATCTAAGGGTCTACTTGCCCAAACGTGCTTTCTATTTAGAAATATACAGAAGTAGTTTAATGTGAAATCAGGTGTGAAGTTTTACTGGAACCAGCTCGGTAGTGGATGAAGCACAGATGTCTTAAACTAATCCTTACAGAATATGGAAAGAATTGGCTCATAAAGAACCATTTACTTTTCTAGAAATGAAACTGGCAGTGAGACAAGCTTTCAAATTACTAGGAATAAAAAAACACTTGTATTTTCGTAAATCTATTACTCATTGTTTTAATGGATATCTTTTAACTCTTGTTATTCCAGACCCACTTCAATATTTCAAGTGGCAGGCCCATGCTCTGCCTAGCCCTTTTACACTTCCTGTATAGCCTGAAGCCATCTTTTTTGTTCTAATGCACTTTGTACAACTCCATTCGTCATGGGCGTTGACATTACATTTTCACAGCAAAGTCTGCTGGACCACTTTTGAATATTGATATGCATATGACATGTCCCCTAAAATGGCAAATGCTGACTGTCATTCAGGTCAGGAATGCACCTTAAGCATGTCCTTTAAAGTTTAGAAAAATGCCTACAAATATTGTTATCAATGCCAGCATCGGCTTCTTGTTTTTCTTGTTGATCCTGCTTTGTATCATTATTGCTGTGTTGGATTTCTTGCGATTCCCATTCAGTATCAAGTTTAATTTCAGTGCTCTCTTGCTCTACACTGGATTTCTCCCATCCTCCCTTTGCTTTTAACTGTGATTCTTTGGCTAAATAAAGACATGTAAGTTTAGAAATATACATGTTCCAAAATTAGATACTGTTTCACAGTTTTTCCAATATACTTGCATATCATCCTGTCAGTTTATGATGATTGATGAGCAACGTTTATTTCTTTAATAAAGACACAGCCATAACATTTTGAAATATATATCATTATCAGTGTTGATTCAAATTACTGATCTAAATCTATTGACACTCTAAGAATATATCTATGGATTGCTAATTCTGGAAAGACAGGATTTAAAAAATAGCATCCGGTGTAAAGTTAAAACCAGAATCCATCTTTCTCAGAACTGACTCTTTTCCTCATCATTTTATTATGATATACAGAAAGTACTCACAACAATAGCAATTAAAATTGCCACAATCATACATGCCCACATAAAATTACAAGTGCCATCATGGATATAAGTAAAGTATGATATACAACTGTTTGAAAACATATACACAGGTACAAGTATAAATACTCAAATGTAACAAGGGTAGATATATCTGTTGTGTATTTATGTGTGGAGATCTAGAAATGGATGTAAATTTGGTAGATATGTCAAATGGCAAGTTAGAATAGGTGAGGAAGATGTTGATCCTCCAGTCATGAATATATAGTAGAGCTGCAGGAGAAATGGTACAAGATGTTTGAAAATAATTAAAAAGCAACAGCAAATGTCTGGCACACTCAGGGAATAAACATATAGGCTGGAATCTTATGGTTGTTCACACCAGCGAGATTTTCCCATCCTGCTGCATTGAATGTGCGCCAAATTCTCCAACCTCATACGACAGCACACTCACATGAACGGTGGGTAAGATCGCACCCATAATTTCTCTTGTAAACCATTCATAATTTGGTTGTGGATATGATTACAATAAGACTGTGGTACAGTTATGGGGATATTGACGGTTTGGGATCATATTATAACTACATACATCCAGTCAATGTGTGATTGATGAGAAATTGGAATTTTCATAACCAAGCACTGAAAGACTTGTTGCACTCTCAAAAAATATGTTATACACTGTACATCTTCAATTAACAACAAAAATTTTAGTGCACTTCTATAGATACATATATGCACAGATAGGCTCCCAATTAATGCACATCATTTGAACCAATTAGTGCATTTGATATATAATTTAAAAAAGGTATTGGTCTTGTAAGTTTGCACACAAGTGAAATATAGATTTAGGTATCTTTCCTCTGCTTAAGTGCAATAATTGCAGCAATTCATTATGGAAATAGCAAAACTTCCATTTAGCAATCTGAAGTATATAGTGTTGGCATTATGCAACTGTACACTTTCTGACTACACTTCAAATTTTCTAAGTAATATTTAAAATTCAGGTCACTGTCACCTCTTTGGCTGTTACTTAAATATAGCATCCAAATTCATCTTGTTGATCCATTTCTCCTAATGCAGGAATTAGCAGGAATTCCATCATATGATAGGAAACAAATTGTGTTCACTGACTGGAGGTCACATTTCTGAGATCGACTTTCTGTAAGACTAGAGACTATTCATTTACAGTAGCTTTATCATTCCTTCATGTGAATTAAAGTTCTGTAACTTCTTACCGAACAGCACTGTGGGAGCAGTTTCAGCATGCGATATAAAGCAGTTTAAGAAAAATGCTCACTGCCAGCTTTTCAACATTAGCAATGGATGCTTATATCATAGAATCCCTACTGTGCAGAAAAAGGCACCCAGTTCATCAAGTCCACACTGACCCACCTGCCAGAGCACCCCAAGTAGGCACATCCCATGCTCCATCCCACATCCATCCCACCAATCTCCCTAACCTACACATCTTTGGACACTAAGGGACAATTTAGCCTTGTCAATCCATCTAACCTGCACATCTTTGAACTCTGGGAATAAACTGAAGGACCCAAAGGAAGCCCTCAGAGACATGAGGGAATGTGCAAAGCTGGAATTGAACCCAGATCCCACAACTAATCACTGTGCCACAATGCTGCCCTTATCCTTCCACATATTATGGAAATTCCCATATTTTTATGGTTTTGTGGTGTGAATGAAAGGTAATTGTGAAAATGGCACACGTTTTAATTTTTGGCAGTTTTTTTTCTAATTTTCTAAGAGTGCTGGGATTCTAATTTAAATATTTTATTATCATTAACTAGTGCTATGTCATTCAGAACTGCTTAGCATCAAAGTAAAATGATCTTCCTCATTTTGCACACTAAGAGTAATATGAACACAATACTTTCCTGCACACTGGTCTCCTAAGTGTTTCCAGGTAGGATATAGCATGATTTAAATACCAAATTAAGATCCCTCTACATGAACACATCAGGCATTTGCAGATGAAGTACAGCAGATGCAAATGCAAAGTAATGGTCTCTATATTACTACATCAAGGACACACAAATCGTTGAAGCTCAGTCTTTCACTTGTTCCACAGGTGGACCAAAAACTAATTGAAAACACATGCAATCTTCATCATACCATTCTGGGCAATTGAGTATTGAGACTTCAATGCTATCCACATTTATTTGTTTCTTAAATACTGGCTGTAGTGATAAACTTAGAAAAATGTACTATTGAAATAATCTTAGATTTTCTGGCTGAATTATCAAAACAGTCACTTTATCAACTTATAAGACAATCAACAAAGGTCTTCTGCTAAGCACAATGTGACCAGGATCTCTGATCTAGAAGATATCCTTATTACAGTTGTTCTGCACTGCACTTCCATATTAAGTTTTGGTTTTAATTCAAAATTAACATTTGCATTTATTACATTAACAGATGAAAATAACAAAAGAATCACCTCCCACGTTGTGCCTTTGAACACACTTACAGGTTAAAAAGTTCTCCTAAACTTTTGACAGTATAAACAAAAATTGCTATGCTATAGAAGTCTCGTTCCATTATATATCACTGTAGAATCAAGTAGATCACAATCTGTATTTATTTTACACATATTAAATATTGAAATGATTATTTGCTGGTTTGACATTATCATTCATGTCTTGGTGGGAACCAGTTAACTAGTTCTGCCGTATTTTAGCTCTAAGTGCTTTAACAGAGATGAAATAACTATTGATCATGGGTTTAAAAATAGACTGGGCAAGAGAGCTACATTGCAACGCTTTAGGGAGTCCATGGAAAAAGCACTCTGAAAAACACACTGCCAGAATTAAAAAAAGAAACAGCTTCCATTTATATTGTACCTTCATCACATAGGAGAGCTCTGTGGCATGGCTGCCACACAGCACTAGGGCCCCAGGTGACCATCTGTGTGGAATTTGCAAATTTTCCATGTGTCTGTATGGGTTTCCTCCAGGTGCTCCCACTGTCCAAAGATGTTTGGGTTAGATTGATTGGCCATGATGAATTGTCTCCTAACATCAAGCGGACTAGCAGGGTAAATACACTAGGTTATGGAATGGGCCTGGGTGTTACTGGTGCAGATGGGCTGAATGGTCTCCTTTTGCACTGCAGGGATTCGATGATGATTCTATGATCTCTCAGCAACTTTATCAGAATGAATTGTTTCAAAGTACAATGATTATTATTGTGTAAGTAAACACAACAACAATACCTTGAACATAACAGTGTCCTACAAAAAGCAATATGCTAAAAGATAAGTTGATCTGTTTGGTTACATTGCTTGTGGGAATGTGAGCCACAATATCAGGTGGATTCCTTTTTCTGTAGAACCATGAGATTGTTAACACCAACTGAATCACCAAAATAAGCAGACTGGGTTTTCTATCTGAGCCAATGGAACATTTGACAAATCAGCAATCCTTCAATACAGCTTTGAGATATTTATGTTGAATTTGTGCTCAAGTCCTGGGCTTGAATTTACAATCTTCTGAGGCATGGTGAAAGTATCATAAATTTATGACTGATTGGAAAATATTAAATCACAACAATATTGAATAATGAATCAAAGGTACACGAGTACAAACATGTCCCAATGCCAAAAGGAGGTTTAAATACTTATTTGTATAATTGAATAATGCCATCTGTAAGTATTTTTCGAATAGAAATTAGGCACATTACTTACTTGCAATTTTTCAGAACTGTAACAATCTCTAAGACAAAGGGCTTTCCTTTGTTCCAGTCCCAATGTATTATTACTCCCCTTAGCAAAATATCCAATTAGAAACATTTATACACAGGTCCTACCATGACTGAACTAGGTGTGCTTCATTCATCAAACAATGGGTGACCCAAATGGGGCAAAAAGCTTTCTGTTGCCTACAGCTAACGTTCTTCATTCTGATACGCATAAGATCCACCAAAACAGCAAGTTTCGAAAAGGACTATTTGTTAATGTCACCCATTGCCTACTGAAATCATTTCACTTGTTGCTGATTTCATTCAGCCACCCTGCTAGGATTCAGGCTGAAACTTGGAGCGCTAGCTATTGTTATCCATCACTGCGGTTGCCTGTTCCTACCTGCACAACATTGCCTACCACTCTCCTCATCCCAGCTCCTTGTGTTTTTGTCACATTCAGATGTGATTATTGTTAAGATTATTAATTATTATTATTATATTTATTATAATTATTATAATTAATAATTATTATTAATTATTATTCAGATTGTTCACAATGCAGCCACTCCTAATTGTCCTTTAATATGTCCCACTCATTTTTCTGAGTAACATATAATAAGTTTAAGAAGTTCATCTGCCTCTTTCAATCTCTCCACAGTTTGGTTCCACTCCAGCTCAGTACCTGTTGCAGTTTTGCGTGCACTGTGCCCTCCATTTCTTTGAGTTTGACTGTTGTGCACATTTCCCCACTTCACCCTACCATTGGCAACAGAGCCTTCAATTAGGTGGCCTCACTCAGGCAGTTCATTTCTAACCATCCAGGTCTCTCTACTTTATTCCTTCTCCAACCCATCCAAACTTTTGGTTATCCTCAATCTTTCCATTCACTGTTTGGCGACCCTTTCCCTGTCTCCCTCCATTTAGGAAGAACCCTGGGACTTCCCTTTAACCTTAGGGGTCAGAGATAAGTGCATGCTGTTGAATTGACAAAGTTCCGATTAGTGTTCTAACCCCATCTCTCTCTATTTGACAGGGTCCCGATCAGCACTATAACCCAAGCTCTGTCCACTTGAAAAAAAAATCCGATTAATACTCTAAATAGCTCTATCGAATTGACAAGGTCCTGAACTGTGCTCTCATGAAGCTGTCTCTTCAATGGGAAGATTCGAATTGATGATCTTACCTCAATGCTCGAATGTCAAGACTCTGACAAGTGCTCTCTCTCTCTCTCCCGTTTTAGGATCTTTATCGGAATTGAGACATTTTATTATCAGAAAGCCAAAATCCCATTATGTGTTTGTTTTAATGTCTCGCGGCTAAATGGTAGTTTGGAAAATGCTGAATGAATGTTCACCACACATGCACGTGTACATGGAGGGTTTGAAATCAGTGATAAATGTTTGCCACAAATTCCCCCCAAAGTCAGTGAGCAGGTTTATGCCGTATTTCTTGTGTCAGAATCGACATTCATCAAATTTCACCAGAGTGCTGGAAATGGCTGGAAGGAGCGGTTTGCAGCCGCCTGAGCCAATGGTGAGAGTGGATGGGCGGATCCAGCAGACCGCCTGCAGGTCGGGCCGTTCTGTACCAATGATCGGGGCCGAGGGGCGGCGTGTCCTCCAGGCTGCGCGGGTATAACTCAGCGAGAAGCGGATGGAGTGGGATAGGGACAGCGCCAGTTCAGCGCTCACCTGCACATGACCCACATGTAAACATGATGTCCATGAACAGCAAGCAGCCGTTCGGCATGCACCCCATTCTGCACGAACCCAAATACACCACCCTGCACTCCAGCAGCGAGGCCATCCGGAGAGCGTGCCTGCCCACTCCTCCGGTAAGTAAAGCGAACGAGTCCAACCTGCAACAACAACACAGCGCTCCTTCCTCACCCACCGCCTACAAGAAAAGCCACTCAATTGCCTAATTTTTGGATGAGAAGTATCGGTTGCTTACAATTCACATCTGTCAAATTGCGTGGGCATTTGAAGTTTTTTTTGTTTTAACTTTATTACTGTAATAATGTGTAAGGGGGCGGTTTGAGGTCTCCAGCGAAGGGCGGGGGGGGGGGCTGTGACATTGGTGTACGACAGGATGTCAATAATGAAATTACACCAAAAAGAAATTCCGAAGTAGGTGCCTGGTGTAGTTATTTGTCAGGAAGCTTGTTTTGAATCGGTACCATGTATATTCTTGTTCCACCCTGGGTTAGGTTCACTGTAAACGCGCTATACGGAACTAGCCCCTGTAATGTCCACATAATCATTCATTACTTGCACCGCTTAGCAAGTTGTAGAATTGACAATGTGCTCGTGTCTGCACGCGTCCAGGTCCCATCAAAACAACTGGATTTTGTTTTAATTATTGTGTGCTTTCACAACTGATCAAATGTTGCTGGTCCCGTTGGGTTAAAGAAATCCGGTAGAGAACAACGATGATTATGAAGGGACACAAAGAATAATGCTTATTAAAACAACGGGGCTGCCAGTGAAGTGACCCCGTGTCTGGCCGTTTACAGCAGATTGGTACCGCGCTGTTCTCTCTTTTCGATGGGGATTCTGACAGTAACACGCTGTGCTTTTCCTTTGCAGTTGCAAGGCAATATTTTTACCGGATTCGATGAAACTTTACTGTCCCGAGCCGAAGCCCTGGCAGCTGTGGATATTGTATCGCAGAAAAGCCACCCCTTTAAGCCAGATGTCACCTACCACACCATGACCAGCGTGTCCTGCACTCCTACCTCTTCCTCAGTGCATCTCCCGCACCCGTCAGTGCTGACCTCCCACCCTCATCACCACCATCACCACCATCACCAGACAGCCCAAGGCCTGGAAGGAGACCTGCTGGAGCACCTGAACCCTGGCTTGTCGCTGAGTGGGATGGCAGGACCTGAAGTGGGCGCCACGCCATCGCACCCGCATGCCCACATGCCTGGTATGAACCACTTGTCGCACCACCCTCACCACCATCAACCTATGAACATTTCCCATTCGCACGGCCTGTCGGCCCATATGGGCTTGGGTGGCAATGAGGGGGAAGCAGATCCCAGGGAGCTGGAGTCCTTCGCGGAGAGATTCAAGCAGAGAAGAATCAAACTTGGAGTGACACAGGCCGATGTTGGGTCGGCCTTGGCCAACCTGAAGATCCCGGGTGTAGGCTGTTTAAGTCAAAGCACTATCTGTAGGTTTGAGTCCTTGACTCTGTCGCACAATAACATGATTGCGCTCAAGCCCATCCTGGAGGCCTGGCTGGATGAAGCCGAGAGGGCTCAGCGAGAGAAAATGACCAAACCCGAGCTTTTCAATGGAGGGGACAGGAAGCGCAAACGTACCTCCATTGCAGCGCCCGAGAAACGGTCCTTAGAAGCTTATTTCGCCGTTCAGCCCCGCCCTTCCTCCGAGAAGATCGCGGCAATCGCAGAGAAATTGGACCTGAAAAAGAATGTGGTCAGAGTGTGGTTTTGCAATCAGAGACAGAAACAGAAAAGGATGAAATTTTCCGCCACACATTAAGATGGTTGTGTGCACTTCTCTGTCCTATTGAGACGATGCGGACCAAGGATATAAATAACTTCTTGTTTTCTTGGTGAAGTTTTGCCCGAACGAAGCAACGGAAGGGGAATCACGCTGGCAGGATATGTCTGAAGAATTGAATTGTGCATATTTTGTACGGGTTTGAGAGAGAAGCAAGCCTTGTGTCTTGGTTTAGATGAGACTTCGATGACTTATCTGGCAATCATATTGTAACAAATAATCTCAACGAGACTTGAATAATGTTTAATCACATTCTTGTGAAAAAAAAATCATGTTTGCTTTTCTATTGTAATAGGTTGTATATAGTCTGTGAATGAACTCTGTGCGTTTATCCTTCTTTATTTGAGCCAGCTGATCGAATTCATTGATCCGGGGTTGAATAACTACAGCTTGATGTGGACACGGAGCCGGGGCAGGTGGTGGCATTTATACCCTTGTCAAGTTCATTTAGAAAAATGACACATAAACAATTAGCTATGTAAGGACGGGTCATATTAATTCTATTGTACCTCTTGTATAGTCCACAGGTCTGTCTCTGCATGGTTCATACATCATTTCAGTTCAGTGAATGTCGCCATCACGATATGAATAGCAAAAAATAAATAAAAATTAATAATAAATAAGTTTAAAATGTTTTGCAATAACTATTTACGAATGGTTTCCTACCTCATCCGCCCTGGGGGGGATTTTCACAGCGCTTTCTCTCTCCCTCCATTTAGCTCAATCATAAATTTAATTTAAAAAAAATTCTGGAAGGGATTCGCAATGCATTGACAATCAAAATTACTTTAAAATATGTCGTGGTACAATAGACTAGTGTGTAAACAATGGGGACATATTACAGGTGGGAAGTTCTGAGCGAAAGGCCAGGAATAATGTGAGTTTTAAAACGCAGTTCACTAACTGGGAGAGCCTTGTCTTTCTGCTTTTATTTATTTGTTCTGCAAAATTCGTTTTGCTGGTCTTATTTGCTGGAGGGTTGTCGCTGAGACCAATTTCCCTGCGTGTATGCGTGTTTGTGTGTGTGTGTGTGTTGAGGCCGGTGCCTACATCCTTACACCCAGGTCTTTGTCCCTTCCACTGGCCGCTCCTGGTCGAGTGACTGAGTGTGCACTTTGTGAGCAGGTTAACTGACATACCTGTTCGTACAACGCTCTATTCTCTCTAATGCTGATCTTCCCAACGGTTGGCTCCGATCTCAAGTGTGATTATTTATTTTACTTTACTGATTGTATATGTGATTTTTAATCAGATGTGACTCTGCAGAGTTTTCAATAAAACTAAGCACGCTGCAAAACGAAAGATTGGGGTCTTGAACTGAACGTTGCGTCAAATATATTTATTGAATGAATCGAATACAAACACGTTTGCTTTTAGAATACAAATTGCAGTTACATTAAGAGCAACAACTCTATGAAAGCACAGGTACCCAGTGCACACAGAGATGTCCTACTCTTTCCTAAATCATTTTAGAAAAGTGACACTCCATTTAAGATCCAGTTCAAACGTTTGAATGCAAGCTGCCCATGTATTCGATTCCAGTTCTCTCACTCTCTTCCTCCAACTCTTGGAAACAAGATAGAGAGGAAAGCTTGCATTCAGCCGGTCAGTCCCTCAGGGAATCTCTCTGTTTTATACTCTGGCTGGATGGGGGTCACCATATCTTTCACAAAAGGCAGGTGGGCACTGACAGCGAGTTCAATTTCCCAGGCAGATCTCTGTCTCCTCTTAAATAGGAATTGCGGGGATTTAAAACATGAACACGCGGGTTATCGTTTGGATTTATTGCAAATGAAAATGAAACCAAAGTCTGTCCCGTAATGTTTCAGTCTTTAAGCTCGTTGGGGCATGTGAGGTGGGTCCGGGAGGGGGGCGGATGGTGGAGTGCTCACTTTATCCAGTGAGACCTTAAAATACTCCTCTGAATAGATACATTTCGCTAGGAATAACCAGCACTCAAGAACGCAGCGATCACTCAGCTACCGGCGGCCCGGTAACACAGTAGTTAGCACCGCTGCCTGACAGCGCCAGGGATCTGTGTTCAATTCCCCCTCGGGTGACTGTGTGGAGTTTGAACGTTCTCCCTGTACCGTGGGTTTCTTCCAGGTGCTCCGGTTTCGTCCCACAGTCCAAAGATGTGCATGTCCAAGGGTGTGTAATTAGATGGATTGGTCATGTTAAATTGCCCCTTATTGTGAGGGGGATTAGCAAGGTAAATACGTGGGCTGATGGGGATAGGGCCTGGGTGGGATTGTGGTCGGTGAAGACCGATGGGCCAAATGGCCGCTTTCTGCTCTGTGTGAATTCTATGATTCTACGCTTTCGAGAACAGCGTAACTCTTCCTGAACATCAATCACACTATGTGCATTCGCATGGTCACTTGGATTAGTTTTCATTGAAGGTGTTCTTAAAAAAAAGCAGAACATGGAGAATGCAGTTTGCTGTCTGTGCTAGTATGGAGAATTTTTGGAATAGGACAGAATATGCGCGTTGTATTATTGAGGCACTTGAAAGCAATAGCTAAATAACTACTGATCTATTAAGTTAATGAATCAGCAAACATATTGGATTTATGAGCCTAGAGTGTGGCAGCCGCTCCGTAACAGTGTCACTGCCTTTAACATTCAGGTATGATCTGGGTCAATCGATCTTTTCAGCACCTTTCCTGTGGTGTGACCCAGCTCTCCCGCTCATTTTAACTTCACTGTTACCGACCGCAAACACACCACTAAGCTGAGAGGGGAGCAGGCAACCAAGTAGTAGGTCAGCCCGTCCCTTCCCAGTTCAAGCGAATTCTTTCATACAAAAAAAGGTGAGGCTTAATTAATACGGAAGTGAGAAGTTTAGAATTACTCATTCCAAACAAATATAAGCAAACTTTTAAATTGTAAGACCAACCACTAACGACAGCGAGAAACGAAGGGGAGTAGGGAGCGAAGGAGCAGGAGATTTCGAGAATTGAGTGGGGCACTAAGTCCAGGCGGTCAGCTGCAGTGAGCACACAGGCGGTGGATAAAACTAATCTTTTAATGGAACTGGCATCTCTTGTGTTTAGAAATACATCGACATCCTTCGATGGAGGTGATGGGTTTTTCGTACAAAGAAAATAAGTAAATGACAACGAATTTCACCCAAATCGTCCACTTGATCCAACTTTTAGGATATGAAAGGATAACTTTTATCTCTAAACGGATCTGGAAGTTTTGATGTGCACGTGTTTACCTTCCAGATCGATGGCCGCCGATCTGTGTCAACACTTCAGGATAGGGACAAAGCTTTATGCCAGTTGCGAATTCAAAGATGAGTCACCATTGGCACTTTATACAACTTTTATCACATTGTGTATGGTGGGGCTAAAGGTGCTTGTGAAGCAATGGATTTTTTTGTTACAGTCTGCAGAATGTCATTTTCCCAAGCTGTTAATCGGACTAAACTCAATTTATCAACAAACATTTGTTGGCTAGTTGGTTTCATCCTGTAAAGCCTATCATGAATGAATAATGAATTCTGGCTGTTATGATACTATTGATTCTTGGTAAGCTGAGAGAGAGAATAACCCCTCGTGGATCATCATATCAAATAACTGTAGATGAACCCAAAGCTTTAGTTAAAGTGCCACTTCTTCATCAATGTTTCAGCCGGTTTTATTTTCTGTTTGTTGGGTCTGCCTGGATTTGTTTTGACAGCGGGCCTGAGACACACTTAGCATTCGCTGCATGTTTTGGGTCACATCCGGTTTTTATTATTAATAATTAACTCCTTTGATTGAAGCGTGGTCCGTGTGTGTGTGACTTTTAGACACTTTAGTCTCGATATTTCTACCCAACTAATACAATGATTGCTGATACAATTTTAACACGCGCGACCAATTTTGTTTTTGTCATCAGAACTCTTGAAACCTTTCCCGGCTCCTTTGCTTGTTGAAGATGCAGTCTTCCTAAAATGTGTCCCCAAATCTCCCCATTCTGTTACTGCGGAGGCACTGGGGAAGAAATATCTCAGCTCCCGCTATTATTTTAGAACACATTCTCCCCTCGGGTGATCATTTTTAGCATCGGGATTGAAACGATCTATTGTATCGTTCTGGAGCAATTCCTTCATCACTATTTAATGAGGTGATGGCCAGGTGGCAAAGGTGCTTTCAACAACCAATGTGCTTGTAAACCAACACTACAACACCCAGACACATATTGAACGAGGCTGACCAATATAGCCTCTCGGGGTGAGCTTATATCTGAAATATATATTTCCGTTCCTTTCAATGTTTCACTTGCCCGATATTGCTTTTATCCGCTCTATGATTCCCCCTGTTTTAACATACTTTATTCAGTCACTCATGCAACAAAAGATAGAAACATACAGCGGATTGGGGCTACACGAAATGCTTTTCACTTCATAATTTTCCCGAATAAAATAATGCGGAAGGAACCCGCATTTTAAACAGAAATTCTTATCTATGGGCAGTGTGCAGAATGGAAAAAAAATAACAGTTCCAATCTGTGAACTCTTTTCAAATATGTTCATCTATTGTGTTATTCCAGACTAATCTATAAATCGGTCTTGTACTTCTGTTTCCTCCTTATGTCGTTCCTCGATTTTCCTTGAACATGTCACAGAGTCCACACTGCGCCAGGGGAAGGAAAGTATGCAACTGCGAAGTTGCTACCGTCCGCGGGGCTGCCGAGCCAGACTGCGAGAATAATTCCTCCTATCATCTTATTCGCTGTCTGCCGCTCTACAATCTTGAATTACTAACAAGGTACCGCAGGAGCTGTGGCACGCCGCCGATCGACAATATTCTAAATTATTTTACCCCTGCCCATTTATGTAAATCATTAATGGGAGTAAAATGTTGGAAATTAATAGATTGCATAGCGGAAGATGACAAGCGGCTAATTAGACTTATATAATTAGGATTATTTTGGCTATTCATGAAGGAGATTGAGAGAGGGGAATCTCTGTGGGAATACAAATTCAGTATTGTTCCCTTCTCATTCATTGCATTTACGCTAATGTGTGTGCAGTTCCCCAGTGCTGGGAGGGCCGCCGTGGCCGCCTAGCCAGGGACATGTTTGCAAATCTGACGGCAAGGAAGACACAACTAATGCTTTTGTCTGTCTTTAAATTATACATGGGGACTCAGTTGTATAAAATGGCTTAAAATTCCACCTTGTTCACATGGGTTACGGCGTAAGCTGTCTTTCTGAAAGAACATATTTTTTAAAAATATATCATTCCCCTTATCTCAGTCTGAGTGAGCATTCAGATATAGTTAATTCACAAACATGTGGGAGAATCTGTTGACCCATTTAAGTCTCCATTCATTTCACAACACACCCCATGCTTAATTTTGCCCGTTTAGATGCGCACCTATGGCATGTGTAACATTTACAATCTCATTGCTATTTCCAGTTATTTGGTATTAACAATACAAATACAGATAACCAGAACAAAATTAAGTTTGCCTGTCTGATCACACTATGTGGATTTGCATGGTCACTTGGATTAGTTTTCATTGAGGGAGTTTTTTTTTTAAAAGCAGAATATTTTTTCAGTTAAAGAAACAAGCTGAAACCCTTCACTGCCTTTCGTTTCTGCTGACTCTTTTTTTCCATGAAGCGGAAAGCGCATTTTCATAAATAGACCTTGGTGAAGTGATGACTCTAAAAAATTAATGAAGTCTGAGTCCTGAGTGGAGCCTCGGGGCCATCGGAGAATAATTTAACCACTACATTATCATCGCTTCCTCCATAGCGCTGGACTGGACGCTGTGTGTCTCTGAATTAGACACAGCAGCTAAAACGATCGAGTCACAACGTATTACTTGAAAAGATGCAATGATGTTTTTTTTTTAAAAAAAAGAAACATCTGTGGAAAAGGAGAAGGGAAAGATGTCGAAAAGTTACTCTTAAAATATCACCCCATCTCTTCATCCACCCACCCACTCACCCACACAGACAAAGCATCTCAGTGCATTACTTTTAAAAGTTTTAAATGCACCCAATGCAATATTAATCAACCGCGTTGATATAAGTTAAGGTTGTATTTTCCTGTGCAGACAGTCGGAGCGCAGACTTGCAATGCCCGCACTCCCAGTTACTTTAAACAGCTGCTTTCCCAGTTTAGCGGTTGCAATAGCCAGGATCACAAGGTAGGAAGAGCTAAACCTTTCATTCCTTATTCCGCACGGAGCAAACACCAAACTGCCGCTCTCCGCTTAATAACTAAATGCTATTCGCTGCTTCAACCTGAGCGCGTTTTTTTTATATAAATCGTGTAATAATTAGCAGAGGGGATAATATAATTATGCATCTTAGCATCTCGTGTGACTAGAACAATGTAATTAGCACATTATTCAGAGATAATAGTTTAATTGGCATCAAAATTAAACACAATCAATTAACTGTGCGCTGGAGACTATTCAAGGCGGAGACGGTGAAACGTAATCTATACCAGTGGAAAAAAAAGTTCAAAAAACCCCCCCAAAATATTGTTTTCCCGCGCTTTGCACGCGATGGTTTAAAGGATAGTCGCCCCTATCCTGAGATGAAGTGCAAATCATAACACATGCATTATCTCTGTTCTTATTTAACTTGTTGCTCTGTGTGGAAAGTGGCATGTTAACCGGGTGAGACCCAGCAATTTGTGGTCCCTTGCGGTCATTTGTTTGGCGAAGTTCTCTTGTGGGCCACGGATGCGTTCAAATGGAAACAGAGAGAAAGCCAAACGGCTCGTCCAAGTCTCATTACTTTATCGGGCGTTCACTTAGGAATGGTCTCAGCGCGGCCGTTCCTTTGGAGGGAAGAGTAGGCCATTTATTTATTATTGCATTTCAGTGACACTTCTCGCGACAGCGAGCCTTTTGATATAAAAACAGAAAACGCTGGAAAGTCTCAGCAGGTCCGAAGGCATCTTTAATGAGCCCTTTGGGAGAACTATCCGATAGAAAGCTGCACTCTTGTTGCAGAAACTTTTTCTCTGGCCCGCTCTGAGGATATATTTACATTTACTCCAATCGAAGTTTTCATTGTCAAACGATATCGTGCTATGGATAGTGGGAAATTGAACAATCTATCAAATTACTGTAAACTCTCTACCCCGATTAATTGAGTTTCGGTTAAATTACTGAAAATTGGGCGATTCCAAAATTAGCAACTTGTTGGCCAAACCGTTATTCCCAAGTCCCAGTTTATTCCTGGTGTGGCGTGTATTCAGCTCACCATTCCCGCTACATGCAACTTTCCAACGCGAACCATTGCCGACACAGTAATACAATTCAACACTATTTATACAACGAAATACAGATCCCATTTCTTCACCTAATGTATTATTTATTCCTGTATTTATATTTAATCTGGGAGCCTTCGACCGATGATTCCTATAACATTGTAATTGCCGGAAAACCTCTATTATTATACATTCGACGTGTTTTCATTTTGAACCTGTGATCAGGTTTGATTTTAATCGCTCATTTGTTCCAATATAAGCACAGTTCTTACACCACCGCAGATGAAATAATTCATGAATTTACACGTGACTGGCGCCTAGTTGTTGTTGCCGGCAATCAAAAGCAATAGGACATATACAAAATAGAATACAAATAACATAGTTCACACATTCACAGATACAATTTAGACGTTCACCTGAGTTTGTACTGAGGCCAACGGTGGGGTCATTTGTTTAATTCTCCAGATGAAGGATGTGAGTAATGACCAACACAGCAGCGTTTTTCTAGTTATGCCAAAACATAGTTGCTGGGAATGGTAATCACAAAGAATTTACTAAGTCTGGAATCTGGTAGCTGGTCCACGTAACACTGTTAAAGTAATTTCTAGCCTTCAGTAAATTCTAGGCACATACAAAGTGTCTTTTTTTCATTTGAATGAAACAGAAAAATATTGTTTTAAATGGAACCCGTTTTACATCTTACGATATCCACATTTTTAGAGTTAAATACATAACTTTGAATTGAAATTACTAATATGGTCACTAGAGTATTTATCTTGTGGATTAAGGATGTCACAACAGTTAGCAAGTGACAATTAGTTTATCCACCCCCATAAATTGTCAACGTATATTGTTCGTTGAGTTGGGTTCATTAACATAGAACGTGGCAGTATTGCAATGCCCTAGGTAATCAGTCATTGCTAAGAGTAGGTTATAGTCGAACAGTTCGGTGCTTTGGATAGCTCATTGCTAAAGGCAGAGAGGCTTCGGGCGCAGACCCCTGGCCAGCGTATAGTTAAGGAAAGGTGACATTATCTCAAATCCAGGTGTTTTGGACAGCTCGCTAAAGTTAAATACATAATTTTGTCTATTCACACTTCATTGACAGCTCATTGAGGGAAGAGAAACGTTAGTCCCCCAATCATGGCCCTGGTTGTTAAACCGTTCCATTCAGTACGTCGGACAGCTCACTGCAGAGGGAAAGTCTGACCCCAGGTGCCAATCGCTGATGTGCAATTCAATGCAATCATCAGAAAATTCAAATATGTTTCATTGACAGTTCCTTCAAAGGCCTTGACAAAAAAAAAATCACATCAATTAAGGAATGCCATTTGCAAATATGAAAACTGTACAAGACCTTTATCTTGATTTCAGTAAAATTGCAAATCTTTTATATAGAAATAGCCAACAGCCTCAAATATAAAATTTCTATCATAAACTTTGCAGTGATTTAAACCAATAAAACATATGCACTCAACTAAATTGGATTTGAGCTAGCTATCTGGTATGGTGCGATCACTCTTGTTTTAATATGGGAATGTGATCACTTTGACCTCGTTTTAATACAATATGCACGTATTTAATACTGACTTTTAATTTGCTTTCGCCAACTGTCTGCGATGGGCAATTCTAACTGAGAGAAGCCGTTCTGCTTCAGTGGCCATGAATATCATGTGAAGAAATGTCAGCCATTAAATGTCACAGCAGATCCCCCAAATCCACAGTCATTTCAATATCTTATTTACTCATCAATCTCCGGCGGAGGAGCCAAAGTTGTTGACTTTCATGCGGTCTGAGATTTTGTTGATTTAGCATAAAAAATTAATGGCCGAGTTTCAGGTCCTCTGGCATACTCATTTCTTAAATAAATCCACCATTTAGAAAGATAAATATTCGGCTGCTTGAAGATGACCTCCTCTCAGCCGCAGGCTAGGGGATTCCAGTTATCCCTGTCCCCGCTCGGCCAGGAGAGAAGAGTGCTAAGAAGCACACATTTGGCAGCACTCCCACCTCCCAAGTACAGGTTCGTGGCGCTACCAATAAATCGATGCTATACTTATACCAAAGTGGTGTGCGACTGAATGAGGCTTCGGCCCCAGTTCTCTCTTTGGAAAAAGTGCAGAAATGTACACAGGGCTTACTTACAAAGCGTCCCTTGTATTTTGGCCTCAGGACTCTGGATTTAAACATATAAATTTCCTCTCAGTCACATCTCAAACATTTTAAACAGAAATCTGCATGAAGGCAATTGTTTAAACTAGCGATTAATCTGATGTGAGCACGGGAGGATGTGCCACCCCTTTCACAGCTGCAGTGCTAGCTAACTCCCGTGATGGGAAATAATTAAAAAGCCGCGAAAATATTGATTCCATTATTAACCTTTTTTAACCTGTGCTGCGCATGCAGCGAAGCCGAGTGAGCAATTCTCATTTACAATTTCGATATTTTAATGTAATATTCATTGGCGTGGATGATAGCACCGAGGAGAGCTACTCTTCATTTACCTGATGAAAACTCCAGTTTGGCAGCAGTGTTTGGGGAGTGTGTGATTAGGCAGTGGATCTTGAAATTCAGCAGAACCCCAGATGACACCGTGATCTTTCACGTCTTTATTTTGTACGTCTGCAAGACGAAACGCCTAATGTAGTGGCAGATTTGGGCTGTGGATCAATATTCATAAGGGTGCATTATTATATTATTGCTGCATTGTATTTTTTTTACAGCGCAAGTGCACGGCCCGGTAAGACAATTAAAGACTTAAAGCAAAGCGCGGCATACTTTGCTGTCCCTTCAGCATTTGAAGAAGCCTGTTTTAAATTTACCTAAACACAGATTTAGGATGTCCTAGGCTGTGTTGCATCTGAAGCAATTGCATATTGTTCCACAATCCCGCCCCCCACCCCCACCACAAACCACCCTTTCCTCCCGTGGCTACGGTAACTAAATCGGTAAAACAACCAAAACGTAAAGAAGTACGGTTGAGTAGACTTAAGTGCTAGTTGAGTTGATCTCAACTCCAATAACCGTAAATATATTCTTATCGATTTCAATGATTAGGGAGCAAAATATTCACGATTTGTCTCCGTCAACAGTAGGTTACCAAAACTAAATGTCAAGAGCGACAGCTGACCAATGGCCACATGAGTGAGAAAGTACAAACTGTGGAGCGGGGGCGGGGTCCATGTTCACTGGGGAGAAAGTTTACTGGGGAGATCAATTCTCTTTGGAAGTGTAGTCACGAATATTTTACAGTCACATATAACAGGCAATGATCGCACAGCGAGATCACACAACCAGTGAATGAAGCGAATGAACAGTTTTAGATGCTGTTGGCTGATAGATGAAACCATTGAACTCTTGACAGGAGATATTTTACTTCCATCTGAACAAGCAATTGGGGATTCAGTTTGGGAATTTACCTGAAATTTGATTTGTTGCTGCCACATGTATTGATATTCAATGAAAAGTATTGTTTCTTGCGCGCTATACAGGCAAAGGATGGGCCGTTTGTAAGGAAAGGGGAGGGTGCAGAATGTAATGTTACAATCATAGCTAGGATGTAGAGAAGTATCAAGTTAATATGAGGTAGGTCAGTTCAAAAGTGAGGTTGGTCAATTCAAAAGGTGTCAATAAGTCTCATAAATTCTCAGCAAGGGGACAGGAAGCTACACACATTTCTCCGACCCGAAACGCGCCGTTGATGAAGGAAGTTGAGGTGACCAGGACTTGAAACATGCATCAGTCCCGTCCGACCCCACTTTAAGATTGGTTTGCCCTAGCGGAGTCAGCATTCAACAAAAGCAAACTTTGGAAGTAACTGCTACCTACTAAGTGAGTTTATCAAACATACTTAATGTCGAGTCCGGAAGGAGCTCTTTAAAGGGAGTTCACTGCTGTTCGCCGTCCGGCTTTCTCTCCAATCCCCTTAGCTTTTCTTGTCTAAGGACGGCTGTTTTTGCCAACAGCTATTCAATCTTTCTTAACTGAGTCTTGGTGTTAATGGCTCCATGCGGCTATATGCTGAGATTCAATAATCAGGGGTGCTGCCGTTCTCATCACCTGAGCATCCAAAATGTTTAGATCCTAACTTATTTCCTCTTAACCTACGCTTCGAATGTCCGAGTCTCTGACAATATTGTTATACCAATCCATCTTAGCGCCTATTCTCCCCAATTTCTGGGAATGGGGAGAATATTTATACAGAGAAAAGTAGACGTGGCTGAATTGTCTAAACTGCACGTTGAAATAACTGATGGATCTTGGAAATAGAGAGAAAAAAAACAAATGTTAAAACCACCTGTTCTATTATTAGAACCACATTCCTCTCATCTCTACCCTTGTTTTTTCTTATTTTATCAAGATTCTTTTAAATATCCCATGTGAAATGTACTCTACCCATTCTATAGGCTGAAACGCTAGAAAAGTATATTTCATCTGTTTAGAGATAAAGCTCTATTGAAAAGTACAAATCGAATAATGCAGTATTGAAACTAAATCGAAATACTCTGAACTTGTCCATATTTCTGGGTTCACCTATTTTTGCATAATTTGAGCATGCCTTGGGTTTGCCTAATGATTTGAATGTGGGCATGAGGAATGAATCAAGCATTGCTTCAACCCTAACAGGGTTTAAAGGGAAAGTTGATGTATTTTAGAGATAGTTACAGAAATATGCAGACATGCTTTAAACAGTTTCAGGGAGTCCTGTGGTCTGTATGTACAAAAATCATTGATGGCAATTCCAGAGCTGGGAGGGAACTCATTGTAAGATCGAATGTTATCTAAGGCCTTTGAAATTCAACAAGTTCGCACAGTGGCACAGTGGTCAGCACTGCTGCCTCACAGCGCCAAGAACCTGTGTTCGATCCCTGGCTTGAGCCACTGTCTGTGTGGAGGTTGCACATTCCCCCCATGTCTATGTGGGTTTTCTCCCACAGTCCAAAATTGCGCAGGTTAGGTTGATTGGCCGTGCTCAATTGCCCCTTAATATTAGTGGAACTAACTAAGGTAATTGCATGGAGTCGTGGGGATAGAGCGTGGGTGGGACTGTAGTCAGTGCAGACTCGATGGGCAGAACGACCTCCTTCTGTACAGTAAGAATTCTATCAAGTTCCTACATTCCTTTGTCAAAATGTTCCCGCAGTTCTTAGCTTCATTGCTTGTTGCAGTCTGTTGGCTAATGTCTGGGGCAGCTATGTTGTAAGGACTGAAGTTTGATACTTTGCAGTTGTACTTTCAGAGATCAAGGAAACAAAGTGCAACTGACCAGCACATACGGCAGAAGTACTGCTTTCAATGAACATTTTCCCCCCAAAATTCTTAGGTATGGAATTCTAAAATTGGAGTAAATCACGCTGGGTTTTTCAATGAATCTCTCACACTCTGTGCACTGCAGAATGCCTCATCGTGAATCACACTAAAAATCAGCGGCCCTATGCCCAGTGGGCAGTGCCAAAGTGTCCCTTGGGCATTGGCACATTACCCCATGGCAGTACCAGGCGGCCCAGACTGGTCTGCTGGGGCGCCCCCAGCAACTCACCGTCATGGGTGCCTTAATTGCCTCCCCCTTCCTTCACTGAAGCAGGATTGGGCTGCCAGCTTCCCCCCCCCCCCCCCCCAACAAATGAGTTATAGTAAACCTCCCTGGAGTGAAACGCTCCTGGCATGGAGGTGGAGGAGAGGGTGATGGGGTGAGGGGAAAGGGCGGTTCGTGAGTGGGTAGATGGGGATTGGTGCTGTGTGGAGGCTAGCGGGCCCGGAATTTTCAGTCCGAAGCCCGCTGGTAGGATTTAAATAGCATGTAAATGAGCTGCTGCAAATATTGTGTTAGTTTCATGCCGATTTCCGGCACAGAGCTGATGGTGCTGGAAATCCGGTGTTGGAACTTGTGCAGAGGCTGGGACGCCGAGCGCAAATCATGCTAATCAGCTGTTAGGACCTCCCAGCTTGCACAGTGGAATAGAAGAATCACCCTCCTGGATCCTACTGTTCCCCCTTAACATCGTGAAAGCGTGCTCAGAACTGCACTCATGGCATCAAGTGCCTTTTCAATGCTCATATATTTGATCTGCCATTTCAATAGATCTGGCAGAAGTCTCCATCCTGAGGGAACATAATAGAAGCTTCATGTAACAAGAACCTCTACAAATTCCCTCCCTCATCCTTGAACATTGTTGTGCGTCAACCCTTCACCATTGCCATTCTACTACTACCAGTTGAGGACACTATGGGCTAAAACACATCAATCTCTTAAAGGCACCAACTTGAACACTGCTCCATCGATCAGAGAGTGTGCGATAAGACAATGCTTGGTACTAGTAGAAATATTATGTGAAAGTTACAATGGACATATTTGTAGTCATTTAATATACATAAAGTTTATAGTTTATTAGTGTCACAAGTAGGCTTACATGAACACTGGGATGAACTGACTGTGAAAATCCCCCAGTCTCCACACTCCGGGGCCTGTTCAGGCACACTGAGGGAGCATTTTGGCATGGTAAATACACCTAATCAGCACAAGTTTTGGACAGTGGGAGAAAACCAGAGCACCTGGAGAAAACCCACACAATATATTGGGAGAATGTGCACATTCATACAGACAGTGACCCAAGCCAGGAATTGAATCTTGGTCCTTAATGCTGTGAAGCAGCAGTGCTAACCATGTCACCCTGTCCTATGCACCTTCATCCCAGCCTCCTCTGGCACTGGAATACTGTCTTCTGCTGAGAAAACACCATATATATTGTATTGTACTTGCAATCACAATGCCACTAATCTAGATGAGGGTTTGTATGTTTTAATGGCTAAGTAGACATCTTAATAATGATTGTTATGCAGCACAAGCAGGGCTAACGAATTTAAATATTGCTCCTCCTAAGATGTTGGAGCTTTTTATTATAACTGCCATTATGTTTTGTCCACACTTTGTATGATTGCGTATGGGGATGTCTTAGAATGGGTCTAAAAGTCAGATCTGAAACTCAGTATGTGTTTGACCAAGGCCCACGCAAGCAACGTAATCAGAATATATGAAAATCATAGCTTGCAGTTTTTACTTTGTTATATTTAGCACTATGTCCATTTTTTTCTACAGTTTTTCACATGTCCACATTTTGTTGCTTTTAATTATTTGTGAGCCATACCAGAATGTACTAACTAGCTGGCCTTCCTAATTTTATCACTATTTGCTATGCACAAAGCAATCAGCCGTTTGCTGATGCAGGATTCTACATCAAATCAGCCTCTTTACTTAATTTTCCATGTAACATTTGACAGCTGCATTAGTGACAACCACAAACTTTTATTCACTTTACCTAACCAGCAAATGGATTTCTTAATTGCTGTATTGTCAGATGCTTTCCTTCAGTTTAAATGTTAAACCACATCTTTCCCCATGTTACAGGTGGAGCAACCAAACAGAAAGGAACTGAAGAAATGCAGACTTCTGGATCAATCTTTTTCACTTAATTACAACAACAACAAAGGAAACCACTAACAATGAATGAGCTGATCAGTCATCTAATATAGTTTATTATGTGGGACTCTGTAGTGTTCAAAACTGTCAACTGCATTTTGTTATGTAAGTAGTCTCACAACACCAGGTTAAAGTCCAACAGATTTATTTGGTAGCACGAGCTTTTGGAGTGCTGCTTCTTCATCAGGCACTCACCTGATGAAGGAGCTCTAAAAGCTCCTGCTACCAAATAAACCTGATAGATTTTAACCTGATGTTGTGACACTACTTACTGTGCCTATTCCAGTCCAACACTAACATCCCCACATCCTGGCATCTTGCAATTTGTCATTTATAAAGGGTTTTGACATATCCTTAGGACTTAATCAGGCATTTGTATCAAAACTAATGACAAAAATAGAGCGTGCAAATGAACCATTTTGCCAACGTTGGATTACGTACTACTTCTTTAATTGCTGACCAGACCATATGTATAGGAATAATATGGATTTCTTCTACACACAAAAACAGAAAATGCTGGAAAATTTCAGTAGGTCTGCCAGCATCTATGGAGAGAGAATAAAGTCAACAGGTCTAATGTTATCATCACGTTGCACCCATTTCTGGGCACGAAAAGTTGGTAAAGTCAGGCATGAGGCGAGTAGCAAGATCTGTGCTCAGCTCCACACTGGTTCCCCTTTTACCAAGGCCTGCTGATTTTTTTCAGGCAGAGTATGTATGGGGGCATCTGAGAACAGGGCTAAAAGTTGAATCTAAAATACTCCCAGTTTCAAGCCTGCCCAGTACTTAGAATCAAAATGGTAAAATAGGACCCAACCTTTCAAGACTGGATGACCCTTCATCAGTGCTCTGCTGAGATTTCACAGCATTTTTGGTTTTTGTTTCTGATTCCAGCATCTGCAGTATTTTGTTTTTGCATTATGGATTTCTTCAATCTATTTCCACAAACTACATGCAAAATGGATTTCTTGAGGCACATTCCTTAGAAGCTTTCTTGATACCCTTCTGTTGTTGGTGTCAATCCATTCAATTTGGTCAGCTTGACACCTTATCAGGTATAGTCAGGCCTAGGGATATGTTTGTGTTTGAATATGGAACCTTCTAATAGTTCAATTATGTTAATATATTTAAATTGCTAAACCACTCAATTCAAGACTATTGACCCACAGAAGGTCTAGGTATGATTTCTATTTGAAAACTGCAAAATGTAGTCAATGTAATTTAATTATAATCAATTCAGTTGTTAATATATTTTACTTTGATCTATTTTCAAAGAAGTGTGAATGGTATGAATACAACTAGCTATATCTCGGTTACCAGCCAGTCTGGAAGTTTAAGCCAGTACTGAAACTGGGTTAGATATGATCCCATCATAATGTTTTGTCAAACAAGACATAGGTGATCATTTTCTAAATGTTATATTGAAGAGTAGCACAAGCGAAATGTAAGTTTATATGGTTATTTTTCAAAAGCAGTTAAGATTGTAATTAAAGTAATTATATTGCTTGATTTAAATGTTATTCACTTCTCTAGTTAATGTTAAATTAGTTTGTTGCTTTGTGCTTCTGCACTGCTTGAGATTGAAATTAGATTGTGATAAATCTATTAACAAAGAATGATGAGGCCATATGGCAGCATAATCTTCAAAGTTAGAATTTGGTAACAAGTATTCTCTGTTTACTCACATGTCTTGTAACATTTTCATAGATACTCATACAATAAAGTCAAACTCTGGTCCAAAATGAATTCCACATCAACTTGGAATGGTATTGGCACTCAATGCCAGTCGTATGCCTATATTCTATAATAACAAAATAGTGATGTATAAATGCAAGTTCTTCTTTCACTGCTTTTACACAAATGCACAGAAGATATTCTATCAGTTATTTTTTTAAAAGAATGCTAAAAATAAAAGCAATTGGGGGCCATGAGATGAAAATTCAGGATTTCTAAGCTAAACACATTGCAATCTGCCAGTGTCATTGGTATAATATATAACTTGCATATATAATAAACAAAACACATGTATTAAATTTATATACCACAGAAAAAAATCAAATCTAAAATAGACCTAACTAAATCACCACATTCTTTTTCTTTACAGAATTGAGGCACTCTTTTCGGTTATTGATTCTCTTAGTAAATAAATGCTCCTAACGTTTTCTTCAGGTGAATTTATCATTTCAAGTGTTGGAGCATTTTCAGAGACTATGTATTAAGCTGGCTTTTATGGGAAGGATTTCCCTTCTTAATAATGGCTCAGCTAACACAAAGACTCATGGAGAGAGTATTCTGGTAAAAGACATTTCTTTATTTTCCAATTTTGGCCAACGTGCAAGGGAAAAAGACTTCGGGCAGTTCCAAATCAACTCTGAGATTACAACACTCTCGGTACTACAAACATACAATTTTGAAAGCCATTTGCCCACCCCAAGCTCGCACCAGCTAGGTATTAGCCAATCATTATTAGTATAGATTGGCTAATAAGATTTACCCTGTGAAAGCATGGGATTACATGATCAGTTTGTGAAGCTTAAGAGTCTTTAGCTTAGTCTCCTAAACTTTATAGACCCTTTTACCTGGTGCAATGTACATCCTATTCATTAGGGCTGTCTGGAACCCCTGCAGCATCCTTAATCCAATGTTTTTACTATTACTAGAACTGTTGGCCTTTGATAAAGGTTGTTCTTCCCTTTGTTCAATAGTTGCACTGTTCTGAGGAATGTTATTCTTTTTATTTAACTACATTCCATCATGCCTTCTGAGTGCTGTGTCATTGACTAAGGTGTATGCTTTTTATACTGAATATATTTTCAAAAATACATGTCTAGATTCTCTAACAGTGGTTATAGCTACTGCTATGCAAACAGTATTTTTCAGACAGCTGTCCCTCTCACCAAAGACATGCATTGCTGTGTCAAGATCAATTGAACAGGTGCAGTTAAAGCACCATTAGCTTTTTTGTTAAAATATTACTATGACATTCTAAAGTGCAGGATAATGATTAGCCTTGTATCACCACAATTAAAACAGGACTCTTGCATTTCTGGATTTAGGCTGAAATTTTCCAGGACATCCTCCCCACCTTCCTGCCAAAATCTTCTCGTCCCACTGGAAGCCAATGGGGTTCTGGCTGGCCCATTGCATCGCCCCCTCCCCCTCCCCCCCAACCCCTTACTAGGATCCATACAGCGAGTCAGAAAAACTAGAAAATTAATGAAAAGCACAACAAAAGTACAAGTCTCTCTTCCTTAATGCAATTTGACAGGAAAACTTTGGAAGTTGCAAGTGAGATGTTGAAGAGCCACACAATGCTCTGGAGTTGAATGTTGCCAACTCCTCAGTTAAAATCAGTTCAGGGGAAGATGCAATAATCTTTTACAGTTTTTATCTTATCAATGATTTAAAATTCGTTTGGATCCCCAATGCATCACAAAATGTTGCACAGGACACAAACAGAATTAGACAGATTAATTTCACTAATCTTCAAGGAAATGAATATACTCCCAAGAAAATGTGTGGGTTGAACCTTCCCTCTTATCACTCATCCTATGACATGGTGACACAGATTAATAAAATGTCATCAGTGAATAATGAGTTTCTTTCATAGGAAGTAATAAATGATCTACAGGCTAAGTCCATTCCCCAAAAACTAAAATAATCCAAACTATGTTAAATTGTACAACAGTATCAGGAAGCCATGACACTAAATAGCACAATCTTTCCCTATAACATCATACCAATCCAAAAGAAATAAATATTTTTCTTTCAGTGTGGGACATGGACATCACTGGCTGGCCAGCATTTATTGTCCATCTCTAGTTGGAAATCAACCACATTGCAGTGAGTCTGGAATCACATTTAGGCCAGACCAGGAAAGGGCAGCAGATTTTCTTCCCAAAAGGACAATAGTGAAACAGATAGGTTTTTTGGACAATGATTTCATGGCCATCAGTAGATTCCCAGTTCCAGATATCTTGTATTATATTCAAATTCCACGATCTGCCATGGTGAGTTCGAACTTACTTTCATGAGGGCTCCCAGAGAGCAGGTCGGTGGCAGTGCGAGCAGTTCTGACAGTGGTTGGTGGCCCAACATTGCACTCATTGAATTGTGCTCAGGGTCTCAGTTCAATGCCTCATCTAAAAGGTGATATCTCAGACATTGCAGCTTTCTCTATAATCTGGATTGGAATATCAGTTATGAACTTCATCTGCACATTCTGGCTTGGGACATTAAACACAAAAACTTTTCATACCAATAAACAGCATACTTTCAACCCCACACTGATTTTTATTGCCACAGTGTGGTGACCAGCATAGTGCTGGCCAAAATATCTTGTGAGTTCCATGGAACCGTGCTGACCCATACCAACTGTGTTAATGACACACTGGCCCTATTTTACCATCTCGATTCTAAGTGCTAGGCAGACTTGAAACTGGAGTGTTTCAGATCTGACTTTTAGACCCGTTCTGAGGCACCCTAATATTCACCCTGCCTGCAAAAATAATAAAGATTCAAAAGTGTGGAAGCTCGGCACTTACCTCCTCACTAACTGATGCATTCAAATTGGACTTCTATGGAGCATGTCTGCTTTGCACCAATTCTAGATGGGCAGACGTTGTGGTAAAGGGGAAGTGCTGGTAAAGTTGGGTGTGCAGCCCATTAAGTCAATTTAAATGCATACAAATTGGCATGGTCCTGATCGCAGCCATTCTTGGGCCTTGGTAAAGGGGGAACCAGTGTGGAGGTGGGTGCCAATCGCCCTACTTGCATTATGCCTGACTTTGCCAAGTTTTCACACTCAAAAGCTGGCACAATGTGATAGTAAAATTGGGCTCAGTATGTTAACTATTAGTGTTACTCCCCACACCAACATGTCAAACCCATATTACATTGATAGCATCATTTTGTTTCATACCAATATGATAATAACACATTTTGATAAACAGCACATGATGCCCCAAGCCACTGCACAAAAAGTATTGAATATCACAGTGCTACTTTGTTCCTTTGTGCCTGACTGCACACTATATTTGATACGTTCGCTCAACCACAATGCCAAATTCCACATTACATTAACTAGGATAGCATGCCAACTCCATAGTATGTCATTTATACAATTACAGTCTTGTAGCAAAATGGGTTTAAAGAAGACCCTTTCAATGTTAAATGTATATTAAATGCTAACTCACAAGAAACAAGGAAAGTGTACAGCAGAGAGAAATTGAGAGAAGAAAGAAAGAACCAAACAACCAATAGATAAATGCTAAATTTGCAGTCCATGTGGCAAATCTAATTAAGCTAATGGCTAAAGTACACTTTCCACAAGTGCTGTTGGAAAATAATGATGCAGCCTCATCAAAGAATAAAATACTATCACATTCACTCATCTTTTGGATATCTAAACTTTCATGTCAGTGATACCTTTGCTTCAATTGTGCATCAGCAATGATGAATTTTTGTAATGTGACTGTTGTGTATTATGCCACCAAGTTCAAACGTTCTCTAAATTATCAATGTCTTAAAGTAATGTTTCATAAAAGATGGATTGCCCACTATGCTCTGAACTGCCACTCTATGTGTAAGAGTAAATGGGTCTTTCTCAATTTGGCAGGCTGTGGTTAGTGGGATACTGCAAGGATCACTATTTGAGTCCCACTGTATACATTATATAATAATGATTTGGATGTTGGGACCAAATGCAATATTTCCAGTTTTGCAGATAATATAAAGCTAGGCAAGATTGTGTGTTGTAAGAAAGACATAAAGTGGTTACAGGAATATTTGGGCAGACTTAGTGAATGGGCAAGAACATGGTGAATGGAATATAATTTAGAAAAATATGAGATGAAAACAGAAGGTTTCCTAAATGATAAGAAATTAGAAAGTGTTGATGTGTAAAGGGATGTGGATGTCCTTGTCCCTAAGTCACTGAAGGCTAGCATGCAGTGCAGCAAGCTATTGAGAAAGCTATTGAAATGTTTGCCTTTATTGGAAAGGAATTTGAGAACAGAAGTGGTGAGATCTTGCTTCATTTATATAAGCATTTGGTTAGATTGTACCTGGAGTATTGTGTACAGCTTTAATCCCCTTACCTCAGGAACGATATTATTGCCATAGATGGAATGCAATGAATGTCCAACAGACTTGTTCCAGAGATGGTGGGAATGTCTTATGAAGAGAGATTGGGTAAACTATATTCTCTAGCATTTCAAAGAGTAAGAGGTGAACTCATTGAAATCAATAAAGTACACTTAAAGGAAAAGACAGGATTGATGCAGGTAAGATGTTGAGATTTCCTGCATAGCTTTTGGCAAGCCTATTCCTGTCCTAATCCAATCTTTGGCTTCCAGAATATGATGTGTCTGTGACAATGAACCTCATGAAATACTAGTGATGAAAATGGACTTTCAGATATCTCTCAATAAGTATATCTAAGTCTGTAAAGATTTAGCTCTCGGAATAAAACTAAGTGGACAGTTGCAATCACACCTATTTTTATTTCACCTGCATGAACTTCTCAATGACAGCAACAACAATCTGCATTTATTCAGCATCTTCAGTGTAGCAAAGCATCCCAAGACATTTAGCTGGAGTGTTAGAAAACAATTTGAGACCAAGCCACATGGGGAATATTAAGGCAATGCTTTATCAAAGAGATACTCTTTAAGGAGCATCTTAAAGAAGGAATGAGAGAGATTAGAGAGGGCGTACCAGTACCTTGAGAGTTAACGGCATGGCCACCACTTGTGAATTAAAATCTGGGATGCACGAGAGGCGAGCATTAGAGACATGCAGATATTTTGGAGAGTTGTTGGGCTGCAGGAGATAATGGAGATAAGAAGGAATTTGAAAACCAAGGTAATATTTTTAAAGTCCTCCTCTTCTAAATCCAACACAGCATTGACGTGATCAGTGAAACTATATTTTTGACACTGTAATTATGGCCAATGAATCAATAAAGAGTAAAACAATCTTGAAAATGCAAAGGTATGGCTGTCTGCATCAACTTACTGTGGTAAGTTATTCAAATAAATAATTAAAGTTATGTTGATAATGTGCCGTACACAATGGACTAATATCTTTGCTAGTAGAATGTAGTACTAACAGGTTGGTGTTATTTCAGACTATATCAGTGATAGGCAGGCTGGACCAGTGAATGGGCTGCATGAGTGATCCTCCTTCATCACAGTGGGCCACAAGATTAAAATCAGCCTTGTTCACTCACCTTAATCCCATGAATAAAATTAAATATATTTAACATGCACCAAATAGTTCACCGCTTATAGAAAATTCTTAATCATTCATATATTAATAGAAACATCAACTTCAAATGGTAAAAGCAAAATAAATATTTACACTTTGTATATTGAGGGAGCACATGGCTCTCACAGTAATGCTGTGTGCAATCAGCATGTTTTACCTCACTTCACATGCACTTGCCTTTGCTTTTTTTGTGCATATCACTTCAGTCATGGAGGTATTTAAAAAGATTACATGGATCAGCAGAATATAGCAACTCTGCGCATGAGCAATGCTCAAATGTGTGGAATTTTACTGGCATGGGTGCTTGAGGTTTGTACGATCCTGCTCAAGGTCAACAGAAATGCTGTTCTCCAAGCCCCACATACCCCCAGAATCATGGCGAGCGTGCCAGTAAAATTCTGGCTAGTGTGTCATGGGCCACTTGTAGACCCCAGGCTGCACCCACTGTTTAGTCACTGTTTACAGCGCTGTACTTAATGAGTTAATATCTCTGTTTATGATCTGTACTGCTCAATCGTTTTCATGGCTTAATTGATGTTATTTAATTCTCCATGGGTTAAATGATAGTGTGCAGAAATGAATGGGTTAATTTGTGCCAATCATACATCATATTCAACTTGTTGATCTTATGATAATGTGCAATGTTGAATGGAATAAATCTCCATTGATGTCACACAATATTCATTTGGTGAACATCTGTTTATAAGTGCGTTGTATGCAATGGTTAAGATAATTACTGATAATGTGTAGTGTTCAATGTTATTCACAAAAAATGCGCTATACTAAATGAATTAATCGCTCTATAATGTGCAACACTCTGTTAATCTCTTTGTTGAATGTGTAATAGTCAATAGGTTAATCTCCTTGTTGACTATGTGTATGTTAATAAGTTGTTTAAACACTTCCTTTTAATAGTGAATAGTTTTCAACGAGTTACAAATGTTGCACACCATTCAATGAGTTCATTTCTGTTACTGCTGCCAAGCACTCAATCAGACAAAAGTTCTGCGGAGAGTGTGCATGTCTCAATAGATGGATCACTGCTGATAGTTCATCCAACTGTGATGAAACATTATGCCTGGAATGTTAACTTTTAATTTGCCTCAATGCTGTGCTTGATTTATTGAACATTTTACTGTATTTTCTGGGTGGAAGGTGGGTTCTGAGCTCCAAGTACAGTATTAGGCTTATTCTGTGGATAAAGATTTTTAACATCCTGTAGTACTCAATAGTCAATCATTCAGCTTCAAGAGATGTCATCTCACCAGAGAATTGTGATTACAAAAGTTACTGTGATGACTGGATGTGAAAATAATGTAGTGTAATTGATGTCAGTAATATTTTTTGGTGTAGTTTGGTATATTGAGTTGAAGGATTACAATGATAACATTAATGAAGCTTGTCCAAATCATATATATAGTTTAGGTTAGATGCAGTATTGAGGCACATATTTTTCATGCAACTATACCAAGTCCTCAGAAAAATTCTCCTAATGTAAGCTTCCAATTCTGGATCATTGCATCGCACTGAATTTTGGTGAAAACTAAAAGTCCAATCACATTTCACTTGGACATGTTACTGGAAAAGTCTCATTATTACCTCACGTCAGAGTTTGAACTGGATATCCAGAGACAAAATGAAACAATCCTATCACTGAAGGAGATGTTCATCCATTCAGTTTGGGATGAGTCAAGCCCCCCAAGGTGCCTGAATCATCTCAAAGGACAGTACCTAATGCATTATGTCACACATGATAATGCAATAAACCAGTAATGTTAAGAAGATAACCAAACCTCTGAAATAAGCTTGACAATGGACAGTTTGAAACTCTTCAAGTATTCAGTTTTAATACAATTTAGGAAGGTGATTATTTGAAAAGTGAAATAGTGCTCCATTGCTGCTTCTTATATCCACCCCATTGCCCTGAAAAAAAAAGCAGTAAAGCATCGTGAAAAATACAGAAATCCCAAGGTATAACAAGCATTTAAGAGATTTGGGTTATAGAGGAAAGTTACACTCTAATCAACCTACTGATATGTAAATTGGGTCTAATTAGTCAATTTTGTTAATATGTTGTCCCTTTTAGCCTAACAAATATACCCTCCCAGTTAAATAATAGTAAGCCTGATTGTCTTTTTAAGTTTTGGAAGCTTATTATGTAATTAACCAAATTTACATATGCAAACAAAGTCTAATTACTGCAATTTATTTTACTTAGAGCACTTGAGACAGGAAATTTCTGCCGGCATGGCAACACAGTAAAAACGTGACATTATTAGGTAGTCTTTTCACATTACAAACCCAAATATTAACTCATTGGCTCAATGGGTGAATGTAAAGCCTGGTGGCGTACCGAGCCACACCAACTCAATAGACCCCTAAGTTTAATTCCCAATCCTTGATGTTGAGTTATCTATCTCAGTTAAATCTGCCTGAGGGGTGTATAATTGGTTTTAGCTTCAGTGGGCTGGGAAACAACAAACCTTCAACAGTACAACTCCTAAACCTGTTAGAAAATAGCCTTAAGTACACCATAAGTGAGGACAGGATTGGCTATGCTGTCACCATCTTCAAGGTTAAGTAATCTGTATGCACTAATATCTGGATGATGCATAAAAAAATGGGTTCTTTGTTCAAGCTAGAGTCTCCTGTCACTACCCATGAAACAAAGTCTCAGTTAATACATTCAATAGATACGTAGGGAAAATGGAAAACAAATAATATATTCTAAACACTAGTTGATCTCCCATGGTATTGTTGGTGACACAGCTGAGAATATAATCACTCTCTTGCCTGATTCTACTAGTTTCACATTGCTTTCTTTCTTAGTCTCACTGGTGTTATAAATTATCTGAGGATTATTACATTTTACATTTATGCAGGAAGACTACTTGGAGATGTTTATATATATATATATATATATATATACATAAAACTTTTTACCTTTATAGATGAAATAGTTGATGTAGGTATTTCTGAACACAGGTAATCGCTCCAGACAGACATTTAATATCATAAGGAATAGGAACAGGAGTAAGTCTTTCAGCCCCTCGAGCCTGATCCGAATTGAAGACTAGTGGTACTATCGTTAGACTATTAATCCACAAACTCAACTCACATTCTCTGACCCAGAATTGAATCCCATGACAGCAGATGATGGAATTTGAATTCAATAAAAATAAAATCTAGAATTAGGAATCTACTGATGACCATGAAACCATTGTTGATTGTGAGAAAAACCATTTGTTTCACTAATGTCCTTTAGGGAAGGGAATCTGCTGTCCTTGCCATGTCTGGCCTCTGTGTGACTCTATATAACAGCAATGTAGTTGACTCTCAGCTGCTCTCAGGCAACCAGGGATGAGCAATAAATGTTGATAAACTAGTGATGTCAATAACCAACAAATGAATAAAAACAAATCCACCTTTCAATAGGATCATGGCTGATCCAACCAAAACTCCTCATTTCCAGTTTCCTGCCCTTTCCCTGGAATCCTTGATTCCTTTACACATCAAAAATTTATCTATCTCAGCCTTAAATATACACAAGTACTTTGCCACCAGAGCTCCCTATGGCAAGGAGTTCCAAAGATTCACGACCCTCTGAGAGAAGAAATTTCTCCTCATCTCAGTCCTAAATTGGCGCTCTTTATCCTGAGAAATGTCCTCTGGTCCTGGACTCTCTCATAATGGAAAACATTCTCTAAGCACTTACACTTAATAATATAAACACAAATAAGAAAATACCATAGATACTGGAAATCTGAAACCAAAATAGAAACACAAAAAAAAATGGAATGACAGGTATTTGTAGAAAGCATAAAATGGCTGAAAATATATTAGCATGAGACAAAGGAGGAATAATGCAAAAGGAAAATATGTAAGAAGCATATATCAGGCTTATAGATTGTGAATAGGTGAGAGGATGGGGGGGAGGGGGGATGCACAATGCATGTGACAGTAGGTAGCCAAGGACGAAAAGCTGTCAGTGATGCAGGCTTGAGAGACACAGGAAGTTAGAGGAAGAAAAACATATTGTCAGCAAAGGTGCAAACTGCACGTGCAGCACAGTGTTCCATCAGAGTCCCTAACACTACCATCAACACAATCCATCCAGGTCTCACCTCTTGACCAACAGCACATGTTGTCAAAGAGAAAGTAGAGCTATAGTTAAGGTCCAAAGTTATTAAAGTGAATATTAACAACAGAGGGCTGCACAGTGCTTTATGGAAAGAGATTATGCTGCTCCTTAATCCTGCATTTAGCTTCATTGGAATAAAGGCAGAGAAATGAGAGTGCAAGAGAGTTGCCCAATAAAAATGGCCAGCATCAACAAAATGATCACATAATCTGTATTTGGTTTTCCCAGTGGAGATAGCCTACACAATGGGGGTCCTGATAAAAAGAAGCAGTTCAGTTTAAGCATCATGTGCTATAATGTAATTCCCTTTATTATTAATGTGATGCGTAAAACAATCAACTGGCATATTTTATCAAGCATTTAATATAAGTTTATGTTTTAATGGATTGGTGACAGTGCGTTGGGTGTACGGTTGGTGACTGAAAAGTAACCGGAATGTTCATCTATTTAGAGACTCACATATTCTTAATTAAGTTCTGGCATCCAGCAGGGTATATAATATATTCCCATCCCAGCAGCACTGAGGGTACATCTATACCAGATACACCATAGCGATTTGAAAAGGTGGCTCACCACCACCTTCTTGGGGCAATTAAGGATAAACTGCAAATGTTGACCTTGCTAATGACACTTGCATCTCATAGCACATTTTTTAAAAAATCCATTACATTGCAGATTACAAGGAAGTACTGTCTTAAGTACTGTCTTTACTAGACGTAAATTTGGGATCCTGGGTGGTGGTGTGAAGAAGATGTTGCACCCCCAGGAATTTACAAAAAAGTGCCAGGGAATTAATGCAGTTGGTGGGGGTATGGAAGAGTGAACCAGCGCGTTATAGAGAGAGCATATTGACAAAGGGTCCACAGATCTCCCCAGAGATGCTACCAGACCAAGCATTTCCCTCTTATTTTAGCCTCTAATGTTAGCTGGATTTCATGCAGGTTATGGCATATTATTGATAATGTACTTGTTTTATCTTCCACCTGTAATGATACTAATCTGACAGGTGAATTATCTATTTTTATTCAGTTTAACCGTGCTAATCGATTCTCTTCATACTGGCAGTACACATGGTTAAAAAGAGTTGGTAATTGGAATCAACAGCAAGGCAAAAGGGAACCCATCTTTTTTATTTGATCACCCATAAACATATTGGAGCCTTCAAAGTAAATCTGTATTTCATGGTCCTGTCAGGTTTTGGTGATAAACATTGCTGTGGCCTCTCATGTAATCTGACTCTGCCTCAGGCTAGATTCCATGCAGCTTATTACTGTGATGTTTACTAACCAGTGAATAAAAGGAATAACCCCGCAAAACAGCCCTAATAAAAAGTCATCATTTGTCTGGCTTTGCCTTGTAGGTCCTGCTCTTCCTCAAATATTCCGTTTTCAACAATCTAACACACAACATCCTCTTTTCAAACCTCTGTGAGTTATAAAATATAAATGACAGCACAACACCTCCAACAAGCCTTTGTGCTGTGTAACATTCATATATTGTAGCTATGGAACGCAGTCTCATTCAGCAGAATCAGATGTTTAGGAAAAATTTATAGGTTTTATTAGGGGCAATACAAACAAATGCACTTTATCTTGTTGGCTATATATTTATTTTATCTCTGTTTCGGTAATATTATTCTCGTCTGAACACTCCTCTTGTTTCTCCTCAATTCCTAATACAAGCATGTGTGCGAACTTATGAATTAAGAGCAAGGGTAGGCTGATACATTCTTCTGCTATACTTCCCTTCCTTGCATTTGCATTGTTGAAGTTGAACTCCCAGAAGTTCAAAACAAGCAAATTTCTAACATCTTCACTTTCAAGCCAACCAACCAATGTTTTTCTGACTTTCTACTCTTTACAGCTTTGTTAGTGTCATGTACTATGGACCATGGCTCTTTCACATCTATTTTTAAATTAAAAACATGTAATTGAGTAAGGTATATGAGATTAACATTGCAGTAATGTTATCACGGACAAGGCAGTGATTCAGTACAGTGGGTGTACAAACACCACATGGACTGCAATGGTTCAAGAAGGAGGTTCATCCCACCTTCTCAAGGGCAATTAAGAATGGGAAAATAAAATGCTGGCCTGGCCAGTAATACCCACATCCTGTTAGAGATTTTTTAAAGAAGAGTTAGCACTCCAGGGAGGCTGTTACACTAAAACAAAACACCAATTCTTTACCCGGGGCTCCACGGATTCAGGTGATGATGAATGCCAGTTAGTAATGAGCTCTGTGTGTAGTCATGCAATGAAATCTTTTTCATTTAAAATTATGGTATGCAATCAGATTTTTTGCATCCAGTACTGCCCTTCGCTCAAGGATAAAAGTTCAACACCCACCACACTGCTGCAATAGACCCAGAACAGCCCCATTTCCAGACAGAAAGCAAACTCCCTCCCCCACCCCAACACCCCCATTCCAAGCCAATCTGACATGGGAATAAACGCCAGGCCAAAGACCACCAAAAACCAAAACACTGTACTTTGGGGTAGCCAAGCCTCAGAACAAACAATCATTGATTTAAGAAAGAGAAGATACAATTTGAATAATAAGTGGTTGGAAAATAATGCCAAAAATGAATGAATGTACTAATACTGTCATTTCCCTCTTCCCCACCTCATTACCACATCAATGAGTCTTCGTCCTGATAAGGCATCTCCCTAAAATATAACAAAACGAATTATCACTTGCATTTTCCTTAGTTATTGATTGGGCACAAATCCTGAGAAAGTTTTGAAGTCTGCAGAGTGAGAGAATGCTATTGATTCAAAAAAGAGATCTAAGGATCCCATTTGGAGGCCTGTGTGGAAACATCACAGTGATTGACTGTTGGGTTAGCTACTTTTTTGCTTGTATTCCTGGAACCTACGGGAGATTTTGACAAAACTATCACAAGCAGGACTTAATTGATTATCCAGGCTGCTCTACCAAGAGGAGGAGAAAAACATGGCCTTGAATAAATCAGAAGGCAAACAGATACAGAAGAAATCAATCCAGGTAAACTAGAGATTGAACACTGATAAAGGTAAAAGAAGCTTTGTAGCCTTCACAAGGGCTATGGAACATATGGACTGCTGAGGACTGGGAAGACTGAAAAGATTTGAATCACTCAAAAAAATTTACACTGAACACTATTCATGATTTAACCCAGAATGACTCATGGCTGCTTTTAAATTTGTCTTCTGTGTTGACTTTCTATGTTACTGAACACCTGTGTTTATGCTAGTGTCTTAAAGCTGTACTTTTATTAATGTGATTGGAAATAGTATGCTGCAATGTACATATGAATGGTGATACAAATAAATGTTGTGTGAGTTTAAAGGATGCTAAAGTAACGTAAATTGCTAGAGACATTTGGACCCCCCTAAAGTTATTTGTTATTGCTAGGAGCTATTTTTATTCTATCACAGAAAGTTTGAGAGATAAAACTGGAGTTTACATTGACTGCAATCTCTGCTATCCTTTACGTTATTTTGATTAGACCAAGACTAATATGGTCTTGGAAGTAGAGAAAATATCTGGAAGTTGAAAGGGAAGGCTGTTAGGAAGGGAGCAGGTTTGTGTATTTGTAAACTGGGTCTCTGCCCCCTCCCTAGACTACTTGGTTTTGAAAAATGCCATAGCACAGACTTTGGATTTCCTTCAACTACTTATTTCCAAACTCTGTTATTTCCCTCATAAAATAAGGTCCCACATACAAGAGTGGGTTTGTTATATAAAATTAATTCAACCACTTAGCCAAATATTTAAGGCACCTAGAGCACCAGCAGTCAAAATCTCTGTTTATAGAACTTCCTGTCATACAGGTTAGCTGAGGAATTGTGTAAATGATTGTGTAGGGGACTTTGCATTGCTAGAGTATACTATACTCTACAGTTTTGGTTAATTTATGCTTGTACCTTATTCTGGTCTTGCTCTTGCCCTGAATTAACTTTCTCTCATTCCTGATTTTAAACTGTGGTTGAACTTCCTCTGTGCTAACCTATTAATTGATAGAGTCATAGAAGTTTACAACATGGAAACAGGCCCTTCGGCCCAACTTGTCCATGCTGCCCTTTTTTTTAAGACTCCTAAGCTAATTCCAATTGCCAGCATTTGGCCCATATCCCTCTATACCCATCGTAACAATGTGACTATCTAAATGCTTTTTGAAAGACAAAATTGTACCTGCCTCTTCTACTACTTCTGGCAGCTTGTTCCAGACACCCACCACTCTCTGTGTGAAAAAATTACTCCTCTGGACACTTTTGTATCTCTCCCCTCTCACCTTAAACCTATGCCCCTCTAGTTTTAGACTCCCCTATCTTTGGGGACTATCTAGCTGCCCTTCATTATTTTATAGACCTCTATAAGATCACGCCTCAGCCTCCTATACTCCAGAGAAAAATGTCCCAGTCTATCCAGCCTCTCGTTATAACTCAAACCATCAAGTCCCAGTGGCAAACTAGTAAATCTTTTCTGCCCTCTTTCTAGTTTAATAATATCCTCTCTATAATGGGCTGACCAGAATTGCGCATAATATTCCAACGTCTTGTACAACTTCAACAAGATATTCCTAACTCCTGTATTCAATGTTGACCAATGAACCAAGCCTGCTGAATGCTTTCTTCATCACTCTGTCCATCTGTGACTCCACTTTCAAGGAGCTATGAATATGTACACCTATTTGTTACAGATCTCTTTGCCCTGTAACATTCCCCAATACCCAACTATTAACTGAGTAAGTCCTGCTCTGGTTCAATCTACCAAAATGCATTACCTCACATTTGTCTAAATTAAAATCCATCTGCCATTTGTCAGCCCACTGGCCCAATTGATCAAGATCCCATTGCAATTAGAGTTAACTTTCTTTACTGTTCACTATGTCACCAACCTTAGTGTCGTCTGCAAACTTATTAACAATGCCTCCCACGTTCTCATCCAAATTATTAATATAAACAACCCACCTTGCAGGTTCTTTTATCATTTATTACTAACATTTTGGTCATAAGCCTTTTTGATGACCCATTCTCTTAAATGGCAACCAATTCCTAATAAGGATTTACTGATTGTTGTCTCCAAAATATTTTACCATCACTATCCTTTGTCGACTCTCTATCTGCTCAAACTCTTCCACCTCTTGCTTAATTTCTTGTCATTGACTACCTTTATACTCTCCTTATAAGCTTCTAACAGAGGTGAGAATGTTACAATTATGTGATCGGTTTAGCTCAGTTGGGTGGACAGCTATCTTGTGATGCAGAGTGATGCCAACAGCAAGAGTTCAATTTCTGAGGGTATTTATGAAGGTTTGCCTTCACAGGTTGCCCCTCACCTGAGGTGTGGTGATCCTCAGGTTAAGTTACCACCAGCCTCTGGTCATCTGCCTTTAAGTTTACTGTGTCAAGTTCACATTTCAAAACTAACTCTATCCCAGAACAGTACTAATCCTCAACACAACACCACCGTTACATTCTGCCTCTTTCCCTCATATAGAACTTTGGAAGTTTACACTGGGAAAGAAATCTCTTCAGCTCATTTTGACAATTCCACCCTTTTGCTAGAAAAATCCAAAACATATTTCAATATCCTGTCCTCAGTCCATATGATCTTCTGCTTCAAATGGTTATCCAGTTTTCTCCTACAAAATGGAACGTATCTGCCATTCCCAGTAGCAAATCATTCCATGCGCTTATAGCCCCCTCTACATGAAGAAATTTCCCCAAATCTCTCTCCTCTTAATGACGAGGGAAATAGACTTGAACTATTAATTCTAAAATGTGTTTATAACTTAAAACATTTGTTTAATTTCATTTTAGTGTTTTCTGCTCCATCATTAATAGTCCATTATTACAAATGTGCTCTAACTATTGTTTCTTATCCCTATTATCATTTCATAGTCTCGATACAGTACATTTTTTATGACATTAAAGTTGTTGATTAAATGGGCACCAGAACTACATTCAGAACTTCACCTGTGATCAAACTTTGTACAGATTTGCCATAATTTCTTTGCTCTTGTATTCTTGGGTACTGTCTGCTTGGAGTTTGCACCTTTTCATGTCTGCATGGGTTTACTCTGGGTGCTCCTGTTTCCTCCCACAATCCAAAAATTAGGTTAGGTTCATTGGCCATGCTAAATTCTCCCTTAGTATATAGAATAGGTGCTGGAATGTGACTACTAGGGGATTTTCGCAGTAACTTCTTTATTAATGTAAGCCTACTTGTGACTAATAAAAAAATAAACTTTTGTCTATGTCGGTTGCAAAACCGAAAATGAAAATGAGCTATTCACTTGAACTTGTATTTGCTAGGGTTGTTGTAGTAAATGCAAGATTTCTCTGTTCACCCACACCTCACAATTTCTTTCCATTTAATGTATGCTTTTTTCCTCACAAAATGCACACACTGCTTAATAATAATATACCTAATATTTATTCTAGACCCAAAGAAAAACGGGTAAGGAACCACAATTATTATTTTTGTGATAACTAACCATGGCAGGATACACTTCACCAGTCCTTCTCATGATAAAATGACCAAGAAACAAGTGAAGCTACTTCCAAAGACTCTTGCAAACAGTTCTTTTAATCTGTGCCAATCAAAAGGTTTAGTTCAATAAACTTGTAACACTTCTGTACTAACACTGTTAGTGCTTAATTCTTTCACTGATATCTTCTAAAATTGCCTTCAAGGCAAAACAATATTTTTTGAAATAGTGAATAAAGAATTCTGAAATAAACAATTTGATATATCAGGACTATCAAAAATAATAGGTGTTTAAACAAAGCAACCTTAAGGGTCAAAGAATTAAATCAAATAATGAAACACACATTCTTAACTACAAAAAACTTGTAGCATATCACAATTGTTGGCTCAGTACTGGGACCTCTTCTATTTGTAATATATATAAATGACTTGGAAGAGGGAGTAAGTGGAGTGATCAGCAAGTTTGCAGACGATACAAAGATGGCTGGACTTGCGGATAGTGAGGAGCATTGTCTGGCGATGCAGCAGGACATAGATAGGCTGGTAGCTTGGGCAGACAGATGGCAGATGGAATTCAATCCTGATAAATGTGAGGTGATGCATTTTGGGAGAAAGAATGTAGGGGGGAGGTATATGATAAAGGGTAGACCTATTAAGAGTATAGAAACGCAGAGGGACCTGGGGGTGCAGGTGAACAAGTCTCTGAAGGTGGCAGAGCAAGTGGAGAAGGTTGTGAAGAAAGCATATAGTATGTTAGCCTTTATAGGAAGAGGTATAGAGTACAAGAGCTGGCCTTTAATGTTGCAGTTGTATAAAACATTGGTTAGACCTCATTTGGAATACTGCGTCCAGTTCTGGTCGCCTTACTACTGGAAGGACGTGGAGACTCTGGAGAGAGCGCAGAGGAGGTTTACCAGGATGCTGCCTGGTATGGAAGGTCTGAGTTACGAGGAGAGGTTAGGCAAATTGGGACTGTTTTCCTTAGAAAGACGTAGACTTAGAGGAGATCTAATAGAGGTGTACAAGATTATGAGGGGTATAGATAGAGTAAACAGGGTTAAGCTTTTTCCTAGGATGGACTCGAATAGCACGAGGGGTCACGGGCTTAGGGTGAGGGGGGTAAGGTATAATTTGGATGCTAGAGGGAGTTTTTTCACACAGAGGGTGGTGGGGGTATGGAATGTGCTGCCAAGTAAAGTGGTGGAGGCAGGTACTCTGGAGTTATTTAAGAAATACTTAGATGGGCACATGAACAGAATGGGAATGGAGGGGTATAGAAAACTGATTTAAAATAGGGATCATGAGCCTTGGGAGTCCCTGGGAAGTGTGTAAATAGATGATGATATTGATGTACTTGTTTTTATCCTACAGGTGCTTTGGTCCACCTTGTTGTCTAACGAGGGGCATACACGCGATGGGTCGTGAGAGGGCTGCTCTTGGATTTTTTTCGAGAGTATCCTAGTGCTTCACGTCGTTAGTGTACGCTTGACCTGGACCATTTGATGGGCAACACGACAGCTCAGTGACTATCGCCGTGCTGTGCAGATACATGGATTTGGGCCTGTGTCTGTGGGAGTTTGCACATTCTCCCCGTGCTTGCGTGGGTTTTCTCTGGGCGCTCCGGTTTCCTCCCACATCCCAAAGATGTGCTCTTAGGCTAATTGGCAAAACAAATTCTCCCTAAATTGTCTCAAATTTGGTTTTTAATCCATAGATCTATAAACACGGACAGGGATCGCTGCTAGTGGTGGGAACATTGGGGAGGCGGCGTGGGCTCTTTGGGCCGAAGGGCCTGTTTTCTGTGCTGTTTTGTTCTTTGTTCTTTGTTCTTTAACAGATGCTCTATTCTACTTGTGTCTGTTGCCTTTTGAAAGATCGGGGAATGCAATAATTTCATTGTACAACAAGTCTGAGGATCCGCTCCTCCATATATCTATATTTCTTAACGGGGTCGAGAAAAGAATCTTTTCTTCTGGTTATCAATGATTCACCAAAATGAATGGTTTAAAATCTACATTTCCTGTAGCTACCATTCAGAGTAGACTAACCCAGAATCCACTCTTTCCTGTTTCTGCAGTTCACACAGCAAGTAGGTTGGCCTTGGATTTCTCCGTTTTATGGGAACATCTATGCCAGGGCATTTCTGCAAACAGTAAGCTCACAATTTTTCATGAAAGAGACAAAGAGCTGGAAATTATGTGAGCAATTCTTATCATGAATATTGATTGAACTCAAATCAACTTTTCCTTCTATTTTATTGTATTAAAATAAATGAAATAATGCTCTGTTGAAATAATTATTTTTGGTAATCCTATATATCAAATTGTTTATTTCAGAATTCTTTATTCATTATTTCAAAATATAATGAATTTAATTTAAGCGCAAATGATAATGATGCTCATAGTCAACTTGGATTAAAATGTCAAACTGTGAGGGAACAACACTGAATGATAACCACGGCCAAATGTAGCCTCGTATGAATTTGTTATTCCATCAAATTTTACAGATTAGTCAGTTTGGCAAGAAGACAATCACTCTCAGCATAGCAGAATGGCATCAGAAGGCAAATGGAGCTAGTTCAGTTTAGTAAACCTGTTCAGCATGGATAAGTTAGGCCAAATTGCCTGTTTCCATGCTGTATACCTCTATGATTCTATGACTACTATTCAGATCAACTACTACTGTTCTAGCATGGTTTGTCTTAAAAGAAAATGAAATGTTTGTGTCATATATAACATTAAATAGTCAAATGGTGTAGCACAAGGACATGTAGTGCATTGTCAGATTGCTACGCAGTACTGGAAAACTAAATGCAGAGATCTTACAGCCAAAGATTCTTTGCAGCTCATCATGTCAAACATGTTATTGGGCTTTATCTTGATTATATAGATCGCTGAGATCCCAACTATGTTAGTCCCAATTTCTTGAGTGGGGACTTATGTAATTCGTCCCAACCTCCAGCCTCCCTAATTTGTTCCCAACTGCCACAAGCTGTTTCTTAACTACTTGTCAACACTGAAGATAGCACAAATCCTCACACTTGACATAAAATCTGCTTGGCAAGGAAAAAAAATGTCCTCCATGATAAAATCCTTTCACAGCGAAGCGAAGGCAGGCTCCCTTGAGCTTAAGCCTGCAGTAGTACAATCGGTTTATTGCTTTCAGAGTCACTCCTTGTTTGCATTTTCCAAGTGTGTTACAAATGAATTAGTGTTTAATAAAAAAATTCATGCTATGGACTGACATCATTCTGATATATATCTTTTCAGCCCCAGCTCACTATGTGGTAGGACAAAGCAGTCATCAATCGCAATGCACCCTGACCAAAATCAGCTAAAACAGACAATCCTGATAAATAGCCCAGCGTCTGAATCCTTATTAATTAGTGCATCAGGATTCATTCTGGATGCATTGGTTCCAGTGAATTTTTAAATTAAATATTTATCATGCAAAATTTTGTAAATGTGGGCGCTTATGAATATTTTATTTGTAATTATTCATTTTTGTGTATTGCCTCTACTTTGAGTGTTCTGACAAAGCATTTAAACACTGTTGAGGTATGTTACATGTTACATGGAATTTTTTATGGTAGACATCCTTGTTAGAAAGAACTAGAAGGCAAATGAAAAGGAAAAGATCTAACATGGTAAAACAGAATTATTTAGTTATGATGATTTGTATTCGCCTCCCGTCGATAGTTTTGTACCAGGGTGGTCCTCATGCCTGCCATTGTGAACAGCAACTAACCTACCACAAATTTCTATCAAAATTATAATTGTCCTCACGCAGGACAAATTGAAGGCCAGAAAACCAGTTGTCATGGGGTTACTGCAATTGGAAAGGAGGAAAGTACAATTCTGGTGCAGTGTTTAAAGAGCTGCAATCAGTTAAGGGCAACATCAGTTTTCAGTAGGATTGTAGGAGCAGGATGTTTAAAAGAAGACATGGATTTATGTAGCTCGTTTCCCAAACTCAGGACATTTCAAAGCTCTTCACAACCGATGTAGTTCCTTTGAAGTGTAGTCACTGTTATAATATAGAAAATGTGGCAGCCAATCTGCATGAAGCAACTTTCCACATAAAGCAATGAGAAAATGACCTAATCCGTTCTTGTGATGTAGCTGAGGATAAATATCGGTCACGATATTGGGGATAAAACCCCGGCTCTTCTTCTAACTCATGCCACAGGATCTTTTACTCCCACCTTACAGGGCAGATGGGACCTCATTTTAATGTCTCATTTGAAAGAAGGCAGTGTAGCATCCATTCGGTATTGCATTGGATTATTTTGTCTGAATTTTCTGCTCATGTCCTGGATCGGGGTTCTTGTTTGAACACTTCAGGATATCAGCTGCTGGAAGAACTCCCCTCACTTCATCTCCATATCCACTGGCACATCTATGGAGATGCTACTGGAACAACTGAAGATCAACAGGGACTCTTTACACACAAAGAACCCACAAGAGAGTGGATTACACTTTAAAGTGAACTATGTTTTGGGAGGAGAATGCAGTCGCTGTTGTAATTTTTGTAGCAGCTTTGTGGTGGCAACCTTATGGAATCTTTTTGCTCTGTTCACCACTCAAAATAGTCTGGGCTCAGGGCCTAATGCATCTAACTTAAAATATTTCACAGAATGGTCATCTCACTTACTACAACATTGACGGTGAATTAACCTGAGCAGACAGGTGAGTAGTTAATGTTGAAAAGACAGTACATTGATATAAGGGTTAATATGAGGCTAAACTGCGTGATTCTGAATCAAGCATTTAACCTAAGGGAGCATCTCATGTCATCTGACACTCTTCATGAGCTAACATTGGGCAATGTCATGTTGTGTACTAGTGGCAATCGAAGAGAATACCTCAAACCTGAAATCTATGATGTAATTGTTGAGATTGATTGGAACTGCATAGGATGGGATACTCCAGTTGCGCTCGCCTCAAAACCAGAGAATCTCACCTGAGGCCTATGCGCTTTACGTGACTCCAAACCCACTACCTACTGCCCCCCCCCCCCCCCCCCCCCCCCCCCCCGCCGCCCCGGCCTGCTACAATTCTTGTGGTGGATGGGACAGGAGAATTCTAACCAGTGATTTTCCTGAATGAAATACATCAGAACAGGGCTGAATTTTATTTCATACTGATTGAGACATTAATGAGGAGTACAGATTATTTCAAAGAATGAAGGTGGCTAATATAACATTACTTTTTAAGAAGGGAGTGAAAGAGAAACTGGGTGACTATATTAGTAATTAATCCAATGCCATTCTCTGAAAACTCTTCAAAATCTATAATCCAGGAACTTTGCTTTTACTCCTTCTTACTTGCCTGCATTCTGATTTAATTGGTTATGAAAATAGCTGATTAGTCCAGTCCACAGGAAGGCTTTGCCACATGCAGGACAGGTGGTATTTGAAGAGTTGGTTAGAAGGATTACCTGGAGCTTTGTACAGTCCCTCTAAAATCTCAACTTTACCGCTGCACATTCACACCGAAGTCTTTTGATGTGTTCAGTCCCATCCCAAATAAGCCTTCTCCATTTAGGTAGATCCCAAGCCAGGGTTTCCCATGAATCAATACGTTTGACCTCTTCAGCGATGTGTTTCCACTGTCCTCCGGGGGGATTTCCTACCACAACTGAGTTCTGAATAGAGCAGTTGCTTTGGGAACTGGAGTTCTGCATGCAAAAGGGACTGGTTTTGAGTGATTAGTGCCTGCTAATTAAAATGATTTGGGAAAGAATACTGCTGATGGCCACTGAATTTGGAGGATTTTGTGAAGGCATCAATGGTGGACCTTCTCCAATGCTTTGAGCTGCCTGCTGTATGTTGTCTAAGTCTCTGAAATATATAGGAATGCAGGGATCACTGCTGCCCATTACGCCATGACTTTAGTCTTGGGGGTTTCAAGTCTTCATCCTCAGACGCTCTTTCCCTCAATAGGAGATCCATGTGCGATGCATAAGATACCATGAGCAAATCAAGGATGATCAGTATGGATTTATTTGGCAGACTTAAGATATTTTTTAAGGAGTTATCAATAGTCAGATAAAACTGTAGATGAACCATAGTTTGTGACGTGAGTGGAGCATAACAGTGGCAAGAGAATGATAAGAATAACACTGGGTGGCACAGTGGCACAGTGGTTAGCAACGCTGCTTTGCAGCACCAAGGGCCTGTGTTAAATTCTAGCCCTGATATAGTTCCTGCATAGAATGGGTGAGAACATCAGTAATTGTGTTAAACTCCTCATTGACATATCATTAGTGGGCTGGATGACCCATTCAAAAGAGTAATTGTAAAGCATTTAGCTTCTTTGAAGTTGTATGCTTGTAAAGCTTAATATTTTTCAGTTCATCTTTCGTGTAAACATTGCAGTTAGAAACAATGGGAGCATTTAAGATACATTCAAGCATGAAGGGTAAGATAACTAATCACAGCTGACAGCATGCTGAGTAAAAACCATTAAGCTGTCAATCAAAGGGAAAATAAAAGTCTGGACTGAAATTGAAGGGAAATAAAAGCTTTCAAAGGGTTTGAGGGGATTTCAGAGATTCTGAGATTTCTATGTATGTTCAGAGACTTGAAATAAAAGTTATATTAAACCAATGAGGCTGAGTGAAGATGTGGAGATGGAAACTTAACCCGAGTGTAAGTGAACTCCTTTTATAAGTCAGAGGAATTGAAAGAGAGCTTCTCACATCTGCAGCTTTTCAGATAAGGGGAATCCTTTCTGCTGAATGGAGCACTGCAATGAGTTTGAAGCCTCCCAGCTGTCCAGGGGCATGGAGATTTATGTGATCAGGGAACTTCAAAGGTTTTAGAGGACAGAGATGATATTGAGTATTTTACCCCAGGATGGTATTTGTATACAACATCCTGAGACTGAACAACACCTTTCCCAGAGCTAGAAGGGGTAATCGATCCACAAGACCCCCAAGCTGGGGGAGGGTGGTGAAGAAAAACCTTTTGCCCCTGCCTAGATTACACAATCTCCAAAAACTGGCTGTGGCAGAAGATACTTGGACATTGGACCTACTTCCTTGTCACCCGCCAGCACACCCCCTTTCCCAAGATGCTAAGTCAGATCCAAGGTGCTAAGTCAGTGCCAAGCATCCAGGAGGCAGTGCATCATTGACACTGCCAAGAAGCGAGGCCTGAAAAGGGCTTGAGGAAAGATCTGTGGGGTGGGGTGGTTGCAGGAGAAAGGGGGCTGAGTGAGAGTTGGATCAGGTCATCCTCATGCCTCCATAGTGTGTTTTGGTGAGGGGAGGGGAGGATGACTTGTTATTTCAGTGACGGGAGGGAGAATGCTCTCTTGGCTGAGGGGTTGGTGGTACTCCCCTTTTCAATAGGGTGGTCATCATTTTGGTTTTTGGAGGGAGGAGAGACTAGTCTGTGAATACTTTTTAAAGAACGCTCTGATCTCTGAACAGTGGGACTGGCCAGTGTGATTCTCAAGATACATGAATGTTCTTCAGGTGGATGAATCCATAGAATTGACTTGGTGTTTCCTTCCTGAACAAAGATGTTACATTGGCAACTATAAAAAACGTTTTCTCTGAGTCTTTACTATCTACCCCCTGAGTTCATTCAATAGCCTAGGGGACTCACTTTCATTGATTTTTGCTATTTCCATTATCAATACCTTGCCGACAGATTTTTCTGACAAACACTTCACTTAATTCTCTTGTACAACTATACTTTCATGTGCAATATTATTTGCAAAACCTGATGTATAATATTTACTAAATAACTGCAACACATTTTCATCCTCCATTACTAAAGTTCCATCTTTGTCACTGAGCAGTTCACGTTGAAACTAGAAGCAGGAGTAGGCCTTTTGACCTTTCGACTCTGTTCCAACATTCAATTTGATCTTGACTGATCATCAAATTCAATATCCTGATCCCCCACTTCCCACCACATCCCTTGATTCCTTTGGCCCCAAGTGTTAATTTCTTCTTGAAATCAGACAATGTTTTGTCCACACATTCACCACCCTCTGGGTGAAGAAATTTCTCTTCACCTCAGTTCTAGGTTTATCCCTTATCCTCAAACTATGACCCCGAGTTCTGGATTTTCGCAACATTGGGACCATTCATTCTGAATCTACCCTGTCTAACCCTGTTAGAATTTTATAAGTTTCTATGAGATCCCCTCTCACTCTTCTCAACTCCAATTTGTATAATCCTAACCAACTTAGTCTCTCCTCGTATGACAGACCTGCCATCTCAGAAATCAGCCTGGTAACCTTCAGTGTACTCCCTCTATAGATAAGGACACCAAAATTGCACACAATATTTCAGGCATGGCCTCACCAACGGCCTACATAATTGCAGCAAAATGTCCCTATCCCTACATTCAAATCCTATCGCTATGAAGCCAACGTACCATTTGCCTTCTTTACTGTCTGCTGTACCTGCATGTTTACTTTCAGCAACTGGTGCGTGAGGATACCAAATTCTCGCTGAGTATCCATCTCTCTCAATTTACCCGTTGAAGTAATAATCTACCTATTATTGCTACCAAAGTGGATAACCTCACATATATCTACGTTATACTGCATCTGCCATACACGTGCACCCAGTAATACCCCATCACACAGTACCCCAGCATCTATCATAATCCAATCATATGGAATGCAGCAGAATTCCGTCATATAGATCAACAGTTTGACATCCTTTGTAGGGCATGCATTCTTTGACCTTTTTTGTCTCCAAAGCATATTTAATGATAGTACACAAAATTTCAATTGCTTGGAAAGGTCACAATCTGAAGCACTTGATGCAACAGTCTGTATCCAAGGGAGTTCAATTTAAATGCATTTCATTAAAGCATAAATAATATTTTACATATTTATGAATATGTTCTTTTTGGCTTTTCTAATATCCATGTGGTTTCATTTTGAGCTTTCCAGGTGTGAAGCCAGTTTTACAATAAATGGGAAATAACTCATGTTGATATTTCTGATTTAGAATTTTTAAACTTGCTCCCAGCTATAAATTTACAGGATGGGTTTTCTGCACAAAGTACTCTCCCCCATGACATCCTGTTAAAATGACAAGAAATCTATTTGTTTTTCATTATTAAAAGAGGAAGATATGATTGAAGAATGAGCAGAGGTCAGCTACGTAGTCCCATGAGAAGCAATGTAATTCAACAATGTGAATGAACTTCCCAAGTCTGGAATTTTCTGAATTATATTCATCTTCCTGGCCTACTCCAAGACTTGCACTCCACTAGATCACATTCTGAGTATTCCAGAACAGCATCATCACTGTAGTCTGGACTGCTACATTGGCTGGATCTATGAGCCGATCAGGTTGCACCCAATCTTAGCATGGCTGAATGTACAGCACTATTCAACAGACATATAGTCTTAGATCAAACAGCTCTGGATCACATCCCTTTTTAGATCGGGCACCTGGTATGCAGTGAATAGTGTGTTTGGAGATGTGATGCAATATTTTTATCACCAGATAGCAGCAGATGAAAGACAACAAAAGCTTTCTAAGAGAAACATCAGGCCCTATTTTATCATTTTGATTCTAAATGCTGGGCAGATTTAAAACTGGGATTGTTTCAGATCCAACATTTAGACCTCTTCTCAGGCACTGCCATACACGCACTGCCTGAAAAAATATCAGCGATTCCAAATCGCGCTGCATAAGCCTTTGGGTGGGGCTTAACGCAGTCAAAACCCTGCAGCTCCAATTGGCATCTCCAACTTCACATGCGCAGAAAGAAATGATAGAATACTGCTCCCTTGCCCATATCTCTCCTGGGCCAGATAATGCCTCTCTCTGGCCCCCACAGACATTGCCCCACCCCCACAACATTACAGGCCTCTTTATGCACCAAATATGGGCCTCTCCTCTTCCTCTGATCTCAAGCAACAGACCACCTTTGACCCCCACCAATCTCAAACAGGAAGCCATTAAACCCACCTCCACCCCTCCATCCCCAATCTCAATCAAAGAGCTATTGAATGCTCGACATTTAACTCCTCAATAACTGCAGTGCCCGAATCGGACTTTTGTTGAGCATGTCTGTTTCGTGCCAATTCCGATTGGCGAATGCGGTGGTAAAGGGGGAAGTGCCGGTAAAGTTGGGCATGCAGCCCATTAAGTAAATTAAAATGCATGCCAATGCATTTAAATGGCTATCGTGCCCATTTCGGATGCTGTTCTGATCTTGGCATTTTCAGGACATGGTAAAAGCGGAACCGGTGCAGAGGTGGACACAGATTGTGCTACTTGCCTCATGCCCGACTTTACCAAGATTTCACACCCGAAAACACGCACAATGCAATGGAGAATGGAGGGGAAGGTGGACTTTAGAGAATCTCCACGACCCAGTCCTCAATCAGAGATTCATCTGAGCCCACACCCACCCTCCTCCCTCCTCCAGCAGATGCCAGCGGAGGGTTAGGAAGATGCTGCAGGCTGTTCAACGACTGCAGTAAGAAGTCTCATAACACCACTCCAACTGGACTTTAACCTGGTGTTGTGAGACTTCTTACTGTGTTCACCCCCGTGCAATGCCGGCATCTCCACATCAACGAGTGCAGGTCAGAAGGATGGTGGAGTAGCGATCAAGATAGATTAAGGGTGTGTTCTGCTGGGGGCAGAGTTAAAACTTAAAAAAATTAAAATTTATTTATTAGTGTCACAAATAGAATTACATTAACATTGCAATGAAGTTACAAAATGAAAATGCCCTAGTCGCCACACTGTGGCACCTGATTGGGTCTAGTGAAGGAGAATTTAGCACAGCCAATCCATCTAAACAGCATGTTTTTGGATTGTGGGAAGAAACCGTAGCAGCCGGAGAAAACTCACGCAGACACAGGGTGGCGGGGGGAGGAATTCATGTAAGCACTCCACCCCTAACTCCAAGCTGGGGTAGAATTTAGCTTCATGCTAGCACTTTATATTATGATGCCATATCTACGATAATAACTACTGAGGTCAGGTAGATGAACCGGAAGGATGTGGCCCCCTGCTAGGTGCTCGGGTCTCCCTCTTTATTGATTCTTCATCTTTGATATGAGGGCAAACTCCCCTTCCAGCTACTTGTCCTGCTGTATGCCACTGGTGCTCATTGTCCCTCTCACACTGCAGTGCAGGAGGAATACCTACTACTGACCCCATGTTTGGAGGCAAGTTACAGGGGCAGAATTTTCAAAGCCAACAAAAATGCCTGCAACATGTGCCAAACCACTCCCTGTGAAGTTTAGCAATTTTAAGGAGCCCAAGAAATCACCAAACAGTTGCCCAATTGCAATGACAGTCATTAGAAACCAATCATCAACCAACCTGTAAAGTTAATGATTATTTTAATTTATGCTGTTAGGTGGTCCTTCCTACTCCTAACTGGAACATTAAGTGATGGCATCAAATTAACAATGACAGCCTCATCAAAATGGTGTTGAGCATGGTTTCCACCAGAAAATACACATGTCCTTAATGTCACAACGATAATTCCAAATTATGTACAGACATATTGAAGTTTTAAATAAGACGATTTTTTAAAAAAAAACCATGTTGGCAAAAACTGGCTGAGATTGCAAAGTAGCCGTTTATTAGAATTCCTATATTAGCTCAACAGGAATGATCTCCTGAGAGTGATATCACAGACATGTTTTTGTTTTCACACTAGAAAGGAAGTTAAAAATGAACGGCAATGCTAGTCTCAGTGTGCTAGTCTGGTACTCCTGTTCTAATATGCTGGTGTGTGCTGCGCAGAGTCACAGTTGAAGAATATTCACTTGACACCCTTACTGTTTGCAGGCAAAGTCTGCAAACATACTCACTCTGTATGTTGGAAGTAAAGAAGGTCAGCAAGGGCACAGTCAAAAAGAAAACAAGCCAAATACTTAGCTAGCCTGCAGAACCAGGAATGGCCAAACCAACTATCAAAACCTGACCTACTGGAATCACCCAACTTAATGGCTGCAATGTTTCACCATCTACTCCTCAGAGTCAAACCAAAGGCTGATTCATATATCTTTTTAATTTTTATATTTGTAGTCTCTTCTAAAATGTGTGTATGTGTGTTGCATTCTTTTTTTTTCACAGTATAGCAACTAATAAGCTCACTTTATCCTTAACCCAAAAAATCTTGGTTAGATTGACTATTCTTATTTATTTATTAGTCACAAGTAGGCTTACATTCACACTGCAATGACATTACTGTGAAAATCCCTAAATCACCACACTCCGGCACCTGTTCTGGTACACTGAGGGAGAATTTAGCATGGCCAATGCAACTAACCAGCATGTCTTTGGATCGTGTGAGGAAACCCATGCAGACACAGTGAGAACGTGCCAACTCCATACAGACAATGGCACAAGCTGGGAATCCAACTGGTCCTTGGTGCTGTGAGGCAGCAGTGCTAACTACTGTGCCATCATGCCATCCCAATATTTGGGCGAGGAAACGTTACCACAAGAAAAGGAATTATTTTAAATTGACTTTGTGCAATCAACCAAGGAGTTGAATAAAGACAAGAGCCAGTTTACCCTCCCCACCCATGAGCATAAGAATTAGAGGGTATCTCATCTGGAATGATAATAAATTGGGGGACTTTGCCTGAGGTGTGGTCATAACATTATGCTCTCATATCAAGGAATGCATTTAAGGCTGCAGTAGGTAGATTTTTGGCCTCACACGGAATTAAGGGATATGAGGAGTGGGCAGAAAAATGGAGTTTAAGCCCAATGAATAACCATGATCCTATGAATAGTGGATCAGGCACGGTGGATGGGTGATCCTATTGCTCCTATTGTTTATGTTCTTATATTATTTTGGAGCCAAAGTGTCACTCCTAGTAACAAAAAACTGACCAAAAAACTAAAAAGATATATGAGTCAGCCTTTAGCTTGACTCTGAGGAGTAGATGTGAATCATTGCAGTCATTAAGTTGGGTGATTCCCGTAGTGCTGACTTCGACGGTTGAATAGCTAGTTTAGGCATTCTTTATTCTGCAGGTTAGCTGAAAGATTTGTCTTGTCTCCTTTTCGACTGTGTCCATGCTTTGCTTCCAACAGTCAGAGAGTGAGGAAGACTTTACCTCTAAGCTTCAGGGGTGCCAAATGAATGCACTTCAGCTGTGAAACTGCACAGCACACACTAACACAGTAGGACAAGACTTTGCACTAAACAACTTATTTTTCACATATTTCTCAGGTGCCTTTGTCTCTTCCATACAGGTTGTCCATTAACATTTTTCTCACATGATTAAAACCCTTCAGCTTTGTGTGTAAAAATTTCATAACTTCGAGAGTGCTTTGCTGTGCACGTCTCTTGCTTTTGTCCTCTGGATCCTGTTTTAGTTAACTAATCCATAGAGCGTTTAGATACCTTGGCATGTGACAATTCAAATTATTTTTATTTTAGAAACAGCTACTGATAACTTTGCCTAATTCTGCATTCAGAACATTACAATCATATAATATATGCCAACAGGTTTGCTATGCACATTTGACTACATAACAACACAAGAAGAGATCATTTGTATTGGTTGATGATGAATAATAATGTTTCAGAAGGGATTAAACATTTATTTTATATTGCAAATTCTGCTATAATTTTTTTAAAAATAAAACCTATTAGTTTAAGTCTCTGAACAGTAATGAAGTCTGGGTGAATTGTGACTCCAAATACTCATTGGGTAAAAGATTTAATGCTTCAAGAAATAGTAAATTAGTTAAACTTAATGTGGTCGATCCTACTAATTCCCTAAATTTGCATTTTTAATTTACAGTTGCAAGAATTTACAACTGTGCTAAACTCATGTTTGAGAATACAAAGTTATAATGATATCACCAAAACGTCCCTTGATACCTAAAGTGTGCCTTCCAATTTGGACGACACGATGACTCAGTGGTTAGCACTGCTATCTCACATTGCTAGAGACCAGGGTTTAATTTCTGGCTTGGGTCACTGTCAGTGTGGAGTTCGCACATTCTACTTGTGTCTGCATGGGTTTCCTCCACATGCTCTGATTTCCTCCAACATTTTGAAAGACATGCTAGTTACGTGCATTGACTCAAAAGGCACCTGACTGTGATGACTAGGGGAATTTCACAGTAACTTCATTGCAGTGTCAATGCAAGCCTTACTTCTGACTAATAAATTAACTTTAACTTTAAAAGGGCTTCTGCAACAAAAATATTACAACACAGGAACAGGCCCTTCCACTCTCCAAGCTTGCACTGACCATGCTGCCGGACTGAACTAAAACCCCCTACCATTCCAGAGACCATATCCTCCATTACCATCCTATTCATGTATTTCTCAAGATGCTCCTTAAAAGTCACTACCCCATCTGCTTCCACTACCTTCCCCTGCAGTGCGTCCCAGGCACCCACCACCCTCTGTGTGAAAAACTTGACTCATACATCTCCTTTAAACCTTGTCCCTCACACTTTAAACCCATGCCTCTTAATGACTGACTCTTCCACCCTGAGAAAAAGCTTCTGATTATCCACTCTATCCGTGCCCCTCAAAATCTTGTAGACTTCTATCAGATTATCCCTCAACCTTCATCGTTACAATGAGAACAAACCAAGTTTCTCTAGCCTTCCCTTATAGCTAATGCCTTCCATACCAGGCAACATTCTGGTTAGTCTCTTCTGTACCCTCTCAAAGCCTCCACATCCTTCTGGTAGTATGGCGATCAGAATTAAACATTATATTTCAAGTATGGCCTAACTAAGATTCTGTAAAGCTATAACATGACTTGCCAATTTTTCAATTCAATGCCCAGCCAATGAAGCCAAGCATGCCGTAAGCCTTCTTGACTATCTTCTCCACTCGGTTGCCACTTTCAATGAACTGCATACACGTACAGCAGATCCCTCTGCCTATAAACACTCTTAAGGATTCTACCATTTATGATATATTTCATATCTTTATTAGACCTTCCAAAATGCATTACCTCACATTCATCTGGATTAAACTATCTGCCACCTATCTGCTTAAGTCTCCAACTGTTCTATATCCTGTTGTGCCCTCTGATGGTCCTCATCACTATCTACAAATCCACCAACTTTCGTGTCATCTGTAAACTTACTAATCAAACCATTACATTTTCCTCCAAATCATTTATATATATTAGAAAAAGCAAAGGTGCCAGAACTGATCTCTGAAGAATGCCATTTGTCACTGTCCTCCATTCAGAAATGCATCCTTCCATTGCTACCCTCTGTCTTCTATGATCAAGCCCATTCTGCATCCACGTGGCCAGCCCACCTCTAATCCTAAGCAACTTCACCTTCTGCACCAGTCAGCCATGAAGGACCTTTCCAAAGGTTTTACTGAAGTCCATGTAGACAACATCCACTGTCCTACCCTCATCAATCATCTTTATCACTTCCTCGAAAAATGTGGTTAAGTTAGTGAGACACAACCTATCCTTCACACAACCACGTGTCTTGTCAATAATACATCCATTTATTTCCAAGTGAGGCTAAAACCTGTCTCAAAGAATCCTCTGCAATAATTTCCCTACCACTGATGTGAAGCTCACCAGCCTGTAATTACCTGGATTATTCTTACCACCTTTCTTAAACAAAGGAACAACATTGTTCATTCTCCAATCCTCTGGGATTTCCCCTGCTGGACTTTAATCTGGTGTTGTGAGATTTCTTAATGTGTATCTCTCCTGTAGCCAGTGAGGATACAAAGGTTTCTCTCAAAGCCCCAATGAAATTTCCTCCCTTGCCTCTTTCAGAATTCTGGGGTAAATCCCATAGGCCCTGGGGACTTGTCTTCTTTAATGTTTCTCAAGAACCCCAAAACTTCCTCTTTTTAAATCTCAACATGACTCAAACTATTTACATTTCCTTTCTCAGACTCAGCATCCACGAAGTCCATCTCTTTGGTGAATAAATATTGAGCAAAGTACTCATTTAATACCTCACCCATTCCCTCTGTCTCCACGCATAGATTCCTTCCCTTGTCCTTTAAGTGGCCCATTCCTCTCCCTGGGTACCCCCTAGCTCTTGTCATATGTATAAAAAGCCTTGCAATTTTTCTTAATCTTGCTGGCCAATGCTTTTCCATGACTCTTTATAACCCTCCTTACTCCTTGCTTAAGTTTCTTTCTACTTCCCTTACATGTCACACTTGCTTCATATGTTCCCAGTCTCCTATCCTTGACAAATGTTTTCTTTTTCTCTTTGACTAGGATCACAATATCTCACATAATCCAAAGTTCCAAAAACTTGCCATACTTATCCTTCATCCTTACAGGAATGTGCCAATCCTGATTCCTTATCAACTTACACTTAGAAGCCTCCCACATGCCAGACATTGATTTGCCCTCAAACATCTGCCCCCAACCTACATTCTTCAATTTCTGCCTAATATTGTTGTAACTAGCTTTCCCCCAATTTAGCACCTTAACTTGAGGACTACGCTTATCTTTATCTATCAGTACCTTAATGCTTACTGAATTGTGGTCACTGTTCCTGAATTCCTCCCTTACTGAAACGTCAACCACCTAGCTGGGCTCATTCCTCAATGTCAGGTCCTATACAGTCCCTTCCCTAGTTGGACTATCTACATATTGGTTTAAAGAGCCCTTCTGGATGCTCCATACAATCTCTTAGCACTAAGTGAGTCCCATTCAGTGTAGGGAAATTTGAAATCTCCCACAACAATCTTGTTACTTTTACACTTGCCAAAATCTGCCTACATATATGTTCCTCTATCTCCCATTGGCAGTTGGGCGGCCTATAGTAAACCTCCAACATTGTGACTACATCCTTCCTATTCCTGAACTCTATCCATATTACCTCACTCTATGAGGCTTCCAAGGTGTTCTCCCACAGTATTGCTGTGATATTCTCCTTAGTAAAGTTTTACAACACCAATTTTAAATCCAACCAATTTATTTGATAGTAAATCCGCGAGTTTTCGACGCTATGTGCCTTCATCAGGCAAATACAGTGTTCTGATCTGCAGAGGCACTCATATCCACACAGACAGTTACAGATTGCTGACTAGAATGCGAATCCTTACATCCAACCTGCTATTCAAGTGTTAAAGTGGCTAACAATGTGTGTGAAGGGAATCCTGAGCCTTGGTTAGAGAATTGTGAAATTTCTCCAGACAGCACAGTAAGTGAGGTTTTTTGCTAACCCAGGCAAGTTACGGGGGTTACAGATAGTGTGACATGAAACCAAGATCCCTGTTAAGACCGTCCTCATGTGTGCGGAACTTGGCTATCAGTCTCTGCTCAGCAACTCTGCGCTGTCGTGTGTCACAAAGGCCCCCTTGAAGGACATTTACCCGCAGGTCGGAGGCCGAATGCCCATGACTGCTGAAGTGTTCGCCCACAGGAAGGGAACTGTTTTGCCTGGTGATTGCTGAGCGATGCTCATTCATCCGCTGTCGTAGTGGCTGCATGGTCTCCCCAATATACCATGCTTCGGGACATCCTTTCTTGCAACGTATTAGGTAGACAACGTTGTCCGAGTTGCAAGAGTATGTACCGTGCACCTGGTGAATGGTATCCTCACGTTTGATGATGTCGTCCATGTCTATGATCCGGCATGTCTTGCAGAGGTTGCTGTGGCAGTGTTGTGTGGTATTGTGGTCACTGTTCTCCTGAAGGTTGGGTAGTTTGCTGCGAACAATGATCTGTTTAAGGTTGTGTGGTTGTCTGAAAGCAAGAAGTGGGGGGGTGGGGATGGCCCTAGCGAGATGTTCATCGTCATCAATGATATGTTGAAGACTCCGGAGAAGATGTCGTAGCTTCTCCGCTCCGGGGAAGTATTGGACAACAAAGTGTACTCTGTCCACATTGTCCCGTGTTCGTCTTCTGAGGAGGTCAGTGCGGTTTATCGATGTGGCACATTGGAACTGTCGATTGATGAGTCGAGCGCCATATCCTGTTCTCACGAGGGCATCCTTCAGCGTCTGGAGGTGTCTGTCATGATCCTCCTCATCTGAGCAAATTCTGTGTATACGGAGGGCTTGTCCATAGGGACTGGCTTCTTTAACGTGTCTAGGGTGGAAGCTGGAGAAGTGGAGCATTGTGAGGTTGTCTGTCGGTTTTCGGTACAGTGAGGTGCTGAGGTGACCGTCCTTGATGGAGATGTGTGTGTCCAAGAATGCAACTGATTCTGGAGAATAGTCCATGGTGAGTCTGATGGTGGAATGGAACTTGTTGATATCATCATACAGTTGTTTCAATGATTGTTCACCATGAGTCCAAAGGAAAAAGATGTCATCAATGTATCTAGTATATAACCTTGGTTGGAGATCTTGTGTGGTGAAGAAGTCTTGTTCGAACCTGTGCATGAAGATGTTTGCATACTGAGGTGCGAATTTGGTCCCCATGGCTGTTCCGTGTGTCTGGATGAAAAGCTGATTGTTGAAGGTGAAGACATTGTGGTCCAAGATGAAGCAGATGAGTTGTAAAATTGCATCCAGAAACTGGCAGTTGTTGGCATTGAGTACTGAGGCAGTTGCAGCAATACCATCGTGGTGGGGGATGTTGGTGTAGAGCGCCAAGACATCCATTGTGACAAGGAGTGTCCCTGGTTCAACTGCTCCATGCGTGTTGAGTTTCTGTAGGAAATCCGTAACGTCAAGACAAAAGCTGGGAGTTCTTTGTACAATGGGTTTCAGGATGCCCTCGATATAGCCGGAGAGGTTCTCACACAGGGTCCCATTGCCCGATACGAATGGGACGGCTGGGTACATTTGCCTTGTGTATCTTTAGGAGGCAGTAGAGATCTCCAATGCGGGGAGTACGTGGAATGAGAGTCCGGAGGGTGTTCTGAAGGTCCGGATCAAACGTTTTGATCAGAGTGTTGAGTTGACGAGTGTGTTCTTTGGTCAGATCCGCTGGTAACTGTCTGTAGTGTTTCACATTGTTTAGTTGTCAGTACACTTCTTCACAGTAGTCCGTTCTGTTCAGTATGATGGTGGCGCCTCCTTTGTCTGCTGGTTTGATGACAATGTTGCGGTTGGTCTTGAGAGCACGGATGGCCTTGCTTTGTGCTTGGGTGATGTTCGGGACTGTCTTGTAAGTGCGTTTGATGAATCTGGTGTTCACGCACCTCCTGATGGCTTGGGCATACATGTCCAGTCGGGGGCAGCGGCCTTCTGGAGGAGTCCAATTGGATTCATTCCTCTTCGGTTGCTGCACTGCGGATCCCTCTGTCGGCTGTTCTGGTTCATTAGCTATCTCATTGAGTCTGCTATTGCCCTCTTGGGATTTGTGGAAGAACTCACGCAGCCTCATTCGCCTGATGAATTCCTCTGTGTCCGCTGCAAGACTGATGGGGTCCATTTTGGTGGTGGGACAGAAATTGAGCCCTCGGCTGAGAACTTCGATTTCCTCTAATTGAAGTGTTCTACTTAACCAGTAGTGCAACACCTCCACCCATTTTATATCCCCTCTAGCCCGCCTGAAATATCTGTATCCTGGAACATTAAGCTGCCAATCCTGTCCTTCTCTTAACCAAGTCTCTGTCATCGCAACAACATCATAGTTCCAAGTATGAATCCAAGCTCTAAGTCCATCTGCCTGTTATACTTCTTGCATTGAAACAAATGCACTTCAGTCCACCAGACCCTCTTTGATTAGCAACCACATCCTGCCTGCTCTTTCTTTGCGTATTTCCAGCCCTACTCTCTGGTTTCCCTTTAGTTAATTCATTTTTGCTTTAGTTTCCACCCACCTGCCAAACGTGTCACTCTAGTAAACTTCCCGGCCAGAACATTTATGCCCTTCCAGTTTAGATGCAACCTGTCCTTCTTATGCCGGTCCCACCTGCCACGGAAGAGACCCAGTGGTCCAGATATCTGAAACCCTCCCTCCTACACCAGCTGGTTAGCCACATATTGAGCTGTACTATCTTCCTATTTCTAGCCTCACTGGCACGTGGCAGAGATTACAAGACATTACAACCATAGAGGTCCTGCTTTTTAACTTCTACCTAACTCCGTAAACTACTGCTGCAGGACCTCATCATTCATCCTACCTAACTCTTCATTTGTACTAATACATACCACAACCAATGGCTGTTCGCCCTTTCCTTTCAGAATGCTTTCTACCCTTTCAGAGACATCCTGGACCTTGGCACCAGGGAGGCAACATATCATCCAAGTGTCTCTTTCACGTCCACAGAAGCGCCTATCTGCACTCCTAACTATAGAGTCCCCAATATTTATTGCTCTAGAGCTCTCTGTCCCTCTCTGCTTAACAGCAGACCCAGCTGTTATAATAACTGAACATGCAATCCAGAATCTTGATGAAGACTTTCATAAGGGCATAGTCTATAAAATCCTCAGGTTGAAGAGAGCTTCATAAGTTACTGTGACATTCTAGGAGAGTACAAGATTTGATCAGTGCTCTATGCTGTATTATCTCCATCAGGTCAGAGGTTAGAAAAAAGCAATTGGTTTCCATGGAGCAGATTTTCAATGCAGTGTCGAGACTTGGATGAATTTTGATTGCTGACCCTGAGTCAGAGATGCTTGGCAATTGTATTGCAATTTTTCTACATAAGTTATCTAATTGACTAAGGACTGAGTTTTGTGCCAAATTTATAGACACTTTCTGAGAGGCACGGGCTATGTGCCTGATGCCAGCGGCAAAGGGAGGTGGCAGCTGTCTTGTCGATTTGAGCAGGCAAGTAGAAGAAGGCAAGCCACAGTTTTACGTAGCAAGATAGGAACAGCACATGTGCAGGTGTGGAGCAACACCAGATATTTGCTAAACAACACCATTGTAAATGAAGTTGTTTGGGCCTTGCAGCAAACTCAACCACTAGCATGCACAAGATGTCTCAAGCTCATCCAAGAAAATTTTTGAAAACTCAATTCTGCTTGATGACATCCCACCAAAAAGGTGGTAATTGGTGTTGGGCTCTTTTCCTGCTCCCTTGTCATACCATCACTTTGAAAATCTGCGACTACCCCAGAGGTGTCAGAATCTGGAGATGACTTCCAGGATAGCAATTATCAATGACCACCTACATCAGCCCCCTTGTTACCCGCACTCCGGTGCCTGTTCAGGTACACTGAGGGAGTATTTAGCATGGTCAATGCATCTAACTAAAACATGTCTTCCGAATTGTGGGAGGACACCGGAGCACCCAAAGGAAACCCACACAGACACAGAGGGAAACCGTAGGTTCCACATGGACAGAGATCCAAGCCAAACCTGGGTTGCTGATGCTGTGGAGCAGCAGTGCTAATACTCATTATTTTTAGGCAATAAAGTCTCTGATGATATCCTCAATAAGAAGCAATGAAGTTTATCATTCTCTATGCACATATTGCTTAGTATACAGCATTGTGGTCTACAGTTCATACTAATGTTTTTAGCCATGAAAATTATCTTTTCTCCTCAGCAATTTATTACCATTTTAGTCAGAAAAAGTCGCAATATTGCATCCACATTAGGGAAGCCAATTGACTTTTCCTTGGATAATGGCTTGAAGTAGATCCTGGTGGCAAAAAGTTCCTTCATCTGAGCAATCTTTCTTTATATAAGTTTGGAACTTCCTTATTTTTACAGCGATGCTAACATTAACACTGCCTGAATAATTCTTCATCAGAAACTTTATATCTCCATACCTGCTTTTTTTTTCCTGTGGTATCTAAATCAGTAAGAATCTACCAACGCCAATTTTAAATCCAACCGATCCAACCGAGCAGCGGTTAGAGAATTGTGTATTTTCTCCAGACAGCACAGTAAGTGAGGTTTTTTGCTAACCCAGGCAAGTTACGGGGGTTACAGATAGTGTGACATGAAACCAAGATCCCTATTAAGACCGTCCTCATGTGCGGAACTTGGCTATCAGTCTCTACTCAGTGACTCTGCGCTGTCGTGTGTCACGAAGGCCCTCTTCAAGAACATTTACCCGCAGGTCGGAGGCCAAATGCCCATGACTGCTGAAGTGTTCGCCCACAGCAAGGGAACTGCTTTGCCTGGTGATTGTTGAGCGATGCTCATTCATCCGCTGTCGTAGTGTCTGCATAGTCTCCCCAATGCACCATGCTTCGGGACATCCTTTCTTGCAACGTATTAGGTAGACAACTTTGGCCGAGTTGCAAGACTATGTACCGTGTACCTGGTGAATGGTATCCTCACGTTTGATGATGTCGTCCACGTCTATGATCTGGCATGTCTTGCAGAGGTTGCTGTGGCAGGGTTGTGTGGTATTGTGGTCACTGTTCTCCTGAAGGTTGGGTAGTTTGCTGCGAATAATGATCTGTTTGAGGTTATGCGGTTGTCTGAAAGCAAGAAGTGAGGGAGTGGGGATGGCCCCAGCGAGATGTTCATCGTCATCAACGATATGTTGAAGACTCCGGAGAAGGTGTCGTAGCTTCTCCGCTCCGGGGAAGTACTGGACAACAAAGGGTACTCTGTCCACCTTGTCCCGTGTTCGTCTTCTGAGGAGATCAGTGCAGTTTATCGTTGTGGCACGTTGGAACTGTCGATCGATGAGTCGAGCGCCATATCCTGTTCTCACGAGGGCATCCTTCAGTGTCTGGAGGTGTCTGTCACGATCCTCCTCATCTGAGCAAATTCTGTGTATACGGAGGGCTTGTCCATAGGGAATGGCTTCTTTAACATGTCTAGGGTGGAAGCTGGAGAAGTGGAGCATTGTGAGGTTGTCTGTCGGTTTGCGGTACAGTGAGGGGCTGAGGTGACCGTCCTTGATGGAGATGCGTGTGTCCAAGAATGCAACTGATTCTGGAGAATAGTCCATGGTGAGTCTGATGGTGGCATGGAACTTGTTGATATCATCATACAGTTGTTTCAATGATTGTTCACCACGAGACCAAAGGAAAAAGATGTCATCAATGTATCTAGTATATAACCTTGGTTGAAGATCTCGTGTGGTGAAGAAGTCTTGTTCAAACCTGTGCATGAAGATGTTAGCATACCGAGGTGCGAATTTGGTCCCCATGGCTGTTCCATGTGTCTGGATGAAAAGCTGATTGTTGAAGGTGAAGACATTGTGGTCCAAGATGAAGCGGATGAGTTTTAAAATTGCATCTGGAAACTGGCAGTTGTTGGCATTGAGTACTGAGGCAGTTGCAGCAATACCATCGTCGTGGGGGATGTTGGTGTAGAGCGCCGAGACATCCATTGTGACAAGGAGTGTCCCTGTTTCCACTGCTCCATGTGTGCTGAGTTTCTGCAGGAAGTCCGTAGTGTCAAGACAAAAGCTGGGGGTTCTTTGTACAATGGGTTTCAGGATGCCCTCGATATAGCCGGAGAGGTTCTCACATAGGGTCCCATTGCCCGATACGATGGGACGGCCGGGTATGTTTGCCTTGTGTATCTTTGGGAGGCAGTAGAGATCTCCAATGCAGGGAGTACATGGAATGAGAGCCCGGAGGGTGTTCTGAAGGTCCGGATCAAAGGTTTTGATCAGAGTGTTGAGTTGACGAGTGTGTTCTTTGGTCTGATCTGCTGGTAACTGTCTGTATTGTTTCACATTGTTTAGTTGTCGGTACACTTCTTCACAGTAGTCCATTCTGTTAAGTATGACAGTGGTGCCTCCTTTGTCTGCTGGTTTGATGACAATGTTGCGGTTGGTCACGAACCAACTCAGGTCAACGTATAACACGGACTACGCTGAGAGGCTTTGCCATCACACCTCTCTCACACTCCTGAATCACCTCATACACCAGCTCTATAGCAAACACCGCACCCTGGAATGTAAAATGGAATACATATTCTCAACTTGTGCTCAGGATGCAGATCAGCTGCGAAACTTTGCCAAGCAGATGAGACGAAGAAACTACACCATTTACATGCACACCAAGAACAGGAAACTTGAAAAACTTGGCATCGCCACCAGCAACAACCAAGCCTCCCTTGGCACCACAGTAGAAAACAACACTACCGCAGGGAGGTCCATTGTTAACCTGTCAGACTACACACTTCAATCAGAGGAAATCTAAGTTCTCAGCCGAGGGCTCAATTTCTGTCCCACCACCAAAATGGACCCCATCAGTCTTGCAGCGGACACAGAGGAATTCATCAGGCGAATGAGGTTGCGTGAGTTCTTCCACAAACCCCAAGAGGCCAATAGCAGATTCAATGAGACATCTAATGAACCAGAATAGCCGACAGAGGGATCCGCAGTGCAGCAACCAAAGAGGAAGGAATCCAATTGGACTCCTCCGGAAGGCTGCTGCCCCCAACTGGACATGTATGCCCAAGCCATCAGGAGGTGCGTGAACACCAGATTCATCAACCACACTTACAAGACAGTCCCGAACATCACCCAAGCACAACGCAAGGCCATCTGTGCTCTCAAGACCAACTGCAACATTGTCATCAAACCAGCGGACAAAGGAGGCGCCACCGTCATACTGAACAGAAAGGACTACTGTGAAGAAGTCTACCGACAACTAAACAATGAGAAACACTACAGACAGTTACCAGCAGATCCGACCAAAGAACACACTCGTCAACTCAACACTCTGATCAAAACCCTTGATCCGGACCTTCAGAACACCCTCCGGGCTCTCATTCCACGTACTCCCCGCATTGGAGATTTCTACTGCCTCCCAAAGATACACAAGGCAAACATACCCGGCCGTCCCATCGTATCGGGCAATGGGACCCTGTGTGAGAACCTCTCCGGCTATATCGAGGGCATCCTGAAACCCATTGTACAAAGAAACCCCAGCTTTTGTCTTGACACTACGGACTTCCTACAGAAACTCAGCACACATGGAGCAGTTGAACCAGGGACACTCCTTGTCACAATGGATGTCTTGGCGCTCTACACCAACATCCCCCACGACGATGGTATTGCTGCAACTGCCTCAGTACTCAATGCCAACAACTGCCAGTTTCCGGATGCAATTTTACAACTCATCCGCTTCATCTTGGACCAAATGTCTTCAACAATCAGCTTTTCATCCAGACACACGGAACAGCCATGGGGACCAAATTCGCACCTCAGTATGCTAACATCTTCGTGCACAGGTTCGAACAAGACTTCTTCACCACGTGAGATCTTCAACCAAGGTTATATACTAGATACATTGATGACATCTTTTTCCTTTGGACTCATGGTGAACAATCATTGAAACAACTGTATGATGATATCAACAAGTTCCATCCCACCATCAGACTCACCATGGACTATTCTCCAGAATCAGTTGCATTCTTGGACACACGCATCTCCATCAAGGACGGTCACCTCAGCACCTCACTGTACCGCAAACGGACAGACAACCTCACAATGCTCCACTTCTCCAACTTCCACCCTAGACACATTAAAGAAGCCATTCCCTATGGACAAGCCCTCCGTATACACAGAATGTGCTCAGATGAGGAGGATCGTGACAGACACTTCCAGACGCTGAAGGATGCCCTCGTGAGAACAGGATATGGCGCTCAGCTCATCAATCGACGGTTCCGATGTGCCACATCGATAAACCACACTGACCCCCTCAGAAGACAAACACGGGACAAGGTGGACAGAGTACACTTTGTTGTCCAGTAATCCCCCGGAGCGGAGAAGCTACGACATCTTCTCCGGAGTCTTCAACATATCATTGATGACGATGAACATCTCGCTAGGACCATCCCCACTCCCCCACTTCTTGCTTTCAGACAACCGCACAACCTCAAACAGATCATTGTTCGCAGCAAACTACCCAACCTTCAGGAGAACAGTGACCACAATACCACACAACCCTGCCACAGCAACCTCTGCAAGACATGCCAGATCATAGACATGGACGACATCATCAAACGTGAGGACACCATTCACCAGGTACACGGTACATACTCTTGCAACTCGGCCAACGTTGTCTACCTAATACGTTGCAAGAAAGGATGTCCCGAAGCATGGTACATTGGGGAGACCATGCAGACACTACGACAGCGGATGAATGAGCATCGCTCAACAATCACCAGGCAAAACAGTTCCCTTCCTGTGGGCGAACACTTCAGCAGTCATGGGCATTCGGCCTCTGACCTGCGGGTAAATGTTCTTCAAGGGGGCCTTCGTGACACATGACAGCGCAGAGTCGCTGAGCAGAGACTGATAGCCAAGTTCCGCACATGAGGACGGTCTTAATAGGGATCTTGGCTTCATGTCACACTATCTGTAACCCCCGTAACTTGCCTGGGTTAGCAAAAAAACCTCACTTACTGTGCTGTCTGGAGAAATTTCACAATTCTCTAACCAATGCTCAGGATTCTCTTCACACACATTGTTAGCCACTTTAACACTTGAATAGCAGGTTAGATGTAAGGATTCGCATTCTAATCAGCAATCTGTGACTGTCTGTGCTGATATGTGTGCTATTGCAGACCAGAACACTGCATTTGCCTGACGAAGACAGAGTGTCGAAAGCTCACAAATTTACTATCAAATAAATCGGTTGGATTTAAAATTAGTGTTGCTAGATTCTTACTGAGTTCTTACTACCCCAGTCCAACGCCGGCATCTCTACATCATGTCTAAATCAATCAGGATTGGAAAGCTTTTGCAGCATTTCTGTATATGAGTGCTCTTTTTTCAAGTTGATTTCAAGTACGTCAAAGGAAACCCACACAAACACAGGTAGAGTGTGCAAACTCCACACAGATAGTCACTTTAGGTTGGAATTTAACCCAGGTCGCTGGCACTATGAGGCAGCAGTGCTAACCACTGTGCCATTGTACTGCCCTTGATATACATAAAATAACAATTCATCAACATGTGAAAGATTTAGGGGATGATTCTTCCATCCTGATGTGCACATTTTTTGGCACAACAGGATAGAGGAATTGTGCATTGGCCATTTTGTGGGATTACACATGCATTGCTGATGCATGCACACCTCCCAGAGCTAGAGAATAGGCACAGTCAGGACCATGCTGGAAACTGGCAGAAAGAAAGATTAGTAATTTAATGTTTTTTCAAATGTGTTTTAAATCTCATTATCAGGCCTAGCAGTGCCAAAGGAGCAGGACCAAGGAGGTATGACCTCTTTGGGTGGGGCCAAGTGGGCAAGGATGGGACCAAGGAACTGGGCCTATAGGGTGGGCCAAGGGGAGGGGATTATTATGAGTAGAATCTATTGTGGCCTATTGTGGCAGAGGCCTAGGGGGCGACAGGTGAGGGGAGGTCTGTTGCCACTCTGCATTGGGATCAGTTAGGGCTGGAAGTGGGCCAATAATCGGGGCAGGCTGTGAGGGGTGGTCTGCCAGGGAGGTTAGTCTTGCAGGGCGTGTGGTCAGCAGGGTGTCTGCCAGGATGGGAGGAGATGGGGTGATCGCCACTGCTGACAGGGTGGGGGAGCTGGAGATTGTGGCACTATGGGACAGGTGTGGTTGGCGCTGGTTTAGGAATGGTCGTGGGAGCTGTAATCGGACCGTGGAGTGTCAAGAGGGACAGCAGTGCGAGGGTCCCTGACTGGTTAGCGATTGAGCTGGTCAGCAAATAGGGAGACTGACAGATCAGGGCCAATGTACATGCATGAATTGGTCTCACATCTGAGCTTTTAATAATATTCACTATCAGAATTTCTGCATTGCACAGAAGGGGGAGATTCGGGTCTGAAGCTGCATGATAAAAATAGTCATGATCTAGAACAGTCTTGACACCAGTTCAGCACTTTTGGGAGAATTGCCCATGTACAGTCCCCATAAAATCCCACCCCATGTCAGGTGGGCAATATCAAGGTGCCCCCTAGGCATGGACACTTTACTCTGGCAATGCCAGGGTGCCAATGCCCAGGGGCAACAGCCACCATCTGACACTCAGAAGGGCCCCCCATTGTGCCCCCCATTACTTCAATAGGGTCAGGCCACAACTCCCTGAAAGTGGGGAGCTATTCTAAACTCCACTGCCTTGAAACGCTCTGGTGGGATGTGAGAGGCTAGTGGGCCTGGAGGATTCAGTCCTGGGCCTGCTAATAGTGTTTAAATGATATTTAAAATATAATTTAAATGCTAGCCCCATTGATTTCTGGTGTGGAGCAGACCACACTGGAAATCCAGCGCTAGGAGATGCTAGTGGGGTGCGAGCTGTTTCAGGAATCCTGTGCACTGCTTGGCCATGTAATTTTCCTGGCCCGCTGCACTAAAAATTGTCCCCATAGAGTCAACAGACAAACTGAAATATCCAGCCTTTCTCAAGCCATCTAAAAGAGATTAGTCATAAACTGGATGAGTTCATAAGATATTTTTTTGAGGCGTATGAAGGCTTCCCAGATCCATTGCTTTCAGAATATTTTATAGAGCTGGCAAGAAATGGATTAAACTTAGCAAGTAGTTCTTTCAAGCCGAGAAAGCTCCCATTATGTGACAAGCCAAACTTTTCATTGCCTCTCAGAAAGCTGGTCCATATTCACCTAGTGTGCACATAACTGCAGTAGCAAGTACCTGTACTCCTTGTTTTATCAGTTCTTTCCGGTGTGAATCCAAGATTAATCCATGTTGTTCCATCAGGTGTGCAAACAAAGCTTTCCCATGATCCTCAGAAGACTCATGATTTTGAATTCCAGCAGAATTCTGTGTCCAGAATGAAATATCACCCTCAGTGAAGACACCAGAGATACAGACAGCAAGATCATTGGAGTTTGTGGCCCAATTTTCCGACCTCTTCAGATGCTTAATGGGAATCCTGATTCCCAGTAAATGAGTATAGGCCAAAAATCAGGATGCTGACAGGCATTGGGTCTCTCAGCATTTACCTAATAAGCCCCATTTGCCCCTGTTCAGGCAGAAACCCAATAAATATGCAAACCCTCTGATCTGAATGGCATTAACAGGCTTGACAAGCCATTCACCTGCCTCTCACCACTCACATAGACTGCCAGTTTGAATGGCACTGAGTGAACTTTACATGTGGTACCCACAAGCAGGAACATTGCAAGCTGGACTTCAAGGATCCAGGAAAATCCCACTATCACCTCAAAAAAGAGAGGCATCCCCTTCTCACCACTCAGCAATCCCACTCCCCATACACACCCGCACACACACACACACTCAAGTTTGAGAGAGCCTGATCAAACCACTCTTAGCGCCCCCCACCCCAGAACCTTCACTCAGACTCCCTTCAGGCCACCGGTGTTTGTAGTACACACAATGCATCATCCCCAGCTTCCTGGCACTGATATCTTGGCCTCATGTCTTGGGCCCCAATGGAGCTCGAGAAGGTGGATCATGTGACCATTTGTCCTCTGCTGATGCAAGACTACAGAGGACGGATCCCTCAAGGATTCTGAGGTTTGGGGGCGCTCAGGCTGAGCAAGGGGTTGACCACACCAATCTTCACCAGGGCAGGGGTGTCAAGGTTGGAAAGCCCTTTTTTAATGCCATCCCTGACATGATGTTTTCGGGTAGCTCTGTGATCAACATCTGCCTGTCAGCTGTGAAAATTCTGAAGTGGCCAGGTCACATTAGAGGGGGAAAGGGGACTGAATGGGGGATCTGATGGAGAAGGGAGCCTGATTGCAGGGTCTGAGGGCAGAGAAAGGCAGGTCTGAGGCAAGAGATGGCCTGAATGGGGGATTTGGAGGGGGTGGGGGGATAGTTGAGTCAGTTCACCCCCAGGTGACTAAAGGTAAAGTAATTATTATAAAACTGCATAGGTATGAGTTATACTAAATGGAATTTACTGATATAGTTAACTCGCAAGATGGAGTTAATCAGAGGCTACTACGAGGACTCTGATATAGTTAGCTTAAACTGCAAGACATAGTTAACTGCAGGTCAATAAAGCAGAAACACAGCATCAAGAAGGAAGGCTTTGCATTGATTGAAATAGTGTATCAGAAGCTTGTGGATTTTCCACAATTGGACTTCACCAAGGACCGAGTCACGACCGGTGTCAGGAACCCAAAACAGGAAGCTGTTTGTCAGCTAACGAATATGGAGGTCCCGACAAGCAGAACGGGTGAGACACAGCTATGCGCAAAGGGATAAGTTACGATCGCACTTCTCCCAAAAATGTTCTAAGTGCTAAATTTGTGGGAAAAGTGGTGTAAATCATGGTTGATCTTTTCAGTGGGAATTCACACATAAATCTCCCACACTGTGTGCACTGCATAGGTCACAATTGCGAATCTCATTAAATTTCAGATGCTGAGGCTGACAGTTCCAGGCCTCTGTGCAAATACAGTGGCTGAATTTTCAACCTCCCAAATCAATTGCTGGCCAGCCCGGAACCCCTGGATTGTGATCTCCCGAACCTCCCAATTGTGGCCCCCTATCCATTCACGGACCAGCCCCAACCTCCCCCTTGTCTGGGAGCACTCCGACCTCCAGATCTCCAACCACCCCCACCCCCAGCAATGACGATCCCCTCCATCTGTCTCCCAGCTGAGCCCTCCCACCCTTCCTGATCCCTCCAGGCAGACTCACCCCTGCTAACCACCCCCTTGCTCCCCATAGACCAACACCCGCTGCTGACCACATCTTCGGCCTGCCCTGTTCGCTGGTCTCCCTCCTGCCCCCATCAATCATACTGTCAGAGTGGCAGCAGGGCCCCTCACATCCCCACCGATCACTCCTAAGCCCTGCCCCCATCAGGTCCTGCCCCTAGACCCTCCACCTTGGCACTGTCCCATGGGGTATGGGCACTTTGCCCCTTGGGAAGTGCTAGGGGGCATTGGCTGGTACCACCAGGGTCCCCATGCCTCTTTCACCACTTGACCACCTTCACTCCAGCAAGATCATTCTGCTAGTTCTCCAAAAGTGAGGAGCTAGTCTGAACTGCGCCAGAGTAAAACACTCCTGATGGGATGGGAGATGATAGCAAGCCCAGGGAATTCAGTCCTGGGCTGGCAAAGCACATTGAAAAGAGATGCAAAGTACATTAAAATAACTTGCCTGGGGTTCCCACCAGTGTCCAGAGTGAATCAGATGGCGGTGAATATCCAGCACTGGGAGATGTGCATGCATCACGTACGCATACGTAAACACCATTAATTGGCTAACACGCGATTCCCCTGGCCCACCACACTAAAAAACTAGCATGGTGAGATGAGAGAATCGTCCCCTATTTGTTTTAAGTATGTTAATAAACTTGCTTTACTTTTACTAAGTTGTGTCAGGAATTCTTTCCTTTCTCTGGCTAACACAACCTGAATCCAAACAAACCTCTTGGCGTAATAAACTTCACACAACACCAGTAAGGGACCCAAAAAGGCATTTAAATTTTCAAACTGAGGTGCGGTGGGAGTAGCACGAGGTCAGAGAGAAGATTAAGGTTCAATCAAACATCTGACACAAAAGGAGGATGGATTTTTACCTTCGCTCCCCTAAAGGACTGGGCTGGCAAAATGTGTTGACTGGCAGCCCAATAGTCCCAGCGGGAGGTGCATTCCATTTTGAGGGTCAAGCCTCATTAGCATTGGGACATTGGGTTGTGGCCGGTGATCAAGTGCCCCAGGGCAGCTAATTACCAGGGGATGAGTGTCCCTGCTGAAAAATGTAATAAGTAAGGAGCACCATTGATCCAAGCGTGAAGAAAGCAGCTCTGGTTGCAGAAAGAGCGCCAGTTATCCTGTCACATGAGTACCAGGTGTGGAGAGGGCAATATTGCATTGATTTTGGATTTTAATAAGGGTAAATACATCAGCACTTATGCTTTAAACAGATATTAAGGTAGAAATATTTTCACACCCTGAGCTTATTCTGAAAGTCCAAAAGTTCTAAATCACAAATAACAATGTTAATGCAATTAATAAGATAACATTGTGGAAGCATTTCCTAAAAAGAAGCTCATTACTGCTCAATGTCAGGATGCAGGAGGCCCATTAGGAATTGCAATAAACATCCAGAGGCTTTATTTTATGTCCAAATAATTAAATAATAAAGAATGTTCTTAAGGCTTGTGTTAATGTCCATTGATCTGCTATGAATGCATTAACAGCGCCTCCAGGCAGTCCAAGACATCAATATCCTTTTATTTGTTAGCCACTCTGTTACATACTTCCCCACACCAAGCACTTTTCAGGGCAACACCTCTTTCAAAGAGGCTGCTCTTAAAGGAAAATGTTGAAAATGTCTTCAAAGCTGCCCCAATGCCCTATTGTAACTTCACAGAGATCTGACAGCAGAGACCAAGCAGTTTTGTGGAAATTCCAACTAGAATTTGAGAAACCAACGTAACATAAATAGAGATGGATTAATTGTGGCAAAGTTAAGGATCTCCCACAGAATGTTAATGCATGGGCTGAACTCATTTGCATTCAGCTTCAGATACAATTTGAAGCAAATGGATTATTACAGCACAATTTCATAGAATCATAGAATCCCAACAATGCAGAAGAAACCATTTGGCCCATCAAATCTGCACTGACTCAGCCCTATTCCCCTAACACCTCATAGTTACCGTGCTATTCCCCCGATACTAAAATTAATTTATCATGGCCAATCAATCTAATCCATCCATCTTTGCATTTGTTGCAACATGTACAGTTCTAGGCACCACACTATTGGAAGGATGTGAACACACTGGAGGGAATGCAGAAGAGATTTACAAGAATGGAACCAGGGATGAGATCTTTCAGTTATGAAGGTAGATTAGACAAGTTGGGATGCTTCTCTTTGGAGAGAAGAGGACTAAAAAGAAATTCGGTAGAGATGTTCAAAATCATGAGGGAACTGGACAAAATAGGTAGGGAGAAACTGTCCCCCCTTGTAAAAGGATCAAGAATGAAAGGGCACAGATTTAAAATGATTTGCAAAGGAAGCAAATGTGAGTCAAAAATTTTGAACATAACAAATTCTTTGGGTCTGTATGCATTGCCTGGAAATATGGTGAAGGCAAGATCAATTGAGATACTAAAGAGGGAATTAGACATGAACAGAAACAATGAGCAGGGGAATGGGGAAAAGGCAGGAGAATGCACTAAGCCAGAAAGCTTAAAGCCAGTTCATGTATGATGGGCCAAATGGCCTACTTTGGTGCCAAAACAATTCCATGGTTCTGTGATGCACATTGAACATTCTTAGAATTTTTAAGATTTCTAATATTCTGGATCAAAAATTGGAAGATCTGAAAAAAAGAAATATGAATCTTACTGCTGGAATGTGGGGTCTCTAATATACATATTGGGTGGCAATTACAACATTCAGACAGGCCACTTGACCTAACAGTGATAATGTTCCACACAGACCTCCTCCCACCCTACTTCATCTAATTCCTTCAAAATGTCTTTCTACTTTGGAAATGTTAGAGGTAGGTTTTTCACTCAGAGAGTGGTGAATGAATGGAATCAGTTGCCATCAGTGGTGGTAGAGGCGAACTCGCTGGGGTCTTTTAAGAGACTTCTGGATGAGCACATGGGATTTAATGTGATTGGGAGTTACAGATAGTTCTATGGCCTGGTAAGTATAGATATGATCAGCACAACATATGGGCCGAAGGGCCTGTTTGTGCTATAGTGTTCTATATTCTATGTTCTATGTACTCCTTTCATCCTCATGTGTTTATCTGATGTTTCCCAAAATTTACCAATGCTCCTTGGTGTAGCAAATTCCACATTCTAATCAATCTCTGTGCAAACAGTTTCTCTTTAATTGCTCATTAGATTTATTAGTGACTATCTTACACATTGGCTCCTAATTCTGCTTTAACCTGTCAATGGAAGCATCTACATAAAGATCATACTAATCAAATTAATAACAATACCACAGGAGAGGAATTCCTGGAACATATGTAGGATGGTTTTCTGGACCTATACTTTAGAGAACCCACTAGAAAACAGGCCATCCTAAACTGAGTATTGTGTAACAAGAAAGGAATAATTGGCAATCAAGTTGTGCGATGTCCTTTGGAGATGAACAACCATAATATGTTATAATTCTTCATCAAGATGCAAAGTGACATAACTGATCCTGAGACTAGAGTCCTGAATCTAAATAAAGGAAATTGAGATGGTATGAGACACAAATATGATGGATTGGAGAACGTTATTTACAGGAATGATGGTGGATTGGCAATGGCAAACATTCAAGGAGCGTATGGGTGAACTGCAACAGTTGTTCATTTCTATCAGCTAAGGAATGGGAAAGGTGGCCGAACTGTGACTTACAAGAGAAATTAAGGATAGTATTAGATCCAAGGAAGAGACAAACAAATTGTCCAGAAAAAAATAACAGGCTTGAGGATTGAGAGCAGTTTAGATTTCAGCAAAGGAGGACAAAGGAATTGATTAAGAAGGGAAAAATAATGTATGAGAGTCAGATTGTGGAGAACACAAAAATCGACTGTAAATGCTTCTACAGATATGTGAAGAGAAAAAGATTTGTGAAGACAAATGTCTTCAGCGGAAGACAGTGAAATTTATAATGACCAACTAAATAAATACTTTGGTTCTGTCTTCAAAAGGAGGACACAAATAATGTATCAGAATGTAACACAAAATTTAGTGAGAGGGAGGAACTGAAGGAGATCACTATTAGTAGCGAAATGGTGTTGGGGAAATTAATGGGATTGAAAACCGATAAATCCCCTAGGTGTGACATTCTCCATCCCAGAGAACTAACAGAAGTGGCCCTGGAAATAGTGGGTGTATTGCTGGTCATCTTCTGAGGTTCAATAGACCCAATTTCTACTGATTGGAGGGTAGGTAATATAACACTACTACTTAAAAAGGCAGGAATAGAGAACACAGGGAATTATAGAATTGCCAGCCTGACAGTAGTAGTGAGGAACACGCTAGAGTCCATTATAAACGATTTTAACATCAGAACACTTGGAAAATAGTGACAGGATTGGAAGGATTAGCATGGATTTACAAAAAGGAAATCATTCTTGACAAATTTACTGAAATTCTTTGAGGATATAACTAGTGGAGTTGATGAGGGGAAGCAATGGATATACTTTATTTGGTCTTTCAAAAATCTTTTGACAGAGACCACATAAGAGATTAGTGCATGAAATTAAAGTGCTAGATATTGGCAGTAACGTATTGAGATGGATAAAAATTTGGTTGACAGACAGGAAACAAAGAATAGGACTAACCTGGTCCTTTTCCAGTGGCAGGCAGTGACTAATGCGGTAGCACAGGGATCAGTGCTAGATGCCAGCTATTCATGATATATATTAACGATTTGAATGGGGGAACTAAATGTGCATCTCTAAATTTGCAGATTTACATAAAGCTGAGTGGGAGATTAAGCTGTGAAGAGGGTGCAGAGTTTCTTCAGTGTTATTTGGTCAAGCTGAGTGAATAGACAAATGCATGACACTATAATGCCAATAAATGTGAAGTTACACACTTCAATAGCAAAAACAGGAAGCAGATTATTATCTGAATGGCTGTAGATTGAGAGGGGAATGAGACTTAGGTGCCCTTGTGCAAAATTCATTGAAGGTAAGCCTGCAGGTACAGCAAGCAATAATGAAGACAAATGTTATATTACCCTTCATAGAGAGGGGATTTGAGTATAGGAGCAAGGATGTCTTAATGCAATCATACAGGGACTTGGTAAGGCCATACCTGAGATACATTATGCAATTTTGGTGTCCTTATCTGGGGAAAGATATTCTTGCTATTGAGGGAGTACGGCAAAGGTTTTAGACTGATTCCTGGGATATCAGACTGACATCTGGGGAGAGATAAGTCAGTTATGATAATATTTGCTGGTGTTTAGAAGAATGAGGGGGGATCTCATAGTAAAATATAAAATTCTAACTGGGTTAGAAAGGGTTGATGCAGGAAAGGTGTTCCTTATGGCAGAGAAGTACAGAACCAGGGGTAAAGTCTGATGGCATAGGGTAAGTCAGTTAGGACAGAGAAATCTTTTCATCCAGTGAGTGGTCAATCTGTGGAGGTCTCTACCATAGAAAGCAGCTGAGGCCAAAAAAATTGTTTTCAATGAGTTAGATGTAGTTCTTGAGTTAAAGGAAGCAAAAGATAAGGGGAGAAAGCAGGAACAGGTTGGATGATCAGTCAAGATTATTATGAATGATGGAGCAGAATTGAAGGGCTCAATAGCCTACTCCTGCTCTTAATTTCTCTGCTTCTGTCATTCCTATGTCTATCCTATCTAACTCTTTCCTAATCTTAAAGATCTCAATCAGTTGACTCCTTGTTTTCTCTTTTCCAGAGAATAGAATGGCAATCTATCAATCTTTTCTGATAGATGGAAATTCTCAATTCTGTTATCATTTTAACATGATTTTTGCACCTTCTCCAGCACCTGTACATTCTTTATATAAAATAGAGGCCAGACCTGCTTGCAGAACTCCAGATGTGGTCTGATTAACAATAATTTTATTCAAATAGCATGCATAATTCTCAAACTATATTTAATATGCAATGTATATCTGAATCTTCTTTGTAAATTATAGCCAAGTTGAATTGTGGTTTAATTTTACATTTTCATTGCGTCATAAATGTGCCTTAAATAATGATTTAATTCAAACTGCATCCTGCAAAAATTGTACTGCAATTGCTATCTAAGTTACATCCAAGTTGTATCAGAATTACATCCAAATTCTACATTGCAATATCCAAATGCTGTCAAAATTATACTCGATTTAAATGCACACAACTATTTGAGCCATCAAGCACTCTCCTTCCAACATAAAATTTGTAGATTTTCTTAATCTATGAAAAAAGTACCCAAGTTAATGATTTCTTCATAACCCCAAAGGCAATCAAGCAAAAATAGATATTAATCTAGCCTTACACTCTACATTATTCATCGGTGACCATTCAGTGACAGAATATTCATAGGCAGACCATTCATTTACACAATTCCTTATTAGCACAATTACCTGCTTACAATGGCATCACTGACATGTCATCCTTACTCAGCTGACAGTATTCTTACTCTAGGTCAGAAGCTTGTGAGTTTAAGTCATACCCCAGGATTTGAGTACCAAAATCTAGGCTGGTTGTTCAAGGCAGAATTGAGAGTGTAGTGTGTTTTCAGAGGTGTGGTCCTTCAGGTAAGATATTGAACTAATGCCCCATGCTAAAGATCTGATGACACTATTTAAAGAAGAAAGTCTCCTAGTGTCCTGGTGACATTTGTTGCTTAAGCAATGTCAGAAGTTATTCACCTTGAGCACATGCCGAAGGGATCTTTGAATGGGTAAAAGAAAGAGTGAGTCGGTTACTGCATCAGTATCAGTGGATACTGATGCAGTCAGTATCCACTGCACTGATACTGACAAGTATCAAGATACTGACAAGTTGAATTTCTTGAATAATTGTTAAGCATCTCTGCCAACCAGCTGGGGTATAGACAAGGATCTAACAGATAAATTAGTTCCTCCAGGGGTTAGAGAAGCAGGATGGGGATATCAGTTAAAACTCCTCCCTTGCTATTAGTGTAGATTAAGATCCACGACACCAAAGCTCTTTACTGTCACATGATCAAGTGGGGTATGGTCATTGTGGTCACATGGAATTTATTTTGATCGTGTTGTGTGTTACCCCCTGAATCAACTTCTCCCAAAGGGCTTACTTGATTGCTGGTGAGCGAGAGGCATTGGGGATAAGATGTTTAATTGTAGTCTGACTGCATGGAAAAGCTTGAAGGTGCAACTTGTCTTTTCCTGTTCATTATTTTGACATCCTTGTTTGATGTGCAGAGATCAAATTGCCAGGCTGGTTTGGATAACTGTGCACAGTCACAGTTTGAGCGTTTGAGTAGTAGTGAAGGCTGTGCTACTGAATTTCCCTAATGTGTTTAATAGTCATTGGCCCCAAGTAACTGCACTCAAATCAAAACTCTACTGCAAGCTGTTGTACTTATGGAGGACTGAATGTAATGCATCATTTCTGTACCAGTCAGTGATATCAGGAAGGGGATCCCTGTCTGGAGGAGGGAATTACTAGTTTTTATTTTAATGGGAAGATTGTGCTGATAAACAGAATGAACTGCATGGCAGAGTTTGTGATTTCATTTGTATCATCACACCTTGAATACAGTGCGACCCAATTTGCGTTTCTTACTAATATGTTTCAACGAGCTGTAATATATTCATGAGCTATAATACATAATTATAAGGTACTGTCAGAGGTATACAATTATTCTATCCGTGCAAACTTTTCCTTCCTTCTTTGAAGATTGTTGATCTGATCCTATAGGAATTTTCTCTTTACAACTGATGCATTCTCCTAGCTGTTGGAGGCACTGCATTGATGTCATTATTATCAGTGTGAATTCCGTTTTCCTGAAACTCTCCTGGGAATGTTAGCCATGTCAGACAAAACAAGGTGCCGAAACCAAATTAATCTCATCACTCTGACAGGAGAGGGAAGTTGGGTTTAAAACAGTCCCATCTCTCTGAAAAACAAGCCTTCTTTTAGCTCAGCCACGTTTGAATAATTAATTACCAATATCATTATGTAGTCATTACATGTCATAACAATATATCTGAGAGGTTGAACTTAATATTCTGAACTGAGCAGGGAGGAAGGCTGCACAGAAAATGCCAATTAAATATTGATACAGACTAATTGGGCACAGGATTTATGACACATATTGCCTTTGTTCTGCTTTTCAATATGTGAACTCTTCAAAGTACAAAGTCCTCCCATATCAGCTCTCACAGACTCATCATGTTTGTACATTTAACCCTCAAAAATATGACAGCCAAGCAGAGTTTTAAAAAGGTGAGCAGAGACTTGCTATAAATAATGATCAACTGCTTTGTTTCTAGTACCTTTCTGTAGCCCTCAGGACTGGGGATGTTTAGAATGTTGGAGACAGGTCAGGATTAGGGATTACATCCCCTTAATTGCAGTCACTTTGCAAATTCATTGGCTATTTGTGCACTTTCTGTCTGTTGTATAAATCCAGTTCCACATCACAGTACATTGATTGTACATACAAAGGTGGAAAACAGTACTGCACACACACACACACACACCTACACACTCGTGTGAAAGCAGCAAGGCGAAATATACCCGTCTGAAAAGTAAAAGTAACATACAGGTGAAGTAGGAAAAGTATATTATATCTATACGGAACAAAGAATGCCTGAAAAAAATCAGAAACGAAATGAACATGGAAATTAAAAAGAAATGCAGAAGCATAGAATGAATATTGTGAAAAGCAATGGTAATGCAGAAACATATGAGAGATTTCAAAGATAATGCAAGTAACCATGTAGTAGATTCTAAAAACAATAACACATTTAGACTGAATCAACCATAAAAAACAAACCATGTGGAGAATAAGAAAAACCAGACAACCAAAAAGCCAATGAAGCTTTTCTCTGTATTGGAATTCAAATCAAGAGAAATCTGGCACTACCTGGGTTGAGGTAAAATTGAGTCAGCTCCAGAACAAGCTTATTGAAACTTTTTGTTTGAGAAGTGAAGTTTATTTATTAGTTACAATGAGGTTTACATTCACACTGCAATGAAGTTACTGTGAAAATCCCCTATTCGCCACTCTCTGGCGCTCGTTCAGGTACATTGAAGGAGAATTTAGTAGGAAACAGGAAAAGGGAAGGGGGCACACTTCAATATTATTCTCACTCAAGGAGCCAATGATCACATTTCATACAACATTAAACTTTAATTTCAAGAATATCAATATGAAAGCAATACATTTCAAAAAAGAGTAATTGATAAAAATAGCCATTAAATGCCAAGCAACAGAGTTGACAAATAATTTTTTGTGTTGCCTTTTTGCTGAAGACACAGAGCTGAAGAGAGACAGAACAGACTAGGACCTAGGTCACTAAGAAAGGGCTGAGAGCCAGCCCTAAACGAAGGAGTTGGATTTAACAAGCGCTAACTTTGCATTCACTTCTGCTAGTGTATATTCTGTGCTGGTCTGGGCACAATTCAAATGAATGCAGGGGTCGGAAGTGGGTTACCTTTCAGCTTGGGTTTTCCTTCTCTCCCAACCTGTTTTGTGGATAGGTTTTTGGGGAGAGGGGATGAGGGAGGCAGTATGCGTGTCTCCAGCCTACTCTACGTCTTGGTGTTCTTGCAGTCAGACAAAATCACCCAGAGATAACCACTCACATAACACACATGTAACCTGCACAGACTCTCACTCAGACATGCACACAGGTTCTCTGACACACGTTTACACAGGCTCTCTGACACACGCGTAGACTCTCCCACACACGGACACACAGATTCACTATCTCACAGACTCTTCCAAACACAGATTCTCTCTCATACACACACAGATACACACAAAAAGACTCTCTCTCACACATAGACATACACACAAACCAAGTCTGTTCCCTGCTACCTGGTGACATGGATGTTATTTGCATTCATGTACATCTCATGAATATTCATGTAAACAGCTGGTATCCAAAATCCCATCAGGCCTTCAAATTTCACGTCACACCAGTGGGAAAATACGTCAGCCTTATACCCATTTAAAAAAAGAATGGTGTGCTCAAGGCAGACTTCTATTTTCTCGAAGCATCAAGATGAAAATAGTATACAGAGCCTACCTCTCCTGCTGTGCAGAACGCCACTCCACTGGTTCATGCCCTTCGGCTCCATGCCCAGCTGGTCTTCATGGACAGCCCTGCACTGTGGGGCTTACGGACCCTCCAATCCAACAGACCAAAGCTCGGTTGGGGGCTGGTCTGGAGGTGAGATGGGGCCTGATGAAGACGTGGGGGAGATGGAATTGTGGAAGGAGAGCTGTGCAAGGGTGGGTGGGAAGGGTGAGGGCTCAGAAAGACAGAGGGACAAGAAGGTGGATAAGGATGATAAATAATGCAAGCAGAGGGGGGAGGGAAATTGCACCCGTAAAGGCTGCACAAAACACTCACAAACACAGGGATTTATCATTTTTATCATTTACTGGGGAAGGGGGGATGGAATGCACACAAGCTCCAGATGAAATGGGTAGAGGTCCATAAAGGACTTAGATGCCTCACAGGTGATGGGCTCAGCGGCAAGGAGACAGGGGATGGATTAGGAATGCCCACCATAAAAATGACTGGATTCAGGATGTCTGCAGGGATGGTCACTGGCATGAAGGGTCACCCACATAAGCATGACTGAAGGTTTTGGTGCATCGCCCTCAAACTTGTGCCAAGGAGAGGTACAATGCTGCTCACAGCTCCACATGATCCCCCATAGAGCAAACCACAGGACTGCTAAAGATGCAATTTAGTTGCCTGGACAACTCAGGCGACTTTCTGCAATACAGACTGGAGAGGGTTTCCTCCATGATCACAGCTGGCTATGCCCTTCACAATCTGTTAATAAAGAGAGGTGAGTCCTCCCCATAAGGACCAGAGAATAGAGTGTGAGCAAAATGACAGGTGGGATGGTGGTGATGAGAGAGTGTCTGAGAGACAATAAGCGTTGATATGTGTTCCCTACTAATGGATGAGTGAGAGTTATCATTTCAGTGCATGATGCCTTGCTGAGAATTTGATAATGGAGGGGACAGAGAGCGTACCGACGCTGGTGGAGCGGATGAGAACATTCATTGCTCCTTACACTGTGTGGTGTGTTTCTGGCCTGGTTGCCAGTCACAGTGACTGACTGCCTGGGCAATGGCCTCCCAGGCTGCAATGGTGATGTTAGTGTGTTTCCTGTAGCCAGTCTTTCATTGGGTAAAGGACATGCGCCTGTGCCCAGACTCTTCGAATCAAGGCCTCAATAGTTGAATGGCGGTGCAGTCATCCTCTTGCGGTTGCTAGCCATTTGCCTCAGCACGTATGTACGCACACACACACTCAATCAGGTAGCAAGGTCATGCCCTCTTCATACTTGGCAAGTGTGCCTAGCCTCCAGCCACTTCCAAGCTTACCCAATCTGCAGCTATTCCAAAAGCTATTCAACCAGAGCCACCCCACCACCAGCTAGCCCTGGGACTATCTGACCTCTGGCTGCTCCCAGGCCTTCCCAGCCTATCCAACCTTGTCTCGATTGTCAGACACTTGTTGCTTACTGCTTACTCTTCCTCTCCCAAGCCATTCTTGCTCCCCTTGCACTCTGCCTTTATTTGTGGTTTCCCTGATCGCTCTGTCATTTTGCCCCTTATGCTCCTTCAGCCGGTGCCTTCACCAGAGACCAAGAGAGAAAACAAAGAAACAGCTTCTCACCTTCACACTACGCACTTCTCATCCAATCAGAGAACAGTTCTCTCCTGAACTCGTTGCTGATAGGTTAGCCTATTTACAGAATTCCTACAATACGGAAGGAGCCATTCGGCCCAACAAGTTTGTACCGACCACAATCCCAGCCAGGCCCTATTCCCCTAACTCCATTTACCCAGCTAATTCCTCGATACCAGGGTCAATTTAGCATGGTCAGTCAACCTAACCTGCACATCTTTGGACTGTGATTGAGATAGACATTGAAATCACCAAAGATGAAAAGTCATTCACAGCAAAGGCTGAGGGAGGAAATCAGTGAAGATATTTTCACGGTACTTGGCTGGGTGGAAGGAAATTAGGATTTAACTGGGAGGCAAGAGGAACAAATTGAGATGCTGAAAGTAGTAGCAGATGCCAGTGGGGTAGGTGGGGGCAGGGAGGGCTAGAAAAGCAGCTTTGTGATTTGGTGTTAACAGCAACATTATAACATCAATGATCTGAATGGAAGGAAGTGCTGGAAGACACAACAAAGTGGATAGTTCCATTCAGAGGCAAGGTGGCATCATCTCTCAGCCATGCATTAATGCAACCATCCGTACTAAGCTCATGGATGGGTCTTATTTACAAGTGAAGGACATTCTCTCTTCCACTTTCTTCTGTTGGGAAAAGAAATACAAAAATGAGGTCACAAACCAACTGACACAAGAATAGCATCTTCCCTGCTACCATCAGACTTTTGAATGGATCTACCTCATATTAAGTTAATCTTTTCTACACCCTAACTATGACGGTAACACTATACTCAGCACTCTGTCCTTTCCCTCTCTACGAACAGTATGCTTTATCTGTATTGCGTACAATAAACAATATTTTTCATTGTATGCTAACACACGTGATAATGATAAATCAAATCAAAAAGAATGTTCTGGAGGGATATCCACTGATGGGCAGTGAAAGCTGATCCACTAGGAGAGCCTACAGGATGAGCACTGGGAGGGGTAAGTTGTACATGAAGGAGATCGACAAGATTATTCCCCAATGTTTATGAGGAGGGTAGTTTGGGGCGATATTGGTGTGAGAGCAGAATGGGGCACTGTGATTCCTTCTCATAAAGAGGAAACAATTGCATCCCTTGAAGGGCCATTCAAGGGATGACAAAAGAGGCATGGAGAAAAACAATGGGTTTATCTAAGAAGGAATCAAACAAGGGATGGTGGCAGGAGAATAAGAAGGTTGAGGAGACTTAAAGGTTGGCTTGGGGATTTAGAGGGACATAGAATCCCTACAGTGCAGAAGGAGGCCATTTGGCCCATCAAGTCTGCACCGACCACAATCCCATCCAGACCCTATCCCCATAACTCCACTTATTTACAGTGGATATTAAGGGGCAATATATTAAATTACCCCTGATATTAAGGGATATCATTCTAACCTGCACATCTTTGGAATGTGGCAGGAAACCCGAGCATCCGGAGGAAATCCACACAGACATGGGGAAAATGTGCAAACTCCACATAGGTAATGATCTGAGGCCAGAAATTAACCTGGGTCCCTGACAGTGCAAAGCAACAGTATTAACGACTGTGCCACTGTGCCGCCCACTAGAAACAAGAGTAGGACATTCGGCACTTCGAGCCTGCTCCACCATTCATTTCGATCATGGCTGATCATCAAATTTTAATATCCTGATCTCACCTTCCCCCCCCCCATGCCCCTTGATCCTTTAGCCCCAAAAGCCATATTTAATTTATTTTTGAAATCACACAACATAATGGCCTTGACTACCTTCTATAGTCGTGAATTCCACAGATCCACAACTCTCTGGGTGAAGGAATTTCTCCTCACCTCAGTCCTAAAAGGTTTACTACATACATGAGAGAGAAGAATTGAAACAGGCATGATGCCAGGTGAAAGCCATAAAGCTAACAGAAGTAAAAGTGAGGAAGAAAATATTGGAAACAGAAGGGAGGGTCCATTTCTGGAAGCAGGAAAACAAATTAAATAAATAGGACACATGAAAGGGACACAAGACTTCAAGGAGCCACAAACTAACATGGTGATGTTGCAGAGTTCCATTGCAAAGAACGAATGAAGGTCAGGTTAATTTCAGTTTAAACAGATTATTTGAAATGGAAGAAAAGAAAGGCAGCATGGTAAGGATATCAGTCACGCTTTAGATGCAATTGGCGTCAGCCCACCAACCAGATCGACTGGTCTTAGCGCCCCTACCTATCCCTGCCCGGATGAGACTGCCTCTGCAAGCTCTCGGCCGGCAGAAAGGCAGTTGCAGATTTTTCCAGCCACTTCAAGGACACCTGCAACACAGGCAGGGCGTTGCTATTGGTAGACAAGCTCATCACTATCCTCAACTGTTCAGCTTCCAGCTGATTTCAAGCTAATGCTACTCCGATCAGTTAACGTGCTGATTATGTATGCATCAAACAGATGACTGATGCATCTGTCAGCCCGGCCAGCACTTTCATCTTTCTGACTCAGAGAGCAACAGGGAGACAACTTCACAATGTTGCTGCGTTTGAGAAAATACAGGAAGCCATACGGCCAATAGCTTCCTGCTTCTTTTCTGTAACAATTTGCCCAGTCTTGTTGATTCCTTGTGGCTCTCCCAGTGCTGATTCCTGACAGTCACTCGCACCTTTTACTGTGTGTGCGTGGCTGCTCTGCTACTTGCACACACGTCGCTGAAGAAATATGCTATTCATGTCTGGATCGCTTTCAGTACTGGTGGTTTGCTGTACATTCCAGCCCCACAGTAACAAAAAGGAATAAGTGTTAAAATACTGATTGAAAGATACATTGTCAAACAGAGCTCACATTACAATATGAAAACAAAACATTGCAGGAGATTTGAAATAAAAATAGAAAATGCCGAGAATATTCAGCAAGACAAGCAGTAACCTGTGGAGCACTAATAGGCTGAATTTTAACACTGGGATGAAAAATGGGTCCCAATCCCACACTTGCCAGCAGTGAGACAATTTTACCAATGATAGCAGCCTCCAAATTGGTTGGACACCTGGTTAAGATCGACAGGTCGGCCCTGGATCACACCAGCCCAGTCAGAGGCTGGCAGCTCTGAAGCCTCAGCAGTGCCTGTGGCAGAGCTAGACATTGCTGAGACAGGCAGGAGAACTTGGGAGTCCCTCAAAATAGGGGGTGACTCAAGCAGAGCAGGAAAACTTAAAATTCAAGAATTTTAAGGGGTGACACCCCTTCAGAAAAATAGTTTTGACTGCAGCCTTATGGCTCTATCATAGGGGCATGGATAACAAGCTCTGGTGGGCCTCCAATCTCCCACTGGGGGGCCGACTTCAAGACTTCTGGATGAGTATATGGAAACGAATAGGATAGGGGGTTATAGATAGGTCTATGGATTGGTAGATGTGATCGGCACAACTCGTGGGCCGAAGGGCCTGTTTGTGCTGTATTGTTCTATGTAAATAGGCGCATTAGAATCGTCTAGACTCAATATTGAGTTCCACAATCTCCAACCATTACTTCTGCTCCCATTCTGTTCCCTTTTCATTTGCAGATGTTAGTTTTAACTCATATTGTCTCTTCTCCATTCCTTCAGACGCCAAATGTTCTGTGATTCACACTTTCATAGAAGCAGCCTCACTGTGGCAGTGGAAGATAGGGAACATTGAAGCCGAAAGCTCCATTTCCCACAGGCGAGACCATATAAAGGCCACTTCCCGAACCCCAGTGGCCACCTTCCCTGGAGTGGTTTGTTCTGTCGTGATGTGACTTACTGCCTTGGGATATGGAGCTTTCGGCTTCAATGTTCCCTACCTTCCACTGCCACAGTGAGGCTGCTTCTATGAAAGTGTGAATCACAGAATGTTTGGCATCTGAAGGAATGGAGAAGAGACAATATGAGTTAAAACTAACATCTGCAAATGAAAAGGGAACAGAATGGGAGCAGAAGTAATGGTTGGAGATTGTGGAACTCAATATTGAGTCTAGACGATTCTAATGCGCCTATTTACATAGAACAATACAGCACAAACAGGCCCTTCGGCCCACGAGTTGTGCCGATCACATCTACCAATCCATAGACCTATCTATAACCCCCTATCCTATTCGTTTCCATATACTCATCCAGAAGTCTTGAAGTCGGCCCCCCAGTGGGAGATTGGAGGCCCACCAGAGCTTGTTATCCATGCCCCTATGATAGAGCCATAAGGCTGCAGTCAAAACTATTTTTCTGAAGGGGTGTCATCTCCAAACTGAAGGCTCCAAAAGCTCAGGGACTTCTTTATTATGGAATATTTGGCAGCCTTTGAGAAGCAACTTCATATTCAGGCACCTCTGCACCAATCTCCTGCCTTAAGAGACTGCCTGTGGGCCAGTCCCGTCTCACTAGGCATCCTGAGTCCCTTTTCTGCCTGCCATTCTGAATTGGAGGGAACATGGAGTTAGCTGTTACATGGCCATTTCCTATTAGATCGCAATGTCATTCAAGCATCAGACACCAGCACACTCAGGACCTTGAACTTGACTCTTGATTACCTTCTGAACAGGATTCTCTGGCTTTCCTGTGGTGTCTTTCTCATGATGGGAGGTGGGGCGCCATTAGCTCATGCTTGATGTTTTGGTCTGCTACTGTCAATGGGATTTCCCATCGACTCCGTCCCACACTGCTGGAAAATATGTGGTGGGAATAAGTTAGAATTGAGTTGGAGTACTGCATGCAGTTCTGGTCACACACCAATGGGAAGAAGTGATTTACAAGGATATTGCTTTGATATTCTGTCCCAGCAAAAAACTCCTTTCCCCCAGCCACCAACTCCATTGCAACCATTGGCAACTAGCTGAGCATGAACCACACTGTTTGCAAGCCTTGTGTTATACTTGACCAGAGAAACTGGATGAAAACCCGCAGATATGGGAAGAACATTCAAACTTCACACAGTCACCCAAGGCTGGAATTGAGCACCCAGTGCTGTGAGATAGTAATGCTAGCTCCCTATTTCCTGACATCTTCACCGATTCATAAATATCCTTTTTTGTAATACAGTCAGTTTTGTGTCATTTTAGAGAAATGAAAGCATAACTGGATGGTGGTGGATAATAAGAATACTATCTCAGTATTAAGAAGACCAAACCAAGAATTTGTCAAGGAAAAGCTATAATAATGCTGACTTTCCATTTACATGCCAAAAGACAGAAAAATACTCTCCAGTTAACAATATCTATGTCCTTGGTATTCAAATTACTATACTGAAGCAACTTAGTAACTAAGATGTCTGGTAAGCCAGCAGAAAAGTACATATCCTTGAATAAGCTTATCTTTTGAAATCATCTGTGTGCATCTGTTTGGCAGACTATTGGAAAGACCGATTTGTTGTTGTAAAGTATAAAAAGTCCGAAACTATGCAGATATGAAAGTAGGTTTGAAATGTACGGATGTTGTTCATTCTAGATTCCTCCTACTCACATGACAGTGTAATACAGCAGGGCTTCCAATCCTCTACAACATTACAACCAAAGCAACAGCACAAAATCTGCTAGTATATAAACCAGAACAATGTGTTGGTGTCAAGAACACATGTAGGTGAAGTTGTACCTCAACATTTGCTGTCAATGCTAAAAGTTCATATATAATAAATGAAGCTTCACTAGTCAGTCCTCCTGTCTGTGAAACTCTGTCAACTGAGAATCCATCCCTTGTGCACTGTAATTTAAACAAAATATTCACTTTCACTTAAGTTGGAGAACAGCACAGTTGGAGCAGTTCGTCATTAGACTATGGAAATCTATGTCTGTTTATATTTCATTCTATAGATTTTTTCTTTCATTGCAGTGTTAATGTAAGTCTACTTATGACACTGATAAATAAATAAACTAAACACCTGGGAAGTGCATTCAGATGAGAAAACTGGCACATGGAATTCTGAAAAGTAAGAATAATGTACAAATGAGAAAAATAAATTTTATTTCACACACCATTATGAGGAATGATAAAGAAAAAGCAAATTGAGTTAAGCCAGCAACTCATCCCACATAGACAACTTGAAAATGGGTCATTAGGATATAAAACAGGAATGGCTGCCCTGTGAAAAGGAGCACATTTCTGCCTCAAATTTATTTGCAGAAATTTGGGGAAAGTTGGGAAATTGGTGGTAACAATGCATGATTAATTCATCGTGAGACAGATGCCAAGCAAAGTCCACCCTAATGTAAATGATAGTGACAAGCACCCTAGCATTAAGCTGCTGAGTGGCTGTGCATTTTAGCAGCAGACCCACACCTGAGCAAGGCTAGCATCACCTAAAGTGAGCCTGGAATTGCTTAGAGTTTATCATAAGCAATGGAGGTGAAAACAGTGTTATAAAGATCTTGATGGAAAAGGTGCACAGGAGGGAAGATTCTCCCTCAGGAGCCTGAGGCTCTCCAGGAGATAGTATAAAGGCAGTTGGAACAAGGTATCATTGCAATTGATGTCAGCAGTCTCATGTTGACCTCACAAAAGTCATCATGGTCAATGAACACATTCCCATGCCATTTCCTATAAGTGAATTACCATCTTCACAAACTGCACAATTCACCACAAACCCTTCATCATCTATTATGGGTGGGATTTTTCAACCCACCCATAATGTGCTTTCTGACAGTGCAGATTGTTTACTTTTGGCAACTGCTGAGGTTTTCCAGTCCCACTAATGTCCACAACATTTTGTAAAATTCATCCATCCTCTGATGGGGAACCCATTGTGAGGAGTATTTTAGTGAGACCAGAAGATCCTATTGGCGGGAAGGACTGGAAAATCCCACCAGTCAGACAGACATGCTTGTTAGATGACGTGGTTATGCTAAATCCTCCCTTCGTGCACCGAAGCAGATGCTGGAATGTGGCAACTAAAGAATTTTCATGGTAACTTCATTATGGTATTAATGTAAGCCTACCTGTGACATAAAAACAAACTATTAAAAACCTACATGTCTCTTTCATCAAGCAAGATTCAAAGCTAATATTCATAGTGTTACAACCCAAATGGAAGGAAAATGCAATTTATTTAGCCCTAAAACTCCACAGATCACACCAGAAGTGTAAATGTTGAATTCACTTCCAAAATAGCTAATTGTTTATTTTCACTATTGTTAGACCCAGAGTAAAAGACTTCAATCAGATTTCTTCTCAATAAACTCATCCAGATTGATTAGGAAACAAAAATTTGTTTCATTAAAAACAAGATGCAAAAACTGGTTAACATACAATTTATAATGCAGAAGTGTTACTGTATAACCCTTTAAATTCCAACCTTCCGACACATATAAACAAAGGATAAAACAAATGGGGTCTTTGCAGAGTTTGGGGTAAAAGAGAAAAACATCTTCAAGCCAATTTAATCAAAAACTTCATGATAAAGATCAAGTTTGAAGGGTTTTCACACTGTCAGTCTGGTGCTCCCATGTGTGAAGATGCATCACTGCCCACATCTGACTGCAGTTGTCTGGAGGTCTTTCCAAAAGAGCTTCAGTATTAAAGAGAAAGGAGGCAATGGGCTTGGGATTTTTCTCTTGTCTTACTTCCCCAAGTTTCTAAATATAAACAAGTTATACGAAGGTAAGGATTTCTCATTGGATACTGATAGCTGCATTGAATTTCAGTTGGGATAGGAAGAAAGTAAGCTGGAAAACTTCTTTTTGGTTTAGGTTTATTCCCAAAGCTTGATCCAATAAAGAAGTTTAAAGCAGAAAACTCATCTTAGACAGGTGGTTTCCAGAAAATCACCAGGGCCCAACTGCCTGAAAACAGTGTTGGAGGTGGGGATGGATTTGCAGGGGGATGGATGGAGAGGATAAATGGGTGGGCGGGGGGGGGAGGCAGGTTCTCCAGAAATCAAAGTTTAATTCACCAAATAGTTCTTGTCTCCTCAGATAACTCGCTGGTCATTTAGTCATGTGACGTCTTAGAAAAGGCAGTTTTTTAATTTGATTTATTATTGTCACGTGTATTAACATACAGTGAAATTATTGTTTTTTGTGCACTATGTAGACAAAGCATACTGTACATAGGGAAGGAAAAGAATGTGCAGAATGTAGTGTTACAGTCATACCTAGGGTGTAGAGAGAGATTAATTTAATGGGAGGTAGGATCATTCAAATGTCTGATAGCAGTAATGAAGAAGCTACTTTTAAGTTGGGTGGTACATGATCTCAGACTTCTGTATCTTTTTTTTGATACTAGAAGGTGGAAGAGAGCTTTTGCTTACACTCCAAAGTGAACTTGAACCTTTTTAAAAAAAACTCAGGTCAGCTCTCAAATAACTCAATGCCCTTCCAATTTCTAATGAATATGAAATTCTTGAACATATGTCAATAGCCTCACCTCACCCTCACTTATTTAAGTCTGTTATAAGCCTCACAGCTACACTGCTATGACCAGATGGGAAGGAATGAACCATTTCCCTTCTATTCAACCTTTTTCTTGATCACAATAAAGGATTAAATTTGGTTTTCTTGAAGATATGCCTTTTCTTAATCCAAATGTATTTGACTCTTTAAGCAGTGAGTAATAAAAATCCAACAGGACAAAATTTTCTTGAGCTAAAGAACAAAGAACAAAACAGCATGGGAAACAGGCCCTTCGGCCTAACGAGCCCACGCCACCACATCGATGTTCCCACTTTTACCCATGATCCCTGTCATCCCTATCTATGTTTATAGATCTATGCATTAGAACCAAATTTGAGACAATTTAGTGAGAATTTGTTCTGCCAATCAGCCTAAAAGCACATTTTTGGGAAGTGGGAGGAAACTGGAGCACCCGGAGAAAATCCACGCAAGCATGGTGAGAATGCGCAAACTCCCACAGACACAGATCTGCACAGCACAGCGATAGTCTCTGAGCTGTCGTGTTGCCCATCAAATGGTCCAGGTCAAGCGTATACTAACGACATGAAGCACTAGGATACTCTTGAAAAATCCAAGAGCAGCCCTCTCACGACCCATCACATGTACGCCTCTTGTTAGACAAGGCGGACCGAAGTACCTGTAGGATAAAACAAATACATCAATACCATCAACAATTTACACACTTCCCAGGGAACTCCTAAGGCTCATGATCCCTATTTTAAATCAATTTTCTATATCCCTCCATTCCCATTCTGTTCATGTGCCCATCTAAGTATCTCTTAAATAACTCCAGAGTGCCTGCCTCCACCAGCGCGTTCCATACCCCCACCACCCTCTGTGTGAAAAAACTCCCTCTAGCATCCAAATTATACCTTACCCCCCTCACCCTAAGCCTGTGACCCCTCGTGCTATTTGAGGCCATCCTAGGAAAAAACTTAACCCTGTTTACTCTATCTATACTCCTCATAATCTTGTACACCTCTATTAGATCTCTAAGTCTACGTCTTTCTAAGGAAAACAGCCCCAATTTGCCTAACCTCTCCTCATAATCCAAACCTTCCATACCAGGCAGCATCCTGGTAAACCTCCTCTGCACTCTCTCCAGAGGCTCCATGTCCTTCCAGTAGTAAGGCGACCAGAACTGGGCGCATATTCCAAATGAGGTCTAACCAATATTTTATACAACTGCAACATTAAAGGCCAGCTCTTGTACTCTATACCCCTTCCTATAAAGGCTAGCATATCAGAGGCTTTCTTCACAACCTTCTCCACCTGCCCTGCCACCTTCAGAGACTTGTGCTCCTGCACCCCCAGGTTCCTCTGCTTTTCTATACTCTTAATACATCTACCCTTTATCAGATAACTCCCCCCTACATTCTTTCTCCTGAAATGCATCACCTTGCATTTATCAGGATTGAATTCCATCTGCCATCTGTCTGCCCAAGCTACCAGCCTATGTCCTGCTGTATCGCCTGACAATGCTCCTCATTATCCGCAAGTCCAGCCATCTTTGTATCATCTGCAAACTAAAGAAAGAGCAAATTTATTAATCACTGATCAAGAGAATAAATATAATAAAAATGTGACATCATACATACACAGGTTACATAAGAATATAGGAATATAATAACATAAGAAATAGGAGCAGGAGTAGGCCACCTAGCCCCTGAAGCCTGCTCCGCCATTCAGTAAGATCATGGTTGGTCTGATAGTGGTTCAGTTCCACTTACCCACCTGCTTCCCATAACCCTTAATTCCCTTATTGGTTAAAAAGCTATCTATCTGTGACTTAAACATATTTAACAAGGTAGCCTCTACTTCTTCAATGGGCAGAGAATTCCAAAGTTCACTATCCTCTGGGAGAAGAAGTTTCTCCTAACTCTGTTCTAAATTGACTCCCCGTTCTAAATTTACTCCCCTTATACAAATAAGGCGAGATGAAGTCCAATTGAAAAAAGTTCAAAGAATATACAGTTAAATATCCTTTGATTGTTCTTGAGGCATAATCAGGAATTGTCCAATCATTTACACTGGTGGGATCTTCCAATCCCATTGATGCTCACCCCCGCCACAGATTCCCATCTGGTCATAGCAGTATAGGTGTGAGGCTTATAATAGAGTTAAATAAGTGAGGGTGAGGTGAGGCTATTGTTATGAATACATATCTCCAAGAATTATATGTTCAACAGGAAAGCCTATTAAAAATGGTGAGACCAGGAGATCACAAATCACACGGCAGCTTGCATGGAAAATACAATCTGCAGATTTTTAAATATTGTCACCACTTTGGATTAGCTGGTTTCATGGATACAGTCATATGTAGAAGATGTTTCATTTATTCTGAGGTCTTATTCAATAGTAAATTTCTAGTAAAGTCAACTTCTCAACTGATTGATACATTTGTTCCAATAGAGAGAGTAAAGAACAAAGAACAAAGAACAAAGAACAAAACGGCACGGGAAACAGGCCCTTCGGCCCAACAAGCCTGTGCCACCGCCCTGATGTTCCCACCTCTACCCGCGATCCCTGTCCATGTTTATAGATCTATGGATTAAAAACCAAATTTGAGACAATTTAGGGAGAATTTGTTTTGCCAATTAGCCTAAGGGCACATCTTTGGGATGTGGGAGGAAACCGGAGCAGCCGGAGAATACCCATACAAGCACGGGGAGAATACGCAAACTCCCACAGACACAGGCCCAAATCCATGTATCTGCACAGCACAGCGATAGTCACTGAACTGTCGTAAAGTAAGGTAAAGTTTATTTGTTAGTCACAAGCAAGGCTTACATTAACACTTCAATGAAATTCACAAGTCACCACACTTTGGCGCCTATTTGGGTCAATGCACCAAACCAGCACATCTTTCAGAATGTAGGAGGAAACCAGATCATGCAAAAGAAACCCATACAGACACAGGGAGAATGTGCAAACTCCACACAGACAGTGATCCAAGCCAAGAATCAAACATGGGCCCCTGACACTATGAGGCAGTGACACTAACTACTATGCCACCGTGCCACCAGAGGTGGAGAAAGCACAACTCTTCAACCTGTTTCCTCTGTTGGAAACTTTCTTGACAGTACCTATGACTCTTGCAATCTCTCTGCAGTGCCTATAACTTGGCCTGTTCTACTTTACCTCTTTTGTATTTCCAAAGGATTTCAGATGAGTCTGCCTGTTGCAAACATTGCTTCAGTATTCAGCACTTTGAATTTTAATGTCTCTTCCTCAGAAAGTAAATGGATCTTTGATGGATCTTCGAATTATAGAATGTCTCTCTCCCTCTTCTCAAGGTATCGTGTTTGATTTTTCACCTCCACCTTGAAAGGTAGCCTTGCATTTTTAATTAGTTAATTCTGTCTCATTTCAAATCACAAAATTTCCAGTCAGTTGAAATGTTCCATCAGAAAGTGAGGGACATAGCTTCGTAACTTCTCTCAAAGGGCCAAACAGGAATCTGGTACATTGACAGAGAGCCGTGCTTGTTTTTGCTTTGCGTGAATTCTCAGCTTTTCAAATGCCCAAACAGAAAAAAACAGGCTGAAACCTGACCTCACTGCAATTAGCTTTCTATTTATGCTTTCTTTCTTTGCTGTTCACCCCATGGTAATTTTAGTTCACGTAGAAATTTCTTGGAACCAATGATGTTTAACCAGGAAACGAATTAATTCTGTTTCAAAATATGCCCCAATTTGGATAAGGATTCAGATAAGGAATTTTAATGTGGGGAGACACTGAGAAAGGAAGATGAATATGCACCAAGGAATGATGCATGGGCAGACCGGTCAGAAAGACTAATGCCAAAGACTAATGCCAAGGAAGATGGAGGGGTCTAGCTTCAACTTTGTGTAGATCTTGCAGCATGGAAATGGTGTGGTGGCCAACTTTTGTCCATTCGACTTGCTCTTTATGGTTGTGTGCTAATTCCTCCTGTAATCATGAAGATTACTACAATGCATGTAGGGTAACATCCCGTTGGCCCAAAATGGGAGCTCGCAAATGCCCCTTTTATATGTCCTTGCTCTCCAAGGATGTGGCAGGCTCAGCAAATATAGAGTTGTGTCTCACTGAGATACAGCTATGTAACTGAAAGAATATATTGCTGCAGCACCTGCTTGCCATTGCTTGGCTGCTCAAATCCCTCCCTATCTAACTCACTGTCTCACTTTGCCACATATAAGTCCCAAAAAGGAAAACTGTCTGGAGGTTTCATCCCAGTTGAGCAAAAAAGGTCATCAATGTGTTTAGGGCACTACCACAAGGACTGGCTCTGGGGGATATGCTGATGGAGATGGTGGGCTGGGAGGAAGGGGAGGATGATGCAAGCCATAATGTGGTGATCCCATGGCTACTGATCTACTTTTCAATCTCCATCCAGAGTTACTTGACCTTTCTTATATTCCCTTGGGAACAGAACTTCCTGCCTTTCCCTTATAAGGAGGTAATACTAAAACATGGGGCCTAGTATTTGTCTCCGTCACAGTAGAAGTAGCCCCCTGGCCTGCTCCTTGGGCTTTTAGTCTGCCTTTGGGGTGCTGGAGTCATCGGGTCTGACACAAGATTCGTCAGCAGTGTTCTTGAGGCAATTCTTAGGCAACAGGGCAGTGCTGCGTGCATGCTGGCAACTTTTTAAATGTGGTATGATTTTTGAATCAGGTGATGCTAGTACTCACACCTTGTTGCTTGCCCCCCATCATTATTTGGACAAGTTCTAAATCTCCAGGCAGTCGATTAGCCACATGTGACACCTGCTTCTAGTTCTGCCGCCGTGACCTACAATGTCCAAATACACTTCAGCCAACAGAGTTTATGTTAGTAGTTAGCACTTTTATACGCAACAACATCAGTTCAAGAGAAGATTGGCACATGTTACTTTCCATGAAGCAAAGTTTGCATTGTCAGCTTTGGTTTGCCTCAGTGGTGGAGGAAGGACATTGCATTGTTCAAAGCATAACATCTCCACAAAGAAACAATGTGGACAGAAAAGGCAGCATGTTATAGTGGATGCTCTGGAACTAACTGTTTACAACAGAAAATCTCTTCAAGATAGCAAGTTCACTCTAAACCATCCAACATGTTTATTTTCCAGCAGTGAATTTCTCATCATCGAAATAGTTAGGAATTATTAATTAGCTTTTTAGTCTATTTAAAACTGTTCCAGATTACAGAGAGGGCAGCACATAAGATAAGAAGATAATAATGGATAAAAAAAACCCTTGCTTTTTCTGGGATATACTTCATGAGTTAAGCAAATAAAACTTCCAAGATTGAGTAAGTATCAGCCTTGAAAAGGCTGCAGGGAATCTACCAATGCAGCCAAACATTAAAATAGAAATGTAGAATACATAATTGGAAAAGTCTCTGGATGTTTCCTGATTCAGATCATTCTCTTCCTTCTAGGGAATGTTGCAGCATGGGGTTCTGATTGGCATGACCCTCTAATTGGCCAGGTTATGCCCAACATCTCACTCACAGTTTTTAGTTATGTTTTACAAATTGATTCATTTCATTTTGTACCATCACATCTATCCTCTCTGAAATAGCTCTTCCACTAGGAAGATGTAAACACTGATCAATGGACTATCTTTACCTGCAATGGTAATTCTGTTAATAAGTACAGGTGCCTGATGAAAATGGCGATTTACTGACTGAACATGTTTGCTGTAGTTCCTCCTCTGTACAGCACAGCTCTCTGTCCTCACAGTTTCTGGCAACATGACTCTTGGCATTCACTGTTGGTGAATCCAGTGTTCATTATGGGCTATTTGTATAGTTTGTAAGAAATATATTGTCCCTCACAACATTATTCTTTGACATAAATACAAAATACATTAAAAATGCTATAATTTATCCAAATGTTCAAATATTTTTCTTCAGTATTTGTATGGGGCATTTCTAATAACGAAACACTGGATTACGGTATATAATTAACATTCTGAAGCCTTCCTTCAACAGAATCAGTGTTGTACTCAAACTATTTGTCTTTCTTCATACTCCAAACATTATTCATGAATATTAATTATATACCTAATGATTAACTTTGTGCATATAAAATTTATGCCCACTGCCTTGGAGCCTGGAGGCTTAAAAGCTTGTTCACTGGTATAAAAAACATGGTCATTAACTACAGCAATTAAAGTGAATTAAATATGCTAATGATTAATCACTGCACCGCCAGCATAAGTCATATATCATCACAGCAGCCTATGGCAATGTAAATGTACCACGTATCATGCCACCACTCTGTTTACACTATAAATTGCAGTTTAAAGCTAATCCTTGCCACAATTCCACATTCAGCATATCAAACATGCTTTGCTTCCTCATACCTTTCCCTCCTGCTGTTACTGAACAGAGTCCAGTTACGTATATGATGGTCCTGCACCCTTATGTCCCCCTCTTATTTGGTAACCAAACCACAGAGTTCTACAACTTCACTCTGTATGGTCGCCTGTAACATCCTGTGCATTATATAAATCCAGGAGGTCACTCAACAATTAGACCCATGCTTAGGATGATGCAAAGAATTGCAATAGCTCACTTCGGGCAGTGTGAGTTAATATTTTGAACTCCACTCAGCAGCCACGCCCACTAACGGTAAATGCCAAAATCTCATTCTTCATAAAAATCACTTGACTATTCAAAATATGATGAAGTGAAACAAGGATCATCAAAATGTTTGTTTCCCTGGGAAATACATGGTTCCAATCCTGCATTCCAGGTGTTATTTTGATCTTTACCGCTATAATTTCCTTGAAAACATCCATTGTACAGCTGGTAGATTTAGTGTTTTTCTCTGATTCTTTTAAGGATCTATTATTACTGGAATGAATTGTTCAGGATTTCTGACTAGTTGAAAAGAAGTATTGATTGTAAGAATAAATGATCTCTTTATTTGGCTTTTTTAAATTCCAATAAATTAGTATGCCTAGAATACATGCAAAGCAGAATACAATATCCAGGATTTTCTTCCGAAGTGACAACGTGTTAAAATGCACACACTATTATTGATGTACAAATTGCCCAGCAACTTGACCCAAGGAAGAGATAGCCCATGAATTGCAAGTCACAAGTTGCTGGACAACTTGAACAGTAATTACAGCGTATTCATTTAATATGTTAGCTTTGTGGAAATAGCAATTTGCCTTTCCGGCAACTTTTCTGAAGAATGAGGGAAAATGTTTAAACAGGGCATGGCAAGAAATATCCTGCTCCAACAAAGATTGAACCATTATAAACAACACTGATCAGACACACTACCATGCACCACAGCTATATGCAGCCTGCATATAATACATCAAACTGCATGCATCCTCTGTCTCCCATCTTATACTGAGCACATAGGACACACAGCACTAAAGAAACACTAAACATGTTAAGAGCAGCAGACCTACTGTACATCCAACGTATAGAACAATGAGGCGAAAGCACAGATAGAAATTCTGCATCATAGACAGTACTTACCAAAAAATGCATAATGCAAAATAGAACAAAAATAGACACAGCATAGAACACAAAGCAATGAACATGAACCAATGCATCATATATGTGGAACACATCACAAACACAATGCAAAGTGCAGAGATCACCAAATGTGGAACACTGCAAACAGATTCCTTATTTCCTATACAAAATGTCACAAGTTATTCATTCTTACTCCCAATGTAAAATGTTCGTTCCCAAAGAAAGCTCTTCTATATTTCTCATAGTTTTAAACCCAATTCAAAATGTAGTTTTATCACTGGGCAATCTTACAATCAATGTAACTGTTCAGGTATCGTAATCTGGAATCGAAGTCCAAACATAAGTGCTTTTTTAAAAAAATTTCCATGACAAGATTTAGAAATATTTTTGTCATTAAAAAAGTATTTTCAGTCAGATGGATATATATATAATAAATAATGATTTGTGTAAATCAGTTCTTATGCTGCATGGGACAAACTCACATAAATTGAATTGACAGGTATGGAGCGAATGAAAGGGAGTCTGACTCCATTTCTACCACTGCTCCGCTATTTGTGACTCTGTGGCTGTCTACTGCCCTGATTGGAAGTGACACACACACCTGCCATTCTGAACTGCTGGCAATTAGAGCTTCTGTGAGCTGCTCCTAGCATCCACGGTCAAATCCACTAACTTGCTCTTAGCATATTCTCAATGTCATTAATGGGAAGCATTCAAAGGCCTTATGGGAAAATCAGGAAGCCTATTGTGTTCTCCTTCTATTGTTTAGCTTACTAATAAAGAGAACGCAGTAAAAAAGCCATTTACAATATCAATGTTAATATCATTTAATGCACTCACGTACAAGCACAAAGTATTCCAAATTCCTGACATTTAATATGACAAGTTCTAGAAAGTGATTTGACATCCGCATGTTTCCTGCTTTCAACTCTCTTTTGGTGATTACAAAGGAATGAAAATTCCTATCAAATGAAAAGAAATTAAAAATCCAGAATCACCGTCTGACAAAATCTGTTTGCTACACAACTAGAAAGATGAATGATTTTTGCCATAGATAGATCTATATTGCGTCTTCTTCCTGTGTTCTGAATGAAAAACCTTCTTTGAAACATAGAGAATCCTCAGTATTTTTCAAATTGAGGCAAATTAAAATTGCTATTTGACCAAATTCTAATCAGGAAGATTTCCATCACACAAAAAAACTATCAGAATTATATTTTACTCAGAGATGAATCCACTGTTGTTCAGACACCTGGTGGCTAAGTTGGAAATACAGAGAATTTAAGATACTGAAGGAGGCTTTTCATTCCTTTGTGTCTGTGCCAACCAAATAAGAACTATCCAGGCTAATTCAGCTCATGGTCCCTCAACTAAGCATGCAATGCTTTTTTCAGGTGATAAAGATTTCTGCCTCTTACCCTCTTTCAGGCACTAAGTTCTATACTCCCCCACCACCCTCCGGATGAAATAGTTTCCTCTCAATGCTAATGCTTCTATCAGTACATTAAATCCGTTTTGTATACCTCTCTACTAAGGAAATAGGTCCTTCCTATCCATTCTATCCACATCCCACATAATTTTATACACCTTAAGATCTCACATCGATTTTATAGTTCTTTGCCTGTAAGGCTTTCCAAATAAATTGCCTCACACTTCAAACTGAATTCATTTTCTCAATTTTCTACCCAGTTAACTGGTCCATTGATATCTTCCCACAGTCTACAGCTTTCTTCCTGACTATCAACCACACTGCCAATTTTTGTGTCATCAGCAAACTTCTTAATAATAAATTTGAATCTACATATGCCACGAGAAGCAAGAAACTGATGTTAAGTCCAATGAAACCCCACTGGATACTGCCTCCAGTCATTATTTTAAATATCCAGAAAAGTAATAGGATTACTTATTTACAGCCCATATTTGACATCTGATAATGGACTAGGACCCAGATTTAGTACATAAAGGGCACCCGTTTTCAGACACAAAAACTTGGTAAAGTCGGGCATGAAGCAGGCAGCGCAATCCGCGCCCTTCTCCGCGCTGGTTCACTCATTACCAAGGCCCAAGATCGGGATTATGCCCAAAACAGGCACCACGGTCATTTAAATGCATTTGCATACATTTATATAGACTTATAGGCTGCATGCCCAACCTTACCAGCACTTCTCCCTTTACCACCACATTCGCCCATACAAAATCGGCACAAAACAAACATGATCCACAAAAGTCTAATTCGGGTGCTCCAGTTAGTGAGGGGATAAGTGCCAAGTGTCCGAGGGCTCTCTGCTTGAGATTGGTGGGAGAGAAGAATGGGGAGTTTGCTGCCACTCTGCTGAGATCAGTGAGGGGGAAAGAGGTGGTCCCTGTCACTCTGTCTGAGATCAATGAGGGGGAAGGGGGCGTCCGCTGCCACTCTGTCTGAGATCAGTGAGGGGGGGAAGTGGAGAGGAGCCAGCGATCCGTCTGGGTGGTGGAGGGAAGTGGGGGATAAGGAGGTCAGTAATGTGTAGGGGTAGGGCAAGGTTTGTGGGAGCCGGGGGAGGCATTACCTGGTCAGGGAAGGTTGTGGCAGGGGAGCAGCATTCTATCATTTTTTTCCCATGCATGAGTAGTTGAAGGCTCTGATTGGAGCTGCAGGGTTTTGGGTACATTAAGTCCCGCTCACAGGCTTGTGCAGCGTGATTCAGAGTCACTGATATTTTGGCAGGCAGAATGCGTATGGGAGCACCTGAGAATGGATCTAAATCTGAAACACTCCCAGTTTCAAGTCTACCCAAATGGTAAAACAGGGCCCAAAGAGTTTAAGAATCTGATCACAAAAAGCAAAATTTGCACAATTACCATTTCATTCCTGCATTGTAAAATTTCTATTTATTATCAATAAAATGCATCAGTTGATCAATCAACAACTAAAATGAGGACAGGTATCTGACTACAGTGAGCACAAAACACTTGAAGAAATTGTGAGTGAAATCTTTCCAAAAAATTCTAAGCTCCAAAGGAGCAGGAAAACAGAAGAAATTTACACTATTTTTTGGCAACTTAAAAATTAAATCTAACTTCAGCAAAAAAGCTTGTCAAAGCAGTTTCTCACCAGCAGGGGGCATGAGCCTAAATCACCCAAAAGTCAGCTGATAGCAGTAGAGACCACAATTGCACATGTGCAGGTTTCTGTATGAACAGAGCACAAAAATCTGTCACTGCCTGTGCTACTAAAGCTGGCCAGTCTTTGTGACCAAAATGTGACGTCCACCCACTATTATGGGGATCCACAGCTGATTATGACTTCCTCGCATCAGAAACAATCTTCAGCTCAACCTTCCAGAACAATCATGATGTCCCCCTGCCCACCAGCCTGGAACAATCACAACTCCTTCTCCATCCAGAATGGTCACAACATCCCTTGCCTGGAATAATTGTGCCTTCCCCTACCAGACCTGCCCCCACACAGAACAATCACAAACCCCCATGCTCACTGATTGCTACTGAAGGGTGGCAGCAATCCCTCCTCCCCCAACGACTGCTACTGTAGAGTGACAGTGGTCTCCCCATCCCCTCCCACCAATCACTATTTCAGATTGGCAGCAGTCCCCACTCCACTGAATGGCCTATAGCCCTGTCTTTTCTGGCCCAACCACCTCAGGCCCCACCTTACTGGCACCAGCTGGTGGGCACTGCCAGAGTGCCAGGCTGGCAGTGCCAGGTATCTAGTGGGCAGTGCCCAAAGGACATTCCTTAGCCCCGGACCTCCAGAGGGAGCCCTCAATGGCCTTGATTCTATCAGCAAGGCCATTATGGCCAGTCGCTGTTGAGGAGGATCACATGTGATCCTTGCCAGAGAGAATCTTCCTGGTGATGCTACAGAGGCAAGTGAGCCCATACAATTCTGTGCCAGACTCACTAATTCTTCTAAAATTAGATGCAAAATAGATTTAAATATTATAATCAGCCTTGCACTGTTTTCAGACACATGGCTGATCTCATCGGATATCTGGCGCCAGTAACATCATAGCAACGAGAAAGATCCAATTTCTCGATTCTCTGACGATGTTACCAGCTCACCCTGCACATCAGCTGGCGGGGCACAATTGTAAGGCAGCCACTTCATTGAAGGAATTAATGGGCAAGATGAAGATTTTTATTAAATAATACGCACTGTGTTCTCTAGGTCTAAAACAAATGTCTATCTCTGCTTTTGAATTTTTAGGGATAAGTGAAAAGGGTTCCAGGTAGCAGCACAGCCTGAAAAGCAGTGTCAATAGGATGGGAAGCAATACATGAAGCTGTGACACTGGTATTCTCAGCAGACATTTTGAGTTAGTAAAGAACTTATGTTCTTTATCTAGTGATCCTTTGGGTCATCTGGACGCGAAATGCCAGCTCTTTTCTCTCCTTACAGATGCTGCCAAACTGCAGAGATTTTCCAGCATTTTCTCTTTTGGTAACCAGCTCCCTGACCTCTCATCCACTTTTGTTACCGGGGGATTTCAGCCATGACAGGTCTCCATCGTCCGTTGGGGCAAGCTTCGGTGCTATCAACATTGACATCATAAAAGAAAATCCTAGGCTACTTTCGGCATTGCTCTGTGGGTGTTTGCATAAGGTCTGGTGGTGAAAGAAATTTCCGAGATCCTATCACCATCAGGAGGATGATGGACATTTTAGTTTGGCTGACGGGCAGTTATTGCATCCAGCGTGCAAAACTTGAAAAGTATAGGCTTATAGATCAAAAGATATCTTTTCCTGATTCCCATCTCATTTTCACAAACCCTCCAAGGAGATGAAGAAATGAGGCATAGATGTGGCAGAGTGCATTCCAAAAGAATTTTCCACTCCAATTCTGTCAAATACCTCAGCCGATCTTTCACAATAGGGTTAATGACAATCCTCTCAATTCAAATGGTGACATACTGCAACACAGTGGCAAAGTGGTTAGCACTGCTGCCTCACAGTGCCAGGGACTTGTGTTCAATTCCTGCCTCTACCTGAGTGGAGTTTTCACATTCTCTCCATGCCTCCCTGAGTTTCCTCCGGGTGCTCTAGTTTCCTCCTACAGTCCAAAGATGTGTGGGTTAGGTTGAATGGCCAAGCTGAATTGTCCCTTAATGTAGAGGGGACTAGTGAGATTAAAGGGATGATGTTGCAGGGATAGAATCTGGGTGGGATTGTTATCAGTGCAGGCTCGATCAGCCAACTGACTTCATTCTGCACTGCAGGGATTCTATGAAACTATGCCCACGATTTTCCACATCAGTACTCCTGGTATAGATCAGAGGTTTCCTGCAACAATGGTGTCTATTCTTTAAACATGTTATCCAAGTGATAAGGAAGGTGATTTCCTCAAGGTCATTTAATGTTAAATATACATTTTCCAGACATAGCAATTACCTTTGCAATATTTTTCTGCTTTCAGGATGAAGTAAATCCTCAATTTCACCTCAGTAATCCTTAGTATTGCTGAACAAAACGATCTCTTTAATTAACCTTACGAGCCAAAAGGTTTTTTGTCATTGTTTCCTACCTTTTTTATTTCAGAATGTAGCATCAGTTACTTAATCCTTAGAATTATGGATTCTTTATAGTCTGACCTTAATTTTCTTTGCTGAAAATTTAGTAGATTGCAAAAATTATGTTTAGTGCAAGATAGAAATTTTGGAAGAGTAGATCAAGATAGAGGTGTCTCTGGAGGGTTTAAATGAAGATTAAACTATAAAGCTAAGGAAAAAAATGTGAAACAATGATACAAAGCAACATTATCAGCAATATGTTTCTAACCCAACTTTTCTTAAAGGGGCAAGTGACTCATTGAATTTTATGATTTGATAATTGGCTTTATATAATATTAATGAACACAGTGGGCCCAATGTTACCATTGTATCGTGCCCGTTTTCGGGTGCAAAAATGTGATAAAGTCGGTCATTAACATGATCCGCCGCTTATGTCTGCGCAGATGCCCACTTTACTAAGGATCCGAAATGGCTGTGATCCAATTCGTGCCCGAAATTCATTTGCATGCATTTAAATTGAATTAATGATTTCCCGCCCAACTTTTTCAGCATTTCCCCCTTTATCATTGTGTTCACCAATCCGGAAGCGGGCCTAAATGGACATGCTAACTAAAAATCTGTTTTGGGCACTCCAGCTGCTGAAGAGGTGAGTTCAGAGCTTCTAACGGCTTTCTGATCCAGATCAGTTTTGGTGGGGAAGGAATGGGGGGGGGGGGGGCAGTGCAGGTGGATCAGATCATTCTCTGGTGAGGTGGGGGGGAGAAAGGAGGACCGATCGTTGTCTGGTGGGGATGGGGAGGTGGGGGGGGTGGGCATGGTGATGGTGGTGGTGGTGGTGGTGGTGTGGAGTAGATCCAATCATTCTCTAGTGAGGGCGTGGGAAGGGAAGGGAGGCCAGATCATTCTCCAGGGGGAGGGCGGGGAGGATGGATCTCTGGTAGGGAATGTGGGAGAAAGAGAGTGTGCACTGCCACTCTGTGGGCAATCGGTGAAGGAGAAGGGGGCAGGGGGTCACAATCGTCTGGGTAGCGGAGGGTGGGTAGATAAGTGGGACAGTGATATCTGTAGGGGCCATCGCTCCTGCTTTTCGCTCCTGGGCAGCTTTCTCCACGTTTTGCGGCTCGGGAACGATCTGACACCGGTGCACTTTTCAAATTTTTTTTTAACTGCGCATGCGCAGTTCAGAGCTCCAATCATTTGCTCACAGCGTGATTCAGATTCAAGATTTTTTTTTCCAGGCTAAGTACTAATAGGGATGCCTGAAAGCAGATTTCCAATAGGATTTGAATTGCGCCCAGATTCAGCACTTAGAATGCAAATGATAAAATCAGACCCAGTATTTTACAATCTTAGGCGTGGATGAATTACAGCAAATTGTTATAAATATCTACTGATCAGAGAATCCCTACAGTACAGAATGAGGTCATTTGGCCTATTGAGTCTGCACCAACAATAATCTCACCTAGATTCTATCCTCACAACCCTAATTACTCTAATAATCTTTCTGGCACAAAGAGGCAATTTAATATAGCTAACCCATGCACCTTTGGAGTGTTGGAGGAAACTGGAACACCCAGAGGAAATCCATGCATACATGAGGAGAATGTGCAAACTCTGCAGAGATAGTTACCCAAGGCTGGAATTGAACCTGAGTCCCTGGCACTGTGAGACAGCAGTGCTAACCACTGTGCCTCCATGATGTCCTTCTTCAAATCTGAATGGTTATCATTTTACATGGCTTGTGCAATATTTCTACAATGCAAAAGTTCGTGTGGCAGACAACCTCAAAAAGGTGAAAAAGCATCTTCAGCTCATCTCTCACGTATTAACATTCGGCACAAATCTAGAAAAGAGAAACTTTTTGCAAGATATTCTCTGATCTAATAATTTGGCTATCAGTTTACATAGACTTACTGAGAGAGTTGTTGTCTTAATCCCATGATCATTGTTAGAACATCAATCGTTTGGCTTTAAATAACCACAGGAGCTTCACTATTGTTTAATAACACGAATAAATAAGTTATGATATTCTGTGCCTGCATTAGATTCACTCAGCATTAACTCTCCTCACCCCCTTGGTTAAAGCTGTCATGTTGTTCATTTGCTCTATGAGTTACTTTAATAGAATAGATGATCTTCTTTCTCTACCAAACTCTTGTGGAACAAATAGGGAAATGTGTGTGAAATTAGCGTTTGTAATGAAGACACTATTTTCTCCTGTCAGCTCCCTAAAGATGAGCATCTGACCAGTGCAGAGGAGGAGGGTATAGACTGGTGTAACTGGTAATGGGTAAAGCAACATGGTCACGGATGGGAGGAGCTGAAATGCATGGCTGACTGACTTCATGAAATAGTAATCGGATGATAATCACAAAGATCAAAGAGTTGTGTAATCATTCTGTGGAGAACAAAATTGAATAATGCTGCATTTAACCCTGTGGAGGCTGAAAGCAGAAGGACCACTTTTCCTACACCAGCTGTCGTTAGTGAAGGATTCTAAAAAAAAATGAGGGTTGGGAGTAAAGAAACGAGTTTAAAATAATGCTATCCAATGGAAATTGCTGAATAATCAGAGACAATATTGTTTTAGTCTCACACTAATTTCAGCAGAAAATACTTTTCATACTTCTCATACAATCACACCTTGCAGATAAATGTATATCTCATGTACATTTGCTTTACAAACACCCACCAGTACAGGAATTATTGTAGAAAAGCATTTACAATGATCATAAACCACTCCTGCCTCTCTTTTTATAGCGCACCAATTTTATTGACATAACTTAAAATAAAAAAAGCTATAAGTACATATGCATATACTTTGCAAATATGAGAATCAAGATCCTAATTATGGTGTCAATTACTCATTTTCTATTTACTTATCAGAAATGCAATTATCCACATCTGGATTCCCAATTAGCTTCACATGGCTAATATATTGGACCACACTAATTTAGCAGAACTCAATGGAAGGAGAAGAAGACCTTGAGGGTTCGAGAGAAAATTTTCAGTTATGTGATCAGCGGGTGGATTTTTAAAAATTAGAAGCGTAAATTTCCTGACTGGTTCACTACATGAGCAGTATATAAACAGTGCAAGAAATGTGCTGTCATGAAGAAATTTGTTTGTAGATTTTTCCCGCTGTACCTTTAAAACACAGTCCCCAACCTGGCTTGCAATTCTTTATGAATCATCACACAGTTCCCACATTATGTCCACACCGGCTTCTTTGGCATATGTCAGAGTGAGAACCAGCATGTAGCAGCTGTAAGTTTCCTGGGATTCCAATGCTAATGCATTTTGAGCATCTTATCCTGAGATTTATGAGGTGTAACAGCTGCCAGGATCAACTGATACAGGCGAAAAAAAATGAAGCGTTCCTGAAATATAAGGATTTGGATATTTGGAACACAGATTTCTGATCAGCAAAACACTTTTTAAAGCATTATCTTTTTTGTCATTCAGACATCTGCACTTGCTTCTCAAATGGTTCGATCAACTGCAGATTTTTGTTACCTCCCCCCCACCTCACTTATGGTCAGGGTTTCTCAGCAGCATTGTATTTCCTATGGGCATACCCCTGTATGTCATTATCACAGGATGAAATAAAGACTTAGACAGTATCTACTGCAAGAAGTATCGCAAGCCTTCTCTTTTGACACCACAATGTTACCACTTCAACCTCATTCACATAAAAGAACACTCTCTCAAACCCATTATCATACTGCCACGGAGCAGCACATTAGTCTTCCCTTCCTCATATGATCGATCCAAAGATCATCAGCTGAATGAAAATGTAAGCACAACATCAGTGTATTCTTTTCCGCATATCTCCAGCCTCAATCAATCACTAGCTCTATGTCAGTGCACACTCAATCTTATTAAAGTGAATTCCAAAGTGCACACAATCAAAGTACCAGTCTGAATTATACAAGGGTTAGGTAAAACGTCAGAGGTGGTTGGGAGTCTCTCAGGAGGAACACCTTCAGCGAAGATGCTGCAAAAGACATAAATAGACGCGAGAGTCACACCTGTCAGTTGGTACACATTTCTAGAGATTGACCTCAGAGCCTGGGAGAAAAGAAGTTGGTGCCCAAAGCTGTAAATTAGAGGTGACGAGTGCAGAAAAAAAAGAGAGCAGAATGAAACAGTTACAATTAACAAATGAGCTAATGTTGCACTTTTAAAAATTAATTTATGGGGTATGTGTGTCACTTGCTGGCCCAGCATTTAATACACTTTTCCAGCTGTCCTTGAGATGATGGAGGTGAGTTATCTTCTTGAATATCTCAAGGTGTTAGCAATTCAAGAAGGCAGCTCACCGCCATCTTCTCAGGGGCAACTGGAGATGAGCAATAAATGTTTGCTTGCATTTTATAAATGCATTAAAAAAAACCCATTATGTTAAATCCAGAAGAAGGCATTTTAAGATTGTGCTTGTAAATTAGGGGAGCAGCATAGTCATTGTGCAAAATGCTATGTTTGATCTGCCCTTACCCAGTGGGAAGGGTGAGTTGTGGTACTAAGATAAAAGTAAGAAACTGAGGATGCTGGAATCTGAAAGAAAAACAGAAAATGCTGGATAATCTCAGCAGTGCTCTGACAAAGGGTCATCCAGAGTCTCTCCACTATTCTCTCCCTACTCATGCTTTCAGACTTGCTGAGATATTCCAGTATTTTATGTTTTTGTTAATTGTGATACTGCTGCTTTAAGAGGATGTAGCAAGTACAGGAGCTCAGGAAGAAAAGTAAATGCCCAGTATGACGGTCCTGGTAAGGGTGCTTAACATTTTTGCAGCACAGTTCCACAGGTAGTGAGGGAGTTGGAGCTACGTTTCCAGATGGCTTGTGATGCGTACCAATGAATTTCTGCTTCACTTCTTTGATTTTTCCAATGACAGTTTTAATATTTGAATTAGTAAAATTCTGCACTCTTCTTTGGCTTGCTACCAGGCTATGCTGCCCTTTGAATCCAGATGATGCCCATGTGGTCATAGTTCTGTACTCATTGCAAGTTGACTTTTTTTTACAAAAGGGATGCACAGAGGTTTGGGGTTAATCAAGCTTTTGATATCAGTTTTAATAAGTTTCAAGCCACTGATGTGTCAATCTAGATGAAAATAAACAAATCCAGAAAGCATCCATGTAACTCTATAGACTACCTGCAGAGATATTTTTTTTTTAAAAAAAACGGGCAAAATGCTGCAATTCCTTTTGAGGAAAGTCTTAGCCAAGATATTTGAAAAAGGTCTCCTGAATAAATCTATTGCAGCAGCTTGGGAAACAGTAAATAATTTAGTCTTCAGAAATGAAACACATCAACACATTTTGTTTCCACTTACTTGGCTTAGACTTCAAAAACATTTGCAAATATTAGTAAAATATTTAAAATATGTATCTAAAAATGAACATTTAAAGAACCATGGTTAGAAAAATGATTGAGAGGTTTATATGGGAAGTTATCAATACTTATTAAACAGCAAGAGGTCAAAATGATTAGGAAGCAGAGATTTAAAAGCAGTACTTCAAATTGACTAGGCTTCTAAATTAAATTTTTTTTCAGTCACAAGTAAGGCTTACATTAATACTGCAATGAAGTTACTGTGAAATTCCCCTAGTCATCACAATCTGGCACCTATTTGGGTCAATGCACCCAACCAGCATGTCTTACAGAACATAGGAGAAAACTGGAGCATCCAGCAGAAACCCACACAGACACGGGGAGAATATGTAGACTCTGCACAGAAGCTGGGAATCAAACCTGAGTCCCTGGCACTGTGAAGCAGCAGTGCTAATCACTGTGCTACCATGCCACCTTTTAATAGTTAACAAAATTAATGAACAAGGCTGTCCAGAGGATATTATTTAATTGAGTTTCAAGAAGGCATTTGACAATTGCCTATTTGAGACTTTTAAAGAAGCTTAAGGTTCATTGAGTTAATGGCAATTTAGCCAGTTAAAGTGAACACTAATTTGGTAATAAAAACAAGATAAAGAAGATAAAGCTCTGATCAAAATGCACAGCCTATTGAGTTTTTGGGTTTTTACCTGTTCATTTTAATCATAAATTATGTAGAGAAGAGGGTTCCTGTAATAATACCCATGATATTAAAACATGTGGTCAGCCAGGTGGCAAGTATAAGCAAGATTGATATTAAAACTCTGAGGGAATAGAACTGAAACAGATAAAAGAACAAAGAGAGGATTGTGAATTAATGGCTAAATCTACATTCATATTAATTATGCAAAACTACTGTTTCTTAGAATGGGAGGAGAAGGGGAGCTTGCATGGGTCATCAATCTTCAACTTGAGGGGAGCTGCAGTAAAAACAAAGATTGAGAACCTCAGGGCTGGGGACTTGCAGTTGGATGTGGATGAAATGACATAATTAAGATTGTAGCAGAAAACTTAAGATGTGTTCACATTGAAAAGGCATCCAATAAAGAAGATGGAGAAGTAAAGGGTTTAGGAAGATTATGGATCATTCAGTGAAAGCATCCAATTGATTTGAAAGTCCTCAACAAGACTAATCAAAACATTGATACATCAAAAAAGAAATTGATCATAAATTAATAACATATCCTGACCTTTGACAGATTATTGGTGAGTCAATATTTACACTGTTTCTTTCATCTTTCAGCACTCTACCTTCGAAACTACATCGGAAAAATCTAGAATCCAAGTTACGAAATGACTCATCAAACTGAATTGATATAGATTGGAGAATAGAAGGCTGAGGAGATGTTTAATCCAAATCTTTCAAATATTAACCAGCATTTATGATGTAAGCAGGCTATTTCCTCTTCTTAAGTTCTCTGAAACAGCTGTCATCTCCACAACGCTCTGGGCAAGAAGACAGATCCAGTGTCCAGCCGGAAGGAGATTGAGTTGTGTGCTATTGGCTCCAATCTAATCAACATTAGCTATGCTGTCAACTGAACCATCTGGACAAATTCAGGATTGGACTGATCAGTTGCAAATAACATTTGCACTACACAAATGCCAATGACAATCTCCAACAATAGCAAATCTAAATTTGCATTTATTGATACTATCATTGCTGAATCTCCCACTTTCAATATCTTTGGTAGGGTGGAGGGGATTGCCATTGACAGAAACTGAACTGGACCAGCTACTTAAACATTTTAGCTACAAGCGCAGCTCAAAAACTAGTAATTCTGCAGTGAGTAACTGACCTCCTGACTCCCCAGTGCCTGTCCATGAGTCAGGAATGTGATGGAATATTGTCCACTGGCCTGAATGAGTGTAACTCCAATAACAAGCTCAATACCATCCAAGACAAAACAACCCACATGATTTGCATCCCACCCACCACCTTAATCATTCATTCTCTTCACCATCAATGCATAATGGTAGAAATGTAGTCCACCTGCAAGATGCACTGCAGCATTTTACCAGGGCTCCATTGACATCTTCCAACCCCACAACCTCTACAACTTCAAAGGGTAAGAGCAACAGATACATGGAAATTGCATCACCTGAAATTTCCCTTCCAAGCTACAGACCATCCTGATTTGGAAATATATCATTGTAACTGTTTCAAAAGCCTGCAACTCTCTTCCTAACAGAACTGTAGATGTGCCACTGCCACACATCCTGCAATAGTTCTAAGTGGCAGCTCACCACCACCTTTTCAGTTAAATAGCAACAAACAAAACAAAAAGCCAAGCAACGCTCCCGAGGTTCTTTAACATTAACCTTAAGATAAGCCATTATCCCAAGGCCCCTTTGGAAGTAGTACCAACTTTAAGAATGAGTAACATGGTAATAATTTAAAAATCATCTTATTAAAAACATACTTTAATCTTACCTTTTGTCATTTTTAATAGGAGACTGAATCTCAGAGCAGAAACACAAATATTTCTTACCCTTCAGTAAAAGCAAAATACTGAGGATACTAGAGTACTGAAATAAAATCAGAAAATGCTAGATAAACTCAACAGAACTAGCAGCATCAGTGGAAAAAAATAGAGTTGACATTTCTAAGTCTCAATGACCCTTTTATAGAACGGAAGAAAAATAGAATCATAGAATCCCTTCAGTACAAAAGAAAGCTCTTTGGCCCATTGAGTCTGCTCTAACTCTCTGATAGAGAATCTTACCCTTTCCTTCACCCTATTGTTGTAACACCATATATTTACCATGCCTAATCCATCTAGCTTATTTGTTTTAGGACACTGAGGGGTAATTTAGCATGATGAATTCACCTAACCTGCCATCTTTGGATAGGTTTGTGAAGAATTATGTAGATTCTTTTTAACTACCTTATCTGCCCAGCCCAGCACAACCCCATCCATCCTCCATATAGCAATCTCTCCCTAGTTGGCCAACGGCTTCCATTAACACATCCTACTTTTTTGCCACTATTAACATGCTCCTCCATTTAATGGCACCATCGCTACTCCCTTTTGTCAAATATCAAGAATAAATTTTCAATCTCTCTTTTGGCCAAATCTATCCCTCTGTTTTTATTCTGCCCCATCTCCTCCATCCCTAAACCTACCCATACAATTCTCATGTAACACTTATCCCTCTCCCACACATTCATCCCTCTCTCACACACACTCATCTCTCTCTCACACACACTCATCTCTCTTTCACACACACTCATCCCTCTCTGTGTGAGAGAATGTGGTAATTCTCTCTCATATCCGCTCAACTCTCTTTCTCACACACTCATCTCTCTCTTACACACACTCATCTATCCCACACACAGTCATTTCTCTCTCATACACACTCATCCCTCTCTGACACATTATCCCTCTCCCACGCAATCATCCCTCTCTCACACACACTCATCCTTCTCTCAGACACACATTCCTTTCTCATTCATCCCTCTCTCATACACACTCATCTCTTCCTCACAAACACTCATCTCTCTCTCACACACACTAACCACTCTCTCATACATGCCCATCCTTCTCTGACACACTCACCTCCCTCTCACACGCTCCCCTTAACACACTCATCTCCACACACATTAATCCCGCTTTCTCAAATGCACTCATTCCTCTCACGCACACTCTCATCTCCCTCTCTCAAACACACACACACACACCTCTTTCTGAGGCCAAAACCTTTCTACTCTTTTCTCAAGCCTCATCCCCACCTGGAAGCCACACTGCTGCCTCTCCTCACCACCACCTCTCCTCTGATGTCTCATCATCACTTCTCATCACCCCTTTCCTACCTCAGCCTCAATCCTTCACTGTTGCCCACCAGCTTTCCCTGCCCAGTAACAAATCAGTGGAGCTCTCATTGGCCCATTTAACTTATTTTAAAATTATACCATGCCACCCAAAATTAAACATTAAATTAAATCCAAATCTAGTAAACTAAAGTTAATTAAGAAAGATAGTATTCCATACACACCGACTCAGGCTTCACACGTACAATCAATGCAAGAATCATAGGGAAACTAGGCCACAGTTGTACTCTTTCAACGTTATCTATCCCAATCTTCCAACATTTTGAGTATAGAAGTAAAGATGTTTTGCTGCAGGACCTTGGTGAGGCACACCTTGAGTATTATATGTAGTTTCTTCCTTCTAGTCTAAGGAAGGACATTCTTGCTATGGAAGGAGTCCTGCAAAGGTTTACCAGACTGATTCCTGGAATGGCAGGACTGATTTATGAAGAGAGACTGGATTGATTGGACTTATATTCACTGAAATTCAGAAGAATGAGAGGGGATCTCATAAAAACCTATAAAATCCTGACGGTACTGGACAGGCTAGATGCAGGAAGAATGTTCCCAGTGTTGGAGAGGTTCAGATCAAGGGAGTCGTAGTCTAATCCATTCAGGCCCAAGATGAGGAAGAACTTCTTCAACTCATAGAGTTGTGAACTTGTGGAACTCTCTACTAGTGAAAGCTGTTGGGGCAAGTTCATTAAATACATTCAAAAGGAAGCTGAGCGTGGTCCTTGTGACTAAAGGGATCATAGGGTATGAACAGAGAGTGGGAATGGGATACTGGAATGCATGACCAGCCATGATCATATTAAATGGTGGGGCAGGTTCCAAGGATTGAATGGCTAATAGCTGCACTATTTTCTATGTTTCTATATTTCTATTAGTATTTACAAAATTGGTAACTCGAGATTAGCATTGTGGCTTAGCTGGAGAGTGCAAATGAATTTTGAGTTAAGCTTCTTGAAATATTGATTATCACGGCTTGGTGGCAAATCTTTTCTATCATCATATCACCAATTGATAAATCCCAAATTTAATGCTGATATTTATTTAAATCATAATCTGGATGCCAAACTTAATTCAGAAAATGATCCCAAGGGTGATGCAGTACCTAAGCCATATATCAATGCATATCAAACATCAATCTGAATTCAGTTTTATTTTCCTGTGAATTTTCTCTCTATCTTTTCTGGAAATGTTGACTCATACTGGAGTATGGTTTCAAGACATCATGCTTTCCAATTCGCCATTGTTTGTGTGTAAGCCAAAACTGTACCACCTGTTAGCGTCTGTGTGCACTCCAGAGCCTGGTAGAAAAAGTGCAATTGTCAGAGTGTCACAGAGGTGGACACACTCCCTGAGCTGCCGTTTCATAAAAAACACAATCCTGCGGAACGACGAGCTAAACTCTAAGTTCTACGAGCTAATATCGAAACACACATTGAGGAAAAAAGGAAAAGCTAACTTAATCTTCAATATAGTCTTTTGTTGAGGAGTAGTGAAGGGAGGAATAAAAAACTGCAGGTCATGTGATGCATGGCATAAAGTTATAGTGGACGAGGTGGCATGACGGATTGTGGTTAGCACTGCTGCCAGCTTGAGTCACTGCCTCTGCAGAGTCCGCACCTTTTCCTCATGTCTGCGTAGGTTTCCTCCAAGTGCTCCAGTTTCCTCCCACAGTCCAAAAAGTGTGCTGGTTAAGAGGATTAATCTTGGTAAATACTCTCAGTGTAGACAAACAGGTGCTGGAGTGTGACAGCTCGGAGATTTCACAGTAACTTCAGTGCAGTGTTAATGTCTGCATGTGACACTAATAAATAGATTTTAAAATATAGTGAAGTGTGAGTTGGAGCGAAGCAGTTAATTGTTAAGTTACACAAAATATGATACAGTATTGAAGCAAGACTAAGATTTCATAAACCAAGCATCACAAAGCATTGTACAGCACTGAAGGCAGATCAAACTTTGACATATGCCAGAGGGAGTGAAGTCCACTGAGTGTCATATCAGGTACAGCATTTTCAATACTGAAGAGTGAATGAGCGTGAATGAACAAATAGCATATCACATTGCACGTAGCACAATCCAGTACTGAATATCAGGCCAGTGGCAGAGATAGAGTCAGGCATCATGCCACCTACAACAGAATCCAATACAGGAATGAAGGAACAGGTTGTTGACACAGGAGCAGCAATGTCTTCCATAAACCTGTTCAAAAGCCAACAAACATTAAATTCCCCGTTGATAAATTCAATATATCATGTCCTAGCTGTTAGGTATGTTTCAATATCATCTACAGAAACAATCTGATCTCGCACAAATTCCCAAGTGGAAATGAAATGTTGCAATACAGCAAACAGATGTGTTGCAATATAAAGCCAGGCTTAGAAATGAGTAGCCAGAGTTGTGGCCTTCTGTGATTCTCAGCCACATTGCAGGAGGAATTGACGTGTGTCCTTTTAATTTCACACTCTTTGAACCGTGAAAGCATCTGCATTTCCTCTTCAAGTCCTCCACTACCGCAGACAGCAGGCACTGAAATGAATCACTGCCTTTTTATTACTAATGGTTTTTGACAAGAGATGGATAATAGGAATAAGAAAAACAACCTGCCAGACTGCTGCATGGTTTTACTGGAACAGTCTCATCATTTTTCACATTTTTTTCTCCAGGATAGAGATGACTAATGTTTGAAGAACTATAAAAAAGAAAGTTGAAAGAAATAATCCCAAACTTTAATAACATTCTGAAATTAGCAAACCCTCGTTGCTTTTAAGAGTTTTAGTTATACTATAAGCTCTCTGCCTAGAGCATTCACCCTTATTCGGAGTAAAAGCAGCATTTTCATAGAAAGGTATTTGGTGAATCCAAGTTTAGAATCTTTACAAATAAAACGCAAGGCACAAAAATTTGCCAGAGTGGGTCATCTCACAGCGTTCCTTGTTAATTACACTTCTTCCTGCACTCTTCAACTCAAAGAGGTTTTGGCCACAAAGTTATCAAAAGTGCAATCTAATATTGGAGTAGCAAAGGCAACAGTGCATCTGAAACCTTAATGCATAATGTATAGTATACATCCTTAAACAATGAGGTGGAGATGCCAGCATTGAACAGGGCTGGACAAATAAGAAGTCTGACAAAACCAGGTTAAAATCTAACAGGAATATTTGGAATCATGAGTTTTTGGAATGCTGCTCCTTCATCAGGTAAGTGGAGTTTATTAAACAATGAGGTATCAGGATTGACTTTGTCCAAGACAACAAGAAACTAAAAAAGGTAACGAATGTAGCTCAATCCATCATGCAAACCAACCTCCCATCCATTGACTATGCCCACACTTCATGCTGCCTTGGAAAAGTAGCCAGCATAATTAAGGACCCCCATGCACCCCAGACATTCTCTCTTCCACCTTCTTCCTTGGGGAAAAGAGATAAAAGTCTGAGGTCACATACCAACCAACTCAAAAATAACTCCCTCCCTCTGCTGTCAGACTTTTGAACGGACTTACCTTGCATAAAGTTGATCTTTCTCAACATCCTAGCTATGACTGTGACACTACATTCTGCACTCTCCTATTTTCTTCTGTACGAACAGTATGCTTTGACTGTATAGCAAGCAAGAAACTATATTTTTCACTGAATGTTAATGCATGTGACAATAATAAATCAAATCAACTCAAAATCAAATAAGTAAATGTCAAATCACTGAATGAAAAACTTGGTTAGAGGGGAGAAAAGAGTTAACATTTTAAAAATCTTCAACAATTCACTATTTAAATGAATGAGATCCAAACATTTAATTGTTCACTCAGGGTAAGATAAATTTCATTAATAACCATTACATTGTTGAAAGGATCCTTATCTAAGAGTTTGCACGTTCTCCTCGTGTCTGTATTGGTCTCCTACGGGTGCCCCAGTTTCATCTCACAGTCTGAAAAATGTGCTGGTTTGCGCTGGCCATGCTAAATTCTTCCTCAGTGTACCCAAACAGGTGCTGGAGTGTGGTGATTAGGGGATTTTCACAGTAATTTCATTGCAGTGTTAATGTAAGCCTATTCGTGACACTAATGAATAAATTTGAACTTTCTCTAACAAACGTACAAAAGCAGCAACTATCTAAAACCAATTGGAGATTAAAAGCAAGATGCCACTTTCATGAAGCTAATGGCAGAGTGACACCAATTGGCCACCAATTTGTAGTAGTTTGGAATTCAAAGATTGTCTGCTCCTTGCCACAACTTGCTGGCCAATCTGCACATTGATAATTGTGTTCATTGTTCATACACCATTATCCTTTTTAATAAATTATGTGTCAATGATGGAGATATGTTCAAAAAACATTGTTCCAGGATCACTCCAAGACTTGATGGCCAAGGAAAGGGCATTCTTAATGCAACAAAGAGATTCAATATCAACTTGCATAATCTTGCCTGCACACCAATGGCTGGTGTAAGAGCAGGAGAGACTCTTGCTCAGCCATGTGCAGTGGCTGTTCTAAGCATCTGGCAACAGGCTGGTGACCTGTTCCAGGAAAAGTCTCACTTTGGGAACAGATGAAAGTTGCCTTGTGCACCATTATGTGCGGGAAGGAAAAGACTAACAGAAGTGTCAGTTTTTTATCTCTACACAAGTCAGACTATATTTATACCGAATGGCTGTAAGAGACATTTCAGTTGTTCCCTTTCCGAATTCTAACCTTCCTCAGTTGTGAGCACATGATACCTTGCAACCAACCTGTCGTTCAGCAAATGTATGCAGAGAATAACTAAACTATGCAGAGCAAGTCTTCTCGGTTTGAATCCCAGATCATGCTGAGGTAGCTGATCTCTGCTCAGGGAGCGGTCAGCGTGCTACAATTGATCTCAGTATGTATGTAGAAGGGAAAGAGAAAACAACCAGAGTTCTTATTTATGATGAGTATCTGAAGTCCATGCGTAGGAATATCCAGTGACGGCAAGTCTGTGTTTGGTTGTGTTGCCCTGACTCAGATGGCTTGTTGATGTTCACTGTTAAGGAATACTGGTGACTGCTGTACCAAATCCCAGTGTGGAAATAAAAATTTCAGCAAAGATGGATAACGAAGAGAATTGCAGAGTGAAAATTAAACATTTTTTAAACTAAAAAAAGAGAAGGTGATATTAATCTTTTCCATGTTTTGAATGTTCATATCTAATGTCAAAATATCCTCAGAAGAACTAATACCCAGAAAGAAAGTTGTTTGTGCTTGGAGGAAAAAGGTTGGTGTTTTTCACTCATGCTTGGTTTCATTTAATTCAGGAAGCTCACATAGCCCAGGGAGCAGCAGTCCTATAGTCACCGGTTCCTTGTGAGTGGCAAATAAACATTTGGATATTTGCACAGTTTTGAATTTAGATTTAAAACCCAAGTCTGATTCCTGAAATTCGTACAAAACCTGGAACACAAAGCTAAAAACTACAGGGGGACTTTTCCCAGCTCACTCTCACGGGAATCGTAGTGAGCTGGGAGGGTGGAAACCATGCAAAGTTGCTTTGACCTCGGATGGGATTCTTGAGTTCTGGATTAACGCCATTGGAAAATCCCACCCTATAAGTGACAATTTCTGTTGCTTTTCCCTCCTTCCCCTTCCTCCAACCCCTACAGTGTGTTTTCTGGTGCAGGGTCAGTTCATTATTGGCCATGGAATTTTCCAGTTCCACCAATGTTCACAGTGTTTTGCATGGTTTGTCTGCCTCATCACTGGAGAACCTTCCCAGAAGAACAAGATGGAAAAGAGAATGTCTGGGGTGCACGGGTGTCCTTAATTATGCTGGCAGCTTTGCCGAGGCAGTGGGAAGATACAGACAGAGTCAATGGATGGGAGGCTGGTTTGCAAGATATATTGGGCTACATTCACAAGATATTGTAGTTTCTTGCCATCTTGGGCAGAGCAGGATCCATACCAAGTTGTGATACAACCAGAAAGAATGCTTCCTGTGGTGCATCTATAGAAGTTGATGAGAGTCATAGCTGACATGCCAAATTTCCTTAGCCTTTTGAGAAAGTAGAGGCATTGGTGGACCTTCTTACCTATAGTGTCAGCATAAGTGTCTAGGACAGGTGATCTGGACACATAAAAACTTGAGGCTTTTGACCATTTCTATTTCGCCCCCATTGAAGTAGACAGGGGCATGTTCTCCACTATGCTTCCTGAAGTCGATGACAATCTCCTTCATTTTGTTGACATTGTGGGAAAGATTATAGTTGTTGCACAGTCATCAGATTCTCTGTCTCATTCCTATTCTCTGCCTCTTCATTGTTGGAGATCCGACCCACCTGTATGGCATCATCAGCAAACTTGAAAATTGAGTTGGAGGGAAATTTGGTCAGACAGCTATAGATGTATAAGGAGTATAGTACGGAGCTGAGACCTTAGCATTGTGGGGTATTGTTGGTGAGGATGATCGTGAAGGAGGTGATAGGTCTTGCTACCTTACTGATTGTGGCCTGTGGGATAAGAAGTTCAGATCCAGTTGCAGAGAGAGAAACTGAGGCACCAGACCACAGAGTTTAGAGATGAGTTTCATGGGAATAATGGTATTGATATTATTATGTGAAGCATTTATGTTGTTATATTTCTATTATAAACCCAGCATAAGGCAATCCTGTGATCTACTATCATTAAAATCTAAAATTTAATCACATGATAATTGCAGAGTCTTGTATCATAAGTCTTAAATCAAACATTGCATTATAATGTTCCTTTTCAAATTTGAGCAGTCCTAATTATTTTGATGTGGCGTTGTAATCTTTAAATTTAGTACTTGTAATGAAATCAGTTTATAATCTAAAAATCTACCCTCTTATTGAAATTACAATATAACATTGTAGCTTACAGTCTGATATCAAAATGAAATCTTATATTTAATATACTATTCCAATCTTTAAATATGACAACTCCTTGTAATAACTGAATTTAATTTTGTAATCATAAATTTAATATTTCACTATAATCTAATATCAAATGACAACATTTAATCTAGTTATCATATTGTCATGCAACCTAGCAAGAAATTGCATTCCAGGAATCTAAAATGAAACCATGCATCTGCAATTATCTAATTCTATAATATTTATATTTCAGATTGGATCATAATCTTTTACAGCACATTGCAAATCTGCAACCCAACATCATTTAGCAATAATTAAATGCAATGCCACTGTAATTTGATATTTTATTTAAATTTTAATCCAGACATATAACATCACAATTTAATATAGGATCACAATCTATCAATTTCAAATCACATTTAAAGAGGTAAGTTTTAAAGAGTCGTAATACTTCAACTTAATGTTACATTCAGATCATAATTCTGAGGACAAAATGACAATATTTAAATTTAAATTAAATTCAAATGATTTAGGATGAAATTGAAATCTTCAATGCTTATACAAAATATAATTCTATTACATATATAATATATATATTCTCATCAACCCTATAACTATTTTTACATCTAGAATTAGCTGTGATAATTTAATCATAAAGTATTGCCTTCTCCTGCAGAATTAGAATTTAGCACATTATGATTTTGCAATCATGTCATATTTAAAACTATTTCACAAATGAAATAATTAAATTTTGTGTCATTTAATCCATAAATCTGACATTGAAATGAGTTATATTATTCTATATTTTGTATACCTCTATTTAATTAAATGTGGAATATTTCAATTCCCCTAAACATCATGGTGAAATAATCAAATCAATTTGAAATTAGAATACTTTAAATCTGAATTTTAAATTTAACATCATCACTCAATGTTTAACCTTATCTGTTTTAATATCACATTAATGTCTATAAGTCTGCTATTAAACTGTAATTGTTATATCAAAGCAGCACATAATTTAAATTTAAATTTATTTATTAGTATCTTAAGCAAGCTTACATTAACATGCAATGAAGTTACTGTGATTTTGTGACATTTTACAGTAAAATGTATTTCTTGTATGAAAAAATGAAATTGTAAAACTGCAATTTATTGGAATATTTGAACACAGCATCATACTGTAATCAGTTCTTTATATTACAATATTACATTATGTTGTAATTATTACATCTAAGTACAATATTATATTGTAACTGTGCAATCTGCTACAGTATAATTAAGTTCAATATGCACTGAAATCTTTTCTTTAAATCTAATGGGCTGCCAGAAGCTATAAATCCAATATCACATTGGAATCCTGCAATTTCATAACATATTAATTGCTATAATTCTTAAGTTACACTGTAATGTTTAAATCAACTATTGTATTGAATATTCACCTCTGTATTACATGGGTGAAAAGTAACAAAAATTGCAGTCATTCAATCTATTATAACGTGGTATGGTTAAAAATTCCAGATAGCAAAGAGTGACCTATTGCTGTAAGGTTGTAATTGTATGCCTTGAATTTGGAATGTGGATAAATTTACCAGGTCCTCACCCCCAATAACTCATCAGAAGCATGTGGTCTAGGTAAAAAGTGCAATAACCTTATCTCCCTTTTAAGAATTATGTAAATAATTGTCAAGCTATCCAAGATACTAATGTGAAAAAGATTCAATAAGAGCTGAAAACAGGTACAAGCATTGTGATGTGCAATTAACCTACGGTTTTCATTGCAGTAAAAATCAGTGCTGACTGCTAACTTAGATGATAGCAGCATTTAATCTAACGCTGAAGTGCTCTATCGAGTGGCTGCACACTGAGGCATGAGGCCCAAATGTGTTCGAGGCTAATATCACTTAAGGTTGACTAGGGGATGCAGGTGCATCCTGGCTGCATCCTGGAAGGTGCTGGAAGTGTTTACAGAAAAGTCTAAGCAGAAAGAAGAATCAAAATAGTTCAAGGGATGAAGAAGTGTGTTCAATGGTCCCCTGATACAGAACTGAACAGCTTACTGCAATATGGGGACAGCAGGAGAGAGGTCGTCTACTTACAGTAGTTAAGGAAAGCCTCCAGACAGACATTGAAAAGGCAGTTGAGGAGGACAGCAATGCCAACAGTCTAACCCCAAGAATTGGAATGCAATGTGGGAAGAAGTTTAATGATATCATATGAACGATCAAGGTCACAAAATCACAGATGGAGGCCAATTTTTCCATTGTGTTAGAAAACCAAAGATTATTTGCAGGAATTTATATTTGTATCAATAAATATAATATATAGTTTTGGGTGAGTTTAATTTAATGCTTTTAAAAAAATTATTTACTTATACATCACAAGCAAGGCTTACATTAATATTGCAATGAAGTTACTATGAAATTCCCCTAGTTGCCATACCCCAGTGCTTGTTCAGGTCAATGCACCTAACCAGCATGTCTTTCCGATTGTGGGAGGAAACCGGAGCATCCAAAGAAACCCATATAGACACAGGGGGAATATACAAACTCCATGCTGACAATGACTCAGCCAGGAATCGGACCTGAGGCCCTGGCGCTGTGAGGCAGCAGTACTAACTACGTGCCACCAGGCCATCCTGTGCTTCTGTGCCTAGAAGAAACCTATAGCTGGAGTTCATGCTGTACAAATCTGTATATGTGACAGTTGGTTTCAATTCCAGTTGGGATTTCATTGTGCTTTGAGAGATTTACAGCATGTGGAATAAATAGTTGAGGCATTGCTTAGCAACTATAGTAAAATAAAATAAACCTCCCTCTGTTGTCAGTTTTTAACTGATATCTGGAGTAGCTCCAATTGGTGGCAGACACCTAGAAGGGAATATTTCTCTCAGCTTTACTACAAGAAAAGCCATACAATGGAGTAATTGTCAAGAAATCCAATGGACAGTCAGTTAAAGGAGTGAGAGAAATAAAGAAAAGTTTACAAGGAGCCTGAAGTTAAAGGAATAAAAAGAAACTGGAAGACGAACAGTGTACTGTTCATTTCAAATCTTAGAACTGCAAAGAAATTGGCTAGTAGAAGTCAGAAAATATCCAAAGTAGTTCTAAGATTTATGATATCTTACTGCAGTTTGTGAGATGTAGATTGAAAAAGTTGTGAGCAATTGGTGGCTGAATATCTGAATTATGTGTAAAAGCAGTTCAAACAAAATAATCCTAAAGGAAATCCTAATGAGACTGTTGTAGCTTAAAATGTACTTTGTCATCTGGGTTAATCTTAAAACCTGTGTATATTAATTAACATGATGTGGAGATGCCAGCATTGGACTGTGGTAAGCTCAGTAAGAAGTCTCACAACATCAGGTTAAAGGCCAACGAAATAAACCTGTTGGACTTTAACCTGGTGTTGTGAGACTTCTTACTACGTTGGTTAAGCCAAGGAAGGAGTGAATTATATAATTGTATTATAATTTGTTTTTTCATGTTTCTTAAATGTTTTGTTATTAAAATTAATTAGCAGTTCTGTGACTTTGTTGCTCCACATTTGATAAAAAAAACAGTAAAAGTTATGGTCTTTGGACTCAGGTTTCCATTTTGGGATCTTCCCATCCATTTCAAACATCAACTGGGATTGTAACAATTGTGTCTATAGTGGTTCTCCGAAGGTGCAATTTACCTCATGCCATTACCTTGTCTGCTCCCTGTAATCCTACACATTATCCCAATTTAGACAAATCTCACAAATATCTTGAATTAAATTAATTCACTCAGGCAGTGCTTTTCAGATGCTACAATTTGCTCTGTAAAAATGTTTCTCCTCATTTCACCCTTGCTTCATTTATTAATTACTTTAAATCTGTGCCCTCTGGTTTTTGATTTTTCCATCAATAGGAACAGTTTCTCCCTATTTGCTCTGTCCAGACTTCTCATGATTTTGCATACGTCTATCAAATTTCTTCTTAACCTTCTATTTTCCAAGGAAAGCAATCCTAACTTCTCCAATCTATAGAATTATTCTAGAGGCTGTTTTCTGCACATGAGCAGAAAACATGACATGAGAGTCCATGTACATCATGTCCTTGACATGAGAGTCCATGTACATCACATCAACAGCTTTACCCTTATCAATCTTCTCTGTTATCTCATCAAAAAGCTCAAATTAGTTAAACATAGTTTTCCCTTAATAAATCCATGCAGGCTTTCCTTAATTAACCCAAAATTGACCAAATGACTATAAAATTTGTCCTGAATTATTATAATTTGTAGAAGTGATGGTAGGACAGTAGTACAGTGGTTAGTACTGCTGCCTCACAACGCCAGGAATTCAGGTTTGATTCCTGGCTTGGGTCACTGTCTGTGTGGAGTTTGCATGTTCTCCCCATGTCTTCATGGAGTTTCCTCCAGGTGCTCTGGTTTCCTCCCACAGTCCAAGATGTGTGGGTTAGGTGGATTGGCCATGGTAAATTGTCTATTAGAGTCACGGGGAATGAACAAGGTAAATGTGTGGGGCTGCAGGAATGAGGCCTAGGTGGGATCATTATCGATGCAAACTCGATGGACTAAATGGCTCCTACAGCACTGTAGGTATTCTATGATTCTAAGTTTCTCCACCATCAAAGTTAAGCTGGTCTGCAGTTGCTTGGTTTATCATTTCTTCCTTTGTTAAACATTTTTCCATTTGCAAGGTATAGTTCTCCAGCCTTTTAGCACTTCCCATGAGTCTAAAGAAGACTGGAATGTTATGGCCAGTGCCTCTGCAACCTCCACTCTCACTTCCCTCAGTATCCTTGGATGCATCCAGTCTGGTCCTGACGCCTCTTAACATTAAACACAGATACCTACACAAAACCTCTTATCAATTTTAAACACTTTGAGTGTCTAAACTATCCTCTGTCACCTCATCAACATCTTTTATCCTTGGTAAAGATAGATATCAATTATTAATTTAATACCTCGGCATGATCTCTCCTGCATAAATCCCCCTTTTGGCCCCTAATCAGCCCCATTCCCTGGACCATCCTTTCGCTATTTATATATCTGTAGAAGACTTTTGGATTCTCATTCATGTTGGTTGTCAGTCTGTTTTCATATTCTCTCTTTGCTTCTCTTATTTGCTTTATTAAATCCCTTTGATCCTTCTATATTCAGCATAGTTCTTGATTGTATTAGCCACTTGACATTTATCATAAGCACACTTTTTTCTTATTCATCTTAATCTTTCTCTTTTTATCATCGAAAGCAATCTGATTTATTTGCCACAATTCACTTTTGTGGCAATATACTGTAACTGTACACAGTCACTAATTTAAAGATAGCACATTGTTCAATTATAGTTTTGCATGCCACCTTTCGATTTCAGTTTATCTGGGTCAGATCTATTCTAATCCCATGGATTATTCCTTGCCCTTTACCATAGCCAACCTAATTCTTATGATACAAATGGTCACTGTCACCAATTGACACTTGATCCATTTTGCCCACTTTATTCCCAAGGTCCAGGTCTAACAATGCCTCTTTTGTCATTGGACAGAAAACACAGAGGATTCTGTTGAATGCAATCTAGGGACTCTTGCCCCTGCCCTGTCCTGTACACTACTACTATCCCAGTTTATATCTGGATAATTAAGGACCCATTATAACACTTAAATAATTCATGCATCTCTTTTAATTTTCTTTAAAAAATGTTCCTGTGCATCTTTCCCATTAGTTGATGGTGATGTAATTATACTTCTTTGTGCCTTCGTTCTAGCCAAATAGCTCAGTGAGCGCACCAGCAAATGTCATATCTTTAAGAATAAACAACTTGCCTTATACATTCTCCACTCATCATCCTTCTTCATTCACCAACAATTGCTGTCACACATGATTTATACCTAACATTCATAGCTTCACCTCAGCCTTAGTCTCAGCCTCCGACACTTAACACTGCTACACCTCACACTTACTTTTTGCAGTTTGTGCACACTGGGAGTTATTCAGCCATGATGATCACAAACAAACTGCATTACCCTCTCTTTTGCAGGGCAACGGCAAACAGCATCACCTAACCAGTTGGAGACAGACATAGCTGCAGGTCCCCACTCAGATTAAGGTGCAGTACACAGCATCATTAGGGTGACCATAACCAGTGTTTCAGTATATTCAAGTTGTGAGCGTTAACTGGGATTCACATTTGCTCCTCTATACAGGGACAGACTGAAACTGCGATGGTTGGGCTTGGAGAGCTCTATTTTTAAAAAATACACAAAGGGGACACAGTTTATTTCACTCGGGGGTGGTGAATGTCTGGAATGAACTTCCAGAGGCAGCAGTGGGGGTGAGTACAATTTTGCTTTTTGTCTTTTTAAGCATTACATCGGTCAATTTGATACAATTCTTAACTTCTTTATTTAGCAACTAATGCTGCATCTTTCTCAGAGTCATTCTTTCTCACTGAGGTAAATCTTTGCTAAGGTTTATTAAATATATCCTTAAAAGTCTGTAACTGCAGCTCTACTTTTAATATAGTTTCCCAGTTCACCTTAGTTAGCTCTGTCTTTATAACCTTATAAATACCTTTATTCGAGTTTAAAACACCATATTTCTCCATATTTAACAGACCCACATTTCTCTCTTTAATGCTAAATGTGAAATTCTATTACACTATGATCACTGTCACCTGATTATTAATTAAGCCTATCTCATTACTTATTACCATGCCTAGAATAGCTTGATACCCAATAGGCAATGTCAAGATGCCTAGTGGGGCAATGTCAGGATGCCAGGCTGGGTTGGTATCTCTTAGCCAACATCTTGCTCTTCCAAGCTAAGTTCATCACTCACCAATGTATTAATGACATCCTTAATTAACACAGCTACCTCACCACCTTTTCATAGCTACCTATCTTTTTAAAATGTCAATTGCCTTTCAATATTCAGATGCCAGCTTTGGTCACCTTGCAACCATGCCTCATCTTGGCCAGCAGGTGATACATACTTAACTCTATCCATGCTAACAATTTTGTCATGGATGCTACATGTATTCAAATACAAAACAATTAATTTTGTTTTTTTACTACTTTGTCAATCTCTTCTCTTATCTGCTGCAGATAAGTTAATATTCTTTATCTCTTCCTATTACATTCTGTTTATTTACATCCAAATCATTTTCCTTGTGTATTACCTCACTGCTTCCCTTTGATTTACATCTCCTCTCACATGATCCTTTTCCCCACTATTTAGTTTAAAGCCCTCTCTACTGCCATCATTATGTGACTTACCCAAACACTCATTGCCACAAAAGGCAGCAATCAGAGGGCGGGGGAGACTTGGTGATTGGGAGGGGACGGCAATCAGGGGAATGGGGAAGTGACAATTTCCCAATGCAATATGTACTCTCGTACATAGTGCGGTGGGAGATCAGTGTGCATATGCAATAGCACCCTCTAGCAGTCAGCAGCTGGCTTTGCAAGGTGAATAGCCCCTGACCACTCCCCCTCCTGGCAAGAATCACATTTTGTCTCTTTTTTTCTCTCAGTTTTTTTTCTCATCCCACAAATTCAGTCTGAAACTCTCTTGTTTTCACACTTGTTCACACTTAGAATGTTTTTGGTAAGATTGTCCCCATATTCTCTTCATCTTTCTCATACGCAAATACTTCCCCCTTTCTCACACACATTCACTTCTCTCATGCATGCATCCTTCTCACACAAGCATTGATACACACACACACACACACACCTTTCTCAAACACATACTTATAACTAATATTATAGGTATAGTCAGTCCTGAATTTAAATGGGTAATAACAGTAAATATTTGTGTCAGGCATCCAGATTGGACATTTACAGTAAAAGTGATGTCAGTAATCCAAACAGATGGATGTTCTACACTCCAGTTTTGCTAAGACAAATTGGATTGTGTTATAACAGGCAATCTAAGTTGAAAATCTGCCTTCGGCATGTTTCATTGAGAATAAACCGCACACTCACTCACTCACTCACTCAGTCACTCACTTACCTTACTCTAAACATTAGAACAGGCATTCCAACTTAAGTCAAAGAAAAGCAACAGGCATAATCTGACTCATCCCATCCAAATAATGGTCATCAATGATGGTATCGGATATAAGAATCTCACAGCAGAATTCCTTGTTCTTTTATAAGGAATAGCTTGTGATAGTGAAAGATCAAAATGTTGCTAAGTAGTAGGTGAAAACTGGATTATTTTGATTCCTTTCCCAGAACAACCCGTATATTATTAACAATGTGCATTCAGCTCCAATCAATACAGCATGTTCTTTAAATTTGATATAAGTATGAAGGCAAGCACAAGGATTTTATCCATATTTCAAGTGTCATTTAGATAAATAAAGGTTCATTGCAAAAAGCAAGGAGACATTTGTCACATCAAAAGAAGCTCCAGTTCATTTTTCTCCTCATTCTTGTTCCTTGAACACGTGCGTTGCAACAAAATGTTTCCCCTGTCACAGCTGGGAGCCATCCATTTCTAATTAACTGTGAAGCAAGACTCTCTCTCTAGTTCCCTCTGGTCCCACTGACAGATCAAAGAGTTGCCTACCACCTAAATTCCACAGTAAAAATTAAAACTGAACGTCAAGCAACTGTCATTCATGTGACTGACTTTACTCTTTTTTCCATTGGCTCCTGTTAACATTAATGTTTCAATTCACAGAAGTAGGAATCAACAAGGTGTATACTCTCAGGATGATTAGTTAAAAGGAATGGGTACAGAAAAGGTTAGCATGGGTGTATCCCAACAGAAAGCTAGGAAGGGATTCATCAGGAACCCACTAATTTTTTATATTACATCAGGTCAAACCAATGGCGGTGATTCTTCCAAAGAAAAATTAGTTGCCCAACGAGTGGGAAAACATGAGATTTTCCCATCCTTTTAGGACATACTTTATTCCGTGAACCTCTGGCAGTTTCTCCTGCACAGAATGCCTCAGGGGGATTCATGCCACTAAGTCGGGGACGGAGCCTCTTCCTGCTGGAGAGACCAGCAGCATAGTGTTGAGTGAGCACTACGTGTGAGCCAATTTGTCGTTGGGGAGATGGGCATGTGCAATGACCCCTCTTTCCCCCCTCCGCCGCATCACCCACCCCCCCACCCCATTCATCACCGGCTTCCCAACCCCACCTCCATGTCGCCAGTCTACCTGATTCCCCCTCCATCAATCGCCAGTCTACCTGATTCTCTGATTCCCCCTCCACCAATTGCCAGTCTACCTGACTCCCTGATTCCCCCTACACCAATCGCCAGTCTACCTGACTCCTTGATTCCCCCTCCACCAATCGCTGGCCTACCTGATTCCCCCTCCTCCAAATGCCAGCCCACCTGATTTCTGATTCTTCCTCCCCTGATCGCCAACCTACCTGATCTCCACTCCCATGATTGCAAGTCTATCTGACACCCCTCTTCAATCACCAGCCTACCTAATCCCCTCTCCCACAATCACAGGCCTACCTGATTCTACACCTTGCCTCCATCACTGGCCTTCCCAACCATCCCCCTGGGCCAGCTCCAATTGCCAATTCTCCCTGTGCAACCCTCATCACCTCCTTCCTCTGTCTCTCACTGATCCTACTGCAGAGTGTGCAGCGGATCTCCCCACTCCCACAAACAATTGACACCTTCTGGGCCTTGTCCCCGTGGCAATGCCTAGTGCTTGGAAGACAGTACTTGGATCCTCAGTAGGTTGCGCCTAGGTGCCAGGCTGGCACTTTCAAAGCACACCCTCCACCACCCCCCTCCACTGCCCTTGACCTCTCAGAGGAGCCTCAATGCTCTCTGTCCCCAACAGATCTACCATAAAGAGAAAGAAATAAAGTCCCAAAATGCTTGACAGCCAATGAAGTACTTTAGCATTTTTTATTGCATTGCAATAAAATTTCAATATGATTAATGAGGTTGAGACAATACTCTCCAGGCTCCCTCATGTCTCCCCACACCTGGAAAGGTTCTCACCTGTGGAAATTAAAGCTACTCCCCATTAAGGGAGTCCAGACATATCACCCAGAATTCTCCCCTCCTGGTTAAACATACTGCTAGCAGGAGTATGTTCACACTAATCTAAAGACATCCAGACTCACGTGAGAGTGAGATGGTGAAGGCTTATCAGTAAGGCACAGTCTCATCCACTCAATGGACATGTAAAAGAATGAACCTGTCAGATTAAATAGCTCACCTTGTGCTTCTGGAAACCTGCTGACAATGGTTTGGCGAAGAACATCACCAAAAATTGAGACAGTAATCATTATTATGCTGTGGATCATGCTTACTGTGCAATGGATTGAAGGAAAGTCAAGCCTTAAGACTCAGCCTCATCTTTAAGAATCAGAACTCCAATAGAGAGGGAGACCCCAGACACCAGAGACACGGCCTGGACTTTCTTGTTCTGCCCACATTGGTTTTTGTTGCTGTCGGGAATGGAAAATTTGGCTAGGTTGCCAAACGCCCACTGACTTTTGCTGGACTGGAAAATCCTGCCCTGTGGGTTTTAGATGTAAAAGGCCTAAACTGACTAGGAGACAAGCTCATCATTTCACTTTCAGTTCTGGTAAAGAATTTTGTCTTCTTTATCCATTATTCTGCTGTTTTGTTAATTCTACCACTAATGCAGCGATGGTATTAATTTGAGTTGGGTTGGTGCAGTAATTGAGGAAAAACAATTGTGAACGTTGTCCATATCCATACAATCATAATAAGTAGGATCAGGCTAGGAATTCTGCGGTGAATATCTCACCTTCTGATTCCCCAAATCCTGTCCATTATCTATAAAGCATAGGTCAGAAGTGTGATTGAATACTCTCCACTGAGTGCAGCTCAAACAACATTTAAGAAGTTTGATACCATCCAGGGCAAGTCAGCTGGCTTGATTAGCATTCCATCCACAAATATTTTATCCCTCCACCACCGACACCCAGTAACAGCAGATTGTGCCATCTACAAGATGCACTGCAGTAACTCACCAAAATTTCTTATCTCCTTGTAAACTCACAACTATTACCATCTGAAAAAATGCTAGAAATACTCAGCATAGCTGGCAACATCTGTGGAAAGAGAAATATAAGGTTCCAATGAAAGGGTACAGACCTGAAGCCTGTTAATTCTGCTTCTCTCTCCACAGATGCTACTAGGCTTGTTGAGTGTTTTCGGCATTGTCTGCTTACGTTTCGAATTTCCAGTATCTGCCGTATTTTGCTTCTCTGATTAGAATGCAGTTATTTGCGAAAATTAAACAAAGATCACTTGTAGATAAATTAATTTAGCAATGAAGAGGGTCTCTGCCAGGATGAACTTGTAAAACAATTCTAACTCATTTGATTTGATTGATTTGATTTGATTTATTATTGTCACATGTATTAACATATAGTGAAAAGCATTGTTTCCTATGCACTATGCAGAAAAAGCATACTGTTCATACAGAAGGAAAAGAAAGAGTGCAGAATGTAGTGTTACAGTCATAGCTAGAGTGCAGAAAAAGGTCAGCTTAATGTAGGTCCATTCAAAAGTCTGATGGCAACAGAGAAGGAGCTATTCTTGAATCGGTTGGTATGTGTCGTCAGCCTTTTGTATCTTTTTCCCAGTGGAACAAGGTGATAGAGAGTGTGTCCAGGATGTGTAGATCTTTAATTATGCTGGCTGCTTTTCTATGGCAGTGGGAAGTGTGGACAGTGTCAATTGGTGGGAGGCTGATTTGAGTGATCGACTGGGCTTCATTCATGACACTTTGTTGTAGCTTCTTGCAGTCTTGGACAGAGCAGGAATCATACCAAGCTGCGATACAATACTTCCTATGGTGCATCTGTAAAAGTTTGAGTCAGAATTAGCCTACTACTCAAAGCCTTTTCCCAGCAATTTTCATTTCTATATAAGTGATAAAGGAAGAAACATACAAAGGGATGCAATTACTATACACAGTTGCAAATGCAAAATGACTGTCTGCTTTAGTTATTATGATAAGCAACTTTTTATTTTACACTTTCAAATAAGCAACAGTAGATTGTGAAGGTGTATTTGGCTCAATTTTAATGACATTTTTTACAAATCTGTTTCATTTATTACGAACTGAGATCTAATAGAAGATTGTAACATCTTTGTATGGGCAAATTATCAACTCTTATAAACTAACCTTTCAAAATTACATGCTGCCTGACAGGATCACTGATTCTCATGCATTTTAATTGAAAAATAGCTCCAGGTTCATTTCATATCTTGTTAGGAACTTTTAATTCATCAACATATAAACAGAAAAATGAAGTAGAAACCACAACCTCAAAATAAGGAGTAGATGTGATCAGCTGTTCTCAGTTACTTTGGATCATAAAGGTGATGCAATTGCTCTCTTATTAGCCTATTCTTTTTTTCTGTTTGCTGAGACTCTTGGCATTATATACATGATTGGATTAATAAAACATTTATTTTGGGGCAGCAGAGTGGGACAGTTGTTAGTACTGCTGCCTCACAGAGCCAGGGACCCAGGTTCAATTCCAGTTTCGGGTCACTGTCTGTGTGGAATTTGTACGTTCTCCCAGTGTCTACGTGGGTTTTCTTTAGGTGCTCCGGTTTCCTCCCACACTCCAAAGATGTGCAGGTTTGGTTGATTGACATGCTAAATTACCCTTTAATGTCAGGAGGCTTGTGAGAATAAATATGTGAGGTTATGGGGATAGGATAGGACCTGGTTGGAATTGTTGTTGGTGCAGGCTCAACAGGCAAAATCTCCTCCTTCTGCACTGTAGGTTCTATGATTTTATATCATTTTTAATTTATAACCAACTAAAATGTGATTTTAAAAGAAAACTTTTCTCAAGTTGACAATGGAACATTTGATATTGTTTCCTAATCATTCCCTCTGGACACAAGATTGGTTATCCACAATTTTAATATAACCAGCTAGAAGTGTTCCTCTCTCTTCCCTCATTTTTCATGCGGTCTTACTGTGCAGGGACACTGAAAAGCAAATCCTTGTATGTTTGATTGTGGATTCTCATAGTGACTCACTCAAAGACACTCACTGCCTGATGAAAGGACATGGCATCAGGCAGGGGGCTGCTGCCTGCTAAGAGTCAATCTCTGTCTGTACTATTGACCCCCTCCAACTCCCTCATTTCCCCAGTCACTCACCTGTACCTGGGTCATTATGATCCTCAGCCTTTTTTGGATGTGGTACCAGAAGCAGCCACCATTCCCCTGGTTCCATTGCCAAGCATAGGTAAGCCTCTGGCCCCTGATTGGCTGGTAGCTCTTCATGGGCAGGACTTCTATCTTGAACCTAGGGGTAGCCTGCTGCTGTCCTGATGGCATTTAATTTGGTGGGGCCTCCCTGAAAAGAGGCAAAATAGGGCTCTCACCTCATCTGACTCCAGACTCCCTATTAAACCCCACCCAACTAGTTGCTTGTTTATTATGAAAACTAACATATACTTTACTTTTATAGTCATGAGAGACTTGGCACTTTAACTATCTTTTAACAATGAATTATGTGAATATGTTATATTTTAACTTACTAAATGCAATTTTTCCTCATAAATCCCTGCAGTGTAGAAAGCCATTTGGCCCATTAAGCCTGCATAGAAAGCAATCCTACCCTGGCTCTATCTGCATAATCCCACATTTTTACTCTGCTAATCTCCATGACATTAAGAGGCAATTGAACACAGCCAATAAACATAATCCACATATCTTTTGGACTGTGGAAGAAAACCAGAGCACCCGGAGGAAACCCAGATATACACAGGGAGAAAGTTACCAGAGGCTGGAATTGGACCTGGATCTCTGGCGCTATGAGGCAACAGTGCTAACCACTCACAACTGAAAAATGGCTAAAATAACCCAAAAAGTAATAGCTACTTTGTTAAGTCTCATGCACTGTAGATTCTACGATTTCATATTATTTTTACTTTATACAAATTTTTACAAATTTATGAAAAGTTACATGTCATTTTCTAAGTTTACATCTAGTGAAGAACTTTCATAGATATGCTCTTGACATTAAAAGAGATGACTCCATCCAACTGTTAGGATAATTGCTGGACTGGAGTGCTCTATACCAATTCAATTACCTGATAGGATAGTTACAGCAGAGGAGACCGTTTTAGCCTGTTGTGTCTATGCCAGGTTTCTGAAAGAGCTGCTCAGGCAGTTCCATTCCCCTGCCTTTCCCCATGGCCCTTCTTTATGTTACTGCAAAACATTGTATGTCACAAGAAAAGATGAGGCATAATCAATAAATTTGATTAAACTACAATCTATTCTTGTTTGTACATCAGTGAGCTTCTGAAGGAGGGTACAACTCAATAAGCAGTTTGTCTATTGGAAGTCGGGCAGAACTATGCCTTTCCCTTTGACCAAGAAACATGTATGAGCTGCCAGATGCACCATGTTAACTCATCTGTGAACATTCTAATTTACAGCAAGACTAAAATACAAATGATGGGCTAGATTGTAACACAGTTTCAAATAAACTCAGAGACTTTGAACAAAGCACTGGAAAGCTAGACAAGTTTCAGAATTTAAATGTTCTCCACTGTTATGGACAACTGGGATTTTACGACCTCACTTGACCCAAGGCCAACTGAGAAATCCATTCTGCGAGCCTCATCCACCTCAATTCCAGGGTAGGACTGCCGGTAAAATTTCAGTCATGTTATGAATCACATCAGCTTATCTATCTATAAATATTATCAAACTACACATTTGTATTTGCATTTAATATTTAATGTAGCTTTATCTTGTCATGTACATAGCTTTGTATGTGTTTTCTTCACTGTAAGTCTAAATATCTAGGCATGTAGTGCGTCTTTCCAACCTACAGCTAACAAATAACACTCCTCATTAAAGACCTGCAAAAATACTATCGCTTTGAGAAAGTATTAAGCACAGATATAAAGCAAAGTAACTCTAAAATAGAAATTCCAGGGACATTGTTAGATATTAATAATCATACATAAAATAGGGCAAGCTATATAGAATTTTTGCTTTGAAGAGAAAGAGTTTTAGCCCCATCTTGTGAGTATTGGTTGGAGAACATGAGAATCACTTTCAAAATTATTGATTCCTATTCAGTTGAGTTATTTTTTATTGTAATACAATGAAGAAACTTCCGCTGGGCCTGGTCAATAATCTATGCATTATTGATAGCAGAGGACACTGTTGGTAGGTGTAGAGTTCAAAGGTGGTTCTGTATTCGGCAACAATTAGAGCATTGATTTGTCATAATAGGTTAGCCCTAGTTCAATCCATAGTTTCAAGCAACTACTATCTGCCTCCTCTGTAATCCAGTGACAAGATAGCCAACCACACATCAAATGATAAACTAGAAACAATTCCTTGCCCTTTGCAAATAGATACAGCAATAGGAAAAATACCTCAGCTATCTCATAATGAAATGAAACACGTTGAACTACAGAAGGACCCATTTCTATCTGTTTCAATGACTGCCATCTTAGGTGGAAGGCCTCAAATGCAGGAATTGCCTTAATGGAGACAATCTGCCATCATTCTTTTGGAGAAATTGCTCTTATTTGCTTTGATCTGATTTGATTTGATTTATCACTGTCACATGTATTAGTATACAGTGAAAAGCATTGTTTCTTGTGCACAATACAGACAAAGCATTTCATTCATAGAAAAGGAAAGAAGAGTGTGCAGAATGTAGTGTTACAGTCATAGCTAGTGTGTAGAGAAATTCTAGGGACATCATTAGTTATTAATAATCATTTGAAAAGATAGGGTAAGCTATATAGAATTTTTGCTTTGAAGAGGAAGAGTTTTAGCCCCAGCTATGTTTTCTTTTACCAGAGAGGACTTGGCAACTTTTCATTCCTTAATGCGAGGTGGATCCTTTCAAAAATCTGACTGCAGCAGAGAAGAAGCTGTTCTTGAGCCGGTTGAAACATGACTTCAGATTTTTATATCTTTTTCCTATTGGAAAAAGATGGAAGAGAGTATGCCCAGGTCACGTGGGGTTCTTAATTATGCTGTGAAACTCTACATGTTGTGAGACAATTGCTGCATATGATGGATTCATCTCACTCCCTCATCCCAACCATATTCATGGAAAATGTGCTTTAGTTGAACCTGAGTTCTAATCTTGTGCTTGAATTTTCCATAGCCTTGTTTTTCTTTCTCTCCCTCTCTACCTGTAACATCCTCTTGACTCACAACCTTCAAGATCTCCTCGACTCCTGGCTCTTCAATATCCCTGATTTCTTTGTCCCTTTTTTTGTGGCCATGCCTTCTTCTGTTTAGATTCTAATAACCTCACCCTCTTCATCTCTCTCTCTCACTCCTTCACAGCACTATTTAAAATCTTGCACTTTGAGCATGTTTTTAGTCACAAATCCTAAAATTTCTCGATGTGACACAATGTCAAATTTTATCAGATAATGCTCCTGTAAAAGGGGTTTTACTAGTTAAAGTTGCTATATAAATGCAAGTTGCAGTTATCCTGGGGAGGTATAGTTACACTTCAGTGATCCAGAATCCTCCCATCAAATTGTATCTCATTAAATGATTTAACATAATTGTTGATGGTAATTCATCATATAAGACATCAACTGAGAAGTTTAAAGGCAGATATCCATAATTAGGGATCTTTCAGAAACTTCTGCTGTTTTGTAGCTAAGTAATATAAATGCTGAGGTACTATCATTGTGGCTGCATCTCAGTCAGACCTTGGTTGAAGTTTTTTGGACGCTGTCATTAAATAACATGGACCAGTCTCCACACCCAATCCTTTGAGGCTTTAACAATGATATTTATCTGCATTAACTTCATAAGGAAGGAATGTTTGTTTTGCATTTTAAGCCTGTATTGATTTGCAATTCATGGTATCTCTCAGTACTTCCATAAAACTAATGTTGCAAGTTTTGTCTCAAATTACAATATAGTATAGTTATAACAAAAAACAAGGACAAAGTAAATTACAGCACAGGGACAAGCCATCGGCTCCCTAAGCTTGCACTGATCATGTTGTCCAACTGAACGAAAACCTATCCTTCAGGGAACCATATCCTTCTATCCCTATCCTATTCATGTATAAGTCCAGATGCCTCTTAAAACTCACTATTGTACCTGCTTTCATTACCTCCCCCCGGCACCCACTGCCCTCTGTGTAATAAATGTGCCTTGTAGATCTCCTTTAAATCTTGCCCCCCACACCTTAAACTTATGCCCTCTAGTAGTTGACTCTTCTACCCCAGGAAAAAGCTTCTGACTATCCACTCTGTCCTTGCCCCTCATAATCTTGTATCAGACTTCTATCAGATCACACCTCAACTTCCATCATTCTAGTGAGAACTAACCAAATTTCTCTAATATCTCCTCATAACTAATGCCCTCCACACCAAGCAGCATCCTGATAAATCTTTTCTGTACCCCCTCCAAAAACTCTATATCCTTCTAGTAGTGTGGCAACCAGAATTGAATATTATATTCCAAGTGCAGCCTAACTAAGGTTCTATAAAACTGCAACATGACTTGTCAATTTTTGAACTCAATGCCCTGGCCAATGAAGGCCAACATTACATATACCTCTTGACTACTTTCTCCAACTGCGTTTCCATTTTCAGGAACCTCTACACCCAGGTCCCTCTGTCCATCAATACTCATAAGGATTCTGCTATTTACTGTACACTTCCTTTCTTTATTATTCCTTCCAAAATGTATTACCTCACATTTGCCTGGCTTAAACGCCATCTGCCAAGTCTCCAAGGTCCTCCTCACTACTCGCGAATCCATCAATACGCAAACTTACGAATCAAGCCAGTTACATTTTCTTCCAAATCATTTATATATATTACAAACAGCAAAGATCCCAGCAGTAATCCCTGAGGAACACCACTTGTCATAGCCCTCCATTCAGAAATGCACCCTTTCGCTGCTAGCCTCTGTCTTCTATGACCAAGCCAGTTCTGTATCCATCTAGGGAGCTCACCAATAATCCCAAGTGACTTCACCTTCTGCACCAGTCTGTCATGAGGGATCTAGTCAAAGGCCTTTTTGAAGTCATGTAGACAACAACACTGCCCTACATGCATCAATCATCTTTGTCATTTCCTCAAAAAACTCAATCAAGTTAGTGAGACACAGCCTTCCCTTCACAAAACCATGTTGTCTCTCAATAACATGTCCATTTATTTCCAAGTGGGAGTAAATCTTACCTCAAAGAAACATTGCCAATAATTTCCGTACCACTGACTTAAGACTCACCGGTCTGTAATTATCTGCATTATTCTTGCTACCATTCTTAAACAAAGGAACAACATTGACTATTCTCCAATCCTCTGGGAACTCTTCTCTAGCCAGTGAGGATACAAAGATTTCTCTCAAAGCCCCAACAATTTTTGCTCTTACCTCTTTCAGTTTTCTGAGGTATATCCAATCAAGACTTTATACCAGAAAGAGATAGTGCCATTGACCCATGATTGGATTTGATTTGATTTATTATTGTTCATGTATTAGTACACAGTGAAAAGTATTGTTTCTTGCGCACTATACAAAGCATATCATTCATAGAGAAGGAAAGGAGACTGCAGAGAATATAGTGTTACATAGATAGTGTAGCTAAGGTGTGGAAAAAGATCAACTTAATGCAAGGTAAGTCCATTCAAAAGTCTGACAGCAGCAGGTAAAAAGGTATTCTTGAGTCAGTTGGTATATGGCCTCAGACTTTTTCCTGAAGGAAGAAGGTGGCAGACAGAATGTCCACATTAGCACAGTGGTTAGCACTGCTACTTCATAGCTCCAGGGCCCTGGGTTCAATTCCCAGCTCGGGTCACTGTCTGTGTGGAGTTTGCACATTGTCCTCGTGTTCACATGAGTTTCCTCTAGGTACTCCGGTTTCCTCCCACAATCCAAAAGTGTGCGTGTTAGGCAAATGGCCATGCTAAGAAATTGCCCCTTAGCATCTAGGGATGCATAAGTTAGAGGGATTATTGGGTATAATATGTAGGGATATGGGAGTAGGACCTGGGTGGGATTGTGTTTGGTGCAGACTCAATGGGCCGAAGGTCCTCTTTCTGCACTGTAGGATTCTATAATTCATGAGGTCCTTAATTATGCTGGCTGCTTTGCCAAGGGCATGGGAAGCGTAGACAGAGTCAGTGGATGGAAGGCTGGTTTGTATGAAGGAATGGGCTACATTCCATAACTATCCCTGTCCTGGGAAGAACTCAATTCTTGCCTCAATCTTAATTTCTTTCTCTCTCTAAGAATGTCTGCGTAAATGTTCACAAAACCTGAGCAACTCCAGTAGGCAGAAGAGTTGCAAAACTTTCCAGTCAGGAGTCAGCACTTCCGCTCGTCTGCATCTGCAACATCCCAAGCAGGACAGACTGACTCATACTCCCATTTTCATTTACTATTAGCTCCTAAATCATTCCTGACCCCACCAACCATCCTCTCCCTCCCCCATCCTACCAGCGCAGTCAAGTCTGTAACGTGTCCAGAAGAGCGTGTACAAATGTGGCCGGGTCTGTGCTGTTTATAAAAAATTAAAATGAAGCATCTTTTCTTGGACCAACTTAATGGTAAAATGTGGAACCGCACTGATTAATATTTCAGACGTAATCTGCTGCTTGACCAAGCTCTGGATATGGACAAGCGTTTTACCAAATTTCATTTATGACTGAATTAATTACACACAACGATTTTGGTTTTATACCCTCTTGAGAGAGAGTTGTTGTAAAAGAAAATTGTTATATATTTTTAATGACCGTGGCTGTCCTACTTAGTCAAATAGGCTACCGCTATTTGGCATACAAGAAAGAGAAAGAGAGAAAGAGCAATAAAAATCATATTGAATTGAAAATAAGCAACAGTAGCATTTTTCCAGTTTTCTTTCCAAGATCCATTTAAATAATGACTGACAAATGCAGGATCTTTATGTGTTTAATGTAAAGTCCGCAGACAAAATGATGCTGACGTGCAAGAGAGGAAACAGTTGCCAGAATCTCCTGTGACTACAGGCTCTGTTGGCTTTTTTAATTCAACTCAAAATGGTCTCATGTGTGAAGCCGTCTTTCCATTAACATGATGCTTGTGACTTTGAGAGGCAGCTAACGCAGTGAGGCGGAACCATGGCCAACAGAACAGAAGCAGATCCAGCCTGTATTCCATGGTTGAAATACTAAAGCAGGTGAATAATGACATCCAACACTGAACACAACCATCTCTGAGTTTTGAACTGCTGTAGCTTATTTCAAGAAAGTTACGAAACATTTAATTGTGATTTGTTAAAAATAACCAAGCCTTATTTATGAAGTTAATTGTTATAATTATTGCATTTTGCAACTAGAATTCAAGAATATATTGAACATTCACTATTTATTTTAGTATGAAACACATGCACCCAAATTCAGTACAGGAAAATTGATTATTTTTCATGTAATGTAACTTTCAAATCACTCCTGTTACAAATCCGATTTTTTGATGCACTGTTTCATTTATGACCCCAAAATAGACATATTCTGTTATAATCTCTGTTCAGTTATAAAAACAGGCACTTTGAAATTTACAATGCAATATAAATAAGGTACTAACAAGCAAATTTTATGAAGTTGTTGTACATTTACATTGAAACATAGACACTGGAAGCAGGAGTAGACCATTCTGTCCACAGAGCCTACTCTGCCATTCACTTTGATCATGGCTGATCATCGAATTTAATATCTTAATTCCCGCTTCTCCCCAAATCCCTTGATCCCTTTAGCTCTAGAAATATATCTAATCTCTTCTTGGAATCCGAGCTACATTCTGTGGTTGTGAATTCCACACATTTACCAGCCTCTGGGGAAGAAAGTTCTCCTCACCTCAGTTCTAAAAGATTTATCCTTTATCTTCAAACTGTGATCCCTATTTCCTTGTTAATACTAAGCTGCTTCCAAAGATATTGACCAGAACTTTACGGCTGTTCACAATAATTTAATTTGATTTATTATTGTTGCATGTATTTGTATTCAGTGAAAAGTATTGTTTTATACACTCTATATGGACACAGCTTAACATTCATAGAGTACACAGGGGAGAAAAAGAGAAGATATAGAATGTAACACTACAGTCATAATCAGGATGTAGAAGAGAATCAACTTAATATAATGTAGGTAAATTCAAAGTCTGATGGTAGCAAGGAAGATGCTATTTTTGTATCTTTTCTTGACAAAAGAAGATGAAAGAAAGTAAGCCAGGCGTGCATGGTTCTCAATTATGCTGGCTGTTTTTCCGAAGCAGTGACTATACTTGTGGAGCCACTGGATGGGAGACTGGTTTGTGTGATGGACTGGGCTACATTCATAACCCTTAGTAATTTCTTGCAATGGTGGGACCTTGTGGTTTCCCAACAGCGAAGGATGCATACAACTAGAAACACCATTGGCAGGGACAGAATATCCCACCGCTGTCCAATGGTGCCACTCTGGCACCACAAAACACAAGGCTGGTTGTACTTATTGTCTACCCCATTTCATACTTCTGTTATGATCCAGTTTGGGACAAGTAAGTTTATTTATGGCAGATCAAGTTTGAAATCCCAAGTACTTACGAATAGAGTGAAGTCCAAAGACATGTGGGTTAGGTGCATTGGCCATGCTAAATTGCCATTAGTGTCCCAGGTTGCATAGGTTAGAGGAATTAGCAGGTTAATATGTGGGGTTATGGGGATAGAACATAGGTAGGATTGTTGTCAGTACAGACTTGATGAGCTGAACACCCTCTTTCTGTAATGTAGGGATTCTATGATTCTACAATTCTATTCTATGAAGCTGCAAGATTCCATAATTTGAAATAAAAATAAAATTTAGTATACAACGCCAGAAAAATCAAACAATCTGCAACATCTATTTTATTAACAGGAAAACTATGATCAAATATAGCAATGCACATTAAATGGCAGACGCGACCAAGACAGATCCCAAGGATTTTGCAACAACCTATTAGATGTCAGTGACCACTCTGAAACTGCTTTAAAACTTAAAAAAAATTGGCTTTTGCAGGTGACAATAACCGTGGTGAGAATGGTGGGGGCAGTATCTAGGCCAACCTACAGTGTTGGCCCTCCGATCTGCTGGGAGGCCATCTCCAGGCCATTAGACTGGCCACAGCTACATGGGAAACCCTGTTATCTCTCCATCCTGCCTCCAACTGAATAGCCTAGGATTGCAGCAGAACTGGCATGCAGGTCAGTGGTACTATGGGGCTGTTGTTCCTTACCTTAGCAGAGACTAAAATATATGTTCAGGAACTCATCATCTCGTCTATAGGATAGCATCTTTGAAAGTGCAGCATTCTTCAATACTGCATTATGATGTCAATTTCAGTTAATTACTCAAGTCAGGAGTGGGGCTTTAAATATGCAATCTTCTGATTTATGAGTGAGAGTGAGACGAATGCGTCAAGCTGATTAAATGACAAGGGTTGAAGGGAAAGATTAATAGTCATACATTTAATGAGAGACGGAATTGAATTGATTATTATTCACCCAGTAAGCAATAACCCAATTAGCTGAGTTATATTAGACAAAACTCATCAAGTGGAATTTAATGAAGACTCCAGGAGTTGGAAGCATGGTGGGCAGGGTCACTTTATCAGATGGGAGCCAAAATGTCAAAATCATGATGGCGCGTTCAGAAGGAAAAATAAAGCGGCAATTTGACAATATTGGGTGGGGCCTCACATGTAGTGCAGCGACTTCCTGCTTGTACTGCGAACGCATGTCAGGAACACTCATTAAAATCTTTTAAAATTAAGTCCTGACGTCAAGATTTAATAATGGAATTCAGGAATATCATGGTACCCATTTCCCATGTATTTAATGGGGGCATGCACAAGTCAGCTTGCATCTGAGGCAAGCATCATAAGAGAGAGAAGCCACAGGATATCTTGCATATAGGGTCAGAGCCTACGCGAGCAAATCAGGGTGGTTTCAGAGTTTTGGACAAGGCAGAGGTATAGAAGAGGACTCCAAGGGAGGACAGAGGGTGGGAATTTGTTGTGGAAGTATGCAGTGGGAAAGGTTGGTGTCTTAGGTGGGGTGGGGCTAGGAGGGGTGTGCGTGGGCAGGAGTGGTAAGGAGAAGGGTACCAGTCTTTGCCCTTTCCTGTTGATTTTCAGTCTATTTGCTCTCCAGGGTAAATTAAGCTCTATTGACTTTATAAATGCCAACTGACTCTTTGTCCAAAAGCATCCCATCATGCATGCTAGCCCATTGATGTGTTACTCACTCAAGTTAAACTATCACATGCTTTGGCATCATTTGGTCCTAAGGTTGATCATGCATTCACATGCCTTATCTAGTTGCACACTCACACAAATACATTGGCCGATGCCCACGTGAGAAACAGGACAATGCCAGCATCGTACTCATCCAGGCAAATCGAAGGAGGTCATTGGCCTTTTTCCAACACTGCATCCATGACCTTTGGTGGATGTGGTGATGCTAACCTCCTCTGTGATCTCGATTCTAGGCTACCTTGGGTCCAGCAGGAGGATCTCCTGTTGCCATCACCCAGGAAGAACACATCACATACCCTATTATTTTCCCAAAGCCAAAAAGATACTCTGCAAGGAAACACCATCAAACATTGGGACTGGTCTATGTCTTTGCTTTGACATCTTAAGTTATACTTATCAAGGAAAAACACTGCAGATGCTGGAAATCTGAAATAAAAACAAAAAATGCTGTATAAACAAAAGATGTCTGGCAGCATCGGTGGGGACAAACAGAGTTCAAATTTCCGGTCAAAAAAATCCTTCTTCAGAACTGAAATAAGATAGAAATGTACAGAGTTGCCACAGAATGCCCCACATATCTGTCCTAGGCCTGCTACAATTCTTCTATGATGCTTAATGCAAACTGGAGGAACAGCACCTCATCTTCCAATAAGTCACGTTGCAACCTTCTGGGCTCAACACTGGGTTCAACAACTTCAGACTGTGAATTTTCCCCTCCATCTTACTCCACTTTTTGTAGCTCCCTGGCCTGCCACCAACACAAGACATCCCTCCCGCTCCCCCCCACCAACATTGACACATCTCATCTCATCTTTTGCTGCTATTAGCATTCTTCATCTCTTAATGACACCATTAACAATCCTCTTTGTCTTATGCGCAGGATAAATCTATTCATATCTTCTTTGTCTTGATCTATCCTTGGTCATCAATTCTGCTCCACCTCTTCCACTCCCTTCCCAAATGCCTTGCTGTTGGTCACCATTCTCGGCATTGATTCTTCCCCTACCAGCTCTAGGATATACTGCTCACAGACCGTCACGTGCCAAGCACACCACCACCAGCCTGTGCTTCTCTAACCAATTGTGTGCGTTTTTCTCCTGTGGAACATAAGGGGGATTGAAAGCATGGATATATTGAAATGCATGGGGTGCTGAGTGCCTGAGTTTGGAGCTTGTGTTGGCTGTTTCAGGGAAAAGGGTCACGGCTGGGGCTTCTGATTGGATGCAGTTCTTGGAAGGGGAGAGTGGGGGGGGGGGGGTGTTGTTGGATGCCCTCCAGGGTCTGACCATGGTTTGACATTGTTATCCAGCACATGTGTAGGTTTCAGAATGGGATGCACACTCACCCTTGCTGCCTGAAGAAGATCACCCAGTTTCTTCTGATACTGTTCCCTGGTGTCAAGTGCTTGCCATTAACTACAGTTGCCATCTTCCCGCACAATGCCTTTGTGGCACAATCCCCTGGGCAACGGTCCTGAGTGGGGAATAGCAGTTGGCACCTCTCCTCTCCTGAGTCCTGCAGGGAGCTGGTCAGCCTGGCAGAACCTTGGGGCAGGTTTTTTCCTAGCCATTTTCCTGGTTTTGTGTCCACCATTGCAGCTTATATACAGGTCTGGCCTGTTAGGGGAGTCATGAAGTGGAGGTACCGGCGTTGGACTGGGATAAACACAGTTACAAGTCTGACAACACCAGGTTTAAGTCCAACCAATTTATTTGCTAGTAAACTCAAGCTTTCGAGGTTTCCCTCTTCGTCAGGTGAATGAAGAGTTCAGGTCTCAGACATTATATCTAATAGCACAGACAGTTTACAGATTCATAATCAGAATTAGAATCTGATTCTGATTCTAATCAGAATGAGAATCAGAATCTCATTCTGATTAGAATGAGAATCTTTACACTTAATCTGCTATTCAATATTTAAAGTGGCTAACAATGTGAGTGGAAGGAGCACTGAGCACAGGTTAAAGAGATGCGTATTGTCTCCAGACAGGACAGGAAGTGAGGTTTTGCAAACCCAGGCAAGTGATAGGGGTTACAGATAGTGTGACAGGCATTTGGCCTCTGACCTTCGGGTAAGCATTTTCCAAGGTGGCCTTCACGACACACGACAGCGCAGAGTCGCTGAACAGAGATTGATAGCCAAGTTTTGCACACATGAGGACGGGGATCTTAGGTTCATGTCATGCCTGTGTGACTTCCATGACTTGCCTGGGTTTGCAAAACCTCTCCTATTGTCCTGTCTGGAGACAATACACATCTCTTTAACCTGTGCTCAGTGCTCCTTCCACACACATTGTCGGCCACTTTAAGACTTGAATAGCAAGTTAGGTGTAAAGATTCACATTCTAATCAGTAATCTGTAAACTATCTGTGCTGTTATATGTACTGTCTGAGGCCAGAACTCTTCATTCACCTGACAAAGAAGGGAATCTCGAAAGCTTGTGAGTTTACTATCAAATAAATTGGTTGGACTTAAACCTGGTGTTATCAGACTTCTTACTGTTAGGGAAGTCCAGACGCAGTCAGTTTGGGCCAGTCATAGGCCCATTAGTAAAAATCTCTTGTGAGAAATATAAAGAAAGCCAGGTTTCTAAAAGACTCTCATTGAACAAAATAAGACGCAGGGGTGCAATGCTCCATGCTCTGAAACAATGAGGGAGAATGCTCACAAGCAGAGGGTGTTCATGGCAGCACAGTGCTTTCGTGCATGGCAGTAGCGAGGCTAGTATGTGAAAAGTGAGTGGGGGGTGATGAGGGATGCAGGGATGGGGAGTGAAACAATGTCCAGATCAGTGGGGGGAGGGGGGGCGGAGGGAATAGGGAGGCCACCAACATCCAGCTCACTGGGTGGGGGGGGGGGGGGGGGGGGGGGCACTGGGAGAGGAGAGATTAGTGATGTCCATGGTGTGGATTGAGAGGCCAGCGATGTCAGTAGGGGGTGGGGAAGATGGTCGGTGAGAGGCCAGCTATGTCAGTGGGGGTGGGGGGAAGGAGTTGGTGAGAGGCCAATAATGTTGGGGGGAGTTGAGAGGCCAGCGATATCCCTGGGGGATTTGAGAGAACAGCAAAAATCCATGGTAGGGGTTTTGAGAGGACAGCGAAGCCTGTGGTGGGGGATTTGAGAGGACAGCGAAGCCTATGGTGGGGGGGGGGCGTGGTTTGAGAGGACAGCAAAATCTGTGTAGGGGGTTGAAGCCAGTGACCTCAATACTGGGAGATCCTTTTAGCAATCTCCCAGAGATGTGCACGTGAGTGCACTGATTTCAGGCTCGGTGGCAATAGGGACCGTCCCCAGTTTTGAATGAAAATCATACTAGTGGTCTCTGCAATGCAGACTCTGAGAGATTAATTTCAGAAATACACTGAAAAAAACAGTTTATTTTTCTCCATGTTTTGGGAGAATTCTGGCTGTGGTGCTTCGTTCCAGGAAACACGCCTGCTGGCCTTCATATGGACACCCACCCAAAATATTTAAAAACTACAACACTTTAGCCTGGCCACCCCAGCCCACTCCCACGGACGTTACTGATCTCTCCTCTTCCTCTTTAGCCATAGCTGTTGCAGGCAGTTGATTCTCAAATGCAGACCTATGATAGTAAACTCTGTTAAAAGTTAGCAATTGAAGTCTAAATTCCCTATATGACACCATTTTAACATCTGAAAATTAACACAACATCAGCAAAAACGAAAAGCAATAAAACAGCATAGTAACATAACTAATGTTCCTCAGAGAAAGAAATCTGCTGTCCTCATCTGGTTTGGCCTACATGTGATTCTAGAGCCACAGCAAAGTGGTTGACTCTCAACTGCACTTCAAGGGCAATTAGTAATGGGCAATAATGGCCAACCAGCAATGTCCTTGTCCTACAAATGAATAAGAAAAAGTCAGCATAATTATTTCAGTTTGCGTATTATAGATTAACATATAATAACATCACGTAAATATGAAACAGAGTTTTTAAAGTATTTTTTTATTTTGCATGCTCAGTGAATACTCTCTCCCCCTACCCTCACACACACATTGTATGCAACCCCCTGGCCCACCACATGCAGACATTCACACACACACCCCTCTCCCCAAACTTCCTCTCCCCACCACATAATCACTCATCCAGCAGCCCTTCTTCCCAAATTCTCTCCATTCCACACATTCTTCTCTTCCCAATGATTTAGCAGTTCTTCTCCTCAAACCCTGACCTCCTCCCTTCACTCATGACCCTGTAAATGACTTCAGCAACTCCATGGAGGGTCCTGACTGAGAGTTTTGGAACCTCTTGTCTATGTGAATAAGTGTTCACTTCCATTGTCTAATTGAGAACACATAGCCTAGTAAATGTTATGAAGCTTCCTCAGGAAACATGCACAGTGATGACAACAATACATATTTAGTTGAAAAATGACAATGTGGCTTTAATCAAGCATTTTCCAACGTGTGACATATGCTTATCTGTGAGTGTGAGAAACACATTGTGAAATTTGACTACATATTGTCAATTTTTTCAATGCCATGGTTACTGTTTAGCCTCCACAATGACATCCATGATGTTTGTGCACACTTCCAGTGAAGCCACAACAACTGCTATTCCATTGAGACATTAGTGAGCGTACAAAAGGCTTCTGTCAGAAGTAAGCAAGTTAGATTGATCATGATATGAACAGCATGTTACACTGAATTGACACAAGAGTTGTCATTTTGGAGCTTGACATTCCAGCGAATACCTTCACAACCATGACTAGTATCGTAAGTATTCAGCGTGACTTTCAGATTACCTGTTAGCTGAGTTCTACTAATTCTACTAATTGTAGAAGCATTTGATGGTTTCCAAAGTTGTTAAAGTAATTAAAATCTCCATGGAACAGTATGCTGATGGGATTGATTCTGCCGAGGCCATTAGGGTCATAGAGTCATAGAGGTTTACTGCATGGAAACAGGCCCTTTGGCCCAACTTGTCCATGCCCTTTTGTTACTCCTAAGCTCGTTTCAATTGCCTGCTTTTGGCCCATATCCGTTTATATTCATCCATGTAACTGTCTAAATACTTAAAAGACAAAATTGTATCCACCTCTATTACTACCTTGGCAGCTTCTGTGTGTAGAAAATTGACTTTCTGGACCCTTTTGTATTTCTTCCTTCTCACTCTTAAATCTATGCCCTCTAGTTTTAGATTCTCCTACCTTTGGGAAAAGATATTGATTATTTAGTTGATCTATGCCCCTCATTATTTTATAGACTTCGATAAGATCACCCCAAGCCTCCCACGCACCAGAAAAGAAAATCCAAGTCTATCCAGCCTTCCCTTATAAGTCAAACCATCAAGTCCTGGTAGCATCCTAGTAAGTATTTTCTGCACTCTTTCTAGTTTAATCATATCCTTTCTATAATAGGGTGAGCAGATCTGTACACAGTATTCCAAGTATGGCCTTACCAATGTCTTATACAACTTCAACAAGACATCCCAAATCCTATATTCAATGTTCTGACCAATGAAACAAAGCATGCCAAATACCTTCTTCACCACTCTATCCACCTATGACTCCACTTTCAGGAGCTATGAACCTGTACCCTAAACTTTTTTGTTCTAAAACTCACCCCAATGCCCTACCATTAACTGAATAAGTCCTGCCTGGTTCAATCTACCAAATGCATCATCTTGCATTTATCTAAATTAAACTCCATCTATCATTGGTCAGCTCACTGGCCCAATTGATCAAGATTCTGTTGCAATCCTTGATATCCTTCTTTACAATCCGCTATGTCGACAATCTTGGTGTCATCTGCAAACTTACTAATCATGCCTCCTAAATTCTCAGCCAAATCATTAATATAGATGACAAAGCACTGATCCCTGGTCACAGGCCTCCAGTTTGAAAAACAATGATCTATTACCACTCTCTGTCTTCCACCATCAAGCTAATTTTGTATCCTTTGACTACCTCACTCTTGATCCCGTGAGATTTAATCTAATGCAACAACCTACCATGTGGTACCTTGTCAAAAGCCTGCTAAAGTCCATGTAGACAACATCAGCAGCACTGCCTTCAACTACCTTCTTGGTTACCTTTTCAAAAAACTCTATCAAATTTGTGAGACTTGACTTTCCACTCACAAAGCCATGCTGACTGTCCCTAATCAATCCTTGCCTCTCTAAACGCCTGTAGATCCTGTTTCTCAAAATACTTTCTAACAGACTACCCACTACAGGTGTGAGGATCACCAGCCTGTAATTCCTGGTCTTTTCGCTGCAGCCCTTTTTAAACAAAGATGCAACATTTGCCACCTTCCAACTTTTAGGCACCTCACCTGTGGCTATTGATGATTCACATATCTGGGGGACCCACAATATGCTCTCTAGCATCCCAAAACAGCTTGTGATACATTTCATCAGGTCCCTGGAATTTATCTACCTTGATGCATTTTAAGACTTTCAGCACATCCTTCTCTGTTATATGTACAATCCTTAAGATATCACTATTTATTTCTCCAAGTTCCCTAACATCCAGATGAGAAATATTCATTTAGCACCTCATCTTTCTCTTGTGGATCTGCACATAGATGATTTTGTTGGTCCTTAAGAGGCCCTACTCTCTCCTAGTTACACTTTTGCCCTTCATGTATTTGTAGAAGCTCTTTGGATTTTCCTTTGCTTTATCTGCCAAAACAATCTTGTGTCCTCCTTTTGCCCGCCTGATTTATCTCTTAACTCTACTCCTACATCCTCTATACCCTTCAAGGAATCCACCTGATTTCATGTGTCTCCTTCTTCTTGACGAGGGACTCAATGTCCTGAGTATTCCAGGGGTCTCTACTTCTACCATCCTTGCCCTTCATTCTAAAAGAAATGTGCATACCCTGAACACTGATTAACACATTTTTGAAATCCTCGCACTCCTCAGACATCCCTTTGTCTTCCAAAAGACTCCCCCAATTAATTTTTGAAAGTTCTTGTCTGATGCCATCAAAATTGTCTTTGCTCCAATTTAAATTTAACTTTTTGTTAAGGACATGGGTATGCGAGCTTGCATCCCCCATTGAAATACAATATTGCAATGAGCAGAGATGACATAGAGCAGAACAAACTACTGGAAGAAGGAGGAAGGAAAGGAGAGAAAAACTCTCAGTACAACATTGTGGCTGCCCAGAGAGTTCAGGGAGCAATTTCCTCACTTGAACTTCAATGAGAAAAAATGTGTTTTTCCATGTTATGAAGGAGATTGTCACCAAAATATACTAGCTACTACTGCAACCTCTAAGCAAAGTAAAGACAGAATTGGTTGTGAAGGTGATCACGGCCATAAAATTGAACTCTTTCCAGGCTGGAGCATGCAATATTTACAATGTTGAACAATTTGAAAATCAAGAGGTTCTATTCAAAGGGAGTTGAATACATTTCATTTTCTGTTGGCAGAGGCAAGTATGGTGGAGCAAGCATACACTAACTAAAGTCTACAGACTTCCCCATTATGCCACTGGCTACATCCGCGTCACTTTTCAGGCATATGAAAACTCTGAGATATATCACAACCAGAAGGAATTCCACACTCTTAGAGCTCAGCATTCCGAAAAATGTACAGATTAAGCCATACATGCAGAGAAAGAGTGGCATATCAACACATATATAATGCAAAGTGCATGGATGATTTGACTGTTATGTTTGAATTGCTGGCAAAGTGTGTACAATTTACGTTTTAAACTTGGGGCTTGCAGTAATGCTAGGTATGAGAGAGTTAAGTTAAATTGTTATGCATGAATTGTGAATAATAAAAATTATTGGCTGGTAAGTAATAGGATGTGATATATTGGGCAGTTTGTGAAGTGCAGCTGGTAGGATATGACATTTCTAAAAAATACGAGTTGTAAAATTTATTTGTTCGTCACAAGTAAGGCTTACATTAACACTGCAATGAAGTTACAGTGAAATTCCCCTATTCATCACACTCTGGCGCCTGTTCAGGTCAATGCATCTATCTATCCAGCACGTCTTTCAGACAAGGAGGAAACCCACGTAGACACAGGGAGAGCATGCAAACTCCACACATGCAGTGAACCAAGTCGGCAATCAAACCCAGACCCGTGGCGCAGTGAGGCAGCAGTGCTAACGACTGCACCATCGTGCGGCCCAATTTCAAGCTGAATTCACTGAGCTTTACTATTTGGGTAAGGTCATTGGTACTGCAGCAATGCCCTCATGGTTATGTTCCTAGCGCTGACCCATCACAGCTATTTGCTTCCACCATCTTTGCAGACTGCCTTGCCACTTTCTTTGGCTGGAGAGTTCTTTCCTTCTGTTAATGTCTTCCGTCCAGATGTCCACCATGGCACCTGAGAATCTTGGAGTATTCACTTTTCCCTGTTGTGAGATTATTTTATGTTCTTCTCTCTTCTGCAACCAATTCTAGCACCTTCACCACCTGAAATTTTTCTCCTTCAGAAGGCTGGCTTTAAGTAATTTGATTTTATTTGATATATTATCATCACATGTATTAGTATACAGTAAGAAGCATTACTTCATGCACACTATACAGACAAAGCATACTATTCATAGAAAGAGAAATGAAAGAGTACAGAAATGTAGTGCTTCAGTCATAACTAGGATATAGGGAAAGATCAATTTAATATGAGGTAGGCCCCTTCAAAGGTTTGATAGCAAGAGCGAAGAAGTTGTTCTTGAGTCAGTTGGTATATGGCTCCAGAATTTTGTATCTTTTTTGCAACAGAAGAAGATGGAAGGTAGAATGTCTGGGATGAGTGGAGTCCTTAATAGTTGCTTTCCATGGTAGATAGAGGCTGCTTGCAATCGTGCCAGCATTGCACAAACCTAGGTCACTGCTAACGTATGCAATCATTCAGAAATACCTTCAGCAGTGGCTGCACACAGCTACCATGCAAATGAACTGGCAACGTGATTTTATTTTGTGCAGAATCAACAGGGGTGGCTTAATAATGCATTGCAATACCTGTGCCCATTTATGGATCCTGTCCAATTTCACAGCCAATGTATTTACATGTTAGAACTGATCTTCATTCCGCCCATAAGGAATTGCTTTTGGAGTTTCTTGTTAATGTCTGCATCAATTTTTGTTCTGCAGCAGGTTATGTGATGAGGGACCTAAGCTTGTTTTCTTCAGAGAAAAGATGTAGCTTGGTGTCGAACTTTATATTCTCAAATTATTATAGTGATAAGAGTTATCTATTATCAGAGCTCTGTCAATTATGTGAGTGGTGAAGAACATAAGAACATAAGGTCATTGATGAGATAAGTTTGACTGAAAGAGATGCACTATTTTTTTTTATGATCTGCCATGCACTATTTACAGAGGTTTCAATTTGATAAGTGAATCCAGCATGACCTGTGACAGATTCACACTGATCATACTCTGCTGATGTCAGTAAAGGTGACCATCTTGGTCATCAAGATAAGTATTGTTGTCATTTTTCTATATTCCTGACACCTTTTAGATGTACAAGTGTAGACACAGTCAGCACTGGGCAAAATCAGTTTGTGCATATTTTTACAACCCACAACAGCAAAGTCCAAGTAATGCTATTAACCAATAGCTGCAGAAGCAACAAAAATGCATTAGAACTAACATAATGCATTGAAATGAGCAGCAGGAAGTACATTGACGATATTAGCAGCAATCCAATGACTCAAAGAGTTGTTGTTGTTGAGTTAATGTTCCAGATTTGTCCTTTGGTCTATGCCTAGGTACTTGATGATGTGGACAGCCGCCAGTTTGTGGCATCAATGCTCTGTAAAGACTCGCATTCTAACCATTATTTTATAAATCGAGTTTGTATCATTATATGCTCTGTTTGCGAACTGAAATCCCACTCATCCAATGAAGGAGCAGCTCTCTGAAAGGAAGTGACTTGTGCTGCCAAATAAACCTATTGGACTTTAACCTGGTGTTGTGAGCCTTCTTAATAGGTAGCTGAGCCAAGTTAGGAAGGGAAAAATCAGCCAAGATTCAGAATCTGATCTCTATCCAGATGAGGATGAGGCAAGATGGTGAGAGGGGTGAAGCCACAATCAGGTCAGCCATGATTGTATCAAATGGTAGAGAAGACTCAAGGGGCTGAATGGCCTACTCCTGCTCTTCATTCTGTTAAAATGTGCATGGATATTAAATTAGGGAAGAGTTAAATAGAGAAAAGGAGCTTTGATTAGCTGCCAAAACACGTAAATGATGATACTTAATATTCTTTAAGGTAGAAATGGAGAACTTTAGTGAGGAAATACAAAAACTATCTCGTCTTAACAGCAATATTGACAAACATGGTAAGATGTGCAGCTATCATATGAAATCTTTGAAATCATAAAAAAAACATGGGTGATGATGCATCAATGAGAATGACTTTGTAAAGAGGATGTTAAATATGCATGCACAGAGATTTGCTTTCCTTAGATTCACAACAAACCGTGCAGGCAGTGAGAATATGAATCCCTACTTGCATCACTGTGAAAATAAGTCTGATACACAGTCTGCAATCAAAAGGCATTAATATTCCTTATTTCTCTGTCAGTCTCTTGCAACTTACATAACCGGAGCTGCTACTTAGTGCTTTCTTCCTCTTATTTTTGAATGAAAGCAAGCAAGGGCATGTTATTGAGCCAACCATATTCTACCACCACCTTTCTCACCACCCATGATACGCATGAAAGAACTCCATAAGAAGTATAGAAACAGCAGATTTAATACTTTTGTTTGCACTGTGGATCCTAGGACACTTCCATTCCAAATAGCTCCTATTTGTTTCTGTCTCCGCCCCTGCCCCCCCCTCTCATTTGAATGCTGTAAAGCAAAAGAACATCTGCCTACTAAAAAGTAAATCAAAGCACAAGAAATATTTGTATTCAATGAATGAATCAGCAAAGGAAAATCGTTAGATAGGGGATGGAGAGAGTGCTGAAGTATACAAATAGATACATTCCTATAAGACAAAAAGGGTGCATCAAAGAATGGAGTTCTATAATCAATCGAGACGTAAAAACTAAACTGAAAGCTAAAAGGAAAATGTATTGTCAAATTGGAGCTAACAATATTGAAGACGATGAAGTGGAATATAGAAATTGCAGTAAAAAAGTGAAAAGGAATATTAGAAGGACTAGGAAAAAACACAATAGGCTAGCAGACAATATAAATAGAAATAAATGGCATTAATTTATTTGTAAGAAATGAAATGTTGATATATATAACTCATTCCAAAGCCTCAAGATGCTCATGATGCTTGAAAGTGCTAGCTAGTCAGTTAAACATGTTATTTTAAAAAAAAGTGTATTCATTGTTCCAATGTAGAAAATACAGCAGCTAATTAGCATATAGCAAGTTTCCCTTAACAACAGTGAAATGTGAGATCAGATCGTTTTTTTAAATGATGATACTTGTTGCACAGGTGACCAGGACAATTTCCTTATCCATCTCCAAATTGTGCTTTGGAATCACTTATGTCCATGTACAAAGGCAGATGGGACCTCAGTTTAACATCTTGTCTGAAAATCTGTGCATTGATTTGCATACCATAAAGTATCATAGTCAATAGTGGTTACCTATTAAAGTTCCAGGTCAAACTGGCCTATTTTGATCCAATTGGTTTCAAGAAGGATAATGGTCAGTTTGTTACAAATGCCTTTTGTGTTCTTGGCTGAGAGACAGAAATAAGCAAAGTTCCTGCACTTTGCTTTTCAATGACCTCATTCCATCCTGTTAGCGTGTAAACAGATGACAACACCATGAATCTTGGCTAAGGTGGAGCCTTTGCTCTTGATCAGATAACCTAGTTATGCTCACTGCTCATGTGTCACATGACTTTGCCGTTTAGAAAGCTATTGGTGACAACAGTGACTTGTGCAAGTATTTCTTTCTGGAAAGGAAAAGAAAGAAAATTTGCAGAACAGATCCTTTGTTTCTGCCTAATACCTATCCTGAGAATATTGAAAAAGACTGTCACAAAGAAATTTAGCCACGTTGAAAATTATAAAAAATTTGATACAAATGAGGAGAACCACTGATTGACCATTCGCTGCCATCAGTTGCAAGAAACAGCAGATAGGAAGAGATTTTTGATTCATTGGCAGGCATCCCTCTAGTATCCTGACACCCCACTGTGCAATTCAACTACATTTTACGAAGTTGACTTTCATCTTCATAGCACCAGTAGAACTCTCAGTTTCCATTCATTATGAATGGGGGAAGGTGGATAACGCACCAAGTGGAATTTTAATGGGTCTCAAAAGTCAGGAAAAGAGACGGGGTTCAGTAAACTGCTGGAGATCCGTAAGAGAAAGGCAAAATACTGTGAATACTGGAATTGGAAACAAAAACAGAAAATGCTGGAAAACTTCAGCAGGTTTGACAGCATCTGTGGAGAGAGGATAGAGCCAATGTTTCGAGTCAGAATGACCCTTCTGATGACAGCAAAGGCTACACCCTAGCCAAAACTCATGATGTTGTCATCTGTCAATTATATACTAATTGGGTGGAATGAGGTTATTGAATTGCAGTCGAAGTGCAGGAGCTTAACTTATTTCTCTCTCCCAGACAAGAATACTAAAGACATTTGTAACAACCTGAACATTATTCTTCCTGAAATCAACTAGATCAAAACAGACCAGAGTTTGACCAGACCTGCTGAGATTTTCCAGCATTTTCTGTTTTTGTTGCTGGAGAACCATGCTGGGATGACTTTCCAATGCATTCCTTCCACCACAGCTGTTTCACAACTGCAGGAATTGCACTAGTCATCTGCCTGCAATCCTTGCAAAAGAGCAATCACCAAGAAGACATCCTGTTGGTATTCCACAAAGATAGAGGTCTCAAATCCTATGGTGACATGGAATACACTCTGCAGTGTACTGTAGGGCTCTCCCATGACGGATCCAGATATTGGAACCATATCTTTAGCAGGCTGATTGTCCACTCCATTCGTGCATATGATGTAACGAGTCTCAGTGGGTATTTGTGGCCTCCGCACTGGCCACAAAATTAGCCACTTCCTGAGGAGGCACCCTTTGTCCCCGAGGAGACATCCTTCCATTCACTGGTCTCAGATCGCTGGGATCTAGGACATAAGAGAATGTAGCCGTTGTGGATTCTTCTCGGCAAACAATCGCAAGCCTATATAATACACATCGCACTGACGCAGATAATCTGCACATCGAGGGAATGGAATCTCTTGCAGTTCATGAAAGGTGTCCCAAGTAAGCATGGGAACATAGGATATGGCTAAGGTCCCAGGCCAGGTGGCTTCAATTCTTGAATGACCTGGCACAGGTGGTTCACTGATCTTCAAGACAGATGCACCCATCTCTGTCTCCGGATCTTCAACATCTAGAGGTATGTTGTTTTCCTCCGGTACTGATGTACCCAGTAGTGCTCCTCTGAGACATCTCAATCTGTGATCCAACACTGGTACGTCAGCGGGTCCTGCCATCCCCTCCTCTACAAGATGCGGGTGCTGCCACCCCTTCTCTGCAGGTCACAGGCCCTACCACTCTTCCTCTGCAGGATGCTATTCTGGCCACACCCTCCCAGGATGTGGGCCCTACTACCCCTCTTCAGCAGGGCACTGTTCCTGCCATTCCTCCTCTGCAAGGTGTAGGTCCTGCCACCCGTCCTCTATTGGGCATGGGTCCTGCCACCCCTCGCCTGAAGGGCACAGATCTTGCACCCCTCCTCTGTAGGATGCTGGTCTTGCCATCTTTCCTCTGCAAAGTGTAAGTCCTGCCACCCTTCCTCTGAAGGACACAGGTCCCTTCACCCCTCCTCTGCAAGGCACGGGTCTTGCCGCCCTTCCTCTTCAGAATGTTGGTCTTGCCACTGCTCCTTTTCAGGGCACTGTTCCTGCCACCCTCTTCTGTAAGGCAGTGACCCTGTCACCCCTCCTCTGTAGGGCACTGGCCCTGCCATCCCTCCTCTATGGGGTGCGAGTCCCATTCCATGGAGTAGCATATTGATGTCCCCTTTTCTGCTCCATGGCAATCAAGCACAGCCAGCTCCACTGCCTCCATCATCCTCACATTCCGAGACCTGAAAGGAAGGAAGAAGCTCTCTGAGAAATGAGGCGTCCTCTCAAAGCTCTGCCCCGTTGCCCTATTAAGACAAGGGACATCTACACATGCACTTTGCCCTATGTGTGCATCTTTTCACTCCCTTACTCTATAACACAATGGCCATGTCCCCAGATGAGCTTCCTCCAACTCAAATGGGCATCTACCTTGGACAGCATGCATGGCCCATGGAACCCCATAAGAGTGAGGACTGAGGGCATTTGCATTCAATGACTTGACCTGTGTGCTAACTTCCTGGGGGAACTGAAATGCTGCTGCAACACTTCTTGATTCAGAGCTGCCTGTTGCACTGGGAAACCTTTGCCCCCGTATTGGGGCTAAACCTTTGTCACTGCTTTCTTATCAAGGGGTAAGTACAAGCCAAGGAGTTCAATGCTTGGAGGCTTCAGCTCCCAATCAGATAAACCAAATTAAATAAACTGAGGGACAAAATAAAAGCCGCTTAAAAAGGAACTGATGAAAACAAAAACAATTCACAAATGAAACTTAAAACATTAACCCAAAAGATGATTAAAAGGTTGATAAGATATTCCAGTCCCTGCACTGTCCAATGTCATGGAAGATCTCGATGGTGCCAGTGGACACTGCATGTTCTCTGTCCATGCACATTCAACTGTGATGGTAGCCACAATAGAGGGGCAGACATCCTGTCCGACCACTCCCTTGATGATTCTCTGCATGCACCTATTAGTGACAAGTTTAGCCAGGCCCAGGAGCAGGTTAATGAGATCCTTCTCCTTCCCCACCCCACTCTGTACTGGGTGGTCATAAATCAGGAGCATGGTGCTGAAGTGCAAACAAAACTGTTACACAGGCCTCAACTCCCAAATTAGAAAGCCAATCAGTGGCCCAATATACAGTACAATGCTGACTTATGGGCATCAAGGAAGGGTCAGAGATGTTATTAAGGAAATGACAGACGAGGCTCACTTGATTAATGTCCAAATTCTAATTTCCACTCCACTTGATCCTTAACTTTAGCCTTTATTTGCCAAGCTACTGTGGGCTGCTGATCATTCAAGCTTTCCATCCTGAACAGTCAACCACCCATGATAAAATCCCCGATAACCTGGACTCCAGACCATTGGCAGTGACCTTCCATACTGCTCATGCCTTACAGCTGACCCTTGCAGCTTGAATGTGGGTGGACAGGGGGATAACTGTGACTGGCCTCTTTGTCTCCTCTGTGTCAGAGTCCTCTTACCCTTGTAAAATTAATCACCACTTCAGTTAAGAGGTCCCCACAGTGCTCATGCAGCCTGGCGTTTCACCGGACCCCATCCTGGGACCCCACAGTTTACCCTTCTGCTGACCCTGTGAATCTCCCCGAACCTATCCACTTCCAACTGCCAATCCAAAAAGGCGATCCCTCCGAGAAAACATTGCTTAAACTCCGACAAGATGGACCCAAGAAACTCAAAGTCCACACAAAGAAGCAGATCCCTTGGAGACCTAGAGTCCCACAGTAGTGAAAGTCCATCAAGACCTTGCAAGCATCAAAACCAATGCGTTGGCTCAAACCTCCTGTCCCCACCTCCTCCCCCCACCCCCACCCATGACCCCGAGAGTGACTTAGCTAGTTCCCCCATATCCCCTCCAGTGCCCCTCTCCATTGGACTCCCAGTACTGCTATGTCATTCCTAAATCTAACAGAATTTCTACAGAGAAAGAATATTTTCTTTCACAATGCATCTTGTTTGCAGTATTGAATTCAGCAAGATATTTCTGTATTGTACTAGTTCCAAAGTGGGTCAAGAACACTAAATGCCAGCTCCTCCTCTAAATAGGGAAAGTACCAGACAATGCCACATCTAGATTATAAACTGAGAGATGGTGCTCCTATTTCCTGATATGTTACTGAAATATTTCTTTCATTAGCAAGCAAGCATTCACCCTTATGCATACTTTAAACTGTACTAATCAAAATTATCGCATTCCTTTAAATACAATTAGGATAATTTAATTAAATAATAGTTAATTGTCAGCATTATTTGAATATCATTGAACCCTTAAATAAAAGCACTGAACTACTCCGAAATAAATCATGTCAGAGGCATTTTCTGAATTCAAATTAAGGCAGTTTACTTAAATTTGTCTTCTTCATCCTGCTAATAAACTGCTTTAATATTCAGAATCAAAGAGTTCCTTCAGTTTTGTTTATCCATTAACAACTGTATCACATCAACATGCCAGACTTCTTGAAATCACTTGGGATGGCAAGGCGCTCCAACGCATGCCACTCACGCTGATTCAGAGGACCCTTTGCATCATTATATGATGGTGAACTGTGCCCCTGGCTGCTTTGGAGGCCCTATTTACTGCAGAGGAGGATCCCTGGTGGATAGGAGGCCTACCCCAGCAAATCACGCAGGACATCCAATCAGCACCATCCACTTTGAAGCTTGCTTTCTTTCTGGACCACATGAATGATTCATAGTTTCTCAGTGAAGAGAAAAACAAAGAGCAGAACCCATTTATGTCCTGGCTGCTTCGTGTAGCTTATTACTGACAATGTTCAACAAATTACTTACAAGATGTTCATGTTGATTTGACGGCCCAGAGAGTACACTGTTTGCTTGCCCAATTAAAATTTGCTAATCATAAAATATATTTAAAAAGAAAAGAAGCCTCCCAAATAGAACTAGCAACAAAACCTTACTGCAAAAAAAACCTGCTGTAAACAGAGAGCAGTGAGACCAGTTCCCCGGTACCATGCTCATTAACATATATGCTTGCATTTTTACCCACCAACATCTGTTTGGATGCCTTCCTACTTTGACTGTCTATATTAGCCTAATAGAAATATTCCGCACCCTGTAACAGTGTTCCCACTGATACTAAACTTGGTTGGATTCCTTGGTGAAATTGCAACATTATTTTTCTCATGCCTGGGATCAGATTCATTTTTGCCCTTGTACTTATTTCACCTGAGAATTTCTGAGGACTGTGTTTGAACTTCAGCTCACTGGTCTGCTTATATCTTTAGCATTCAGCATGCATTGACTGTTCAGCTTGGTTGACTTTGAATTTATGAAATTGATTTAGCATTGTTGACTAAACAACAATCACTGCACTTCAAAAAGCAATTTCTTGTGTGAAGCACATTATTGCTTTTGCAAAGTTGTTTTAAATATATTTATTGCGATTTTTCTGCCAGCGTATGGGATGTTAGTATTGAGGAATGGGCTGCTTTGCATATCAGATACCCCAGTGTCAACGTCTATCAATCCTAAGTATGGTATAACATGGTTAGGTTCTAATCCTCCTCAAGAATGATTCAAAATTCCTTGTTTCTTTTGAGTCAGAAATGGTATAGGTCAACATGGAGGACTTAAGTCAGAGAAGAATTCTGCCTACTCAACCTTTGTATGATAGGGCAGAACAAGAGCTGGCAAAGGATAAAATGAGAGAATTGCACACAATAAAGTCACATCTTTATGAGAAGACCACCAATTAGGAATGTACAGATTACACTGTTTGCTCACCAATGTATCTGATAGGAACAGATTAATTATGTAATATTTCAATAAAGTCATTTGAAGGAACTGTGTGTATAATTGCAGTTTGAGCTTTCCAAATATCCTCCCAAACACAAAAAAGCAACAAGTACACTCAGAACATTAGATTTCATATTACAAAGTGGATATACTTTACTAATTCTTTTAAGATATTTGTAAATACATATTTGTATATTAAGAACAAGTAATTATTAGCAACATGCTTATTTTTCATTCTTCTCTCTTCTGGTTTTACATCTATCTTGCTGCATGTCCAAGGTGCCAGTACAGAACAACAGACATCCATTTCATAAAGTTCTTGGTTCAGGAATGATCCTCATTTTAAGACATTCATCAGGCATAGGAGGACTTTACAATAGGCTAGTTCAGCACATCCCTGATTGGGAATCTAGAATCCATGAGTCTGGAGGCTTCTCAAACGTGGGGACAGTGACACGGTGGCACAATGGTTAGCACCGCTGCCTCACAGTGCCAGGAACCCGGGTTCAATTCCAGTCTCAGGTTACTGAAGTTTGCACATTCTCCCTGTGTCTTGGTGGGTTTCCTCCGGGTGCTCCAGTTTCCTCCCAAAATCCAAAGGTGTGCAAATTAGGTGGAGTGGCAATTCTAAATTACTCATTGGTGTCAAAGGGATTAGCAGGGTAAATACATGAGGTTGTAGAGATCAAGCCTGGGGGAATTGTTATTGGTTCAAGCTCGATGAGCCAAATGGCCTCTTCTGCATTGTCTGGATTCTATGATTCTATGAGATGCAGTTATTCTGGTGCCACTCGTAGCAGATAATGCTGCATTATGTTGAATTCTTCTGAAATATTGATGTTATTGGATTAGAGTCTTCCAAATAGTTTGTTCATGGGATGTGAACATTACTAACAGGGCATTGTCGCCCATCCCTAATTGCCCTTGAGAAGGTGGTGGTGATGAACCTTCTTGAACTGCTGCAGTCCATATGGTGTAGGTATACTGACTGAGCGATTAGGAATAGGGTTTCAGCGTTTTGATCTTGTGGTAGTGTGTAATGATGGTATAGTTCCAAATCAGGATGTTATCTGGCTTGGAGAGGAACTTGCCAATAGTGGTGTTTCCATGTGTCTATTGCCCTTGTGCTTTTCAGTAATATAGGAGTCAAGTTGGGAAGTGTTGTTGAAGGAGACTTGGGGAGTTAGCATGGTAGAGATAGTATGCACCAATGCCACTGTGTCAGTGGTGGAGATAATGAATGTTTAAGTTGGTGGAAGTGTTGCCAATCAAGTGGCTGTTTTGTCCCAGACGGTGTTGAATTTCTTGAGTATAATCAGTGTAAATGGAGAGTATCCCATCACAATCCATCACATGGAATTCTCTTCTCCAGAAAATTTGTTGGATTTATTCAAGGCAAAGATAGACAAATTTTTAATAAACACAGGATGCAGACAGGAAAGCGAATTTTACACTACAACCAAATCAACCATAATCTTCTTGAATGGTGGAACAGGCTGAAGGGCTGAATGGCCTACTCCTGCTTCTGTGCTGCTACACTCTTACAGTCCTGAATGGTGCCTTGTAGTTGGTGGAAAGATTTTTGATACTATGGAGGTCAGCTACTCATTGCAAAATTCCCATTTTCTGGCTGCTCTTGTAGCCACCGTATTTATATAGCTGCTCTACTGCTTATATGCTAAGGCATTTTCAGATCAAGAAAGAAGTGGTATTGGGTCTCCTGAAGAGCATTAAGTTGGATAGGTCCCCAGGGCCCAATGGGAACTATCCCAGCTTATTGAGGGAGGCAAGAGAGGAGATTCATGGGGCCCTGACAAAGATCTTTGTATCCTCATTTGCCACTGGAGTGGTCCCAGAGGACTGGTAGATAGTTATTGTTGTTCCTCTGTTCAAAAAAAGAAAAATGGATAATCCAAGAAATTATAGACTGCGAGTCTCCCATTGGTGGTTGGGAACCTACTGGAGAGGATTTTTAAGGATAGGATTTATATGCATTTGGAAATGCATGGCCCAATTGGAGACAATCAACATGGCTTTGTGCAGGGCAGGTCATGTCTTACTAACTTGATTGTTTTTTTTCAGGGAGGTGAGAAGGTGATCGACAAGGGTAGCTCAGTGGATGTTGATAACATGAATTTTAGTAAGACTTTCAACAAGGTCCCTTGTAGTAGACTCATCCAGAAGATTAAAATGCATGGGATCTACATTGGCCTGGCCATTTGGATTCAGAATTGGCTTCATAGACTCATAGGATCCCTACAGCGCAGAAGGAGGCTATTTGGCCCATCGAGCCTGCAATGACAACAATCCCACCCAGACCCTATTCCCCCTTAACCACACATATTTACCCTGCTAATCGTCTGAACACAAAGGGGCAATTTAATATGGTCAATCCTCCTAAATTACACATCCCTGGACTTGCCCATAGAAGCCAAAAAGTAGTGGTGGGAGGGTGTTTTTCAGGCTGGAAGTCCATGACTAGTCGGGTGATCCTCCCTGGCTCCGACTGAGCTTCTTCCCCATTCCAGGACACTCTCGATTGGCCCAGTTTCCTGCGCAACCTCTCCATAAGGTTCAGCCCAATCACATGGCCAAGAAAGATCACCACCTTAAAGGGGCCACATGACCACATTCCATCCTCCTTACTCTTGAGTCCAACTGTGAATGAAAACAAAAGAGACATTAAATATTGGTATGCTGGCACAACAACACATGAGAGATATCCAAGGGAATAGCCCATTCACAAAGTCAACCGATCTGTTGTTTTGCTCACCGCCTTCTGAATGTGTCCAGTCTCGAAGATATAGGCCGGGATTCTCCCAAAAGAATTTTAAATCCCCAATTCGCATGAAAATGGGAGTAACTCCTGCTGACCTTTTAGCAGAATTTTCAGAATGAATCACCCATACTCTGAGCACTGTAGAATGCCATAGTGGGATTCCCTTTGAAAATCCATGGACGTGGTCGATTCTTGTTGTAGAGGCCGGCAGAAAAGCACTGAGTGGGCCACTGAGCTCCCCCCTGGCAGATTGGCACATGTACTATGGCCCCACACTTCTGGCCTCCCAATCACTGATCAGCTCTGCAACCTCCCCATTGCTGCCTCTCCAATTCCTCCCCCCCCCGCCAAACTCCTGATTGCTGGCCTCCTAAACCTCTCCAGGCCAGCCCACTGTTTCCCTTCCCAGCTACCCCCTCCAACCCTGATGCCAGCCCTGATCAGCATCCTCCCTCCCCCTGCCCGCAATTCTTTTGCAAAATAGAAAATAAGCCCTGTCCTCTTGGCACTAACTGATGCCCAGTAGGCAGTGCCAAGATGCCTCTTGGACATTGCCAGTTTTCCTCTTGGACAGTGCCAGGGGGCCAGGCTCCCTTAGATTTCAACTGGGAGGTAAAGTCACAGACAATTCCTTAATAAGAATTTATTTGGATTCTTTAGTCAGGAGCGCTGAAATGCTATCTCTTTACAACTTATGATGTGATCATTCATTTCTTTGCATTGCAGCAGCACGCTTGATGCTCTTAGCACCACATCACTCAACAGCATCATTACTTGAAGAGGCATTAAAACAGACTGATACTGTGAGTGCTTTACTGATTTAGTCACTTCACATATGTGGAAAAGGAACAGGTAAAGGTGGAACTGCAAAAAATACCTGGATGTTACTAACATCATAACCATGTGTGTTATTGAATTGTGTTGTGACGCAGACTTAATGGAATTAATTACAAAACAGAGGATGCTTCAGAACCACAAATATATACCAATGATTTAGTGTTTTACAAAGTACAATGCAAACTGGGTCTGGTACTGCTGAGCAGTGTTGTGAGACAAGATTTGACTATTCTATGGGTTACTATTGAGTAGCATTAAACTTCAATGTCATTGGTTGTGATAAAGCCTTCCTCCATGGCAAAATAACAGCCAATACAACATGCTGGGGGCCAATCTTTGGAGATGCATGAGAGAAGAGTTAGTTACATCATGGCCATGCAGTGCTCAATCCTTAGAGACACAATGTTGGTCACAAGAACATACAAAGGGTCTTACATTCCTCTGGAGTCATGAAATGACAACGAAAATTATTTCAAAATCATCAGAAAATCATTAAACTTCTAACAATCTAAAAAAAAATTCCTGAATGCATATACATTACCATGGACAAAAAAAACCCAAGAGGAAGAAAAAGCTTGTAATCCTTTAAGTGTCTATTAAATTTCTAAACTACCCATAAACCACATCAAAAGCACATCAATTGTTATATACTCATAAAATTTTCAATAGTTCTAAGACTATCTACTGAGCTGAAGCTTTTGAAGCCTAGCCAAGCATTCACAATAGAACAGTTACACCAAAAGCTTTCAGCTCTATTGACAGAACAAATTTCCAATTCCATTTGAAAGCAAAGTGCCTGTCAATCAATAAAGGAATAAAAGTACAAAACTTTTTTTAACCATCAGAAGCAAGTTTTTTTTAAAAACCAACCAGTTATGGTGGCCCAATTAACATAACAAACAAAAACAGAAGAGAATAACTTCTGAGATTTTTCACTGTATTATTGTGCTTTTGATTGGAAAAGTACTCTAATACATGTGAACCAATACATAATGCTGCTTAGTGAATACATGTGAACCATTATACAATGTTGGTCAATGTGAAGTTTGACGTAATTTTAAAAGAAAGATCCCATGAAGAATCACTGCATTAAAATTATATCCATATTACAGTACAGCACCTAATAGTGTCACTTGAAGTTTTACACTTAATTTTCAGAATGTTTCCAACAGCTCAGCAGGCTTTCAATATTCTCCACGAACTCACAAAGGTGGTATGCTTTTGATGGACTTACAAAATCCAGCACCACCAACAAATCATATGTGGTAGTATATCTGACTTTTGTCCCTCACTTAAACTGGTGACCCCAGCTTCAGCAGGGGAAGCTGTCCATTTTGCACACTAAACATTTGTAATAATCTTACCGAGGTCAGTCCTCCATCACCAATCACCCTTTATTTACAGTGTTTTTGCAATGCTGTTCAATGATTACAAACTTTTTTTTTCCTCTTGGGTTTTTTTTGTCCATGATAATGTTCAACTGATGTGTGTTGGAGCCAATCTTTCCCCATAAGGCTCGATCCTTGCCCCATACAATGATGAGTAGCAATCAAACTGAGTGCTGCCTGTAAATCAGTAGGTTGCCATGGTGCCCATGGTGCCCCTTATCTGCAGTAGTTCTGGTCTTTATGTTTTCTAAGTTCAGATGCTGAACATCAGCCATAAAGTGATTATAAGTCTGCTCCCAATAATAGAGACTGCAGCTCCCATCTCCAATTCTACTTTTAATGGGTAGCTTTTTATTAACAGCTGCACCATTATGGAGGGAACCTTTGTTGTGGAGGTGCAATTTAAATGCATTGTCCCTGTTCCTGGCTGTGGACTTAACTGCAAGGTAAGGTCCAGTACTGGCTTTGGCCCTTTTTTGAAATAGCACAGGCTTTTCCTGCCTCTATATCTTAGCCTTGATTGTAGTCTTGTGCAGCACTTGCAATAGTTCATCACCTGGCATCTACAATTTTCTGAAATTTTCTCCCTAAGAACCTGAAGGTTGTCCCTGCTTGTCGGGTGATGTGACTTGGGCTCCACCACTTTAAGAAATTTTGTGACATTTTTCTAATACCATTATTCTCAGTTGAGAGCTGGATGTTGCATGAGACCTTTCCCCCAATCGGAAAACACTGCTACCTGAAGTCTCCTGTAGTTCTTGAGCTCCTTTCTTTGTATTCTCCAACTACAGAGCTGTCTCAATTGCCTTCTTTTGATCCAAATTGGGTTCTGCCAATAATTACTTTTGGACAGTGCTCTACAAATTTTTGTATTCTAGTCAAAATTCAGTGATAGATTCTCCAGGTGTTCACCTTACTGTGTTACAGAAGTATCTTTGGAGTAATATGAAAGGTGTCAAGTCATAATAGCTTTTAACCTAGTTCAACAAGTCATAAAAGGTTTTGGAGTCAGGGGAACTGGGGTAAATCAAGCTTTTTTTTACATAAGTCAGGACCATGCATGCTGTTGACAGAACCACTTCTCATCTCCTTCAACATTATTGGCCCAAAAAGTTTGACACATGCACTCTGCATTTTGGGCCCAGTCTTCTTTGCTTGCAACATAGGCTTCAGGTTTACCAAAAAGAATATTTTTTTCATTCTGGAGGATTACTTGTCTAGACAATAAAGATGGTTCAGAGAGAAGTAAAAACTTGCATCACTCCTTGTTGCCAATGTAATAACCCTATTACATTCAGTCTTCCATCACTATCACCCTCTATTTAGAATTATTCAAACTGCAGTTCAGCAGCTACAGAGTGCAGGTCAGCCCTGAGTATTTTGTCCCACCCTGAGTTGAGCCAGCTCATTTTACATCCACCCAATACTCCTTCAAATTCAGAGCCAGGATAGAGGGCAGCATTAAAGCAAGTTTGCCCAGGTGTGCTGGTGGAAGTGAAAGCCTTGGCAGAGGCAATCAATGAGAGCCAATGGGATTGTCTTGATGATAAAGGTATCCATGAGGTCCAGACACTTGATGGATATGAAGGTGGAGAGCAGATGGCAGAGGGGTTTAAGAAGGCGGTTAGCAGTAGAGATAAAAATCCATTGTTATCTTTACATTCCAAAGCTACATAGTGCATCAGAGTGACTGCATCTGGAGTTCTGTGCACAATTTTGTCCCTTCTTATTTAAAACAATGATATAATTATGTTAGAAGCTACTCAGAGAAGATTTACTCAATTGATCTCTGGGATGAAGGGGCTGGTGCTAGCTTAAGAGGAAAGATTGGGCAGATTAACTCTATATCCAATAGAATTTAGAAGAATGAGAGGTGATCTTATTGAAACATATCAGATCCTGAGAGGACTTGAAAGGGAGCATGCTGAAAGGGTGTTTTCCTCTTGTGGAAGTTTAGAACTAAAGGTCATGGTTTTAAAATTAAAAATCTTCGATTTAATATTGAGATATGGAATTTTTTTACTCTCAGGGGTTCTTGTCTGTGGAATCCTCTTCCTCAAAGAGACGTGGAGGCTGTGTCATTGTTTATATTCAAAGCTAAGTTAGATTTTTGATCAACAGGGAATTAAGAATTATGGGGCAATGGCAGAGTTGAGAGGTGTGGGTGATGGCAGGGAGGGGTACTGCAGACAGGAAAGTGGAGTTGAAGTCAGAATCAGATCAGCCATTATCTTGTTGAATAGCAAAGCAGGCTCAAGGGCCAATAGCCCTACTCCTAATTCATGTGTTCTTGTGTTGTGTCCAGTGCTAAACAGCACTTACTAGTAATAACGTCCTCATTAGTGCTCATTTTGATTTCCATAGATACCACTCAGTTTCAGACCATATAACTTCTGTTGACCAAATAGAGCTGAATTCCAGAAGTGAAGCAAGAGTGACTGTCCTTAACATTAATTATTGCAGCATTGATTCTGGTGTGGCAAGAAGCCCATATAAAATTGAAGTCAAAGACATTCTCCAAAGACCTCTTAGAAAGGTTACGATTATTGAATAAGATCAGATATGGGGATGTTTTCTGATCAATGCAATATTCACTTCTATATACATGTCAGATTATGAAACGCCTGAATGCAACAAGACATGCACAATATTTAGCCTTGGACTAATGAGTAGCAAGAAATATTTGCACTACTCAAATGTGGGCAATGACTATCTCCAAAAAGAAAGGATCTAAGCATTCAATAACATTATCATTGTCACATTTACCACCATCCTGGAGTTATCCAATGATTTGAAACTTAACTGAATGAGCTACATAAATACTGAGGCTACAAGATCAGAATCCAGGTGTCCTTTGGTGAGTGATGCAACTAGTGATTCCCCAAAGAATTTCCACCATCTACAAGGCACAAATCAGAGATGCAATGAAATAACTTCCGCTTGACTGGATGAGTGTAGGTCCAACAACATTCCTGAAGTTTCACGCCATCCAGGGAGCAAACTACATACTTGATTGGCACATCATTACTGCTTTATGCATTCATTTCTCCACCACCAGTATTCCGCGTCTGCAATGTGTGCCATCTGAAAGACGTCCTACAGAAGCTTGTTAGTCTTCTTCACCAGAACTTTTCAAACCACAACTTAAACCATCACCTCGATTGGGAAAAATATTGCTGTTCTTTTGTTCTGAATGTGCCAAACCCTGAAACTTTTGGCCTCATATCATTGTGGGAGGACCTTCATGACATTATAGTAGTTCAAGGTGGTGGCTCACCCTCACCTTCTCAAGGGAAATAAATGTTGGCCTTATCAACAATGTCCACATTACATTACTGAATAAAATAATGCAGAACATTTCATGGAGCAATGTATTAACCAAATTATTGAAAGAAGTCTCACAACACCAGGCTAAAGTTGAACAGGTTTATTTGGCAGCACAAGCTTTAGGAACCCTGCTCCTTCATCGGGTGAATGAGAATTCCTATTCACAAACAGGGCATATACAGACACAAACTCAATTAACAAGATAATGGTTGGAATGCAGGTTTTTACAATTAATCAAGTCTTAAAGGTACAGGCAACGTGAGTGGAAATAGGACCAAGCACAAGTTAAAAAGATGTGTATTGTCTCCAGCCAGGATAGTTAATGAGATTTTGCAAGCTCAGGCAAGTCCTGGGGGTTACAGATGGTGTGTAATGAACCCAAGATCCCAGTTAAGGCTGTCCTCCTGTGTGCAGAAGTTGGCTATCAGTTTCTGCTCAGCAATTCTGCTTTGTCATGTGTCATGAAGATCACCTTGTAGAACACTTACCCGAAGAGCAAAGGCACAATGCCCTTGACTTCTAAAGTGTTCCCCGACTGGAAAGAACACTCCTACCTGGTTAATTGTCAAGCAGTGTTCATTCATCCATTGTCATAGTGTCTGCATGGTCTCCCCAGTGTATCATACCTCGGGACATCCTTTCCTGCAACACATCAGGTAGACAATGTTGGCCAAGTCACAAGCGTATGTACCATGTACCTGGTGGATGGTGTTCTCATGTAAAATGATGGCATCCATGTCGATGATCTGGTACATCTTGCAGAGGTTGCTGTGGCAGGTTGTGTGGTGACATGATCGTTTGGTAGTTTGCTGCCGAGAATTGTCTATTTGAGGTTGTGCAGTTGTTTGAAGGAAAGAAGTGGGGGTGTGGGGATGGCTTTGGCAAGATGTTTGTCTTCATCGATGACATATTGAGGCTTGATAGAAGATATTGTAGCTTCTTCGCTGTGGGCAAGTACTGGACAACAAAGGGTACTCTGTCTGCAGTGTCCCACGTTTGTCTTCTGAGGAGGTTGGTGTGGTTTTTCACTGTGGCATATCGGAACTGTCAATTGATGAGTTGAGCGTCATAACCTATTCTTATGGGAGCATCTTTCAGCATCTGGAGATGTCTGTTGTGATCCTCCTCATCTGAGTAGATCTTGTGTATATAGAGGACTTGTCCATAGGGGAATGGCTCTTCAACATATTTAGGGTGGAAGCTGGAAAGTGGAGCATCGTGAGGTTATCCGTGGAGTGCTGGAGTGCTGAGAATGTACTACATCTTCTCTGGATCTTTCGACACTGATGAAGATGCGTGTGTCCAAGAATTCAACCAACTCTGGAGAGTAGTCATGGTGGAATGAAATTTGTTAATGATATTATATAGTTGTTTCAATGATTGTTTGCCATGAGTCAAAAGGAAGAAAATGTTATCAATGTATCTAGTGTATAGCATCAGCTGAAGGTCCTGTGTGGGAAGAGTCTTGTTCAAACCTGTGCATAAAGATGTTGGCACATTGAGGTGCAAATTTGGTTCCAATGGTTGTTCTGTGTGCCTGGATGAAGAACTGGTTGCTGAAGGTGAAGACATTGTGGTCTAGGATGAAGCAGATGAGTTGTAGAATTGCATCTGGAGATTGGCAGCTGTCGGTGTTGAGTATTGAGGTAGTTGCAGCAATGCCATATTATGTGAGATGCTGGTGTAAAGCACCAAGACATCCATTGTGATGAGAAGTGCTCCTGGTTCAACTGCTCCATGTGTGCTGAGTTTCTGTAGGAAGCCTGTAGTACCACGACAGAAGTTGAGGTTCTTTATATAACAGGTTTCAGGATGCCCTCAACGTAGCCGGAGAGGTTCTCACACAGGGTCCTATGCCTGATACAATGGGACAGCTGGGTGTGTTGGCTTTGTATATCTTCAGGAGGCAGTAGAGATCTCCAACGCGGGAGTACGTGGGATGAGAGCATGGAGCGTGCTCTGAAGGTGCAAACTAAAGATCTTGATCAGTCTGTTGAGTTGACGGATATGTTCTTTGGTCGGTGCAAGTAACTGTCTCCAATGTTCCTTGTTGTTCAGTTGTCGATTACTTCTTTGCAGTAATCCATTCTGTTCAGTATGACAGTGGCCTCTCCTTTGTCTTCTGGTTTGATGACAATATTGTGGTTGGTCTTGAGAGCATGGATGGCATTATGTTGTGCTTGGGTGATGTTCGGGGCTGTCTTGTGAATGCTGCTGATGAATTTGGCATTGACATACCTCCTAACAGCTTGGGCATACATGTCGAGTCGAGGGCAATGGCCTTCTGGAGGAGTCTAATTCGACTCTTTCCTCTTTGGTTGCTGCACCACGGATCTCTCTATTGGCTGTTCTGGTTCATTGGCTGTCTCATTGTGTTCACTGTTGACCTCTTGGAGTTTGTGGAAGAACTCCCACAGCCTCATTCGCCTGATGAATTCCTCTATGCCCACTGCGAGACTGATGGTGGTGGGGCAGAAATTGAGCCCTCAGCTGAGAACTTCAATTTAGTTGATTGAAGTGTGTAATCTGATAAATTAACAATGGATTTTTCTGTGGTAGTACAGTTTTCTACTGTGTAGTGGGGAGGCCTGGTTGCTACTGGTGATGATGCCAAGGTTCTCGAGTTTCTTGTTCTTGGTGTGCATGTAGATGCATAGTTCCTTGTCTTCTCTGTTTGGCAGTATTTCACAGCTTGTCTGCGTCCTGAGCACAAGTTGAGAATATGGAATCTATCTTAATTTCCAGGTTGCAGCATTTGCTGTAGAGCTGGTGTATGAGGTGGGTTGAGGAGTGTGAGAGAGGTCCGACGACAAAATCTTTCAGCATAGTCTTTGTTGTAGATTGATCTGAATGTGTTCATGATCTATAGTCCTCTCAGTATCTTGTGTGCTTTCTTACATCTTTGTAGAAACTTGATGTCTGTGTCATATGCATGATCTTCTTGGAGATCCTCTCTACTTGGAGCTGGCAATTTGCAGTGTTAATGTCCACATCATATTAACCAAATTAAGCAGAGAATATTGTGAAGGATAATATTCACAGAATAATGTATAAAATAATGAAAGATCTAAGATGCAGAACAAAAATTCTCAAGTAATACACACAGAATAATGCAGAAAATGTTACGTAGTGCCATTTTGCCTATTAAGAGGTTAAGTGGTTTAATTAGCTTGGACAGATTGTTTCATATTCACGATGACTTTGATTGACATGATTGCTTTCAATTATTTGACTGGGCTACTTTTAATAATATTAAAGCAGTCAATTAAACTAGCTTTACTGATATAATGAGAAGTTGGCTAGTTTGAATAGTGAATAATCACATTATTGAATAATGTTCTCATTCTGTTAAATAAAATGAGCTCGTGAAGATCCTGAAGTTTCTCAGTAATACAGTCACCCAGCAAATGTAATCTAACATTATGCATTTCTTTTCCAAAACCTTAAAGCAAGTTTTTATAAGTGTAATAAAAATAATGGATAATAATTAAGGTCAGACCTTCAAATCCTATTACAAACATATCAACATACAGGCAAGGCCATTCAGCCACTCAAGCCTGCACTGCTATTTAATAAGATCATGGTTGATCTGATCGTAACTTCAAATCTGCATTCCTCCTATCGCTGATAATATATCACCCTCTTGCTTACCAAAAACCCACCCAACATTTCCTTGAAAGTATTCAAAAATTCTGCTACTATTGTATTTTGGGGAAGAGATTTCCAAAGATTCACAACCTTCTGAGTGAAAAAAAAATTGTCACATCTCCAGTTTAGATAGATGGGTGACGCTTTATATTTAAACAATGATCCCTAGTTCTAGATGCTTCCACAAAGGGAACATTTTCCTTACATCTACCCGGTCAAGACTCCTCAAAATTTTATATGTTTCAATCAAGTCACCTCTTAGTCTTCTAAACTCCAGTGGATATAATCCTATCCTGTCCAACCTACCCTCATAAGACAACCCATCCAATCCAGATATTAGGCTGATAAACTTTCTCTGAACTGTTTTCAACATATTCACATCTTTCTTTCAAAAAGATGACCAATCCTAAGAAGAGTACTCCAAATGTGATCTCACTAGTGCCTGTACAACTGAAGCATAACCTCCCTATTTTTGTAATCAATTCCCTCTGCAATAAATTAAAACATTCTAGTGAGCTTTCCTAATTACTTCCTGTACTTACACACCAGCCTTTTGTGATTCATGTGCTGGGACTCCCAGATCCCTCTATATCTCAAAGCTCATCAATTAGATAATATGCTTCTCTTTTATTCTTCCTGCCAAAATGGGCAATTTCACATTTTCCTACATTATACTCCATTTGCCGGATCTTTACCCACTCTCTTTTTGTAGCCTCATATCCTCTTCACAACTCGCTTTCCTTTCTATCTCTGTGTTAGCAAATTTAGCAAACATCCTTACAACCCCTTCATCCAATTCATTTATATAAATTGCTGAGGTCCTAGCACTGTATTCTTATGGTACATCACTCATAACATCTTGCCAACTTGAAAAAGATGCATTTATGCCTACTCTCTGCTTTCCATTTGCCAGCCAATCTTCTATCAATGCCAAGATGCTATCCCCTTTAAGATAAGCTTTTTTGGCAATAACCTTTGACGTGGCACCTTTTCACATGTCTCCTGGAAATATCTCCCCCTATGTCCACACCACATCCTCAAAGAGCTCCAATTTTTTGAATCCTTAAGGAATTATATTCTTGCTCTACTTTCTGCTTCCAGCTTACGCTCAAGTGCTGTTATTGGATTTAGCATGAATTATGTGCTAATATCCTGCTGCTATTTTCAACTCTAAGTACAGTTATGCTGTTGGATTGCTTTTGCAACATTAAATCATGAAAGCACTGGATTTCTTTTCTTGAACTTTGGCAACACAAAGGACATCACTTTTCAGTTCCCATCAAAGTTTCCAAGTTGACTCTAACTGTGGTGGCTCCAGCCCACTCCGCAGTTTCTCAGCCAGCTTCAGTGTTCTGTTTGATCCTGATCTGTGCTTCACACACCATACCCTATCTGGTTCAAAAATTATTTATTTTTACCTCCCCAAAATCTCCTAGTTCCACACATAACTCACCCCAAACAGGGCTAAATCTCTGTACTTGATTTTGAAACTTTTCTCCCCAGCCTCTTGAACTTTAGCTTATGAAAATTGTAACACATTTGAACCAGTAGACTCACATTCCACTGCACACTTAAGTCTTACTTGTGCATCACTTCTGTTGACATTGATCACTATCAATTATTATTCCACCTAGCATTCAGTTGTAAATCTTCATCCTCATTCATGAATGCCTAGGCAGCCTCATCCCACTTATCCCCACGGCCTCTTCCAGCACTCAATTTCAAGCTGTGACAGTTGTTCTCTGATTCTGACTTCCTGTGTATTTCTCCTCCTGTCTCTGCTCCAGTATAAGTGACTTCCACCAAATGGGCCTCTCTGGATCTCGATCCATAAACCATTCTACTTAGACTGGAATTCTCTGATGTCATACGTCCTGCCACAGCTGCCAGTGAAAATGGAGAATTTGGCAGTCAGCCAAATCTCCATTCATAGCAGCAGAACTGGAGAATCCCAGCTGCGAGTGAGGTCAGAGAATCCCAATATCATCTCCTCAATAGCTACTGTTTAACCACATTTTCCTCTTAATACTCTTATTACCACTCAGTGCCTAATTCTCCTTTGTGAAGGATTTAAAGATTTTGAGGAACAGGGATGACCTGAGGGTGAGAACTCTGAAGCTCCCAATATGTTGCTCCTGCATTCTGAAAATTCTTCCAGAGATACTAGGATAGGAAATATTTCAGATGAGTAGTTTTTCAATTACAGGCTGTTGTTACTAACTATTCAAAACCATTATTTAGAGGTTGCGTGAGGGGAATCATCAGTAAAACACAAAATGTCAATTCTATTGTATATCTCATTCTTGCTAGGGTTTTTATTCACAAAGTCCATACATTTGTATTAAAACCCAATATTTTTATTATGCAAGTTTGTCAAAGAAATGAGCAGAACTAGAAGATTTAAATTCTTTGCACTTTGAATCTTCCAATACTTTGTTATTGGCCTTCCTACAGTCACATCTAAAAGCAATGACCTGTACTCCATAAATTTATCTTAATTCTTTCATAATATAGACATTTCTCACAAAGTTGTCACTTTGGGAAGCTGAGATGATTTCAATATTGTCTTGGGACTTGAGCTTGAACTCAAGCCAGGCTTAAGGGAGTGAAATTTTCTTTAAGTCTGTCACCTCGTACATTGTAACAAGCGTTTTCTGTTGCTTATACACCTTACCCTCATTGTAATATTCTTTAGGAGAGCATTCCTTAAGTACTTCTACTGTCATTGTGAGAGCCTCTGAAACAATAGTGTCTCTTTGTGTTATGTTTTACCTTCAATATAAATTTTTCAGCCGTAATCCTCTTTGTAATGTGTCCAACTTTCATTATAAGGCTTTTGACTTGATGGGATACACTCCATTTTCCTCGTAAGGTTTCAGCTTTTGTGCACCTTACCCTCATTACAAGCCTCATAGTTATAGCACTTAATCTATGGTATTCCACTCATTTTAACAATTTAGAATGTTAGCGATAATTTCACAACAATGTTGATTGTACGATCCACTTTCATTATAAGACCTCAGTTCCAATATTATGCTGTATATCTATGCTTGTTATAATGTTCTTAGCTATAACATCATCTATTCCGTACACCCCACATAATAAAGCTTTTGTGCTTATAACCCTCATAGACGTCAGCCCTTGATGTTTCCTATTGCATTATGCTGCTGTTAATATTATTGGATTTACTGCTGCATGTACCCCTATAACACATAATACTTGAATCCTCAGGGCCGTGCTCTAATGAGGTTTGAATGCAGTCTGATGCCCAGTGAATGGAGATGACGTGATCTGTATTCAGTTTGCATCTCTGAAATTCCCTTCAGTGTTGGATAAAAGGATATTTTTCCTCTGTGTTTTGTGGAACTTCAAACTGATTTTCAGGGATTTTTTCCAGTGACTTCTGCAATATTCGTTTCAGTCTTCACATTTCATCGGCTGCTTTTATCACTCAAATCAGGCCTTTAAAATTCTTAACAGGCTTAATTTAATTGACTTGTTTACATATCTACATGATAATTTTATGTTTGCATAGTTATGTTGTCTAGATTTCACATTGTTCATCAATGCAGCAAATACTGCAGGATTATGGTTACAAGATGAGATATGTTCTGATCAATGATTACTATTGACATCACTTTCACTCTACACAAAAGTTTTGATGAAAGGTCAGCAACTTGTAACATTAGGCTGAATGTTACACAGGCTTCAGAATACCATCATCAAGACCAACTAAGAGTCCTGAATGTATCCATTCCAGTGGAATCGGCTCAGCAATTTTCCCGAGACAGGGTTCACTACCCAATTAAAATTAGCAGGCAGGTTTCTGATGCTGCCTTTCCAGAGGGACAGAAGACCCAGTGGAAGAGGCAGGTGCTGCTGAAGCAGGCTGGTTGTTCAATAGGTCATCTCAACATTGAGGTGCCCTGAGACAAGTAAGTACAAGCTTTTATTCAGAATGACTGAGGATGGAGAACCCCACTGACTTAAGGAGGAAACACTCTTAGGGGAGTAATGACTCCACAGGAACCTGTAGCCTCCCTTTTTGGGCATGAAACCATAGGCTTCTGACTCCACTACCCCACTATGGGGTTGCCTCAGAGAGGTTGTCTCCATTAAGCTGTTGTCCTTCCCACAACATGAGCTGCTGCACCACCAACAAAGTGGCAGTAACTTCTCTTAATGGTCCATGATAGGATTCTTGATTATGGATATTGGCTGCCTACCTCTGTGCTGTGAGTAACCAGTCTGCATCCTATCTCACCTTCTACTTGCCATTGAGAATCTTTCCCAGTGGCACACTTGCACCAGAGAGCTATCTCAACACAACTGACCTGCTATATTACTGGCACGGCTCCCATCTCTGGTTCTCTCGCCCAGGGACCAGTAACATTTAAGCCATTGCCTCTGTTTTACCCTCCACAGATGCTAACTGACCTGCTGAGTATTTACAGCATTTTCTGGCTTAATTTTCTGTCTATTGTTGAGCCTAGATAATGCTGTGGAAGCAGAGTGCTGTTTGTATTAGGCTGAGGAATTAGTCCATTGACAAGTCTATACCTAACCAAGAGTCAGTTCACACTGGGTTTCCAGGAGTCTCCCAGAATTGGTGTTTGCTCTCTCTCAAGATAAGAAACAAGTATATTATGATTAACTAATTGGCTGCACTGACAACACAGAAGAAATGTCAGTCCTCGCATTCCATCTCTGTGTAATTCTTAATAACTGCAAAAACAGGTGGAGGTTAGGCGGCTTGGCCATGCTAAATTGCCTTTTAGTGTCACAAGATGTGTAGGTTACAGGAATTAGTTATGGTAAATGTGTTGGATTATAGGGATAAGGCAGAGGCGAGTGAGGGAGTCGGTGCAGACTCAATGGGCTGAATGGTCTCCTTCTGCACTGTAGGGATTCTCTGAGTTGTTGTTCTAAAACTTGCAAGTCCCACTGTACGTGCAGCTGTAATTTCAATCAATTTTTTTAAATTCATTTCAAAACTGGGGCACAGGATCTCTGCAAGATAACATATGATATATTAACAATGAGCTATCAGTTTCTCTTTGGCGACTTACACAAATGCTCTGTGTCTAAACAAAGTATTGCCTACTGTGCTGAGATGTAACTGTACTATTTTGTAAATGAATACCATACAGATAATGCAGCATCTTTTTTTGTATTTTCATTTCCTATCAAAGGACTTCTCTCAGCATAAAGAAATAACTCAATCTTGCTGAAGTACAAGCTTGCACCTTTTAGTTTTGCCATAGGAAACTGGAAATGAAACGATACCAAAATAAAAAAATCTTGCCTTGATGCACTGCTTTTAACAGCAACACCTGACATTTGTACATCGCCTTAAATGCAGTAAAACTGCCCATAACTTTCACAGGAATGTTATCCCACAGAAATGTTCTAAAACCCTTCCATCTGGAAAGAAAGAAAACAGGGGTAGAATGTGTGTGTGTGACCAAAGACTTGGTTGAAGAAATGAGTTTAAGAGTGAAGTTCAGGAAGAAGATTTCTGGGATGGGATGGGACGGGACGGGGAGGGGGGAGGGGAGCAGTGCAAAAGAAAGGTTTGGGGATCATAAGTCAGGGTTGGAAGAAAACAGCATTCAAGAAATTTGGGTTGGTAACTCTTTCAGATTGTCCAGATATCTCCCAGAATTGAGATAACATCAGAAAGCACCTGCAAAAACTCAGCAGATCCAACAGCAAGTGTAGAGAGAGCAGCAGAGTTCATGTTTCAAGTCCGTACGACTCATCTTCAGAATCAGCTGTCTCACTGAGACATAAGCTCCTGGCATCACCTGAGTCTTAAAATAGCCACATGTAACTAATGTTCGCATTTTTTGTTTTGAGCATTATTAATCTTCAGAAGAGGAGTCATCTTGGACTCAGATCGTTAACTCAGTTTTTCTCTGCACATGCTGTTAGATCAGCTGAGATCTAGCAAGATTTTCCAGCAGCTTTTCTTTTAATTTCAGATTTCCAGCATCCACAGCATTTTGCTTTTATCCCAGAATTGAAATTTTTCTTTTCTTCATAGGGTGTTCCTTTGAAGTCCTAGCTGGTAACAAACAAATTATAAATCATTGAATTGATGAATGCTTTCCCTTTACTCATAAAACATTGCTGCTTAAAAAAAAACCCTAAATCTGATTTTTTCAGTCACAACTATTCATGAAGAACCTCTCTGATCCTGAAAAAAGTATTATATATTTGTAGAAATGTCAATGTTTTTCCATTCCATTAAAAAAATCAAGTTAATTAATATTTATTAAAATCTATTTAGAGTCATAGAGGTTTACAGCATGGAAACAGGCTCTTCGGCCCAACTTGTCCATGCCACCTTTTTTTTAAAACCCCTAACCTAACCACAATTGCCTGCATTTGGCCCATATCCCGCTACACCCATCATACCCATGTAACTATCTAAATGTTTTTTAAAAGATAAAATTGTACCTGCTTTCTACTATTACGTCTGGCAGCTTGTTCCAGACATTCACTGCTCTCTATGTGAAAAAATTGCTCTTCAGGAACTTTTATATCTCTCTCCTCTCACCTTAACCTATGCCCTCTAGTTTTAGACTCTTACCTTTGGGAAAAGATATTGACTATCTATCTTATCTATGCCCCTCATTATTTTATAGACTTCTACAAGGTCACCCCTCAGCCTCCTACACTCCAGAGAAAAAAGTCCCAGTCTATTCAGCCTCTCGTATAACTCAATCCATCAAGTCCCAGTAGGTCCTAGTAAATTTTTTCAGCACTTTTTCTAATTTAATAATATCCTTTCTATAATAGGGTGACCAGAATTGCACACAGTATTCCAAGTGTGGCCTTACCAATGTCTCATACAACTTTAATAATATGTTCCAAATATTTGTGATATTTCAGCTTCTAATACTTATGCCCCAATCATTCAGTGTAAAATTAATTGAAAATGAAGGATAATCAGTTCAGTTTACTTTCTGGTTTGCTGACTGTGGGAATATTTCAATGTAATAAGCTCCTTACTTGAGTGATGACCTCACAGCTGCTGGACACCTGGGGATCCTCTTGACTTGACATCTAATTCAAACCAGTGTGGGGAAAGGAGAAATCTATATCATAGAAACTGCTAAAGATTTGTAGACAACTTTCTTCAAAGTTACTTCATCAAAGATCGCAAAATACAGATTATTGTTTCAATGTCAGATGCCTTGCTCAATACCTCCTAATCCTCCAGACTCTACATTTTTATACTCTCACAGTGAGATGTTCCTTCCTGTTCTCCCCAACCACATTCATTCATTGAAATGCACTAAATAATGAGAGAAATAGTGCAGGATTGATCAAACTGCACTGGGTGTTTCTGGTGGAAAAATGAAAAGTAAGCAGGGTTATTAGGGAAGAGGTAAGCTTTTTGGCTACAAACAAAGTTAAATGCAATCTCACTTTGAGAAACAAAATACAATCAATTGTACTTGAAGTGTACAGACAGGATTCAGAGAAGTGCAACACAGGCAACATTACTCTCCCCTGATATTACATGCAAGAGTCAAGCATTAACCTGGCCTTCAGGTGAGAGGATGGAAGGCAACTGGGTAGTGAATCAGATATAGTCAGTCCCTGTTTTAAGTGATCTGTACTTACTTTGTACAATGAAATCACATTACATGATAATTTACAACTAGATAGTAAAATGCACAACTATTTTGAAAATTCAAAAGTAGAACTGCTTGGGGAATGCAGGGGCATCATCTCAAAATTGCACAATGTTTTGAATCAGGCAATAAAAGCTGTGTGAAACTCATTGGCCTCGCTTGCTTGATGTAACTGCACTCTGTACAAGTTCAAAGTGTTGATGGGGATCACACAGCCAGCTGGAGGGATGGCGCCTAAACTTGCCAGCATCTCTGAGAATCTGAGATTGGGATGCCCCAATCTCAAAGGTTAATTACAGGACAGCCCTCTTCCCCCTAATAGACATTACCATTATCCCACAAACATCATGTCACTGGTGGGAAAGACCTTAAACCAGGATTCCATTGTGAGTCTTAGCAACCATTACAGGATTTGCATCCACAGCTAACAGGTTGCTAGATTGTGCCCTAGGATTTTCTGTCCACTTGGTACTGGTGGTCTGGAAAGTGGCACTCCACTTTAACTGCTAACTTGCTGGGCTGCATGTTAAGTGCAGGCCTCTCCCGCCACTCATTACACCAGAATGAGGCCCTAAAGTGTGGGAATTGAGAGCCTGAATTGGGTGGGTGACCCATTTAACAACCTCTCCTATCACTTATAAAACCAGAGTAGGAATAAGGTCAGGCAAGCATGCCATTGATGGCACATGATTTAATTTACAGGTCCCCATATCTGCTTTCCCATTCAAATATGGCTGTAAAATTTAACTCAAAATTTATTAGACAGTGGTGTAATGGTGCAATTTCACAGAAATATTAAATGTTAACACAACCATTGAAGGCCAAAGTTGACACCAGAGTTTTAACAGCCCAAAGTCGGGATGCTCATCCATTCCAATGACCCTAGCATATACCTACAATACTTCAGCCCAAAACGTCACAATCTTGACAGATGCACACATTCTAAAACTGCAAAGACTGTATGAAGAGAGACTGCAGAAATTTGAGTGTCACTTTACAAGTAGAAAACTTTGAAGAATTCAGACAATGGAAATTCCACCAGGAATTTTGAGGTTCTCTACCCTCTTCCCACTTATACAAGTGAATTGTCAAGGGAAACGTGATTCTTTATATGGAGAGAGAGAGAGAGAGCGAGATTTTGTTTTGCCATACAAGGGAAGAAGGTTAAGCTTTTTTCTCTTCCATTCATTATTGCCAGAAATGTCAAATGTTCTCACCATAAATGTGTGGTTTGTTATTTTGAATATATTGAATTACTTTTAAAGCCTTTATTGGTTTACACACTTACATGCAGTTTTTAGAGAGCAGTAACGGAGCAATTCAAGATAAGACGGGGCATCACAATGAACCAATATTTTCACTCTGCTACAACATCAATATTTAACTGGACTGAGGATACCAGAGGCACATCTTAGCAAGAAACTGCCACTCACTCACATGCTGTACGGTAATATCAAACAACGAACAGACATGTCTGTCCAATACTTCAGCCTCCGGCTAACAACAAACGTTTTGCTTCCAGCAGCATTTCAATGCTAGCCTGTATTCTGTTTCCTAGAGAAACAAAGATCAAAGATGGGATATATTTGGTGGATGTGTAGGAAATAAAAGCTGTCTGACAAAAACTGTAATCATCACTCATTGTTCTTCAATTGCTACAGAACTGTCTTCCTCTCAGAGAAATGAAAAGTGCACTGCACTGTCTAACAGTTTCTGCTAAGATAAAAGTATCAGCCACAAAACAACCTGCAGCTAACAGTAGGAGGTAAAAACAAGTTTGAGATCCAAGAGGATTTCTGACACTCACAGCAAAAATACAGACTTAAACAAGCTGATGACAATGAGATTTAAAGACTTGAATAGTATTTTTAACTTTTAACTGGTTTTATTCTGATGTTGCAAACAACACAAGACAACTGTGTTCTACTAAGTATATATGTCTTCGTGATTCTGTGATTCTGAGATACTATACCCAATCATTTTCCATTCATTTTCACTGAAGGGGTATAAACAGGAAATCTAGCACTGTATACATTCAATCTTGATATAGCTACATGTCTTACACATGCAAGTAAATGTGAAAGACACAGAACATGCACACCTACACATAGACTTATGGTACATTTTAGAAATGTAAATGAACACATTCAGAAAGTGTGTAAATGTATATTTAGGTATATAATTGTTTAATCATGTGTAAATGTAATCTACTTGAATGCAATAATGAAAATAGTACAATAATACATCTAGAAATGTATAGGAAAATGTGATTCCACTTGTATTTATCCATATTAAACAGACCAACCATACCATTGTTCCCCTAAATGCTGCCTGAACATCACAGAAACAACATCAATTTGGATTTTTACAGAATCTTTAACATTGATAATTGTTCCAACTCATTCCACAGAATAAGGTGAGGAATCACCCTGAACTGTTATGGAAAAGATGGCTAAAGAATTGATTGACAAAGTGTTTTAATGAAGGAGACCAAACTACAGAGCCATATATATTTAGAAAAGGAGCCTCAGGAAGTAAGTCCATGACAGACAAAGACTCTATCACCAATGACGAGCAAAGAACGGAACACACAGAAACAGTTAAGAGGCCAGAGGTCATGGGAGAAAGCTTGAAGTTGGAGATAGTGGGGTGCAATGACAGACATTTATAGATAAGATGATCATAAGAGGATTTTCAATCCTATGTATTTCGGGATAGGGAACCAATGTAAGTCAGCAAGGATCAGTGAACAGGGTTTCTTACAGGCCTGAATTTGCAGGTGATAAAAACGAAGATAAGGAGTTCAGCAGCAATCAATCTGAGGCTGTGAGGCAAGTCATGTTGCAGCAATGGTAACAAGTTAGGAGATGCATTGTGAAGGTCAGCTCCGGCTCAGCAAAAACCAAGACTGAAATATCCTTCCCTCGCTTCTCTACTTCATTTCTTTCCTTACAGATATTTATTATAGTCTACCTCTTTGATCGAGCTTTCCATCATCTGACCTAGCATCATCTTATACGACTCAATGTCATAACGTTCACATGAAGTATCTTGGGACACTTTATTACATTAAAGATGCTATATAAACATAAGTTGTGATTGTTGTTGTTGGAGGTCTATTGGCACAGTGGTGGTGTCCCTACTTCCAGATTGGGAAGCCCAAGGTTCAAATCCAAAACCAGAACTTGTTAACCAGGGAGGGAGAGTTCATAATACAGTTCAACATATTCAGCTCAGGAATCCTTCCCCACCATTTCCCAAAGGGAAAGAAAGTATACAAGTGAAGGCATGCTTTAAAAAAAATTGATGTTAGTGTGTTAGTTTTGGAGTCTAGTCAAGCATCAGCAAGTAGTGATCGAGGGGAACTGAATCAATACTGAGAGAACAGAGAGTAAAGAACAAAGAACAAAAAAAATTACAGAACAGGAACAGGCCCTACAACCCTCCAAGTTCATGCTGATCCTGATCATAGGGGGCAAGGGGAAGGGTGACTCACTGCCACTCTGCCAGCAGATCGGAGAGGAAAGCAGAGAGGAAGTGAGGGTGATTGGGGCTGGCCATCAAGGGGAGGAGGAAAGCTGGAAAAAGTTCGGGAAATCAGGGCTGACCAGGTTGGGGGGGGAGAGGGAGGAAGGCAGGATATAGGAGATGCCCTGGAGAGGTCTGGGAAGCCAGTGATGGGTATTACAAGGCTGGCTAGTGAGTGAACTGACCAGCGATCTGAAGGCCATCAACTGGGGGGGGGGTGCCATTGCTCGTGCACTAACAGATCGGAGCATTTCCAGTGGCCCGCTCAGCACCATGCTGCCAGCCTTATGGGTAGGGAATAGGCCACACCCCCAGATTTTCTAAGGCACTCTATGATACAGAGTGTTGGAGATTCATTCTGGAAATAACACTTAAAAAAACCAATGGAATTTACCCCCATTTTCCCACATGTTGGGAACTTCGAATTTCTTGGGAGAATCATGGCCATGGCCCTTGACGGGGTGGGGGCAGTGGGTGATTGCTTCATGGTATCATCACTAGAGTATTAATCCAAAAACTTAAGCTGATGTTTTGGGGACAAAGGTTCGAATCATGCCACAACAAATGGTGGGATTTAAATTTAATAAGAACATATGGAAATAAAAGTCTAATGATGATCATGAAACCATTGTTGTCATTTGTAGGAAAAGCCCATCTAGTTCTCTAATGTCCTTTAGAAAAGGAAATTTGCCATCTTTACCTAGTCTGGCCTACACATGATTCCAGAGCCACAGCAATGTGGGTGATTCTCAGCTACCCTTGGGCAACTGGGGATGGGCAATAAATGCTGGCCCACCAGCGTTAGCCATATCCCACGAATGAATTAAAATTCATTCCTATTCACTCATTTCGACACTTTGGTGTTTAACAGTACACAATGACTACAAACTGATTTATAGAATTCTAGTGCTCGAAACTGTTTTCTACTTATCATGCTCTACATCATTCTACTGTACCTTATAAGGCCCTATTCATTCCCCCCTGTACAACCTGTTATAGTTCCTTTCAATTTCTTATTGAATATCATTCAGTTGAACTAATCACTTTCCATCCATTCTTATTGTACAGAGCATTGTAGCAACAAACTGCTTTCCATCATACAGAACTATAATTTCCCAGTTGTCTCACTGCTAGAGTTGTGTTCTAACCAAACATTTCCCACATTTGGAATTGCTATTTCAATTTTTAAATTATACATGTTTAGTGTTCAGTAAACAGCAAATCCAACGTAAAACTAATTTCTCAGACAAATTGCTTAACTTTCCAGAAAATAAAATATATTTTCTGATAATATCCTTAAACTGTCTGGAACAACTATCATTGGAAACCCTACTAGCTCTAATAGCCTCATACAAATTGGAATCCTAACTAACTTTTAAATCAATGCCTTCAGTCGTGCTTCAAAGTTCACCTCTCATTACCTGGGCGAAACCCATAATCTGTCAATTAAATTGTCCAGATTTGGGCCATACTCTCATGGCATGTACAAATATGAAATAAGTGATAGGGAAAGAACATTTGGTCCATCTAATGCATTACCGATATTGAACAGCCACATGTACCACTGATAGAACTCTGGGAGAGGCAAAAGAACATGCCATGCTTTTAATTCTCCTTAACTCTGTTTGCAGAATAGTGAATACTTAACAAAGACACACAGCGAGGACAGGATGAAATTGGTGTATAAGTTTGTCTTTTACCCGGCTTTATCTCCTTATTCCAACATGGAGTCAAAAGATAGTTTTTTAACCTGTTGCCTTAGCTTCAGTTTTTAGATGAAATCGGATTGCCAGGCTATAATTCTAACAGTCCAGTCCTTCAGCATACTCACCTTCAAGCCTCAGCTGCAGCTCAGATAATTATGTAGTGATTAGGTTTCTTCTCCCTGCAGAGGTTGAGGGCATCCAAGTTGGGATTTAAGGCTATGGTTCATTATGTAGTAGTCCCAGTAGGAGTTGGCTTATTATTTATAACCTGAGCATACACTCTATCAGATATCTAAAAGAGGAGACCAATTCTAAATTTATATCTTAATTATCATTTCTGCTTTCTTGGACAATCCTTCCAAATCTAGACTTAGTGGGGGGAAAAGCTGATGTTTCAGAAATGTTAATCTTTGTGTCATGATGTCACAGTTGTCAATGCTGAGTTGATTAATGTCCTTGAACAAAATAACTATCCTGTTTAATTTGCTTTCAGAAATGTTGGGGCTGATTAGTTGGATATTAATTTATTTATTATAGCTGACCTGAGCAAAGTTAAAATCATGACTTGAGATGAAGTCTTAACCTGTTATTACATAGATATTTTCTCTGCCATGGTTCAAACTTTTTGTCCAACCCAGCCTATCAATGTAAACAATCACAGATGTGTGAAGTGAAGATGACTGGAGGTCTGACTAGTAAAATGCATTATTTGAATGTAATTATGTGAATATTTTTAATGCACAGGAGAACAAACATCAGCTCCTTTATGGAAAATGTGCTCCAATCACAATTCTGTTAGTGTTGTTGGTACTTCCATCAGCCTGAGTATTGTTATCCAGGTAGAAGATCTATGTTGTCTATGAAATGATAACTATCCAGGAATTTCAATAGAAATCATTGTTTTTAATGTTCTTGGGGAGTTTGTTAGGGATATAGGTTAATGTGGCTTTTTAATTAGCCCCAACAGACACTCAACGAACTGATTCCTACCTGTCTTGGGCTCTTTCAAGGCCTTATATCGCTTACCCTGACCTCCACAATCCTCTAACCTCCAGAGAATATTTTGCATTCTACTGAATTCTCCGTTCTCATTTTACTTATCTTTTGTTCTGACACTTTAGCTTAGAAATTATTGTTGGTGATTATTCACAGATATGATTAACTTAATCTGTATTCATTTGTGCATTATTTTGATGAAATAACAGATGGAGGAAAGTTAGGCAAATGTGTAAAGCATGCAACCACAATTATTACTAACAGTAATTTCTAAATTCACCCTTATTTTCTAAACAGGAAAATCCTCTGAGAGCCTGTGTTGGTGATGGGTCCTGTGCAGATGTAGAAACATGGGAGGCATAAGATCAAGGTGATCAGGAGGTTAAAAATGGTTTAGTGATATTAAGTGCAGATCAGCGCAAATTTGCAAATGGATTCCAATTTTAATTAATTTTATATTTATATAGATTTAGTTTCCACATAATATGTCCTATTTTACCATTTTGATTCTAAGTGCTGGGTGGACTTAAAACTAGGAGTGTTTCAGATCCGACTTTTAGACCTGTTTTAAGGCGCCTCCATACACAGTCTCTCTGCAAAAATATCAGTGAGTCCAAATCACACTGCACAAGCCTGTGCACGGGGCTTACTGCACCCAAAACCGTGCAGCTCTAATCGGTACCTCCAACTGCGCATGTGCATACAAAAATATGATAGAATGCACCTCCCCTACAACTTCATTCTGGGTAATGCTTCCCCCAACTCCCACAGACATTGCCCTACCCCCATCACATTACTGACCCCCTTATACCCTGATCCACCCACCACACAGAATAACCCTGGGACCCTCCCTCTTTCCCCACACCAATCAGAGGCAGAATGGCACAGAACCCACTGATCTCAAGTACATTGGCAGAGACTCCCCCTTTCTCCCATTTATCTCAGGCAGAGCGGCAACAGCTCCCCCTCCCCTTTCCCCCTACTGATTTGAGGCAGAGTGGCAATGGACTCTCCTTCCCTCACCCCAGTGATCTCAGGCAGAGTGGCAGCGAAGTTGTCCCCCATCTCTCTCATTGATCTTAGGCAGAGAGATCCACCCTCTCCCTTCACCCTACAGATATCAGGCAGAGTGATTCCCCCTTACCATCACCCCAGACCTTCCCACACAAGGCCCCCATCTCCTTCGGACTCCGATGGCTGTGTGACACCTCCCTCTCTCTCCCCTGCCCTCAATCATTAAGGTACTGATCCACCGCCACCGACTCCTCATCAACATAGTTGCAACTGTTTACTTGCCTTTCCCTCAGTGCTAGCAAGCAAACTGCATGTAACTTGCTGGAATGCTCTGCTAAACTGCCTCTGGCTGATCTACCGTAACAAGGGACAGTTCCATTAAAAACCCAAGGATGGACAGGAGGCAGACATTCCTGCTCAAAATGTGCACATGACCAGCCTCCTGATTTTTTGAGAACAACCTGGGAAAGCTGCTGGATGCAGCAGAGGTGAACAGGGACACACTCTTCCTCCCAGTAGGATACAGGCCAAGATGCGGGCTGATGGAAATACAGCTAGGAGGAAGTTGCAACCTTGGTTAGTGCCAGGGCACTGGCCCTGTGAACCGTGAAGCAGTGCTGGAAAAAGACAATGACCTCATCCATGCAGCAAGGGTGAGTGTTGAACACCATCTTGCATCTTCACCAAATTTCCCCCAAATCCTCCTATCCCAAGCACCCTACATGCTTCGAGCTCCTGACCCCCAAGCACCTCCTTCCTGTTCCCCCCCACCCCAAGGAGCCCTACTGCACTTGCCCTCTAAGGACCACCACCTGATTCTCTGAAGAAGTCACATCATCATTTCTTTCATGGCTCCTTCTGTCTCAGTAAGAAGTCTGACAACACCAGAGTTAAGTCCAACCAATTTATTTGACAGTAAACTCACAAGTGTTGTCAGACTTTTTACTGCGTTTACCCCAGTCCAATGCTGGTATCTCTACATCATGACTCCTTCTGTCTCCACAGGAAAAGACTGACTATATCAACCATGAGTGGGCAAAGACAGGGGGTGGTGAGTCAGACCTCAGAGTCCTCACCCCCTCTGAGGAGCAGGAGCTGGACTCATTAAGGGAAGGGGAGATACGGGCATGATCGGGCTGCTGACAAGATACAAGCACCTGTCATTCTTCCACGCACTTTGAGGCAACTTCTCAGCAGCACAAATTTTGGGTGCAAGGGGCAAGGTTGAAAGGAGGTGTTCAAGGCATGCTTTTTGCACAGAGAGGGTAGCAGATGCCTGGAACTTGCTGCCAGAAGGAGGTTGCAGATGCAGGTACAATAGTGACCTTTAAGGGACATCTCTACAGCTATATGAATGGGATAGGAATAGAGGCATCTTGTCCCTGGAAGAGTAGGGAGTAACGATTCAGATGGGTAGCCTGGTTGCTACAAGCTTGGAGGGCTGAAAGACCTATTCCTATGATATAATTTTTTTGTGCTTTGTTCAATGTTCAGTGGAGAAATGTGATTCCTGTTTTACATCCCGGATTCCGCCCCCTCCCTTGCATTAAACCATGTGACCTGTGTTGCAGGGACAGATCCAGGTGCCTCGGAGTCTTCTGGACTCCAGACTTATATGCAGCTCCTGCCCATCCTGGTCCAACTCGGACGAGTCCTTGGAGGATATGGGTGAAGAGACCTCCAAGGGTGGCACCGTTTTGGCATCAGCTTCCACCTCACAACTCACCATCTCGGATACTGACTCGCCGATGGGTCCATTTTGTGGTGAGGCTTCTGGGCTACTCTGTGTTGAACAACACACATCGGATAATAAACAATGGGTGGAAGGGGAAAAGTCTGAAGTCTCTGGTGTGCGGGGGCCTGGAGGAGGCAAGGACTCAGCTGTACCCAGGCTACATGCAGGGCCTCTGAAATCACTTCTCCCTCAGCAGCAACAGAGCCAGGGAATGCAGGAAGGGCTGATGGTCACACTGGACAGATTGTGAGCTATTGGAAGGAGTCCTAAAGCTTTCAGATGGCCCAACTATTGTCTATCTTGCATACATCCCAGACAAGAATGGTGTCTGCAGTGAAAAACCTAGAAAGGGGATTCTCACCATGAATGGCAGGCTCCAAGCAATGGCCGAGTCACAGTGGGACACAGCTGAGGGACTGAACAGGCTTTTCGAGATTCTGCAGCCCATGGCTGAGAGACTCGAGACCCAGCAGGACAGCACTAAGACACAGCAAGTTATGGCAGCAGCCCTTGAGAACATGACCCAGTCTCAGAGGGCACTTGCTGCGGCCATTGACAAGTGGCCCCTGACTCAAGTGGCCATCACAGAAGACTCGACTACCATGGATAGGACACAGGTGGTTCTCCAGGACTGGCAGTGCCAAGTAACACCAGAGCTTTTGGAGTTCACTGCAGAAGCACCTATGTCCCATGAAGTAAACCAGGGGCCCACAGAAACCCCAAGAGAGGTTTTGAAACTCCACCCTTGCTGACATCGGACATCTCAGGGGCAGTGCGATAAAGAGGGTGTCATGGAAACATTACAGACACTCAGAAGCAGGCCACGGCCTCAAGGTCCAGGGCTCCAGAGACACCCGCCATGTGCATTGTAGACCACAGAGCAATTTAGGCAGCTGGCCCCTTCCACCTCCAATGCTCATTCTGGGAAGTCACTGAGAAGTAGTGGTGGCCAGGTAAGGTTAGGAAGTTATAGTTACACTGAGATGGCACAGGTGAAGGACTGCATTAGTTAGAAACATACTTAAGCACCTTAACATTTTCTGTTCACAATTCTTTATGTTAGAATTTAAACACCTTTATTGCAACTATATGTTTTTTCACCACCAACCTGTACTAATTTGTCTCAGATTTATCTTGAGTAGGAATCTCTTCCATTGATGATCACCGGAGGGATGCTTCATGTTGATGTCAGTTGGGGAGGCCCCTCAATGCTGTGTCACTGAGAAAGGACAGGCCTGCTTTGCCAGACCCCTTGAGCAATTCTCTCCCATCACCACCCCACCCACCAAGAGCCCAGTATGGAGGTTTCAGATCGCTTAGCCACTACACAGATATAGGTGCCAGCGTGCATATAGAGCTCAGATAGGAGCCAAACTAGTTTGCACCAGGGCACTATCATCATGATGCTTGTCATCACCCTCCTGCCTGCCAAAAAACTCACTAACGTCCTGGCCCACTACTCTGGTGTGACAATGTTGCAGGATATAGAAGGAATTAGAAAGTGGGTGTGGGGGTTGCAGATGGAACCCACAGTACAAACCCCTAGTGACTGAAGTCCTGGTGATCAGGTCTCTTGCCGCCTTCGCATGCCTCATTTGAGCTGCCAACCCTCCAGCTCCTCGACGTGCTCTTCCTCTTCTTCCTCCTCCTCCTACTGATTATCCTGCCCAGTGACACCCAGGTGGTCAGGTTCCACATCCTCCTCCTCTTCCTCCAATATGTCATCTCTCTGTAGAGCCAGGTTGTGCAAGGCACAGCACATGACTACTATGCGGGAAGACATCACTGGGATGTATTGTAGGGCCCCACCAGAGCAATCCAGGCACTGGAATCACATCTTGAGGAGCCCAATGCACCTTTCCACTTTCACACAGGTGGCTACATGGATCTCCACCTCAGTCACAGGCGTCACCACAGGCATCAATCAGCCATGTCTAAAGTGAGTAACCCATATCACCCACACACTCTGGTCTCCTCCTCAACTGACTCTGAGGTCCATTATAACGAAGCCCATGTAGCCATGAGCTCCTGACAATGAAGCTCCATGCACACTACCTGGATGTCTTGCACAGACGTGCATAATGTTCACATTATGGTCACATACAAGTTGATCATTCAGAGAGTGGAATCCCTTACTGTTGATGAATCTCTGCAGATTCTATAGGGGGCCTTGAGGATGATGTGGGTGCAGTCGATGCCCCCTGTACATTAGGCTGCAATGGTTGTGAACCCTGCAGCTTTGGTTTTCTGATGGGTCTGGTCCAGGTTAAATTTGTTATACTGCCTGGGCAAACAGGGCTTCTATCATTTCCTTGACACAAGTGTACACAACTGATTGGGAGATGCCACAGGCATCTCTGCTACAGTTCTGGAAGAAGCCAGTTGCATAAAAGTTCAGAGTGCCCATCAATTTGACAGCCACTGAGAGTGGGTCCCCCCATCCTCCTTTCGCCTTGATGTGCTGGGTCCTGCAACAGGGGCATAGGTGTTGCACTGTTTTCTTTTGGAGTTGGAGATGTCAGTGGCACACAGTGTCTGACATCTGTTCAGATGACACTTGTGCACGAAACTACTGGGATCTCTGCTCCCTCCTTCTCCAGTACCCCTGCTCTAGGTGAATGGCGGCCCCCTCCCACCTCTGGTGGTCGTCTCCCCTACTCCTGCAAGTGGTAAGGCCCGGGCCTCCTGTACCCACAATTCTTCCTCCAGCTCCTCCTCCTCAGCTGCAGCAGCAACCGAAAGAACAGCTATATCTATTGATTGCATCGCAAAAGCCATCTCGTCACTCTGAAGGGATGGGGGGAGATGAAGATGAACACATATAGAGGTTAAGGAACACTGCACATCAACTGTCACAGCACACCTCCTCCCTGCCAATTCCCTTAGCCACATGTTTCCCCGATCACAGCCCCCCAATTCCCCCAGCCACATGCTCCCCACAATCACAACTTCTTGGAAAGTTTAGGGGCTACAGCAGTGCATTTTGCAAGGGCTTTGTGCACATCTTTCAGCTGGAAATGAGTTGAGTGCACTAGGACCCAGCAGAACCACAAGACCCGAGGTCAGTGCTGAGACTTGGGTCTGTGCTGCAAGTTGGACATCAGAGACCCTGCTGAGCAACAGCCCCCGACACCCCTCCCTATACAGTCACAAAGCCTCCACTGACCCGAGAAAGAAAATGGCCACAATGAAAGGATACACATAAGCAACAGAGAACCATTGGACGCTATGCACTTACCTCCTCAGTAACTTTCACTGATGGAGCAGCCGAATCGGACTTTTATAGAGCATGTTTGTTTCACATAGATTCCAAATCGGCGAACGCAGTGGTAAAGGGGGACATGCAGTCCATTAATTCAAAATGCATTTAAGTGGCCGTTGCACCCATTTTGGGTGCAGTCCTGATCATAGTCATTTTCGGGACTTGGTGAAGGTGGGACTGGTGCAGGGGTGGGCACGAATTGAACTACTCACCTCAAACTCAATTTTACTAGGTTTCCGTGCCCAAAAAATGGGTGTAATTTGATGGTAAAATTGAGCCCAATATAACAAATGGAAAATCTTCTCTTGCACTTGTATGCTCAATAATATTGTGACAACAGGAAGCATTCAAAGATAATGCAAAAATTTTGAAAATATCCTTTTCAGATTGTGCACAGATCCATTTCAGACAGTTCCATAGGGTTCAGCATACAATACAGATGCTATACAACTTGTCTCATGTCAAGCATACAAATACTGTATTTTGGAATCATGCTGTGCAACTGGCCTGAGTAGTTAGATAAATAACCAGTTAATCTGGCAATCAGTGATTCAAATGCAACCACTTTTCTCAGTGCAGCAAGTACTAACAGTTAAAAGTCTTTCAGGTCTCCTGACAAATCACCTTCAGGCGTTGTTGGAGCAGCATCAATGACTAAGATTAACCCAATTCAGCAGCGTGTACACACCCAGTGCTTTCGAGCTTTATTTACCCATGGAATTTAGAAGTGATAGTCACCAAGTTAAAGGCCAAATAAAAGATTAATAATCTTAGAATACTTCCTGCAGGAAACCTGTTGCCGTTGCATAGTTGGAACAACTGTATCCTGTGAAATAATTCAAGATCTAACTTGGACAGCTGTAGATTTTTCTCTACAGCATTTGTGAATACAAGTGAGAGCAGAGAAAATCAGGAAATTGAGGAACTGGGCTTCTAATGCAAAAAAAAGGCAATACTGGATACTCAACTAGTCTGGCAACATTTGTACTGAAGAATCATTTCAGCTCTGTGGCCTTTCATAGAATCATTGACTATCAAGGGGAAATGGTTCTGCCTTGTTGGAGAATGTCATTGACTTTTATGCGGAGAAAATATTACTTGCCATACATCACGTCAAAACTGAATGTTGGCCAGGTCTGCTGCAAACGAATATAAAGTGCTTTAGTATCTGGGATTTTGTGAATGGTACTGAATATTGTGCATTCATCTGCAAACATCCCCACTGCTGACCTTATGATGGAGAGAAAGTCATTCATTAAGGAGCTAGAGATGGATGGATGGCCAAGTAAGTCATTTTTGAACCTTGGAGAAGGCTGCTGTAGAGTATGGAACAGTTTGACAGGCAAGTGTAAACATTCCTATCAACTTCAAATGTCATAATGCAATGCTTTGTGATGGTTTAAGTATATTGTCAATGCAGTGATTGACTATAGGATTATGTCCTTAAAACGTAAGTGAACATTAAATTGGCCAACATTGTATAAGTATTCACATGCATTAGAGTAGTTAATGTGATGGATAAAATGCCCCATGCATTCCATAGTATAGGGAATCTGATTTGAATGGATCATTTGGACAATGTGCTTTGATTCTTACATTGATTTACATTGTCTAATAATCATGTAGAGAACTGGGCCAATTTCCAGTGAACACGTGTGGGCTTCTAATCAGCTCACCGTTGTGTCCGGACTCCTCATTCCCATTGTGAGACTGCTTTGGAGGGGAGGTGACCATGACTCCAGCTCGCCTGACTATGAAAGTTGACAATTCCATGTGAATGAGAAGTCAGGGATGTCATGTTTGGAAAATTGCTTGACTCTACCCTCCCCATCCCCTTCCCCACTACTCCCATCCAACTTCTTGTTTTGAAGAGGAAATCCATCATGTTGTGCTGGTAACCCTTGGCACTGGCTTTTGAAACTATGTAGTCTTTGTCCTGTCCAGATGTGATGAGAGCCAATTTTGGGATTTCTCCAGTCAGAATTCTGTACATATTAACATAAACTCTGCACAGGTATCAATACACACAAAGACAGGAGGACTTACACATTAAGTGCACTGACAGAGACAGAATGCTCAGGTCAAATGTGAAAAAAAAAACAAATATTGTCTATGTATACAATATTTTACAGCATGGAAAATGCACTTTGAGAACAGGACATCTGGTGTCTTCCTTAGACAACACCTTGCAACCAATGATCTCAAAGGACAAGAACAGTAGATTGGTGAGAATACCACCATTTATAAATTCTCCTCCAAGCCTCACACTATCCTTATTTGGAATATATTACTGTTCCTTGACTGTTATTGAGTCGCAATCCTAACAGCACTATGGGTGTACCTATGCCACCTGGATCATAGCTGATCAAGAAGGCAGCTCACTAATACTTTCTCAGAGCCTGTTGGAGATGGGCAACAAATGGGCCTAGCAAGCGGCGCCCACACCCCATGAATGGATTTTTAAAAATCCTCTCTCACTACCTGACATAAACAAACTAGCAATGTTGCTGAGATTGAGAAAACAAATGAAATTATTTATAAAGAATATAAATAAAAGAAAAATGGAACCAGAATTACATAAGATGACGTTACTTGCCACAATATGTGCAATTTTGCTGAAAACCTCACTATTTGAAAGCTGAAGGCTTTTTGCAAGGAACAGCCATGACTATTGACTGCTTTTACCATTTGAAAAATTACTTTTTAAATAATTTAGAAATGTAATGAAATTGAAATGACCTCTTCAACAAACTGGCTAAGGTCAAAATCTGTTACAACAATTAATAAAATGTGTATTTAATAATACATTTAATTAATCGCCAAACTGTTTTATGTATATTGCTGAGTATGGTTATGATACTGTGGTGCATTTTAGCAATTTTAAAATAAAAATCTTATGCACTACAGCTAATCCTTTAATTAGGCAGGAATTACCCAACAGGCTGCTTCCTTGTGTCAGCAGACCTCAGTACAGCTGAGGAGATTTGTACCTTGGCTTCCCCCATGAACCTGTTGTTAGCATTCAGTAGGCTGGATTCATTCATATTATTGATTTGTTAAATTCATTTCCCTGGTGCTTGGAGACAAGGAGCAGATGTGCTCTTTAGTTCATTATTATGTAACTACAGTGAAGCACCAACAGAAAGAGTACATTAATTATTTTGTCAATTATTAATTAGCCACCACCACAATCAATTGCAGTTTTTTGGAAATGAATGTGATTTGTCTTGTTTGGTCAATGGGCTCATAACATTGCTTTTTATTGTTCCAAAAAAGAGTAGATGGTGACATAGAGTGGGTCCTAGATCTGAACCTAGCCGAGCCAATACATCCCAAATTCTGATATCTCCATTCTCATATTTAGCAGACTTTTGTTTGCACAAATCAGCAATCACACTTGGTGAGAATGAGTTTGATTGATGTGGGGAATAGAAATGTCAAAAAAAAATCTGCAAAGTTTGTCATTAGGGTGCATTCAGACAATGGAAATGGAGCTTGACCCTTCATCTGTCTTGTGCTTTATACAATATGCATTCTCTTTCAGAGACAGATTAGAGGAATTTTATGTAACACCTAATTCATAGAAAACATAAGTCCCAGTATTATACATGGAGAAGCAGAGAGTGAACAAAAGGCAAATTGAAGAGGGCAAGAATCCCAAAAACCTGGATAACTTGTCCTGCCAAAGTTTGCAGTTGTACCTCATATTAAATAAGAATCCAGAAGACCAGATTGAGTAGATTAGAGGCGAACCGAAAGTCCCGAGGGGGAGATTAGAAGGCCTATGAAATAAAGAGGGAAGGACAGGGGAGGAGGTCAGAATTGAAAAGCCTGTGGAGATTATAAACTGAAGAACACTCTTGAGGCTCACGGGTGAGTTTCTCATCATAGGAATGGGGTGTAAGGGTGGGAGACAGTGTAATCATGGGGAGGGAAGTAAGTTCACATGTAGGAAAGGCGGGAGATTGGATGTACTCCTGCTCCTCTTGGTTTTGTACAGAACTCATAGGACTTGTGCCTACGTGTGTGAGTTAGGTTAATTGGCCATGCTAAATTGACCCTAGTGTTTAACGGGGATTACAGGAATCGGACCTGTGTGGGATTGTTGTTGCTATAGATTCAATGGACCAAAAGAAATCCTTCTGCACTGTGGGGATTCTAATTTTAAAAATGTAGCACAACTGCAGGCATACAGTCTCTTAAAAATATTTATATTGAGAAGCAGTCTCTGGAGAACTGATTAATCGCCACTTCCATTCAAATCACAAGGTGTTGCATTGAAGTTGGGTACGGGCATCTAATTTTTGAAACTTTAATCTTCAGCTTTCAATCTGAGACTAACTGATGAGACTCCCCATTCAACAAAGATAACAACTTGCATTTGTAAAGCACTTTTAAGATAATTAAACATCCAGAGATGCTTGAAAGGTGCGATTAAGAAATAACATCTGACACCAAGCATACAAGGATCTAATAAGACAAGCTCGCTAATCTTTTTGGACCTGCGAGTAGGGAAAAAGGCAAGTTTACCAACACACAGAATACCCATTGCAAAGCTACTGATAAAACTGACTGGAAACCTGACCAATGAATCCCAGCAGGGCAACAATGGATTCTATGTGGCCACCAGGTGTGCTCCAAGAAAATATGGGCATATTGAAGTTAGGTTTTAGCAGTCTAGATAGGGCATCCTGGTGGCACAGTTGTGTCTCATAATGCCAGGAACTCAGGTTCAATTCCAGCCTCAGGTAACTGTCTGTGTGAAGCTCCATTCTCTCCATATCTGCATGGGGTTTCCTCTAGTGCTCTAATTTCCTCCTACAGTCCAAAGATGTGCAGGTTAGGTGCACTAGCCATGGTCAGTGCCCTTTCATATCAAGGAGAATGGCAGGATAAATACATGGGTTAATAGGGACAAGGTCTGAATGGGATGGATGTTAGTGCAGGCTCAATGAGCCAAATGTCTTCTTTATGTACTCTACGGATTTTATGATAGATCTGGAGGTAACCTTTATAGTGCCGCAACCGGGGCTGCAAAATAGACCATGTGTGCTATATTTTGTATAACATTATGAAGATAAATGCATAGCACAGAAATGATAGCATTTTTGCCATTTTTATATCACCACTCACACCCAAAGCCACACACTGCTCTTGAAGAAGAAGCCCCTAATGCCAATTGGTCATTTATAACTTTTTCAGTCATATTTAAATTGTTGAATATTAACACTGCACTATCACTTGCAGACAGCTCAAATGCACTTCCTGGATATTTTGGACTCCATTGCACAAATAAGATGCTACACATACCTAAGCTCTTAACTAAATAATCAAAGTCTAGTTTCCTGTCCCAGGGATAAGATTAGCTTCTAACTAACCACCTCAGTGAAGAAGAAAATAAGATAAACTAACATGACTTTAGACTGGAAGGTACTGCATTCTTTTTTGTTGGACCTCCATAAAGGAATCAAGCACTGACAATTGGTAACTATTTCTATTATCCATTAGCTTTCATTTGTTATAATACCATTTACTGCCAAGTGGAAAATTTATGCTGCAATATTCAGCATTAATGAATAAATCAGTCGTTTTATAATTTGTAAAGAAAGCTCTACAAAATATATAACTTACTGATATCACAATGATCAACATTTTGAAGGCAGGAGTTAACAGTAAAAGTGGCAGAACTTCAACAATTTCAACTTCCTACAGTAACACAGGAGACTGGGAGAAAGTCAGCTTTGATAAGAAACTTTTATTTGGCAGTTAAGAGTTACATAAATGCTAAATTTTCATCGTCTGTAGTTTAAATGAGGATGAGAGTCAGTTCCCTTTTCAGAAAGTCAGCTTTGATAACATCAGGAAGATGACAACTTTTATAAAATGCAAAGCAGGCTCTGCCGAGAAAGTCGTGTGAATATGGTTGCTATACCAGTGACAAGTAATTAGAGGGCAGGGTCAATAAGGCTTTCTTTTTATATTAGGAACAATCTGAATAGCTTTCAAGGAGAGGGCAAGATTCACCTCAGCTTCCCTGGAAAGCAGTTCATTAATTTCTGTGTTAGAAAAGTCTTGAAATGGAAATGTGTTTAAATGTCATACCAGGGCTGGGCCTCATCAACCTTAACAGGCCTTTGTGCTCTGCATAATTTTATTGGCACCATGCATTAATGATAAGATCTAAAAACTAAGGGAAATTTACCCTCAAATGGATTTTGCCACTAAAATGATGAATATTAATGATTTTCATTATCTTGACATAATTTTGATCTACTCAATGTGTGTCTTTCAAAGCAGAGCAAGCATTTCTCAAAATGGCAACAGCCCTGAACTCAGCATTGCAATTCTGGAAGCTCTATGGAGACCACAGGACATAATCTGTCGACTGTGAAGAGTAGATTTTTCTCTTTATATCACCCAATTTTTCAAGAACGCAGGAACGGAAAATGGGGCAAGAGCCTGTTTTGCCATTTTATTACCCATAACATAATCCAGCATCACTTTTGTTCAACATTAAAAGTACCCACACAAATAAGAGAGAGTATTTTTTAAATAAAGTGAGGACACGCATCCTACTTTATGCCATTACCATCTCAGTAACGCTCAACATAACTCGGCCTTATAAATTGCAGTCCAGCATTACTAGGAATCACAAAAATGACGGTAGAAAATTTAAAAGGTTACATCTGATAATTTAAATTCTGAAGAACACCTATTTTTCATTTTTAATCATTTTAAAAGTTATTTAAAAAAAGTTATTCAAGAGTGGGTTACAGCTTGGATGTCTGCCTTTGTTCTTCCAAATTATGGGAGACTTCTATTTGCTCAACTTCTAATGTGTCTATTGCCACAGGATGGGGTGGGGGCCAGATATCACCACTGGCCATGAATGCCAGCTCCAGTCACCTGGGTGTTGATGCCAGCTCTGATTACCAGCGACAGATGCCAGTCTGATCGCCGGCAGTGAATGACGACTTTGATCGCTTCGGGTGAAAACTAGTTGGGGGGGGGGGTCAAGGGGAGCCCATTTAACCTTCCAATCTGTTTATTCCTATGCCAATTGACACATGGCTAAGATAACACTCCAGAGATGATTACTTTAGAGGTTCATAATATTTGATGTTTTTAATTTGAACCCTAATATCTCAAACAGAAGGCCATCTTTAGTTTTTCCCATGTTGTTGATTCCCATACAATCTATAACCGCTGGGTCCTCTCCTTCTATTCCAAGTTTTCATCCAGCAGCAAGGAGATGCCTTTAACTCTGGCACTGGGCAAGAAACACAACATTCAGAAATCCTGATTACAGTCACAATGGATAGTATTTATTTCCTTGTACTGTGCCTCTCTACCACCTTTCTTTTCATTCTTTCCATTTAAATAACCTCCTTGCCAATGTTGCAATGGTCAGTTCGTCCATGCACCCTGCAGTCATTGTCATCCACATAGGTCACTGTTGGTCAAAGGCAAGGGTTGAGGTGATACCATGGCTGGAGTTTTACTGTCCTGCCTGCCACGGAAATGGGAGCGGGCGAGGTGTGAACCATGGAAAGGTCCATTGATCTCAGGCAGGATGTAACATTTTGGGATGAATGTGGTTGTAAGATCACGCCCCATCACTATATCTTTGTTTCCAATACATGGTTGATTAACAGTCATACCCTCTGTCCCTGAACTCTGAGCAATTTCAAAGTTCTATTTAACCTATGGAATATGACTGCCTCCTGGAACAAAACCTTTCCCTGATGCCCTACAATATCTATAGCTAATTCACCAACTCAGTAACTCTTAAGATGAAGTCCCTTGAGCTTCATAGCACAGAGATTGTCTAAGATTGCAATGCTCTCTGCAATTTCCCAGAGGCTGTGACTACAGCACACAACCTACTCTCCATATTTATCTGACCATATTCATTTGATTAGTTTACTTGTTTATTAATTTTTTTTTAATTGTAACCCCAAATTTAGATTAAATACATACACCAACATGAGGGCATTTGCACCATTGGGGCGAAACTAAAATGAACCCTCTGAGGATCCTTAGAAGTTGCCCAATTCTTTTTAATTGATTGGCTTATCTAATCCATTTATCTATTATAATTTAGCAAAGTAATAGCAATTTACTTTCCTAAATTGGATCCAAAAGAATAACATTTACATTGTTGGAAGGTTCAATTACTAGGGGCACAGGTTTAAGGTGCAAAGGGCAAAGTTTAAAGAGATGTACGAAGCAGATTTTTTACACAGAGAGTAATGGGTGCCTGGAACGCGTTGCTGGGGGAGGTAGTGGAAGCAGATACGTAGTGACTTTTAAGGGGCGTCTTGACAAATACATGAATAGGATAGGAATGAAATACTTTTTCATAATAGCACGCCTGTTCAGAAACACTCTAGTTTCCTTGTATAGTCCAGGCCCAACTATAAGCACAGCAGCAATATCTCCATTGCTGATCTGTGGCCTATCTGAGCTCAATCTCATCACCCTGGTGCTGCTAAATGGCCTGGTTTCCAAGCCCAGCTATCTTAGGTTTGTAAGTTTATTTATTACTCACGAGTAGGCTTACATTCACACTGCAATGAAGTTACTGTGAAAATCCCCTAATTGTCACATTCCGGTGCCTGTTCAAGTACGCTTAGGAAGAATTTAGCTAACCACTGTACCACCATGCCACCTAAAGACACTCAAACTACAAGTATGCTGTCTCTCGATCAGGGTCCCCTATTACAAGCCCCTCCTGTCAGCACCACCCCTCTCCCCCCATCCATTCAGGCACCCTTTCCTTGTCATACCACCCCACTCAATCTAATGGCCATTTGCCCTTTTGCTGATGGAAAGTTGTAGAGAAACAGATCCCTCAAGGGTCCTGAAGGTCTCTCCTGATTTTCCATTCCTGCCAAATTCAATGGATATCTGAATAGCTCACTCCATTTTCTGCATCTGCTTCCACCATGACATGCAGTAAAATTATACCCTAAGAATTTTCACTGGGAGTTAGTGTGAATGTTCTCTTTTTACTCAAAGATAAGTAGCATGTTTTGAAATTAATTGCGAATGATGACAGTAGATTATGTGACTGATATAATTCATGTAATTTGCGAGAAGAAATCATTTGGTCTGGGACACAGTAGCATTAGAAATCAGTAACTTAATATTTACAGGTACCAAGGAAATGTAATCTGTTTTGAGCCTGGGCAAATTCTTTTTATGTCTTGTCAAACTCAAATTCCTCAAAAGGAGGTCGAATCTTAGTTGCCCAAAGCTAGACTGTCCAGTCATGAAACAGTAGGCATTCAAGACTTGCCAGAACAATTTACCTCCCCTCTTCTTCCATTTAGCTAACTCTCCATCCATATACACATACCACACTTGGGGTGGGCTCCATGATGAAGGCAGGATAAACCCATCAAAGAATTACACAAATGGTTCAGATGATAGGAAGGTGCAGTCAAAGGTGGCTTGGTGAATTGCTGCACTGCATCTTGTAAACAACATCGGCTGATGTATTAGTAGTGGAGAGAGTGAATGTGGCTAGGTCATCGATCAAGTGGGCTGCTTTATCTGGGATGGTATCAACCTTCTTGGGTGTTGTTGGAGTTGCATTCGTCCAGGCAAGCACAGAGCATTCCATCCCACACTGGACTTGGGCCTTGTAGATGGATGGGCATGCTTTGGCAATTCAGCAGGTGTATTGCCCTCACAGAATTCCCGGATTCTGACCTTGTCCAGTAGCCACAGTATTTATATAGCTGGTCCAGTTCAGTTTCTGGTCAATGGTAACCCCTCAGAATGTTGATTGTATTCAGTGAATTGAATGCACTTGCAAGATTTATCGGCAGCTGAGTCTTTAACATTGCCACCACCTCAATCACTTGTGTCCCTGACAGTTTTCATGTTTAGTTGTTTGTGGATGTTCTCTTGCTCCAGTAAGATTGATAACAGAGGAAATGGACATCCTGCAGACACTGGCTGGACGCAAGACATAAATAATAAAATGGAAATCACACAAGAGTGACACGCAGTTGCAGATTTCACATATTCTGTGAGAAATGAACTTGTGGGCTCTGAGGTGCCTGTGTTAACCTCACACTGAACTCTAGCTCACTTTCAATGTTATCATGTTTTCATTCACACGTATCTACATCACCGAAAGTAGTGTATTGTCACGTATTACTGAGAGCTTTCAATTGCTATACCCAGCCAATGGTAATTATATTAACTCTTCATATAACTTTGTTTATCTCTGGAATCATAGAATTCCTATAGTGCAGAAAGAGACCATCGAGTCTGCACCGACCATGATCTCAACCAAGCCCTATATATTTACATGGCAAATCCCCCTTAGCAAGTCCAATCAACCTAACCTGCACATTTTTGGAGTGTGAGAGGAAACCAGAGCACCAAAGGAAGCCTACATAGAAATGGGGAAAAGTGCACACTCCACACAGTGAGCCAAAGCTGGAATTGAACCCAGGTCTCTGTCATTATGAGCAGCAGTGCTAAACACTGTGTCACAGTGCCACCCCAGTCTTTTATATTTAACAGCTGCCTCTTTCCTTTAATGCTGATAACTATATTAAGGTTCAGGGAGGATTTCATGGCAGTGTTAACTACAATATTGTTCAGAAAACGTTTGTGGTTTTCTTCCTCTCCACCGATGGCCCTCAGCAGATGTGTTGCTCCCTATACCTCTGGTCATTGTCAGAGGTTCAGTACAATTCATTCGGCTTCTGCCACCCAGTGGGAGAAATCAAAGCAACAACAAGAAAGCAAGAGACGAATAGGAAAATATCTGGTCCTTTCATGCCAACCTTCAAACCTAGTCAAAACTACACATAAACTTTAAATAAACTCATTTTTTTCCCCTTTTTTCACACTTTTTTCCCCTTGGGGGATAGCGGGGAAGTGGTGGAAGGATACACAAGCTGATTATCAGCCCATTGAACAACCTATGTGCGCTCCTATCTTATCCAACAAATTGGACCTGAACCCAGAGCTGCCAGTCCAGGGAGAGATAGGGTGCGCTACCAATGTGCCACAAAATCTTCTTCAAATAAGCTAGAGCAGGAGAAAAATGTAGCAACTCAAAAACAATACAAGCATAGGTCAATGGTGCCGATTCAAGTTGGTAAAAGTTGACATGTTGGACCTGGAAAACATTAATACTTGTCACGTAGACAATCTCAAAATTCATTTTGATGTTAAAACCTTTTGAAACAATAGGATGGGTAGATTTTGTAGATTTTTTTATTCTTACTGGGACGCCAGGATAAGGTCTCTGTAGAAATCAGTTGCTTTCTCTTTTGTGCAATTAAAAAGGAAAGATCAGAATATCTCTGGTTCCATTTGAATTAGATATGATCATAGGTTCCGATGACTAGAAGAAGCACCACATTTGGCCTCCAAAGCTAACAATGGTTCACAGCTCTGATCAATATGCAGCAACATCTGTGGAAAGCGGCCTCACTTCTTTTCTCTTATCATCTGGTTCTCTTTCACACACTTCATTGTCACATCTGCAAGATTTTTGAAATTACATATTTCAATGGCAGCTGTGAACACCCATGATCCCCAGTGTCAATGAAATACATCTAGGTTATTTTGTTTGCAATAATTTTAAAGTAGCCAAAGTGTGTACCTGCCATTGTCTCTGGACCCACACAGACATAAACGTTATTGCATTATACAATAATATTAATAAACAAGTGGATAATAACAAAAGAGAAATTCAGAACTACAGAGAGCTGCATTAAGAGGAATTCAGAGATGAGATTAAGAGATTCACAAATTTACTGGAAGATCAGTTCAAGGTTGAGTTAAGGTTTCGGAACAGTTCTTTCCAACAAGAGGTGAATGATTCCTTGCTGTTCAAAGGTCTTTAAGCTGTACATCATACATAGGCTTGTGTACATAAGCTGCATTTGCCACTTTGATGCAGCCTGGGGACAGCCTGGGAGGTTTAAATCCTTTGCTGGCTCAGCAAGCACCAAGTGTCAATGTTAAATGTTGATATTTCCAAATAGATGGCAACAAATACGAAAGACTCTAGCAGTCCAATACTTACCAAGTGCCAACATTCAGAAACTAACCATTTGTTTCAGGAAAGCACACGAAAGGGGCAATTGGTTCAGCAGCTGTTTGAAGTCCATTGTTCTTGTTCAGCACCAGGATTGCTTATGATTACAATCTAGGAAGTTGTAACTTTTAAAAGGCAGGGCTTTAGAAGAATTAATAGTTCATTTCAGTCAGAAATTCCACTCCCCCGCCACCGCATTGTTAAAGTAGAAACTTATGTAAGAATAAACATGTTGGCCACGATTCTTCCATCTCGCTGTACTAAACAATTAGTGAAGCGGGCCAGGAAATCCTCATGGCTGGCAATGAGTGGAATTTATGCATGCGTTCTCACCATGATAGCGTCTTGCAGTGCTGGATTGCTGGTGGCATCTACTCTACGTCAGAAATTGTCGGGGAGAGTGCCTAAGTAATGTTGACCTCATTTTCCATGTGATTTAAATGCAATTAGTGGGCCCAGGACTGAAGTCTCCGACCTAGCTCGCTTCTCCTCCTGCCAGCCAGGAGTGTTTCATTCCAATGGAGTTTGAAGTAGCACCCCATTTTTGGGGAATTAGCCATCCAGCTCCACTGGAGTGAAGGGAAGCAATCGGGGCCTCACAGAGCATCAGACACAGGGGGTTGTCTCTGGGCATTGGTACTCTGGCGGTGTCAGCCTGTGTCCCCTGGCACTGCACAAGAGGCAAAGTTTCAATGCCTAGGTGCACCTTGGGACTCCCCATCGGACATGGGGAGTGCCAAGGGATGGGGCATATGGGGGTGAGGGCCTGATGGGGCAGGGCCTGAGGGGGCGATCGATGGGGATGGGAAGTCCCACAATGGTCACGACAAGAGGGCACAGATTTAAGGTGCAGGATGAGTATATGGGATCCAATGGGATTGGGGGTTATAGATAGGTCTATGGCTGGGTAGGTTTTGATGTGTTCGGCACAACTTGTGGGCCGAAGGGCCTGTTTGTGCTGTAGTGTTCTATGTTCTATGCCATTCTACAGTTGGGATGGGAGGGAGAGGGAGGGAGGCCAACAATCGGGGAGGAGGGAAGAACCATGGAAGAGTGGAGGGATCAGACTACTGGGGAGGTTGGCATTGCAGAAGGGATTGGAACTGGAGGGAGTGGGGAAGGGATAGGTAACTTTAGGGGGGGTGTTGCTGGAAATCAAGGATGGCATGGGGGAGTATGGCTGGGTCTGGGAATGAATAGCCAGGAGCCCAACAACTGGGTCGTGAAGGGGACGCAAAGATCAGGCTTTGCAGGAGTCACAGGGTTGGCCACCGATCGAGTTGGCCAGCGATCAAGAGACCATGCATGTGGGGCCATGACGCATGGGCTGATTTTTGGCACTGACAGATCAGCACATGTGCCGTGGCCTGTTCACCACACTGATTTCAGCCTCTCTAGCAGGGAGACGCCCTGCCACCTAGTTTTTAATGATATTCATGTTGGTGGCCTCTGCAGTGCATAGAGTGTGGGAGATTCTTTTCTGAACTGCCATTGAAAAGACTAGCGCGAGTTATTCCGGGTTTCATGCAAATTTGACACTTAGAAATTTTTCTGGGCAAATTCCACTTATAATTTTTGGGAATCCTGGAAACTTTGAGGAAACCCCCATGTAGCCAGGATATTGAACTTGCAGTTTATACAGATTATAACAAGATAACCCCTTACTCCTCAGGAATCATCACCACAAAAGAATAATTTTTATAAAGTGGCCAGTTACTAGGGTAGGCCTGCAGCCAAAATACATGAAGACAAAATGTTTCTTCATCACCAGAGTGTCAGGTTGAACCATTTCTTTGCACTCCTGCATGAGTGAAAATTCCAAAGACTTGCACAAATCGCCATCCCCATCCTGGTGATGATAAATGAACAAGAGGGGTATTGGGGAGAAATTTCTTCACTTGGAGGTTGTTAAGATCTAAAACACACAGGCTGGGATTTACTTCGCACTCCATCATGTCTTGACTTGAGAAGGTGGCTTACCATTGGCTGCTATTGAGATTTTCTGGTTCCGCCATTGTCATCAGAGTTTCCCACTGACTGAACCCCTCACAACTAGAAAAGCCGTGGTGGGATGCATTGTTGGTAAGACCAGAAGATCCCACCTGTCTGAACAGCTGGAAAGTTCCGGCCACTATCTTAACTGGTGGTGAATCAGATTCCATAGAAACTTTCAATGGTGATCAGACATGTACAAAATGTACATTAATTTAAAAGGTTACTGGGGAAAAAGTTGGAAATTAAATTGGATAGTTTGTTCAAAGGACTGGAATAGATAAGATAGGCCGTACAACCTCCTTCTGTCTATAAGATTCCATACTGAGGGGGAGGTTCTGTTTCTGTTTGTTTTGAGATAGACAATGTGACTGTTTTGTTAGGGGAGAGGCCCTGGTTTATGTAGCTTTTTGGAAGGGTGAGGAGACCACTGTTTGTGTCTCTGAGAGTAAGATTTCCATACCTTTAATAGGCCTCCAAAGGGATGAGGATAGTTTCTGTGATCTTCCATTTGACATGGGGACAGAGTTTCTATTTCTCTTCCAGATGGACACAACAATTTCTATGCCCTTCTCAAATGAACAGGTACAGTTTCATTTTATTCTGATGAACAACTTTGAGGAATTGCACTTTTTTGGTACAGTTTCCATTCCATATTGTTATGGAGAGCAGGTTGAATGGGGCTGCGAAATGTTCTCAATTACCAGTGAGGCAGTTCACAATGTCACATACAATTATGGTTTTTAAAATATTTCCCTTTTTTTGTGGGATTTAATCAGGCAATCTAATTTGGTGCAGCCGAGGATCATTGACTTTAATACTGATCATTTCAGAACAGGCTGTTTTAGACCTTAAGCCCTCTTAAGAGTGCAGGGTTTGGGTATAATGAGCTCTGTAGGGATTTCTGACACTCAAGATATACCATGAAAAAAAGTGAATCCAAAAAATAATCATTGGGTGATTTTCTTGGAAAAAAGCAATCATTGTATCCTGATTTTCTTTTCTGCAAATCAATACTGCATTCTCATCATCTTATTTTATTAAAGATAGGGTGCATGGCATGTGCAGTTAGAAGGCATCAAATCAAATACATGGTACATTATTACCAAACAGTTCTATCAGCGCTATATCCATTGTCAGAGTATTATATCATCAGGAGTCCATTGCATGTTCACTGTTTAATTGTATCAGGACTGTTTTACGTGCCTGGGTGTGATTGCACTTGGATTACATAGTACTGCACTTTAGGCCAGGTTTTATTTTAATGGGGCATCAACCTATCTGCCATCAATTAGATTTGCCCTTACACCCTTCAGCTCTGAGCACTTCTGTCCACTAAATGCAGATGGCACGGTAGCACATTGGTTAGCACTGCTGTTTCACAGCAGTGGTTTGATTCCCAGCTTGGGTCACTGTCTGTGTGGAATTTGTGCATTCTCCCCGTGTCTGTGTGGATTTACCAGATGCACCAATTTCTTCCTATATTCTGAAAGACATGCTGGTTTAGATGCATTGACCAGAACAGGCGCTGGTGTGTGGCAACTAGAAGAATTTTACAGTATCTTCATTGCAGTGTTAATGTAAGCTTTACTAATAATAAATAAACTTAAGCTGCTGAAAGTGTGAGCTGATAACGCCACAGTGAGAGGGAAACAGCCTTTCAGGGCCCAAGTGCACAGGGTGAGCAACTGTGTATTCTCCTTAACTAAGACTGAAGGAGGGAGAAACTATGACAGAAGGAGTGAGAAGGACGTGTCAATTAGAGTGACTGAGTTCAATGAGAAATCAGGTGCATAAAGGATAGAGGGAGGAAACGAAAAGTTCAATTGAGAGAGAGAGAGAAAAGAGATGATCACATTGCTGCATGTGGGAGCTTGTTGAACATAAATTGACTTATGGATTTCGTATAATACAACGGTGATTACATTTCAACAATACCTCATTGTCTATTCAAACTGATTTAGGATGTCTGGTAATCAGAAAGAGTGCTCTATAACTGCAACTAATTTCATTTAACATTCTGCATCAAATTTATTCTTTTCTACTGAGCAATTTTTAAAAAAATCTTTAATGGGGTGTGGCATAGCTGGCTAGGCCAGCATTTGTTGTCCTCCACTATTTGCCTCTGAGAAGGTGGCGGTGACCTGCCTTCTTGAACTGCTGCAATCCTTGTGATGTAGAGATGCCTGCGTTGGACTCGGGTAAATACAGTAAGAAGTCTGACAACAACAGGTTTAAATCCAACCAATTTATTTGATAGTAAACTCACAAGCTTTCGACTTTCTGGTCTTCGTCAGGTGACGAAGGTTCTCACAAGCTCGAAAGCTTGTGAGTTTGCTATCAAATAAATCGGTTGAATTTAAACCTGTTGTTGCCAGACTTCTTACAGTCCTTGTGATGCAGCTTCACCCACAATGCTGTTCAGAAGGAAGTTCCAGGACTTTGATCCAGTGACAGTGAAGGGACAGTGATGTCAGGAAATTTAAGTCATTCAATGTCCATTAATGACGAGACAGGCAGCAATGTGCCGTTTTTAATCTAGTTTACATAGCAACTTTGAGATTGTGGCACTTAGTAGTGCATCTGTTTCTCACATCAAGCTGCTGTGCTATATATGCCTGAATAAAAGTGACTTTCATTCACCTCGACATTATTTTTCTAATAAAATCTGGGCCAATGTGACTACATCCAGATTGTATTGCATTGCAATTTAAATAACCGGATGGCATTGCTAGCATGTGAAAAACTGTCAGGACTGCAAAGTTTGTCAGCGTGTCACTGTCTTAACATTGCATTTTATCTTGTGATGTGATGGCCTCAGGACTATGTTCAGCATCATTTGTGGTGTTTCTTGTTAGGAAATCACTACATCAGGTCTGCAGCAGTGTGGCACAGGATCTCTAAGATTAGCCATATCATTTCTAAATAAAGTTTTTTTTTTATTTGTCACAAGTAGTCTTACACTAACACTGTAATAAAGTTATTGTGAAAATCCTTTGGTTGCCACAGTCCAGTGCCTGTTTGGTTACAATAAGAGAGAATTTAGTATGGCCAATTTACCTAATTGGATTGTGAGAGAAACTGGAGTACCCAGAGGAAACCCACACAGACACAGGGAGAACATGCAAATTCCACACAGACAGTGACTCAAGTTGGGAATTGAACCCAGGACCCTGGAGCTGTGAAGCAGCAGTGTTAATCACTGCGCCACTGTGCTACCCTTGTCTACTATGATGTTATTGTCTAATGTACTAATCCCCAAATGTCATTAAAAGCGTGCTTTTCCAATTTAAATTATTGATTCCAGTAGGCATTTTACTTTGAACCATGTGATATTTTGAAAAATTAGTCTTTAGTACAGTTAAATTTCATTATGACGCAATCTGGGTGGCAGAGCAGCACAGTGGCTGGCACTGCTGCTTCGCAGCTCCAGGGACCTGTGTTCGATTCTTAGCCTGGGTCACTGTCTGTGTGGAGTTTGTGCATTCTCCTCGTGTCTGCGTGGGTTTCCTCCATGTGCTCTGGTTTCCTCCCACAGTCTGAAGATGTGAGGGTTAGGTTGACTGGCCATGCTAAAATTACCCCTTAGCGGCCTGAGATGCATAGATTAGAGGGATTAGCAGATAAGTATGTAGGGATAAGAGGGTATGGCCAGGGTGGGATTGTAATCAGTGTAGACTCAATGAGCCAAACGGCCTCTTTCTGCCCTGTAGGGTTTCTATGATTTTATGATTTTAATTTAATTCAAGCCTATTAACAGAAGGATTTCTGAAGGCTTTTCTTTCTTCTGACTGAGGGATGATATATGGAGGTATCACTGCTTTTCTTAATTTATATTAATGACCTAGACTTGGGTTTATGAGGTACAATTTTGCAATGTGAAGGTGATGCAAAACTTGGAAGAATTGTGAACTGTGAGGAGGAGAGTGATAGACTTCAAGAGGATACAGGTAGGCTGCTGGGATGGACACACATGTGGCAGATAAAACTTCGGGAATTGTGGAATGATACATTTTGGCCAGGAGAACAAAGGAAGGTGACACAAAGTAATGAGTACAATTCTAAAGGAAGCGCAGGAGCAGAGGGATCAGGGTGTAAATGTGAATAGATCATTGATGGTGGTAGGACAGATTGGAAAAGCAGTTAATAAATTATACTGAATCCTTTCTTTTATGTATAGGAGTACAGAGTACAAGAGCAAGCAAGTCATGAAGTCATAAAACACTAGCTCAGCCTCAACTGGAAGGATGTGAAGATTTTAGAAAGGGTGCAGAAAACATTTACAATAATTGTTCCAGGAGTGAGAGATCTCAATTATGAGAACAGGCTGCTGAAGCTAAGGCTGTTCTCCTTAGGGAAGAAAAGCTTGAGAGGAGATTTGTTTGACCCATTCAAAATCGTGAAGAATATGGGCAGCATAAATGGGGAAAAATAGGTCCCGTCAGCAGAATGTCAAGAGCCGTAAGATGATTAACAAAAGAGCCAGAGGCTTAATGAGGAAAAGCCTCTCAACCTAACTATTGGTTCAAATCTAGAATACACTGCCTGAGCATGTGGTGGAGACAGATTCAAATAAAATGGACAATTATCTGAAAGAAGATTTTACAATGCCAAGTGGGACTCTTTGACAGGAATTTTACCAGCACACCCACCCCAATTCTGGGGACGGGTGAGGCTCGGAGAACAGCATTGTCCGTTGGCCTTGAGTGGGATTGTACACAACTTGGACAGATACGCCAGTGAAATATCACCCTCTGAGTTGCAAAACACCAACACAGAGATAATGATTGGAACTCTATCACTTCGCCCATACAGAATCGGCAGGGGCAAGGGTCCAAAAACAAAAATATCTGCTGACCTCGGGTGGGAATTTCCAATCTCTCACGTGAAAACCTGCCCAAAGTGCTGAATGGTCTCTTTCTGGCTGTCAATGTTCTATGATTCTTGTATGGATACATTGAAAGGACTTGATAAACACATGAGGAAAAAAGCAGCTGAAGATTATCTTGATGCAATCAAGAAGGTTGGGGGAAGGCTTGTGTGGAACATAAACGCCAACGTTGATGAGCTGGACCAAATGGCCAGTTTCTGTGCTGAAAATTCGATGTAAAGTTGCTGCAGGGAATATGAATAGTGTACCACACCTCACATCCTCAAATCATCACACAGCCATGGTATTAATGTGGATTAATACACTTCATTCCCATCTCCACACTTTCTCTCTCTCTCTCTATTTCTATCTCTCTCTCTCTCCAACCACGCTTCCCCCACCCCGTCACACTCTCTCTCCTTGCTAACACCTTCTCTCCCATTCTCTCCCACAGTTTGCAATCATTCGCTTACTCAGGCAGCAATGAACTCCACAATCCCAGTTGCCTCACCCTGCCCCTCCAGCTGCCTCACCTGGGCACTGCCCTGCCCCTCCAACTGTCTTACCTGGCCCTACCCTACCCAATTATCTCACCTGGGGCCTGTCCTGCTTTCTAGTTACCTCACCTGGGGCCTGTCCTGTCCCTTCAGCTGCCTCACCCAAGCACTGAATTATCCTTTCAATACTTACCTTCTCTCTCTCGTCCTCTGACAGGTTGCTTTCATTCTGAATTGTTTATCAGCAGCAAATGAAGGGAGGGCCCAGCCTGTAATTGGATCTGAGCAGTTTTACAACAATTTTCAAACAACAGTGACTCGAATGTTCAGGTTTGACAGTTTACACAACTTTTTGAAATCGTAGGTGTCTCCAACTGCACTAAGAACTGCACACATGTATTTCTTGTCAGCAGCTAACTCCATTGTGAACAGTAGTTATTTTTAACAGCTGTTCTGGTACTGTTAACGCTCTGGATTTTCGCTGGAAAGTAAAATTAACCAGATATTTGTTTAGCACTTAAAAGTACTTGGTTGCAGAGATATTTTATTCCCTATTATGACATTAATATTTAACAACTGAATAATTGCATGCACACCAGGCTGCATTTCAGCATAGATTTTAACAGCAACATCCTCATTTAAACTGCAACTTTTAGTCAGAAAATAAAATGCTCTTGATCCCATTTCTTCTCAAGGGAAGGGATTACACTGTTTATGACTTGGAGTCATAGAGATCATGTGATAGACTCATACTCTGACCGTTGCTTATGTGATGATGTTGTAAAAGATTTACTAATGTTGCAAGCGCAAAATAACATTTGCTTTGTCAGTGATCTGCCAGGGTATTTGAAGATCTCAGCTTTTGGAGTTTAGCATCATCATTTGAAGTGAAATGGGCTGAAAAACAAACAAAGGAAATGTATTATCAAGTGCAGCAAAACTACCATCTGCTCTCTGAGTATCTGGCCAATTTGCTTTTTCCTTGAACAATATGAATGATCTTGTGCACTCTACTATGATTCAGGGGCCTGAACCGCAGCCCTGTAGCAGAGGCAGCTGTACAGAATTTAACATGTTGCCCTCTCTCAGGACAAAGGCATGTTTGGATCCTTGACATTCCCTCGACCATTGTGCACTCGAATGCCAGCGGGGCAGGACTGCACTGGGAGATGCTGAGATGCTGCAGTCTGCAGCTGCGTCCCTTTGGTCAAGCCTCTCAAACTCTCGTCTCAGCCACTGAAGCTTTCCACCTCCCATAGAGGTACACATATTACATGAATTGCAGGGTAAATAAGGGTTCACCTGAGAGAGGATTCTGTGGGCTCATATTTGGGTGATGTTAGTTGACGGATATTTGTATAAGTCAGTAAGATCATGAACAGTTCCAAAATCTTTGCATGCGAGTTCGTCTAGTAGCTGCTAACCCTGTAACATCAGGTGAAATGTGTATTGGTGTCAGTCGTTGAGTCAAAGTAGACTATTAGAAGGTGGAAAAGGCTGGGAGGATATTGAACATGATGTTCATGCACCAGAGAAGCAGCTTGTTCAGTTCAAGTTGCTGGTCTTCGTATCCTCCTTGCTTCCTCACCACCTCGATGTTTCACCTTTGTTCTCTGAGAAAAGGACCATGTGTTATTCCCGTTGCAAAGCAATATTAGGCAGTAATCCATTGATGTCAAATGCACTTTCTCAGTTCTATTTGATGAATCGGACAGATCTGTTCAGCCAGAACTAGTGACCCAAGTTTAAACCGTTGACTCTGACCCTGATCCTCGAACTGCCCACTTACCTGGATATGATTTTTCCAGTCAAAACTCTAATCCACAAGGCAGTAAAACTCCCTTTCTGCAGGAATCCACTTCCAGACCTGTGATGAAGATCAGTGCAGGGGACACACCTGTTTTAATGATATTAGCTGCTTTATTCGGATAAAATGTAAAAACCAAATGACTGTGGATGCTGGAAAAATGAAACAAAAGCAAGAGTAATTTTAGACTCAATATGTTAAGTTTGTTTCTCCCTCCCCAACTGCTGCCAAACCTGCTGAGTTTTTCTAATATCACATTACTGCAAGGGAAGCGTGTCACGTACTCCAGCCTTAGTTTCATTTTTGACTTTGAGCAGAGCACACACGTGCAGCTCTACTGTTGATGTCTTCAATCATTCTCCCCAGTTATAAATATTTTCATGTGCCTAGTCTAAATAAATAAATCCACGACATGTTTACCCAATCCCTAATGAGAGATTGGTGCTTCTATATCATATCATTGTACTAACAAAACACGGTGCTTATCAGTGGTCAAAAAGTCTGGCAGCAAGATTAAGGAACAGTACATCATGGTTAACATTAGATTGTGCTACAAAAACAGGAAATGCTGGAAAATCTCAGAGGTCTGACAGCATTCGTGGAGAGAGAATAGACCCAACATTTCGAGGCTGAATGATCCTTAATCAGAGGTAGGCCCATCATGTCAACCTGTTCCTGCCCCACCAAACTCATTTGTTTCTGGTATCCACAGTATCTTGCTTTCATCTTAGATTGTGCTTGATGGCATGAGATGGCCCTTGATGTTCTGGTCAAACTACAATGGAGTTGCAACATTGGAGATTGCTGTAATTGGAGCATGATGATTGCAGAGAAAAGCTTTGAAGACACAATACCAAGATGATGCTCAAATAAAAGAGCTGGTAAACAGTCAGATCCCTCGTGATGAAGTGTATAGTCTGTCAGTTTGATGAATGGGACCATTGTTGAAAGGAGCAGCACACGTTAGCTCAGTTTGGAAAAGGCGAGTAATCAGGCTGTGGGCCGAATCAATAGCAAGCGATTGGTCGATAGCTTTCTGAGGTAAGACCATCCCCCACCTCCGGCCCCATCCCTGAAGAGCGGGAATCCCACCTCCAACCTATTAACGGCCAATTGGCTGTTAAATGACAGCAGTGTAGCCATTCTTCCCATGGGCGGGTTCCCCAATGAACAAAATTCATCCCTAAAACACAGTTAATTAGTTTAGCAGCTGAGTTTTACTAGATTAAAATAGCAAACAAGTTTAATTATTTAATCTTCAAGCGAATGAACTCCTAGTTGAAGTTTTACAGTAACACTGTCTCTGAATGATCTGCAGCATGATCCCAACACTCCACTTCAAAGCAGTTCAAAAACCAAAACACATGCCTTTAATATTTTATCATCATTACATAAAATCTCTAATAATCCTTAGAGATATGTTAGTTTCTTTTAAGATCCTGCTCAGTCTGTATAAAATATGTGATTCCACCACATCTTCAACTTTCAGCTTGTTAAGAAACTAACTGATGACTGGCTGAGATACAGGTCCCGATTTTACCATCACATTGCGCCCATTTTCGGGTGAGAAAACTTGATAAAGTCGGGCGTGATGTGAGTAGCGCAATCCATGTCCACCTCCGCGCTGGTTTCCCCTTTACAAAGGCCCAAAAATGGCCATGATCAGGGCAGCACCCGAAATGGACGCGACAGCCATTTAAATGCATTAGCTTGCATTTATATTGACACACTGGGCTGCATGCCCAACCTCCCCCTTTATCATCACGCTCACTCATCCAGATGCGGCGCCAAACAGACATGCTCTACAAAAGTCCGATTCAGGCACTCCAGTTAGTGAGGAGGTGACTAGCGTCTGATGGCTGTCTGCTTAAGATCGGTGAGGGAGATGGTGGGGAGGAGTTGGGGGAGGGGGGGGTTAGCGGGGAGGTGGTTCCGATGGCTCTCTGATTGAGATCGGTGTTGGGGTAAGGGGTGGGTCTGCTACCACTCTGCCTGTGAACAGTGAGGGGGAAGGGAAGGGGGTCTGCTGCCACCCTGCCTGAGAAGAGGGGAAGTGCCCGCAATCAGTCTGGGTGGCAGAGGAGATGGGTGGATAAGAGAGTCAGTAATGTTGTGGTGTGGGGAAATGTCAGTGGGGGCCAGGGAGAGGCATTATCCAGCCCAGGAGGGATGTGGCAGGGAAGCCACATTCTTTCATATATTTTTCTGTGCATATGCAACTGGAGGAGCCGATCGGAGCTGCAGGATTTCAGGTGTACTAAGCCCTGCCCACAAGCTTGTGCAAAGCTATTCAAGTTTGCTGATTTTTTTTCAGGCAGAGAGTATATAGGGATGCAGGAGAATAGGTCTAAAAGTTGGATCGGAAACACTCCCAGTTTCAAGTCCGCCCAGAACTTAGAATCAAAATGGTAAAATAAGGCCTGCAGTGGGATTTTACTGCCTCGCTCAAGCAAGATCAGAAATTCCCACCTGAGGTCAACAGACATTTTTGTTGTCCGCCCATTACCCACTCCCATTCCACGGCGGTCACAGCGGTAAAGTTCCTGCCACAGTAAGGGCAGGGTATGAAAACCCAAAGAAAAAGTATCACATCCTCCTGCTGGAGCTCAGTAAATCATAAAATCGTACAGTGCAGATGGAGGCCATTTGGTCCCATCAAGTCTGCACCACTAACCACAATCTCACCCAGGTCCTCACCCCATAGTCCCATCATTTATCGAAGTTAGTCCCCATGACACTAAAGGGCATTTTGCGTGGCCAATCCACCTAATCTGCACATCTCTGGGAGAAAACCAGAGCATGCGGAGGAACCCATGCAAACTCATCCAGATGTGGCGCAAAACAGACATGCTCTACAAAAGTCCGATTCAGGCACTCCAGTTAGTGAGGAGGTGACTAGCATCTGATGGCTGTCTGCTTGAGATCAGTGGGGGAGACGGTGGGGAGGAGTTCGGGGGGGGGATGCGGGGAAGTGGTTACGATAGTTCTCTGATTGAGATCAGTGGCGGGAGGGAGGAGGTCTGCTACCACTCTGCCTGTGAACAGTGAGGGGGAAGGAGGGGTCTGCTGCCACCCTGCCTGAGAAGAGGGGAGGTGCCTGCAATCAAGTGCAAACTCAACACAGACAGTGACCTGCTACACCATTGTGTTGCTCCTAATGCAGAGCTCTGTTACTGCTTCTGCATTTTATCCTTTGAAAACAATGGCCAAAATTTTACTGACACACCCGCCCCAATTCCAGGGGCAGTCGGGGCTCTGAGAACAATATTCTCCTTTGGCGTCGGATGAGATTGTATGAACCCAGGGTGGACATATGGGTACAATACTTTCCAGTGATCTTACTGTGGATACAATTTCATGGAAACCTTTGGTCAGTCAATACATCATTTCACATTCCCATTTTTTGATTCTGAGTTGGGATCAATCCCATTATCACTCAATATTCACATAAGCACTGTTAAGTAAGGGTCACTGGAGGCTGAAATATATCCCAGTCCAATTACGCAGAGGCCAACTGCAATACTCGGACTTCACCTCTCTGAAATCAACCAACTCAGTCCAAAATCTTTGATTGAATCTGGATCTGTAACTAACTGTAACTTTAGTGCATAAGTGCGTTGAACTAAATATTCGTCTGAATCAGTTTCAACATAAAGTAAGTTGCACACATCTGCGTAGTGCAATTCAGAATCAATGCCACTCCATTGATTCTCTGAGCCAGTTTTGCAGTCATTCTGTAGAACTGCGCACAGTCACATGGTTATCCCATAGAGCTGGAATGTAAAAATATGGAAGTTCATATTGAATGGAAACCCATTCAGCTCATTGTATCTGTCATGATTCTGCTTACAGTGCTAGTAGCCTTGTAGTCAAAGTGTATTTCAACACACAGTGCTCATACAGTCACAGGATTGCTGCACTAGCCTTCCATGCTGCCATATCAATTTATTATTGTATATTGTACATTACTCGATAAATGATCTTTAAATCTTTTTTTGCACTGTATTATGAGAGCTGAAATTCAGTGCAAAATGGCACAGGCAGCAGAATGTATATCTCAGCCGTTAGATAAAATCTACTGGCAGCAGGCACAGAAATCAATGCAACATCATGTTCTAGAGAAAAGAGCCTCTTACTTAGCCTCTTATCCCTTATATATGTTACAAGGTATAATATTAGTTGAAAAGGGGTGCATTCATTTCATTCAGGTCTGATTTGCTGTATTCTCTGATCTCTTCAGCCATCAGAGATATGTAGTTCCACTGAACTACATTACACAACTTGGTTGCCATTACTGCTGTTCTTCTGCTCCGGACAACCATATCCGTTCTTTACTGAAACAAAATCTCAGCAGGTCTGACAGCATCTAAGAGAGAGAATAGAGCCAACATTTTGTGTTTAGGAGGCCCTTCATCAGAGATGGATGAATCACCTGCAAATTTTACTCTTGACATCCGCTCCTTTAAACCTCTTCAGGGGCCTTTGATCATAGAATCCATACAATGCAGAAGGAAGCCTTTTGGCCAATCAAGCCTGAACTAACAACAATCTCACCCATGCCCTATAGCCATAATCCCTGCAAATACTAAGGGGCAATTTTGCATGACTGATCTACAGATATATGGACTGTGGGAGGAAACCAGAGCAACCAGAGGAAACCCACGCAGACAAGGGGAAAAGATGCAATTTCCACCCAGGCAGTCACCCAAGGCCAGAATTGAATCTGGGTCCCTGAGCTGTGAGACAGCAGTGCTAACCATAGTGCCACCATGCCATGCTGAACTTTAATACTAGAGATTTTCTGTGAAATGGTAGTGCACCACAGCACAGAACTTTCCAAAATGTATTTGGGATGCTGTTGCCTCAACAAAGTCAAGGACACTAGTCAATCAGAATATCCCTCTTGACAGGTATATACTACATTATTGCCTCATAGTGTCAGGGAACCGGGTTCAATTCCCAGCTTAGGTCACTGTCTGTGCGGAGTTTGCAGGTTCTCTCCATATCTGCATGAGTTTCCTCGTTGCTCTGGTTTCCTCTCATAATCCAAAAAATGTGCATTGGCCATGCTGAATTCTCCCTGAGTATACCCAGACAGGGGCCGGAGTATGGCAACTAGGCAATTTTCACAGTAATTTCATTGCAGTATTAATGTAAACCTATTTATGACATAATAAATAAACTTAAAAAAAATTTCTGGCAATCTCTAAGTTGACCCAATTTTATTTTATTGCCAATTATTCATTTAATGCATATGAGTCTGTAGTTACATGTGATATCTTGTTGCCTTTTCATGAAAACAGGCATCATGTTGGCATTTCACCTATACAACAGAACTTCTCCTGAATTTACTTCATAGATTTTTGCCCTAGTTTCATCTACCCTTTAAGTTACATCCTATCCATCCATTGAGATTTATTGTTTACAGGTCAATAATGTTGAATATTTTTGGTCTCTTGTAGATCCCCATTTGTTCTATCACAGGTGACCATGACTCCAAATAACTGAGCCCTCTTCACCTCTCCTCTTCTCTCCTCTTCAAGACACTCCTTAAAATCCACCTCTTTGACCAACTTTTTGATTTCCTGTTTTAGTATTTTCTGGTATGGCTCAGTGTCAAATTTTGTTTGAAAATGTGAATTACCTTGGGATATTTTACTGCTTAATAATTACAACTTATTGTTTTGTTTTAGAAATCCCAGAAATTTAGAATAAACTGTGTTTGGAATGAATCTGTTCTTCAAGTGGGAGACAACATATGTTAATGTCATCTTTCTTCTATATACACATACAATATGCAATACACATATACTACCCATGTAATATGAATTAATAAGATGAAAATAAAAACAAAAAAACCTGAAAAATCTGATCAGGTGGAATTTTGTGGCTGAGGTATGAAAAATGTTATGAGGCCTTCCAACATCCCAGCCGGGTTTTAATGCCAGTTTCTATACACTCTCTGCACAGAAATCTGTGGGCGTGCTTTTCACTGCCATGGTGATTGGACAAAGCAATGCCTGCTCCACAGGAATGCACATTCCAATCTCCAATATAAAATAATACTTCCCCTCCACCCGTTAAGAGACCTGCTCCCACAAGCACCAGGATAACCCCCCATAGTCCCCTCCCACCCACCCCCTGGTCACAAAGACTGGGGCAACCTCCTGACCCCACCCTCCCACATGCATTGGTGAAACCATCCCCAAAAGTGCTGGGGCACCTCCTACCACAAGAACCGGGGTAATCCCCACAAGATAACACGGTGAGATAGTGGTTAGCACTGCTGCCTCACAGTGCCAGAGACCTGGTGTCAATTCCAGCCTTGGATCACTCTCTGTGTGGAGTTTGCACATTCTCCCTGTGCCTGCATGGGTTTCCTGTGGGTTTCCAGTTTTCTCCCACACTCCAAAAGTGTGCAGGTTAGGTGGATTGGCCATGCTAAATTGCTCTTTAATGTCAGGAGGGCTGGCAGGGTAAATACTTGGGGTTATAGGGATACAGCCTGGGATAGGATTGTTATCGATGCAGGCCCAATCGGCTAAGTGGCCTCCTTCTGCACTGCACGGATTCAATGATTCCATGATTCTGAGGATCTTCCCCCACACACATTGGGACAACAGTATCCCTCCACCCACCACCCCCTGACATAGATGCCAGGACAGCCATCACAAGAATGGTGAAAACCCCAGTGTCACCCTTTCTGAGCAGGAACCTTATTATGTCACTAGTGAAAGGCAGGGAAAATATGAGAACGAGATCTCACCTCTGAGATCCTCATTCTTGCCGTCTCCTGAATTTTACACTGGCGCCCACAACAAACATCAGCAGAAAATCCCCTCCTGTATTCTCTGTTCAAGTCTGATACGACTTCCTCAAAACTTGGAACTTCAAAACTGTGTACGAAACAAGAGTCATAATAGATTCAAAACATTAATTTTGTTTTTCTGTCCAAAGATGCTGCTGGACCTGAGCTTTTCCAGCATTTTCAGATTTTATATTTCAGAATCCAGCATCCATAGTACTTTATTTTTATTAAGACTGAAGACAGCCCATTTTGCAATATGTGGTGATAGGGTAATTGTCTGTGAGTGCATTCTCCTGCCAACATCCAATTGTGCATCCTTACTAAAAATTGTTTACCAGAAAAGCCAGATACCATTTGGCAAAGATCTGTAGAATTTTGTGTGTAAAGAGTGAATCAGTTCCATGGAACTATTAAACAGTCGAGTCATTTAAATCTCCTGCCCTTCAAATGTTGAAATAAAGAGCAAAATCAGTGCTTGCAGTTTCCAAATGTATAAGCCTGACTGCCATCCATATAGTATTAATTCTACTTGACTGCATCCACAATCTAAAATTATCACAGTTGGGGACCTGTAAGTTCACAATTTGATTGACATCTGCAATGGTTATATAGAAATTTTATATATTTGATATGGGACTATGCATGCAAATATTTATTTTATTAGGGATTAAATACTTGAATGGATTTGAATATATTTTTCAATGAGAGCTTTTTTTATATAGTGAAATCTATACTAGATACTTAGAACTTTGGTTTAGTTCATCTCACCATGTCATCTGAGTTCTGCCCATGGATGATTCTGGGTGAGTTGGTATGGAGAGAGTAAAGACAAAGACAGAAAAAATAGATTAGCATGAGTTGGCATTAAATTAGCATAGGGCATATAAGGAGTATTAGAATGAGTAGGAGGTCAGGGGTTGGCATGCATTGGCAGAATGTTGGCCTTGGGATTTGTGTGACCTGGCACTAAGTTAGCATGGAGGATAATAGAACCTATGAGTGGGTGGGTGGATGGGAGTCATGAGGAGGCATGAATTGGCATGGAAAGTAAATGGGAATTTTGTGAGGAATGAGGCAATGTGAAGGCAAGGGTTTGACGGCTGTTTTTGATTTTATTGGGTTTTTTTGCAAATAAAATGAAGTCTGCACTCCCAATTCAGAAGGAAAAATTTGGCCAATGTTTCAGGTCGAGGACCTTTCTTCAAATTTAAAGAACAGTTTGAGTGGTTCCTGTATCCAAAAAAGGGAATAGGGATAGCCCAGGAAATTACCGACCAGTGAGTCTAACCTCAGTGGTTGGTAAGTTGATGGAGAAGATTCTGAGGAACAGGATTTATGAACATTTAGAGAAGTTTAGTATGCTCAATAGTAGTCAGCACAGCCTTGTCAAAGGCAGATCATACCTTACAAGCCTGGTTGAGTTCTTTGAAAATGTGATTAAAAACATTGACGAAGGAAGAGCAGTAGATGTGATTTATATGGACTTCAACAAGGCATTCAATAAGTCCCCCACGCAAGACTTCTTGAGAAAGTGAGAGCGCATGGGATTCAACGGACTGTTGCCTTGTGGATCCAAAACTGGCTTGCCCACAGAAGGCAGAGATTGGTTGTAGATGGTCTATTTCTGCATGGAGGTTAGTCACCAGTGGAGTGCCCCAGGGATTTGTTCTGGGATCCTTGCTGTTTATAATTTTCATAAATGACCTGGCTAAGGAAGTGGAGGGATGGGTTGATAAGTTTGCGCAAGATACGAAGGTTGGTGGTGTTGTGGATAGTTTGGAGAGATGTCAGAAATTGCAGTGTGACATAGATAGGATGCAGGGCTGGGCGGAGAAGTGGCAGATATGTAGTGGTCCATTTTGGCAGTCAGATGGAATGAAGGAGTATAATATCAATGGTAAGACTCTTAGCAGTGTAAGGGATCAGAAAGACCTTGAGGTCAGGATCCATACGATTCTTGAATCAGCCTCGCAGGAAAAGGATGTCGTTAAGAAGGTGTACGGTGTACTAGCCTTCATCAATTGAGGGATTGAGTTTAGGAGTCAGGAGATAATGTCACAGCTTTGTTAGATCCTAGTCAGACCTCTCTTGGAATACTGTGCTCAGTTCTGGTCAACTCATTACAGGAAGGATGTTGAAGCTATTGAAAGGGTACAAAGGAGATTTACAAGGATGTTGCCTGGATTGGGTGGCATGCTTTATGAGGACTAGTTGAGGGAGCTCAGCCTTTTCTCCTTAGAGAGACGAAGGATGAAAGATGACCTGATAGAAGTGTATAAGATGTTGAGAGGTATAGATTGGGTGGATTCCCAGAGGCTTTTTCCAAGGACTGGAATGGTTGCTACAAGAGGACACAGGTTTAAAGCGCTGGGGAATAGGTACAGAGAAGTTATCAGGGGTAAGTTTTTCACTCAGAGGGTGGTGGGTGAATGGAATTGGCTGCGTCGGTGGTGGTGGAGGCAAATTCGATAGGGTCTTTCAAGAGACTTCTGGGCACAATTTGTGGGCTGACCGGCCTGTTTGTGCTGTAGTTTTTCTATGTTCAATGTTCTATGAAGATAGAAAGACGGAATGAGGGAGGGAACAAAAAGGAATATCTGTGATTGGATAGATGGTAGGTGATTAAATGATAAAAGATGCCATAATACAAAAGGCAGACAGAGTGGTGATAGTTGTAATAAGGAAAAAAGGATTTATCCTGAGTCACTGTGAATGGCAGAATAATGAATACGTGGCTCCAAACACAAACACTTTTTCAAGCAGCACATGTGAAAAGGGAACAAAATGGGTGGTTTGTGGGAATAGGTGACAGTGTTTACAGTCTGTAATTCTTGAGTTCAGTGTTGAGTCCAGAAGATTGTGCAGTGCCTAATCGAAATGTGATGTGTTGTTCCTCACAATTGCACTGAGGTTCACTAGAACAATGCAGCAGGCGGAGGATGGAGATGTCAGTTCACCAGCAAGATGCAGAATTAAAGCGGCGGGCACTTGGATTGTCTGGGCCCTCCTTGCATTCTCTGCAGAGGAGTGCTGCACCCAAACAGCATTATGTCTCTCCAATGTAGGGAAGAGCACATTGTGAGTAGTGAATACAGTAGACTAATTAAAAGGAGTAGATGTATATCACTGATTCACCTGGAAAAGGGTATTTGGGATTTGGACAGTGAGGCAGAGGAGGTAAGGGACATCTGTTACAGCCTCTGCATTAGCAAGGGCAGGTACTGGGTGAAGGAGATGAGGTGTTAGATTGAGGAAAGGACCAGAGTGTCACGGAGAGAACATTCACTTCAAAATGCTGGCGGGGAGGGGAGACGTATTTGATGGGAGCTTCGCAATGGAATTAGGGGGAATGATGGAGGATGATCTGTTGAATGCAGAGTTAGCATGCTACATATATTTCACCTCCCTACAAAGTGAATGCACTTTGGAAAGAGGAAATGTGCAGACAACAGTTTTGCTTCAACTGGTGTGCATTATAGACATGCTGAGCTCATAGCTTACCTGATGCTGCCACCTATTGGTGCATTCAGTATTGCAGAGCTGTGGGACCAACACCGGTTCACAAAACAAAACCATGCCAATCAATACGTATTCCTATCAAAGTACATGTTCAAATATTTCAGACAGCCCCACATGACATCACCTATCAAATACATCCCAATCTACACCGCACTACAGTGCTCCACATTAATATAACCCATATAATATCCAGATAAATATAGGTCAAAGCAATAATTCCTTGTCAACATAAGGAACACATTTTAGTGACTTGTTGACATAGCTAACTCTCTGATGGTTTTGGTGATGAGTGCACAGCCTAATGTAGGATTGAGTTCCACAGAGCAGGAATTAGCTGATCTCAGGCAGACTACCAGTCCCAGGGCTTGTGAGGCAAAATTAACCTTTGCTCCTGATCGGTGACCCCTGCTAAAAGGTCTGCATAGATGAGACAACAAATCTTAATGAAAAAAGAGTTGTTAATTGTTCTGGCTGACAGATTTTATCTAGAATCAATTGTTTATATTCTCTCAGTATCCATGCCATGATCCTTGGACATAATAGTATCGTAAAATCAATGTTTTGGCACCATCCTATTTGAACTTCTCCAAACAAATTTCTGCCCCTTCCAGACCACTATGTAGTCATAACCAATTCACAAGTAACATTCTCTGTAACTATGACCAGGATGCATTATTCCACCTCATCCTCTCTGACTTTGTGGGAGTACTTCTAAGAGCTGTGTATTATGCCGGCTTCATGTTGGAGATTCCCCTGTATTAATACATCTCAGTAAATACAAAGGACTCATCAGAGACAATAGTTTCTGATTGAAGATGTATTTCATTGACACAGACCTGGACACTGAGGAAGAATAATTTAAGACAGCTCAAATCACTTGAACTAAATTGTCAAGACATTCTGAAATTACACTTCTTTAGAAATCACCTACCCACTTACTCTGTCCATCTTAATAAGATGGACTAATCATGTTAATATGGTTATTTACCTTGGTCAATCATTACATCCTATTTCTTCTGGCAACATAAGAATTCATTTGTCCACAGAACCTGGGCGCTCCCACCTACTTGCCTCTTAGCAGCCTCTATTACATAAGAAACAGAATTCAAAGGTAACTTTTTCATTGTCTCTCCAAGCAGCTTAAGACTTGCCATTCTCACCACCTGTTAAGCATCTCTTATCAGTCAAAAATGAATTGTCCCATTTATTTGGTGTCTGGGAACCGTACTAGGAACTAAAAACTATGCTCTATGGCCATATTGTTCTTAAAGAATGTGGTTCATTTCACTTAGCTTCCATCCCATTACTCCTTGGGACAGACTACATTTGGCCAAGATGTACAGAATTCTTTCAAGACACATATTTAAAATATCCAACAGTGGTTACATGTGTTGCTGTGTATCTGTACCTTTGTAATTTCAGGTGCGGCATACTATATTTGTTTCTAAATAATTCTACCCTGATTTTATTTGCCTTTTAGTGCTAGATTTTCCTTATTTCCTCTTGTTACTCTTCTCTAATTCTGTTCAATTGTTCAGTCGGACCTCCCTTGCTTGGTGTTACTCTTCTAATCAATAGCTAGAATATTTTAAACAACAGCTTCCCTTGCCATCCTGCATCATTAACTGTAGTATCAAACAAGGATGCATCCTATGCCCTCCCTTCTTCCATATATTGCTGTTTTATCCACATATTGCCCTTTTGCAGCATCATTGTAACCTGAGTTTAATTTCAGGGGCAGAAAGCAGATTTCAGGATGATTTGCAGTTCTTGATTCACCCCGATGAATAAGCATAGTCTCCTACTTTAACAGGGATTGACCGCTAATTGGCCAGAGGGCATGGTTTATGGCTGCAAAGGTGAGAATGAAGATGGGTCTGACAGAGACTACAGCCCGATTTAAAGCCACCATTGAAGCTATAATTATGGTTGCCAAGTCAATGCACTCTTTGCTTGAGTAAGGATGATGCAGGAGAGATAGAGGCCTGAATCCCAAGCAGGATTGTCCCTCATTTTGGGATGGCAGACCTGAGGATGTTTTCCTCAAGGTGATGAGGGAAAGAAGGACGACCTATCCTAGAGGATGATGGAAGGACATCACACTTCCAGGCCAACTGGCCTAGACTAGAGAAACTAACATGTTGAGCTAACAGAGCATGATGCATAGAAACTGGCTCAAGTACTGAAGGAGGTTCAATTACATTATTCACTCTAGCAAAGCAAAGGTGAGTCACCTGATGAAGAGGCAATGTTCTGAAAGCTCTTGCTACCAAATAAACCTGTTGGATTTTGGTTCTTCATAAAAGGCACATAACATCCACAGAAGCACCCAAACATGAAAGTGGGTTCCTTACGTGCATTCAATCACCATTAGCACTGCAGCCAAAGATATTGTAAGAAGTCTCACAAAACCAGGTTAAAGTCCAATAGGTTAATTTGGTAGCAAAATCCACTAGCTTTTGGAGCACTGGCTGCCCCTTTGTCAGGTGAGAACTCAGCACTCTGAAAACTAGTGGCTTTTATTAGCAGTAAATAAACCTGTTGGACTTAAACCTGGTGTTGTGAGACTTCTTTCTGTGTTTACCCCAGTCCATCACCAGCATCTCCACATCATGCCATGGACATTGTCAGAGCAGCTGATTAACAGCAAATTGGGAAAGATGTGAGGCATGCCTAGTGGAGATGATGAATACAGACATCAGTGTTCATTAAGGGGGTGCATAGCACTGCAGCCTATCTGATTGTCAGCCAAAGGTTCGGCAGCAGAAAACCTCCACTCTGCAGAAACTTCTATTCTCCAAGTCTTGTTCTCATGGTCTTTTCACATGTCTCAAATTGGTGCTGATGTCAAGATGCTCCACAGACATTTCACTCTCGTTGGTCCAATCATTGTCAGTGCAGAGATCAGATAAAGCACTGTCACACCTCAGAAATGCATCCTCCACCACTACAGGTACAGGCACTCTGGCAGGTCCTGGGGCACAGGAGGAGGAGTCAGAGACAAATATGGGCAACCCCTTTGTGGAGGAAGGACAGCTGTGCTCAGAGGAACCATGGGAGTCACAAGGAGGGGGACTGTATTTAGATCATCAATAAATGTGCTTTCTGTGTGAGCTCTGTGAGCCAGTGTGCAATCGTGGACTCAGATGGAGGAACTCAGATATGAATGGTATCTTGTTGAGGTGTCACGGGTCCCACCTACCAGTAGGTGAATCAGGAGAGACCTGAAATGCCTCTTGTCAGGAAGGCCCATCAAATCAAACCAAGGGGCAGAGTCTGGCCTACCAAATAACCTACTGACCAATCAGAAGGACAAGCACCAGAATATCAGGATTGGGTTCCTACCCAGGTCACAGTTAAGTAATGTTGGTGTATTGGGGTTTCAGGGGTTGAGGGTCTCAGGGAGATGGGGCAGAGAATCAGAAGTAAGGACAAGGGAAGGTGGTTCATAGCAGACTGCCCCTTTCCAATTCTAGCCCCCAGAACAGATACTGAGTGCCTTTGATAGAGGGCCCCCAAACCATTTCCCATCCCTGAAGGTCACAAGCCAGTTGCACAGTTTCAGCTGCCATGCGTGTTACATGACACCAGTCCTCCCAGCAGCTGGGTCAAAGAGGTGGTAGAATAAGGCTTTTAAAATCATCATTAATTGGCTACTAAGAAACTCAATTAAAGGTAGGCCAGGAAGATGGATCATGTGAGGTGGCTGGGATCAGACATACCACCATCCTGCCTAATTAAGTACCCCTCCTACCTCCAAGCCCACCACCAGAAAGAAGGAAGATTCCTCCCCTGACCTCAGGGATTCAAATGCATGAGCTCCTCCATTGAGAAAGTGGCCAACTCATGGCAGCCAAATGTGACTGCACTTAGAGGGCATGCAGGGATGGTGCTCTGACAGACACAGGATGTACACCATACTATGTGTCTTTGACCAGTGTGTGGGCCATGATGGCGCAGAGATGTTTGGGACAGATACTGGACAGGACTCACTAATACTCTGGTCTCAAGATCAGGTCAGACGCAGGGAATTAATGGAGAGTAACTCATCTTTTGACTCCCAAATACCTGTCCATCATTTGCAAGGCACAAGTCAGGAGTGTGATGGAATATTCCGCACTTGCCTGGATGGATGAAACTCCAACAACACTTAAGATGTCTTACACCATCCAGGACAGAGCAGCTCTCTTGATTGGCATCTTGTACACCACCCTAAACACCTATTCCTTCCATCAGTGACATAGAATGACAGCAATATGTACAATCTTGTGAGGTTCCTTCAACAGCACCTTCCAAACACACAACCTCCATCACCTAGGACACAGGCAGCGGTTTCATGGTAATTCCACCATCTTCAAATTCCCCTGCAAGCCACACACCACACACCATCCTGATTTGGGACTAGGCTGCTGTTCGTTCACTGTCCCTGTATGAAGATTTTGGAACTCCTTTCCTAAAAAGACTGTGGATGTACCTCGACTAGATGGTTTCCAGATGTTCAATAAGGTGGATTACCACCACCATTGCAAAGGCAATTAACGGTGAACAACAAATACCAGGTTTACCACTTTACCCACACCCGATGAAAGAATTTTTTAATAGCCTCTGGTACCCTCCTGGCCGCTCCATGACAAGGATAATCACTGTGTGCATCTCAGCCACAAGCCAAGAAAACTAAACAGGCTGCTCACATCTCCGCCAGTGCCTGGTAGCAGTGATTAAGGAAGCCATTGCATTGGGCAGAACACTGTACAGACCATTTAAATTCTGGCACTCTGTGCATTTATTGTCTTTTCAAGTTCAGTGCAAACATTGACATATAAAGCCAAACATGTGAACTTTCTCTCCATATAAGGTTGTCTCTTTCTCTCTTTCTCTCCCTCTCCCTCGACAGGGAGATCTCTCTCTCTCTCTTTCTCCCCAGAGGGGTTTCTCTCTTTTTCTCTCTCTCTCTCTCTCTCTGTCTCTCCACAGAGGGATCACTCTCGCACTCTCTTTCTCTCTTGGGGCAATACGGGAACACTTCTGCTTCACAGCTCCAGGGACCTGGGTTCGATTCCTGACTTGGGTCACAGTCTGTGTGGTATTTGCACATTCTCCCCTTGTTTGCTTGGGTTTCCTCCTGATGCCCCAGTTTCTTTCCACACTCCAAAGATGTGCAGGTTAGGTTGATTGGTCATGCTAAATTGACCATACTGTCATGAGGTTATGGGAATAGGGCCTAGATGGCATTGTGGTTGGTACAGATGCAATGGGCTAAATGACCTCCTTCTGTACTGTAGGAATACTAGGATTCTTTGAAGTCGTAAATTCCTCAAACCTGTTGGACAATTACAAAGGCTGCATCTCTGCCATTTCTATCTTCTTAATCTCCTTACCTGCCTCACTCGCACTCACACACTCCTGCCCCTAACCTTTGACCAAAACAGAAGAGTTTATCAAAAGCAGTGTAACTGTCTCCTCAAACACGTAACATTCCCCTTTCCTGGCATATTGCAGTGTCTGAAACTAGGTCTCCAGCTCAATGGCTCTGAGCCAAAGCTCCTCAAGCCACAAACACATAACTGCAGACCTGTTTGCCCGGGATCACAGTGGTATCCAAAAGCTTGCACATTTTTGCATTTATTCTTCTGTTTCTTTATTGCTTCTTCCAGTAGATCAATAATACCTTATGTATTTGCACATGTATTGCTGTGGGATAGGGGAGTGGTGCTGGCTGAGGTCATGGTATTGTGGGTTGGCTATTTAATATGCCTGACGGACATATTATTTCTCATTTCATTTGACAAGCGATGTTTCATTAAATACCAGGAGATGGCACCATATATAAAGAAAAATTCACAGTCGCTAATTCCTGTCAGATTTATAAGATTGTAATCCAGTGTAGATTAAAATTTGTGTCATACTATTGCAACAAAACTACAATGGCTTGCTCCTTTGAGCTAAATACCCATTGATATTCTACAGGAATGATATACATATAGATCCCCAATTTATCAGAGGTCAGGAATTCCCTCTGTCAAGTTTGATTGCGGATATTTTGATGCCAGTGGAATAGATTTCTCTGTTATCGGAGCAGGAACTAAGATGTTAATCGACAGTATCAAGAATAGTGGTATTAAAATTGATCTGCGATTTTCCATCATAATAGATAAAACATAAAGCGCTTCTCGCATGTGGTTCGAATAATAAGAATAATTTCCTTTTTGAAACAGCAGACAAAACGCTCTTTACATATATCCTGTCTTAAAGTAAAGTCATAGAGCAAAATACTCACATCTGGGGCTGAATTTTGTTGGGAAAGGGGGTATCCCATTGATGGAAATCATCAGGCATTTTGGGGGTTCCTCCCTGGTTTATGTTTTGGGTCTACTGAGCAGCTAATTATCCAGCAACAGGGCTTCTGTTCTGTTAAAAGACAGGTCAGTGATACCAGGTGCAATGGGCACTGTTGGGGGTGTATCCAGCCAAGAGGACACTGTTCTCACAAAGAGGTGAGTGGAGTTGAGGAAGACGTTGGAAAGGTTTGGGGGGGGGGGGGGGGGGGGGGGGGGGGTTGACACAGTAAGGAATTCAAAGGAATTGTTGAGGCTGTAGGGTATGCTCACCAGTCAGTCTCCTCAAATGACTGTGGGCCCAGTCAGGGCAATGGGAAGAGACCCTTCAATGGCCACTTAAGCAGCTCAATCGACCTCTCAACAGGGTAGCTACTTTCCACCTTCCCCATCACTGATCAAATGCCACAGTGGCAGGAACTTGGGCCCTGTCTACCTTTGCCATTTTATACCCTGGCCTATCTCTAGAGGGTTAGTAAAATCCAGTCTTTGATGTATGAATTGCACATGCAAATAATTTAGGGCTTAAAAGTGCTGTGAATCTAGTCATTCCTTTCTGTGGAGGAGGTTTTCAAAAGGATAAGCAACCTTCCTGGCACAAATTCACAAATTTAGCAAGCTGTGAATATGCCACATCAAATCAAAGTGAAAACTAAAAAAGCACAAAAGTGAATTTGCATTCTAAGTGAGTTCTATTAATCCCAATATGATGGAAGAATGGGTTTCCCAGAACAAACATTCAACATTCTTGTTCATTCCATTTGGAAGAAAAACCATTTGACGTCACATACAGGGTCTGAGAATCAGGGAATTAGTTATACAAAATCAAAATGCTATATGTACTGGAAATGTGAAATAAAAGCAAAACATGCTGCAAATACTCAGCAGATCTGTTAGCATCTGTGGAGAAGCAGATCTCAATGTGCCATATTGATGACTTATCACTCGGACTCAATTATGCCGCCACCCGTGGTATCTGAGACGCAATGGGTTACTGAACAATTGGACAACATGTCAGGCATGAGAGGTTGCATACTAATTGTACTAATACCCTCAAAGGGTCTGAAAATTAGTGAGTTGGCCTCCATTGATTATATATTTTTTTCAGAGTTAGTACTGATTCTATCACATGATTGCATGCCCATTTGTAAAATGTTTCACTGACCCACATCTATACCCACCTTTTTCTAATAATTCCAGGGTGTCACTGGAAGTCCATCCTGCATGCTTGATTGTACCCTTGCCAGAAAAGTGGCTGGAATCACAGAAGGATCACATTGAAAGCCCGTCCCTCAATGCTTCAGGAGGAAAAGCCATCCCGATGTCTTTAACCTCAATCCACAAGCCTTCATCATCAAATTGATAATACAGAATTTACCAGCCCCTCTCTAACTTGTGAGTGTTTTAACAGGTCATGCATGCTGTTATCTGAAGTATTTAATATTTTTTTTTAATCATGGAGGGGGAGGATAAACTGATTGTCTAATCCAGGCTGACTGAAAACAAAAAAAACAGATCCATGCTTAAGGATAAGAATCCTGACAGTATTCAGCATACCTCTTGCTAATGGTCTGTAACTTGTATTAGCAAATATGTTGTTTGAACTAATTTGTTTGCTGGGAGTGAGCAGAGATGGTCCCAAAATTTGATAACTTACTGGCCCCAATGGTGGCACAAGGTTACCACTGTTAACGCCACAACTCCAGAATCCTGGTTTGGATTCCAGCCTTGGGTGATTGAATGAGTTTGCACATGCATTGGGGGGGGGGGGGTCGGTAAAATTCTGGCAATAATGCATTAGAAGCAGTCCAGAGAAATTTCACTTGATTGATTCCTGGGATGAAGGCATCGTCTTAAAAATAAAGTTTAGACAGGTTGGGGTCGCATCCATTTGGAGCTTAGAAAAATGAAATGTGATTTATCGAAATTCATAAGATCCTGAGTGGACTGCTGACAGAATGTTCCCCTTGTGAGAGATACTAGAACAAGAGCCTTGGTTTCAAAATAAGAGGCTTCCATTTAAAATGGAGATGAGGATAATTCTTCTCCACTTAAAGAGGCATTAGGATGTAAAAATTTCTTACCCGGAGAGAGAGAGAGAGAGAGAGAGAGAGGGTCTTAATATTTTTAAGGCTGAGTTAGATAGATTCTTGACTGGCAAGAGAGTCAAAGATTATATTGGATAGATAAAGAAGTGAGGTTGAGATCAGAAGCAGATGAGGCATAATCTTATCAAATAATGAAGCAGGCTTGAGGGATCAAATGGCCTATTCCTGCTTTAAACCCATGTCTATTTCTTAAACATATTGTAGGGTATAAGTGTAATTGCTCAGACTGCAAAAAGATGGAAAATGGTATTCTACAAGAATAAGTCATGTTCGTCATTTACTAAACAATTTGGACTCAGAAATCAAAAGTGTAGTTTCAAAACTTGTGGATACGACCCAGCCAAGGACAGTTAATCAACAATGATCCTTCTCACTCCATATATTTTCACATTGAAAGGCTACCTTCGGACTAGCACTTAAGGATGCCTATTGCCAGGAAAAATCTGTTCAAGAGACTATTTGTTCCCGGTGCTATAGGCTTACTAAATAACATAATGTAAATTCAACCAACTGTTTTTATTTATTTTATTTATTCAACTGCAGTAAATGCTTTAATGGCAGAGCACAATGTGTTATGTTTGTTCTGTAATGATTGTATGTTATATATTCATAAATATATGAATGTAGGTATATATGGAGTATTCAGTGATTTTAAGCTGATGAATATATGATGGTATGTTAGTCTGGAGGTGAAGACAAAGATAAATTTTTTACTTTTGTATGGACAGTAAAGTTCTATTTTATTCTATATTGATGAGGGCTGTGACAAGATAAAGCATTAATAAACTTTCAGAATGGAGTATAATTGTCAAATTAACTCCAATTTAGTTAAGAGTGAGGTGGTACATTTGATAGCCATGCAATCGCAGTTAATGTTGTAACCGAACAGGAAGATCTCAGAATGTCACCCTAGCTCAAAAGACCATAACTTTTGCTTTTTTTAATCAAATGTGGAGGTACAGAGTCACAGGACCACTAACTATTTTTAACAATAAGGGAAAAACATTTACTAAGTATGTAAAAATTGGATTATAATACAATATTCCTTTCTCCCTTCCCATTTAAAATCAACACAGATGGAAAAGCACATTTGAAGCTAATATCATCTCATTAGCACGCAAAGCTCCTTTTAAGTAAGGAATATGGCTGTGGTCACTCCTCTCTGAACCCAAATTAGTGTCTGTGGATTTCTCCTTAGAATTCCCAGTTGGTTATCACATGAGAATTTCCAAATTCCATTCCCAAAAAGATGGCTTAAACCTTCTCTCACTGTAATGTTCTCATTCAGCATTCCAAAAATCCATTCCACATTTTGATCAGAGCTTCTTCTCCACTTCTTCTAGAGACTCCACTCCAGGTTTTATACCAACCCCTTTGGAATTTCATTATCTTGACTGTTTTCACACACACATTGTAATCTCCAGCCACTGATCGCTGCACATTTCAATTAGCATCTCATAAACTATAGTACGGTATCACTTTTCAATAGTCAGCTTTTTCAGTTTCTATGAGTTGAAATAAACAACACCTGGTTTTATTCCTAGTTCCTGTTTATTCCTTTAACTTCAGATTTCTCTCTGTTTCTATAGATTCCTTAAGTAGCCATCCTATAGATTTCTATACTGACCTTCTTAACATTTACTCCATTGTAGGCTTTTCTTCTAGCTCTACTGGAGAAATGTAACCTCCCTATCTGCCTTGACCAACTGCTCTGGCTTCTAACTAAAAAGCTAAAGTACAAAGAAAAGATTTTTTTTTTTGACAAGGACTCTAACTGCTAAGAAACTATGTTTATTCTTCATGCCATAACTCCCTCTAAGCATAAGTTGGAACCTAATCAACTCCATTCATACCTGTGTCCATGATAAATCTAACCACAGGTCCCTTCTAGGTACAGAGACGTGAAATTAAATCCACCTAAAATTATATCTTATTTCTAATGTTTATCCATACAAATATAAGTCCCTTAAAACTGCTTTTCGTTCCCTGATAATATGAAGAATCAGTCACCCACAAAGTTCTTGGACAATAAGCCTAAATACCACAGAGGAGCAGAGGAATTTCTGAGTATAGATACACAAATCCCTAAATATAGCAGTGCACGTCAATAAGGTCATTAAAAAGCACAAGCACGAGCAGGGATTCACTTCCAAAAGGATAGAACTGAAAAGTAGAGATGAGGGGCTCTATTTTACTATATTGATTCTAAGTGCCGTGTGGACTTGAAACTGGGAGCGTTTTAGTTGCACAAGCCTGTGGATGGGACTTAACGCACTCAAAACACTGCAATTCTGATCGGCACTTCCAACTGCGCACGCGTAGAAAAAATGATAGATCACTGCTCCCCTCGCCTGAGCTGGAAAATGTTTTCCCCTGGCCCCCACAGACATTGTCCCACCCCCCCCCGCCATCCAGACCGATTGTGAATCCCTCCTCATTTCCGACCCACTGATCTCAGGCAGAGTGGCAGTGAACCATCCCTTTTCCCACACTGTTCCCAGAAAGAGGGACAGCAGACCCTACCTTCCCACCACTGATCTCAGGCAGAGTGGCAGCAGACCACCCCTACCCCTCCCCCCTTCCCCCTCATCAATCTCAAGCAGAGAGCCATCGGACGATAGGCTCCTACCTCCTCACTGACTGGAATGCTCGAATCTGATTTTTGTGGAGAATGTCTGTTTCATGCCAATTTTGGATGAGCAAACATGGTGGCAAAGTGCCAATAATTAGCGTGCAGCCCATTAAGTCAATTTAAATGCATGCAAATATGTCTAAATGGTTGTCGTGCCTGTTTTGGGTGCGGTCCCAATTGCAGCTATTTTCCAGCCTCGGTAAAGGGGAAACCAGTGTGGAGGTGGGCGCAGATCATGTTACTCACTTCACGTCTGATTTTACCAAGTTTTCGCGCCTGAAAACGGGCACAATGCAATAAGGTCTGTGGTGTTAAACTTGTATAGAGTCCTGGTTAGACAATACACTTGGTGTGGAATGAATAATTCTGATCCCCGTATTATAAAAAAGGGACATGGAAGGACTGGAGAAAGTGCAAGAAAAATTGACTAAAAATCAACAAGAATTGTGGTTATACCCAGCAAGAAAGATTGAACAGACGAGAGCTCTTTTCTATAAAAAAGAGAAGATTGAAGGGTGACATGAGATTGACTTCAAGATTATGGAAGGGATTTTCAGAGTAGATGTAGAGTAATGTTTCCATTCACAGGGGACAATATAACTTATATATCACTGATAAATTCAATAGAAAATTCAGAAGCTGCTTTGTTATCCAAAGAGTGATTCGAATGTGGAACTTGCCACCACGAGGAGTATTTGAGGCAATTGACATGGATCCATTTGAGAGGAAGCTGGGAAAACAGATCAGAGAGAAGGGAATAGAAAGACGTGTTGATGAGATGAGATGAAGTAGAATGTGAAGAGTCTTCTGTAGAGCATAAATGTGGTACAGATCTGCTGGGCGAAATGTCTTGTTTCTGTTCTGTAAATGATAAATAATGTTAAGTATCCATTAACTATGCCAGAAACTAAGGATCTCAATTTTAGTCCCTTTGATCTGCAACGGTGGCTAAAATAAAATAAAATGGATACCTTCTAATGTAACAACCAAAAACAATAACTAATGTTATAACTTGATGATTAATAAAATCAAAATTCTGTATAATGTCAATAGTTTACAAACTTGTTATCAACAACAGGTTGATCAAGTTGTTATCAACAACAAGCTCATTGAGTATAATGAAAGAACATTTTTCAGGTGTTGTTGCGAGTGTTTAAAAATGTAAGTTAAAAATGTACTCACCTTTAGTCTTCTTGGGAGATGATTACGTTTCTACCTGGTCATGGTGGGTGGGGCAGAGAGATGAGTGAAAATGCCAGATGATGTTTCTGGCAACTTCTCAGTCACTTCTATACAGGCTTTCTGTTCATTGGCCTTGGTTTTCATCTTGCAAGTGCTGGAGAAAAGTCTTCCTCCCCTTCATCAGGATCTCCAGGGAAGCATCAGAAAACCTGGAACCATCTGACTCATTTTTTTTCATGATCCTTCCCCCATCAACTGAACAAACATTAGGGAATTTGATTTGCTTAAAGAGTTGCATTTCCACTTTAAATAGATTTTGGACAGTTGGAAATCTTGTGATAAAAGTAAGCATTTCCGAATTCCTAATGCCACCTAGACTCAAGTTATCATGTGTATCACATTAATCTTTATCACTGACGTGATGTCATTCAGTGCTGTTTGCCAAATCTCTTTTTTTAACATAAGCATGACATTTGACATTTCAGACAGAAAAGGCACCACTGAGATAAGAGGCACTTCTGTTGTTAAACAGACTGTTATCTAAGGTTGTGAACACTGATCTAGCTGGGGCACTCAAAAGGAAATCAAGTTCATTCCCAGTTCAGTGGGGAGCAGATGTATACAGGATTGGAGCAGAGAAAAGAAAAACACACAGGTTGCAGGATATGTTGATAACCACTGCTGCTTCGTAGCACCAGGAACCTGGGTGACTGTCTGTGTGCAGTTTTCATTCCTCCCCATATCTGCCTGGATTTCCTTCAGGTTTCCTCCCACTATCTAAAGATGTGCAGTTAGGTGGATTGGCCACAATAAATTGACCTTTAGCATCAGGAAGACTATCATAGTAAATAGGTGGATTATCAGAATAAATAATGGTGTTATGGGGATAGGGCCTGAGTGAGATTGTTGTCGGTGCAGGTTTAATGGGCCGAATGGCCTCCTCCTGCACTGTAGCAATTCTTTGATTCAATGAAATCCATATCCTGAAGGATGAGTTGCATGAGTTAACTTGTAAATACCAAAGATGTATCGAAGTTTGTTACCGCTGCACAGGATGTTGCAAAAAGTACGTTAGGTGTCTTCATGTAACACCTACTGCGCTGAAACTTAAAGTGAAATGTCCCTGATGACAAGAGGGGCGCTTTGGACAAGGAGTCCCAGCAACTTGAAAGTCCAGAAGCTTTTGAACCCATTCCCTTTTTCCTAAGAAAATTTTGTAATTTCAGACACATCACTGTTTCCCTGAAAGCGTGAAGAGAGTCCCTTGCCAGTATCTGATCCATATTCATAAACATTCAGGACAGGAATACACTCAGACTTTTGTTGAACATGGATCTCTCTCAAGATGCTTGCTTGATTCTGCCTGAGAAAATGAACTTGCCATTAACAAAATATTAAAGGTCAGCCTGGAATACTTTGGAAAACTCTTTATTGTGTAACATTCTTACTCCGTTGGCCATATGGTTAATTGCTTCACTTGAGAAAAAGAATAACAAGTCAGAATGTAAATTCATTTTCTCTTGTAAAGTTTTCAAATTTGGCTTCATTTTTGTCATCACTAATATCAGAACAGGAAAGTCTATGGGCTCAATTTAATGGGAGGAAAACCCATAGAAGGAAAACAGATGGGTGGACATGGTAATTAGGACACCGTGCCATTGGCAGTGTGCTCCTGACCCCACCATCATTTTATAGGTTACAGGGGAGGCATCTGCCAGCCCAAAGCCCCACTGAGTGAAATATAAACAGAAAATGCTGGGAAAACCTACTGAGCTAGATCTTCGCAAATAAAAATGGTAGTGCTGATCCGGTGGGAAAACCGGTCAGTTGTCTCTCCAGATCTTTTACACCACTCTGGCATAGTGCCAACCTGACAGTCCCAACTTGTGCCAAAGGGCAATACCAGGGGGCATTGCCAGGGCACTGCATGGCCTTGTCCCTTGTTCCTCAAATGCTATACTTACTTTTACGTTTCTGATGACTCCCTCTCAACAGGTCCATATCTGGATGAACCTGTTACAAACCTTGCTGATGAGATGTCACATCAGCATGGTTTAAAAATATGGTGAGGGGTCAAGATACAGTGTGAAGGGATGTTTAATTATATTAAAATGTATGCAAATCACATTCACGCCCCTTATAGGTGTCAACCTGATGACACCACCAGCGAGGGGCAGGCAGACCTGAAGTTGCATTCTCGCCGGTGAGAACTGTGACTTCTAGATTTTGAGCTCCACTAGCATTTGCATGGATAGTGAAAATAATCCCAAGATTTCCCCCAGCAGGTCTGCCAGAACCTGTGGAGAGAAAAACAAAGTTAACATTTCAAATCTGTATGACTTGTCCTCAGAGATATAGAGAGGGAGAAATGTGATCGATTGTAAACTGTATAAGAGAGGGTGGAGCAGCTAGGCCTATCTGGTAAGATCCTAGGCTTAACTATGCCTGCCAAGTGCGTTCGCAGAATTTACATAGGTTTGGGGACCCATGGTTTCCCTTCCTCCCGAGCCTCTTGCGATACCAGCAGTGGCCACCAGTCCTACTGTGGCACAGAACTATTGGCCTCTGATTGGTTCTATGAGATAGGTCTTCCTCCTGGAGATGAATATAAGTCCTGCCTTGCATGAATTAATATTTACCCTGGAGAGTGGGGAACTCACCTTCAGTATTATTATGGTTCAGGTTAGAAAGTCCAAAGTGTTTTATGAAACGCACCTGAATCAAAAATTTTGTATCTTGAATTTGGCAAGGATAGGCATAATATTTTTCACTTTGGTTATGATTTAAGTAACCCACTAGGGAGTTTTTATCAAACAAAGTTTATTTGAGAATATAGTTAACATGTATAATACAAAAATTAGTAAGACTTTTTATTATTACCAACAAGAAACATATAATCTTGATAACCCTTAACAAAGACCTCTATAATATTTCAATCAAACCAATCTATAGACAAAAGACCCTTTTCACAGGTTTAACACAGCATAAACCAATGCTCACATGATACGGAAATTTAGGTTAAAGTTTGCAGTTCTCTGGATTCACTCCGAAACAGTTTGAGGACAGGACATCATCTCAAAACACCAAAGAGAATCTGGTCCAACTCCCAACAACATCAGATTTTCACCCTTCAGGAAAACAAGACCTTCTTTTCAGCTAACCAACAGAATTTTCAAAATAACAAAGAGAGAAGGAGAACATTTTATTTTAACTTGTTCTCCTTTTTAAAACTCAACTGCAGCTCAGAACTGAAACTGAAATGTTAAACTCACTGGAAAAAAATCTGTCCAAAAACACCATCTTCCTAACAATGTAGGAACATAAAACTAATCCCAGAGTAAACACAAACAGCTCCATTTAAACCACCAACGTAACAATAAAAGGACTCATCATAGTCACCCTGACAACAATGAAGTCACTGAAACTGTGTGTTGTAGAAATCATGAAAAAAACTTTTCTTAAAGATAAACTAACACCACAGTATATAACCGAATTCCATGGCCTTCTGGATTAACTCTGGTCCACCAACAAACATCCATTTGATGGCTTGTAGTTTGCTGTGTAGAACATGTAGAGTGGTGCATTTGAGGAGTGCACTGGGGGGTGATCCTCCCAAAAGTGCTGAATTGGCAGGAAAGCTGTTCTAAATCCCACGTGTTTTGTCAGTTCACCTGCATCTCCGCACTCTGTGCATTGCAGAGTTCCTACTCATGAATGTCATTAAAAATCCCAGGGGAGGGCGAGGAGAGGAGGCGTAGCTATTTGGGCTGGAGTTTGACAATTCTGGAACTCTGATCATGAGCAATGGGCCCCATCTGTCAGACTCCCCATTTGCTGGCCAGCTCGATCACTGGCCAGTCTGGACCCCTGCAGTGCTGGCCCCTCCAGCTTCAGCCACATTGTGACAATTTCCAGGCCAGCCCTGAGCCTCCCCACTCCTGCTCCAATACACAGTCCATGCACCCTCCCCCCCAGCAGTGGTGATCCTTACCCCGGCAGACCACCTCCTGCTGTCAGACCCCCTCCCCCTTGGGGTCAGACCACCGCCCCCTCCTTCCCCCAGAGGCAGGCCTTCTCCGGCAGACCACCCCCTAGCCTACTCCAATCGCTGCTCTCCCTCCATCCCAGACGGATCCTGTCTGCAAATGGCAGCAGCACCCTCACCCCCACTGATCGATACTCGGCCCCATCCACAATAGGCCCCATCCCTTTGGCACTGCCTGATCCCAATGCACAATGCAAAGTCCCCTTGGGCATGGACACTTTGCCCCTTGGACAGAGGCGTGGGCGGCACAGGCACTGCCAGGGTATCGATGCCAAGGGGGCATCACCCCACCACCATCTGACCCCCAGGGGACCCCCCTTCATTCTGGCGGGGTCTCTTGCTAGTTCCCCAAACATGGGGAGTTAATCTGAACCCCGTACTCCAGGCGGTGAGAGTAATTTAATCAAAACCTGAAATTTCCCGATAATCAACTGATAAATATATTTAAGATTTAAATTTTTTAAAGATTTAAATTACTTACCTGCCTTTCTGCTGGGATCCAGTGTGGTTTGACTGGTGACTGTTCGCCAGCTCTGGGAGATGTGCATGCATTCCCAGCGCATGCACAAATCCCGGTTCAAGTATATCTTCCATGTCGATCCACCAGAAAAGCTGCAGGTCGCGATCGGAGAATCACAGTCACTATTTGACAGCCATTTCTGCTTTGTATGTGATCATTTGATTGCTATGCATTTTGCAGGGGTCATCAGTGGAATGCTTGCTCACATGTTTCGGGTGCAGCTGTGACAGAAAATAATTAGCCACACAAAGGTGACCCAGAAAGTAAGGAGTTGGTCCTACATAGCCCAATGTCAGTGTTTCCCCTTTGTTCGGTTAGGTTACATGGACGGGAGAAGCTTGCCAGAACTTTGGACTTTGCACATACCATCTGAAAAGAGAGGATCTGTAAGGCAGGGAATTGGAACTAGGCAAAATGCTCTTTCAGTGAGCCGGAGCAGACTTGATGGGCTGAATGGTCTCTTTCTGCACTGCAAATGGATGTACACGGGGAAATAAATAGTGATGTCTTGAAGAGTGTACAGATTAGAGAGAAGGAGGTGCTGGAAGTCTTAAAGCACATCAAGGCAGATAAATCCCCAGAGCCTGATGAAGTGTATCCCAGGTGGGAGGCTAGGGAGGAAATTGCGGGTCACCTAGCCGAGATATTTGAGTCATCAATAGTCATGATTGAGGTGCCTGAAGATTGGAGAGTGGCAAATGTTGTGCCTTTGTTTAAAAAGGGCTGCAGGGAAAAGCCTGGGAACTACAGGCCAGTGAGCCTCACATCTGTGGTGGGTAAGTTATTGGAACGTATTTTGAGAGACAAGATCTACAAGTTCTATGAGAGAGAAGACAAGAGACGCAAGGACTGATTAGGGACAGTCAGCATGGTTTTATGACTGGAAAATCGTGTCTCACAAATTTGATTGAGTTTTTTGAAGGGGTGACAAAGAAGGTAGATGAGGACAGTGCAAGTAGTGTTGTCTATGTGAACTTTAGCAAGGCGTTTGACAAGGTACTGCATGGTAGGTTGTTGCATAAGGTTAAATTTCATGGGATCCAGAGTGAAGTATCTAAATGGATACAAAAGTGGCTTCTTGACAGAACCCAAAGAATGGTTGTAGAGGGTTGTTTTTCAAACTGGAGCACTGTAATCAGTGGGGTACCTCAGGGATCACTGCTGGGTCCATTATTATTTGTCATTTATCTTAATGATTTGAATGAGAATATAGGAGGCATTGTTAGTAAGCCTGAAGATGACATCAAGACTGTGGTGTAGTGGACAGTGAGGAAAGTTATGTCTGCAATGGGATCTTGATTACTGGGCCAGTGGGCTGATGAATGCAGATGGAGATTAATTTAAACAAATGCAAGATGATGCATTTTGGTACATTGAATTGGGGTAGGACTTACTCAGTTGATAGTAAGGCACTGAGAAGAGTTACAGAACAAAGAACTCTCAGGGTAACATGTTCATAGCTCCTGGAAAGTGGAATCACAGGTTAACAGATTGATGAAAAAGCACTTTCATCTTTCAGAACATTGGATATAGGAGTTGGGACAATTTGTTGAAATTGTACAAGACATTGGTAAGGCCACACTTGGAATGCTGTATGCAGTTCTGGTCACCCTATTATAGAAAGGACATATCAAATTAGAAAGAGTGCAGAAAAGAGTTATTAGGATGTTACCAGGCGTTAGTGGTTTGGGATATAAGGAGAGGCTGGATAGTCTGGGACCTTTTCCCTCTGGAACGTAGGAAACTGAGGTGTGATCTTATAGAGGCATAGATCAGCTAGATAGTCAATATCTTTTCCCAAAAGTAATGAAATCTAAAACTAGAGGGCATGGGTTTAAGTGAGAGTAGAGAGATACACAAATGTTCATGGCAACAATTTTTTCACACAGAGGGCAGTGAGTTCTGCCAGAGGTAGTAGCAGAGTTGGGTACAATTCTGTCTTTTAAAAAGTGTTTAAACAGTTTCATGGATAAGATGGGTATGGAGGGATATGGGCTAATTGTGGACAATTGGATTTGCTTAAGGTTTAAAAAAAAAGGATGGCATGGACAAGTTGGGCTGAAGGGTCTGTTTGCATGTCGTAAACCTCTATGACCCTAATACTTTATGCAAAGATAACAGTGATAGTGTAGTTCCTTGCAAGTTTGTCCCTTAAATTGCCAAAGTCATGGAGTTTGTCTCATGTCTGCGTGGGTTTCCTCTGAATGCTCCGGTTTCCTCCCACAGTCCAAAGATGTGCGGGTTCAATGGATTGGCCAGGCTAAACTTTCTCTTAGTGTCAGGGGACTAGCTAGGGTAAATGCATAGGGTTATGTGATAGAGCCTGGATGTGACTATGGTCGATGCAGACTCAATGGGGCTGAATGGGCTCCTTCTGCATTGTATGATTCTATGACAACTAATGCAGAATGTGAAAGCTATTCTGAAATTTTGCTCAATTTATATTTTGGGAGAAAAGGGTAAAGATTTCTCACAAAAATTAGCATTTATATAGTGCTTTTAATATAATAAAACTTTCCAAAAGGCTTAAAAATGATGAGCGGGATCTTGTTGCAGCACCATGTGACCCAACAGTATGGCTGAAAGTCAGCAGGACTCCCTCACAGAGGCGGGACAGCTTGCTGTATACAATCACACAGTGGCCAGCCAATTCATTGTGCACAGTCAAGAGGCACAACCAATCATGTGGCAGGAATGGTCAGAAAGTCGCTGGCCTTGAAGTTCTCTCATGGGATCAAAGGTCAGATCTGAGGGATTCTGGGGCTGAGGTTTAAAGATAACTCAAAGGCGACAAATCCCAAGGTGTTTTGAGTTGAGGTTTGGCAGAAACATGGGGCTTTTGAGACTTTTATTAATAATTCATGGCTTTGAGTGTTGTCAATATATTGGTTTAGAGGTCCTGTTTTAAGCATTTGGAGTAGTTTCTTTGTTAATAAACATGTTTGTGGTTGAGCCTAAAACCTTGGGTGGAGCTTTCCCATCTCACTCGCCATGAGAATCACAGTGGGCGGCTCAGGACCACACAAAATCTATTGACCTCGGGCAGGATTTTCCAGTCTTGGGACAAACCTGGCTGCATTGTGTCTGTATTAATTTGTCCTTTATAAAATCTGAAAGTCAATAACTGACAGTAAGGGTAAACGGGAGTATGTTATATCACAGCCGACCTCATTTCCCATTCCCCACAGCTTCATTAGATTCTGCCCAGGAGCATCCTTTTCCTGTTACTTTTTACTATCCTTTGTATTTGATAAAAGTTGTAGACACTGTCATGAGTAGGTGAGAAAAGATGAAATAAAGCTCCTGTCTTTGCCTCCTCCTCATCCGATTGCAACAGGTTTTATTCTGAATGAATATACTTACCACTTCCATGAGTGTTTAACTATTTACATGCTTTGACCAAAAGAGATACAACTAGGCAGGTTTTCTTGAACTTTTGAAAAGAAAATAGAATTGTGTTTTACTGTATTCAACTCAGCCAAAAAGAAAATAGTAAAAATGCTCTGACTTTCATACACACAGACTCACACGCCCACCCCCCACCCCCCCACCCCACACACACACATGCATCCCCACATACACACCTCCAACACAAACACCCCACATACATGCACACACACCCACATACACACCCACATACACACACCCAGACCCACACACACTCAAGTCAACACATATTCCCACACACTCCCCCCCACATAGACAACCCCACATAAACAACCCTAACACACAGACACACACACACAGACACACACACATATACACACACCCACATGCACGCACACAAGCACATACACATATACATTCTCCAAACACACATACCCCTTCACACACGACACATGCATGCATGCATACCCTCCCCCCACCATCCACACATACACAACACGCATGCACACATACTCTCCCCCTCTCCACCTCCTCCCCCCTCCCCCCCACACACACAAACAGATTGCAGAGTGGGGAAGATAGATTAAATAAGCAGTTGTTGGAATCATACTTAGCAAAAATGAAGATTGGTGTGACGGTTGGCTCATTCCCAGGAATTTGCTACAGGAATTCCTGAAGGTCATGTACTCTGTCCAATTATCTTCAACTGCTTCAGGAATGACATTTCCTTCTTCAGAAGTAGGGATATTCACTAATGATTGCACAATGTCCAGCACCATTCCTGATTCCATCAGGAGTCAGAGTCCATATTCAGCAAGATCTGGGCAATATTCATGAGGATGGCGGCGCGGGCTCGTTGGGCCGAAGGGCCTGTTTCCCGTGCTGTGTTGTTCTTTGTTCTAACATTCAGGACTTGGGCTGATAAGTTGCAAATAACACTTGTGTCACACAAGTACCAGGCAAAGGCCATCTTCAACAAAAGAAAACCTAACCATCTTCCCTTTGCATTCAAAGGCATTTCCACCCACCACTATCAACATCTTGAGGTGAGCATTGACCAGAAACTGAACTGGATTGGCTATATTAACACTGTAGTTACAAGAGCAAGGTAGAGGCTAGGAATTTTGCAGCAAGTAACTCATCTCTTGATTCCCCAAAGCCTGTCAGCCGTCTACAAGACACAGGTCATGAATTTGATGGAATACTCTTCATTTGCCTGAATTAGTACAAGTCCAACAACACTTAATCAGCTTAACACCATCCAGCACCAAAGCAGTGCAGTTGATTGGCACCCTGCCCAACATCTTAAACATTTGTGTCCTCTATCACTGATGTATAGCAACAGCAGTGTGTCCCATCTACAACATAAACCACAGCAACTCACTGAGACTCCTTCCAACAGCACTTTCCAAAGCTGCAACATTTATCACCCAAAACACCTAGAAGAACAAGGGCAGCAGATGCAAGGAAACACCACCACTGGCAATTTCCCCTCCAATTCATACACCATTCTGACTTGGAACTATATCATTGTTCTTTCATTGTTGCTGGGTAAAAATCCTGAATTCCCTTCACGATACCACAGTGATTAGCACTGCTGCCTCATAACGCCAGGGAACTGGGTTCAATTCAGGCTTGAGTCACTGTGTGTGTGGAGTTGGCACATTTTCCCTGGGTCTGCATGGGTTTCCTCTGGGTGCTCAGGTTTCCTCCCACAATCTGAAATACATGTTGGTTAGGTGCCATGCTAAAATTCTCCCTCAGTGTAGCTGAACAGGCATTGGAATGTGGAGACGAGGGGATTTTCACAGTAACTTTATTGCAGCGTTAACGCAAAACTACTTGTGACACTAATAAATAAACTGTAAAATTAAATGCACTCTGGGTGTTCATACAACATATGGATTGCAATCTTCAAGAAAGCAGCACATCACCAATTTCTCAAGGGCAATAAATTCTGGCCTAAACAGTGATACCCACGTTCCATGAACAAAAACATTCTAAAAAGTAATTTGGAGTTCAGAAAAACCAAAAGGTTACACAGCTCTTGAAGTTTGGTGATTCAGCTGGTTTCAGACTTAACTTGGTCATCCTGCTGCTTCCAGGTTTATGATTTTTATCACCTTGAACATCTAGGAAGACATGGTTTAAAGATGTGAAAGGGTATTTATTGTTTTCCTTGAGACGACTGTGCTGAACTGATTTTTTTTTTCAGATCTCTGCAGCAACTGGGTAGTCAGAGTTCAGACAGCGTTCAAAACTTGCTGATGGATTTACAGGAAGAGAGAGCCAAAGGCAAGGAAGCCACTTAGGCATTTTCCCTTGAGCATCTCAATTGATTATGCTGCTCTTCACAGAATGCAGGTGCTTAAAGAACACAATGGGAAATCTTCACTCAGGCCTTTCTCTCTCAAACTGTTCAGTGACCCAAAAATGGTCATAATTAGTATTTCTTAGTTACCTTGATTAGAACATGGTTGGAAATTCCCCAGTCAGGATTCATTGTTTAAGTATGTCTAATGTTTTGATGCCATCTGGTTCAGTACTTAGGTGATAATCTAGATGCTTAATTTAGGAGATGGAAGAGGCCTCTATTCAACCATATCAAGGCAATTGCATCTTGCTGTTGCTCTGCAAACAGGTTGTCTCCATTTCAATTGTTTTGGAATGTAGAAGGTAGAGTGATGCAAATGCGCAGCCATCTTAGACTGCAATCTCAAATCATTGGGATGTAGTTTTAGTCTTTTTTTAAAGTTAAGAGTTTCCAGCCAGTAAATTCAAAAATCATTTTTTTGATATAAAGCATGACCCTCCCTTCCCATGCCCATCACACACACACACACACACACACACACACACACACACACACACACACACACACACACACACACACACACACACACACACCATAATGAGCCTGGTTTTATTCTGTGCTGAGAAGATTATAGAACTTCTGGTGAGGTCAGGCATCTCAAGTCATCATAACTGTGTGGGACAGATTGGATGGGCCAGTAGGCATTTTACTCTCTTCTTCATCAAGGGATATAATCTTAAGTTTTTATTAACATTAAAATCTACTGCTGTTCTTTCGCCTACTAATTCCTCTAGATCTTTTTGAATACAACCACTCTGTGCTATATTTGTGAACTAACTGTGTGACTTGCTATTAATAGCAAACTTCTTTCCTATAGTTAAACTATGTCTGAAGTTCTTTCTGGCTCTGATGTGCTGCATTGCAATCAGGTAGGTGCCATAACATACGTACTGTTGATGATCTAGTAGCTTGGTCCCATTGTCACTAAAGATATCTTAATTTGGGGTTTCTCAAACTTTTCCAGCTATGGAACCCCTTATGATCTCCCAAGAGCATTGGAGAGCCCCAAACGTTATCATGTCAATGACACATGTTAGAACTAACGACCTTATGAATATCACCCCATGGCTCTCCCCCACACATTGAATCCCCTGTCAATCTTCCCCTCATGAATATCCTACCTAAGTTCCTCCACAAATTCCCTGCCATGGGGCCTACTGTAAGCCCCTCACCTTTATCTTCTGCTAAGTTTCTCCACCGTAGCCATCACACCTTTACTGCATAAGCCAAAGTTTTGCTCACTCAGTCATTTTTCTGCCCAGCAACAGAAAAAAACACAAAATCAGGTTGGCCTACCTCTTCAAGCGTTGGCTACTTTTTGCCTTACCAGTCAGCCTCTTAGAAGTTAATGCACAGGGAGGGGGGATATTGATTGGTCAATATGATTTCTTTGTTCTTGTTCTATTTGACCGTTGCCCTTTCTCGAGTCATTGCATCTTCAGCTGACTTACAGACGCAATATAGTTTGTGCATTATTTTTCAGATTGTTTCCAAAAATGTTTTGTCATTTGGCTGCCAGGAGTTCAATGGCAATCCTGAAATTACTCCATCAACAAATGAACACACTGTCACAGGAATAGAAGTAGACCATTCAGCCCCTTGAGTTCATTACACCGATTGTTAAAGGAAAATCTCATTGAGAAGTTCAATGATGGCTCTTATTTATTTGTCAGGCATAGAGTTCTGGTATAGTAGCATATTACTGTCAAAAATCCTTTGAAATTGAGTTTGAACAGATTTGTTGTTGTGTTTGATCATTCTTGATGTGTACTTCATCTCCAGTTTGAACCATATTATGGTGGCACCTTAGCATAGTGGTTAACACTGCTACATCACAGCAACAGGGACCTGGGTTTGATTCCAGCTTGGGTCGCAGTGTGGGTGGAGTTTGTAGGTTTTCCCCATGTCTGCATGGGTTTCTTCCAGGAACTCTGGTTTCCTCCCAAAGTCCAAAGATGTGTGGGTTAGGTGCATTGGCCATGCAACATTTCTCCTCAGTGTGCCCAAACAGGCGTCAGAGTGTGACGAGTAGGAGATTTTCACAGTAACTTCATTGCAGTGTTAATGTAAGCCTGCTTATGACACTAATAAATAAATAAAATACCTTTACCTAATAAAAATCTGCCAATTTCAATCTTGAAAATTATAATTGACCCTTCATTCTTAGCTTACTCACGCTCCACCCTTCCACTGTACTTTCTTTAAAAATTACATCCTGATTTCAATTCTCAAATGCTGTACTCTTAAGATTGTGCCCTCTTGTTCTCACACTGCCCCACCAGAGGCAATAACTTCTCTATATCTTTCAAATCCTTCTGTCTTTTACTTACACCTCAGTTAAGGGACATTTAACTTACATAACTTATAACTTACATATTAACTTACGTTAAAGCAACTTTTCCTCATAATGTAACCTTTTAAATCTGGATTGCAACCATCAGTATTCTCAATATTGCATTGCTTTTTCTTTATACCAATGTTGATTGCTAAAATAATCCAACCACTACTATTCATTTTTGGAGACTGGATTCTATCCAAATAGTGGTGGTACATTGTAGCGGCCTAATCCCTTGTGACTGGAACTGTCTCCAATGAGATACTTAGATAAGAAGTCTTTATGAAACAGTGCTATAGGATTCCACATGAAGCACGCTTGTTGAATGGACTGACCCTTAAATCGGATAATCCCACTTGTTTCTGGAATCAGGCATTCAGTTTGGGTGAAATGGCTTTGAGCTACTCTGCAGACTATCAGTGCTTAGGTATTAAATATATCATTCTCTTTCTTCAAAAATTATTGCATTCAGAGCCAAACAGCAGCATTTAAGAGCGTGACCTCCATAACTGCTTTGAAATACAGCCTTTGAAGCCCTGCCCCGCACCCCACTGTGGGTAACAAGCACCACAAGCTAGTGCTTCAAACAAATTGATTGTTTTCATTGTGCTTCTGCAGTTTCTCCTCAATCGCACTTGAATCAATTTTGCAGGTAGCATTCAGAATCTATGCTAGGTTTGGCAGACTACTGGTTTTTTTTACATTCATATACAGATCTTTTCTTCATTTTGCAACTCTATCAGTCTTAACTAAACTTGTTACCAATAAAAAATACAGAGGGACTCATTTCAGCAGCATGTGTTATGGAGATCTAAGAAAAGTAGCACAGGGGCATGGACAGAGATGGATCATGTGGATACCACCATCATCATACCTTGCACCAAGAAGCAGCATATGACGAAGTTTTAACCAGATTTAGGTAGGTGAACTCATTATTAATTATATCAATGCATTATAGAGCCAGGTACAATTCTTAACTTACCATTCCTTCACATTATAAAAATTACTTCCAATGCCTCTTATAAACACTTATTATTCAATAAGGTGTACATTGCACCCAAGTCTTTTTTTCGATATATCCTTTCATTCACATCCTAACATCCTTTGAACGACTGTGTGGAGTTTGCACATTCTCCCTATGTCTCTGTTGGTTTCCTCCTAGTGTCCTGAGATTAGGAATTGGCAAAGGAAATAAATGGGCTAAGCTTGAGCAAAAGTCAGTGCAGACTCGATGGGCTGCTTTCTGCACTGCAGGGAGTCTCTGATGATTCTACGAGTCTTGGTCTCACGGTGCTAATGCAGAATATTTACAAGTTTGCTCAAATAAGATAAATACACACTTTACTGAGAAATATTATGGTTCTGAAACAAAAACAGAAAATGCTGGGAAATCTCCCAGCTGGGATAGCATCCATGTGGAGAGAATTGAGCCAACGTTTCGAATCTGGATGACCCTTCGTCTGGAGTATTTTCCTTTTATCTTACTGCAATTCTGTCTTGCCTTGAGGTCAACAAGAGAGAACAAAATTGTGAGGATGTACTTTTTTATTCTTTCACAGGATATGAGTGACACTGGCTCAGCCAGCATCTGCTGTTCATCCCTAATTTCCCCCTGAGCTGAATGTCTAACTCAGCCATTTTAGAAGGGGAGTTAAGAGTCAATCATATCCCATTTATGTATCCCAGCATGGCTTAATGCCAGAATCCCAAAAGGGTGTGAATGATGAGTCAATCTTAATGTTCAAGACTGACATGTCATCTCAGTCACTATGGACAGCATTCTGACACATTGCTATCAGTACATCACCTTGGCAACTGGCTTCATGAGATAAAACACAAACCAAACACTTAATGAAGGAGAATCCCCTTCACCATGTGACCCCTTATGAAAGTGAAACCTTACAAATACTGGTAAGAGCGATGAAATAAAGGAGGAAAAGTTTCAGCATTCAAGGTTCATGAAAGCATTCTCCTACTCTCATTCTTATTTTTCATTAACTTGCAGACAGTAAAATATTTGCTGAACCATTTTACTGCATTACACCTGCTAAAATCTATAACTGAAAAACACTCACAATTTTTCTTCCTCCTCAGTCAAGTCAAGTCATAACACTTCACTTGCTGTCACTTACTCTTTCTGCCAAGCATGAACGCTCCCAGCAACATTCACTGCATCTGCTAACACAGCAGAAGGTCAATAGATGTGAGAAAAGCAAGGTAGATAACAGGTTCTTGGCTAAAGTCTATCTTTCTTGTGAGGACTTACCTGCTACCGAGGAATGGAAAACATACATGCATATCTCCAGAAGTAAATACTACTGAGTATACCAGCTAAGAAAATTCATTCAGCTTTAAATTTCACAGTGTCTTGAAGCACGTGACCCAGATGTCCAATATGTGAAAACAGGCTAGAGTCTTGAATTGAGAATTTTTCCAGTACATGATACAAGACCATAAGAAATAAGAACAGGAGTAGGCCAGTCAATCCTCTGGACCTACTCTACTGTTTAATAAGATTATGGCTGCTCAAACACTGACTAAATCCACTTTCCTGCCTTATCTCCTTAACACTAAATTCCATTACTGATTAAACACCTATCAATCTGGGTCTTGAAAATGTTCAAGAACTCGGCTTCCACAGTTTCCTGAGGTAAAGATTGAAATGGATCACATCCTCAAATTCTGAAGGCTTTAATTCCAGTGTAGATACGTGAGACACCTCAGGAACCTATTAAACCTGGCATTAATTCATTGGAGAAATTAATAGAAAGCTTTGTTGAGGGTCAACAGAATGATAATTGGCTTCTTACAAGCAGCCAGTGGCAAAGATCAGTTCTACCACCATGACTGCTAGGGAAAGTGACATAATGCTTAGCACTGCTGCCTCACAGTGCCAGGGGATCAGGTTTGATTCCAGCCTCGGGTGACTATCTGTGTGGAGTTTGCGCATTCTCCCTGCGTCTGCATAAGTTTCCTATGGCTGCTCCGGTTTCCTCTCCTAGTCCAAAGATGTGCAGTTTAGACTGATTGACCATGCTAAATTGATCCTCAGTGTCAGGGGGATTAGCAGGATAAATACGTGGGTTTATGAAGATAGGGCCCAGATGGAATTGTTGTCAGTACAGGTTCGATTTGCTGAATAGCCTCCTTCTGCATGGTAGAAATTCTTTTCTAGCTGAAGTCAAGAGTCATGAGCTACTTGTAAGCTGCAATATTGGATCAGCATTTGCAAAAATCAAACAGAGGAAGTAATTATTAACCACAAGATATTTCAACATTTGTGTCCTGATTTGAAGCTTCTCTTAATTACTTTCTAGCATACAACTCTTCACCACTATCCTGGGTAGCTTCAAAATACCACTGAGATGTTGCTCTGTTCACTCAATGATACACAACAGATGAAGACAGGGTCTTGCATTTATGCATCTGATGTTGACCATATACTTAATCTGAATCAATAAATAACCTTAAATAAAAGGTACAAATTATACAATAAATTTCTAATGCATAGTGTTACAGTTAAAAGTAACAGACGATTCAAACTTAAATTAATAGGATTAGACGCTTTTAAAGCTTTGTTTCAAACCCAAAATATATTTTCTTAGAGGAGTTATAAATATTTAATAGATGAAAATGAAATTAGCTACAGGAAAGTCAATGGTACTTCTTAAGACATTGTTTTTTTTAATTAGAAATATAATCTTAGATATGTAAAATCTGTCACAAGTAGAATTTGGTGAACAAAGAACTAGTTAATTAGCCAATTAATGCTCCCAAGAAGCCTGAACTGGAAAAGTACCCTTCCGTGATTTGAATTCAAGTTTTACACTCGTGGGTGTGAAGTTTATCCCCGTTGAGGTCAGGAGCAAAGATACATTGGCTGCCATTGCTATTTTCAGACCCTATGTGTTAGTTTTCTAACAGCCCTTTTGGGGCAAAGTTTGTTTGAGGACTAGCAAGGCTGCTCACCTACTCAAAGCGTGCAAACAACTATGCTCATTAAAAGCCAGTTACAGGAGGCTAACTTGAATTTTTCTTCAACTTTCCATTTCCTGACATAAGGGCAGGCAATTCAACGGGCCACCTAACCCACCACTGATGAAATATCAGAGGAAGTGAGGAGGAAATGGGAAAGGCACACTCCTCTATTCCACCTAATTTAATGCCCTTCCTGCCTGTCATCCCACTCCCAGGGTTGAGCAAAGAGGGTTAATAGAAGTTGTAACATCCCAGGCTTTGTTTCAAGTCTTACAATATAGAAAGACAGCCATTCATCCAATAACATCTATGCTACTCTTTAAAAGAGTGATCCAGCTGGCCGATTCCCAGCCCTTTCTCCAGGTACAACCATTCAATACACCACACAAAGCAATGTCACTCACCAGCACAAATAAAGACATTTTTAAATACTTTGATCAGTAATTATCCCTCAATACATTTCAGATAAGGGTAATATAATGCAGGAAGACAACAAATTCAGCTGATTGATAGGATAAAATGGCCTTTTCTCATTCAAATTATTCTTTATTCTTTAATCTTTTCTTACTTAATTTTGTAGAGAAGTCTCTGAAAAGGTAATTACTTTCATTTGCGCGTGTAACATTGTAAAAAATGATGGTTACTGTTATGAAGTAAATTATTGATTTATCTCCAAATTCAATCAACAGGCACAGAGTTGAAATGATTTATTCCGTGTTCTTCATACTTTTAATTTAATGTCCATAGCTTTGGAATAAAGTTTACATGAGGCTGAGTGGATCTAGAACAGATTGCAGTTCAAGAAGGTGCTCACAATGCTTCTGTTTGTCTGTTTATCATTTAATTTCCATGTCAACATCCTAGAGTATTTTTTTCACTGTCACCAGAGGCTCCAGATTGACAAGCTTGTCACATCAAATCTTCTCAACATATACCCATATTAATAAGATAATCTCATTCTCCATTTGGCACAGACACACATTAATGAATAATATAGTTTGGTAGTGAGTCCTCTTGAATCAGTGAAAGGGGAACAGAGAGCCAGCTGCTTCCCCAGGGAAAAAGACCATGCAGCCCTGGCACAGTGAGTGGTGACTGGTAAAAGGGTCTGGGCAGACAGCACAGGGTCATGTGCTTTATACTTGTGACCTCTTTCATTTCAAGCTATTTTCCAGAAACAGACAGCCTAGTGTGTGAGAATCAGGCCAATAAGCAGCACCATTCTCACATGTACTCCACCATCAATTATACGCGTGACTAACACACAAGCAGTAATTGAACTCAATAGTTTGCTTTCTATCTTGCTTCAACTGCCTTGTTTTACATTTTTTAACCAAAAAATGAACTAATTTGTTTATGATGAATTATGAATGAGTAATTTATTCTTTCAGATTTCAATAATAGTATTAATAAATAAATTGATACCCTATTAATCCTATCAAGTCAGCATCCTGAAAATTACATTCACTAATTTTTTTCATTAGTGACCCTGGCCAAGGTTTAGTAATTTCTTGGGAGGCTGTACAGCCAAACTTGACCCTGTCTTCAACCAATACTCTCACACATTTTATCTAGTGTGGATCACTGATAGCACAAGGAACAGGGACATGAGCTAATGTTTTTCCTTCCCTCTTCCACTGGTAGAGAAGCTGATTATTCTCTCTTTATTCATGCCCTTAACCAAATCAGTTAATTCATCACAGTCTGAGAACTGGACCAGGGCGTTTCTGTCCTGTCTGGTGTAGCTACACACACTCATATCAATTGAGAAATTGGGGGAACTCATATACAATGACAATTCAAGTGACCTTAACTAACAGCTAGAGAAAGTGATTTGTAAATATTTAGTCTTCAGTTAGATTTGACTGTAATGGACAATAGAGTTAGAGGCACCTCTATTTACAAAGAACAAAGAACAAAGAACAAAGAACAACACAGCACGGGAAACAGGCCCTTCGGCCCAACGAGCCCGCGCCGCCGTCCTAATGTCTTAATGACATAAAGAGACCAATATAGGGACAATTTGTTACCCAATCAGCCTAAGAGCACATTTTTGGGATGTGGGAGGAAACCGGAGCACCCGGAGAAAAACCACGGGGAGAACGCGCAAACTCCCGCAGACACAGGCCCAAATCCATGTGTCTGCACAGCAACAGCGATAGTCTCTGAGCTGTCATGTTGCCCATCAGATGGTCCAGTTTAAGCATACACTAACGACATGAAGCACTAGGCCACTCCTGAAGTAACATCCAAGAGCAGCCCTCGCACGACCTGCCGAATGCATGCGCCTTGTTGGTCAACAAGGTGGACGAATAGCCTGTGGAAACAAATAAAGTATTTAAACAGTCCTCCTATATCCCTCTATCTGCAGACCGCTCATGTGGCTGTCCAAGAGACCCTTAAACAACCCTAGCGTGCCTGCTCCCACCACCTTACTCGGTATGCATTCCACACCCCCACTACCCTTTGTGTGAAAAAATGCCCTCTAATATTGTCTTATACATAGCCCCCCTCACCCTAAGGCCGTGACCCCTCGTTCTATCCGATTCTAATGGTGGAAAAAGCTTACCACCATTTACTCTATCTATACCCCTCATAATCTTATATACCTCTAATAGATCCCCTCTCAGCCGACGTCTTTCAAGGGAAAACAACCCCAGTGCGTTCAATTTTTCCTCGTAAGACAGCCCTTCCATACCAGGCAGCATCCTGGTAAATCTCCTCTGCACTCTCTCCAGGGCCTCCACATCCTTCCGGTAGTACGGCGACCAGAACTAGACTCAGTACTCCAAGTGAGGCCTAACCAACGTTCTATACACTTGCAACATCAGACTCCTGCTCTTGTATTCTATACCCCTTCCTATGAAGGCTAACATACCATACGCTTTCTTTATCACTTTCTCCACCTGTACTGACACCTTCAGAGACTTGTGAACCTGCACGCCCAGGTCTCTCTGCGTCTCTATACTCCGGATAGTTTTACCTTTTATCCTATAACTCCCCTCTACATTATTCCGGCCAAAATGCATCACCTCGCATTTATCCGGATTAAATTCCATTTGCCATCTATCTGCCCAATCTACCAGCCTATCTATGTCCTGTTGTATTGCCTGGCACTGCTCCTCAGTCCCTGCCAATCCAAGCATCTTAGTGTCATCAGCAAATTTGCTGATCACACCACCTACCCCTTCCAAGTCATTTATATAAATCACAAATAGAAGAGGTCCTAGTACTGAGCCCTGTGGCACACCACTAGTGACTGACCTCCAGTTGGAAAATGAGCCTTCCACTACTACCCTCTGTCTCCTCCTCCCAAGCCAGTTCTCAACCCATCTACATACCTGGCCCTGTATCCCATCCCATGTATATTGGTCTCTATATGTCATTAAGACATTAGGACGGCGGCGCGGGCTCGTTGGGCCGAAGGGCCTGTTTCCCGTGCTGTGTTGTTCTTTGTTCTTTGTTCTTTGTAAATAGAGGTGCCTCTAACTCTATTGTCCATTACAGTCAAATCTAACTGAAGCCTACCATGGGGAACCTTGTCAAACGCCTTACTGAAATCCATGTAGACGACATCAACGGCTTGTCTTTCATCAACCGTTTTTGTCACCTCTTCAAAAAATTCCACTAGATTCATAAGGCACGACCTCCCCTTAACGAAGCCATGCTGCGTATCCCTGATCAGATCAGAGCGCTCCAGATGCTCATACATCCTGTCCCTGAGGATCCTCTCCATTAGCTTACCTATAACTGAAGTCAAGCTCACCGGCCTATAGTTCCCTGGGTTATCCCTCTGACCCTTTTTAAACAACGGTACTACATTTGCAATCCTCCAGTCCTCTGGGACCTCACCTGTGTCCAAAGAAGAGACAAAGATTTGCGTCAGAGGCCCAGCAATGTCATCTCTCACCTCCCTTAGCAGCCTGGGATAAATACCATCAGGCCCCGGAGCTTTATAAGTCTTTATGCTACCTAAAAGCCCCAACACTTCGTCCCTCGTAATGATTATTTCATTTAACGGGTCCTCAAAATCCTCAAAGCCGGCATCAGACATCAGGCCAATTTATAATTTATCCAATATTATATTTGAATTGAGAAAAGGAAAGCATTCTCTTCCCATGGTATTCCACTAAATCCTTACCAGAGGATACAATAGTTATTTCATTCTTTTGGGATACTCAGTTAGAGATACAGAGATGATCTTCATCTCCTGTTGGAATGCATGTTAGAAAACTGTGTAACATAGCTCAGTGACATTTTGCAATGTGACAGTGCCATTAATCCTCAAAGCAGAGGCATACTTGCAATGAAACACACAGTGCTGCTGCAGCAAATGGAGGAGCCATGTATTAAGAAATGCCTGTGGGAGCATGAATCAGAGACTGGTAGCCCTGAATTTGCTGATGGACTCAAGATATTCAAATGAGCCTATTGACCCGCAATGCCAAACAACATTGGGCTCTGATTGGTGGATTTATTTTAGAGCGACAAGACACTGACCAAGACATTGAGAGCTGGTGATGACTTAAAAGTGATTTGGAGTTAACACCTGGTTATCTGGCTGGAAGAGTCGGAACTTGAGAGTGTGAGAGCAGGGCAGCAACTGAAGCAGCAAGGCCAAGGCTGCTGACTGAGGGTGAGAGCAACTGACAGGGCAGGTCAGATAAAGCCAGCAGCAATAGCCAACCAGCCAGGAGCATACGCAGTCCAAACGCAGCCTCCCAAACAAAAACTGAGGTGTGAGGCAGGCGGGGGCATAGATGTTCTGGATCAGTGGAGTGACTTGACCAGAGGCCAAGGCTGGGAATGAATCAGGCTGAGCAACCGGATTCTTGAGGGTGAGAGTAGAGGCCAGGCCAGATAGCCATCAGCAGTCTCTTCCAGTCATCCTTGCAATCTGAGGAGTATTGTTGTCATCCCTTCCTGATACTCAGGACTCTGCTTTGCAGCTCCAGCAGCGGTGGGATACCCAGACCCAGGGGCAGACAATTGGCCAGAGGCACAGCAGATCCTGGCATCCAGCATTCCTCAGACTGCCTGGGAGAATCCAAGTATTTGCTCCTGCACTGGACTTCTTCTGGCTCGTTCTGTGTTGTCCTGGTTTGTTTCACGCTGCAATCATATCATTGACCGATTTCTCCATCTCATTAGTTAATTGGCCCCTCCCACGTTTGCTCTCCTCAAGACACATTGATCGCCTCTAAAATAAAAGGACATATAGGTTGTAGTAATCTCTGCCGTCAAACTGACATGTAGGCTTGGATTTCAACCAATCAGTTACAGGCTTGTTTTCATATATTAAAAAGCACTAAACAATTAAGCAGTGATTTGTCACTTGTATATTTTTAATATATTTTTGAGGATTGAATTGTATATTTGAATTTGATTGAATCAACCATAAGTGTATTTTCATCAGTTACAAAGCACTGCAACAATGAGCAGTAATTTGTGTACTTATTTTGGATGGGTTCCTGTGCCACACACTTTGGATTTGACTTTATCCATTATAGACTTGTTTCCATAAGTTCAAAAGCTCTGAAACAGTGATTTGTATGCAGCATTTTTGGGGCTTGCATTGTGTGAGTTGATAGTGGGCATGGGCAAGAGGGCAACTTTATCATTTGGGTCAGGGCTTAACATCATTGAGGTATGGAGCTTGATATCATTTGGAGAAGTGTTTGATGTCACCAGGAATGCAGTACCATGTCTCGGGGAGAGTGGAGTGTGATGTCATGGGAGGCGTCCCAGCACAGAGACAGAAGATGGAATTTTACTGAAATGCCTGCCCGAGTTTCGCACGATCCCGCCCGAAGCCTACGGAGAATGTCATTCTCCAGGCCTTGCCCAACCCAAACTGGAGTGTATGCCGATAAAATTCCAGCCAGAGTGGGGACTTCCACAAGTGTAAGAATACCTCTGCCTTATTGTGTGTGCTGTATAGAAAAGTATATGTGTTCCTTTGCAGTTATTGGGTCAAAATCCTGGAATTCCCTCCCTAATGGCATTGTAGGTTTACCCACAGCACATGGACTGCAGTGATTCAAGACGGCAGTTCACCACCATCTTCTCAAGAGCAACTAGGGATGGGCAATAAATTCTGGCCAGCCAGCAATAGCCATGTCCCACAAATGAATAAAAAAAAGTGTTTCTCCTCAATGCTTCTCCCAAGTGAAAGATTATGAGCTGTGCCATCTATTTACTCATCTTATGTTTATTCTAAATTCTTTAACGGGAATAGTTGTTGTACAATGTGTTTTCCACAAGGGAGGGATTATAGAACTGTCTCAATCTCTCCTATTGCTGAGCGATAAATTGATGCCATAACTGCTGATGAAATAGTTTCCTGGGTTTGCACATTGAGCATCAGTCTTGAAGTCAACTGGTTTGTCATGACCTTAGGCAGCAGAATTATATCGGCTAACAGTCACCATTACCCTGATTCTGGGCAGATTCCTCAGCATGCTGAGAGATTAGTGTGAAATAGATTTCTGAACAGCAAGCTGGGAGTTGGAGGCTTTTATAATGATTCAATCGGATTCTCCTGTTTGATCAGTTCAGAGGATGTAGGCTGTTGTAGTTTGCAGATCAAGAATTTCCTTAAGTAGTCAGTTCTGAAAGAAACGAAGCCTGAGCTCAGACCATCAACAACAGCTGCTTAGCTGCAAAGGGCTTTGCAGTGCCCATCTTCTCTCTAAAATGCCTATATATCATTCAAGCAGACATATTATGTTACTCAAATGCAGGTGCAGATTTGCACAGCTGCTATGTGTGGCACTTCCCCATCAGCGAATATTTATAGCACATGTATGTGACATGAGGCATTCGCTATAACTTGCATGGTGTCTGCTTCATGATCACTTCTCTCACATGGTAACTTCATTGCAGTGTTACTGTAAGTCTACTTGTGACTAATACATAAACATTAATCTTAAGTGGGAAAATTCATCTGGGCATTATCCAAGAAATGTCTTGATGAGATGGCCATTATGTTCCATTGTCTATACTGAAGAAGGCACTTAGTTTCTGGATACCTAGTCTGGTAACAAGATGGGGTTCAATTTTCACTAAGAGAATCGGCCTGCAGCAATTCAGACATTAGCTTGTGTATTTATTATTTTCCTTCATTATTATGGCATTATATAAGTATATGAGATTCTGATAAGACTTAAGAGGAAGAATGTTTCTTCTTGTGGGACAATCCAGAAAAAGGGACACAGTTTAAAAATAAGGGCTCCACCGTTTAAGACAGAGATGAGAAGGAATGTTTCCTCTCAGAGGAGTATGGTTAGTCTGTTCCACAGAAAGAATTGAAGGCTGGCCCATTAAATTGATTCAAGGCCGAGTTTGATAGATTTTTAATGGATGGGGAGTCAAATGTCATGATTGGCAGACAAGAAAATGGAGTTGAGACCACAATCAGATTATGATCTCAAAGAATGGTGGACAGGCTTGATGGGCCAAATGGCCTACTCCTGCTCTCAAGTCTTTGCAGACCTGTTCCTATGAGTTATTTTTGAGTTAAGAGACATAGGGAGGAATTTTACTGGCGTGCCTGCCCAAATTTGCATGATCCCACCCAAGGCCAACAGAGAATGTTATTCGCCAAGCCACACTCGCCCTCGGAATCGGGGTGGCATGCCGGTAAAATTCTGGTCATATGGTTAAGTCTACTTTGTTCTAGTTCTTTTTTGAAAAGTATTGGACAGTCTGTTTCATGAAGATTTGGTAATCTAGCTAAGCTCATCAGAAGATACTTACAGACTCACATACAAATATATCTATACATATAATTATAAATGCAAGGTTTTATAAGAAGATTATGTTTTGGACTATTTCTTTAATTTAAAGTGAAGAAGGTAATGTGACCTCCAATGACTTCAGCCTGTTAATAAGCTAAGTGCTAAGGGATAAAGGGGTACTCAAGTTAGAGGCTGCAGAATCATATGTGCCATATGAAAGGCTGGAGTGCCAACCTTGGACAGACCTATGTGCCGGAATTTTACTATCATGCCCACAACAGAATCATAGCGGGCGAGAAGCAGACAACAGAAATGTCAGTTGAATCCAGGCAGGAGTTTCCAGTCTCACTTGCACAAGCCCATAAAATCCCGTCCATAGTCTATCAGTTATTTTGGACAGAAAGCTAGAGAGATCTCTCAAAGACAAAAGGGTGTGATCAGTGGTGTAAAGAACACTGCAATTCCTAGTTAGCTACCAAGCAGGATACAGGAGGGAGGGCTGTCTCTGGTCAAAGAACCTGATACCATAGTGCTCAAAAACTCTGAAAGATTTTCCCAAGCAAAGCCAGGGGAAGAAGTCACTAAAATAGGCCATCCAATTGGTAGCAAGTTTGGAAATTCTCCAAGTACTAAGGGAAGTAACTTTTGATGATTATGGGACATTATGACTTGATGACAAGTAGTGTTGTGAATTTATTAGAAGCTAGGAGTGACTGTGAACTGTGTCTTATAAAGATTACAGCAGGATTTTCGGCGCAATCTCCCATGTGTTTTGCAATGGCAGAGACCCTACCACTGGCCAGCAGTAGGGTCTTCTGGTCCCACCACTGTCAATAGATTTCACATTGAATGCACCTTTCACCACCATGAAATCCGCAGTGGGGATGTGCCACAAATGGGGCCAGATAATCCCAGCAGTATCAAAGCTAGAGAGTTCAGGCCCATAATCCTGAGAAGAGCATGTATGTATATGCAGCATGGATTTATCATTCACATCAAAACATTAAAAGGAGTCAACTTTTCTGTAGTTTAAAATAATAGCTGCCCTGTCTCAGAGGGCACTTGCTGTGATCATTGACAAATGGCCCCCAACTCAGGTAGCCATTGCAGAGGGCTCAGTCATCATTAGTAGCATGCATGTGGTCCTCCAGGACTGGCAGGGCCAGATGATGGCAGAATTTCTGGAGCACACTGCAAAAGCACTGCCATCAAATGGAGTAACCCAGGGTCCCACAGGAAACCCAACGGAGGAGGAAGTGCTCAAGGTAATATGTAGTCAAAAGTCCTTTAAGCTGGTTTGTTATGGTAAAAGTCTTATAACTTGAACTCTTATTGTGCAAAGCCTTTAAGCTTATCAATGGGAATTCAACTATCGTTTTAACAGTTATCCAATTCTACAGAGATCATAACAAATTATATATGTACTATAAATACATGTAAATAAAAGGAGAAAGAGAGTGACTGGATGATCAGCAATTTCCCATCATGCAAAATCATTGTTCACACCTTCATCACCAGGTCACCTACAATGGGGGACAGGGAAGTTGCTGTTGAACAGACTAGAAGCTCCTATGAGCGGAAATGTCCGGAAAGCTTTGGCCATGATGTTCAATTGTTCTGTCTAATTACCAACGTGTGTTGCCTGCTCACTGTGCTATGTGCTATTAAGCAAACCTGTGAGTACAGTTAGACAACCTGCAACTAAACAGTAAGCATGAGAAAGTAGACATGAGATCATAGAAAATACTCATGAAAATGTTTAACCACTGTAAACATGCAAGTTGCCATTGCTTCTGCTCACTTAATGAATCTGTTTGGATTATAGCCAAAACCTGCAGTCTAGTGAAGTGTTTATTTTATTGCTGCCCAAAGTCAAAGAAAATCATGTGAGGGCACATGATAAGATGTGTAAGTATTTTCAGTCCCTAGATCTAAGAAGCTTTCAAGTTTAAAATTCTATTGGTTACTGAATATATTCACGGCCAATTTGGACAAATCTTTGATCCTAATGGGCATATGATAGGAATGTGGAATTACGACCGCTAAAGGATGATGCCATGATCTTAATGAATAATGGATCCGGCTTGATAGGCCAAATGGCCTACTCAAGATCCTATTTCTTATGAGATTGCCACCATCCTATCCTGCCATGCCATAAAACCATCAAACATCCCATCCCATGGTCTTTCAGCCACTGACGTATATCAAGAGCTTTTGGAATGCTGTTCCTTCATCAGGTAAGTCAGGATTTAGATAGCTGGGCCTAAGGACATTCTAGATCAGGGAAGAGACTGTCAGTTATCCATCTCTGTATACAAAAATGAAAATTGCTTGTACAATCTACTCTCTGCACTGCATCAGCAACAAAAATCATTATAGCTCTTAACTTCTGTCACCCAAATTCTTTCTCTGGAAAAATTCCAGAATCATATTGGACTTCAAACATCAATTCTGTCTCTCAACAGATGCTATCAGGCCTATGTTTTCCATCACTTTGTTTTTATTATTAATGTTCTGTGGGATATGAGTTCAAATCCCATCATGACAGCTGATGAAATTAAATTCACTTAATAAAATCTGGAGTTGAAAATTAGTCTCAGTAATAGGTGGCCATGCAACTGATGTTTACTAACGTCCTTTTGGGAAGGAATTCTGTTTTCCTTATCTGGTCTGACCTACATGTGATTCCTGACCCACAGCAATGTGATTGACTCTTAAGTGCCCTCAAATGGACCAGCAAGTCACTCAAATCTATTGTAAATTGTGATGAACAACATGGCCAGCAATGTCCACATCCCACAAGCTAATACATTTGAAAGAAACACTCTCTCCCTGGCTGGCTAACCTTGCTGAATCCTTTGGGGTTCAGGCAATAATAAGGGTTGCTGCACTGAAACAAATTAAACTTTCAACACCGGGAAAAATAAAACATCTTCCATTCCCACTCAGAAGCCACTTGCAAAAGAAGAAAAAAATTAAACTCTTGTCATCTTCAAAATGAAGATTGGAATTAACTAAACAGTCAATTCTTGCTGGGGGGAGGGCCTTGCTACAGCAGTTACCTCTCCTCTACTATGCTCTCTGCGTCCCAGTTCCATGACTATATTCCTGCCCAGCTATTGATAGAATCATAGAATTATAGAATCCCTATAGTGCAGATGGAGGCCATTTGGTCCATCAAACCTGCACTGACAACAATCCCACCTATGCCCTATCCCCATAGCCCCACCTACCAATACCCCTGACACTGAGGGGCAATTGAACATGGCCAATCAACCTAACCCATACCTCTTTGGACTGTGGGAGGAAACTGGAGCATTGGGAGGAATCCTTTGCAGAAATGGGAAAAACGTGTAAACTCCACACAGTCACCCAAGGCCAAAATTGAACCTGGGTCCCTGATGCTGTGAAGCAGCAGTGCTAATCACTGTGCCGCTATTTGTTAAATGATCTGATTGACTAGTAGTGACAACCTCTAGCACTAGTTAATTTCTTCTGAGCAGACAAATGCTCAGGGCCTAGATTTAAAGGCATTGTCATTTTCCCCCTCTCTTTACACATGCTTATTTTCCATTAGAAATTAGATACATACTGGCTGTTAATTTTGATTTCTAATTAGTTGTATTCATCAGCTTCACCGGTAAGTTAATTATTTCAAGTTTGAGTATTCTTGCTCAAATAAAATAAACTCTGCCCTATGGCTGACTTTCACAAGCTATTTCCAGCCAAATATTTATTCATTTTAAATAATTATGAACACATCCATGGAATGCAATTTAAATAGCTGAAAGATATCACAGACAAGGTCAGAGAATCCTGGTACTCATGTTTATACTTCAGTCATCTTGCACATTGATCAGTACCCAACGATATGGTCATTTGTTATGGCATAAAAATAAATGCATTAAGTCAGAATAAGTCTTTGTGTGCTAGTAATGTGGCATTAGTTAGTGTTCCTCTGAGCTCCATCTGAAACCACCTGCTACAGAGACAATTCAAACAAAGATGGTTCTACATTATTAAACTTAACCAGTCCTGTTTCCCCATTCCAAAGATCACACATGCTGTTTGTTTTTCTTCTCTGTGCAATGTTTTCCAAGCCACCCTTGGGAACAATATACAAAAGAAAATAGTCAGCTGGTGGCCTTTCTCTCCCTTTCAGCTTATCATTTGGCGCCATATGTCTGTAGTGTCATTTTTATATGGAATGGATATTATTTGTGGTGGGTTCCAATGCCTTTGCTGCACTGAGAAACTGAAGAAACATCTTTTGTGTTCTAGTTGTTACATCATCCCATGGGGTGGAGCATTATAGTTTCATAACATTTCATTGTTATGAAAAATGTTATTCCTCAAAGTGCATTGTGTGGTTGCCACAACAGCAATTTTTATATAAACTTACCTTTGAATAATGCAGTTAATTAAACTAACTGTCAAATATATCAATTATTGGCCGGTAAGGTTGACTTAATGTTGTTAACCAGTTTCCATTAAATGCTATACATGCTTTCAAAATCATGGTGCACACATCTGTTTATGTTAAGATTTATTTGCCATTGGACATTCCATTTGAGGGCTTCTTTAATTTTTCAGCTTTTGCAGTATTTGGTGCACTTTTATTAAATATTTTTTTATTTTTCAATGAATATATTTTGATTATTTTCTATGTGTATTCAAAAAGAGCACCAACAGTAATTTTGCATTGTACAATGCACAATTATTTGATTTTTTTTCTTAATTAATTGACTATTTGCTAAATTACTTTTCCATGTGGTCCTGAAGAGTGAGAATCTGACATATTGTACGCCAAGCAATGTTGGAAGCTTGAGAGTGTCCCACAGAAACATTGGTTTATCCTGCAATTGAATTTTAAATTGTGACAAACCGAAAAATAGACTAGATACAGAACTAAGGAGAATCAGTGATTGATTTGAATTGATTTGATTTATTATCGTCACATGTATTGGTATACAGTGAGAAGTATTGTTTCTTGGGCACAAAACAAACAAAACATACCATACATAGGGAAGGAAAGGAGAGAGTTATGTTGGCTCTTTTCCGAGGCAGTGGGGAATGTAAACACTGTGGTGTGATGGATTGGGCTTCGTTCACGACCCTTTATGGTTTATTGCGGTCTTGGACAGAATATGTGCCATATTAAGCTGTGATGCAATTGGAAAGAATGCTTTTCATTACATCTGCAGAGGTTGGTGACAATTGTAGCAGACATGCCAAATTTCCTCAGTCTCCTGAGAAAGTAGGGGGGTTGGTAGGCATTCTTAATATAATGTCAAAGGGTCATCCAGACTCGAAACATTGGCTCTACTCTCTCACCACAGATGCTATCAAACATGCAGAGATTTTCTAGCATTTTCTGTTTTTGTTTGAGATCAGAAATGGACTTCTGTTGTATTTGAGTGGTACACTAGATTATCTATGTACTTGGAATAAATTACTTTGATTCACTGGTCTCATGAGGCATTTTTGCATTCCATCCATTACAACATCCTTCATAAAACAAATGTTAAGCTTACAAAGCCTCACACAATTGAACAGTAACTTTGAGATCACTGATCAGCCAGTAGGATGCTATGACTTAAGCTTAGCTGAATGCTATAACTCAGGCTGAGGAAAATCATTTTCCTGGGTTGAATATAAGAATTTGAGTGAGTTCAAATTATAAATATGAACACTTCAAATTCAAATTGCATTTGGAGTTACTGTGTCATTTGCTGACAGCACCTGCTCTGACACTTTACTTTAAAGTGACACTTTACCATAATGGAAACCTCAAAGTTTCTGATTAAAACTGGGTCCAGACTGGGAAGCTGGGAAGGCTGCTTTATTTGCTGGTGACAGCAGTTTCATCTCATTTTTGAAAAGTGCTAGATCGCCACCCCAATCCAGAAACCGATGTGGCCAAATCTCAAATGAAACACCTAGTCATCTAAACTACCATAAGAACGCAGCAGGATCCATGTTCCTCAACAAATCCAACCATACCAGTGAGAGCTGCCATACTAAACATGACAATAATTGTTTTTCACCAAACAAGATATTTCTATGATAATTGATGATTTTTTCTTAGTCAAACACTTCCATAAATCATCAGAGGGAAATAGCTACAAACTTGTTCCATGTGGTATGTGTTTGTTACTTACTGCCCAAAGTGCTTAACTAAACAACAGAGGGTTACTTTGACCCCTTTCTGTTTTAGCAATTGATCTGTGTTGTTTAACTTGGAATGTGATTTTGAAATTGGCAGCCGGAAAGTGAATGTGTGGAGTTATAGCCGAGAGACTCACTTGTCTGCCAAGAGGAAGTCAAACACTCTTTGCTCTTTCAATGCGTGTTATTATTAATCCTGCCAGACTACGATAGAATTGACCTAGTGTTTTTCATAAGAATGCATTCAAAGAGCACAGAGCACAGAATCTGAGGAGATGAAATCAAAAACAAATTGGCCGGAATTTTACCGGAACGCCTGTCACAATTCCAGGGGCTGGCCGAGGCTCGGAGAGCAGCATTCTCCATTGGTCTTGGTGGGATCATACGAAACTCAGGTGGACTTGCCAATAAAATTCCACCCATTGTGTAGAACATGAACACAAATAATGATATGGGCACAATATTCCAGTGAGAGTCAATAAGTGAGCATCTTGCCGGCAAGACCTTGTGACAAGATTGTCCCCACACCCCACTATTGATATAATGAGGTTCCTGCCTAGGGAAGTTGGAATACTCATTTAAATAGATTAACATCTAATTATAGAGCATCAGCATCGAATTGTCACTTACATTGCATCCCCCCCTCACCAATCGTAATGTTGGCAAAGTTTACAATAGATTTTAAAAGCAGGAACCTGGCAAAGAGAACATGCCAGGGGCACACAGCTAAGTACAGTCCTCGGGAGAGGGAAGTGGGGAGGGGGCATGCCTACGTGTATGTGTGAGAGGTTCTCCATGTTTGTGGTGGAAAGGCGGGGGGCTTCATCCTATTTTTCATTCAAGATTAGGGACATTTTCCTCGCCTGAGCCAGCACTTAGAATAAAAGGAAAATTCCAGCCATTTGGTGGAAATAACCACATTCATTGGCAACAGACATTGATGCAATGAAATCAGTTTCCCACTAGTAGGAAATTATTTCAGAATTTTGTTCTTCCAACTTTGATGGCGAGTAAAGGAGGTCAATCTTCCTGCTGAACAATATTGGCTTTCATTTATAATCTCATGATTCTCATTAAACGGCCAACTTGCCAAAATTCCCTTTCCAGTGCCCCACCAGTGAGAATTTAGAACAAAGATCACACATCTGGCGGAACCTGATAGAGGTGGCAAGGACATCTCCACAGAGATTGGGGAGCCACCTTTAAAGGGGGACCTCAATAATCAGAGAGTCAAAACTTCCCCCGAATCCTCCCTGACTCCAATACAAAGCTATCAGATACACTGCCACAATCGGACAATCATTGGAAGCTCCCCCCACGCACAGAACAGTCCTCCTCATGTCTCCTCCACATCCAACACACCATCCTACCCCCTCCCCCTCCCGCCTCATGGCAAAATCACTGGGGGCTCTCAGCACCCCCAGTCATGGCACAGTCATACAGAGCTCTCCACACCTCCCCCCCCCCCCCCCCCCACCAACCTCCACCACAAGGCACAAACATCGGGGCAACCTGCAACCCCCATCCCCCACAGCACATTCTTTAGCTCTCCCCGCCACTTCACAATCATTGGAGACTCTTTCCCACTGCCACCCACAGCAACCCCCCTGCATGGGGATCAAGGCAGTGCCAACATGTGCTGGGACAGTGCCAATGTGTGTCAGGGCAGGGCCAACATGTACTTGAGCAATGTCAAACTGTGACAAGGATCATACCAACTTCAGCCAAAGCCAATGCCGACACATGCTGCATTAGTGCCAATGTGTGCCAAATGTAATGCTAAACTGTTGAAGCAGTGCCAACCTGTGTCAGAGGTCAGTGCCAACATGTGATAGGGTAGTGTCAACTTATGCCAAGGGCCATGCCAACATATGCTGGGGCAATGCTGAACTGTGCCAGAGGCAGTGCAAAAATGTGCCAAAGGCAGTGCCAACATGTTGTGGGGCAATGTCAATCTGTTCCATGGCAGTGTCATCCTGTGCCAAAGGGTGGTGCCAACCTGTGCAAGAGTTTGAAGGAGCATTTTAAAATAGAACAGGAAGACAGAAAGGTTTAAAAAAGAAATTCCAGATTGTTAAGGCATGACAGATGAAGGTACAGCCAACAGTGGGATGATGCAGTAATGTACAAGAGGCCAGAACTAAAGGTGTGCAGATATCTTGGAGGGTTACAAAGCCGGAGGTATTCATAGAACAACATTTTTTTTAAAAGTCGGTGCGGGCCAGTTTTCTTAAGTGCACTTAACATGTCCTTCATGATCTCTTCAGTTTTTTTTATGCAGCTGCAAATACCTGATATTTATCAGTGTATAAGGTCACTGTTGTTCCTTCCAGAAAGCCGCAAGGCCACGTATTAACACTGCATAGCAGAGATCAAGACCATAGAAGAACTTAAACCTATGAGTGAAAACTTTACAATTAGCAAATCTAGAGACAATGAAGGCCAGCAAGCAGAGGGGTACAAGGTGTATGGGATTTGGTTTGAGTTAGTGCAAGGGCTGCAGTGCACTGAATGATATCATGCTTCTGAGGACAGAAGACCTGATGCTGGACTGGAATAGATTGGAACATTCAAATCCAGAGGTAAAAAAAGACAAGGATGAGAGCTTCAGGTCAGATTAATCAAGAAGCTGTTGGCTGATGTTGCCAAGATGGAAATGAACAATCATAATGATGCTACCAGAAGATGGACTTTGGAGGAACTGTTGTAAAGGGCCAGTTAAACCCCAAATGCTACTTCACTGTTTCCCTCCCTACTTCCTGCTCCAATCAAAAACAAGCCACAGTGAGGACCACAATCAAGGGAAAGGTGAGTTGAGATTCTTTTATTCTTTTAACTGTATAAGGGCAGTTACAGCTGTGGTATGCTCTTCCTGTTGGATGTGGGAAATCACAGAATAATTTAGTCTCTTTGATAACTTTGTCTGCAGGAAGTGTGTCCAGCTGCAGCTCCTCACAGACCGCATTGTTCACTTTGGAGCAGCAGATGGACATACGGTGGAGCACACAGAGGGCAAAGAGTGTGATAGTCTTTGGTTACAGGGAAGATATCACACCATAGGTTCAGTCAGGTAGATGTTTGACTGCCAGGAGAGGCAGGCAGGTAATACAGGAGTCTCCAGTGACTATTCCCTTTCAAACAGGTAAATTATTTTGGATACTGTTGAGGAGGATAGCCTGCCAGGGGAACATAGCCTGTGGCACCACACCTGACTCTGCTGTTGAGAAGGGTTGGGCAAAGAGCAAGCGAGCAGTAGTAATAAGGGACTTGCTAGTTAGAGGCACAGACAGGCATTTTTGTGGCCGCAATCAAGATTCCAGGATGGTGTGTTGCCTCCCTGGTGCCAGAGTGAGGGACATCTCTGGACAGTTGCAGGACATTCTTAAGAGGAAAATTGAGCAGCCAGAGGTCGTTGTACATATTGGTACCAACAATATAAATAGGAAAAGGGATGAGGTCCTGAAGAGTGAATATAGGGAGTTAGGCAGAAAGCTAAAGTGCAGGGCCTTGAAGGTAGTACTACTGGTACATGTGCTAGTGGAGAGTAAAAATAGGGAGATTAAGCAGATGAATGCATGCTTGAGAGCTGCACGCAGGGGGCAGGGATTTAGATTTGTGGATCATTGAGATCTCTTCTGGTGAAAGGGAGTGACCTATTCAAGAGGGACAGGTTATATCTGTACTAAAACAGGACTAATATTCTGGTAGGAAGATTTGTTAGAGCCACTCGACATGTTTAAACTAGTTTGGCAGGAAGGTGGGACCCAAAGTAGTAGGGAGATAAAAGAGAAGGTTGAGGATAGCACAGAAATTGAAGGGAGCGCATTAAATAGTAAAGGCAATGTCAGTAATCCTACTACTAAACAGGTCAAGCAAAAGTAGAGCAGAGAGCAACGGAAGTCGAGATTAAACTGCATTTATTTCAATGCAAGAGATCTGATGGGCAAGGCAGGTGAACTCAAGGCATGGATGGGTACATGGGACTGAGATATTATAGCTATTACTAAAACACGACTAAGGGAGGGATAGGACTTGTGGCTCAATGTTCCAGGGTACAGATGCTATAAGAAAGATAGAACAGAAGGTAAGGGGATGGGGGTGGAGGGGGTTGCACTTTTGTTTTGGGAAAATGTCATGGAGGTACTGAGAGGGGATATACCTGAGGGTTCGGTCACTGAGGTGGAACTGAGAAATAAGAAGGGGGATATCACTTTGATAGGGTTGTACTATAGGCCCCCAGATAGTCAGCAGGAAATTGTGAGCAAATATGGAAAGAGATTCAATTTATTATTGAAATAAATGCAGTTTAATCTCGACTTCCGTTGCTCTCTGCTCTACTTTTGCTTGACCTGTTTAGTAGTAGGATTACTGACATTGCCTTTACTATTTAATGCGCTCCCTTCAATTTCTGTGCTATCCTCAACCTTCTCTTTTATCTCCCTGCTACTTTGGGTCCCACCTTCCTGCCAAACTAGTTTAAACACGTCGAGTGGCTCTAACAAGTCTTCCTACCAGGATATTAGTCCTGTTCTAGTACAGATATAACCTGTCCCTCTTGAATATGTCACTCCCTTTCACCAGAAGAGATCTCAATGATAGCTCCGGAACAAAAAGGATGATAATAGTAAGGGATTTTAACTTTCCCAACATTGACTGGGACAGCCGTAGTACTAGAGGACTGGATGGAGAGAAATTTCTTGAATGAACTCAGGAGGAATTTCTCATTCAGTATATGGATTCAGACTATAGAGGGGGCAAAACTTGATCTCCTTGTGGGAAATAAGGAAAGGCAAGTGACAGAAGTATTAGTAAGGGATCATTTTAGTAAGGCACCAGTGAACATAATTCCATTAATTTTAAAATACTTATGGAGAATGATAGGACTGGCCCAAAAGTTAAAATTCTAAATTGGTGCAAGGACAGTTTTGATGGTATCAGACAGGGACTTTCAAAGGTTAATTGGGAGAGTCTGTGAGAAGGCAAAGAAGCATCTGATAAGTAACAGACTTTCAAAACTGGGTTAATCAAGGTTCAAGGTAAGGCCATTCCTTTTAGAGTGAAGGGCAAGGCTGGTAGAAGAAAGGAATGCTGGGTAGCTCAGGATATTGAGCCCTGCTCAATAAGAAGAAGGAGGCACATCATTTGCATAGGCAGCTGGGATCAAGTGGATCCCTTGCAGTGTATAAAGGGTATAGAAGTAGAGTTAAGAGAGACATCAGAAGGGCAAAAAGGGGACACAAGATTGTTTTGGCAGATAAGACAAAGAAGAATCCAAAAAGATTCTACAAATACATAAAAGGCAAAAGAGTAACTATGGAGAGAGTAGGGCCTCTTAAGGATCAGCACCTATGTGCATATCTACGTACAAGAGAGGGTGATATCCTAAATGATTATTTCTCATCAGTATTTATTCTTGAGAAAGGCATGGATGTTTAGGAACTTGGGAAATAAATAGAGATGTCTTGAGGAGTGTACATATAACAGAGAAGGAGGTGCTGGAAGTCTTAAAGTGCGTCAAGGTAGGTAAATCCCCGGGACCTGATGAAGTGTATCCCTGGACAGGGGAGGAAATTGCGGGGCACCTTGCAGGAATATTTGAATCATCACTTCACTTCACAGGTTATAAACTTCTCAAATGATACATTGGCCTTCATAGCGAGGAGATTTGAGTATAGGAATAGGATGTTTTACTACAATTCTGTAAGATGTTGATGATGTCACATCTGGAGTATTGTGTGCAGTTTTGGTTTTCTTACCTGGTGAAGGGCGTTCTTGTTGTAGAAGGCATGCAGTAAAGGTTTCGAGGTTTATTCCTGGGATGGCTCACCTGTCATATGAGGAGAAACTAAATCGGTCAGGGTCATATTCTTTGGTATTTAGAAGAATGAGAGAGAATCTCATAGAAACAGTAAAAATTGGGTTCTTTCAACATGCCCAAACCCTCCCACCTTCTCTCCTCCTCCTCCTCCCCTTCCTCCGTCCTCCTCCTCCCCTCTCCTTCACCTCCCATTCCCAGTTACAAAAAGACAACTGAACAGCTGTGTTAAAGTAAATATATATATATATATATATTTATTGATCGTTGGGATAAAAAGAAAAATATATTTTATTGTAAGAAGTTTGGAAAATTTGAAGTAGTTATTAAACAAGGTGTCATACTACAGCTGCTAACATTAAATGTTAAGTTAAATGTTGACATGGATATTATTGTTAAATGTTTTCCATTAAACTTCACAAGACTTCTAAAAATGTCTTACTGAAATAAACAAATGCAAATTTAAGTATGATACAATTATAAATGAATAACATAATTGTGTTAAATAAGGCAGAAATACAATAATGATAAATGCAATTCCAAAATTGTCTCTCCTTTGCTCAGCCTCATGTAGTAAGGTATCCAAACTATGGTTGAAGAAGTTCTGACCTCTAACCTTCCCCATTAAATCTTCAGTTGCCATATTCTAAATTAAAACATATAAACACTTTATGCATGCTACACATAAAGTTATATGATAACATACTGCAGAATTAAATAGTAATTTCACAGATTTAAAATAAGTAACTAAACTTGTATTCACTTAAAAAATGTTAACTAATAATCATCCTCAATCATAAAAGATAAAATTATATATCACACTTCAAAAGAACCAATAACAATAGCATTGCCCATTCAAAATAAAGAAAAAAGGTTTTAAAAAATCTTCAACATATCTTTAAAACAATTGTGGAACATGTTGCTTGCCCTATCATTAACCCAAACCTGCAGTTTAGTGGGAATTCCCTTATATCCCCTAAAATAAAGGCAAAATTCTGTGAATGCTGGAACCTGAAATAAAAACAAAAAATGCTAGAAAAGCTCAGCTGGTTTGATAGCATCTGTGGAGACAGAATAGAGCTAATGTTTCGAAATATTGGCTCTATTCTGTCTCCACAGATGCAGTCAGACATGTTGTGATTTTCCAGCATTTTCTCTCTTTATCCTTTTATCACCTGTCATAAGGGGGCATGGCTTCACTCAGACTGCATCCAACGTGGGCCTGCTCAGATTGTCCTGACAAAGGCTGCTGGAATTGGAAAATTTATCTTGTTTTTTGAACACTGGTAAGTGGGCACCTACTTTAGTATCGATGGACAATGGCTTCCCTTTGATTCATAGAAGTTATGGGCCACTGTCTCCAGTACTCAGCTTACATGACTTGATGATGCATGGCAAAAATATTTTATATTACTTTTGAGGACCAATTGATTGAATCTTTATTCTGATGACATGACTCTTTAGCCTAAGCTCCAGGATGAAAAGCTCTTCTTGGCCAGATGTTTGCCCATTCTTGCCTAAGGAGAATAATCACAACTTCAAAGCTCTCCAAATCACTAAAGTCCTTAAACACTGGTACAAACTGGTAAATCTCCTCTACCCTTTCTAATGCCTTCACATCCTTTCTAACATGAGGAGCCCAGAATTGGACACGAGACACTTACTGAGGCCTAATCAGAGGTAAAGCAGAAAATGATGGGAACAATTGAAATACAAAATAAATGATATAATGTATTTTTAAGGAAATCATAGATTGCATTTATAATGATGAATATTGTATATGTGGATTTTCAAGAGGAGCTTAATAAAAGTCATAAAAGAGACTTATTGCAAAGGATTGACAAATGACTATAGAAGAGAAAACAAGAGTGGGGCTAAATGGACATTTTTCAGATTGGCAAAACAAAGACAAGCATGTATTTCAAGGGCTATTACTGGGATCTCTTTTGTTTTCCATTTATATAAATGATTTGGACAACAGCGCAACAGGAGCTCAATTATTGTACATGGGAATCTGAGAAGAAGAATTCAGGAGGTTGCAAGAAGGCATATTTTAGTGATATTTAGTGATTGACAGAATGGTGGCAGATTCAGAGAAACGTTCAGAAAAATATGAAGTACTTGCAAAGAGAAAGTATACCTCATAGAACATACAACAGTACAGTACAGTACTGGCCCTTTGGATCTTGATATTGTGCTGAGCTATGTCTGAACCCAAGATCAAGCTATCCCATTCCCTATCATTCTGGTGTGTTCCATGTGCCTATCCAATAATGGCTTGAAATTTCCTAAAGAGTCCGATTCCAATATCACAGCAGGCAGTTTATTCCACACACCATCCACTCTCTGAGTAAAGAACCTAACTCGGACATCCCTCCTCTGTCTCCCATTATTAATCTATAGTTAGGTCCTCTAGTAACAGTTACATCCACCCGAGGAAATTTTCTCTGAACGTCCAGTCTATCTATCCCCCTCATCATCTTATAAACCTCTATTAAATCGCTTTTCATCCTCCTCTGCTCTAAAGAGAAAAGCCCCAGCTCCCTCAACTTTTCCTGAAAAGATCTACCCTCCAAATCAGACAGCATCTTAGTAAATCTCTTCTGCACTCTCTTCAATGCTTCCACATCCTTCTTATAGTGAGGTGACCAGAACTGAACAGAATATCCCAAATGTGGTCTCACCAAGGACCTGTATAGTTGCAGCATAACCCACGGCTCTAAAACGCAAACCCCCTGTTAATAAACGCTAACACGTTATAAAACCTTCTTCAAGGCTCTATCCACCTCAGTGATGAAATTCTTAACTGAGTTATAGAGGAATCCAGGGGACTGATCTTTAAAAATGAAAGTACAGTCAGAAAGGCAATAACAAGATCAATGGGATTCTAGGTTTTATAAATGCCAAGCATAAGAACAAAGAGGTACAAGATGTTTGAATACTGGAATACGGGACAAATCAGTTTTTCCTTGCAATGGAATAAAAAATGAGGCAATGTGTTAAACTGGCTGCGATAGTATTTAGAGTTAACTCGATTGTCAGTTTGGAACTTGTATATAGTTTGATTGCATGGAGCAAAATTATCTTTTGCTTTGACACTGATATAACTCCCTAGATCCTCAGGGCATTCAGCTGCTGTACAAGTTTATCATTTAGAAAATCTTGAGACCCACGTACAAGTTAAAAGTCTTGCATCATCCTTATTGATCGTTTTTTGCCTTTATATAAAACATAGCGATCATTGTGTACTGCGACTACCCCCGAGGTCTCCTTTAGGCCTTGTGACTGTGTTCAAACTTTGCCTGCTGACTCTTTATAGCTTGTAATTATAGTAATTATTTGTATTTCACAGTTCAATTATCCCTTTGCCTGTGTGATTAGAGAAAGCATGTTTTATAACAGAGTCAATAAAGAAATCAGGGGAGCAAAGTCATTCTTTTCAGTTGCCAACATCTTTCTGCGTATAAAATTCTTTATTTGAGAAATCCAATGTTTTGCTACATTAACTGCCAAAACGATCAGTTAAGAGGTAGTAATAACCATAGAGTTGAGAGGCAGGGTAAAAAGTGATAATTCAAATTGGAGAACGTTAGAAAGCGATGCTCCACAAGGATCAGTGCTGGAACCACTGTTATTCATAATTAACATCAATGGTATGCATATCCCATGAATACATTTAAAAGAAATGATGGAAATGGTAGAATGAGGAAAATGTCATGAAACGAGTTTACAGATCACAGTTCTCCTGCTGCTATTCATCCACAGCACCACTTTGTTTGGTGAATGCCAGAGTGTAACAGTTTAATGAGAGGTGTGGATAATTCTAGAATGCGACTCTTCAAAATTACTGCCATAACGCAGTTGGGGCCAATGATCTTTGCTACAGTCAATGCACTCAGCTGTTCCTTCTCAAGTAGAGCGAACTAAATTGGCTAAGACTGGCATATGTGATACTGAGGACCTCAAGAGGAAGCCATGATTGTTCACAGCGCCTGATGAATGCCAGGTCTGAGCTGATCAATTTTTATTGAATCTACCCCCTTTACCACAATATCACACAACACAATGGAGGATGTTCTCAATATGGTCTTCATCTCTGTAGTAACTGTATATTACAAATAGAAACAGGAGTAGGCCATTAGGCTCTTCGGGTCTGCTCTGCCATTTGTTAAGATCGCGTCTGATCATCAAGTTCAATATCCTGATCCCATCTTCCCCCCACCCCGCCATATCCCTTGATTCATTTAATCCCAAGAGCTACATCTAGTTCCATCTTGAAACCACATAATGTTTTGGCCTAAACTACTTTCTGTGGTAGTGAATTCCATACATTCATCACAACCTGGATGAAGACATTGCTCCACACCTTAGTCCTAAAAGGGTCACCCCTTATCCTCAAACTATGACCCCTAGTTCTGGATCCCCACATCATCAGGAACACCCTTTCTGAATCTACCCCAAGCAATCCTGTTAGGATTTTATAAGTTTCCATGATATCCTGCCTGATGATAATATATTCCATTCCATTCTCCAAATCATTAATATATAATGTGAATAGTTAGAGTCCTAGTACAGATCCCTGTGGTACCTCATTAGTCACTGCCGGCCATTCAGAAAAAGACACTTTCATTCCAACTCTTTGCTACCTATCTGCTAACCAGCTTTCTATTCATCTCAAGACATTACCCACAATCCAATACGCTTTAACTTTACATAGTAATCTTCTGCATGAGACTTTGTAAAAAATTTTCAGAAAGTCTAAATAAACCACATCTATCAGTTCTCTCTGGTCAACTCTAACAGTTAAGTCTCAAAGAATTCCAGTAGATTTGTCAAGTATGATTTGCCTTTCGTAAATCCATGCTGACTTTGTTTGATTATACAACTCTTTTTCAAATGCAGTGCTATGAAATCCTTGATAATGTATTCCGGCAACTTCCCTACTACTGATGTTAGGCTCACTAGTCTATTGTTTCCTGTTTTCTCTCTATCCCTCTTTTTGAAAAGCAGGCTTACACTCGTTGCTTTCCAACCTATAGCAACAATTCCACAGTCCAAAGAATTTTGGAAAATGACCTCCAATGACCAGCACTATTTCTAGGGCCATTTCCTGGGATGAAGATTATCAAGCCCTAGAGATTTATTCACCTTCAATCCTATTAATTTCCCTAAAATCATTTTTCCACTCATTGATTTCCTTCAACCCCGCACAAAAACTTGTTTCTCTCAGAACTTCTGATATATTATTAATGTCTTCCTTTGTGAAGACAAAAGCAAGGTACGTATTTATTCTTCAGCCATTTCTTTGTTTTTCCGTTATAAATTTTTCTCATTTCTGACCATAAGGAGCCTATATTCCTTTTCTCTCTTTTTCTCTTTATATACCTATAGAAACTTCTACAGTCACTTTCTGTGTTCTCTGTTTGCTTACTTTCAAACCCATTTTTCCCTTCTTAACCAATCCCCTTGGTTATCCTTTGCTGAATTTTAAACTGTTCCCAATCCTTAGGTCCATTGGCTTTTAATGCCAATCTGTATGCCGCTTCTGTAAACCTAATACCATCTCTAATTCCTCTTGTAAACCATGGTTTGGCCACAGTTCCCTTCCTGCTCCTGTGCCAGATAGGAATAAACAACTTTTGGAGTTCACCTATTCATTTCTTGAATGCCTGCCACTGCCTGTCCTCCCTTTCAGTAATGTTTCCCAGTCCATTACAGCCAAATTCATGCCTCAGACCATCATAGTTACCCTTAAGATTCAATCACAGAGTAGAGTTATAGAATTCCTGCAGATGCAGAAGGAGGCCATTTGGCCCATCGAGTCTGCACTTCAGTCCCAACTAGGCCCTATCCGCGTAATCTCATGCATTTACCCTGCTAGTCTCCCTGACACTAAGGGGCAATTTAGCATGGCTCATTAACCTAACCTGCACATCTTTGGACTGTGGGAGGAAACCTGACCCTAGTCTCAGAATCAACTACCTCAGTATCCATCTTGATATAGGATTCTATTATGTTATGGTCACTTATCCCCAAGGATTTACTAATAAGTAGATTGTCAACTAATCCTTTCTCATTGCATAATACCAAGATCCGGTTCCCTTTGTTGATTGTTCAACGTATTTGTCCAAAAAACAATCCCATGCACATTCCAGAAATTCCACCTCCATAGTACTGTTAACGTGTGCAACAATGAGAATCTAGTTTATCCTTTGGTAAATTCACCAACTTGCTAACATTTGACATACACTGCAACCTATATTATCATCCCAGCTAGTGGCAGCTCAGTTGAACAAGTTTGGTTTATTAAGTTTGGTTTATTATAGTAATGCAATATTGTGGTATCTGGCTCTTTGAATGGATAATCGACCGATAGGGTCTCAGGTCCAGTAGCTCAATCAGGGACCAAGGTTGGTGCTTACCCTCACAAGAGTAGGCTTTTGCTTCAGATTGTTACCAGCCTCTCCAGTGAGATTATGTCCCTCCCACAGCTTTTCAGCATGATTCCTTACACTGGGGCTCTCTGTGATGCACACTGTGTGGGACATTCATTTGGAAAATCCCACTGAAAAAAGCAACAGGATTTACTCCAGTTTTTATGCAAATTCTGCACTTGGAATATTTTTGGAAGAATTATCATTGAGAAACAGGAGAAGTACCAAACTTTTACATATTGCAGAGCACTGAGAGGTTTTTAATATAATTTGGGCTCCAACAAGAGCAATAAACTTGTGTGTTAAAAATCAAAGGGCAGTGCAATTATGCAAATTTTAACATATTGTTCAATTTTACTATTTTAACACACTGATAATTTTAAAACAGAATTATGCTACCTCCTGTTTGAATCTGAATTGTTAATTTCTTGAGCATCAATGGTCTGCCATACAGTTTCCATCTCAGATTTGACCCTCAGACAGGTTTGCTCAACTTGGCCTCAGAGCAGAGCAAGTTAAGGGGTGTTTTGATCAGAAATGCTCATAATTATGAGCGGTTTTGGGAGAGCAAATAGGTCACTGACAAAGGAGACAGATTTAAAATAATTGGCAAAATATCCTGGGGTGAGGATAAGAAGATATTTTACTCTGCAATGAGCCGTTATGATCTGCCATCCACCACATGAAAAAATGGTAGAAGCAAATTCAATATTAGCCTTAAAAGGGAGTAGGACTAATTGAATAGTTCTTCAAACAGCCAGAATTGATATTGTGAATCAAAGTGCCTCATTCTGCACTCCAGTTCAACTTTACCTTTGTTTCTTCTTCTTTATATATATTCAATATAAACCTAGTTAGGTTCTGGTCAACAGTTCCAATGTGTCCAATCTCCAGGTTGGACATTTCTCCTGATAAAGGACAAAAACTGGAATGTTAATTTTTCCCTTTTTTTAACAGATGTCTGATCATAGTATCCCTACTGTGAAGAAGAGGCTATTCGGCCCATCAAGTTTGCCTGACTCTTTGACAGAATACCCTACCCAGGCCCTCTCCCCTGTCCTATCTGCTGCGACTTCTCAGCATTATCTGTAATTTTTGTTCATTTCTACTTTCTCATTACCAAAAACAGATTTATTACAGGACCCTTTCTTGTTCAATCTGCAATATATTGACTAAGGAATCAGTAACGGATGAACTTCAGAAATTCTCCCTCATTTTGACCACTTTAATTTGCCTTGAGATAATTAAAGTGGGCCATTTAACAACACTGTACCCCAAATCGCTGTAAACTACAAATCTTTTCCAAAATTCCTTTCCTTTTATTTAGGAATTCGTAATCAAATCCCGATACCATAACTGTTCCAATGTTTCGTATTAAACACATAGATCTCTGTTGCAGTACATGGTTGATAACCCACCTTCCTCTCAATGATTGCAACGATGTGTTTAATCAATAAAACTACCATCCTTGTTGCCACTCAATAGGGAATAAATTGGATAGCCCTTGAATTAAGAACTGGGATGCCATACCCAATCTAAGTGATTAGCTGTGAAGAGAGGTTGGATGAACTCAAAGTACTCTCACTGAAATGACGGAGGTTGAAAGGGGTGACCTGATAGACGTTTTCAAGATTGAATGGCATGGACAAAATGGATAGTCAGACACTTTTTTCTAGGATAGAAAAGTCAAGTACTAAGGCACATAGATTTAAGGTGTGTGGGGCAAGATTCAGAGAAAAGCTTTTTACAAGAGAAAGGTACCGAATGTTTGGAACACACTGCCCAAGGAAATTGTGGGAGCAAGTACAATAGTGGCATTTAAGGGTCATGGAGATGAATATATGAATAGGATGGGAATGGAAAGATACAGACTCTGTAAGTGCATACAGTTTCAGTTTCAGCAGGCACCATGATCGGCACAGGCTTGGAGAACCGAAGGGTCTGTTCCTGTGCTGCACTTTTTTCTTTGTTCTTTGATGCAGACAGCACAAAAATCACACTCCCTGTGAGTGATCATGCTTGTGATGTCCAACCCAATGCTACCTGCACTGTTGTGTGGCAGTATACCTCAACAAGAACACAAATTCACCCAAGGAAAAGCAAAATACCACAGATTCTGGAAATTTGCAATAAAAACAGAAAACGCTGGAAATGCTCAACAGGTCTGACTGAATCTGTGGAGAAAGAAACTGAACTAATACTTCAGGCCAATGGCCTTTATCGCAACACTGTTCTGACAAAAGATCATCAGCCTGAAATGCTGATGCCAACCAAAGCTAGCTTATACTGATTAAAGGTGATATACTTTCTGCTGCTGCAGAGGATGAAATTGTTTGGGTAATTTTGGAAGAGCTTCCAGAAGACTCCAAATGTCACAACAGTGTGCCCTGAGATTTTTGGAGGCCATGTTGGAGTTGCAGGTGAAAATGGGGAAGATGAGGACAAAGGTCCTTTTTCCACAGGAAGCCAGGAGATCCTCCAGTTAAGTACTCAGAGAGCCATGGGAATGTTAACACAAGAGCTTTAATCACACTCACAAGAGCTCAAGCCCAGTGAATGCCAGATCCTAACAACTGGATTTTTAGATTCATACATTGCTCCAACCATCACTCTCCCTTCACTTGCCTGCCAAGTCTATATAAACTAATGCTCAAAAGTTACATACGCTTTACCCTCCTCCACATGCTCAGCATTGCAGGAATCGGTCCACTCACATCTCACAGCTTCCACATACTGCCACCTATTCAAGTATGACAGCCATATCTGCCAAACACATTAACTTCCTTAATGATCACATTCCTTTTCTTCCAGGACAAAGTAGCTCATCATTTATGAGAGCAGACACAGAACAGCAATAAAGGTAGACATGGCTGTAGGTGTTAAATCCCAGGAAGGGATGATATGGAGATAATTGGAGCTGCTGTGACCAGTGACATTAATGAAGGCATCAAGGATGATTGTTTATTTCTGCCTTTTCTTCCTTCTCAACTCCCAGTTTACTCTCACCCCCCTGTTATGATGTCCAAACTGCAGATGGTGTGACTGTGCAGTTAAGAACATAGTCACTGAAGGAGGCCATTCAGGCCACTGTGGTTGTGCCAGCCAGAAGAGAGCTAATTCCACTTTCTAACTTATGGTCCACAGTCATATAAGTTGCAGCACTTCAAGCGCATATGAATGAAAGCAATGATGTTTTCTTCTAATATCATCCTTTAAGACAGGATGTTTCCTTTGAGTGATTTCGATGTTACCAGTTCCCTTAATGCCACTCTCAGTTAAATGCTGCCTTGATGTCAGCTATTCTAATTTTAACTGCATGGATCAAGACTGTGATGAGTCTGCAGCAAGTGGTCTGGGCAGAAGCATCAGAGAGCTGCTTGTTGCTGAATACCTGCTGCTTGAATCATTGTCAACAATATCTTCCATGCACTTTGCTGGTGATGGGACTAGTAATTTCCTGGACAGGATTTATCCTAGATTGGTGACAACATGATCTAGTAGGTTTCTCTCATACTTTGGTTCTCCAAACACCGACCACAATATTATCTTCCAGGATTACTGAGCCACTCTTAGTGTTGAACATTAAATGTCCCAAGGATACATTCTCCATCCTTGCTACTTTCAGTGCTTCTTTCAAGTTATGTCCTGTAGCATTTAAAGGGTTAACCACACCATCCTTCCCAAACAACCTTTATCCATCATCCAGTTAGTTTTGACTGTTTATCCTCGTTCTTGGGAGTCCCTGGGAAGTGTGTAAATAGATGATGATATTGATGTACTTGTTTTTATCCTACAGGTGCTTTGGTCCACCTTGTTGTCTGACGAGGGGCATACACGCGATGGGTCGTGAGAGGGCTGCTCTTGGATCTTTTTTGAGAGTATCCTAGTGCTTCACGTCGTTAGTGTACGCTTGACCTGGACCATTTGATGGGCAACACGACAGGTCAGTGACTATTGCTGTGCTGTGCAGATACATGGATTTGGGCCTGTGTCTGTGAGAGTCTGCGCATTCTCCCCGTGCTTGCGTGGGTTTTCTCCAGGCGCTCTGGTTTCCTCCCACATCCCAGAGATGTGCTCTTGGGCTGATTGGCAAAACAAATTTTCCCTAAATTGTCTCAAATTTGGTTTTGAATCCATAGATCTATAAACAACGACAGGGATCACAGGTAGAGGTGGGAACATCGGGGTGGCGGCGCGGGCTCGTTGGGCCGAAGGGCCTGTTTCCCGCGCTGTTTTGTTCTTTGTTCTTTGTTCTATTCTTGTCAATGCAACAATAGCCAGAGGGTCACCTGCAATGACTTCTCTTCCTTCTCCCACATTGTTATTGCTGGTGTATACCAAAGACTTGTCCTTGGCCCCTTTCTATTTCTCATCTACATGCTACCTTATATCAACGACAGCTGAGAACATGTATGAGTAGTTTGCATCAATATTCACCAAAGAGAAGGTCTGGGAAAGGGTGTGTAGGTAGTTTGAGTCATATTGAGATCAAAAAAGGAGGAAGTATTGAGGTTCTTGAGAGGCATTAAGGTAGAGAAGTCCCTAGGGCCTCCTAATTGTGTAGCACTGGGCTGCTACCATTTTCAGTGGATCTGTTCTGCCAGAGGATCAGAACTCATACAGCAATGGTGATGGAGTGGACTAGGAGATTGTCTGATAGGGTTCAGGATAAGGCTATATCACTTAAAAATCTCACAACATCAGGGTAAAAACCAGCAGGCTTCTTTGGAATCACGAGTTTTTGGAGCACAGCTCCTTGATCAGGTGAGTGGAGCCTGGTAAAGGAGCAGTGGCCCAAAAGCTCATGATTCCAAATATAGCTATTGAACTTTAACCTGGTGTTGTGAGACTTCTAACCATGTCCACCCCAGTCCAAGGTGGCATCTCCACATCAAGGCTATATCAGGCATAACCCAGTCTTGGGAAAGCTCTCCCCATTTTGGCACAAGCTCCCAGCAGTAAAAGGAGTTCTTCCCTTGGTCTACTTGGCTGGATGCGCCTTTTCCAAGAACAAATCCAAAGTCTAAAATCAATATCAAGTGTTCTATCAGAGAAGCAATTAACCTTTCGCCACCATTGAGCCTTCCAAGCCACCATTGGGATTACCTCATTGTCTGAAAGTCCCTCAAAATACTTTGTTCTTAAAATTTTCATTTGAATTTAAATCACTTTAAATAAACTTGAACACTGGGAAGAATCTTTGCTGTGACCCAGTGGTCAATTGATGTACGTGGAAAGTTTGACATGTTTTGTCAGATACTTATTCTCCTTTCCAGCCATTATCATTCTTTAACTTCACTTCCATTGGATTCAAAAATGTCCACAAACATCTACCAGATATTTCCATAGTTGTAAGGACACAAAATTAAATGAACTTGGACAATTTTATACAACTTCCTATGGACTCTTAACATAGCATGTTGATGGTTTTTATGCAGTCATTGATGGCAGGGGGTACATGAAATTTAGCCTTTGCACCCCTATCCACTAGTTACTCTCTTCTTCCCTCCAACGAGTTGGAAGTGGAACCTGTAGGTGGTCCTGCCATGCTGAGGAGCCCAGTTGTGTCATGACTGGGGGTCTAATGGGATTGGAGGGCTGGGTTCATGAGGTCAGGAGAAGGGAAGGATTAAAGAGAGGATGGCATGTTGCCTCTGGTATGCCCAGGGGGCTGAGAAAGGAGGTCCCATCACAATTACAAACACATAGTTAAAGCTACTGAGCTTTTTGTCAGGCCTAGGCTTCACACAACCCCCACCTTCCCCCTCTCCTCCCATCCAGCATGGTGCAGAGAATGTTCATTACACCGTTAGAAGAGTACAGAGAGCCCCCAGTGATTGTGCCATTAATAGAAGCAGCACCCAATTATTATACCACTGGGGAAGAGTCCCTGATACCTTTGTGTTGAGGTGAGTTAGAGAGACAGGGGTGTTACTGGGGAAAGTTTGAACTCATTGCTGATCAGGATGCCCTGTAAAGATGGCACCCTGATCTCTATGGAGACGGCTTTGCCAGCTCTATCAGGCTCCGCCCTGCCAGACTGACATCATAAACTATACCCCCACATTAGAGTATCAGAAAATCTGGTATGAAACCTCATCAGTGCACCTGGAGAGATCCACACCAGATTTCCATCAGAGTTTGACATTCTGCGAATTGTAGGAAAATTCCACACATAGTCAGGAAACCAACCGTTAAATTCTCGCTGATGGGGGATTTAATTTGGAGGGAGAATTCTGACAAGTTGGCCTTTCAATGAACATTCATGAGGTATAAGTCAATACCAATGTATAAATTCTCAACATAGATCAATTGGTTAAAATGTCACAGCAAAACCCATAACATAAACTTTCAAGCTTCTGGCCTATTGTCAGCTGACCCCACTTGAAGTGGGTCCAAAACTATAAATTCTGCCCTATATAACTGTAACTATCAGGTTGTGCAAAGTTTAATTCAAAACAATTTATTTTTAAATTTTGTTGGGCTATCTACAAATCTTGGAGGAAGGACCCAATTAATTTCATACAGAGGCAGACTGTGATTTGTTCAGTCACATGTATGACAGCCAAATATCTTTACATTTGTTAACAGATATTCAAAATCTCTGGGTGTTCATAAACTACAGTCCAGTTCCTCTGTTCACAAGAATTTTAGTGACACTGCAAGCTCAGAAGAGCTGACTTTTCACTAATATTATTATTATTAATATTATTTGACTAATATTGTTCTTATAATATCATTTTGAAAAATAATGCTTGTATAAATCTGCAAAATACTTGAAGTTAACTGTACAGATTCTTTCGCAGGGAGCAATAACATTAATATCACTGGAAAATTCTGCATTTCACACATGCTCTTTGAAGCATTTGTATGAGAATTCCACAAAAATCTAACATGAATAGTCCAATCGTTTCAAATGAACCAGTCTGTCACTTAGAACGAGAAGTCATAGTTTTATGCCAAAGGAATGAGGAGGAATTACTTCACTCAAAGGGTCGTGAACCTATGGAATTTTATTTGACTCATTAGCACTCAGTTTCTTGGTGTCATGAGAGTTATTTTGCTTCCAAAATAACATTCCAGGATCCATACAAACTTCTGCTGCTAGCCATACTTGGCATCATTTGGTGTGTGTATGTGCGTGCATGTGTGTGTTATGTGTGTATGTGTGAGTGTTTATGTGTGTGTTTATGTGTGTGTGTGTGTGTATGTGTGTGCATGTGTGTGGACACATGTATGTGCATGTGTGGGTGTGCCTCATGCTGAGTTTACCCAAGCATTTCAATTTTGGAACTCAGTGCTCCAGCTAGCACCCTCTCTTAAACTCACAAAGCCAAAAATGTGTTTAACAGTAGGAAGAAGCCCCATTACTGCTAATTTAAAGAATCATCTGCCAGATTCATGTTTGTTGCTGAGCATTTTCTATTGCCTGTTGCTGCAATAGTTAGTGGCTTCTCAAGTTGCTTGAACTTGTTAAAATCTACACAGAATATTGTGTTAGGACTTTACCCTGACTTCAAGGTTTCCATACGGATGTTCCTTGGAATACAACATCAGCAGGAAGAATGAGCCGAGATGACACAAAGGAGAAGGAAGAGAGGACAAGGGATTTCACCATATTGCCAAAAAGTGTTCAGAAATCACTTCCACTTGAACTTAGTGTTATATTTCTCATCTTCTCTAAGGGTGCCCTCATTGAAATCTGCTAACTGCTCCCACAACAACAAAACTCAAAAAAGCTAACTCCATCTAAAACAAAGCAGCCTTTGATGGCAGCCGAGTCACCATCTTGTTAGAGCAGGGCAAAGATAGCCTTACAGTGGCTGTGAAGGTGAGCATGGTCATGGACATTTGTATCTCTGGTTTCTTCCAGATTGGAGTAAACAACATCTCCAATTTTGCCATCCATTGTTGTTTACAGAAGGTTACTCTATATTCCAGGGCAGCTGACTACATTTCATTCTCTTTTGCCAGAGAAGAGCAGGTGGAGAGATCACATAACTTCGCTAGAATTGCAACCTTATCCATGATGCCAATAACACTATTTTGTGCACACCATAAGTCAGCTCTGAGATATTCTCCATTTGGAAGGCATTCCACTGCCTCGACATCTGGTTAATGGTAATTGTACTCAGCATGGCCTGTAGGTCAATGCCCAGTACTCTACAGCAGTCAAATGCCTTTACTCTACATCATTCATTCTACCATTTGCATTTTAGCCACCTGGACATTCCAGTGTTTGGCTAATGGCTTACAAGGCTATCTTTCAACAACATAATTCACAACTCTGCAGTGCAATTCATGCACAGATGCAACATACATACAATGAAAGCCACTCTGCCACACACTATGTGATGCAGCAGCCAACATTTCTGTTACCTGGAATATGCTACAGATGCCTCACAATACTCAGCTAAGTGCACATTAACAGATTCGTGATGGTTTGCTGTTTATTGCACAACCTCACCATCATGAGTGAATCCTTGCCATGAGCTACATGAGGAGGAACAGAAAGAAGGGAAAGAGAAACGGAGAAGGCAACCAACACCGTCCCTTTCTGGCCAGGTTTTCCATCGTTGACTCACCCCACTATATACGATTAAATATAGAGTCATAAAGTCATAGAAGTTTACTGCATGGAAATAGGCCCTTCGGTCCAACTTGTCCATACCACCCTTATTTTTATTAATACGCCTAAGCTAATCCCAATTGCCTGCATTTGGCTTATATCCCTCTATATCCATCATACCCATGTAACTATCTAAATGCTTTTTATAAGATAAAATTGTACCCACCTCTACTACTACCTCTAGTATCTTGTTCCAGATGCTCATCAACCTCTGTGTGAAAAAATTGTCCTCTGGGCAGTTTTGTGTCTCTCCCCTCTCACCTTAAATCTATGCCCTCTAGTTTTAGATTCCCCTATCTTCGGGAAAAGATATTGACTTTGTACCTTGTCTATGCCTCTCGTTATTTATAGATCTCTATAAGATCATCCCTCAGCCTCCTACGTCCCAGAGAAAAAAGTCCCAGCCTATCCAGCCTCTCCTTATAACTCAAACAATCAAGTCCCAGTAGCATCCTAGTAAATCTCTTCTGTACTCTTTCTAGTTTAATAAAATCCTTTCTATAATAAGGTGATGATAATTGTACACAGTATTCCAAGTGTGTCCTTATGCTGTCGTGTACAATTTTAACAAGATGTCCCAGTTCCTGTATTCAATGTTTTGACCAATGAACCTAAGCACGTCGAGTGCCTTATTCACAATCTTGTCCACCTGTGACTCCACTTTCAAGGAGCTATGAGTCTGTACCCCTAGATCTCTTTGTTCTGTAACTCTTCCCAATGCTCTACCATTAACTGAGTAAGTTCTGCCCTGGTTCAATCTACCAAAATGCTACCAAGAATCTATCAATCTGCCAAGAATCTCAGAATCCTACAGTGCAGAAGGCAGCCATTCGGCCCATCAAGTTTGCACCGACTACAATCCCATCCAGGCCCAATTCCTTTAATGCATTTACGTGCAAGTCCACCTGACATTATGGGGCAATTTATCAGGCCAACAAACCTAACCTGCACATCTTTGGACTGGGGAGGAAACCAGAGCACCCGGAGGAAACCCATACAAGCACTGGGAGAACATATGAACTCCACACAATCATTGCAGCTAGAATTGAACCTGGGCCCCAGCAGTTCTGACCCATTACCTCATAACTACAAGCAGAATTATGGATTTACCCAGCCCTTAATCTTGGCAAGGTTCAGCTCCACACTGTGCACTAAACCCTGCATCAATTTGATGTCAGACACCACCATGCTCCCTGATTATTTTATAGATGTCTATAAAATCACCCTCAGTCTCCTATCATCCTGAGAAAAATGTCCCAGTCTACCCAGTCTCTCCTTATAACTCAATACATCAAATCTCGGTAGCATCCTAGTAAATCTTTTCTGCACTTTTCCTAGTTTAATAATATTCTTTCTATAATGGCATGACCAGAACTGTACACAGTATTAATCCATGAATGCACCAAGTATTTTATTGTGCATACACATTAGTCTTTTTCTGTAGGCTGCTCCATCAGAGTGCTCATTTGAATCATCTACAGCAGAGTTTATGTGTGCCTCTCTCCCCTACCCACTCCACTAGTGAGCTGGCTCCTGTGTTACACTTTTGCCCTACCCTGAGTGGAGGCCACATGCTCTGTGTCTCATCACTTGCAAAACCTGCCTCTTTGTTATCCTAGACACAGGGATTGTGGGTTGAAGCAGAGGTGGAATGTGAGAACAAGGATTAGATACAAGGATACCAGCAGCTGCAGAATCCACAGCCTCAGTCCTGGCTGATGGAGATGGAGATCTCCATCTTCTCCCTCAGAGTAAAAACTTGTGAGTGTGCTTATTAGTTCCTGCTGCCTCCAGATATTTCCCACTTTGTCTTACAAAAGGAGATGGAAGTATGTCAGAGAGTGTGATGCAATATATTTGGCACAAAAAATCTTGACACCCACCATCATGTTGTTAAAATCACTTTTAGAATGACTTCCAACACCTATTTCAGCCAAAATATACTTCTTCTCTTTGAGAGGTTCAAACTGTCTTGAAGTTGCTTAGGCTGGTAAGTTCATGCTAGCCTCTCATAATGTTACACCCTTACTTAAGCTTGCAGCTATTGAACAGTACACTCACAGCTGGCTGAATACAGATATAACATCAATTAGCAGACAGTAAGAGATTTGCTGCTGCCTGAATCAGAGGGGACATGGGTTAATAATGTCCGGGCCTGTTCTCAGCGATCACCAAAGTTCATGCCCAGTAAGAGCTGTCCTGTTCCTTGATGAAGTTTGTAGAACTCCCTGTAGGATTATACAGTTCTTCACATTTAAGATTGCAGCCTTTTTACATTTAACTGTATCAATAAGATCTTTACAATACCGTGGCTTAGAGTCTAAGGGTAGAATTTTACCAAAGTTTGTCAGTCAGGTTCAGCCTGAAACCCACCAGGTGTATCTCCAGGCGCACAGCCGAGTTTTTAGACCAGATTTTCTGGTACTCACTAACCACTGTGCCAATTCACCCTCAAGGGTGAGTCATAGAAATAAAATCATTGAAACCCAGTGCAGAAGGAGACCCTGGAGAGAGTGCAGAGGAGGTTTACCAGGATGCTGCCTGGAATGGAAGGTCTGAGTTACAAGGAGAGGTTCGGCAAATTGGCGCTATTTTCTTTAGAAAGACATAGACTGAGAGGAGATCTAATAGAGGTGTACAAGATTATGAAGGGTATAGATAGAGTAAACAGAGTTAAGCTTTTTCCTAAGTTAGAATCAAATATCAACAGGGGTCACGGGCTTAGGGTGAGGGGGTAAGTTATAATTTGGATGATAAAAGGAGTTTTTTCACACAGAGGGTTGTGGGGTATGGAACGCACTGCCAAGTAAGGTGGTGGAGGCAGGCACACTGGAGTTATTTAAGAGATACTTAGATGGGCACATGAACAGAATGGAGATGGAGGGATATAGAAGACTGATTTAAAAGAGGGATCGTGAGCCTTGAGATTCTGTAAGTTGTGCATGATATTGATGTATTTCTGTTTTATCCTACAGGTACTTCAGTCCGCCTTGTTATCCAACAAGGGGCATACAATGGGTCGTGAGAGGGCTGCTCTTGGACTTTTTGAGAGTAGCCTAGTGCTTCACATCGTTAGTGTACGCTTGAACTGAACCAGTTGATGGGCAGCACAACAACTCAGTGAATATCACTGTGCTGAGCAGATACATGAGCCTGTATCTGTGAGAGTTAGCACATTTTCCCCGTGCTTGCATGGGTTTTCTCCGGGTGCTCCAGTTTCCTCCCACACCCCAAAGATGTGCTCTTAGGCTGACTGGCAAAACAAATTCTCCCTAAATTGTCTTGCTAATTTGGTTCCAATGCAGATTTCTATACCAATGTAGATTTCTATAAACATAGACAGGGATCATGGGTGGAAGTGGGAACGTCGAGGTGGCAGCACGGGCTCGTTGGGCCAAAGGGCCTGTTTCCCGTGCTGTTTTGTTCTTTGTTCTTTGAGGCCATTCTGCCCACCGAGTTTGCACCGACAACAACCCCATCCCAGACACTATCTCCACAACCTACACATTTACTCCACTAATCCTTCTAACCTACACATCCCAGGACACGAAGGAAGAATTTATTATAGCCACACATTTTTGGACTGTGGGAGGAAACGGGAGTAACAGAGGAAATCCATGCAGACTCAGAGAAAATATGTGAACTCCACACAGACAGTGACCCAAGCTGGGAATTGAACACAGGCCCCTGGAGCTGTGAGACAGCTGCGCTAACCACTGTGCTTGAATCTTAAATGCTGTATGCCATTGTATTGGAGTCCCAGGAGGGGGGAGCATGTAGAAACCTGGCATTTGGGTTTGTTCCTGGGCCAGATACTCTGTGAGTGCAGCCACTCCTGACCTGCTTTTAGCGACACCTTTATAAAGGAAAAAAATCAGCACTAAAAATGCACATGGGTCATTCAGATAACCTGGTGTCAGAAATTTAAATGCACCTCCCCTCATAAGAAGCATACTGTAGCTCAGGTACAGGGAATCTATAGAATATACCTTTCATTTTGTCCTTTTCTAGTTTTTTTTTGCTTTTTCAAAAATATTATACACTCTGGATGTTTACACTTGATATTTTCTTATATTCAGGAACTGAAAATACTTACACATCTTATCATGTGTCCTCACATGATTTTCCTTGACTTCAGGAGGCAATAAAATAAACAATTCACTAGGCTGGACGTTTCAGCTGTACTCCAAACCGATTTATGAAGTGAACAGGAGCAGATTGTAAATTTACAGTAGTTAAACATTTCCTGAGTATTAGAATATGCATGCTCATAAATTGTTAATTGCCCAGAGACTGACTTTCTATATATGTTTTGTATAAATACATACATGAAGACTGACTCTCTTATATATACATATATTATATATAATTTGTTATGATCCTTATGGAGTTGAATTAATGTCAGAAAGATATTTGAATTCCTGTTGACTAGCTTAAAGGAATCAGATAATAAGATGTCCTGTTTTAAGATGTTTACTGTAATAAACAAGCATGAAAGAGCATTGACTAAGTACTATGTATAGATAACAAATATTACAGAAAAGTTAACTCTTATTGATGTGAACGATAACTCCACAGTGTATACACGTAATAACAACACACTCTTCATGGAATTATAGCCTTGAAAAGAACAATTCAGTCACTCCCAATTTCCAGTTGGTTCACAGCTCCATGTTTTGCTGAGTCTAAACATCTCATAATGATCAAAAGGCACTTCCCTCAGTTTTCAGAGAATTTCAAAATGACTACCAGTAAGTCCTACTCCAATCATTTCTCCTTCTGGCTTCATCTGGGCAAAACCTTCTAGAGGTTTTAAATCATCACAAAATGTATCTCTTGGTTGGCACTGCTGCTTCACAGAGCCAGAGACTCAGGTTCAATTCCCGGCTTCGGTCCTGTCTGTGCTGAGTCTGCATGTTCTCCCCGTTGTCTGATGTGTTTCTTCCACATGTTCTGGTTTCCTCCCACAGTCCAAAAGATGTGCTGGTTAGGTGCATTGGATATGTTAAATTCTCCCTTAGCGTATCCAAACAGGCACAAGTGTGTGGCGACTAGGAGATTTTTCACACTAAGTTAATTGATGTGTTAATGTAAGCCTACTTGTGACACCAGTAAATAAAGTTTAACTTTAAAACTATTTCACCAAAGATATCCCTCCTTCCTGTACCCAGCCTGGTGGTTACTAGGGTCCCATGGCCTTCTCCATGCTGCTGACCATACCACCTGTCTCTGTGAGGTCCCTCTCTTTCCTTTTATAAAAAATTCAAGACTGAAGTAAGTCCACAGTTAGCCAGCTACTCCTGCCTTTAATCTCAGGTGTGAAAAATGACACATACAAATTCAATACCTCTTACCAGGGCCCTCTTTGTCCCGATGAAAACCAAACTGCACAGCATGTTATTGGACTGATATTATAGGAGAGCACAAGGAGCCTCTTCACTATTCCATTTTGCATTCAATTGAAATTATAATCCAAAATGTACTCACCTGATAAAACCTCGCATTTGTAATGACATATACGTAAAAAATTGGACAGCTCAGTTTATGGAGTAATTAACACTTCTTTAAAAAAGAACTGGAGGAATGGAATCTTAATGACGTGGTTCTGAACTCAAATCAGAAACAAATCCTACAAGATGCTCATAATTGAACTGAATAGGCTGATCCACATTCTCCACCCCACCCAGCTTCATCAAACTCCCTCCCCCAGCATTGCCAGCAGCCATTGTGTAGCAGCATAGAAATTTTGGTAGCCTTGTTGCACCTACGAACGTACAATTTAGGAGCAGGAATAAAGCACTTGGCCCCTCAGGCCTGCTCTGCCACTCAATAAGCTCATGGCTGATCTGCTTGAAACTTCAATCCCACATTCCTGCCTACTAATAACCTTTCACCCGGCCCTCCTTGTGAATCAAGAATCTATCCATCTCTACCTCAAACATATTCACAGACTCTGCCTCTTGAGGAAGATACTCATGATCATCTGAAAGAAAACATTTCGCCTCATCTCCATCATGTATTTAGAAGTGCTGATTTGTCCATGTCTCAAATCATTAATGTCTGCAACTTGCATTTATGTAGCATCTTTAACATGGTCATATATTCCAAGATGCTTCAAAGCAGCACTAACAAACAGTAAATCAATCATTTTTGGAGATTGGGACATAGCTTTGGGAATTGTGGAAATGATGAGTTTGAATTAGATATCGCATTATTTTCATTGAATTCAACGATGCAGAAAAAATGTGCACTGAATCTCTGAAAGACCATCCTATGTAGGCCCAATCCCCCACCCTAACCCTATAATCCCGCATATTTATCCTGGCCAATCCATCTAACCTACATATCTTGTACACCAAGGGGAAATTTAGCATGGTCGATCCACCTAACCTGCACATTTTTGGACTGTGAGAGGAAATAGGAGCACCTAGAGGAAACCCTCGCAGACATGGGAAAACATGGAAACTCCAAACAGACAATGACCCAAGGCTGGAATTGATACCTGGTCCCTGGCATTATGAGGCAGCAGTGCTAACCATTGTACCACCCAGCCACTCCATTTGGTGAACAAGAATGGTGCAACATGGGATTGTTCTATAATAATTGCAAAATTTCTAAATACACACAGTAAGTGAGGTGCTCACTTACTGTGTGGTCTGGAGAAAATACACATTTCTCTAACCAATGCTCAGGGTTCCCTTCACACACATTGCTAGCCACCTTAACACTTGAATAGAAGGTTAGGTGTAAGGATTCGCATTCTAATCAGCAATCTGTGACTGTCTGTGCTGATATGTGTGCTACTGCAGACCAGAACACTGCATTTGCCTGATGAAGACGAAAAAGTCGAAAGCTCGCAGATTTACTATCAAATAAATCGGTTGGATTTAAAATTGGTGTTGCTAGATTCTTACTGAGTTTACCCCAGTCCAATGCCAGCATCTCTACATCATCCAGCAAAGTCAGGAAACAAACCCACAAAATGACTTGACAAAGATCATTGAAGAGCATTACTCTCCAAAGCCCAAGGAATCAAATAGAATTGCTTGGTTTGTGGGAACTATAAAGGTTTGAGACCTTGGAGTTTGGTGAATGATTTGAAGATACTGTTCCAGATCATCTAGTTTGCGGTGTACAAAATGAGGCTATCCAGAGAAGATCAGTTATTGAACGTACTTTGACTTTAAAGGCAGCAGTAGAATTAGCAATGTTAATGGAACTGGTTTCTAAAAAGAGGCTTCGTGATACAAGAATGAAGATCTCCAAATTAGAAACTGCCCATAAGAAATCAAAATAGCAATAAACATGTCACCGACGTGCCAAAATGGGCTGTACAGCAGGTGAATTCTGGAGCAAGAATGCAAGGGTTATGGCAAAATGTGTCACATTGCAAAAGTTTGTTGGACAAGACCAACTTGCCCTCAGGAGAAAATTCAGGAAGAGTATCTGGGCACCTTCGAAAAGAAAAAGTTGCATTTGTGCTGATACTGCACCTTTCAGAAGTGTATCTTATGTAATGTTTCTTGATGGGTATACTTAAAATTCAGCTCTGGTTTACTTTCTGCTGATCTATCTGCAAACCAGGAAGCCCCATGCTAAGAATACAGGAAAGTAATTGATCTTAGAAAATGCGGTGTTTGTTTTAATCTGAGCTAATGCATTTTTGTTTAATTTTAATTTCACCTGGGGTTTCAGAGTGGGTTTAATTAGGTTGATTGGCAAAGTACAGAATTATGTGAATAAACAGAGCTACGTTAATAGGGAAAATCAGTTTAGCTTCTGCTTGATCCCGAAAGAAGCAAGGGTCATACTTTTCTCTCCCTTTCTCTCTGGAAGCTGCTGTTTGAAAGTCAGAAGACAGATGTCTCTCTGTCTCTCCATATTCAGAAGTGTTTAAAGGCTCTAGGACTGCTAACAAGTAAAAGTACGTAAGCATTTGTTGTTTGATAATTGGTTTCGAAAAGGATTTTAAGTCTATGAGGAATACTGCTTAAATTGGAACTAATCAGTAAAGATTCAGCTAATATATTCATTATGGTTAAACTGTATTGTTAAATAAAGTTTGATTTGATTAAATGTTTGTAGCGTTTCAATAGAATCATGCCTGGAGTGAAATAGCTTATTCTCATACTAATGCCAACATCAAAAAAAAAGTTGGAACCTAGTCTAACTTCAGAAAATACCTTGGGGCTTCTGAACTGACACCTTACACATGCTACAAAATGAATTTACAACATGGAAGAAAAGAATTACGACTGTGAAGAAGAATTTCCAGAAATATGGTAAAAGATCTCTAAATGAACATTTTGGGCCCTATTTTACCATTTTGATTCTAAGTGCTGGGCAGACTTGAAATTGGGAGTATTTCAGATCCAACTTTTAGACCCGTTCTCAGGCATCCCCATATGCACTGTGCTTGAAAAAGTATCAGTGATTCCAAATCATGCTGTATAAGCCTGTGGATGAGACTTAATGGCCTGAAAACCCTGCACTCTAATTGGCGCCTCCAACTGCACATATGCAGAGAGAAAAGATAGAATGCTGCTCCCCTACCATATCCCTCTCAGGCTGGATAATCCCTCCCCCTGGTCCCAGCAGACATTATCTCATGCCCCCCCCCCAACATTAATTTGATGTTCACTCTCCTCCCCTTTAACTGCAATCTCCTTTTGCAAATCTTTTCCTTGTCTAACAATTTCCTTTCCTTGACTAACAATTTTTTTCTTTGTCATCACTGTAAACTCAAAGAAAACTTGGTGTGCTTCAAGTATTAACCGATAATATATCTAAAACAAATATACAAGAAAAGGATCTGACAAAACTGCAATACACGTTCATTCTCTTCTCCTCCCTGACTCCATCTGAGGTTCCTCCCTATCACAGGATGTGCACTCTTCCTTGTGATTGGTTTGGTTTCCTGTGTAACCTCTTCATCAGGACCGGCCCAATCATCCCCTTAAAAGGGCCATCTTACCACAGGAATGTTGCATTTTCTCCCACAGGGTCACGCTTTACTCAAATTCAGATAACAGGTCTAAAACTGGGAAAGCTAAGGTTTTTTTTAGAGCAACACAGCATGGGAAACAGGCCCTTCGGCCCAACGAGCCCGCGCCGCCATCATAACTATATAGTACCAATTCCATTATCCTATTCTAATTTTAGGTTATTCCTAATATGGAAGAATCTCAATGTAGGGACAATTTGTTTCCCAATCAGCCTAAGAGCGAATTTTTGGGATGTGGGAGGAAACCGGAGCGCCCGGAGAAAACCCACGCAACCACGGGGAGAACGCGCAAACTCCCGCAGACACCGGCCCAATTCCAAGTGTCTGCACAGCTACAGCGATAGTCACTGAGCTGTCATGGTGCCCTTCAGATGGTCCAGATAAAGCACTCATTTACGACATGAAGCACCAGGCAACCCATGAATCAACATCCAAGAGCTGTCCTCGCACCACCTGCCGAATGCATGCTCCTTGTTGGTCAAGTATGGACCGAATTACCTGTGGAAAAAAAGCCATAGTTAAACAGTCCTACTATATCCCTCTATCTGCATACTGCTCATGTGGCTGTCCAAGAGACCCTTAAACAGCCCCAGCGTGCCTGCTCCCACCACCTTACTCGGCAGTGCATTCCACACCCCCACTACCCTTTGTGTGAAAAACTGCCCTCTAATATTCGTCTTATACATAGCCCCCCTCACCCTAAGGCCATGACCCCTCGTCCTATCCATTTCTGAAGGTGGAAAAAGTTTACCTCCATTTACTCTATCTATACCCCTTATAATCTTATACACCTCTATGAGATCCCCTCTAAGCCGACGTCTTTCAAGGGAAAACAACCCCAGTCTATTTAATCGTTCCTCATAAGACAGTCCTTCCATACCAGGCAGCATCCTGGTAAACCTCCTCTGCACTCTCTCCAAGGACTCCACATCCTTCCGATAGTACGGCGACCAGAACTGGACGCAGTATTCCAAGTGAGGCCTAACCAACGTTCTATACAATTGCATCATCAAACTCCTACTCTTGTATTCTATACCCTTTTCTATGAAAGCTAACATACTATATGCTTTCTTTATCACCTTCTCCACCAGTGAAGACACCTTCAGAGACTTGTGAACCTGCACCCCCAAGTCTCTCTGCGTCTCTATACTCCGAATAGTTTTACCTTTTATCCTATAACTCTCTTCTACATTTGTCCGGCCAAAATGCATCACCTCGCATTTATCCGGATTAAATTCCATTTGCCATCTATCTGCCCAGTCTACCAACCTATCTATGTCCATCAGTAGGGATCAGTATTCCTGATAGTTAAAAATCCGCCAATCTATCTAAAATCATCTGTCCTACCAACATGAGGGGCTGGTGAGCTTTCCATTATTTGTTCAGTTAGGATAGCTTTATCTATTAGCTTTATCTATTATCTATTAACTCTCGGATATCAGAAACGTATCTTAATCCCCAGTGGCAGATCTATCCCTGGAGGTTCCATGGATGAGTCATCTTGTGCAGCCAGTTGTCCACATGTATAGGCTGAGGAATCAATGGTCAGTCTGGGGATAAATCTGGTTCCGTTTTCCAACAAACAATGTCACATTGCAGTCAGCTAAATCCTTCAGACACCCTGCTCAAATCCAAACTAATTCCCCACTTATATTGTAAATGGCTTGTAAGATGTAATGTGCAGAAATCAACTTCAAAATGCATTCTCCTTATTAATGTGGGGTTTCACATAACTAGGAATACCTGTCCAAAGAACAGAAATTCTCTCAAGGAGTAAATCGATTAAGCCTCAAGATCAAGTTATCTGATTAAATATTTAACAAGTAAATGCGTTCCAACAAATAATCTTTCACAAAATAGACCATATAGCTTGTCAAATAATTCATCTGACAGTAAATAGGGATTTGATTTTAGCAGAACAATGTCATCACAAGCCCTTTTGTGATAAGATTACTAAACATAGTCCTATGACTGGTTTGATAAAGGATGTCTGATTTAGTTAAATGAAATCGGAGTCCCTAAACAAAACTGCCTCTGTGAAAATACTAGTAAGCTCAATCCCATGACTGCAACAACTACAAGAGTTTCACAAATTGATTTTATGCAACACTGTCTCTTTATAATAAACTATTCAAGAAGGATTACTATCAATATAGCCATCAAATATGCATTACTGGAGCATCAGTGTTTGTGAGTTAGATCCTGTTGAGGAAGAGAATTGCATTAAGATCTGCACTAATTTTGATTGCTGTTCTTTTCTTTATACCAGTTCAGTGCATACATTAATTGATCCCTTGGGTCTAAGGAATCAGAAGACATTTGCCCCAGTCACCGAATAGATAGGTTTGCAGTTTAATGGAACAACTCCTACATAGATCCAATAAAATCAATGCCTTTGGTGAGTAGAAGCGTTAGCTCATTTTAACCGCTGAAAGGTCATATGTTTAGGGAGTTTCAGAATTGTATTATCACCAGTTTGATTCACTGGTGTTTTTGGCTACACAAAACACATTGTTCCACATTGGTGCTTTCAAAGACTGAACCATGAAACCATCATAAATGAATTGAGATTCTTCATGGGCCTCCTACAGCTGGAATTGTCTCCAGAGCTGCCCCAAGTCAAATTCCCCATCAAGCCATTGGAAACTATTTGGAGTCTCCATGGAGCCATTTGCAAGGTCTGCCTTAAGGGAGCTGCCCTTGACAAGGTGGAAATGTCCCTTGGATATGTGCCAGCCTAGCCTGATGCTCTGAACCAGTCAGAACTTCACATTCTCAGCTTGTCCCACACTATGTTTGCTGTTCTTTTCTGCCTAGGTTCCCTCACCAAGAACTTATGACAGGATATGCATAAATGTAACAATATCAGAATTCTGTAAACTTCTTCCTGTTCAAGAGGAAGCCCATAAGACAATTTATTATCAACACAGATAAAACGCTGTGGTCTCATGACAGAGGAAGTTCCAACCTTTTCCGACAGAGTGAAAAGGAAGTAGGATTGTATTTTCAGTTGGAAATGGACAAGTAAAAGCATCCAGAAGATCCCAAAACATTTCACATCTGATAAGTTGCTCTGTAAATGTCTTTACTGTTCTTCAGTAGGCAGTCATGCCAAGTCTCACAACAGCAATGAGGTGAATGGCAAATTATTGGGGTAAATTTCGCCACATAGTCAGCAATCTGACATAACAGATTACCCACTCATTCTCTAAACCAATGTTTGCTAAGCAGTGTGTTATGTGCCATCAAGACTCCCGAAGGTGCTGCAAAAATTGATTCAAAATTCATGTAATTAAGCTGAAAACGAACCTCGGTCTTCAGCTCTCTGTTTGGCATCTACACAACCAGACGGATCTGGGGCCTTCCACTCATGCACTGACTGGGAAAGAGCCACATGGGCATGGTTCAGATTTTTTACATTGGTCAACAGAATTCGGAGCAAAAGATAAATGTCCCATGCACCCGCAAAAGAAGCAAAATCTTAAAGAGGGCACAAAAACCCTGGGAGAAATCAGAGAAACAGGGAGAGGTTTAAAAACAGAACAGGTAAAAAGACAAGGAGAAGTTAATAATTGAGTTTCCAGTAAGGGAAGAAGACAGAGAAAATAGGGCATGTGCCTCAAGTTTCTTTTTATAGTATAAAAGTTTGTCATGAGATATAAAAGGATGGTGACCATTGCTCTAAACCATCTGATTTTCTTTCCAGTGAGAGAAAGCACGTAGATCAATTCTGTGCTTTCCACCACCTCTAGACTGCCAAAGCACACACAGCCAATGAAGTACTTTTCAACTGGAGTCATTGTTGAAAAATGGAGAAATGCAGCAGCCAATTTGTGCACAGCAAGATCCGAAAATCCAAATGAGAAAAATACCAGAAAATTTATTGTAAAGATATTTGTCATCTTGTAAACATTGGCTAGAATACTTCTTCAAATAATGCCACACAATCTTTCTATCTCCTTCAGTTTAAGATTCAGTTTAACTTCTGACTAAAAATGGCATCGGCAACAGCATAATTTTTCCTCAGTACTGTATTGGAAAGCCAACCTAGATTATTTGCTCAAATATCAAGCATGGGGAATGAAACCACAATCATCTGATATTGTTACCACTTAGCTAAAAGTAGAAAGGGACAAGGATGACTGCAAACCATCAGGCATAACAATGGTTTTTAAGCCAGCAGGCTATTTTCCAGAATTGGCGCAATCTGTGCCAGGTACGGAGAGGCAGCACCATCAACCGAGCAGCACTCCCACAGTACTGTACAAAAATATTAGCACAGACTATGTGCTTAAGCCCTGCAGTGGGACCTGAACTCATAACCTCTATATTACAGATGCAAGCAGAGCTAAAATGACAATGCAAACAGAGTTACAACAACATAGATTCTTTCCTGGCTTCAATTTCATGATCTGCCAAATGTTAACAAAACTGTAATTAACTACTAAAAAAAGAACAAGAAACATAAACATTAAAAAAATTTTAAAAATACCCATTCGATTAAAGCTACTTCCATTCTTTCTATCAATACTGTGTGACCTGCCAGGAATTCCCAAAAATTTATGTTTATATTTTGATAATGTAATATTGACCGCCAAAGGTCTTGATCTAAGTTCTATTAAATATAGGGATACGCTCTTACATGATATGAATATTAGAATCATAGAATCTCTACAGTGCAGAAAAAGGCCATTTGGCCCATTGTTTCAGTACCAACAATAATCCTATCCAGCCCTATCCCCATAACCCCACTTATTTATTTCCCCTGACACTAACGGGCAAATTATCATCGTTAGTCAACCTAACCCTACACATCTTTGGAATGTGGGAGAAAACACACACAGACTCGGGGAGAACAAATGAACTCTGCACAGACAGTTGATATGGTAGAAGACACTTCACAGATGCAATGTTCTTTAAAGATCTTCCTGTTCTGAAGAACTCTTGGAACAAGTTTCCAGACAACATTCTGTGTTATTGATGACGAACATTCAACTTTGCTCATTGCATTAATATGTTCCATGATTTAATGCAAAAAATGAAATTAAAATGAATTGAATATTGGTTGAAAAATAATTTTTTTAATGCTACAGACATTAACTGAATTTAATTTTAGAAGTCCTAGAAACCTTTGAGGTGGAATTTTACAGCCCCCATCACAGGCTGTAAGATATGGCAAGCCATGTAAAAAATCAACATCTTGGTTTCAACGAGACCAGAAAATGCTGTCAGCGTAAAATTCCACTCCATGGGTGAGATTCTCTGGCTTCCAAATGTCTCCCAATGATGGAACACTGCGTGCAGTTCACAAGCAGCAGGATTCTCTGATCCCGCCACTGTCAATGGCATTTCCCACTGATATCAACCCACACCTCTGTGAATCCCATGGGTGGGGGTACACTGCCAGTGGGACAAGAGAATCCCATTGATGGGAATAGAACATAGAACATAGAACATTACAGCACAGAACAGGCCCTTCGGCCTTCGATGTTGCGCCGACCAATATAAAAAGTAATGCCCCTCCAAACTAAACCATTCCCTTCTCTTCCATATACTTATCAACTAACCTCTTAAACGCCACCAAAATGTCCAGAAAATTCCACCCTAATGTTTTCTTCTTCCCAATCAAAACTTATAATTGTGTTAAAAAAAGTTAAAAGTTTCGTAGTCCTTCCAACCGAGCATTGGAAGATAAATGGGCCTCTCATAACTTGATTATCATGTTGCAGACTTAATGAGGAGCCTGCTTAAAAGGAAGTAGGAGTAATTCATTTCAGTGCATAATGTTACAGACAGGAGATAGATGATAAACATGATTCCTCCTTTTTCCAACTCATGACTGACTGAAGGGAGACGTGCTTTAAAAGGAAAAATACGTTATCCTCAAGTGCTGTGTCAGGAACAAATAAATAACAAGCTTTATTAAAAAAAGTGTATTATTCAATAGCTGAATGTATTTGCAATTACACACACTTGTGCACATATGTACACACACAAAAGATTTTGATTACAAAAGGTAACATGCAATTAGGTTTTAGAAGGTTGAGTCAGTTGATACATGATGTCAGGCTTTTGTATTTTTTTTCCAACAGAAGAGGTGGAAGAGAAAATGTCCGGGATGTGTGGGGTCCTTGATTTCTCTGGCTTTTTTTTCTGAGGTGGAAAATGCAGACAGAATCAATGAATGGGAAGCTGGATTTATAGATGGACTGGGCTTCATTAACATTCTTTTGTAGTTTCTTGCAGTCTTAGACAGAGCAGGAGGTATACCAAGCTGTGATACAACCAGAAGAATGCATTGTGTGTGCACCTGTAAATATTGGTGAGAGTCATAGTAGACATGCCAAATTTCCTTATCTTCCTGAGGAAATCGAGGCGTTTGCTGAACTTTCTTAACTATAGCGTCAGTGTGGAGGGACCAGGGCAGGTTGTTGGTGATCTGGACATCTAGAAACTTTTCACTTCATCAATGTAGATAGGGGCATATGCTCCACTACACTTCCTGAAGTCAATGACAATCTCATTCGTTTTGCTGAGATTGAGGGAGAGATTATTGTTGCTGCAATAGTTTACCAGATCCTCTATCTCTTTCCTGTACTCCATCTCATCATTGTTTGAGATCCAACCCACTACAGATTTTCAGCTATTCTGAAAATCAAATTGGAGAGGAATTTGGCCGCACAATCATAGGTGTGAGGAGTATAGTAAGGGGTTGAAAACACAGCCTTGTGGGGTACTAGTGTTGAGGTCAATCATAGAGGAGGAGTTGTTGAGTCTTATTTGAAAATCATTTCCAAATTTGTGTTGACAGGCAACTTAAATATTTACTGAGAATCAGATTCTAGGATATGTCAACTTTCAATAGTTAGTGATTTTTGTGAGCAAACGTCCCTGTTTCTACACTTGGGCATTGCACGTGGATGAATGCACAGTCAGAAATGAATTTGCCTGATTTTTTGGCTACTAATTACAATTAACAGAAAATTGAGCCAGTTCCTTTATGAACATATGCTGCTCTAATTTGCCTCTGTTTGCAGGATCCAGGCAGATCAATATACCCAAGAGCAGGAACAAGAATACCTAGTCCTTTCTGACTATTAAATTTTATACCACAAACATTTTAATCAATAAAGTCAGACACAGCAATCCAAGTCTCTGATCATTGAGTGTGGAGAGAACCCAAGCACCAGATTGTTTCCTGGGATGAGAGGACTGTCCTGTGATAGAAACAGAAAATACTCAGCAGACTGGGCAGCCCCTATGTAGAGGGAAATACACACTGGAATTCTACTGCCTCACCTGCCATGGGATTTGGTGCAGGCAAGAGGCAGACAATGGGACAGTCTGTTGACCCCAAGTGGGATTTTACGGTTTTGGGATAAGAGGGGCCATAAAATGCCGCCAATAGTTAACATTTCAGCTTGTTAACCATTGATCAGAACTGGACAAAGTTAGAAATGTAACAGGTTTTAAGCAAGTGAGAGATTGGTGTGTACGAGAAAGAGTAAAAGTGATTGCGATAGGGTGGATGATAAGAGAAATTTAATGACATTTGTGTCAGGGCCAAAGGAAGTGTTTTTGGAGGAGTGAATGGCAGAATTTGAGTTAACTTCTGTCCAAGAGCAAAAACAAAAGAAAATGAGACTGGAACACTCTGAGAAGGAAAGGGAATCAACATGGAGAAAGAGATTATGGTCCAATACTGTTGAATGCAGTGCTGCGTCCAGTAGATTGTAAAATACCACAGTCAAAAAAAGAGGTGTTGTTTCTTGGGTTCATATCGGTTAAAACAATGTTGGAGGCCCACGACAGAGAGATCAGCATGACAGCAAGGTAGAGAATTAAAATGACAGGCAACTTAAAGTTCAAGAGTATGTTTGCTTACTGAATGGAGATGTTCTACGTAACCGTGGCCCAATCTGTGTTTGGTCTCCCCACTGTGGAAAAGGCTACTGTGACATTAAATTAAAAGAAATATATAGAATCCCTAGAATCATAGAATCCATACAGTGCAGAAGAAAGCCATTTGATCCATCGAGTTTGCACCGACTCTTTGACAAAGTATCTTACTCAAGCTATGTAACCCTTCGTACCTACCCACTAGTCTCCCTAACCCACACATCCTGGGACACTAAGGGGCAACTTAGCATGGCCAATACACCTAATCTGCACATCTTTGGGGTGTGGGAGGAAACTGGAGCACCGGGGAAAACTCACCCAGACATAAGGAGGACTTGCAAACTCCACACAGAGAGTCATCCAAGGCTGAAATTGAACCTAGGTCCCTGTGCTGTGAAGCAGCAATGTTAACCACTGTGCTACTATGCCACTCTGCGTAAACCAGTGTTTCACCTAGAAGCAGTGACTGGAGTCTTGAACTGAGAGGAAGGAGGAGGTAGAAGGGCAGATTTGTATCTCATTACTTGCATGAAAACATTCCAAGGAAATGGAAACATGTATAAGGGGTGAGCCAGAAGTGTCACGGTGGGAATGGTTCCACCAAATGGAAAATCTTTGGAGCTACCAATGAAACTCAGAAAATCAATAAACCCTAATGACCTTTATTAATAGAAGGTACATAGCAAATCACAATCAGTTGCAGTAGTAAACTTTTGAGTGTACATGGATCACATAACTCACAAACACAGAAAGTCAGGGTCCAATGTTTTTTCCACAATATCAAATGACATAAATTAAAATACGAGTATTAGTTTTTTAATGAGTTCTGCAATAATAGTTGGGATGACAATATTGCTTGATAGTTTAATTTCTGTCTGTTATAAGCTGGTTAGGCATCTTTCAATAGTAACTTGAATTATAGATGTGCAAACTGGCCAGAGAAATAAAAGCAGCTTAGTATATACATACATTAGTATGATCAGGATGTGGACATTCCTGTTAGATATGGCTTTTATTGCCTATTCCTAGTGTCCTCAGAAGATGGCCTTTTACTCAAAGCACTGAAGCAGTTTGACTGATTGCCACATAGTAAACCAGCTTGGTCAAAGATGTAGGTTTTAAGATATAAAAACAGAAAATGCTGGAAAAATTCTGCAGATCTGGCAGCATCTGTGGAAAGAGACACAAGACTTAACGTTTCGAGTCTAAAATGACTCTTCCTTGAAACTTTAAGTTCAGATTTCTAGCATTAGCAGTATTTTGGTTTTAATGACTGTTTAAGGAGAGTGAGGAAGAGAGGTGGACAGGTTTAAGTAGGCAATTTCAAAGTTAAGGGCTATCATGCTGAATGCTACCAATGGCAGGCCAAAGGAATATTCTCAAAATTAATTTACAAGATGTGAGCATCGCTGACTACGCCAGCATTTATTGCCAACCCTGGTTGCCCTTGAAAAGGAGGTAATGAGATGGCTTCTTGAATCATTGCAGTCTCTGAAGTTAAGTATGCCCATTGTTCTTTTCTGGAGTTCCTTTACTCAGTAACAATAAAGGAACAGCAATATATTTCCAAATCAGGATGGTGAGTGACAAGGAGGAGCACCATCAGGTGGTGGTATTTCCTAGTATCTGCTGCTCTTGTCCTTCTTCTGGGTATCGGCCTCATTGTTCCCTTGGAGCAGCACGGAGAGGCAGCGATTTGGGAGAGCATAAAGTTCGAGTGTTAAGTAATTTTTAACTTTTTCTCTTTGGTTAAAGTAGCGAGCGGTGGTAGTTTTTTGCCGTTTTTATTTAAACTAACAAAACCGGAAGTCATCATTAGGAGGCTTGCCGGTAGTTGTAGTTTTTCTCTCTGACTCTATAAATTGGTCCAGAGAGGAAACCCGATACTCTACACAGGTAGAGTATCCCACCCTCCCCCCTCCTCTAACTTAATAATAAAAGTGTGTGGGAAGTTTTTTTTTTCTCTCCTGGAAATTAAAGTATCAGGGATGGCAGTGCAGGCAGTACGTTGCACCTCCTGCGGTATGTACAAGGTGAGGGACACCAGTAGTGTTCCTGCTGATTACACCTGCAGGAAGTGTGCCCATCTGCAGCTCCTTGAGGATCGTGTTAAGGAGCTGGAGCTGGAATTAGAGGAACTCAGGATAATTCGAGAGGTTGAGGAGGATACTGGCAGGAGTAACAAAGAGATAGTCACTCCTAAAAGTGATTCTTGGGTAACTATTCGGAAGAGGGGTAAGAAGCAATCGGGTAGACAATCTCCTGGGGCTGTTCGCCTCCAAAACAAATTTTCTGTCCTGGAGGCTACAGTTGAGGAAGAATCAACTGGAGATGGCCAAAGGGAGCAGGTCTCTGGGGGTGAGTCAGCTGAGAATGTTCAGGTGGGTAGGGGGAATAAGCGATTGGGCCTAGTAATTGGAGACTCCATAGTTAAAGGGACAGATAGGAGAGTAAATAGTAATAAAAGGGACTCAGGGCTGGTGTGTTGCCTCCCAGGGGCTGGGGTCCAGGATGTCACAGAGCGGGTTTTTAAGATTCTTAAGGGAGAGGGGAGTCAGCCCCAAGTCATAGTTCATGTAGGGACACATGATATAGTAGGACAAGGGAAGGGGATATTAAACAGAAATTTATGGAGTTGGGGTGGAAGCTTAGGGCCAAAACTGGCAGAGTGGTTATCTCTGGACTCTTGTCTGTGCCACGGGATAGTTTAGAGAAGAACAGAGAGAGGGAATGTTTGAACTCGTGGCTGCGGGGATGGTGCAGGAGGGAGGGTTCAGGTTCCTGAACAATTGGGACTCATTCTGGGATAGGTGGGACCTCTACAAGAGAGATGGTCTACACCTGAACCAGAGGGGAACTAACATCTTGGGGGGAAAATTTGCAAAGGCTATGCAGGGGGCTTTAAACTGATTCAGAGGGGGGGTGGGATCCTGAGTAGTTGGGGTGCTAAGAGGGATGAGAATAGGGGGGTCATAGAGGAGAACTGCAAAACACAGCAGCGTACGGGTGGAGTAGGGCATGGTTTGAAATGCGTATACTTTAATGCAAGAAGTATTCGCAATAAGGTGGAGGAACTTGCAGCCTGGACCAGTACCTGGAACTTCGATGTTGTGGCCATTTCAGAGACTTGGGTAGAGCAGGGACAGGAATGGATGTTGCAGGTTCCGGGGTTCAAATGCTTTAGTCGGAGTAGAGAAGGAGGTAGAAGGGGGGGAGGAGTGGCATTATTAGTCAAAGACTGTATCACAGTGACAGAAAAGAAGTTTGATGAGGACTTGTCTGTTGAGGTAGTATGGGCTGAGATTAGAAACAGGAGAGGAGAGGTCACCCTGTTGGGAGTCTTTTATAGACCTCCTAAAAGTTCTAGAGAGGTAGAGGAAAGGATTGCAAAGTCGATCCTGATCAGGAGTGAAAGTAATAGGGTAATTGTTATGGGGGACTTTAACTTTACTAATATTGATTGGAATAGCTATAGCTCTAGCTCGTTAGAGGGGTCAGTTTTTGTACAAAGTGTGCAGGAAGGTTTTTTGACTCAGTATGTAGATAGGCCAACTAGAGGTGAGGCTACATTGGATTTGGTGCTGGGCAATGAGCCAGACCAGGTGTTAGGCTTGGAAGTTAGTGAACATTTTGGTGATAGTGACCACAATTCGGTTACGTTCACCTTAGTGATGGATAGGGATAGGCATGAAGCTGGGGGCAGTAGTTATAGCTGGGGGAAGGGTAATTATGAGGCCATCAGGAGAGAATTAGGGTGCATAGATTGGACTAGGAAACTACAGGGACTGGGAACATCTGGAATGTGGAGCTTATTCAAGGAGCAGCTGCTGCGAGTCCTTGATAAGTATGTCCCTGTCAGGCAAGGAGGAAATGGTCGAGTAAGAGAACCTTGGTGTACGAAAAAAGTTGATTTGCTGGTTAAAAGGAAAAAGGAGGCTTATGTCAGGATGAGGCTTGAAGGCTCGGTTAGTGCAATGGATAGCTATAGATTAGCCAGGAGGGAGCTAAAGTGTGAGTTGAGGAGAGCTAAGAGGGGACACGAGAAGACTTTGGCTGATAGGATTAAGGAGAATCCAAAAGCTTTCTTTAGATATGTTAAGAATAGAAGATTGGTTAGGGCAAGATTAGGGCCAGTCATAGACAGCAGTGGGAAGTTGTGCGTGGAGCCTGAAGAGATTGGAGAGGTACTGAATAAATATTTCTCTTCGGTATTCACGCAGGGAGATGTAAATGTAGTTATGGAGAACACTGAGGTACAGGGTTGCAAACTGGAAAGTATTGAAGTAGATAGGGAGGATGTGCTAGATATTCTTGAGGGTTTGAAGTTGGATAAGTCCCCTGGGCCGGACGGGATTTACCCTAGGATTCTCTGGGAGGCAAGAGAGGAGATTGCAGAGCCTCTGGCTCTGATCTTCAGGTCGTTGTTGGTTACGGGTGTGGTTCCGGAGGACTGGAGGATAGCGAATGTGGTCCCATTGTTCAAGAAGGGAAGAGAGACCTTCCAGGGAATTATAGGCCAGTGAGTCTTACTTCTGTTGTGGGCAAAGTATTGGAGAGAATTATTAGGGATAGGATTTATAGTTATTTAGAGAGAAATGAATTGATTGGGGATAGTCAGCATGGTTTTGTGAAGGGTAGGTCGTGCCTTACTAACCTCATTGAGTTTTTTGAAAAAGTGACTAAAGAGGTGGATGGGGGTAAGGCGGTTGATGTGGTATATATGGACTTTAGTAAGGCGTTTGATAAGGTGGCCCATGGAAGACTTCTGCAGAAAATGCAGATGTATGGGATAGAGGGTGATTTAGCTAATTGGATTAGGAATTGGCTAGCAGATAGAAGACAGAGGGTGGTGGTTGATGGGAGATATTCATCGTGGAGTTCGGTGACAAGTGGTGTACCTCAGGGGTCTGTTTTGGGGCCCCTGCTGTTTGTAATTTTTATAAATGATCTGGATGAGGGTATTGAAGGATGGATTAGTAAATTTGCAGATGACACTAAAGTCGGTGGAGTGGTAGATAGTGAAGAGGGGTGTTATAGTTTGCAGAGAGACTTGGACAAGTTGCAGAGCTGGGCCGAGAGGTGGCAAATGGAGTTTAATGTGGAAAAGTGTGAGGTAATGCACTTTGGCAGGAATAATAAATGTGTAGAGTATAGGGCTAATGGTAGGATTCTTAATAGTGTTGATGAACAGAGGGATCTTGGTGTATATGTGCATAGATCCCTGAAAGTAGGCAGTCAAGTCGATAAGGTTGTTAAGAAGGCATATGGAGTCTTAGCTTTTATTGGTAGGGGGATTGAATTTCGGAGCCGCAACGTCATGTTGCAACTGTACAAAACTCTAGTGCGGCCGCACTTGGAGTATTGTGTGCAGTTCTGGTCCCCACATTATAAGAAAGATGTGGAGGCATTGGAGAGGGTACAGAGGAGGTTTACCAGGATGTTGCCTGGTATGGAGGGCAGGTCTTATGAAGAGAGGCTGAGGGATTTGAGGTTGTTTTCGTTAGAAAGAAGGCGGCTAAGAGGAGACCTTATTGAAACATATAAGATGATTAGAGGTTTAGATAGGGTGGACAGTGATAGCCTTTTTCCTAGGATGGAGAAAGCTAGCACGAGGGGACACAGCTTTAAATTAAGGGGTGATAGTTATAGGACGGATATCAGAGGTAGGTTCTTTACCCAGAGGGTGGTTAGGGAGTGGAATGCCCTGCCTGCGGCAGTTGTAGATGCGCCAAGTTTGGTGGCGTTTAAGAGGTTAGTTGATAAGTTTATGGAAGAGAAGGGAATGGTTTAGTTTGGAGGGTCATTGCTTTTTTCATAATTGGTTGGCGCAACATCGAAGGCCGAAGGGCCTGTTCTGCGCTGTAATGTTCTATGTTCTTGGTGGTAGTGGTCGTGTGTTTGAAAGGTGCAACCTAAGAAATATTGATGACTTCCTGCAGTGCATCTTGTAGATGGTACACGTAGCTGCCACTGTTTATCAGTAGTGTTGAATTGTTTATGAAAGGGGTATCAATAAAACAGGCTGCTTTGTGTTGGATGGCATCAAGCTTCATGACTGTTGTTGGAGCTGCTCTCACTCAGACAAGTGGAGAGCATTCCATTACATTCCTGACTTGTGCCTTATGAACAGACTTTAGGAAGTTAGGAGGTGAGTTACTCGCCACAGGATTCCTAAGTATTGATGTGTTCTTGTTGCCACAGGATTTATATGGCTCGCCCGGTTCAGCTTCTGGTAAATGGTAACCCTTAGGATTTTGATCATGAGGAGATTCAGCAATAGTAATGCCACTGAGTGTTAAGGAGTGATTAGATTCTCTCTTGTTAGAGATAATCACTGCCAGCCATATGTGTGGCTTGAATGATACTTGCTATTTCTCAGCCCTGGCTTACATATTGTCAATGTCTTGATGAATTTGGGCATTTAGGGAAACAGAAAATGCCAGAATTGAAGAAAGGTTCTTTGAGAGTTGTAGGGCTGGAGAAGATTGCAGGGAGAAAGGCAGGCACGGGGGGTTTGAACACAGGGAAGAGAGTTTTCAATTCAAAATGTGACTGAACTGGGCATCAATGTGGATCAGCAAGCAAAAGGTAATAGATGATCAGAACTTGAGTTAGGATACAAGCAGCTGAATTTTGGATGACTTCAATTTCACAGAGGTACCAACACCTTTTAATTGACATTAAACAATGCAATTGTTATGTAGCAAAGTTACCTTGGCCAGAATTCTCTGGCCGTTCACTGACGCTAGAATTTTCTGGTCCTATAGGCAGTGCGTTCCTACCTGTGAGTTTCCCAGCAACATGGGGTGGCTTCAATGAGAAATCCCATCAACAATAGCAGGACCACAGAGTCCTACCACCAGCGATTGGCATGCCACCTCCCACTACCAAGAAGCAAGCAGCTGGGAGGCTGGAGAATCCCACCCTTTATGTGAAGAGCAGAATGATTGAAGGGAGCATGTGAAAAAAAACCGTACGATGGAGATCGCAGTAATTAACTAATGGAGGTTCTTCTGTGTATATTGGGTTTCAGGTATTGTTAACTGAACCAGTTAGATCAAAGCCTCATGAGGTTGCACAATGCACAAGAGAATTAGGTAATTTTTGCAGATCTGAGTTTTAAGTAGTGCACAGTTCACAGCGCAACAAATGGTTGTGTTTTGTTCGACTTCTCAGTCAGTATGTATCCAACCTCACAAAAAGTGACACTAAGTTGCACACTGTTAGTGATGGAAGAAATATGTAACCTGTATAATGTATATCTTAATTGTTCTGAATATTTCATGATATTCAATATCAAGACTGTGTTCTCAGGCTTGAATCTACCCCTCATGTGCTATTATTTATAACAGTGTTTCTAACCTTTGACCAACATTTTTATCAGTGCCTTTTAGCTGAAACATTTATCAGCAGAGTACGTTTGCCACTGTACCAAAGGGTTTTTAGGGACAATTTTGTACTGGATTATAATGAATACTATTCTCCAAACAGCATATTGAAAGCATTAAAGAATTCAAGGCAGCAATCTTTCTAAGTGTATACATGTAGGTCTTTGAAGGGACACTGAAATATAGTTACGCCTAAACCACAAAACAGTTTTTTTAAATGATCTACAAACCTAAAAGATTTTTCAAATGTTTACACACACCTACCTCCAGCGCGATAATACTACTTGGACATTGCTAGCTCAGGACTCAGGCACTGCTACAGGATTTAAAAGTCTGTTGCCCGTTTAAATGGATAGCCTTTGTGCTTTTTGACCATGAAACTGAGAGTTTTTTTTGAGGGGGTTCAAAGTGTCCTGAAGAAGTCTTGCAATGGAGAAAATGTTCTTTTCTCACACTGAGCTGTAGAAACCAGGTTGCGCAGAATAACGGCTAATATCTGGCGTGCATCATTAATGATGTCAGAAGATATCATATTTCACATAACTGAAACCTGAGCAAAGAGTTTAGTGGAGTCCTGCTAAAGTCCATCTCTGTAAATAGTTTACAAATGTTCATCGTTTACAATAGCAAGGTTTCCATCTTTCTGAGAGAACTTAGAACACAATCATGACAATAACAGAAGTTACATGCAGTAAGGACAAGCAGGATAAGTGGTATAGAACTCCCAATCATGTTACCCAACAAGGCTGGTATAAAATGGTATATAGAATGAATATCGTGAGCCCCATGCCATCCACCGGAGCCAAGAAATGTTTATTGATTCAAATTAAGTCAAACAAATTGGAAGTTGAATTCAGTATAATAATTCTTACTCTAGGCCTATGTAATTTGAGTTTTCCCTTTCCTCCATTTCCTCTCCAAATTCCTTCAATGTGTTGCCATCTCCCAAATCCATTGACTATCTTTCCCAGAACTCCACATTTGAATCACTTTAATCAGATTTCCACCCCTGCCACATGGGCCAAAATAACTCTTATCAAGTTTATCAAAGTAACAAATGACTTCCTATGTGAACTTGACAAAGATTTATTCTCACCCTTCTTGATTTTCAATTTTCACTAATGATCCTTGTGAATGCTGGCTTGTACTAGCTATCAACTAACACCTTAATTTTTAAAGTCTTGTCCTTGTTTTCAAATCTCTCCACAGTCTCACACCTCCCTATCTGTGTACTGTTTCCATCCACACAATATTCTGAGAAATCTGAGCTCCTCTAATTCTGCCTTCTTGAGCATCCCCGATCTTAATTACTCCATCAGTATTGGTTCCATCTTCAGCTGCCAAGACCCTATGCTCTGGAATTACTTCCCTAAACCTCTTAGTCTTTGCACTTCTCTTCTATCTTTTAAGAAGTTTCTTAAAATCTATCTCTTTGACAAAGTCTTTGCCTATCTGCCATTATATCACCTTATATAGTTCATGTGAAACATCTTCGGGCATTTTATCATGTTAAAGGTATTATTTAAACAGAAGTTTCGTATTACACATCCATGGTGCTCATAATGAATTCTCCTTTGAATGATATGGCTAACCTGACCTACCATTGCTTTGATTAGATATTGCCCTGATTGTGCATTACAATAACTGTGTACTGCAGCCTAAACATAGTACTGCAATAGCCATGATTCCATCTATGTCTCTTGGTTGCTCTGACTGGATGCCAAATGCCCAGCATTGATTTTCCTGACTCTGTGGTTCTATTTGGTCCTAACTCTGCAGTGTCTACTTGTCATTTTGTGGGTCCAAAGTAAGTAAGATTGCACCTTCAACCTTTTTATTTCCATTCTAGTGGTTAATATTCATCTATTATCCACTGATTGAATAATAGCTTTGATTGGATTTGAAAGGTAGTTAAGTTTAGCACTAAGATTTACTGTTAGATTTGAGATTAGGTTGTAAAGATTTGCATGTTCTCATTACACGATCTCACCATCCAGGACAAAGCAGCCTGCTTGATTGGCACCAGAAACATCTAATGTCTCCACCACTGATGCTCAGAAGCTGCAATGCGCACTGTCTACAAGATGCACTGCAGAAATTTACCAAAGATCTTTAGATATTATCTTCCAAAACCACAACCACTTCCATCTAGAAGGGCAAACGCAGCAGATATATGGGAACACCGTCGCCTGCAAGATCCTCTCCAAACTACTCACCATCCTGAATTGGAAATATATTGCCTTTCATTCACTGTCGCTGGATCGAAATCCTGGAATTCCCTCCCTCATAGCATTGTGGATCAATCCACAGCACATGGACTGCAGCATTTCAAGAAGGCAGCTCACCACCACCTAACATGGATCGCGGGTAGAGGTGGGAACATCGTGGTGGCGGGGCGGGCTCGTTGGGCCGAAGGGCCTGTTTCCTGTGCTGTTTTGTTCTTTGTTCTCAAGGGCAAATTGGGATGGTAATAAATGCTGGCCAGCCAGTGATATTTATGTCCCACAAAAGAATTTTTTAAAAAATTCATGGAGAAAATTCACAGCGCTTACAATGTGTGTATAATAGCTTGGTACCTCGGATGACATTAAGACACCTCAGAACAAAAGCTTTTTATAGATGAAGAGAAATCAGATGCAGTGAGTTGCAGCCCATGGCAGAGTCCTGGTTCTTCTATACTTACTCCAAGACTTCTCAATGATTCTGCACGAGAGTACTTCACTCTCTGGGGTGACTTACTCTCAAGTCCTATTCGTTCTTAAAACCAGATAATTCTCTTCTGCTGTGCCATCTTAAAGAGACAGGCACCACAATCTCTACAGTGTGTTACCATGTTTATGTAACCAATCTAATTAGATTTTAGTAGTGCAAGTGGTTTGGTGCAGTGTGATATTCAGCAGCAAATCTATATATTTTTTCTCTTACACCTGTAGTTCAATTTGCTACCCCAGTATAATTATTTTAGACAAGTCCTGAAGAAAGTGAGCCACCAGTTTCCAAGCTCAAATGAATGGTACATTATTTGCTTTAGTTATCTGAATAGTGCCTTATTCATTACTGAATACTTTATTATTTTGAAAAATCTGATTGGATCTCAGCAACTCATTCTGTTTCTCTCTCACACCTCAAAATACATTCGCCGTTTAATACAGTTTAGAACTTACATTCTTTTTTAAAAGTTTTAATTGCATGTGGGAACATTCAATTTAATTTTTAAAGAAAAGAGACATTCACAGTGAATAGGAATCTAATTCAGATCGATTAAAGTGCAGCTGCGGGCAGTTTCGAATCCAACACATTAGTTATAGCCACCTGCTGGTGAAGAGCTATCCTCTCAAACAAATTTCAGGCTTGTTTAGCTATTGGTTCCAATAGTCTCAGCCCCAAGACTTTGAGGAACCGAAGTCTATAAAACTGTCTCAATTATTTCACATTATGCCCAGCTGATCCTCGGAGAAACAGTGCTGCAAAAAAGTTCCTGCAAACTCATTTACACAGTACTGTAAGCACCCAGAATTTTAATCAGAACTGTTGCTCATGAGGCAATTTAATAATGTGAAGTATATTGAAGCGGCATCTGTGGAATAATAGCAAGTTTGGGACATCGCTGGATTTCTCACCTCAGACAGGACAAGCAAAAAGGTAAAAAGGCAACTTTTTTTATTAGATTACAAACTTTTTTCCAGGTCAAAATTTTCTTCCCAGTAAAGAGAAAGCAGAACAAAAGAGCGTGAGAAAATAAAATAGATGAAGGGGTAGGGAAGAGGAAGTTACTTCAAGTTATAATTTGGATATATAAAATTGTAAATATTTATGGAATGGAAACTCAGATACAATTTAAATCAAAAAGAACAACTGGAAGGACATTGTTTACTTTGTCTTATTATGTGGAATTTTCTCAAAGGCAAATTGTCAGAGTAAAAATATTGAAATGTGTTGATAAACTATGCTGAGGATTTGAAGAATGGATTATGTATTTTTAATAAAATTCTTCTCTGTTAACTCATCCTGTTGTGAGAAAACACAGATTAAATACAATATGACTAGAACTAGGACTCCACTAATTGCTACATTATGGCAACCCTAAGGTAATTTACAAAAGCCAGTTTTTATTAAACGTTTAAATGTACTGATATTGGAATTAAATAAATAGGCTACAGAAACCTTGCTGTAAATGTATACTTTACAAATTAGAAATATTTGATTTATAAATTGTTTACAATTAAGGTAGCAATCATTAAAACAACTGGCTAGGAATGTCTTCAGAACTGTTCCCACTGTGATATTATAACCTTGGCAAAAATGCATTCGACATTATGACAATGAAATCAGAGTTACTGCTGTACTTCTGGTAAAGCAACAGCAACAGAACAGGAGTAACTCTGGGAAAATTCCTGACTCATGGGTGAAAATTTGTTATAGCAGCACATCAAATGGTATCTGTCATTGCTCTAAACATTATTATTTGAATTGAAGAAATTGAAGAAAATTGAAGAAAGCCAAAGATGGTAATATTACAGAGAGGGAAAGTGAGCATCTGAATGGGGGGAGGGGAGGTGCAATCAAGAAGATATCTTGTTAAAAAATGAGAGTTAAGTATTCAAAAATAAACAGCAGAAACACTGAGTAGGAGGTTGAATAAGTGGGCATGAATTCAGTGTCAAATTAGGTACAGGAATAGAAATATATAAAGGAAAAGAAAAATTGGGTCAAAACAAGGTGTAAAAAAAAATTGAAAGGAAAAGTGCGTTCAGGGCATGTTGTCTTTCACCTTCTTCCATTGAGGAAAAGATATAAAAGTCTGAAGTCACGTAGCAACCGACTCACAAACAGCTTCTTCCCTGCTGCTATCAGACCTATCTTGCATTATGTTGATCTTTCTCTACAGTTATGATTGTAACACTATTCGTTCCCTTCCTATGCTTTGTCTGTATAGTGTGCATGAAACAACACTTTTCACTGCATATCTATGCATGTGACAATAATAATCAAACATCAAAATCAAACCAAAGTAAGAGAAACTATTAGAATTTAATAGTTTTTAAATCTCCCAGAAAGAAAACCTGAACAAGAGGGTAACTGGTAGTAATTAACCTTTTTGTGAAAGTATACACATACTACTAATTACTAGCTTTAAAGATCTGCAGTTCAGTTAGTTCATATCTACTAGATTTTGAGCTCAGCAGCAAACGAATGACTCGCCCTTTATTATACCTGCATTTGCTCACAGACTTTCTGTGGTCTTTTATACTTTGATTTATGGTTATCAGTATAGCATCAGACAGCCCTCTGCAGACAATTACTCACGTGAACAGAAGTAACAGCAGATTTCCTCAATCAATCCTTACTGAGGTGCGCAGTGTCCAAATCAGAAAGTGTAAGTTAGAACAGTTAATTCCATGTAAAATTAAAGATTAAGATAGAGTGAGATGAAATAAACAAAGAACACATTTTAAAAATATTTTTTCTTCAAATCTTAAATCAAAACCAGCAAGAATGAGACTCCACACTTGCAGGTGTAGATGAAAGAGGCAGAGACACTATCTATCAATAATTAATTAAAGCACCATTCAAATGTTGTTCAAATTGGCAATCTCTAAGATTTTCTGTTGAGTCTAATGGCCATCTAGTGGGTAAATACTACAACTTCACGTCCATCATAGATTTGAATATTGAATTATTGATGTAGCAAGACTTGAAAAGAGTAGGAGAAATTAGAGAGTAATTTCCATCTTTAACTGCACTTGTGCAGAGGTTAAGAAGTTGTTGCCCGATATTTATCTTCAATAAATGTGAATGCTCTTAACCTCAACATTATTCTTACTACAAACTCCATCCCATTCAATGCACATCATGATGAAACAAATGGAAAAATGTCTTTTCCTGAACAAATAGCAAAGTGGCACAATTTGGATAACAACTTCCAGATATTCACATTTAACTGCACAAATTGTGCAGCTTCTCCTCAGCTGAAGTTGCTGCATCATTTGCACCTAAATAATCAACATCTAAAATAATAGCCGAATCTAGTGGCAACTAGGAGATTTTCACAGTAACTTCATTGCAATGTTAATGCAAGCCTACTTGTGACAGTGATAAATAAACTTAAACTTAAAATTTGCATAACAAAATTGAACTGTATGCTGATATTGGCAACATAAGAAGTTGTTGTTGGTGTGGACCCGATGTGCTGAATGATCTCCTTCTATACTATAGGGATTCTATGATTCTTCTAAGAAGCTTCTATGAAGCATAAAATCTGTCTATAGCCATCATATCAAACCCAATGCCATCAGCACATCCAACAACAACTAATCAAAAAAAAATTGGATGAGAAATCTACTCTAGAGGAAAATTGCTCCATCAACCAATTGAACAGTAACAAAGCCCCAGAGTTGATGGGATTCTACTGAAGCGATGATGCAAGATGGCCCTGCCCTACATACCAAACTCTATGAGGTATTCGCAAACAGGAATAATTCCACAGGATATTTGCAATGTCATTATGATCACCTTATACAAACGCAAGGGAGAAAAGTCAGACAGCATCAAATCAAATCAAAATCTCTGCTGTTGGAAATCTCATGGCTAGAATACTTCTAAACAGGCCTTTGAAGATCCCCCCTTGGAATTCTCTCCAAAAGTCTCTCCCACTCAGATGGCTTCAACAACGGTCCACCTCACAGACTGTCAATCTCATCTTCCCAAATTCCTTCTCCCCGAATTCCAAAAAATAGAGCCAATGTTTCAAGTGTGGATGATCCTTCATTATCTCTGATGAAGGGTCATCCAGACTCTAAACATTGGGTCTATTCTGCCCCCACAGATACTGTCAGACATGCTGAGATTTTCTGTTTTTGTTTCAGATTCCAGCATCTTATCATTTTCTTAATTTACTCATTGGTCTTAATGACTACATTTCAAAAGTACAAAATATTAAGTGGAAAAGCAAATTACACCAAGAACTGTATGACCAGAACAAATTGGTATTTCAGACTGAGCCAAAAGACAAATAAAGTCTATCTTTAATTTCCTACCAATAATGGGCTGTGGAAATTCCTTAACAATGAGTGTGGTCAAGAGTGTCTTGCAAATGAACTTCAAACTCCATGCTCCAGGGATGAGGTTTACAAACTTTTGGTGAGGACAATGATGAGCTGACCTTCTTCAATGTCTGTGACCTCTTCGTTTCACCAATACAGTGTGTGGTGATGTAATCTCCTCAATATATTTGTTTTAATATCACCATGAGTTAGAAAATCATCTCAATATTCATCAGCAAATGTTCAACACCAGCATAGTACAAAATAGAATCATAATTATCAGAAAAGTGAAATGAAACCCAAAAGAGATACAAAATCTCATATATTAAGAGAACAGATTTAATATCATTTATGATTATCGGCACATGCACATCCAGACACAAGCACATCCGTGAATATTTAAGAACATGTTGCTCGAAACAAAAGTTGGCAAAATGAACAAAGAAGACAGTAAAAGTACTCTAGCAGAAATATTCCAGTTTCAGAATTTTCATAAAAACTGTAAGTTGAAGATGAAGTAAGTCAATTGTATTTTTTGCGCAATCTTACTTTGTTCTTTGTTCTTATTTTATTTAGCTTCCTGCTGGAGGAAAGAGCTTTTCATCACTGTCATTTAAGTGCAAATCTATCCATTACTTGTGAATCAGTGCCTGATTCCAATCACTAAATGGCTGTAGCGAACACTGCAATGCTTCTCACTCTTCTACTAACCTGTCAGATTGTCATTACTTATGGGCAAGAAGCATTTTCCAAAAATAGTTCCAGTTTGAACTTTATTACAGAAAAATTAAAACCAAACCGATTTCCTATCCCAAGCCCGCAGAGACCTAAATCTGTGTTGCCCTTCACAGCTGGATATCAGAATACAGCTATTCCTTCAAATAAAGCAGCTGGATCTTCATACCCTCCTTTGTGTATTAAACAGACAGAAATACGACATGCTTTCAAATACATCAACTCTGTGGTCTCCTGTATGATCTTCGTGGTGGGAATCATTGGAAATTCCACACTGCTCCGAATTATCTACAAGAACAAATGCATGAGGAATGGACCCAATGTCTTGATCGCCAGTCTTGCCCTGGGAGATCTGCTCTACATCCTGATAGACATCCCAATTACTATATATAAGGTATGATGATTAACAGAGAAGGGGGAAAATCAGCCATATAGAGAAAATGCATGGCTCTTTGATGGCTGAGGAACATAAACAAGTTTTAGCATGAGAAGGCTGAACTTTATTGAGTTGACAAAAGCTGGGTAGACTGGGAATCCTGAAATCCTGTTAGAAAAGTGTCAGACTGTTCTTTGCGAGCAATGAAAATTGAAACATGTTTACACATTTTTATGTGGAGGGGAAAAGATCAATGCTATAGATATAAAATAATTAGTTGGGTAAGAAGAATTGGATCTTTATGGAGAAAGAACTAGACTATTTGGAGGAGAGAAAGGAATAGATCTGATAAAACTTAAACTTTATTTTAAAAAAGCAGGTTATATCAGAAGGAAGAGAAAGATTATCATAAGGAAAAAAGAATGACAATCTTTTGTGAAAAAATCCTACTTTATTATAAAGAAGAAATAAGCATCTATTTGGGAAAGAGATTAGGCTGAATTAAGGAGTGGGATCATGGTCTATTAAACTGACTTAGAGTAAATAAAAGCAGAAAAGTTAACTACATAAAATTCAATGTTGTACATTGTGAAAACAAGAGCCATGGCTAAACCATTTTCTAATACAGCCTAGTCATATATAGTTGAAAACAAAATCAGCTCATTCCCACAAAATGGTGACAACTGCAACATATGTCAAGTTACAGAATTGTGTTAAGATTCAAAGTAGCTGAATTAAAGCCAATGGAACGTGCAAAGGCCAGTTTCAGATCAAGTGGAATCCACTGATTCATTAAAGGTTATATGTCTGTGGAGACAGCTGTAGCTAACACTCAGTTTGTTTCACAATGGCACTGGCACTGACAGTGAACATAAGTGTGGACATTATTGATGAAACAGAATCGTATTGTTGTAAGGCTGTGTTAAGAGTTTGTTGCATGGAGATCATCACATAATTAACTTGTGATTTCACTGCTATGTGATTCACTATACATTTTTTCCAATGGCTTCTCCCTTTCTGTTGACTTTAACTCTATTATTTCCATCCTGACTGCCCTTCTAATTATTTACATATTACTTCATGTGATGTTATCCAGTGACATGGGATCAATTGCTACAAGTGTGTTGGCCTCACTCAATTCCACTTTCTGTTTGACTTCCAAGGCCATTGCAAACCTTTCCAATTCTCTCAGCAACAATATATGAACAAAATATGAGTTTTCCATATTAGGAATAATATATATATTATTATATAGGAATAATATAATAGGATAATGGATTTGCTACTATATAGTTATGACAGCGGCGTGGGCTCGTTGGGCCGAAGGGCCTGTTTCCCGTGCCGTGTTGCTCTTAAAAAAAAAACAATAAGGTTTAGGTGAACTAAAATTTCTCCAACTAAATACCTCAAAATGGAACACCTCTTCAATTTCTACTTCCACCTACACATCTCTCCCCTTCACTCCATCAATCTTCACAAGCTGCCAACTCTGTCTTAGTCCACAAATGCAGAATCATAGACCAAGATCTTAGGTCCCTGCCACGGTGTGTCTTAACAGGGGATGTGGTGGACCATTTAAATTGCCAGGAGGAAGAAGCCATAAAATACCGGTCAAAGTGTTCTTAATTATAAAATCCAGCTTCCTCCTCCAAATCCTGCCTCTTTCCCAAATTGTTTTTAAGTTCCAAAGCATTGACTGCATATCCCAGACTGCTGTCTAAAATCTCTTCCATGCCTTTATCACTAAAAGGTTTGATCTCTCCAGTATTTTCCTTGCCAGACTCCCTACTTCCACCATCCACGAAACATTATTCATCAGAATGCTGGAATTCATGGTCCTACACAGACTAAAACAAATATATGTTTTCATCCTTAACTGGCTCTCCATGCCCAGCCATAAAACCATCCATTAACCACTAGACTTTGCTCCCTGTCACTCAGCCAATATCTTATCCATATTGCTACTGTCCCTTTTATTCCATGAGCTATAACTTTGCTCTCAAGTCTGTCATGTGGCACTATTTCAAACACTTTGCGGAAGTCCATTTACACCGTTAACGACATTGCCCTTATCAATCCTCTCTATAACCTCTTCAAAAAACTCAGCAATTAAACGCATTTTTCCTTATAAAATTCATGCTGACGTTTTTTAATTATCCTGCATTTGTCCATCTATTAATTTTGTCATCAATTCTCAATCCTCTGGCACCATGACTAAGTCTAAGGAAAACTGAAAAATTATGGCCATTGCCTCTGCAATTTACGCTTCCATTTTCCTTCATATCTTTGGATGCATATCTTGTAGTCCTGTAGTTTATCCACTTTAAATACAGACAACGTATCTAATACCGCCTTCTTATCAATTTCAAATACCTGTAATATCTGAACTATCTCCTCTTCCTCCTGAGTAGCATCCTGAAACAGATGCAAATTATCCATTTTCTATCTATTTATCATTTTAGCTGTGCCCCCTGCCACCAGGAGTAAAAATCCCTTTTTTGGTCTCTAATCGACCTGGCTGCTTCTTTTACTATTTATCTACCTGTAAAAAACTTTGGGTTTTTTTTATGTTGGCTGCCAGCCTCTCTTCATATTCTCTCTCTGCCTTTCTTATTTGCTTTGTCACCTCCCTTCTGAGATTTCTAAATTCAGCCTGGTTCTCAATTGTATTTTCCACCTGGCATCTGTCATAAGCACAATTCTTTTTTATCTTAATTTTTAATCTCTTTTGTTACCTGAGAAATTGACTTTGTTTGCCCTGTCTTTCTCTTTCAAGGAAATACACCTCAACTTAGCCTGAACTATCTCTTCTTTGAGGGTAGTTCAATGTTCAGCTATTGTTTTTTCCAAGAACATTTAACTCCAGTTTATTCTGTCCAGATTTTTCTTACCCCAGTGTAGTTGGCTTTCCCCCAGTTTATTATTCTGACTCTGTTGTTCTTTATTCTTTTCCAGAGCCAGTCTGTATCTTGTGATATAGTAATCTCTGTCCCTTAAATGTTCTCCTACTGAGAGTTGATTCATTTCATCAGAATCAAAGAACCCCTATAATACAGAAGGAGGCCATTTGGCCCGTTGAGTCTGTACTGATCACAATCTCACCCACACCTATTTCCATAACTCACATTTACTCTGCTAATCTCCCTGACATGAGGGTCAATTTAGCATGACGCATCAACCTAACCTACATATCTTTGGACTTACCAAGGGCCAAGTCTAGAAATGTCTCCTTACTAGTTGAACTGGAAACATACTGCTGCAGATTATTTTCCTGAACATATTAGAAGAAACCTTGCCCTTTACACTGCTTCTACCCCAGTCTATATTCAGATAACTAAATTCTCCCATTCTCTATTATGTCCTTGCAATTTTGTTGCTCTATATCCTTCCCACTAGTTGGTAACCTATAGACAACAGCAAGCAATATTATTGTACCTTTTTTATTCCTTTGTTCTAGCCAAGTAGACTTCATCCTTTCAGCCACAATAATCTGTTTCCACGTGCACTAGTAACTCATCAGTCTAACTTACCATACTCTTTTCAATCACATACATGCACAATAACCCTGATTTAGACATTGTTACTTTCTCCATTACATATTCATTTACTATTCCTTACACTACTGCTATCTGCATGGAGGTTGATCCCAGTGATCTGTTCTGGGAGCTTTGCTGTTTGTCATTTTCATAAATGACCTGGATGAGGAAGTGGAGGGATGGATTAGTAAGTTCGCCGACGATACAAAGGTCGGTGCTGTTGTGGATGGTCTGGAGGGATGTCAAAAGCAGCGGGACATAGACAGGATGCAAGACTGGGCAGAGAAGTGGCAGATGGACTTCAACGTGGATAAATGTGTAGTGGTCCATTTTGGCAAGAATAATGGGATGAAGGAGTACAATATCAGGGGTAGGAGTCTTAGCTGTGTTGTAGAGCAGAAGGATCTTGGGGTCTGGGTCCATAGGACTCTTAAATCGGCCTCGCAGGTGGAGGAAGTGATCAAGAAGGCGTATGGTATACTGGCCTTCATTAATCGAGGAACTGAGTTTAGGAGTCAAGAGGTAATGATACAGCTTTATAAGACCCTTGTCAGACCCCACTTGGAGTACTGTGCGCAGTTCTGGTCGCCTCATTATAGGAAGGATGTAGAGGCTATTGAAAGAGTGCAAAGGAGATTTACAAGGATGCTGCCTGGATTGGGAGGCATGCCTTATGAAGATAGGTTGAGGGAGTTGGGACTCTTCTCCCTGGAGAGACGTAGGTTGAGAGGTGACCTGATAGAGGTTTATAAAATATTGAGAGGAATAGATAGGGTGGATTCTCAGAGGCTATTTCCCCGAGCTGAAATGGTCACCTCAAGAGGACACAGATTTAAGGTGCAGGGAAGCAAATACAGAGGGGATGTTAGGGGTAAGTTTTTCACTCAGAGGGTGGTGAGTGAATGGAATCAGCTGCCATCGGAGTGGTAGAGGCGAACTCACTGGAGTCTTTTAAGAGACTTCTGGATGAGTATATGGGAACTAATGGGATAGAGGGTTATAGATAAATCTGTGGATTGGTAGGTATAGATGTGATCGACGCAACTCATGGGCCGAAGGGCCCGTTTGTGCTGTAGTGTTCTATCTTTCTCAGTATCCTGTGCACTTCAGTATTCCTCTCATATTAAGCCTTTGTTCCTACACCCTGCCAAATTAGTTTAAATGCTCCCTAATAACACAAGCAAAAGAACAAGCAAGGAACTCAGTCCAGTTCAGCCTGAACTGGCCCCATCTTCTGCAGAATTGGTTCCAACATCTAAAGAATCTAAAGATTCCTTCCATCTATACATTCATTTACATTAATCTCCTATTTCTATATCCAAGTGTGTGTGGTACTTGGTGTAATCCAGAGATTATTACTTTTGAGGTCACATTTGCTAATTTCCTACCCAGTCCCCTAAATTCTGACTCAGGATCACATCTCTCTTCCTGCCTATATCATTTTAATGAATGTAGAGCACTATTAGGGTGCTCTGCAGCTGTTTAGTGATGCAGTTGACCTTGGCACCAGAAAGGTAGCAGACCATCCTGAATTAATGCCTACAGTTGCAGAAGCACCCTAACTATTGACTCACCACCACTCTTGCTCTTCCTTTACCCTCCTATGCAGTTTCATCTACCTGGCTCTGACTGCAATCTGCAGATGAACCATCACTCTCATCAGTATTGGTTGGAACAATATATTGGTTGGAAAGTTCAATGCACTTATGCGATGTTGACAGAGACTCAGCCTGATTGTTTCTTTAAAGGGAATAAGTGGTTTCATTTCCTTTTTTGAAGATCACTTATTCCATTTAAAAAACTACAGCTGTCAATCTAGCTTAGAATCTTTGTAAAGATTGCAGATCGGAACAATGGAAGTACTTGAGATGCATTCAAGCATGAAGGAAAATGTGAGTACATAGCTGACTGGAGGCTGAGAAAAAATCCATTAAGCAATACAGAAATCTCTTTAAATGCACTGCATTTTGAAATTGATGGAAATTCAAGGTTTCCAGTGGAATAGCGAGGGCTTCAAAACTTTCAGCTTGCTAGAAAGGTTAGAGATTTCAAATCAAATTTATGAGAACACATTGAACCTGTGTGCAGAGTTGTAGAGAATGGAACACTCCCCCTGCACTGCCCTCACCTGCACCTCCTGCCACAAGTGAAATTGACATCTCTCTTTCAAAGGACATCTCACACCTGCAGCTTCTGACAGGGAGAAAGGAAATCTCTGCTGCAGAATGGAGTGTTGAAGTGACTTAAAAGGTGACAGGATGCATGGAGAATAAAGTGACCTACCACTTCAAAATTTTCACAGCCAATAAGTAGGAATGAAGATATTGATCACAGGGCTGCCTGAACGACCATGATAGGGGTGAACTTCAGGTCTGCCGGTGCTAGAAGTTGCAGTCAGCCACAAGCCCACCCAACCCCCAGGACCCTTCCTCAACAGCCTTGTAAAGGGGTAAATGACTATTGGACATACCTCTGTGATTTCCTCCTCCCTAGGGAACTAAGGCATCAGACTAAGGTGAGAGTGCCAGGGACAATGTACAATTGGCTTGAAGATGGGCCTGAATAGGGCAGGGAAGCTGAGAGGGGGTTCAGGTCATCCTCATGTCTTTTGTTGAGGGTCAGGTGGGATGAAGATGTCTTTGTTTGCTGAGGAGTTGGTGGTGCTCCCCTGGACCCTCTGTGTCCAATATGCCAGGTCCACAATGATGATTATCTGCACCAAAACTCATCCGGTGCACTTCCCACAATGGGGTTGGGTGCACAGCAGGGACAGGTGAATGGGTCATCAAGTATTACGATTAGCAGGTTTGCATAATAATCAGGCTGCTTCTGCTTTGGGCAGTAACCCATAGTTGGAACCAGTGGAGCAGGTTGGGTGAATCCCAATTAAACAATGTTAAATTTCAAGATTTGTTTTATAATTGAATGTACTTTCATTAATTCGCTCTCAAATCATATAAACTGGAATTCATCAGCAGTACTGGCAGATAGTTACCAACCTCATGGTACGCAAGCAAGTTATCTTCCTAAGGCCTCGTCCTACAGAGCTCTTCACTGCTTGGAAATCTTTTCACCTTATATTTTACATATAAAAATTCTGCTCATAGACATGGCTATTGATACCTTTCATTTGACAATTCCACGAGGCATGTCCACTGGAAAGTGCAACTCATGTGGTTGTACTTCCATGTAAATTGTACCTTTAGTTCCCAGGACAATTCAGCCAAGATTGAGAATTTTAGAATTGGTGGGATGAAAGCTATATAATTTATAAAACAGCATGGTACCACTGAAAGCATCCTCAATATTATGGGACAAAGCTTTTCATGCATTTATGACTATTTAATAATCATAAAAATCATTTTAAAAAATTTCCATTATTTATATGATTCTTCTCTCTTCCATTGTCCATTATTCTCAAATAGACTATTCCAATGCACACTTTGCTGGTCTTCTACAGCATAAACCTGGGGTCATCCAAAACTCTGTTACCCTATGCCTTAACTCGCAGTAAATCTCCTTCGCATATAACCCCTATGTTCGCTGCCCTACATTGGTGTCTAGTCATGCAACATATCAATTTTAAAATTCTCATCCTTGCTTTCAAACTCTTCCGTGGCCTTATTCTCTCTATTTCCGTAATCTCCCCCAACACTACCATCCTCTGGAGATATTTGAGCTCCTCTAATTCAGGCCTCTTACGTATTCTCAATTCTAATTGCTCTATCATGAGTTGAGGCTCAACTCCCTACAACTCTCTGCCTTGCTTTCCTTCTTTAAAAAACTTCTTAAAGTCTACCTCTGATCAAGCTTTTGGTCAACTGACCTAGAGTTATTCTTCACGTTATAATGCTCCTATGAACCACCTTGGAACATTACAGTAAAGGCGCCACATGAATACAAGTTATCACTGTTTTAATATTTCAATAGAATTCAATTCTTTTTTGTTGTCTTAAATAGCTATTGGCTGTAGACTGGCCTTTTGGCGTTGAAATATGTAAGCTTGTACCATTTGTCCAGAAGGCATCTGTTGGTATCACAGTCCTCAGTCTGTGCGCACTGAGCATTGACAGGTAAAAGAACTTTCTCTTATTTTCATCTTGTTCAAACAATTAACTAGTGAAAGAAACGGTTATTACAGTGTTGCTCATGGGTTTCAACAGACATTTTATTACCAAATTCAATAAAGTAGCAGACTGCCAATTTTGCAAACAGCATTTGCCAAAAAAAATGAACAAAAGCTTTACTTGGTTTAAACAGCCACTCTTAATTCCAGGTATTAGCACAATCTGATAGAGATTAAGACAAAATATTTCAGAATTTTCCCTAAATATATTATAATTACTGGCCACACTGGGCTTATTACTAAATGTGTGCTAAGCTACTTGTCTACCCTAACATCAATAAAACACTTGGGCTTGAATTCAAAGGTTGACCTATAATTTCCTAAAACTAAATGTCACAGAATCCCTACAGTACTGAAAGAGGCCACTCAGCCTATCGAGTCTGCACCAACAACAATCCTACCCAGGCCATATCCCTGTAACCCCACGTATTTACCCTGTTAGTCTGCCAGACACTTAAGGGGCAATTCAATAGCCAATCCACTTAACCTGCATATCTTTGGACTATGGGATGAAAGATTCTTTGCAAATAATAACTAAATAATCTCATCCATTCTTTATGAAATTCTGTAAAATAAGGACATTGCATGATTTTTGTTGATATTATGAATGTATTTGTGCACATTATATCAATATTCCAGTTACCAGATATTTGAAAAAGAACAGTATGTTCCAATGTGCACATTTACTTTAAAAAAAAGGTCCTGAAAACTAAATTGCAATCCATAACAAACACATCATGTGCTGGGAGATGAATAGATGATATCATCTTTGGATGAATTAAAAATTTGCTCCAATCTTCTGACTGTCAATTAGCTTGATCATACTCGGATGTCAGAAGTTAATAGTTGATGGTGTATTATGCATGACAGCATTTCACACACCATAAAAACATGGTGATTTGTGCCTCCAAAATTGATCTTAAAGTGGCATTGTGTCTATGCCAAATCCAAGCCAGAGCAATCTGATGCCATAAGAACTATCAAAACTGCAATTAAAGTGTTTCCATTGCAATCTATCACAGCACAGATTTCCTCCAAGCTTAGGCTAAACAAATGTGTCGGTGTATTTGTGTGATTATATTCATTTGCCATTATTTGTGTTTGTGTGGATATATTGGGCAAACTGCCAAATATGGTTAACTGTACATATAAAAGTAAACCATTTGCTTGTGACATGCACATTGTACAAAAAGCACAGACAAGCAATGGACCAGTTAGTCTTATCCTGCTTGTCAACTCTGAACTACATGGTTACTGGGGATGAATTTTCAACACTGCTCAGTAAACGTCATATGCTAAGCATGACCCAATCATCCCCATTTGACACCACACATGCCAATCAAAATTCTAAAAGGATATACAAAGCAGGTAGTTTTCTAATTTCTAACCTATTACAACATTTTTTGAAAGCTCTTTTGCTCAGGCTAGCCCCATCTAATCTGCCCAATTTAACCTCTGTGCCTAATCTAACTAGTTGCCTTACCACCCATCCAACACCAAGTCACAGCATTCTTGCAATCCTACCCCGTTTTAAGGGGCAGAGGTGGAATGGAGGTGGATTGTCATCTGCACAACGTAGTTCATACAGGCAGCTGCACATGTCACAATGCCGCTGCTTCAGTCAGATTCAACTTTGGGTGCCCAAGATATGATGTTTAGTCTTTACAGTTTTGGGGGAAAACAGAAAACTGTTGGTTCTCTTTGGAGAGTTAGGGCACTTTTGGATAGGTCCAGAGACACTTTTAGGGGAGGTCAAGTGCCCTTTGGGAATTTATGAAAGCTGACATGAATGTGCATTAAAACATAGATAAATCCATTAAACTATCAAGCTGATGAAAATTATTGAGCTGCTAAAGCATTTAATTTTTGGGGGGAATAAAGCTACCTGCAGTTTGAAAAAAAGATCAGTTCTATTTCATTCTGTTTGTTGATATAAGCTTGAGAGTTATCATTATAAGAATTGGGCTGCATGACTAATTTCACAAGTTACGTTCTCATAATGGAATGCCTGTTAATTCACAGTTTGAATGACAGCTTCAAGATCTTACGAAAGAGGGTGTGAGCGTCCATTAGAATGTGTGGCTGGCACAGATTGGTATGGATCAGGCATGGGAGTTATGTGGGACGAATGAGGGCTGGCGGGATTTTTTTGTTCTTTTTCTTTGAAGCAAGGACAAAGTCCCAGACCACAGAAGCAGACCTATTATAGAGCTTGCGTCCAAACCCTTTCCTAGGGCAGTAGATCTGATTCTAGCTATCAATTCTAGGAACAAAAGTATGACCCTTCTCAGCATTTTCTTCTGAGCTGTGTCCGCAGAAGAGGGGAATTTCCAAATTCTGTACCTCCAACACAGTAGCAAAAATTCAAACCTATGTTCCTGCTGCCCTCATATGGCTTGGTGGTAGAGCTTGGTGTCTTGGGAGGTAGTGTCAAAGAAGCCTTAGTAAGTTGCTACACTATACTGGATGAAGCACCAATAAAGTGGGTTACCCAGCTTTTGTATACTGCCAGATGGGGCGTACCCCAAAGACCACATTAGGAAATTAGCCTTACAGTTACATGAAGTCACAATTTATTTTGACCATGAGCAGCACCATGGGAAAACAATGAGTAAGTTTTTTTAAAATCTTTTTGTGGCATCCACTATGTTGGCACTAATTATCACAAGCGTTCTGTTGCGTTGAGATGATCATCAAGGAGCAGGTCCATCACAATGTTTCTGTTAATATATTTCCTGAAAATGTTTTACCAAGAAGATTTTTACCTTGTAAAAAGGTTTACAAAGATTTTTTAACCTCTTTTTTTTTTGCAGGTACCGAGCCGTAGCCTCTTGGAGCCGTATCCAGGGTATTGGGATTCCCTTGAGAAAGGCAGTGGAAGTAATGGCCATTTGGGTAATTTCCATTGTTTTAGCAATTCCAGAAGCCATAGGGTTCGATATGTTCTCAATTAAATATCGGGGAGAGGAACTGAAAGTGTGTCTGCTCCACCTAACCAAGCCATCAGTATTCATGGAGGTATGTGTCAATATGAAACTCTTCCAAACTTTTCTGTTAACTTCTAAAAAAAATGGGACAAGAATAGTAAGACAATTAAAAAATTTGGAAATTATAGTTTAATTGGTACTGGATGTGAATAATTAGCCAACTTAATAGTTCAGTTACCTGCTTTATACATCTGGATCTGCACGTCCGATGGGGAGGGAATGGAAAAGTTCTGAAACCAGACCCTGAAAAAGAAATAGTTGCAACACAGTTGCGACCCAAGGAAAAATGCCCCAATATCAGCCATTAATCAACAGTTTGGAAGGTTGAAATTGACTGAAGAAGCTGACAAGTTTACAGACATGGAGGCCCTACATTTCTTAATGTTAAAGCCTCATTGGCAAACCAGAAGACCATCTCTCACCTGCCAAATCATGGACAAGGTTAGAGATTACAGAACTTTACCTTTTTTTGCAAAATGACTGCCACATCTCCCACAACAATGATTACATTTCAAAAAGTGATTCATTGACAACCTGCGGTCATAAAATGCACTTTTCATTTGCAAACCTTTCTTTTTAAACTCAACTCCTGTTTGGTATGTAGCTTCATTGCAAATTAAGACACTCTAAACATAGTTCTAATCTGAATGCTACAGCATATCCAAGCCTAATGTCAACCCAGGCTCAAGGAGCTATTGAATCTTCCTTCAAACTGGAAATGATTAAAATGTAAACCTGATTTAAAGAGTGTGGAAGGAAGCGCACAGAGGCAGTTCTAATCCAGATAGCTTGGTGTTGTGCAGAAGAACTAAGAGCAAGAGTAGGCCATCTGGCTCCTTGAGCCTGCTCCACCATTCTATAAGATTGTGGTTGATCTATTCATGGACTTAGCTCCACTCATCCACCTGCTCACCATAACCTCTAATTCCTTTACTGTTCAAAAATGTATCTATCCTTGCCTTAAAAATATTCAATGAGGTAGCCTTAGCTGCTTCACTGGACAGGGAATTCACAATCCCTTGTGTGAAGAAGTTCCTTCTCAACTCAGTACTAAATCTGCTCCACTTTATTTTGAGACCATGCTCCCCTAGTTTTAGTTTCACCTGTCAATGGAAACAACCTCCCTGCTTCTCTATTAGGTCAACCCTTCATAACCTTATATGTTTCTATAAGATCCCCCTTTCTTCTGAATTCAAATGAGTATAGTCCCAGTTCACTCAGTCTCTCCTCACAAATCAACCTTCTCAACTCTGGAATCAACCTAGTGAATCTCTTCTGTACCCTCTCCAGTGCCAGTTTATCCTTTCTCAAATAAGGAGATGTAAACTGTACACAGTATTCTAGGTATGGCGTCATCAGCACCTTATACAGCTGCAACATAACCTTGCTGTTTTTAAGTTCCATCCCTCCAGCAAAGAAGGACAAAATTCCATATTCTTAATTTCTTCTTAATAGTATTTGATTTCTTTTTTCCCTGGTTAGGATCATTTAACCTCTTACCAGATATAGTATTTTACCTTTTATTAAACTAATATAGAAGTTGTGTAAATGAGTCTAAAATGCTCTGATGAAATCCTACAGTGAGGATGAAGCTCATGGTGATTACTTTTAACAAACATTGGTCTGCTTGAAAAGGACTGGCAGTTCCTAAATCATGTCCAATAAAACCTGCCATACACTAAGTTGTATTAGGATTTCATTCAAATTTCTTTTCTCTTTAATGTAAAAGTAGTACTGTTGTCTTGTTGACAGTGGAGTTTGGGTAGCTGTTGTTTGCCGATTAAAAGCTCATACCTTGGGGACTGTATTTCAGTTCTACAAAAACGTGAAGGATTGGTGGTTGTTTGGCTTTTACTTCTGCCTGCCTCTGGTCTGCACTGGCATATTCTACACTCTTATGACTTGTGAGATGCTGAGCAAGAGGAATGGAATGCAAATCACACTCAATGATCACATAAAACAGGTAAGACAACTGCAATGTCACAGTAACTTCATTGCTGTGTTAATGCAGCCCTCCTTATGACAATAATAAATAAACTTTAAGATACATCAAAATACATGTACAAACTATTCAGGTTATAGAAAAGTAGGCTGGCACTCTGAAAATAAAGTTCCAAAGTCCTGCCAAATTTAGAGTCTGCAAATAAAAGCAAATTATTGTAAATTCTGGAAATCTGTAGAGATTTTGTACTTCTATGACACCATAATCTATTGCTCTATATTTCAGATTCCTTTGGCCACACTTCAATGTATTAAACCAAGCTTCATTAGGCACATGTCTTGAAACAGATGTCTTGAAACTACTGAAGGAAGGGGGCAAATATGTGCATTATCCCAGAATCATCATCAACAGTTATTAAACCAAGAACAGTGTTGAAACAGTTCTAACTGTGCAATTAAGTAAAAAGATTAAATGTAACAAAACTCCAATCTTAAACTCTATCTCACACAAGCCCAAAACATTTCCTCAGTACAAAAAGATGTATTTGCTCGCAAAGTAATTGGGACTGTAACATTAGCGCTTTCCCTTCCCTAGAAAGAAACGTTTTATCTAATGACTCTTTGTTCAAACATCAGCACAATCTTACTGAGGTGATCTTAACTATTCTGTTAGAGCAATAGACATAACATGCATGGATAAATGTTCACGCAGTTTCATAATCTTTTTCAAGCGACGTGAAGTGGCTAAAACAGTCTTCTGTCTGGTGGTTATCTTTGCTATGTGTTGGCTCCCACTGCACTTAAGCAGAATCCTGAAGAAAACAATTTACGATGAGCAAGACCCCAACAGATGTGAACTGCTCAGGTAATTTTCCAGTATATTTTGAAAGATGCATTTGTTTCTATTTTGTGATTTCCTGCAGTACAGATCTTAGTTTTTGACTTCAATTCTTCAAATCAGATATGGCAGGGTTAACTTAGCATATGCCATGATTTTACCTTGGGATGAGCCCTAAGTTAGCTCAGCTGCTCGTGTAATGCTGAGCCATTGAAACATTGGAAGTATTTAAAGTTACGTTGAAGGGGTCCTTTTGAGCTTCAAAAATAATGGCTGAATTCTCCCAAACCATTCTAAGTTTCCAACACACAGGAAAGTAGAAGTAAATCCCACCGGATTACTTTTAGCATGCTTACCAGACCGATTCTTGGACATTATGTGCATATAGAGCACCCTAGAATGATTCCCTCTGAAAACTGATGGGCAGAGCCTTTTCCTGTCCGAGAGACTGGTGACATAGTGTTGGGTCAGTAAAGTCTGGCAACACCGATTTTAAATCCAACCGATTTATTTGATAGTAAATCTGCGAGCTTTCGGCCATTGTGGCCTTCCTCAGGCAAATGAGGTGTTCTGGTCTCCAAAAGCACACATATCAGCACAGACAGTTTACAGATTGCTGATTAGAATGCGAATCCTTACACCTAACCTGCCATTCAAGTCTTAAACTGGCTAACAGCAGAGGTTAGAGGGATGTGTATTGTCTCCAAACAGCACAATGAGATTTTTTGCTAACCCAAGCAAATCATGGGGGTTACAGATAGTGTGACATGAAGCCAAGATCCCTGTTTAGACCGTCCTCTTGTGTGCGGAATTTGGCTATCAGTCTCTGCTCAGTGACCCTGCGCTGTCGTATGTTGTGAAGGCCCCCCTTGAAGAACATTTACCCGAAGGTCAGAGGCTGAATGCCTATGACTGCTGAAGTGTTTGCCCACAGGAAGGGAACTGTTTTGCCTGGTGATTGTTGAGTGATGTTCATTCATCCGCTTTTGTAGTGTCTGCATGGTCTCCCCAATGTACCATGATTTGGGACATCCTTTCTTGCAACGTATTAGGTAGACAACGTTGGCCGAGTTGCAAGAGCATGTACCGTGTACCTGGTGAATGGTATTCTCACGTTTGACGTTGTCGTCCATGTCAATGATCCGGTATGTCTTGCAGAGGTTGCTGTGGTAGGGTTGTGTGGTTTTGTGGTCCCTGTTCTCCTGAAGGTTGGGTAGTTTGCTGCGAACAATGATCTGTTTGAGGTTGCGCGGTTGTCTGAAAGCAAGAAGTGGGGGGATGGGCTTAGCCCTAGCGAGATGTTCATCGTCATCAGTGATATGTTGAAGACTCCAGAGAAGATGTTGTAGCTTCTCCACTCCAAGGAAGTACTGGACAACAAAGGGTACTCTGTCCACTGTGTCCCATGTTCGTCTTCTGAAGAGGTTTATCGCTATGGCACGTCGGAACTGTCGATCGCATCTCTACATCATGGCATAGTGTTGAGCAGGCCACTGCACACGTGCCAATCCTTTTGCTGGCCTCTTGGACCTCCCCCTCTGCCCTGCCAACCCCAACCAATCCAGCCAACTCCTATGACCAGTCCCAATGTTCTCCCCACCCCTGCCAGCCCTGATCTCATTAACTGATGCACAGTGCCGAGATGCCCTTTGGGCAGTGCCAGTTTACACCATTGACGGTGCCAGGCTAGCATTGCCCAAGGGGCATCCTCCCTTACCCCCGATTTCCCAAGGGGGCCTCAATGGCTTCTGTCCCCTCCAGCACCAGGGTTGAACACCAGTTCCCTGTCTCTGGTAGTTGGAAACGCCCTTGGAGGAAACCACACTTGGTGAGGTGGGGGAGGGGAAATAAGACTAAGGAGCCTGGAGAATTCCATCCCTGGCCTGCTAATCATATGGAAATGTCAATTTGAATGATAATCAGCTCTGTGCCAATAATGTCAAAAATTTTAGCCTTGGAGACACTCAGACAATATGATGCCCAGCAAGAATCCAGAGAAATGGCTGCCACTGATGTCTCCAAGCCTGCTGCAGCACTCAAGCAGCGCAGCTGGCTGGGAGAATTGCCCCAAAAACTTTCAGATCATGAACCACTCTTGGCAGCTAAGTGGAAATTGCGCTTGCCAATGACCTCCAGCACGGACCCCAGTACTGTTTGTGACAAACATGATTTACATGATTGTCTCCATTTGAGCCTGTGTTAGAGATCATCTGAGCACCTTTCTGGTTAGATGCATTGACTGAAACAGGCATGGGAATGTGACGACTCGGGGAATTTCACAGCAACTTCATTGAAATGTTAATGTAAGTTTACTTGTAACTAATAAATAAATTTCCAATGTTACAGTAACATGTTGTTATACATGTCACAAAATAATGAAAATGCTACATTAATGGATTAACATGCTAGTTTTAAATTAACTCCCAACGACTTCTCCTATATTGGGAATTTCACACAGCATTGGCTGGACCTGTCTGTCAGTGTTCCAGTCTCTGGTTCTTAATCTTCTCCCAACAGAACCTAAGGATAGGGATTTACCAATCTAGTGCATCTGCAAATTACTGATGTGGATTAATGTGTTTACTGGTTACAAACACTGGAAGATCAAATTCAATGTCTAATGTTAGGGTGCTGGAGCAAAATTCCAAGTTAGTTAGGACACCAGATTAGACCCCAACAATTTTTCTATTTTAGTATAAATCTGAGAATAGGATGCGTCACTCCAGGAATAATTTTGCTGACAAATTAGTAACCTTTTATAGTAAGACAAACTTTATTTGAGTTAACTATTAACAATTTGTGGTGATATAATCAGGGCCTAGTTTCAAGGCTGATTAAATTGAATATCCTAAATTAAAGAATTGGGCATATTAAAATCAAACAGTCAAACCTTGGGCAGGCCAATTGTACGAATACACAAACCTGTTGGGCCTGACCCATCAATCATCCATCAAAGGTCATTGCACTCTACTGATACTTAGCAGGAGATCATTGCATCCCATTGAAATGCACCAGCCTATTGTTAGGAGCGCAGATTGGGTCAGACTTTGTCACCAAGAGGTCCTGCAGTTACCTTATCTGATAACAGGTCACATGTAAGCAACAGCATGGAGATGGATACCTGGGGCAGACCATGGTGTCCTGTCAGGCAGGCATCAAGAAATCCACTGGGTATTGGAACAACCTCCTGGGACCTCACTGGCTGGAAGCCAGACAAGTTTCTGGAAAGGCAAGCAGGCAGGGGATAAAGGTACACATTTCGTACACCAGGAGCGAAGACTCGATTAGGAAAGTGACCTAGACCATCCGGAAGATTGACCAGGGAAAGAAGGAAGGAAGGAAGGAAGGAAGGAAGGAAGAAAGGAAGAAGCTGCCATCAAGATTCACTTTCGTGATGACAAACCAGAGGGACTCAGAGAATTGAGCATGCAGTTCAACTAAACCATCTTTGCGGATGGTATACTTGAATCTGGGGTATTCTCTTGCTTTATGTGAGTAATAAGAACAAAGAACAACACAGCACGGGAAACAGGCCCTTCAGCCCAATGAGCCCGCGCCGCCGTCTTAACGTCTTTATGACGTAACCATGACCTTAGGCTATGCCTATTGTGGAAGATTCCCATATAGGGACCAATATAGGGACAATTTGTTACCCAATCAGCCTAAGAGTACATTTTTGGAATGTGGGAGGAAACCGGAGCACCCGGAGAAAACCCACGCAACCACGGGGAGAACGCGCAAACTCCCGCAGACACAGGCCCAAATCCATGTGTCAGCACAGCAACAGCGATAGTCTCTGAGTGTCATGTTGCCCATCAGATAGTCCAGTTTAAGCATACACTAACGATGTGAAGTACTAGGCAACTAATTTAAAGGTTAATAGTGTTATTATTAATAAACTTGTCGAACTTTTACTTGTGTTTGTCCTTTGTTCATCTTGCAATATAAAGGCACTGAAGTAAAACCTTGGAGTAAACAAACTAGCCAAAGTATCTGAGAATTAAGAGGTACAACAAATTGAACAATTATTGAAAATTAAAAGGAAACTACTTTTTAAACTTATCATTGTTTCAATTCTAAATAAGCAACAATCCTCTGACAGATTTAAATGTCACTTTAAATACAGTTAGCAACCAAAATGTACTTGCTATGAGTTAGTCTTGTGATTTTCAGAGAGAGATAGAGCTCTAGAAGCCTACAAATTCCTTTCAACTTCAACAAGGCTTCAGCTGCAAACTGAACTGCTTTTGGCAAAAAAAAGTTTTTTGTCTGCTACAGACCCAGGACTGCACATAAACAACATCATTATATGACCCTATCAATCACTCTAATCAGAAATCCCAGGGGAGCGTAAGTAAACAAAAGCTCATTAATTCTACTTTAGCAAGACTAAAATTAATAATTATCCTGAGGTTATCGCAGAATCTGAGCTGCATTCCTCCCAAACAGACTGACTGCCTGTGACATTTTTCAGTATTCCTCTTGGAGCCTAAGATATATCCATAGCAATTACATTATCACACTAACATATTAGCATATTATACATAGGCACAGAGCAAACTTCTCCGCATCCAATAAAGTGGGAAGATAATGCTTAATACACACATCACACACACAATGGTGGTAATAATCATATTATTAGCCATACTTCTTCAACTACTCCATCTAGATGTTTGAGAGAAGAGGATGCTTTCATAGACTTGAACAGTCTAGATTCAATAGAAACATGTGTTCTCTATATTGGTCCCTATATGGGAATCTTCCACAATAGACATAGCCTAAAGTCATGGATATGTCATTAAGACGTTAGGACGGCAGCGCAGGCTCGTTGGGCCGAAGGGCCTGTTTCCCGTGCTGTGTTGCTCTTTGTTCTTTGTTCTATGGCAATGCACTTATTTAAGGCAAATACACTTGATAGTGTAATGACTTCAATCAGGCCATTGAGGTTGGCCTATTGGGGTATGATTAAGGATCCAAATAATGGGCCAATCAGGGCATCTTTGCCTTGTGCTTAACCTGGAGTGCCAGTTCCTGACAGCCCTGGAGGTAGACTGCTAACTGCTAGCACTCTGTGTACTGCTATTCGAGTTTGTAAATAAAAAGATTTTGATGAACAGACTTCTGTCTCCAATAGTTTATTACACACGTAGCTGTTTCCAAATAAAATTGAACGTTCAATTATTTAACCGAATTTCGATATCACATGTTCAGTGAAGCAATTTACAATAAAGCTGTAGTGAAACATTGAAATTATTGTGATCACTTTTTTGCTTGTTTTACAGAAAAATATAAACATTTAAATTCTTAAATCAATAACCTAAGAGCAGCAACAACTCAATTTTACCCATGAAAGCTATTAAATAAATAGGAAACTTAGGGTTGGAGTGGGATGATGAATCTTATGTTGTGTACTTGCAGCCAATAAAAATTGCAAAAGGATTATCCCATAATCATTTAATTTCAACATTTTACAAGTGCCAGAGAAGAGGTCATCATTCAAGTTAATTGGAACCCACTTCCTGGATTGAAGAATAGTGGGTTAACAGTATCCACTATAATTGTATTAATTAGAAAGCAGTAGTGAATAAATGATACAGAAAAAGCCCATAGTTACCCACTACAATGTTCTGGGTTTTTTTTTAAATGTTCAATTGTTAACAAGCACATCTTAATTTACAACATAATTTTTATGCTGTTTCCATTTAGTTTTCTTCTAGTACTGGATTATATTGGGATTAATATGGCTTCTCTCAACTCCTGCATTAACCCAGTGGCGTTGTATTTTGTCAGTCAAAAATTCAAGAACTGCTTCAAGGTAAGTTTGACCTTTGAAAAATATACAAATAGTTACAAATTTCATTTGATTTTTTTTTCTATGCAATTGCTTGACATGTTTCAAGAGGATGGCAGATAGCGACTAGCTTCGAAGCTTTTCAACTAAATGGATGCGTATGACAGGGTATTGGAACACTCCATTGGAGTGTTCAGAATCCATTCAGCAGCTTAAATAAGATTAGAAACTTCCTAAAAATAGGACAGTTAATATTTGTTGTGTTACAGCACATCTTTTTAAAGTTAAAGTTTATTTATTAATCACAAGTAGGCTTACATTCACACTGAAATGAAGTGACAGTGAAAATACCTTAGTCACCACACTCTGGCACCTGTTCGGGCACACTGAGGGAGAATTTAGTATGGCCAATTCATCTAACCAGCACATCTTTGGACTGTGGGAGGAAACCAGAGTATCCAGAGGAAATCCACATAAACATGGGGAGAATGTGCAAGCTCCACATAGACAGTGACCCAAGCCAGTAATTGAATTCAGGTCCCTGGTGGTCAGGGGCAGCAGTACTAACTACTGTACCACCATGCTGCCCTATATCTGGCATCATTCACTATAAAAGTAGTTGTACACTGACAGATAACCAATTACAGCACCACTTCATATTTGACCTTGAGAATGCAGATGACTCTGGTGAACTTAACATCTTGACCCAAGTTGAAAATATGTTTTTCCAGATTAAAATTCCATTTTACAGATCAAGGATTCTCTGATTGGTAATATATTCCATCTCCTTCACCCACTCTACCACCCCTTCCAAACCACTGATCAATGACACATTTCTTCTGCCAAGTCTCTCCTAATTATCTGACACCAATTTCTCCAATAAGCATCTCAACATCTTCCATTCAAAATATTTGTCATATACAGCCCTCCGATTACAGAGGCTAACCCTCAATGAAATGCCCTCCCTTTGACTGTGCTTCAAAACAACTCCTCAGTCTTGGTGATTTCAACTTCTACCTTAATGTTCTTTATCTGTTAATCATATCATACAGGTTTACAGCATGGAGACAGTCCCTTCAGCTCAATCTGTCCGTGCCACCTCGTTTTTAACCACTAAGCTAGTCCCAATTACCCGCATTTGGCCCATATTCCTCGATATCCATCTTACTCACATAACTGTCTAAATGCTTTTTAAAAGATAAAACTGTACCTATCTCCACTACTACCTCTGGCAGTTTGTTCCACTCACCACCTTGCATGTGAAAAATTGCCCCTCTGGACTCTTTTGTATCTCTTGCCTTTCACTTTAAACTATGCCCGCTAGTTTAATTTTCCCCTATCATAGGGAACAGATGTTATCTAGCTGATCTATGTTCCTCATTATTTTATAGACTTCATTAAGATCACCCCTGGGAAAAAACTCCCAGTCTATTCAGCTTCTCCTTATAACTCAAATCATAAAGTCCCAGTAGCATCCTAGTAAATATTTTCTGCTCCCTTTCTAGTTTAATAATATCCTTCTAATATGCTCTACTTCTTAACATTGCTTATTCTTATTCTACTATCAACTTCTGCATCCTCAATTGCCACACCCCAATTGCACCAACTCCTTTCCGGGATCTTGTTTCCCAGATCACAAGGCCATTTTCTGTCCACCTCCTCAGCTCCCTGTATACCCAGAGCTTCACCCCTTAAAAAAAACCCTGTAAAACAATTTATTCACTTGCTCAATCAATTCACTTGCAAATCTCTCAACCTATAACATTGTTGCTGCCATTTAATTATTAGGCTACTCTCATCTTTAATGCTCCATAAATTCCAACTTGTTCAAAACTCAACCACCTATAATTCTGTTCCACCTACCTCTCTCAATCTCTTCGGGTAGTGACATACATTGGTTCTCCTCTATCCAAAGTATAGATTAAAATATTCATTTTTATTGTCAAATCCCTATCTTAATCACCTCATGTTATTACATAAATCCCTCTATACTCTGCAGTTTAGCTTAAATATGCTCTTCCCATCCGTCATGTCATGGGATGCCATGCCACGGTGGCACAGTGGTTCACAATGCTGCCTCCCAGCACCAGGGACCTGGCTTTGATTCCTGGCTTGGGTCACTATCTGTGTGGAGTTTGCATGTTCTCCTTGTGTCTGCGTGGGTCTCCTTTGGGTGATCTGGTTTCCTCCCAGTGTAAAAGACGTGCTGGTTAGGTGCATTAATCCGAACAGTGCCAGCTCATGGTAACAAAGGGATTTTCAGAGTAACTTCATTGCAGTGTTAATAAGCCTTACTTACAACTAACAAATAAACTTTAATTGTTGCTGACAGGGCCATGTCAAATTGGCCCTACTCTTCCAAAATTCTTTCCCCAAACTTATCCATGGTCTCCACCACTCCCCTGCTGTGAAACCCTCTCAGAATGTAAATTTTCAGCTATGTCAACTCACTTAGTCTCTCCCTCCATGACTGAGTTTACACTCTTATTCCCTGCAAAATGCTTGAAAGGCTTTTCTACATTAATGGTGTTATGTAAATGCAAGTCATTATCAGATGCAGATTGGATTGATTCTCCAGTCAATAATTTCCAATATCATTCAAGCCCTTAACAGATAACTGCAAAATGTCTCTCTGAAGAAAATAATAGAAAGCTGTGAACAATTCATCTACCTCTTGAGCAACAAGAGCAGGAAAATACAAAGAAAATAGAACGAAAAATGTGTTTTCTTTTAAACTGGACTTTGCTTAGGTTAGAATATGAAGATTGTATCTGTTAATTTCCTACCAATTTGTTCTCCTATTTATCATTCAGTCCTGCTTGTGTTGTTGGTGTCAGCGGCCAGCTCTGAGCACACCAATGGATGAAAGAATGGCTGTTGTCAAGTGGAAAGCCAATGGCCATGCAAATTGTCTGGATCGCAGCAGCTCACGTTTCAGCAACAAGTACAGTTCATCATGAACTTCTTTCAAAAGTAGGAAAGCACTTCCGTGTAACTCAGTCTCATATCTGAACGTTATTGCATTATGTTTTGGAAAATGCAAAGCAGATGTCCATCTACACAACGTGAGTCTTTGAATGTTTTCAGTAACAGGAAAAACAAATGCTTTCTTTTGGAATCCCCACATTTCATTATCAAGATATTTCTTTCATTCATCACCCACTTAAATGTTTATTTACCAAAGAGATCATCAAGTAAAACATGAGTACCAATCCTATTGGCCAGAAACTTGGAATGACAAGACACTGGAAATCAGCTTACTTTTTGTAAAGATTTCGAACAACTAGAAATTTAAGCCCTGTTAAGTTTCCAAGAAATCAGATGTAACAGCATTAAGGTATCAATCCCTCTGCTCCTGGAAGGCACACCTGCTTTTGAGTTTCCTAATGGCTACTTGTTTAGATCACATTCTGTACAAGATTGCTATTACTTAGTTATGAAATGCTCTGAACCTGTAACAATATTATTGAAGACTTGTGCTCCAGAACGAGCCACATCCCTAGCCAAACTATTTCAATACAGCTACAGCACTGGCATCTACCCGATCATATGGAAAACTGTTCAGGTACATCATATCCACAAAAAGCAGGGCAAGTTGAATCCAGCCAATTAATGTCCTATCAGCCTCCTCTCGATTGTTAACAAAGTATGGAAGATGACATCAACAGTGCTACCAAGTAGCACTCACTCAGCAATAATCTGCATATTGATGTTCAGTTTTGATTCTGCCAGGTTATCTCAGCCACTGACTTCATTCCAGCCTTAGTCCAAATATGGCCAAGAGAGCTGAATTCGAGGCAAGGTGAGAGTAATTACCCTTGACATCAAGGCATCATTTGACCCAATGAGACACAAGATAACTCTGAAAAAAATTGGAATCAGTGCAAATCAGAAGAAAACTCTTCTTGTTGTACTGGAATTTTACTACCTCGCCTGCCCATAAAGCGTAAGTTCTTGCCTGAGACCAATAGAGAATACCTTTCTGCGAGCCAGTAAAATTCCAGCAGTTGGAGTCATATCTTGCACAAAGGATGGTTATGGTTATGGAGGCCAATCATCTAAGTCTCAGAATATTGCTGCAGAAATCCCTAGAAAACAAGCCTGTAAAACTTCAATATGGCACATTCTTTAAATGCTGACGCTAACTGTTAAAAGTTAGCAGACACCAGGAAAACTATATATACAGCTGCGCTACTCCAGGAAGGAGCATGTCGATCAGAAGTGGAAAAATTAGCATGTAAAGTGGTCACTGGAACAGCTAATAGAGAAAGGCAATTGGTCACAATTAAATTCAATTTTATCCACATTAACCTAAATTTGTTAAATTGTCTTTTGTCAAGCTAGCTCTTATGATCAATAAAATGTTTAATTTTGAATAACACGGAACTAATTATACACAGTTATTCTATGCACACACTGCATTATTGGTGAAATGATAAGGGACTCATATTTTGTACCATTCCAAACAGTACAGAAAGCATATGTTAACATCCAACATTCCTCAAGAAGGTGGCTATTTTCCACTCAGCGTCCTATCATTCTAAAGTGGTTATGGTCTATCTTTTTTTGTAAGCGTTGTGGCCTTACAGTTGCCTTGTCTACTGATAGAAGGTCGGTGGCACACTGGTTAGCACTGCTGCCTTGCAGTGCCATGGACCCAGTTTGGGTCATTGTCTGAGCAGATTTTGCACATTTTCCCTGTGTCTGCATAGGTTTCCTCCAAGTGCTTCAGTTTCTTGCCATAGTCTGAAAGACATGCTGGTTAGGTAGATAGGCCATGGTAAATTCTCCCTCAGTGTAATTGAACAGGTGCCAGAACGTGGAGATTGGGGGAATTTCACAGTAATTTCATTGAAGTGTTAATGTAAACTTTACTTGTGACCAAAAATAAATATATTTTAAATAAACTTTAAAATATAAAAATCTCCTTATATCTGCCAACTGACTCTACGTGTTGTGTTTAAAGCAGCTGGGGCTGGCAGAAAATATACTACAGAGAAAATGGGAAAATCAAAATACAAGTAAATACAATCTTGAGTGGGATTCACAATGTATTTGGAATTGCAAGTTAACAACTTGGGTTAAACCAAAAGAAGATCGACCTGAGAAACTAGACATTTACTTTGCAGCCAGAGAATCAGCTGCATCCAACTTATGTGGTTAGGATTCTATGAAGATTATTTTAAACTTCAAACTAAGTCATTTTAATTGATTTTTAAAATGTTTATTTTTCAAAATATATAAAATGTACAGTATTAAATATGCATGTGCCTTATCATAATTGATCCATTGCTTCTTCCTGTTTATGCTGCTCTTTATATTCCTTTACACTGACCTGAAAGAAGAAATTAACCAGAATCAGTACTGTGACAATCAGACAGCATGTGTTGTAACAAGATGACAGTCCCGTGAAAGTATATCTCTGAACTGATGCATTCAAACTGGAAGAGTAATCACTTCCTGACTGTTGCAGTTAAAAGATATGCTCTTACAATGTGTAGGTATTACAAATACACTCATAGTTCAACTACATGTGGTTAGCCTTCTTTTATTACACTGTATTTTCAATTTAAATTTAATAAAGCAAGCGTTTCCTTCAATTTGAAAGATTTATTATGGCTCTTTTTGATTACATCTTACCCAAAATACTGGGTGGGAACTGGGATAAATTGTACCATTTTCTGAGCGCTATGAGGGCTCTTACTGTTCTAGGGGAGGTGGAATATGAGGTAGAGAATTAGATATGGTGATACCATCAATTTCAGCCCCACCTTCAGAATGGCCAACATTTCATGAACATTTCATGATCAGAACATGCAGGTGCATCTATCCAACTCAAATAACTTCTGCTGTCTTCAATTGTGTGGCATCATGTCCTGCAACTCAGAAAGAAATGGATGGGTATTGTGCAATTTATTTGGATGACGTGGCTGTCATGATTGAATGGCTAGCAATACGGATAACTTGTGAGATATGAGTAAATGCTTTCAGCACCACTAAATGTGCAAGGATGAAATGATGCATATGGATGCAGGTATGAATCTTGATGAAAAATAAAGAATGATATGCATTTATATAGCACCTTTCAAAACTACCAGCTGCCCTAAAGCTCTTCACAGTCAATTAAGTATTTTCAAAGTGTAGTGATTGTTGTGCACAGCAAACTCCCATAACGGCAAAGTGATAAATGTCAGATAATCAGTTTTTTTGTGATGTTAATCGAGGGACAAATATTGGCCAGGACAGCAGGCATAACTTCCCACTCTGTCATAATATCTTTTATGTCCAACTAAGGATGCAAATGGAATCTCAACTTAATCAAATAAAATCAAGAAATCTCAAAAATGGTTCACACAATTATCAAGGGTACAACTAGGGTGTGTGTGTGTGTTTGACTTTCCCAATTATTTACTGTACATACTTGCATACCTCAGCTGAGGTTCCTGTGTTCCAATCCCCAAGTCCCCTTATCTGCCTCACTCACAGTCACACTTTACTGATGAAATCGGAAGACCCTGTCCTACTTAGGAGAGTGTGACTGCTTCCTGGTACAAAGCATCCAGGTATAGTATAAGATCTAGGAGCAGGAATAGAGAATTTAGCACCTTGAGCCTGTTCTGCTATGCAATACCATCATGGCTGATCACATCTTGGCCTCATCTACACCTTCCTACCCACTGTGCATAATCCTTCTTCTTGCTACTAAGTAAAAACCAATCTATTTTAAATTTGTTTAGTGTTCTGGTGACCCTGCACTCTGGGGTGGAGAATTCCATAGATTCATGATCCTTTGAGTGAAGCAATTCCTCCTCATTCTGCTCCAAATTTGCCACTTCTTAGCCTTAAAATATGTTCTAGAATGTCCAGCAATTGAAGAGAGATTGAGTAGTTTAAGCCTATATTCGCTGGAATTAAGAAGAATGAGCTCTATTTGAGGTATATAAGATGCAGGGTAGATTTAGAGCAGATGTTTCCAATTGTTGGAAACAAGTGTAGTCTGTCACTCTTCAACTAAGTAACTTATCCCCTTATTGATGTAGTTTGTAGTTCAACCTCCAGTTTATAACTCTTAAGCTGTTCAAAATTTAAACTCTCACTGCAAGATTGTTTGCCCTGAATCAAATCGGCATTCAGGTGCTCCCACAGCTGTAACATATGACCTATCCTGCCAGCTTAATGAGTTCTAATTAACTAATTAATTATTTTACTTTTGCTTTTATATATTTCATTAACCTCCACTCCAGATGCTAGACTGTTTTGAACCTTAGGAATGGAGTAAAACTTCATCACTTACCAGGTACTCACCAAATAACTACCTTGTCTACAGCATTGTAAGATCATTTCCTGAAGGCTTAGAAAGTTCGAAAATAAAAAGCAAAAAAAACCTCTTCTCCTTTCTTCCCCAACTACCTTAATTATCCAATTCCCAGCACCCCATTCTAAGTTGGACTTCTTGCAGTAAGCCTTACCTAAAGCATTTCTTTCCCCCTGTACACCGGATTCTCACTTTGAATGAAATCCCCAAATGTACTCCGGCAGGAACTTCCCCTAATGCACGTTAGAGTCAACTTAATTTGTGTTTCAGGAGTCACTTATAGGCCAGATTGTACAAAAATGGCAGATTTCTTTCCCTGAAGGACAGGAGTGAACTGGATAGATTTTTCCAGTAGTTTTGTAGTCACCGTTACTAATACTAATTCAGTCTATTTATATAGGAAAGCTCTGTCTTAATCATATAGCTGCTGCAAGGCAATGATACCAATCAGTAATTAGCCTCAGGCACAATCAAATGATTTTGGATAATTTGCAGAATTTCATATTCGCTGTTACAGCCTTCTGGCAGGAAGTCTCAGAAATAGTTAAGTGAATTTGAGACTCGCCTCAAAAGTATTCAGCACATGTTGACAGACAGCCATTAGTTCATTGAGACCTCTGCGGAAAGGTTCAACAGATGGAATTCGCCCTGGAATACAAATCATAATACATGGTAAATAACTCCATCAAGTCCACTACAGCATTTGCAATGTCAAATTCACCATTTCCTACAGGCTCTTAGCAATTCAACCATTTCTATGTTTTACAATTTTTCCACTCTCCTCACAAACTAGCAACATTCCTGCCAATTTTTTTACCTTTACAAAATGAATATTTAGTTCCTGTTTTATGGGCATATGTCCAATTCCAGGAATGTTTGTGCTGTGAAAATCATTATTGTTGAATTACTTAATTAGATGCATGCTGTAGCAAAAAAAAGTCTTTTCTTGAACTGTAATGGTCCAGAACACAGTGCCTTCATTTGGAAATAATAAACTCAAACAGCCAGGGCACTTGCTGAGGTACCAATACAATGAATAGTGCAAAGCAATAGGAGTGTGAAGTCCTGATGTAACTATTAGATTTTTTTGATTGAGCATTGTGCATTAGTATTACAATCTTCAGCCAAACATAACACTTCAACTCATTTAAAAGGTACCTGGAACTGTACCCGAAGTGCTACAACTTGCAAGGTGCATGAAGATGAAATTAGAATGGGAGGTTTGATTTTTGCTCAGCTGGTGCAGATGGCACGGTGGCACAGTGGTGACTGGGGTGTAATAGCTGGAGCTTCTCCTCCACTGCATACAGCAGGCGGGTCTGTGCACTTTCACAAAATCTGGGACCAGATTTCTTTGGGGCCATCTTTTTGCTGTGACAGCCTGTGTATTCATTCTTGCAGCATATCTACAGCTCTTACTTGTTAAGGGAATCCAGGTGCAGTCAGTTGGGGCAGTCATGGGCCCATTAGTTAAATTTTGTTGTGAATAACGGACAGGCAGCTTGGTTACTAGAAGGTGAGCCATTTCCAAATGTGCTGATTGGGTTAATTTAACAAGATAACAGTGTCCAGGGGAAGAGACACGCAAGGCTTTCAGTGAGGGGGGAATGCTCACAGGGAGGGAGTGTGCATGGCAGCACAGCGCTCTATGTGTGAAGTGGGGATGAATGGAGAGTCATGATGTAGAGATGCCGGCGTTGGACTGGGGTAAACTCAGTAAAGTTTTACAACACCAATTTTAAATCAACCAATTTATTTGATAGTAAATTTGCGAGCTTTCCACTCTATGGCCAGATTTTGCCTGACGAAGGCCATAGAGTCGAAAGCTCGCAAATTTACTATCAAATAAATTGGCTGGATTTAAAATTGGTGTTGTAAAACTTTAATGAATGGAGAGGCCAGGGGGCCACTGATGTCAGTGGAGATGGGGGTTGGCAGGGTGGGAGACCAGCAATGTTCAGGTCAGTGAAGGAATGGAGAGGCCAGCGATTTTCTTGCGGTGGAAGGTGGGGAGGTCGCGCAGCAAGCACTTCATAGGAGGCAGTTGCGAATACCAGGACTCTGACCCCTCGATCTGGAGACCAGTACCAGAAGAAAATGAACAACCTTCTTTGGGAAGCAAGGTGGAAACCAGTACATGTGCTGTGTTTGCAATATCAAACCATCTCCAGATACTTCAACTGCAGTAATCAATGCCTTCTTCTATCCCCACCCCCAACCAGTACTGCCTCCAACCTGTGGCAACCCCCCACCAATCAGCACCCCGCAGTATGGATCCATTTCCCCAAAAAAGCCACAAGAGTTCCCCAATTCCAACACTTATTGCACCTCATGCTCTCCCATACATCAAGCTTTCAATCACCTTGATGTCCCCACAGGAGAAAAATGTGCACAACCGTCATGAGAGGGGAAAGACTGCTGGGGGTGTTCTTGAGCTGAGGCTGTTGACCATCTGTGTGCAGCGTGCCCTAGAGCTGGTGGGAGGACTTGCCTAGAATGGTAACTGACACCAGGTCAGTGTTCAACATGCAAATGAGTATCAGCTGAACTCAATTCATAAGTCTTCTATGAAACCAATGCTATGGTGAGCAAGCTATTTTCTCCCCTCCCTCCCGCTATTGTGTGTTCTTTACAATGCCAGATCCTGGTGTTGCAGGTCCCCTGCTGCTGCTCCTGAACAAACTCCCATGGACACCTCGAAGGGAGGCCCCGAAAGATCATCAGAGGTCTCCCCGCTGGTATGCGATGTTGTGCAGAAAGCAGCACAGGATTATGATGTGTGAAGCCAACACTGGGTCCAACTGGAGGACATCCCTAGAACCAGGCAGCGGAACCGCATTTTCAGCAGGCTTACGCATCGTTCCACTAGGGACCGGGTAGAAGCATGAGCTTCACTTAGTAGGCCTCAGACTGGGGCCACCGCACTAGCGTCATCAGCCATGACCTCAGATGGTAGCCTTTGTCTCCATGAGCCATCCCCAGAGCCTGAGTTAATCTTCAAATAGCGCAGGGATGTCTGATTGCCTCAGCACAAAGCTGTCATGGACATTCCCTAGGTGGCATGCACCTGCATGATGTTCATCTATTGGTCACATACACTTTGAACATTCAGTGAGTGGAACTCCTTCCTGTTAATGAATGGTGGTCCCTCACCTTGTAGGAACTGCATGGCAATGTGTGTCCCATCCATTGCCCCTTGAACATGGGGCATCCCAGTAGTGGCAGTGTCTCCAGTTCTCTATTTGTACCTGGCCAGTATCAAAATGGGTGTATTGGCCTGCCCAGTATCTGTAACCTGGCGAACGTATCTATGGACTGAAACCTGTGAGATTCCCCACTGGGTGCATAAAATAATACTGTTGTGTAGAAGTGCTGCCGTCACCTTAACTTCTACTGGAAGCAAGTGGCCTCCCTTCCCCTGAAGTGCCAGGTGTGTGATCACCTCACAGAAATGCCATACCATTTCCTTAGACGGAAAAGGCCTGTGACGGGATGGCACATGGTCTCTGATAAGCCTTCAGTGACCTTCTGGTCTGGTATTGCCTTGGTCTCCGCATCTTCCTTCTCCTGGCCACTCTTTTGGAAGACTGCTCTCCCATTTCATGGGCATCACCAGCAGGCCCTGACCTCCTCCCTCTGGGTCAGCCACTGGCTACTCCTGGAATGGCCTACCTCCTTCCCTACCTCCTCAGCCGCTGCCATAAAGGCCAGCTTTAGATCAATAAGACCAAGATTCCCTTCCCCAACAATTATCACAAGATGGGTTACTGTTTACTGCAGAGTACACACAATATGTATTAACATGAGAACCTATGCCTCGAGCAGCTACCTGTTTGTCAGCCCTCAAGCACTCTCCTCTCACTCTCCCTAAAACCCAGCATTCAGTGCAGTCCCTCATTACGTCCTACAGCAAGGACAATGGCACATTTCAGTGGTTGCAAACAGCAGGCTGACCAGCACTCAGTGAAGGAGTCCACGCACCATACAGAGACTCCATGGAACATCACTGGATCTGGGGACAACATTTCCAGCTCTCCAGAAACTTCCCCACAGGAAGCAGAATTTTTCTTGGTATGTCTCCAACTTCCCCAACAGTTGAGGGGCTGCAGACCCATAAAACCTACCTCCTTACTACTGTTTAATGCTGTCACAACAGGTCCCGACTTTTATAGAACTGTTATAAATCCCGCCAGCATGATGTCACACCAGAGAGAGGGGGGGAGACACTAGCATGGATGAGATTCTAGACATGCTAATAGCATGCTAAGGAAAGTTAACAAATGCAAATCGCCATTGCATTGATTTTCAGTGTGGATTCGTTGATGTAAAAAATACTTAGGCTGGAACACATGCAAAGGTCTAGATGCCCAGTACGAAGTCCGCGAATCAGCCGCCGCTGATGTCTCCTGGCCACTGCACTACAAAAGCAGCGTAGTGGGACGGGAGAACTGTCCCCCTGGTGTTTGTCAGCAATTATTGGACAAATGGACTTAGTGTGGATATGATGTAAAGGTAACACTTTGGACAAGTTGAAACATGAGAAACCAGAAAGTAGGTCATTACAACAATCATGCCTGAAGTTATAAAATAAAGGATATGGGTTTAGGGGCTGAGGTAGACAATGTTGGAACAAGAAATCAGTGAAGGAATGGATGTCAGATTTGAATTTTAAATTAGGGTCAAACAGGTGCAAGGGTTTGTTATGTGATTCAGCACCAAATGGTCATGGAATGAAGCCTGACATTAGTGGAGGAAACCTGGCATCATAAGCATACAAATAAAAATTACATGTTTGTCAGCGATGTGTGTATGAAGCATATCAGCAGGAAAAGGAGACAGAAAGCATGCTACTTTGGAAGACTTTTGAGATGACTGCAATGAGAAGTTTAGAAGCCAATCCTGGAGTTGTACTCAATTAATTTTAGCACTACAATCAAAAATGCCAGTCCATTAGAACTTGACAATGAAAGAGATTGATATTGTCAACTTATTTAAAAATTACGAAGAGATAGTGAAAGGCATTACATGCCACAGTCACAGAAGCTATAACGAAGGCCGGCACTGTTTCAAAGGACAGGAAGGCACAGTAAGAAGTCTCACACCAGACTAAAATCCAACATGTTTATTTGGTATCACAAGCTTTTGCAGTGCTGCTCCTTCATCAGGTGAGTGGGTTCACAAAGAGGGCATATATAGACAGAGACTCAATTGCAAGATAATGGTTGGAATCCAAGTCTTTACAGGTAATCAAATCTTTATAGATACCGACAATGCAATGGAGAGAGGGATAGACACAGGTTAAAGAGACGTGACTTGTCTCAAGTCAGAGCAGTTAGTAGGATTTTCAAAAAAAAAATTCTAGCATTAGTAGGATTTTCCGGTTAGATCTTATTAAATCCCAGCTAGAATTTGGTCCTATTTAGTTAGGATTTAGGATCCTGGTGTTAAATCCTAGTAGACAGGAGAGATTCAAAAACAAAGCTTTTAGTGACAAGAGAATGCTTTCAAAAACTTTAAGAGAGAAAAGCGAGGCTAGAAGAAAAAAGATGAATGGAGAGGATGGATAGTTTAAGGGGAATAACAAAACAATTTTACCCTGAAAAAGAGCCAATGCTAAGTAAAGGAAGCCAATAATATCAGTCAACAAGAGGCAGAGTCAAACAGTCAGAAGATGAATTTCATGGAGAGAATTGGGAAAGGAGATAAGGTAGATAGAAAAGAAACTATGAAGTGACAAGAAATAAGAACTGGCATGGCTGGAAGACTCAGTGGAGAACAGCAGTACAGGCAGCAGCTATACCAATGAGCTCAATCTCAGATGTAGAAATCAGTGAATTCCCCACAGTTGGAAGTAAAGGTGAAGAAATTTGATTAGTTAGTTTTAAAGAAGAGGATTGTCCTTGTTCTTCAGGATGAGCCTGATATCAAAGTTCAAAAATAAGTGTTAATAGGTAAGATACAATGTGCTGCCAGTTCATATTCAAACACATTCCAAGCATTACCCTCAGGGAAAGATGAAATAAGGTAGAAAATCAGAAAACTGAAATGTTTGAGATCAGTAAAAACTAATAGATCAGTAGAAATTAATGTATTTGTTAGAAATCCAATGATGGTCAGCATGATGTGGGCATCTTATGCCATCCACCAAAACATCTGATAGCTTACTAACCAGTCGTCTGAATTTCTGAAATTCTTTAATATTGTACACTGAATACCAATTTTTCCTCTCTGTATGTCCACTATAGAAGCAGAAGTATATGCTTGCTACATAGGCCACTAACATCACACACACGCACAACCTCACTAAAATTAAGGACAAGAAAATAAAGTAAATATATACATAAAAAAAAGCAAATTCTTTAATGACTGAGAGATTCATAGAAACAAATAAATGCAGCAATTACCTCTTGTTTGAATTCTGAAGTTAATTTTGCTTTCTGATGGATGAGTGATGCTGTAGCCACAAAATTCTACATCTGGGCTGAGAAAAAAAAAGAAATTTGTATTAAAAAAAGATATTAAAGATAAAGATACTTTTTGTGTCGACAGAATAAAACTACTTTATTATGAAAATAACTTTTATTTCCAAAAAAAAATGAACATTGGTTTAAATAATTTTTGTCTTGTAACACACACATTACATTTCTGCAAAGGAAATACAATGCAATTCTTTGCCAGAAAACGCAAGGTTACCAAAGAGGAAACTAGAGAAAAACATGAGTAATGGCCATTTCTCTTTTAATTTAGTTTAGGGTACTGGATATTGTCACCTGACTCTTGCAATGCCGAAATGAAATGGTATAGTTCTGTCATTAAGAGTGGCAGAGCCAGATCTGAGGTTCTCCCCTAAATCACATAGTGACTAGAGATGTTGCTGCAGTTCAGTAGCCTTTTTTACTAAATTGCAGCAACATTCCCAAACTGTTAATAGTTTGGTATGGAAACTGCAATCACAAGTAAAAATGAATGAGTAGTGCATCAACAGCTACTATCAACATGATTATCTGACAATTCATTATCACAATTACATTCACTAGACAAGCAATGTGCTACAGGTTATAGCTAAAAGACTTAAGCTTCTAAATTTGAACACATTTTAATTATTTTAGCCAGCTGCTGGAAAAACTGTGAATCAGATCAGTCTGGGATGTTCACCCATGAGGTGCAGAGCTAATTGGCACATAATGGCCGATTTTGGAAGACAAGATTAAAGAAGGCTGTGGTTATAAGTCAATGAAGGAATATTGGCTTTAAAATTTGCATATAACTAACTTTATAAACTGCTTTTTGGTTTGAGCTATTCCTACAAACATTGTTCATATATTTTTCTCTCTGTCAGACGTAGAATGGGCATGGGAAGGAACTATATTAAGAATATAGCAAGTCCCTGACTAAGGTCAACTTATTTAAAAAACCTTGCCTCTTCTCTCGTCTACTTTCCAGCCTTGTCTCTCACCCCTCTCCCCACCTTGCCAACCCCTGGCCGTAACTGCCTCTTCCCCCATTCCCTCCATGCCTATTTTCTTACCCGAGTCTTCAGGGTCTTGACTCTCAATTCTTGTTTCTGGCTCTTGGCACTATGTCCTAGACTCCATCTAGTGACAGATGTTGATCAATGCAGGTAGCTGCTAACCACACGAACCACTGTATTCCACAAGATCAGTCAGTGGTAGGCAAACCACGAACCAAGGTCAACGTGTGGCCCCATTTGAGTTCAGAATGCTGCCCACCAAACATTTTGTTGACTGTTGCCCACATTCCATGATTTCCATCGCATGGTGATATGACTGAAGCCAATATGCAACTGGAGCAAGGGTAAATTAAGTGAAGTACATCCTGATTGAAAACAACATTGCCTGAGAGAGTTGTGTTTTCTCTGCTTCCAAAATATAAACACTTATTTTGTTTTTACCGTTTGAAGTTGATGATAATTATATTAATATATAAATTATTAAGCATTTCCTATAACTCATTATGAAATGTCAGACATTAATTAAATATATTTAATGTTATTCATGGGGCTACGGTTAGTGAATAAGCCTGATTTCAGTCTTGCCATCCACTGAGATGAAGGAGGGCCTCTCATGTAGCCCATTCACTCGCATAGTTTGTCCAGTGCTGCACGACATGAAACTTGGTCAATCTAGAAACTGATTCAAGAACCCCAAAATGTTTCAAGGAAGTTCTCAGAAAAATTCCAGTAATGGCGAAAGTAGAAATGTTTGTACGCCAATGTTACAGGAAAATGACAACTGTCAGTTTGACACCCATAAAATGACTAGGGTCTAGGGAATAACTTGTCATTCAGGAACTGAATGGCAGGTTACAGAACAATGTCCAAAAGGAGCCAACAGGTACCTAGAGTATCACAACTGACAGGCTATTTGGCCAACAATTGCTATTGTTCTGACAACTGGCCAAATTAAATGCTTTTTGTCTCTCATCTCGTGATTGGATTTGAAGTTAGAGAGTCATCAATGGTCGGGTTGCTGTGTCTTCTGCTTAGATCGTGAAGCGATGTTCTGCCTGTGCATGTCGGAGTGGAGCTTTTAGATGAATACCTACAATTTAGTTTCTCTCTGGCCAGTCACACAATGCACTCACTCACCCACCAACGGTAAAGGCCACTCCCCTCCACTTGACAGTAAAGGCCATTCCCCTCCACTTGACTTTCATCTATGAATCCTTGCTGCTTCAATTATGTTTCCTCTGGCCCTGGAGAACTTCAGGATTTAGAGATGAGGTTAAGAAGGGAAAGCCCTGAGCCACAGACTCATCATGATCCCACAACAACCAAAAGCCTAATCAGATTATTCCTCTATTTTTCTCATCAGAATACATCACGTTCATAGCAAGAAAAAAAAATTAAGTAACACTCGCATACTCCAATTGGATTTAAGGGTGAAGTGCTTAATATCATTAAGAAGCATCTTGAAAGAGACATGAATAGCAAGGAATAGAGGGATACAGACCACAGTGGGGCAAAAGTTTTAGAAAGGTGTCATGTGTTGGCATAGGCTTCATAAGCCAAAGGGCCTAGTCCTATGCTGTATTGTTCTTTGAATTTGGCACAGAGTTTAGATTTCCAAACATAGATCTGGGTTGTGGAGCACTAAATGGTAGAAGGAAATCTCTGTGGCCCAATCTTTTCAATAGCATATTTTCAACTACTTTATGATAGAACAAAGAACAAAACAGCACAGGAAACAGGCCCTTCGGCCCTCCAAGCCTGCACCGCTCATGCTTCCAACTCGACTGTTTGTTTGTATTCCTCCATTCCTAGTCTGTTCACGTGGCTATCCAGGTAATTCTTAAATGATCTGGGCAGTGCATTCCAGGCCCCCACCACTCTCTGTGTAAAATACTTCCCTCTGACATCTGTGTTAAACGTTGCCCCCCTCACCTTGAACCTGTGATCCCTAGTGTTTATCACCTCCGACAGTTTCCCACTGTTCACCCTATCTAAGCCTTTCATAATTTGATACACCTCTATTAGGTCACCACTCATCCTCTGTCTTTCCAGGGAGAACAACCCAAGTCTACCCAATCTCTCCTCATAGCTAAGACCCTCCATACCAGGTAACATCCTGGTAAACCTTCTCTGCACTCTCTCCAAAGCCTCCACATCCTTCTGGTAGTGAGGCAACCAGAACTGGACGCAGTATTCCAAACGTGACCTAACCAACATTCTACATAGCTGCAACATCATATGCCAATTTTTGTACTCTATGTCCCATCCTATAAAGACAAGCATGCCATATGCCTTCTTCACCACCTTCTCCACCTGCATTACCATCTTCAAGAATCTGTGGACTTGCACACCCAGTTCCCTCAGTGCATTTATACTTCTGATGGTTCTGCCATTTATTGTGTAGCTCCCCCCTACATTAGTTCTACCAAAATGCATCACTTCACATTTATCACCTACTTCTTCATAATCATATAGCGTAGGGCATTTCCTAGAGTGTGGTCCTCGTCATGTAGCACAAATGTAACGCTGGAGTCATCACAACCTTCTGCCTGGACCTGGAAGAAATGAAGATCATCAGTGATATAGCAAATAACCCATGAACACAAGACAGTGTTTTTTTCCTTCTTCCCACCTGCTGCAAAAGCAGCAGAAAGATTTCCTGTCTCCATAATGATTATTTCTCACAATTACAGTTTATTACAATAAATGTCAGATCTCAACTTAGACAAACTCGTCATAACCCTCTTCTGGCAAAACGACTTCAGCCATAACAAAACAGCAACATAACACAAACACCTGCCCACAAAACAGCATTTATCCCCAAGTGCACCGATTCTGAAACAGTTCTAAGTTGTTCTTCAACAATAAGCAGAGGAAATTATGGAAGTGCATTAATAAAAAAAGAGTGAATGTCGTGTACAGGATTTTCAAAATATGTTTGATGCAATGCCGCTGAAATGGCTGATTAATACAATTAAGAATCATAATAAGGGAATGCGACACCATAAACAGGAGACTGATTCATCTGAACCTTGTGATCATATTAGAATCCAGGTCCTGTGACGTATTTATGATGTGGAGATGCCGGCGTTGGACTGGGGTAAACACAGTAAGAAGTCTCACAACACTAGTGGCTTTTGCTACCAAATAAACCTATTGGACTTTAACCTGGTGTTGTGAGACTTTTTACTATATATTTATAAACCTGATATCAATTTGGAGTGACTCAATGCTGACACTTCTGATCATAGTGCAGGCAAAGAATGATCAAGTTGGAAATTACTTAAAGCAGCACTCGTCTGCTATAATTTAGATTGCTCGAATTGTTTGGTAGAGATCTTTTTTTTCTTTATTCTGCAGTCATTGCACAATCTTCAGGTACTCAAGGGAGCATTAGCTACTTCAGGAAAAGAGCATAATTTTAAGCACTGCATTCTAATTATACAAAAGGCAGTAAGATCAGGTGAAAAAACTAGATTGGAGCTTCAGGAAATCTGCAGGGGAAAAGTGGAAACTCGCAGTCATACCCTAGAAACAGACCAATTGCAGACAAGCTCAGAACTCAGAAGCTGTGATCACCACCATTTCCATTTCCTTTGATTTTCCGTCCATGATATCTTTGTCAATTTCGCCCCAGCTTCCACCTATCACTGACCCTGTAACCTCTGCAGCTCATCTGCCATCCCCCCCACTCCCCTCATAGCGGTACAAATATCATTCTACTTCTAGTTCTTACAGCTCTGACAAAAGGTCACTTCGACTTGAATCATTAGCTCTGTTCTCTCTCCACATATCTCAGCTGAGATTTTCCAGCATCTTCTGTTTTTGTTTCAAATTCCAGCATCTGCAGTAATTTGCTTTTAAGATCAGAATTCAATTGATCAGAAGAAGAACAGGCAATACTACATCCATGATGCCCAGGGAAGCCTTCAATATTTACTTCTCTAGAAAAGATACAGGAAGGGTGGAGCCCACATAGCCCAAGAATGAGCATTCAGAGATACATTATCATTGGTGCTAAAGACATCTTGGTTCCCTGTAGCAGCCTCCAAGTTTCCATCCCATGTCCATTGCATTATTTCTACTACCTCTGGGCAGCAGTCCAATGTTGGAAATTAAAAGGCAGCTCGGGAGTTAAAATAATCCAGGACTTATTCCTGTATATTTTTGTGTGCTTTTCCCAGAAGCAATATGAAAAGTAATGTACTGAAATATTACCAGAACATTAACATAAGAAACATTAATATTAGAACTCAGAGCAGCAGTAGGCATTTTAGCCCCTCTAGCCTGCTCTACTATTCAATCGGATCATGGCTGATCTCATCTTGGCCTCACAATCTTTCAAACTATTCCTAATTGAAAATCTGTCCTCCTCTTCCTTACGTTTACTCAATGTCCCAGAATATATCATGCTCTGGATAATGAATTCCTCAGACACACAAACCTTTGAGAGAGATAATTTCTCCTTACCTGCTTTAAATCTGTCACCCTTACCCTAAAACTATGACCTCTTGGTCTAGATTGCCCTACAAGAGGAAACAACCTCTTCACATCTACTTGTCAATGCTCTTTTTCACCTGGGAATGTCAACTAGATCACTTCTCGTTCTTCTAAACTCCAGGGAATATAGGTTGAAACTGCCTAATCTCTCTTCCATGACAAACCCCTCATCTTTGGAATCAATCTAGTGAACCACTTCTGAACCGCCTCCAATGCAACTAAATCCCTCAAGGGGTCAAAAAATGACCACAATATTCTAAGAGTGTTCACTAATGCTTTGTACAATAGCAGCAACACTTCACCACTTTTAAATTCTACTCCTTTAGCAATAAATACCAAGGTTCCATTTGGCTTCCCTATTATGTGCTGTAACTGCATACCAGTTTTTTGCAATCCATGCATGAAGACACCAGATCTCTCTAGATCTAAGCACTCCAAAGTTTCTCTCAATTAAAATATTTGCCTTTGTATTTTTCTTACCAAAGTGGATAATCTTACATTTAAACTCTATCTGTTAAATTTTAGCCATTCATTTAACCTATCCATAACCATTTGTAAATTTCTTATTTCATTATCGCAATTTCCTATCCCACCTATTTTAATGTCATCTGCAAATTTACCATAGTACTCACCAGAGGCAATCTTTACACTTTTGGGGCTCTGCACTCTGCCTCTGTGCTGGGGCACGACCCATTATGGAACAGCCCCACACCCCACCATGACATGGCACTCCACCCTCGGTGACAAAGCCATGTCCAACAGTCTCTCAAGACCCTCCCCAGTGAAATTAAGCATAGTCCCAAGTGACATCAAGCCACCACCCCAAATTATATCAAGCCCCACCCCAAATGCCATCAAGCTCAGTCCCAAATGACATTAAGCCCTTTACCACTAATGCCCATACCTAGTCTGGTCTATGCACGTGACTCCAGGCTCACAGCAATATCACTGCCTCTTAAATTCCCTCAGAGAGCAATAAATGCTGGCCCAACCACCAATGCCTATATCCCATGAACAAATAAAAGATAAATAAAAATCATTTAAAAATCCATCTATTGAAATACAATTACAGTCATTTCCCTAGCTCTCCTGCATAATTTTGGACATTTCCAAAGTTGCGATATATAACATTGCTGTTGTTGGCAAATCTTACCAAGACACTATCAAGTTTTGTTGCAAAACAGCAGTGATTCTGATTGAGGTGTCAGGCAGCAAAATAAAGTTAATTATATTTCTAGTGTCTCAGTCTGCAAGTTTTCAATGCCATGATGCAATCTATCATAAGATAAGACAAAGAAGGACCTTTGGCCATTTAATACCATCTTTCCAATAACAATCCTACCATCCTTCCAGACATTAGCCTGGGCTATTGGATTGCTTGTCCTGTGACATTACCACTGCATGTCTGGTTGAATTCAAAGGAATGAACAGTAATACATTTGGCACTGCTTTGGCTGCAGGAGTTGCCAGAAAGATTACATATTCAGACATCAAAATGCCTTTGGGCTCCACTCCACAGACAACTCAAATTTGAAAGATAAGTTAGTACATAGATAAAAACTGAACTATCCAGGCTCCAGAGTTAAAGTACAACAGAATAACTGGAGAAATGTAGGTATCTTACAATTCTGTAGGACTGGAAGAAGTTACAGAGAGATAAGGCGTGATAATCTCATGGGAGGAATTTGCAAACAAAGATAAAGGTTTTAAATTTGAGATGTTGCTGGATGAGAATTAAGTCAGACAGCATAGGCTTGCTATATGGTATTTATCAGTACAGCATGACAGGGCCAGGACCTGAAATTTTGATTAAAATCTTGTTACACCAAATATTTCCAGATCCCTGTGGACTTCAATATACCAGAATTGACCATAGTTAATTCCTCACAGCTTACCTTAAAACTTCCCTATTATTTTACAACATATTTTGATTACAATTACACCAGTACATAATCTATTCAAATTCACAATTCATAGACAGATAGAATCCCTACAATGCAGGAAGAGGCCATTTGGCTTATCACATCCATACTGGCTCTCTGAAACAGCATCCTGCTCAGGCCTTCACATTCGGCTTATGCCTGTAACCCTGCACATTTACTATAGCTAATCTACTGAGGTCTACACATCGTTGGACATTAAGGAGCAATTTAACATGGCTAAGCTATCTAACCTCCATATCTTTGGACTGTGAAAGTAGACTCGAGCAGCAGGCAGAAACCCAAGAGAAGAAAATGCAAGCTCCACAGTCAACCAAGGCTGGAATTGAGTCCAGGTCCTTGGCACTACAAAGCAACAGTGCTAACCACTGTGCCATCCCATGCATATCTCACCACTTTAGCCTACATTGCTATTAGATGCATGCGTACACTGTTACATACACCAGGATAACAGCCCACTAGATGATCGAAGTGGTATCCAACTTAAAGTAAATCAGCATAATATCAACTTATTAGCAAAAGGATATTGGGCATAAAGAGGGTATTCAAAGATGGGCATCATTATTATTGGGTTGATTAGACTTATATTCATTGGAATTTAGAAGAATGCAAGGGAATTTCATTAAATAAAATTCTGACAGGGCTGAACAGAGTGATGTTGTTTCCTCTGGCTACAGCAATCTTAAACAAGGGGTCACGGTCTCAGAATACAGGTTGGCCATTTAGGACTGAGATGAGGGGAAACTTTTTCACTCAAGAGAGTGGTGAACCTGTGGAATTCGTAAAGTTAAAATTTATTTATTCATCACAAATGGGCTTACATTAACACTGCAATGAAGTTACTGTGAAAATCCCTTAGTTGCCACACTCTGACATCTATCTGGGTACACTGAGGGAGAATGCAGCAAGGCCAATGCACCTAACCAGTACGTCTTCAGATTTTGGGAGGAAACTGAAGCACCGAAGGAAACCCGTGCAGACATGGCAAGAACGTGCAAACTAAACACAGTCACAGACAGTGATCCAAGCCGAGAATCGAATCCAGGTCTCTGGCACTGTGATGTAGCAGTGCTAAGAACTATGCCGTCCCAAAAGGCTGTGAAGGACATCAATGAATATATTTAAGAAGAAACTTCAAAGATCTCAAGGGATATGGGGGAGAGTGGGAATATGGTGTTGAAATAGACAATCAGCCTGAACATATTGAATGGCAGAATATTACATTTTGTAGCCCAATTCACACCTCCATTAGGAGATTCAAATCCAATCCATAGTGTCAAAATTTACGGATAGCTCACCTCAGTACTTGGAGGCATTTCACTGAGTCATAGTCATAGTTTACAGCATAGAAAGAGGCCCTTCGTTCCATCATGTCTGTGCCATCCATCAAGCACCTACGTATTCTAATTTTCCAGCATTTGATCCATAGCCTTTTATGTTATGATGCTTCAAGCGTTCATTTAAATGCTTCTTGAATGTTGTGAGGATTCCCTTTCAGGCAATGAGTTTCAGATTCCCACAATGCTCAGGGTGAAAAGATTTTTCCCCAAATCCCCTCTGATTCCTCTGCCCCATATCTTAAATTCATGATTATGAATAACCCCTGATTATTGATCCCTCTACTAAGAGAAGTTTCTTTCTATCCTCATTCATACCCTATCTATGCTCATCATAATTCTGTACATCTCAATCAGGTTCTCCCCCTCAGCCTTCTCTGCTCCAAAGAAAACAACCCCAGCCTGACCAGCCTCTCTTCATAGCTTAAATGCTCCAGCCCAGGCAACATCCTGGTGAATCTCCTCTCATCCTTTCTAGTGCAACCACATACTTCCCATGGAGTGGTGACCAAACTGCACACAGTATTCTAGCTGTGGCTCAACGAGCGTTTTATCCATCATAACCTCACTGCTCTTATATTCCATGCCTCAATTAATAAACAATAATCCTTCGTATCCACCTCACCTAGCTGTCCTACTGCCTTCGGAGATCGTTGGATATGCCCCCCACGCTCCATCTGGTCCTCTGTATTTCCTAGCATCCTATCACTAATTGTTTATTCCTTTGTTTTCTTAGTTCTCCTCAAAATGCATCATCTTACTTTTCAGGATTAAATTTCAATAGCCATTGTTCTTCCCAGCTGTTCTTCCCAATCCATCTATATCATCCCACAATTTAGGGCTTTCCTTCTCGTTATTTACCACACCATCAATTTCATCTCTGATCTTATTGATTATACTTCCCACAATAATACATAGTACAAAGAGCAAAGGACCTGGCACCGATCCCTGTAGAATACCACAGGAAACAGGGTTCCAGTCACAAAAAAGCAGCCCTCATCTATACACCTACATACCGCCTTAAAAAATTCAATCAAATTTGCAAATGTGCTAATGCTGGAGAGGCAGAAGAGAGATCATCAGAAAAGCTCTGAGAGGAGCCCACCGTTGATGTCAGTTACTGTTCCTTTGCTGGGATGAGGCTTTCTTGCAAGCTCCCTGATTTCCTGAGAGGGACCAGGAACTGATGTGGCTCCAGACTCATAGCTTAGGTCCTGGATGTCACAGACAAGGTGATGGAGTGCACACATCAGAAGGCACACCCACTTTTGCATCCATGGCTTTAAGCATGATCAAATAAATGGCAAATGAAATTCAGTAAAATGATGTTTAATTTTAGCAGAAAAATGATGAGGCTCCTTAATTTTTGGAATAAATTAATTAGAGTGGATAATCAAAGCTATTTCAGGTACATAAATAACTAAAATCAACAACACATGTTGATAAAGCCATAAACAAAGAGCTGGCACACAATGCTTGAGCAGTGTTATCCAAAATAAATTGCTGAATAGCCACATTTGCTAAATGCACAGTTATATGCACTAATATTAGTGAAAAATGGCTTGGTGCATTCACACAATATAAACAAAGATAAAAATACTTCACCTGTTTATATATCAAATATCTATCACTATTCAGTAACCAAGGAAGCAAATCACTCATCAAAAAATGCTCAAACACTAATTTTATTCTATTATTTTACAACAAATGCGCAAAAAAAGAATCAGGAAAGATTGACCAAGTTTTTCTCTGGAAAAGAAAATGAGCAGTTCAAAAGGAATAAATATGAAAAACTTGCTGGTTAGTCCAGAACACAGTAAGAAGTCTCACAACACCAGGTTAAAGTCCAACAGGTTCATCTGGTAGCAAAATCTACTAGCTTTTGGAGCACTACCCCTTCTTCAGGTGAGTGGGAGTTTTATTCACAAACAAGGTATATAAAGTCACAAACTCAAACTACAAAATAATGGTTGGAATGCGAATCTTTACAGGTGATCAAGTCTTAAAGGTACAGACAATGTGAGTAGAGAGAGCATTAAGCACAGGTTAAAGAGACATGTATTGTCTCCAAACAGGACAGTTAGTGAGATTTTGCAAGTCCAGGCAAGTCATTATGGGAGTTACAGATAGTGTGACATGAACCCAAGATCCCAGTTGAGGCCTTCCTATGTGTGCAGAACTTCACTAACAGTCTGCTCAGTGACTCTGCGCTGTCACCTGTCACGAAGGCCACCTAGGAGAACGCTTACCCAAAGATCAGTGGACAAATGCCCATGACCACTGAAATATTCCCCAACAGGATGAGAACAGTCTTGCCTGGTGATTGTTGAAAGGTATTCATTTATCCGTTGTCAATGCATCAGTATGGTCTCCCCAATGTCCCGAGGCGTGGTACACTGGGGAAATCATGTAGATAAAATTACAAATCCCAATTACTTAATTAACAAAGCCACTAGATACCATGGTTTTAAACTATTGTTAGTGTGTCTGGAGTTTTGTACGGTTAACCATAAACCATTTATTTGTAACCCATAACTATGTACATATCCAAGATACTACCATGCATGGGTGCTGTCTCCAAGCTGGCTCCTTCCAGACTCTGTTCCAAGTCTACCATCATTTGACTCTCTATATCATCATGTGAGCAATATTGATTGCAAATAACACATTGACCCTTACTCTGCCCAAAGACCTTTATACTATATAAACAAACAGAAGAAACTCTACAAAAATCCACAAAGCAAACAGTCAATACTATATCCTATACTCTAATGGTCTGAATTATCAAGAAATAAACATGAATTAACAGGCCAACTGTTGTTGCACGCACCATAAATTTCTCAGCAACCCATCCAGACGACAATCGTCAACCGGAGTCACAAATATTCTTTACACTCTCTGACTTCCTCATAAAGGATTCAGCTCTTCTTCTTCCACAAGTCGGTCTGATCCCCAACCAACAGCAGCTCCATTCCACCTGAATTTTTTTTATCCATTCATTATATTTGGACTTTGCTGGCTGGTCAGCATTTATTGCCCCTCCCTAATTGCTTGAGGTGGTGGTGGTGGTGAGCTGACCGAGGGATTCAGCTCCTCTTCTTCCAAGAACAGCTCCACTTCAAACAACATTTTTTTTAATCTGTGGTACATGAGCGTCGCTGATTGACCAGCACTTATTGACCATGCATAGTTTCCCTTGAGAAGATGGTAGCCAGCTACCTCCTTGATAACTGAGTGGTTTGCTAGGTTATTTCAGAGGACAGTCGATAATCAAAGACATTACCGTACCTCTGAATTCATATTGGCCAGATCAGGTAATGGCAGCAGATTTCCTTCCTTAAACAACATTGGTGGGTATAATCCTCATCCAAAAGGCACACTATTCCAGATCAAATCTGTTTCCTGGTTTAGCCTTTTTCGTCTTTTATCCAGTGAAGTTGACCTACTATCTCTCCCTGTGATAGTCAGATTACACTCTAGTGTCTAAACACGGACAGAGCCCAACTTATCAGCCACACTTCTGTTAAAAACCTTTTCTATCAGTTCTTAGCAGCACAAGGCTAACAACGGGTCTCAGGACTTCTCTGAACCCCAAATCCTCGGCTACACAAAGCTAGCTCTCCTCTCCATCTGCTCTCAACTCACTGCTCACCAGCTGCTGTTCTCTTCTTTACCCCCTCTACCCCCACATCTACATATTGACTCCCTCACAATATTCATTTTGTCAAAACCTTTGGCAATTCTAAACACCTCATAGTCTTTTTTCCAAGAGGAAAGAAGCCCAATCTGATCATTCTTTTCAGATAATGTCAATTATTTCTGGTACAAGCTTTATATATCTTTTCTGCATCCTCCCAAATGTCTTATACAAACCTACAAAATTGGTGCAGGAGTAGGCCATTCAATCCTTGAAGCTTCCTCTTCTATTCATTAACATCATGGCTGATCTATTAATGTTTCTAACTCCTCATTGCCATTAATCCCTGATAAATTATTTTTAGGCGAGGGGATCAAAAGTTATCTGCCTTCGTCTTAAAAAGATTCAATAACTCCCTCTTCCACAACTTCCTGAATGGGTTCCAAAATTGCACAACCTTCTGAGAAAGAAATTCTGCCTATCTCAGTCCTAAAAAGGTTGACCCCTACCTTTAAAACAATGTTTTAAAACAATCCCAAGTTCTGGACTCACCCCTCAAACAAAAATATAATTTCACTTCTCATCTCCTTCCACTTGGAATAGTTACTCTTTATTCCCATTCTCTAATTTCTGTCTTGAAGTCAGCTATAAACGTGAGATAATCCACTTTCATAGCAAGAACAGGAAGGCAGATTATTATCTGAATGGCTATAGATTAACAGAGGGCAATGTGCCACAAGATCTGGGTGTCCTTGTACATCAGTTGCTGAAAGTAAGCATGCAAGAAAGAGATAAATATAACTCTTGAATCTAAGGAGATCAGAGGATAGGGGTAAGGCAGAATCAGGCCATGATCATAATGAATGGCAGGATCAGGCTTAATGGTCTACTCCTGCTCCTATTTTCTATGTTTCCAAATCCATTTGCCACGTCCCTAACTCCACTTATTGATGTTATTCATTAATCAACTATGGGGTGTTATCAAAAGGCTTTTTTAAAAATCCTGATAAATTCATTTTCCCAGTTCTTCAGGTGACTCAGCAGAGCAGCCCTGGAGCCACAGATGTTTGATCAGATGGGACAGGGGTTACTTTGAAGGATTGAGGTTCTCAAGACAGTATTCTGCTCTCGTTCTTTTCCACAGCAAAGTTTACATAGTCAATTCCTGACTGTGCTGTTGTTGTTTGTTGCAGGAGGTATCACACAAGGGCAAAGTTAGTAGCAAGTTCCTTGCAAGTACCAATGCCAATTTATCTTCATTTCAATAAGACCTTCAGAATGTTCTTAAATGCTTTTTCTGTCTTTCTTATGATTAGGTGAAAAGAGGATCTTTTATAGAAATCATTTATTTGGCTTGCAGAAGCAGTGTCCAGGCCAGCAGAGTCGATTTTACATAATCATGGTTGCTTAAGGAATTTGTTTCAGTAAAGATGCTGGAATTTGTTCATCTATCTTCACAACTGAATTTGAGCATCCTGCAGAGATACTGCTAGTGCAAATTCTCCAATGTCCGGGGGTGTCTTTGGTAGATGACCATGTCCCATTGCTATATAGAACAATGGTGACAACAATAGTATTGTAGATGGAGTACAAGAGAGAGATACAGAACCTGGTGAAATGGTGTGATGACAATAATCTCTCCCTCAATAGCAGCAAAATGAAGGAGATATTCATCTACTTCAGTAAATATAGTGGAGGACATGTCCCTATATACATCAATGGGAAAGTGAAGATGGTTGAGATCTTCAAGTTTCTAGGTGTTCAGATCACCAACAATCTTGGTCCCTCCATGCTATGCTTTAGTTAAGAAAGCCCATCAACACCTCTACTTTCTCAGAAAGCTAAGGAAATTCAATATGTCCATTACCAATTTTTACAGATGCACCATAGAGAGCATCCTTTCCAGATGTATCACAGCTTGGTATGGCTCTGCTCTGACCAAGACCACAAGAAATTACAAAAGGTTGTGAACTTCATTCAGACCATCACACAAATCAGCCTCGCATCCATGGACTCTGTCCGGAAGAAATGGCAGAGGTGATAGTGGATGCCTTAGTAATGATTTATCAAAATTCACTGGACTCTGAGGAAGTGCCGGAAGATTGGAAAATGGCTAATGTTACACTGCTGTTTAAAAAAGGTAGCAGGGACTTATAGACTGCTTAGCTTGACGTCCATAGTTGGAAAAATGCTAGAGTCCGTCATCAAAGAAAACCTCCATTCCCTCCATTCCCATTCTGTTCATGTGCCCATCTAAGTATTTCTTAAATAACTCGAGTGCCTGTCCACTTTACTTGGCAGTGCATTCCATACCCCACCACCCTCTGTGTGAGAAAACTCCCTCTAGCATGCAAATCATACCTTACCCCCCTCACTCTAAGCCCGTGACTCCTAGTGCTATTTGAGTCCATAAAAAAAACACAGGTGGAGAAGGTGATAAAGAAGGCGTATAGTATGTTAGCTTTCATAGAAAAGGGTATAGAATACAAGAGTAGGAGTTTGATGTTGCAATTGTATAGAACGTTGGTTAGGCATCACTTGGAATACTGCGTCCAGTTCTGGTCGCTGTACTATCGGAAGGATGTGGAGTCCTTGGAGAGAGTGCAGAGGAGGTTTACCAGGATGCTGCCTGGTATGAAAGGACTGTCTTATGAGGAACGATTGAATAGACTGGGGTTGTTTTCCCTTGAAAGACGTCGGTTTAGAGGGGATCTAATAGAGGTGTATAAGATTATAAGGGGTATAGATAGAGTAAATGTTGGTAAACTTTTTCCACCTTCAGAAATGGATAGGACGAGGGGTCATGGCCTTAGGGTGAGGGGGGCTATGTATAAGAGGAATATTAGAGGGCAGTTTTTCACACAAAGGGTAGTGGGGGGGTGGAATGCACTGCCGAGTAAGGTGGTGGGAGCAGGCACGCTGGGGCTGTTTAAGGGTCTCTTGGACAGCCACATGAGCGGTATGCAGATACAGGGATATATTAGGACTGTTTAACTACGGCTTTTTTCCACAGGTAATTTGGTCCATAATTTGAGCACGCATTCGGCAGGTGGTGCGGGTACAGCTCTTGGATATTGATTCATGGGTTGCCTGGTACCTCATGTCGTAAATGAGTGCTTTATGTGGACCATCTGAAGGGCACCATGACAACTCAGAGACTATCGATGTGGCTGTGCAGACACTTGGAATTGGGCCAGTGTCTGCGGGAGTTTGCGCGTTCTCCCCGTGGTTGCGTGGGTTTTCTCCGGGCGCTCCGGTTTCCTCCCACAACCCAAAAATTCGCTCTTAGGCTGATTGGGAAACAAATTGTCCCTATGGTGAAAATTTCCATATTAGGAATAATATATATATTATTATATAGGAATATTAAAATAGGATAATGTATTTGCTACTATATAGTATGACGGCGGCGCGGGCTCATTGGGCCGAAGGGCCTGTTTCCCGTTCTGTGTTGCTTAAAAAAAAAAATAGCAAGACACCTAGAAAAGAACAGTTCGATTAAGCAGACGCAGCATATATTCATGAAGAGGAAGTCATGTCTAACGAATTTATTGGATTTCTATGAGGATGTGACTAGTGTGGTAGACAGAGGGAAACTGGTAGATGTGGTGTTTTCAGATTTCCAGAAAGTATTTGATAAGGTCCCTCACAAAAGGTTGCTGCAAAAGGTTAGGGTGCACGGAGTTGGGAGTAAGGTGTTAGCGTGGATTGAAAATTGGTTGTCTAACAGGAAGCAGAGAGCTGGAATCAATGGGTGCTATTCTGGTTGGCAGTTGGTGGCTAGTGGAGTGCCACAGGGATCGGTGCTGGGGCCTCTACTGTTTACCATTTGCACAGACAATCTGGAGACAGGGCTGAATGTAAGGTAATGAAATTTGCTGATGACATGAAAATGAGTGGAAAAGCAAATTGCATGGAAGGCGTGGGAAAGTCTGTAAAGAGATCTAGATAGGCTGAATGAGTGAGCGAGGACTTGGCAGATGGAGTATAACGTTAGCAAACGTGGGGTTATCCACTTTGTAGAAATAATAGTAGGAGGGATTATTATTTAAAGGGTGAAAAACTGCAGCATGCTACTGTGAAGAGGGACCTGGGGGTCCTTGTGCACAAATTGCAAAAACCCAGTCTGCAGGTGCAGCAGGTGATTAAGAAGGCGAATGGAATGTTGGCCTTTATAGCAAGGGGGATAGAATATAAAAGCAGGGAGGTCTTGTTGCAACTGTACAGGCCACTGGTGAAACAGCATCTAGACCACTGTGTGCAGTTTTGGTCACTGCATTTGCAGAAGAATATATTGGCCTTGGATAGAGTACAGAGAAGGTTCACCAAGGCTGATACCGGAGATGAGGAAGTTAGACTATGAAGAGAGATAGAATAGACTGGGTCTATATTTGTTAGACTTTAGAAGGCTGAGGAGGGATCTTATAGAGACATATAAGATAATGAAGGGGCAAGATAGGGTAGAGGTACAGAGATTCTTCCTGCTTAGAAAGGATAGCAGAACTAGAGGGCACAACCTCAAAATAAGGGAAGGGGAGCAATTTAGATCAGAGTTGAGGAGGAACTTCTTCACTCAAAGAGTGGTGAGTTTCTCGAATTCTCTGCCCATTGAAGTGGTGGAGGCTACCTCGCTGAATATATTTAAGTCATGGATAGATAGGTTTCTGATAAGTAGGTTTCTAATAGGAATTAAGGGTTATGGGGGGAAAGTGGAACTGAATCACTTCAGATCAGCCATGATCTTATTGAATGGCGGGGCAGGCTCGAAGGACTATATGGCCTACTCCTGCTCCTATTTCTTATGTTCTTCTGACAGATCATTAAATGATAATGGAACTGCCAGCGTTGGATTAGGGTAGGCACAGTCAGAAGTCTCACAACACCAAGTTAAAATCCAGATGTATTTGGTATCACTGCTCCTTCACCAGATGAGTGATATGATGGCAGTGGTTAGAATTACTAGGGGCCCATGTTCAATTCCAGCCTTGGGTCACTGCCTGTGTGGAGTTTGCACATTCTGCACACGTGTGTATGAGTTTCCTTTGGGTGTTCTGGTTTCCTCCCACAGTCAAAAGATATGCAGTTTAGATGGATTGGCCACAATAAATTAACCCTAGTGTCAGGAATACTAACTGGAATAAATGCATGGAGTTACAGGGGTATTAGGGCCTTGGTGGGATTGTAGTCGGTGCTGACTCAATTGGCCAAATGGCCTCCCTCTGCACTGTGGGATCCTAAGATTCAATGTTTGCTTTGTTTCAGATACTTATCTGGATTTGTTAAATGACAAAGATCATATTGTGCTTCTCATAAATGGCTGGTCCATGTTTTCCGATCTTTGTGGCCTGAAAGAAGCTGCACGTCATGCTGGTCTGCGTAGCATTAGATGTATTGGCCTTTTCTTCCATTATTTATTGTGATTACGCCTATCATTCTCTGAGCTTTGGTTTTGAGTAATAAATATTCTCATTTCTGTTGTAGGGATGATTGAGTTTAAGGCAGCTGGGAGTCCATCCTGCCCCTTGTCTCCTGATTCCATACTCTCTGGCCTCATTCATTAGATGGACCATCTTCTCGGAAGTCTCATGAAAAATCCAGATAAATTACATCGATTATTCTATGTGTTTTCACCTCAGAAATGTCAGTAAGGTTAATCAAGTGAGGACATGGGATTAGAGTAGTAAACCAAAAAAGGATTTTGATTTTGCTGATGTTGAGCAAGAGAATCAGCCCTTTAATGTGCAAGCTGAAAGTGTCGAGGGTAGTCTGAATGTAACTTGCAGTGTGGATCACAACTGCACGACCGTCAGAATATTGTACTACATCGACACGTTAGAAATGGTCACCTGAGTCCTACTCTCAACCGGTTGAGATTGAAAAGCTTCCCATCAAGTCAAAATTCAATCATGACCTCTCGTGGAACACCAAAAAGCTTACTATAGCAGTGAATCCGCAACACATACTCACCACTTCCAGCACAGGTTTCTTTACTCCCTCCGCCGTTGCCATGCTCAACCCTGTCGCTCTCAGACTCGAAGCGGGCCCGCTCTGGACAACGCGTAAATTGTGCGTCATGCTGCACAGGATGCCGGGGGTTGTAGTCTCTGGAGGTGGGGAAAAGAGGACAGTCCGCTCACTGCGCTTGCGCAGATACCGGCCATTGGCCAGCCTGCTCCACGGCCCGCCGCACCAGCGGCAGTTGCGCAGGCGCAGTGTGCGAGGGCCAGCTCCGATCCACGCAGGTGCAATGAGAGGGGAAACAGGGCCTCGATTCGCGCGTGCGCATTGTGCGGGGGCCGGCCTCAAACCGCGCAGGCGCAGTGTGTGAGCAGACCACGCCCCTCAGAGCCTGCGCGGTGAGCCGGGTCCAGCTGACCGGAAGGGGGGAGGGAGCTGCTGGAGGATAACAAGGCCTCGGACAGGAGGAGGAGGAGGCGACCTGGGTGGGAGGTAAGGAGTTCGGTAAAGGATGAGAGATAGTCCCGGTTAACTAGTGGTGTTATTTAGGGCGTGAATTTCCCTTATTCTGTCTACTTTCACAATGAAAATGTCCAGTGTTGTAATTGAGCTTCCAGTTTAGGGAATGTTTCTTTAGCTTAGTGACTCAGTCAGGTGTCGATTAGAGGCAGGAGAGAGAGATTCCTCTCAGCTGCCCATTAATCCCATCGTTTATTCCAACTGTAAGACCCAGCACTAAACTATAACTAACGAGTTAACTGCGCGTTGCGAAATACGGATTGATTGTCAAGGAAACTGGCACTCGAAAGGGAAATAGGTTAAAAGACCTGTTAGACTTTTGAAACTTGCGGCGTAGAGGACAGCCTGAGTAAGGTAAAAGTGAGCTACTGATAATTATAGGTCTGAAACTGTAGGTGGAAGTATTTGTGAGTATTCCATTCTGCCTTTTATCTAATTAAATGATTTTAGTTTTAGTGGGAATATGTTACGTATAATCTAATCCTCTTTCACTTCTCTAGCAACATAATTAGATTTATACACTTGTACCTGTCTTATATAATGTAACTTTTTGTTACTTGATCTTGAGCTTATGATCAGCTTGATATTAGGGCAGCATAGAGTAAGGGCGTGTAAAAGTAAAGTCCTCATATTTTCAGATGATTATAGGCTGCTCTCCCCTTTTGAGAAGCAGTGCTGAGTGCTGTTGTTTTAACCTGAGGATCACAATACCCCGGGTGAGGAGTGAGGTTGAGTAGGAGGGCCTTCCTGAATAACTTCAGCTGGTATGGGAATTGAATCTATGCTGTTGCTGTGTCACAAGCCAGATGTCTAAGCCAACTGAGCTATCTAATTGTAATGGAGAGTAATCTTTCTCTTTTGTGTTATCAGTGAAGGAGTCTTGGTCAAAGTAAAATGTTTAAAGCCCTTCAATGCTGTTCTATCTCTATTTCTAACAACCTCCTGGCTCTACAAAATTCCTCAAACTTTCTACTAGTTTTAACCTCTTATACTCTTCCTTTAACTGAACATTTCAGCTGTACCTAAGCTACCTAATCCTCAAGTTCTAGAATTGTGCCTGACACCTTCAGATGTTCCTCATTTCCCCATTTAAGAACCTGTTAAACTTTATTTGTTAGTCATAAGTAGGTTTACACTGAAACTGCAGTGAAGATACTGTGAAAATCTCCTTGTTGCCATGCTTGTGCCTGTTCAGTAAAAAGCCAAGGTTTAAAATATACCACTGGTCAAAATTTTTGGCATCCCCTAATAGCTCCCTTAACTGGCATCCATCTTTTTGTTTAGTTTTTTTATCTGAATTGATTTGGAATATTTTTATATATTTGTGCATCATATTTGGGATATTCTTTGGTATGGAAAAGTATTACTGTTCAATAGTGTGCATTTTGTATTCTAGTTTGTGGCATGCACAAATATTTTGACTGTTCATCACTTTGCTTACCTGGATAGCTGTCAAGTGGCCAGTCTTAAAAAAAAAAATTCAATCATTGAGATGTGAAAGTAGATACAGTAAGATGTTGTGGGAGTATTTATTTGGGAATATGGTAATTGCATATTAACTGCAAAGTAGTTTTGTCTTATAGCACCTTTGAGGAGCCATGGCTATCTTGTTTGCAGTAGTTGCAAGAGGCACTACCATCCTTGCAAAGAATGCTTGGTGTGGAGGAAACTTTTTGGAAGTGACTGAACAGATACTATCAAAGATTCCATCAGAAAATAATAAACTGACCTATTCCCATGGAAAGTAAGTATCAAAACCTTGTATCTGGGAATTGTGTAAGTACTAGGGTCAACAGTACATATTGAAAGACTGTTCAGATGATCAATTATTCTTTCCAACATGTTAACATTTTTCCTCAGTTCATTCAATAGAAATCTCTTTTGCTCTAAGCTAACCTCGTTGTGACTTGAAACTAGATTTTATTTTTTTCTGCCTACCAAGATTGATCTCATTTTTGTATCTTCACGTTCTTTGGAAAATAGTGCAGCGGTGACATGATTTGATAACATGAAAACAAGGTGCATTGCTTAAAACTGAAGGATTGTGAATTAGGCACCTGTTTACTTTGAGGTCATGATAACTGTTGGATGTGGAGATAAGTTGTCCTGACTTTGCTTCGTAGTATTTTTCGACATTGGAAAAGTTGTACTCCTATTGTACCAAGGTAATAGTTTCCATTTCAGCTTGTCTGTACTTTTGAGTAACATGCAATGTGCCCAAACTAATTTTACATAAAAATTTGGAAGGTGAGATTCTCATCCACACACAGATGAAGTTGAACGTGGACCTAGAGGAGAAAGGATTAATGCACCATACTGCATTATTTACTCTCTTATGCTTTATAAATTTGTTTTAAAACATTTTATGTTGTAACTTAAATTCAGTAGTTGTTAATCTGGAACGGTGATGGAAACAGGATAGATTTGTGAGCCAGGTGTTCACAATGCTTCGTTTTTAAGCAATGCACCTTGTTTTTGTGTTAACAAATCATTCCACTACTGCATAATATTCTCCGAAGAATGCAAAGATACAAAAACAAGATCAATCTTATTGTATTGCATGCATTTGTGGCTTTTACGACGGCTTTGATTTTAGAGTTAGATCGAGTGCAATACAAATGTTGTGACACTGCAAGGGGTTAGATAATACTAAGTTTGCGTCTGCTCTGCCACCAAGGCCACTGACTTCCATATTTGGAAAATTCTGCTTTATTGTTAACCACCTTTTGAGCCCGACGTTACCTAAAGTTTTTGCCATGCATGCCCTCAATGGCCATCTCCACCTGACGTAAAATTTCATTTATGCAAATTGTCTCATTTCCTCCTGCAGTGAGTTCTACAAATTCATTGACTCTCTCCCTTTTCCCAGTGGCTCTACTTGTTCCTTATGCCCCAGTGAATCAATTTATAAACCCCTCTCACACCACAAACTATTTGGATATTCTTCAACCAGCTTTTATCTCCTGAGTTTAGATTAGTGTTTGTTGCCATTGTCCCTCAGATTGATATTTCAGCTGTTAAATCTCTACCTACTAGCATTTCTCTAAAAATCATACATTTTCTATATCTTCCTGTCATCAAAATTCTAAAATCTATCTCTGTTTGCATCTTCAGTCACCCCACTTAAATTAATGTGTGCACTCTAAGTTGCTCTTGAAGCATTTGTGAATAGCTATAGAAGCTCCTGCAGACATTGCAGTAATACAAATGTATGAGCTAATGTCAAGTTTCAAAAAATATATTTTTTTCCCATTGTCCACTGCAATTGGTTAATCTTGGATCATGCTTGATTCATTGCTGTGAACTGTTCTGCCTAACTAGCTTTTGCACCTTAACCAATTTCTTCTTTTCCACAGTTACTTATTTCATTATATTTGTCAAGAGAGGATAATATACCTGTGTATCACAGATGATGTAAGTATGAAATCCAAACAAGTAACCTTTGGGGGATTAGGAGCATGTGGTTAAACACGGTGTGAAAATTTGCAGAACCAAAAGAGTTCAGTTTGCACAACAAGTCTGTGCTTTTAATGAATGGACTTTGACTGCTTTCTTTGTATGTTATAAGAATGTACTTCAATCCAAATAATCTAGATTTTAAATTCTAGGCATTTCACATCTTCTGATTTGTTGTGATAACATTTGGGGGAGGAAGGGATGGCCAATCGCAGTTGCTGATGAGGAAGATTATGTTAGAACCAAAAAAATGCTGGAAAATCACAGCAGGTCTGACAGCGTCTGTAAGATGAGAAAAGAGCTGACATTTTGAGTTCAGATGGGGTCATCTAGACTCAACATGAGCTCTTTGCTCTCCTTGCAGATGTGCCAGCCCTGCTGAGATTTTCCAGCATTTTCTCTTTTGGTTTCGGACTCCAGTATCTTCAGTAATTTGCTTTTATCCAAAGATCATGTTATTTGTTCTTGTACTTCTCTGGTTAATTTATACAGTCCTAAAAAAATTTAAGTCTTTATGTCAAATGCTAGAGCTTAAGAAGTTCTGTTTTTCATGCTTCACATTAAGGACTTTGAGCGATCACGAGCATTTACCTTTCTGAATGAAATAAAGAAAAGATTTCAAACAACATATGGTTCAAGGGCACAGACAGCATTGCCTTATGCAATGAACAGTGAATTCTCCAATGTGTTGGCAGCACAAATGGTGCGTATGTTGTAACTTTTGATCTGTAAATGCAAATGCTTACTTAGGAACCTCAAAGCCAGTTCTGGTCAGAGAGCCCCTTTCCTCTGACTTAAAAAATTGTACAAACATATTCTTCATGTACTAGTTAGAAAAATAGACTGTTCATATCCTATTTGTTTAAGTTTCATTCTGCACAACTTTGTTTATTATTGCTCTCTGACAGAAGCATTTTGTAATCTATACTTCAAGTTTGCCTTAATTCAGACAGTAGCTTTTGCCTCAATTCCTAAAGTTCTAATAGTAATAGTTGCATTTTAGTACAAAACTTTTTTACGCTGTAATCTATCCCTTTATGTCATTCAAATATATAAATTTAACTTAGTTCCTTGCTGCTTTGGTAATCTGAAGCCCATAATCTCCATGTGTAATGAGTCTCAGTATGATATTCAACAACATGGAGCATCATTGAGTAAGAATTATCTTCACCTATGCACATATTCTGAGAGAAATCAGTAACATTCAAAAACCTGGGAAATTAGGTCATTGTTTTCCTTCCCAAATGTACTGGGGCTATTCATAAAATATTCATAGAATTCATATTCTATTTAGTTGCCACTAAAATCAACACTGAACACGTTGCTAAATTCGGCCAACTCATACAGGCAATGGAAATGCTATCAATAGCCTCAGCACATCTGGGAAGGAAAACAGTGACCTAAGTTCCCAGATTCTTGAAGGTTATCCACTGACTTCTTTCTCAATATGTGCACAAATAAGGATATGGTCATTATTCACTGATGTTCTATGTTGTTGAATATCATACTAAGACTCATTACACATAGAGAATAGGACCAGAGACTTTTTGCCATAGTATTACTAGACCAAAAGAGTATATGCCTTCAGGAAAAAATGTGAAGAGAATTCTTGTTGCTCTGCTATGCCAATGTTAGCTCTATTTTCCTCTTGTTTAATAGCTCAACTGCTCCAAACAATGTCTATTGATAAAATAGTGTAGTCTGTTATATCAACAGATATCATAAACTATGGCAGCTGAGGGTTCTGATATTAACAAGGAAGATGGTGTGAAGAATAGATGGCATTAATAGATGGAAAAATTCCAAACGTATGGTATACAATTTTGTTGGAATATACCCAATTATTGACCATCTGTAGTCTATTTTGTTTGCTTTGTTTCAGCAAATGGTCTTATAAGGACAGTGGTCTATAATCCTATAATTGTTTACATTAAAATCCATACTGTAACAGCGTGAAAAAGCCTGTATTTGAAGTTTTTACTTTACTGACCTAAGTCTGCATCCAGCACACTGAACAAATTTCATATGTTATTCTGGATTTTTATGTAAGAAACACTCTTGAACATAGAGAACAAGGGAGACAGGCAATGCTGAGTTCAAACTCTAGTCTAGCAGTCACTGTATCTCTTTTGCAGTTGGCTGTCTGAATAAACAGCTTGAACGTAGATCTACATGGATGTCATGAGGGTGTGCATCTGACTACTTTAAATAGCAAATATTGAGCTTGTCACATATATGATTTCAGAAATACTTGTCAGAAAACAGGAATTCAGATCGAGTTTCGGAGACTCAAGCACAAGTAGATGAATTGAAAGGAATCATGGTCCGAAATATTGGTATGTATAAAATGGAAATGTGTAAAGTTTTCAATTTTTGAAAAACCAGTTTTCTCTTTCTAATTATTGCACACCAAGTTCTCTCAAGTTGACTTTATAAATAACCACTAAAATTTGTAACAACTCACTGAAATGCACCTGTCCCAAGGGAGCTGTACAACTTATCATTTGGTGTGTTGGTTCCCTGATTGTGTCATATGGTTGGCACTATGCTGATATACTAATGTACATTTGACTATCAAGCAACATTTTTTAATCATTGCATGGTTCCAATGTTGATTGTTCTGACAGGTTCACAATCGTATGATTATAATTCATTTAAATTCTTCCATGTTTACATATGACTTTGGCTTAAACAAAAATACAAAATGCTGGAAGTGCTTAAGGTCAAAGAAGAAGAAAGATAAGGATAACATTTCAATTAAATATTTTTTTTTTGTTCAGTCTGAAACTTTAACACTCTACAGATGCAGTCTGATTTGAGTGTTTCCAGAACCTTTTGTTTCGTTTAAGAACAAATACAGTATTTTGCTCTTTAATTTTTATGTACTTGGTCCTTTATTTTTAATGTTCCTAATCGCAGGCATTAGTGGTTCATGCAATGTGAAGCAATATCTGTATTAATCTGAGGTCTATGACTACTGTTGCAAAATTGAATCAATTTTCTTTATTTCATCTTTAATTTTTAAATACCCATGAGAGGGGCCTGACCTTTAGTCATTTGTCTCAAATCTAGCATATGACTACTTCAAGGAAAATTAAATATGAAAGAGGAACAATCTAAAACTTACCTTTTGATTTGTTCAGCTTGGAAAATAAACTATAAATAGACACTTGTCTAATTTCCTCTTGTTATGCAAGAATTGATCCAACTTCTCTCTCTTGTTTAATCTCCCCTTTTATATAAAACTGTCCTGTTATATAAAACCAGCTCAACTTTGCCATCTCTTGTTACTTCCTTTAGCTACCTCCTGACTTTTGTGTCCCTCTCCTAAACCCCAACATCTGTACCAGTGAAAATCCCATCAATGAATGCCCTCATTCATTCACTTGTGAATTTGCCACTCCTTTTCAGATTGTCCACTAATATTTCGCTCCTGTTATAGACCAGATCAGAAACTCTAAGGTATGATGTGAAGTTAGCCTAGACCTAGCCTTTTTGATTTTCGGTGTTAAAGCGAGCATAAGGTGTTGTACTTCAGTTATGATTTGATTGAACCCCCTTGGAAACTTTAAAATTTATTAAAGGAATTAGGATAACTTTTACCGGTTGAAATATTTGAACATATGATTCTTAACAATTCTCTAATTTTGTAAGTAATATAGCCATAGATACATATCCTGCTTCAAAATCAGCTCAAAAACAGATATGCTCACGTGGGTGTTGCCTTTCGCCCCTCTTGCTAGATATGGAAAACACAACTTATGACAGCCCCCAGAGAAAGATACTTGTTTCCTAGCAGATTTGTCTCCAAATCCAGGAAGAGAAAGAGAGGCACTTCTCTGATAATTCCAAGTTGCAATTTGATTTGTTTTCTGTGTAAACCTAGTTACATGATTTTCCTGTCAATCAATATACTGAAGTCCTATTCTGGAAAAACCCCAAGGGAGTATGTTAAAATAACAGAACTACTTTTGTCTAGATTAAAACAAACATTCTAGCAATTAGGACTGAAAGCATGTTTGCAGTATCAACAGGGTTGCCACTTATAGACAATGTGGCACCAATAAATAAAATTAACTCTTAAACAAAATCCTGCACAAGAAATGTAACATGATATTGTCACATGGTTATAACCCCAGCCGATGTTTGCTGAGCAAGCCAAATTCCATAGACAAATATACCTCTGGTAGCTGCTTTCTGTAGTTAAAAAAGAGGGGGAAAAAAACTACTGATCCCAGAAGCATTGAATTTTAACACTGATGTTTTGAAATTAAAATTGAACATCAATTTTAACATTGATGTTTTAACAAAATAAAAATGCAAGATTGAAGTTACAGTTAAAACAGCCTTGCAAAACATCCCCAAAATAAATCCCACTTAGTCAGCACACATAACTAAACTACTTGGGAACAAATCCCTTTAATTTTTAACTATAGAAATCTAGTAATATTGCCAAAGGCAAGAATTGCTATCACTTGTCAAATTTTGTCACTATTACTGTGGAAATTTTGAAAGTTCAGAAATCAAATTGTTTTCTGAAAACAAGAATGTTCTGGTTTCACAGAATAGCTACTTCAAATTTTGCACTGCTTCGTACAGTTCTTGACTAAGCACATCTTTTCCCTAATCACAACTCTGCTCAGAATCTTAACTTAAATATCCTTTCATCTCTAAATCTATTGTCCTCAGCATTTCCAAAATATAAATATCTACCTTGATTTTATATTGTCTCCACTTTGGGATCAAATAACTTTAATAATGTACCTTTATTTGCTTACGCATAATTGGTCCTAATTGCTAGATTGTTTTTAATCTGGACTTCTGTTCTGTTTTAATAATTTCCCCTGGGATTACAAAAGTCCCTTGACCTCTTTTTAAATTCGATAGCTGAAAATCCCAAGACCCTATCGATCCCCCTAATATACATTATAAAACACAACCTATTTACTTTCAAATCCACTTCACCACAGCTTCTTATTACAAATGTATGTATCTTTCACTTTTACACCTTTTTTTATCCCACACTTCTGGCAGATGGGCTGTCTCTTATCACTTTCAACAGCTTAGTTAAATCATGTGTACACAGCAGCCTTTACTCAATGCTACCATATTCCCAAAGTTTCAAAATAAAATTCACCTTCACACTGGTCTGTTCCCTCAAATGCCTTTCCAGTCATTCCAACAGAGATTTTCTGCCCTCGCTGTTCTCTCTAATGTAGTCTTGTCTTCTCTCTCGATCCTCCCTGGTCAGGCGTGTCTCAACTACATTACATACTACTTATCCTTCTATGCCAGGATGATCTTGAACGAGAAGGACAATGTTATAGCTCCTCCTTTGCATTACTTATTTTACCTATCTCTATACTTTCCCCTTCAATATCAAGTGCTGGATTCCCTTTGAACTTTCTAAACAGCCATGTTACAATTTTTCAATCTGTCCTGTCATCACTCAACGCTTGAGGTGCTCTGCTTCCTAGCAATGTATTAAGTTTTAAACCCTTTTCTAAATCTTTCCACTGCCACACAGCATCTCACTTTCTATCCTGTCATGCATCTTAAATGCTCCCTTGCCATTGCCCTCTCTTCTCTTCCCCCACCACTAACCAAATTAGCAATATTGTTTTTTAAATATAGGAAACATTCAGTTTTTAAAAAATAGTTCTGAAAGTTGTTAATACAAACAAGTTGTTACAAGTTATGCATTGGGCAAGAATAAAATTATATTTCAGCCTGAAAACTGATTTCACGAATTGCTTTGATTTCTTTGACTTGGCAAATTTTGCAATCTGTAGATTTGGTGGCACAAAGAGGAGAAAAACTAGAATTGTTGATCGACAAAACTGAGAACCTAGTGGATTCTGTGAGTATAAAGTGTTTTTCTTCCATCTTGCACTAAAAACACAAAGCAAACATTTAATTTTTTAAATGATTTCACCCAGGTAGGTGCATACTAAAACTGAATGAATTGTATCCAGTGCACTTGAGAGAGTGTTTAGTATTCAGTGCTGCTCACTTATTGAGTGGAGGCCATTTTCTGTTCAATTCAGGTGTTCGGTTCCTCAAACGTTACTCTTCACCTCCAAAAACTTACATTCTCTAGAAGAGAACAAATTATAATGGCATCCTTTTTGTGGCCCTTATCCATTTGTCAATGTAATGATGTGGAACCCATGTTTGAGGTGTCAAGAATTGCTTGTGACTTTGCCTTCCACCAAATCCATGGAAACCAACCAACAAATGAAAATATAAACATAATACTAGTTTTCCCTCAGCCCGTGGAAGTTTTTCAGAAATCAAATTCAGAGACTACTAACTGCATAATTTATCTGTAAAAATATTGAATTGGTCCGTTTCACATTTTATTTTGAAATGCATTCCTGTTCTAGAAATGGGTGCTGTGGGGTGAGAATGTGTTTGAGACTGCAGTTATCTACTACATTATTTCAGTTTTTTTGTCAGCTGTGGCTAGCTAGCACTGAGTCACAAGATTCAAAGAACAACACAGCACGGGAAACGGGCCCTTCAGCCCAACAAGCCCGCGCCGCCGTCCTAACGTCTTAATGACACAGAGACCAATATAGGGACAATTTGTTACCCAATCAGCCTAAGAGCACATTTTTGGGATGTGGGAGGAAACCGGAGCACCTGAAGAAAACCCACGCAACCATAAGGAGAACACGCAAACTCCCACAGACACAGGCCCAAATCCATGTGTCTGCACAGCAACAGCGATAGCCTCTGAGCTGTCATGTTGCCCATCTGATGGTCCAGTTTAAGCATACACTAACGACGTGAAGCACTAGGCCACTCCTGAAGTAACATCCAAGAGCAGCCCTCACACGACCTGCCGAATGCATGCGCCTTGTTGGTCAACAAGGTGGACCGAATAGCCTGTGCAAACAAATAAAGTATTTTAAACAGTCCTCCTATATCCCTCTATCTGCAGACCACTCGTGGCTGTCCAAGAGACCCTAAAAATTCAAATCGCATTCCAGGACTTGAGTACAAAAATCAGAGCTGACAGTCCAGTGCAGTACTAAAAGTGTGCTGTACTCAGGTGTTGTTTCTAGCATGAGACTCTAAACCAAGGTCTGCTCACTTGCCCAACATTCAAGCCCTCAGTCAACATTCTGATTGTTATCACTGCTGTTTGTGGGAGTTTATTCCAATATTGACGACCCAATTTTCTGACTGCATATCAAAAGATACTTTGGATATCTCCATACTTTAAACAAGTCAATGATTGTAAAATGTGTTTTTAACACAAATAGTTGTTTTATTCGTTTCCTTTGGTTTTTCGAGCACTAAAAGAAAAAGTAATGAATAGACCATCTGTCCAACCAAATCTTTCCTCCAAAGCATTCATGTTATATTTTTCTGCTCAGCTTGGAATCAAAAATCAAATGCAGCCTTATTTCTTTTTGTAGTCGGTCACGTTTAAAACCACCAGCAGAAACCTGGCCAGAGCGATGTGTATGAAAAATCTCAAGCTTACAATCATAATTGCCATTGTAGCGATCGTAAGTATATTTCTGCCTTTGCAACATGGGTGCCTTTAGGACAGGTTAATAAACTTGCATATTGGACCATGCTTCTCTGAAATTCATTTGTTTAAAACGTCCTGCCTAGGCCCCTGTACGTGATGTTTGACAAATAAGATTTAAAATTGCTCAGCTGCATTACAAAACTAATGCATTTTTCCTCTTTATAATTTGTAAAATGAGTTCCTGGTGGAGAAAAGGGAATTAAATTTTTTGACAAACAGCGATGGGTTTACCGTCTCCTAATTTGTACAATTATCAAGGAATTACTTAGTCAAGGAATAAATCTGTATTTTAGTCAATTTCCATTAGTCAAAAGTGCTGCATTGGATGTTGAGCAATTCAGGTTTTCCAAAGATTATAATTCACAAAACATTGCAAGTTTCCTGATCTCTTTTCATTATTTTAATTTCCTTGCATCAGTGGCTTAAAATCATTTTGGATGTGGGCAAATAGGATTTCCAAAAGTCTCATTCAGAATGTTTGGATGGTGGAGAGTAGATGAAAATTTAAAGAATTAACTTGCTTTATCGAAAGATTGCTTGCTTCAAGTGCAAACCTCCTCCACAAAATGCTAGTTATTTTATGACTCTTGTAGACTTATTTGTATCCTTTTCATTGCTTGTTTTTCTCTTTCAAATATAGATTGATTCATTGTTAAACCATTTGTATGCTAATTGATGACTTATTCAACATGTTGGGCTTTTTCCCCTGGTGTAATCAATATTGATTGTGTTTTTAAACTGTAACTGAAAACAAGGAGCATTAGAAAATGAGAAAAGGTCTTTTGGTTCATTAAGACTGTCAGCTTTTGGTCTAACACTGGGTTCTTCAAAACTGCCAGTTCACTCTTCACCGCCAGCAGTAAAGGCAACCAATGTTTCATTGAAAGTTTTTTTAAAACTAAGTTCTTTATCGGGGACTTTTTTTCACTAGGGAAAGAAAGATGCCTATCAAGAAGATGAGCTGAGTTAATATTGCACAAACTTCACAAATTATTAGTGTCATGGAACTTGTGTATTGAAGTTGCACAATCCTGTAACTTCCAAATATACATTTTTGTTTGACGTGTAATGTTGACACATGCTTTCCTGCTCTGCCTTTTCTCTCCAGTATGGCATTCATCTGTTAAGTGCTGTTATGTACATGGGGGCAAAATCTGCTTTGCAATGCCAACTAAATATCTTGTGTTGCAGGTTGTCATTTATATCATTGTGTCAGCAGCATGTGGAGGTCTTTCATGGCCGACTTGCGTCAAGAAATGAGTAAGAACCATAATTCTATTCATTGGAAGGAAAAATGAAGAAATCTAGTTTTAACCACTGACATGAGGATTTCATTGGAGATCTGCGTGTAATATTTCATCTTTTCTGCTTCCGAATACCGTGCATTGAAAGGCTATAGTTTCTGCTTGCCTTATATTTCAGACATTTTTATACTTTTCATATTAATTGAAGGAGTTACTGTATTACAACTGAAATACAAACCATATTTTATTCTTGAGTATTCAGTGATTGTGAAATAATTGTTCTAAACTTTTTAAAATTAATATAGTGCATTATTTTGAGTGACTTGAATCAACCTGTTGAGCACTTTCTAAAATTGTGTGCAGGGATACTCCCCTGTCACTCCTTTAGATAGCACTAAGTCAACTGTGATTGCTTTTCTTTCTCTTCGGTGTCCCGTCCCAACCCCAGTAAAATCTGAGAATGCAACATCCTGAGTTGTCTGAATGGAAACTGATAATACCACCACTTCCTCTGGACGTCCAGGGATGTTGACCATCTATCCACCTCAATGTTAAATTGTTCCATTTCTCAATAGTCTGCAAAGTGAATGAGTGTTGCATATCTTCAGAACTGAGGCACAGTATTAAGCAAAAGAAGGGATGTGTAAAATGGAGCTGTAATTAATAGAAATCCTTACTGGACCAATGTAAAAATGTAAATAAGTTATTATGCCAGTTGTGGCCAGTATTTATGTACAGTACATCCTAGGAAACAAATCATAGCAGAAGTGGTGCAAATACCATGCTGATTGTGTACCCAATGGTTACTAGTTATGTTGCTCTATGTAGAGTTTTTGTCAGCCAAACTTCTTGGTATATTTTTTATGGTTCACATTGTATACTAATGCAGCTTTGATCCCTTTGCAGATGGAATAAGTGTCAGTTTAAATGTTTTTAATAAAACCAGCTGTTTGAGCAGCCTTTAGGATGCAGTTTCTGGACCCATAGACAACAAGCTTTTAAAGTCTTAAAATCATATGTTCCTGCCCCTTATATGAACTTCCATCTTTAATAGATGGGGATTATGCAGGGGCTCCTGGTTTCATAGCTTTTAATATATATATTAAACTATATATATTTATGGGTGACTACTGCTCAGTGGTGTGGGATGTGGATTTATATCTAACTGAGCTGAGATGGAACTAGTAAGACACCTAGCTACTAATGTGCTTTAGGCAGTTTGAATTCCTAGTGTTTATATTGACACTAATGCTGACATCTCATCAAGCCTAAGGATGTAAGAAAGTTTGTTTTTGTTCATTTGATTTGTATTGCCAAACACTTGGGTCACCGTTGTGCCAATTGTTGGATAAAAATGCTGTGCAGGATGGTTCCACTTAATCCATGTCCAGTAAGAAATGTGGCATAAATACTGTTTTCTATCAACACTGGAGGATTAACAAGGTGGGAGGGATGCATCAAAGTATCAACCTGTGATTATAAACATTATTTCTTTAAGAGCTATTATCAAGTATAAATATAGCCTCTTGCAACTGGGTGTTCTCAGTTAGAGCTAAAACAACACTTTTTCACAAATATGTTGTGCTTGTATTTTAGCTTGATGTTTTTATGGCAAATCTGTTAATGAACACCCACTTCTAAAGAATCTGCTCAATGGGCTGTCATTAGTGCTGCAACTTGCATTAGCTATCACATCCTTGTCTTTAACAAGCACAAATGTACAGAAGGAGGGCTTTGTTTAAGTTAGCATGTGATTTCTGGAACAAGCGTTACTTAGTGACTATTTATTTTATCAAGATTTATACTTGGGTACCTTTTGTGTTCTCTCTTCATACTTGGCATAACATGCAGTTGTGTAGATGGATGTCATAAAAACTGTCCTTAATTAACAGGATAATAACAGCAGTAGCTCACTGGTACATCCCATGCCTTGTGCCCACACTCTTCACTGTAATGCTTTCCAATAGACTCTATGGGAATATTGTCTTCTCTCTAATAGAAGATTCATGTGAAATACTGGCATCTGTAAGCAAACTGCACCTATCTCACACCAGGTTCCCAGAGAGGATGCATATTCAGATCATTGTCCAGGTTTTAAAGTGCAGAAAATGGAGATGTATTAAATAAAATCTTGCTGAAGTGTATTAATCACAATTGTAATTATACATAAATTGTGGCTGTGTATAAGAAGCTTTTGCTCTTGTACTTTGCATTATATTAAATGGTAAAAAAAAATAAATTGGTTAACCATCGAATCACATCTGCACTGAATTTGAAAAGGTTTTTTGTTTTAGTGCTATACAGTATTGAACTCAATTCTCCAGAACATAGGTGAATATATCCAAATCTTTATTTGTTACACACAATCATACATTTGTAGTATTGATATTGGTTATTACCATCTTTTTAATTTGATTATTTATAATTAATGTCAATTGAGGTACTTTAACCAACAATATTTTCTGTAAATGTCAAGCGTAACAGGATTTATTGCCTTTAACGTTGCATTTATATTGTGCATTAATAAAGCAAATGAATCATTGATTCCTTGTGCTTAGTAACAACCTGAAGCATATTGTATTGTTTCATTTGGGATAATTGAATTGAAGGCCAGTTGCTAATGGGGGGGAAGAGAGAGGGTATGATTGTGCCCCAGTTATACCTCCTTAACTTGAATTAAATTAGGTTACACACAACTAGGTAATTTGCCATTAGGCTACTTTAAATTGTGATTAAGGGTTCATGGGCATGTTTTCAAACTAACTTTTCAGATTGCTTATTTTAAACCACTGACTGAAATACCCCTTTTAGCATAACCAAGAACACACTTAAGAGATATTCGTCACACTGTCCTTTTAAGTAGACATTGAATTCTGCCACCATTAGTTCAGAGTAGGTCATAGCTCTTGGGGCTTTAATTTTATTTGCCTTAGTCTGATTTCTAACCCCAAAACTGTCCTTCCCTGTGAAGATGTTACTGGAGATTCTCACTAAGTGAATCTTCCAACTTTGTTTCAACTATTCATGAATTTAGTAGCTTCAGTCCGAGTGCCTTGGTGAAACTGGAGGACCTGGGTTGCAGTTCCAGCCCTTCAGAGCTTGAACATTATAATTTGATAATTTTAATATAAACAATTATCAAGCATAAACTATAAAGGCAAATAGCAATTGTTTTAGTCAAAGACAAAGGAACTCCATATTAAAACAGTAATGAAATCCATAGCACAGCAACTGAAAAATCTGATTCTTGTATATAGAAAATTGTTAAAGCAAAAGCATTGCATGTGATTGCTAAGGAATGGATGACGTGTACCTCTTAAGAGAAGTGTTTGGAGGCAAAACAGCCATGGACCTGAAACAAATCAGTGTCAAATAACTGCCAAGCAACATAAATTTAATAGCCAAAGACATAGATTTGCAGAGTATTGACTATAATAAGTCAAACAACCTGATCAAGCCACTTTTTGAAAAGGCCATGCATATGTTTCATGTGTGAAATCATTTTGCTTTGGAACAGCTCAAGTCAGACAATATTTTCAGATTTGGATTATATCAAGTCTTCACATTTATTGGACTAATTAATTGCACTGGATTGTTGGTGCATTATCAGCATAGAGCAGCTCCCTTGGATCTCAGGTAAGCACAGCTGAAAGGCTTTCCAGAAGTTCTAGGACATAAGTAGCCATACTTTTGTTTTACCTAGCTGCACACAACAGCAAAGACTTCCTATACGGTGAATTTAGGTTATGATCTCCTGGGGATCCATACCTCTGCTGCGAGGACGTCTGCAACTGAGATATAAAAATAGCAGCTATTAACACTTGAAAATTGAAAATGAGTTACTAGTGGCTGTGACCACTGGAGATAATTTGGAAAGATGTTGGAAGAGATGAGCAGGAACAAAAAATTCAGCTAGGAAACAGTTCAGTGACACAGGACACTGACATCCTTGCAAGATTGCTATAAAAATTATTGGAATCTGCATTGATAGAGCTGTCTCACAATGTTAAAAACCTGGTGTTGAGACTTCTTATGCCTACCATTGTCCAAAGACAGCATCTCCACATCTTGATGGAGTTGCAGCAGTGATTAGAAAACATAGGTATTTTGTAACATAAAAACAGCTGCACCTTACACTATTTATTCATTATTTTCCTAAGACAAAATTACTAATGAGTTTGTCTTTGTTTTTGACACATATTAACATTTTTATTAAATCCAAAGCAATCCAGTCTGTGAATTGGGGGTAATTTATCCATCAGTTCATAAATGGAGATTTCATGAAGTAGAGTAAAAATTGGTGGGTACAAAAGCTGGCAAATTAAGGGTGGCATGTGTCATAGTTCTGGCAGCTTGCTGAAGTGCCATTAAGATGTGCAGGCATACACACAGGCTACAATGGAGACAGCAGAGGAACAGGTTCAAGAGGAAGGATTACTCTGTGATTCAGTTTGCAAGTAGTAATAAGAAAAGATGCCTTGTTTTTGGGAGGAGGAGACTAATTAAAGCATAGTTAGAGATATGGGGGGCTTTCAAGAACTTGGATTGACTACAGATGGAAATTTAATAACCAGATGCAGTCTGGAAAAGTGGTGTTTAGAATCTCAAACTGGAAGCCCTGCATGAATTGAAGTCAGATGGTTGGACACAGGTATTGAGGAAACAACAGGCACCAATATCCACATTGGACAATCTAGTTCACACCCCCAAACCACATGGTCTGTAATAACCGGCTGTATCACCATGCCATCCCAGTGGCAGGGTACCAAGCACAAAGCATCAGTGAGCAATATGGATGAGACAGAAGTGATGCTGCACTATTCCATGTTTGCAGCAGAAATACATTCATTATGCTAGGGGGTATCAATGAACAAAATGTGGTGCCATTTGACACCGATGGTGGAAGCCATGAAGACCAGGCAGATCACTTGAGGCAGGAGTTGAAGCTACGGAATAAAATTGTCTGTCATTCCCTGGATCACATCTAAGCTGTTGCACCTTTTGTGATTGGGTCTTCCAACGCCACTGGAAGATTGAGGTCAAAGGGTTGGCTCGAGCAACAGCTATTTTTAACTGAAATCTCGTCGAGATATGGTAATGGATGAGAGCTTCAGCTATACTGTAAAGTTAGAGGATGCAGCACCATCTGTAGGTACTGATTTTGATTTATTATTGTCACGTATTAATATACAGTGAAAAGTATTGTTTCTTGCACGCTATACAGGCAAAGCATGCTGGTCATAGAGAAGGAAGCGAGAGTGCAGCATATAGTTTTACAGACATACCTAGGATCAACTCATTACAAAGTAGGCCCATTCTAAAGTCTGATAGCAGCAGAGAAATTGTTCTGGAGTCGGTTGGTATGTGATCTCTGCATCTTTTTCCTGATGGAAGAATGTGGAAGAGAGAATGTCCAGGATGCATGGGTTCTTAATTATACTGGCTGCTTTGCTGAGGTAGTGGGAAATGTCATCATTCGAAGGATGAGAGGCTGGTTTGTGTGAAGAATTGAGCTACATTCGTGACTTTTTGTAGTTTTTTGCGGTTTTGAGCAGAGTAAGAGCCGTACCTAGCTGTGATACAACTAGAAAAAATGCTTTCTATGGTACATCTGTAAAAGTTGGTAAGAGTCATAGCTGACGTGCCAAACTTCCTGAGCCTTCTGAGAAAATAGGCATTGGTGGGCTTTCTTAATTGTAGTGTTGGCATGGAGTGGGGGAGAGCTACGACAGTTGTTGATGATCTGGGCAACTAAAAACATGAAGCTCTCAACCATTTCTACTTAGTCCCTGTTGGTATAGACAAGGGCATGTTTTCCACATGCTTCCTGAAGCACTGTATTACTTAATTCCAACACACCTTCTGCATATACTCTCATCCATGGGTTTTATTGCACATGTAGAACAAGTGGCATAATGTGCAGCAGGCAGAGACAACTATGACCACTTGCCCTCTGAGGGCGAGTACAGGCCCAGCAATACTCCCTTTCTTGCAAGTGGTGAGCCTCTGGGAGCACCAACAAAACAGATGTTTTGACAGCAGTATCAAATATGTAAACATCAGAATTTCAGGAGATGGTGCAATTTCTATGTGCAAATGATTGAGAATCCATTCATACCATCAGCAGCTGTATATCTTGTATCTCAGCATGTCATCCTCCACATGCCAACCTTCATGGAGAGACACATGGAGCATAGCAATAAGTGGAAGCAAGGAATGCATACAGACATCCATTGTACAGCCTCCCCCCGCCCTCCCCCAAAATATGGAATGATGGGTGGGCAAAGTGGACCAATCACATCACCTTGTTACCAGGAACTGAATTAGTACACGAAACAACAGGAATGCTTGTGAGTCCTTGAGAGTTGAATGAGGACAGGATGAAAGCAATGGGGGCACCTCTCAAGGCACTTCAAACAGAAGAAAATCCTCTGCAACTTTGACACCAACACTGAATATTGTCCTGTATTTGAAGCAGTCCTTGCATAGATGCAAGTGGCCCCCAAATATGCCAGGGCTCAGGACCCAACTCACTCCTATCTCATGCACCAGAATTAGAGAATAGATTTCCAGGTGCAGATGGAGACATGCATAAATGCATAAACTAGCACTTGAGCTTCTTTGGGTGATTGTACAAATTCAGTGTTTTAGGGAAGTTATCACGCAATATGTAATGACAAATGCAGTTAATTTTGTTTGATTTAAATCAAACATATTGATGGTCTATAAATCTGAACACCTGATCACTTGTGTTGACGGTCACAATCTTAGGAGTCACCTCTGAAATGCCACCAGTAGGGGAGAACTACTTGTATAACTGTATCAGAGAATTGAGTTTCTCTGTTACACACACACACAGTGCACAAATAGTTTATATGTTTCAGGTGAATATTTTAGAAGTTCAATTTTTTTCTGCAAAAATACAGCTCTGATGCTGGGACAGCAGAATAATTACTAATTTTAACCTTGCTAATACTTATGAACTTTTGTTTACTTAGCTTCCCCTGTGGTTTCAGAGCAGGTTGACTGAAGGGGTTACGTGCAGTCCTGGATTTTTTATGTGCAGAAGAGAAAAAGGCAAGAAATGAGTAGGAGTTTGGTTGTCCTGGTTGAAATTAGGAAAATTTTGCAGATTTCTCAAAGTTCTGTCTCTCTGAAAACTCCAAAGCTGCCTATACTCACTGTGGTAAGTATATTTGTGATTGCTAACTATATTTTAAGTAGATTTTTAAGTCTTTGTTATTTAAAATGGAAATAATAAGTCAGAGTTTCTTTCCATGTTTAAGATGATTCAACCGTTCAGAGTTGAGCTGCTTCATTTTTTTAATACTTAAACTTGGTTTATGAATAAAGCTTGGCAGCACGGCATCGTTGGGCCGAAGGGCCTGTTTCCCGTGCTGTTTTGTTCTTTTTGTTTTTTTGTTCTTCTTTTGATAAAAGATCCCTAATCTATTGATCCCTGAATCTATCATCAAGGAAGAAATAGAGACATCTGGATATAAATTGTCCAATTGGTAAGATGCAGCATGGGTTCATGAAGGGCAGGTCATTTTGATTTAACTTGGTGGAATTCTTTGAGAATATTACATGTGCAGTGGACAATGGGATATGGTGTATCTGGATTTCTAGCAGGCATTTGACAAAGTGCCGCACCAAAGATTGCTACATAAGATAAAGGTGCACAGTGTTACAGGTAATGTATTAGCATGGATAGAGGATTGATTAACTAACAAAGCAGAATGGAGGTAAATGTGTGTTTTTCTGATTGGCAATCAGTGACTAATGGTGTGTCTCAGGGATCAGTAGGACTACAATTGTTTACGATTTTTATAGATGATTTGGAATTGGGGACCATGTGTAGTATGTCAAAATTCACAGATGACATTTATGATGGGTGGAAGAGCAAAATGTGCAGAGAACACTGAAAATCTGCAAAGGGATATAGATAGTCTGTGAGTGGGCGAGGGTCTGGCAGATGGAGTACGATGTTGTTAAATGAGGTCATCCATTTTGGTAGGAATATTGGCAAAATGGACTATTATTTAAATAGAAAAAAATTGCAGCATGCTGCTGTGCAGAGGGACCTGGGTGATCTTGTGCAGGAATCTCAAGGTGTTGGTTTGCAGGTGCAGCAGGTAATTAAGAAGGAATTTTGTCCCTCATTGCTAGAGGTTTAAAAACAGTGAGGTTATATTGCAGTTGTATAAGGTGCTAGTGAGGCTACACCTGTGTACAGTTTTGGCTTCCTTACTTGAGAAAGGATATGCTGGCACTGGAGGGGGTTCACAGGAGATTTCACTAGGTTGATTCCAGTGTTGAGAGGGTTGGCATATGAGTAGACTGAGGCTATACTCATTGGAATTCAGAAGAATGAGGGGAGATCTTATAGAAACACAAGATTATGAAGGGAATAAATAGATTAGAAGCGAGGAGGTTGTTTCCACTGGTGGGTGAAACTAGAACTAGGGTGTTTAGCCTCAAAACAAGGGGAAGCAGATTAAGGACTGAGATGGGGAAGTTGTGAATCTGTGGATTTGCTGCCCAGTGAAGCAGTTAAGGCTATCTTATTGAATGTTTTTAAGGCAAGGATAGATAAATTTTTGAACAGTAAAGGAATTAAGGATAATGGTGAGCAGGCAGGTAAGTGGAGCTGACTCCACAATAAGATCAGCTATGATCTTATTGAACGGTGGAACAGGCTTGAGGGGTCAGATGCTACTTATTCTTATGTTTTTAATTGGTCAGTGGAATTGCTGCTGGAGTGAAGCATCCTTTCCTCACATTTATGCCAAAATAAAAAATTGATGGGTCTAGTCTGGGTTCTTAGTATACGTTGGGGTTCAGGTCTGTGATCCTAACACACATGCCTGTGTTTAGTGTGGCCCATGATGCCATCTTTATAAACTGGTATCTGTTGAGAATATGACTTACTCAGATTCTTCCTTTGGCTCCAACATTTCTTCCCTCTGTATTGCCAGCTTGTGCATTGTGTTCAGACAACAGTGATACTAATTCATAGTCCAGGGCTCCTCCAAATCAAAAGGCCAATGGTCTTTTTACATGTACTCATGAAATTTGGACATCACTGTCTAATCCAGCACTTATTGCCCATCCTTACTTACCCTTGAGAAGATGTTGGTGAACTTGAACTGTTGCAGTCAATGTGGTGCAAGTACACACACTGTGCTGTTAGGGAGGGATTCCAGGATTTTGACCCCGCAACAATGAAGGAAATAAGAAGCCTTGGCATGTTCTTGCAGTGCATGTTGTAGGTGGCTCACACTGCTGTCACTGTGTGCTGATGGTGGAGGAAATGTTCGTGGATGGGGTACCATGCAATCAGGTGGACTGCTTTTGCTTTGGATGGTGTTGAGCATCTTGAGTCTTGTTGGAGCTGCTTTCCTTCAGGCAAGTGGAAAGTATCCCATTATACTCCTGACTTGTGTCTTTATAGATGATGGACAAACTTCAGGGAATCAGGAGGTGATTGCTGCATGATTCCTACCTTCTGACCTGTTCTTGTAGCCACAGTGATTACATGGCTAATTCAGTTCAGTTACTGGTCAATGGTACACCAACCTCCCGCACCCCACCCCCACCACCCCCCACACCTCCCCAAATGTTGATAGGGAATTCAGCAATGGTAATGTCATTGAATGTTGAAGGATGATGGTTAGTTTCTCTCTTGTTGGAGAAGGTCGTTGTTTGGCATTAATGTGACATGAATATTACCTACCACGTGTCGATCCTAGCCTGAAAATATTGTCCAGGTGATGTTACATTTGGACATTGCTTCAGCATCTGAGGAGTTGCAAGTGGAGCTGAACATTGTGCAATCATCCCCACTTCTGACCTTATGCTGGAAGGGAGGTCATTGAAGCAGTTGACAATGGTTGGGGCACGGAACACTCCTGTTCTAAAGTTTATAAGTAGGCTTATATTAACACTACAATGAAGTTTCTGTGAAAATTCTGGAACTAAAATAATTTACCTCCAACAACGACAACCATCTTCCTTTGTCATAAAATCATACAATAAAAAAGAGGCCCTTCAGCCTATCTGTGTGCAAGTTATAATTCCATAATTGGCTACTTGATGTCTGCTTCTGTTCCTAGTATGCCCTCCTGTGCTCCTTATTAAACCAGGGTTGATGCCTGGCTTGTTCCCAGGGCAGAAATGACACAAGGGAGCACAAGTTCAAGATAAGGTTGGGAAAGATTCAGTGGATGTGTATGGGGGAAGATTTTCACAGAGTATAGTGGGGGCCTGGCATGCATTGCCAAATGAGGTGGTTGAGGCAGTTACGTTAGCCACATTTAAGACTAAAACACACATAGGAACAAACAAGGAATGGAGGGATATAAGTGGTTGGTTTAGACAGGACAAAGTGATCAGCATAAGCTTGAAGGGCCAAAATAGAACATAGAACATTACAGCGCAGAACAGGCCTTTCGGCCTTCGATGTTGCGCTGACCAATTAGGAACAAGCAGTGACCCTCTAACCTAAACCATTCCCCTTTCATCCATAAACTTATCAACTAACCTCTTAAACGCCACCAAACTTGGCGCATCTACAACTGATACAGGCAAGGCATTCCATACCCTTACCACCCTCTGGGTAAAGAACCTACCTCTGACATCTGTCCTAAAACCACCACCCCTTAATTTAAAGCTATGTCCCCTCGTGCTAGCTTTCTCCATCCTAGGAACAAGGCTATCACTGTCCACCCTATCTAAACCTCTAATCATCTTATATGTTTCGATTAGGTCCCCTCTTAGCCGCCTCCTTTCTAACGAAAACAACCTCAAATCCCTCAGCCTCTCTCATAAGACCTGCCCTCCATACCAGGCAACATCCTGGTAAACCTCCTCTGTACCCTCTCCAAAGCCTCCACATCTTTCTTATAATGCGGGGACCAGAACTGCACACAATACTCCAAGTGCGGCCGCACTAGAGTTTTGTACAGTTGCAACGTGACGTTGCAGCTCCGAAATTCAATCCCCCTACCAATAAAAGCTAAGACTCCGTATGTCTTCTTAACAACCTTATCGACTTGATTGCCAACTTTTAGGGATCTATGCACACATACACCAAGATCCCTCTGTTCACCAATACTATTAAGAGTCCTACCATTAGCCCTATACTCTACACATTTGTTATTCCTGCCAAAGTGAAAGGCCTGTTCCTGTGCATAACTGGTTTTTGTTCTTTGTTGATAAAGGTAGAGTGGGGGGTATGCATGGGTCATGAGGTTACAGATTGTGGTTGTGCACAATTCTGCTGCTTATGGCCCACAGTGCCTCATGGAGGCCCAGTCTTGAATTGCTTGATCTGCTTAGACTCTATCCCATTTAACATGATGGCAATGCCACACAACACAATGGGTGTCCCAATGGAACTTTGTTTCCACAAGAACTCTACAGTGATCACTCCTACTGATAGAATAATGGACAGATGAAATTGGCAGATTGGTGAGGATGAATCAGCTATGTTTGTCTCTCGTTGGTTACCAAGCCACTTGATGAAACTGAATGTCTTTTAATGTGCCACTCTTTGGATATTGAAGTTCCCCACCCAGAGTACATTTCGCACTTTTGGTATCCTTGGTGCTTCTTCCTTGTTGTTCAACATGGAGTACCGATCATCAGCTGACAGGGACAATAAGTAATCTGCAGGAGGTTTCCTTGCTCATGTTTAACCTGATATCATGAAATGTCATGTGGTCCCGAATCAACATTGAGGAACCCCAATTCCTACAATCTGTATAACACTGTACTGTCATCTCTGCTAGATCAGTCTTGCTGGTAGGCCAGGCTGTACCCAGGGATGGTGTTGCTGAAGTCTGGTACATTATTAGTAGGATATGATCCATGAGTATGACTATCAGGCTATTCCTTGACTAGTCTGTGAAACAGCTCTTCCAATTTTGCCATGAGCTCCCCACACTGCTTTGCAAGGAAGATGGCACTGAGATTGCCATTGTCACTTTTGGTGTAGAGGTTGATGTGGATGGTCTGTCCAGTTTCATTCCTTATTGATTTTGAAGCAGTTTGATATAACTGCAATGCCAGGCCATTTTGGAGGGTGAGCTACACAGATGTTGATTGAATTCAAATTCTGCCATCTGCTGTGGTGGGATTCAAACCAGGTCCCCAAAGTATTATCCCACATCTCTGGAGACCTAGTCCAGTAAAAATACACTGCCGCACTGCCTCATTCTAAAGCCGAGGGGCCTGCAAAGATTCTGCTTGATAATAGCATTTATAGCCATATGGCTGTGGCCAAATGTGCTCTTTGCTTATGAGTGTTCGCAACCTTTATCCGCCAGGATCTAGCCAAGATGGCATTTGGCTGGCCTGAAGCACTGACAAGCTTGATGTAGGAATCCTGGTCACTTCCCGGAAACATCATACACTTTGATGTCCCAATTATGATAGATCCAAACAACTTTAACATTCAGAATGGAATTAATTCCTGTTCACCAAAGCACTTAACTGCTTTGAGGGAGTTTTGATACCACATGAGTATGATCAATGATGCACTGCAGCTGGGGAAATCTGGACATGCCCTTAAAACTCTTTGTCTGATCAGTTGTGAACATGACATAGTGGATTAGCAGATACATTACATGGCATCCATTTTCTCCTTTTATACAGGATTGGGCCATGTAATTTCCTTGGAATGAACCACAGATGAAGGAATTAAATACCAGCATCAACTTTACTGTAGGCACATTGCATGGAGAGATGCTGTCTTTGTGGACATTGGTATTCAGACATCTCCAAGAAGCCGAGCCTCTGACCTTTCACCTGACCTTCTCACTGATGCTGCCCTTTTAACACCCCTGCCCCATCATGTGCCCTTTTCATCTGTAACTTGTTGGAGATCCCCTGCACAATTACTCCATGTATCTACATTCCCCTCTGTCCTATCCTCCTTACTGGAACAACCGAAATCTGAAAGCGTTGACCCCAGAGCAAGATGAAACTTTCACAGTAAGTCTCAAGAATTTTGTCCTTTCTCCAGTGGTTGGTTGCAGTGAATTTGGGAGACATAGAACCATAGAATCATACAATGCAGAAGGAGGCCATTTGGCCCATCTGAGTCTGCACTTACCATCATTCCCACCCAGACCTTATCTCCATAACTTCATGCATTTACCCTAGCTAGTTCCCTGACATTAAGGGGCAATTTAACATGACCAATTCACCTAACCCACACATCTTTAGACTGTGAGAGAAAACAGGAGCACCTGAAGGAAATCCAAGCAGATGCTGGGAGAATGTACACACTCCACACAGAGATCCAAGCTGGCAATTGAACCTGGGTCCTTGGCACTGAGACAGTAGTCCCCTCCATATCTCAATACCTGCCAAAATCTCTTCACCTTTGAGGAGATAAGACTCTAAGCCTGTTGTTCATAATTTAGGAAGAAGGTAGGAAAATGTTTGACAGGGTGGAGAAGTGAAATAGGGAACAGCAATACCGAAGGAGGAATCATTAGTTAGTATAGAGGTCTTTGTGGCTGTGGGTATAACACCATTATGGTACAATGCCTCCCTGGTGCTGAGGCCAAGGATATCACAGAGCGGCTGCAGGATATTCTGTGAACAACCAGAGGTCGTGGTCCACATTGGTTAAAATGATGATTTTAACCAGGACGATGGGGTCCTGCAATCAGAATTTAGGGAGCTAGAGGCAGAAAATTACAATGCAAGATCTAAACTGTAGTAAAGTCTGGAATACTCCCAGTGTCATGTGAAAGGAATTTGTGTACTGTCTAAGAGATGGCTTTTTGGAACACCTTGTGATAGACCTACAAGAGAACAGACAATTCTGGATTTGGTGATGTGTAATGAGGCAGACTTGATTAGCGAACTGTGACCACAATATGATAGAATTTACCCTGCAGTTTGGGGGGGGCGGGGGAGAAGCTGGAATCAGATGTAACAATAAAGGTAACTACAAAGACTTGAGGGAGGAGCTGACCAGAGTAGATTGGAAAGGAAGATAGTGGGACAGCAATGGCAGGAATTTTTGAGTTATTTGGGAGGCACAACAGAAATTCATTCTAAAGAGAAGGAAACATCCTCCCATTAGCATGAGGCATCCATGGCTGACGAGGGAAGTCAAGAATAGCATTAAAGCAAAAGGAAAAGCATACAAAGTGGTTAGGATTGGGAAACCTTTAAAAGCGAGCAGAGGACAAATAAAAAAGCAATAAGGAGGGGGAGAAATGAAATATAAGTGTAAACTAACTAGTAATATAAAAGAAGATAGAAAGAGTTTGAGACAAAAATAGCTGTTGGACCACTGGAAAAGTAATAATAGGAAATAAAGCAATGGCCAAGGAATTGAGTAGTTACTTTGCACCAGTCTTCACGATGGAAGGCATCAGTGGGATGCCATAACTCCAGGGGAGTCAGGGGCACAGGTGAGTGTTGTGGTCATCACTCAAGTGAAGTTCTGGGGAAACTGAAAGGGCTGAAGATGGATAAATCACCTGGACCAGATGGACTGCGTTCCAACATTCTAAAAGAGATAGCTGAGGAAACTGTGAAAACACTGGTAATCTTTCTGGAATCACTGGCGGCTGGGAGGGTGCCAAAGAACTGGAAAGTAGTTAATGTAACACTGCTGTTAAAGAAAAGAGGGAGGCAGCAAATGGGAAATTATAGGCCAGTTGGCCTGACTTCAGTCATTGGCAAGATTTTAGAGTTCGTTATTAAAGATGAAATCGCAGACTACTTGGAAATGCACGATAAGATAGCACTAAGTCAGCATGGTTTTGTCAAGGGGTGTCATGTCTGACAAATTTGTTAAGAGTTCTCTGAAGAGGTAACAAGGAAGTTAAAGGAGAACCAGTGGATGTGAGTTATTTAGTTTTCCAGAAGACCTTTGACAAGGTGCCAGATAGGAGACTTTAAATAAGTGCCCATGATGTTAAGGGTAAGATCCTGACAGAGGATTGACTGACTGGCAGAAGGCAGAGAGTGGGGATAAAGAGGTCTTTCTCAGGATTGCAACTAGTAACTACTGGTATGCCTCAGAGGTCAGTGGTAGGACCACAACTTTTCATAAGATATTTTTAAGATTTGAAGGAAGAACTGAAGGCACTGTTGCTAAATTTGCAGATGATACAAAGATATGTGAAGAGACAGGTAGTATCGAGGAAGCGGGGGAGCCGCAGAAAGGCTTGGACAGGTTAGGAGTATAGCCAAAAAAGTGGCAGATGGAATACAATGTGGAAAAGTGTGAGGTTATGCACTTTGAAAGGAGGAATGGAGGCATTTTCTAGATAGGAAAATGCTTAGGAAATCAGAAACACAAAGGGACTTTGGATTCATTGTTCAAGCTTCTCTTAAGGTTAACATGCAGGCAAATGCAACGTTAACATCCATGTCAAGAGGGCTAGAATACAAGAGCAGGGATGTACTTCTGAGGCTTTAGGGCTCTGGTCAGATCCTATTTGGAGTACCGTAAGCAGTTTTGGGCCCCATATCTCAAGAAGCCTTAGAAAGGATCCAGAGGAGGTGCACGAGAATGATCTCTGGAATGGCAAGCTTATTGGATGAGAAATGGTTGAGGATTCTAGGTCAATATTCACTGGTGTATAGAAGAATGAGGAGCGATCTTATTAAAATTTGCAGGATACTGTGAAGTTTGGATAGGATGGATGTGGAAAGAATGTTTCCATTAGTAGAAAAACACTAGAACCAGATGGCACAGTCTCAGGCTAAAGGGATGAGCCTTTGAGAAGGAATTTCTTCAGAGTGGTGAACCTGTGGAACTGGAGGCCAAGTCATTGAGTGTCTTTAATTTGGAGATAGATAAATTGTTGATTAATAAGGGCATCAGGAGTAATGGGGAAAAGACAGGAGAATAAGGATGAGAAAAATATTAACCATGATTGAATAATGAAGACTTGATGGGCTGAGTGCCTAATTCTGCTCTTATGTCTTACAGTCTTGTAAAAGGATGGTGAAAGGACTTAACAGGGAATTTTCATATGGAGGCTAGGGGCCAGAGATAATGGCTGGAATTGTACCACTCTGCCCGCCCCAGGAATTGGAGAGAGTGGGGGCAGGCAATAGAAAGGGCTGTTGACAGTGAGATTTTATGGTTTCAGGACACAAGGGGATGTAAAATCCTACCCAATGGGTCAAATGGCCTCTTTCTAAGGCATAACAATTCTGTGAAGAGTCAAGGATACAGATCAATACGTCCTGGAGACTTGCCAGTCTCCCAAGTCTAATGCTTTTCCCTGGTAATGGTTATAGTTTCAAGTACTCTGTTTGTATCATTGGATGTGAGAAATAATGTATAGGTGTCAGTGAGTTTAAACATGTTTCTGGGTGAGCAGAGGTAATTTTTTTATTTGGATTCATGTTAAACAAAGGTGTTTTACATGGTTGGGATTTTTTTGTTTCAGTTCAAACCACATCTATTTTGTGTTGAAATTTCACAACATGAAAATATGAGCTTGGAGAATTAAATGTTGCTTAACTGGTGTCACTTAAGAAATAGACCTTGTGATTGTGTTAACTGAATTCATAGCAGTTGGAGTTAGAAACTCAGGGTGAACAGCTCTGCTCTACTACAATTGGGAAAGTCACATTAATGGACTAATGGGCAAGAAGGCGAGTCCCAAAATTCAGTAATGAAACAAGGGATTTCTTTTTCTACTCAAACTTTATTTGCTTTTTATAGTACTAGGTAGCCTTAAGTACATCTAAGGGGAACATCTTAAGTACATCTAAGCTGCAAGTTGGGGAACAGGTACCAGAATTTTGACCCACTGACAGTGAAGATATGATACTTGACTGAAATATAAAACCCTGAGGGGTCTTGCTGGAGTGGATCTTACGGGAGAAACCAGAACACAGTTGAGGGGGGGGGGGGGGGGGGGGGGGGGGGGGGGGGGGGGGGCACCTAATTAAAAAGACTAATTTTTTTTTCCCACTGAGCAACTGGAGTCTTTGGAGGTGCTCTTGAAAGTGGTGCAAGTAATCCTTTAGCAGCTTTGTTCTCTGCCTTGTCTGTAGTCTCTCTATGGACTGCCAGTATTAGCCTCTCTCTTTGTTTTTGTGGCCATGACCGTTTTCATTCCCTCACCCTGCAATATGTCTCCCATTTTGTATGCCTTTTAGCTTTGAAAAAAGGACATCTGGACTCAATGGCAGAGGTGCCACAATCATTAGCACTACTGCTTTTTGGCACTAGGATTCAGTTTGTTTATGTGGTATTTGTATGTTCTGTATCTGCAGGAGTTTCTTCCCAAAGATTGGCCATGCTAAATTGACTTTAATGGCAGGGGATTAGCAGGGTAAATATGTAGAGTTAGGACCTGGGTGGAATTGTGCAGCACTGACCACAATGGACTGAATGGCCTCTTCCTGCATTGAAGGGGATTCTATGATTACTTTCTCTTTTAGATGCTGCTAGGCAGCACAGAGATATAGTGGTTACCATGGCTGACTCTCAGCACCAGGGTCCTGAGTTCAAATCCCAGTTTGGGTCACTATCTGCATGGAGTTTGTATATTCTCCCTGTGAGTTTCCTCCCACATTCCCAAGATGTTTGGGTTAGGTGGATTAGCTATGCTAAATTGCCCCTTAATATCAGAGGGACTTGCTAGAGTAAATGCTTGAGGATATGGGATTGTGGTTGGTGTTGACTCAATGGGCCAAATGGCCTCCTGCACTATAGGATTCTCTGATTCTTGTGGTTTGATTCCAGCATCTATGGTAGTTCTATTTCTACAGTAGGTGTAGATGGATTTGTGGTAAGCAAGTGGGAGTAGATTTATAATTACTATCAAATCAGTCATGATGTTATTAAAAGGGGAGCAGACTTGAGGAGCTGAATAATCTACTCCTTCAGTTCCAAGTCAGGATTAGAAAAGAATGTGCAAGTGGTGCTGTTTCCTGCATGTAACTGCTGCAGCTTTGATGCAAAATTGCAACTTTCATCAGTAACAGGTTAATATCCAAAAATATATAACCACTGCAAAAACTTTTAGTTCCAGACCTACAGATCTTGCAAATGAGTGAACAATGCCTTTCCAACATTAGCAGTGAGGGATAGGGAAAATTTAGCTTGCCATATTAACAATCACTTTTGTTTATTTTTATGGAAATTGGGTTTGTGTCAATATTTAAAAGGTCCAACTGAAGGGTTTAAAAATAAAAGCAATTGCTATACATTAAGAGGCAGATTCATGGGAAATTTAATCTAAAAAGTTTCATTTAATTAAGAAATAGGAAGTGGAATGCTGTTTACACGTAGACATTTACCCAATGAATGCCAGCCATTGAAAAAAAAACATACATGACTTCATGCTAGTATACAAGTATATATAAGCAGTCTGTTAACGCTTCTATCTTATAAAGACTCCGCAATACACAAATTCAAAGATTCTTCAATAAACGTCCTATAAGAACTAAAATAGAAAACAAAGCTAGTTGGGTAAATCAGCTGCTTGAGAATGGCAAGCTAGAATTCACATCACAGCACAGACCTTACTACTAACTCAAGGAGGAAATTAGTTCCCTAAGAAATGATTTGAAGAGAGTGCTCCTCGTATTCCAGCCAACTTGCTACTGACCAACATGAATATGTCTCCCCCATTCCAAGGGGATACTGTAATTGAGGCATTCTACCCTCAAAACCCAACTGGACAAGGTGAATGTGAATAGCATAGCCCAAATTAATGCCTGGTCTGATCAGTTCAAGATTACAATGTGCTATAACCTCCTACATCAAAAATGTTTCCCTCTCTGCCAAGCTAAATGAAAAGCTTAAACTATTAAGCAAGATAACTGCATCTATTTCTAACTACAGCAAGTTCAAAAGATGACAAATCTAGTGCCGTTGCTTTTACCGAGATGATAGTTTCAGCATTTCATTACTCATCCCCACACTTAACCAGCTTCTTAATTCAGATTGTCTTGTGTGTAGAAGGCAATAAATGAGTTTGAAAATAGTTGTTCTATCAGGTAAAAAAATTCCTTTGCAAATCCAGTAACTAAACTTGAGTGGGCAGGGCAGTACAATACATGTGTGGTTGGGAGATCTTCTAAAATACCATCTTTAACCAAAGACCGAAAAACCCATGAAAGGCTGATGCCATATTGATCTTTTGAGATGATGTGGATTGTCAAAGTTGTATTACAATCCATTCAGGTACAGCCAGCCAATTAAATATTTACCAGTGGATTGTTATATACTGAAGTGGTATTGGTCAATTACTTGAAGTTAAATACATTGAAAATTTACTTTCATGCTGAAACAAAGGTCAATGGTAGAGATTCTCAGTCTTTCCCAACTTTTCATTCTTTAGGTTTAAGAACTGTAATCCCAACTGAACTTCCTCAGACAGACAGATATTCCAACTTAACTTCAGACAGCTAGCATGATGCAGTCAACTGCCCCTTGGGTTGGAAGCAGACTCTTTAGAAATTGTGTACAAAGATGAAACATCTTTCTTGTATACTTGGCACAATGCAAACCAGAAGCCTGATGTGCCAAATAACAGTAGCTTGGCAGTAAGAAATTACCAACTTTGGTTGGTATCACCACAGAATTCAGGATACAATGCATTATTTAAGTCCCTATCTTACAATTCAGTAGGTGCAAGTGCCCTTGGAATCATTAAGGATCAGTAGCTTAATATTTTTGAAAATATTTACTGTGATGTCTCTCAATGAATACCTGTTTTTTGAATTTCACACTTGGTGGTTAACAGTAAACATTGTGTGGTTACACACCGCAAAGGAATGTTCCCAGTTGCTCCTCTACAATGTAACAAACACGAGGAACATCAAATCCTGTTCATGCAACATGTTCTGGCTAATTGCAACACTAAAAAAATGCTGTAGCTTTTGTGAAACAATCTTTACATAAATTGCAAGCCTCAATAGAAAAGGAATGTTCAAAAAGTTGGCAACTACAGACACCTCTGAACATTGACCCCAGTTATTTTGCCTTCTGTTACACTTTCATTTTAAAAAAAGGAGTGAAAAAAGGTTTAGATAAAGCATCAAGGCAAACAGTGATTGCTTTTGCTATTTAAAGGATTTGATTGTAACATTATTTTACCTCAAGTTCACAGTCAGTTGGAGAGTTTGGGTTTGCAATGCATAAATATGTAAACTAGTAGATTTAAGGTACCTACATGGCACAACCTGGCTTTATACAACTTGGGCTGATTAAATCAACAGGAGCCCAGTTATCAAAATCCTGGCAAGATGACCACTAGCATTTAAAATGAATCTTTACAAAATATTGTCCCAATGCCAGAAAACTCAATTATTACTATGTTTGATTTAAATCGGACTTCTGCCCAGCCAGCTGGGCTTTCACTTCGTCAGGTGCCAGCAGTTTGAGAATCTTTGGGCTTTCTTCAGTAGCAACCTTCTTTCCACTTGTCTTCTGTCACAGTGTTGTGTGTCTTCGGTAGTTGCAGAGATCTGATAATAAAGTTATTCAATTAATTTCAATTATATTAAAAACACAAAAACAAGCTTGCAGAACTGGAGCATGTTTGGGTTCAATAAATTAGTGTCCAACATAGGGTTGGGAGCCACTGTGATGGTCTGTCCCCAAGCAGAATGCACCTCTTTCTGGTATAGTATCTAGCCCACACATACCTGCTGGATTATCTTTTCCCTGCATCTCAAAGCAACTTGCTGTACATCAATGACATGATTATCTGGATATTTCCTAATTAGACCCTCTTACACTTATTTCCAAATTCATCTCTACCTCTCAATATTTGAAACTTTTCAAAACTCAAAATTAGTTCCTTTTAAAAATGAAAAAGATAGACAAAGTGTTATGCATACTGAAAGGGTGGAAATTGTTTGCAAGTTATTGTAAACCTTTGACTCTAGTCAAGCAATGTGGAAACAGGCCCTTTGGCCCAACTTGTCCATGCTGCTCAGTTTTTAACCCTTAAGCTAATCCCAATTGCCCATTTTTGGGCCATATCCCTTTATATCCATCTTACCCATGTAACTGTTTATATGCTTTTTAAAAGACAACTATACTCATCTCTACCACCACCTCTGGCATGTTGTCCCAGACACACACCACTCTGCACATGATAAAATTGCCCCTCTGGACCTTTTCTATTTCTCCCCTCATCTTAAACTTATGCCCACTAGTTTTGAATGCCCCTATCTTTGGGAAAAAAGATATTGACTCTCTCATTTTACAGATCTCTAAGATCACCCCTAAGCCTCCTACACTCCAGAGAAAAAAGTCCCAGTCCATCCTGCCTCTCCTTGTAAACCATCAAGTCCCAGTGGCATCCTTGTAAATCTTTTCTGCACTCTTTAATATCCTTTCTATAATAGGGCAACCAGAACTGTACACAGTATTCCAAATGTGGCCTTGCCAATGTCTCATACAACTTCAACATGACATCTCAACTCCTGTATTCAATGTTCTGACCAATGAAACCAAGCATGCCAAATGCCTTCACTACCTGTGACTCCACTTTCAAGGTGCTATGAAACTATACTCCTAGATTTCTCTCTTCTATAATTCTCCCCAACATCCTACCATTAACTGAGTAAGTCCTACCTGAATTCAATCTACCAAAATGCATCACTATGGATTTATCCAAATTAAATTCTGCTATCCATCAGCCCAAATTATCAAGATACCATTGCAATCCTAGATAATCTTCACTTTCCACTATGCCAATCTTGGTGTCATCTGCAAACTTACTAACCAAGCTGCCCAAATTCTGATCAAAACATTAATATTAATGATAAATAACAGTGGATCCACTGGCCACAGCCTCCAGTTTGTAAAATAATTCCCTTACAACCATATCATCAAGCCAATTTTATATCCAAATGGCTCCCTCACCCTGGATCCCATGTGATTTAAACCATATGCAATAACATCATATAGTACCTTGTTAAGGTTTTACTGAAGTCCATGTAGATAACATTGACTACACTACCATCTACCTTTTTGGTTACTCTTTCAAAAAGATGATCTTTTGAAATCAACAATTGAGCACAACGTTTTGGAAAGCAGAGTTTCCATGTGATGATTCTCTAAAGAAGCCCCTGCCTGCTTGGATAAAGCATGCCTATATAAAAAAAGTGGCTATACATCAAACTGATCAATAGGCTGCTCCTCTTATCTAAAGCAGCTGATCTAGGAGGCTGTATTTTTTAGAATAACCAAAGTTAATATGCAAAAATGACAATGTTTTCCAAGAATTCACACTATGTATTGTATGTTAAGTACTTCTTGGGTAATCAAATTGTTTTTGACTAAGGCAGAAAAATGAAAATAATTAAGTTTCAACTACCAATCTGATTAGGAATACACAGCATGGATTTGTTAAGGGGAGGTCGTACCTTACAAGTCTGGTAGAATTTTTTGAGGAGGTGACGAAAACAGTTGACGAAGGGCGAGCTGTTGATGTCGTCTAGATGGATTTTAGTAAGGCGTTTGACAAAGTCCCTCATGGGAGGTCAGTCGAGAAGGTCAAGGCTAAGGTCAAGGACAGGTAGCTAGATGGATAAGTAACTGGCTTGGTAATAGGAGACTGAGTAATAGTGGAAGGGTGTTTCTCTAGCTGGAGGTCAGTCACTAGTGGTGTGCCGCAGGGCTCTCTACTGGGACCTCTTCCAATTGTAATATGTATATAAATGACTTGGAAGAGGGAGCAAGTGGAGGGATCAGCAAGTTTGCAGACAATAAAAAGATGGCTGGATTTGCGGATAGTGAAGAGCACTGTCAGGCGATGCAGCAGGACATAGGCTGGTAGCTTGGGCAGACAGATGGAATTCAATCCTGATAAACGTGAGGTGATGCATTTCAGGAGAAAGAATGTAGGGGGAGGTATATGATAAAGGGTAGACCTATTAAGAGTATAGAAACGCAGAGGGACCTGGGGGTGCAGGTGAACAAGTCTCTGAAGGTGGCAAAGCAAGTGGAGAAGGTTGTGAAGAAAGCATATGGTATGCCAGCCTTTATAGGAAGGGATATAGAGTATAAGAGCTGGCCTTTAATGTTGCAGTTGTATAAAACGCTGGTTAGACCTCATTTGGAACACTGCGCCCAGTTCTGGTCTCCTTACTATCAGAAAGACGTGGAGACTCTGGAAAGAGTGCAGAGGTGGTTTACCAGGATGCTGCTTGGTATGGAAGGTCTGAATTACGAGGGGAGGTTAGGCAAATCGGGACTGTATTCCTTAGAAAGACGTAGACTTAGAGATCTGATAGAGGTGTACAAGATTATGAAGGGGATGGATAAACAGGGTTAAGCTTTTTCCTAGGAAGGACTCTAATAGCACGAGGGGTCACGGACTTAGGGTGAGGGGGGTAAGGTATAATTTGGATGCTGGAGGGAGTTTTTTCACACAGAGGGTGATGGGGGTATGGAATGCGCTGCCAAGTGGTGGAGGCAGATACTTTGGAGTTATTTAAAGAAATACTTAGATGGGCACATGAACAGAATGGGAATGGAGGGGTATAGAAAACTGATTTAAAATAGGGATCAGAGTCCCTGGGAAGTGTGTAAATAGATGATGATATTGATGTACTTGTTTTTACCCTACAGGTGCTTTGGTCCACCTTGTTGTCTAACGAGGGGCATACACATGATGGGTCATGAGAGGGCTGCTCTTGGATCTTGAGAGTATCCTAGTGCTTCACATCATTAGTGTATGCTTGACCTGGACCATTTGATGGGCAACACGACAGCTCAGTGACTATCGCTGTGCTGTGCAGATACATGGATTTGGGCCTGTGTCTGTGGGAGTTTGCGCATTCTCCCCGTGCTTGCATGGGTTTTCTCCGGGTGCTCCGGTTTCCTCCCACATCCCAAAGATGTGCTCTTAGGCTAATTGGCAAAACAAATTCTCCCTAAATTGTCTCAAATTTGGTTTTTAACCCATAGATCAATAAACATTGTCAGGGATCGTGGGTAGAGGTGGGAACATCGGGGTGGCGGCGCAGGCTCATTGGGCCGAAGGGCCCGTTTCCCGTGCTGTTTTGTTCTTTGTACTTAAACTTGAGCTAGTCACCAAATCTTTTACCTGGAGATATTTGGAAATTTGCTTTTTACAAAATTTTTATCTTGACTAAATTGACCATTTCCCATTCTTATTTCCAAAATCCAAAATTCTTAGCATGTAGTCAATGTCTAAATAAGCTCAAAATGTTTCTTGATTAGTTATTAAAGAAAACAAGTTAGAACAAGTTAATTCATGAGATTGCAATAAAAGCACTTAAAAAGGTGCTCCATAAGAACATATATCATTGAAGATAAAAATGTCAATTAATCTGAAATAACTAATATATTAGACTTGCCTCCTTGCTGGCTGCAAAAGCTTGCTCTTGGAAACTGTGGCAGTGCAAGTGTTAGCAATGCGAGACTTTGTGGGAGTATTCCGAAGGACAGGAGCAGAGCTAAAGGGTCTCCCAGTTGAGGAAATGCCAGTTGATGAAGAAGTGCTTGAACAAGTGGGAGACTGGATTCTACGAACAGTGCTTCCAGAATTTGGGTATCCTGTAGTTTTCATGGGATGCCTTGTTGTCAAGGGAGAGTTATTGTTTACTATAGCCTTCACTGGCTGTCTGTTTGAGGGGGAAATCTGGTTGCTGTTACTGGTAGTGTACCTGAGTTTACTAGCTGATGGACCTAGACAAAGAAATTAACAAGGCAGATTCATTACTGTTTCCCGTTAGAGCGTCTTCCATATAAAACTGAATAAATTGAACGAAAATTTCACAGGAAGTGAATAGAATTATCACATTTCCACTATAAATAAGGCAAACATAGTTGTGATACATTAAATAGCATGTGTTACTTCAGCACAAATTGAAATTTATATTAAATATATACCAGGGTAGGTTTTCATACTACAAAGTTTTTGCAAAGTTTAAAATGTTTGTTTACTTGAAACGTTATTCCTAAGACCAAAACTGTAACTTGATCAAACTGAACTCCTTTAAAAATTAAAATTTACATTACACAGGCCTACAGGTATCAATTTAAAATGCTGCAAGATGGGCAAAAACAAATTTATAATTGTAATTGTGCTCAATGTGAATGAAGTCAGTGAGTGCTGGACAACAGACCACTTTTTCCACTTGTTTGCTACTGTGTTATTGAACAGGATAGGCTGGCTGCAAAAACTTCTCCATTTTCCAGAAGCTTTGGCTGCTCTGTTAGCATGTTATTCTTTACCTAGCCACCAGAGGGAATCTGAAAATAATCTACAGAGGCTGCTGTTTCCCATTCCCTACAATGACTGATCAAGCATTCATCCACCCTCGCATTGAGTTCTCACATGCAAAACCATACTGTTTTATGTCGGATGTATTATGTAAGTAAATGTTGATAACATCTGACACACAAATGTTACTCAAATAGGTTATGAGTTGAACTTAACTCCTGATTCATTGGACAATATTGTCCATAGCACAGGATAACGATGACAGGTCATTGGTCAGAAATGAAGCCTTTCCAGTTTCTCTCTCCACTGATGCTGCCTGACCCCTTTGGAGTATTTCCAGTTATAAATAGTGCATAGATTTACACTGTTGTTAATGACTGTCACTGCCAAGGACGACTCTTCCTTCTTATTGACTACACTTCTGCTCATGTTGGAATCTTATTCACACATCTGCTGTTGGTTCTACTTTGTCAACAGCTTCCGTCATAACAACTTGTCTCAAGAAGGCACTTTTGTAGAATGGTCAACTGATTAATACCTGATCTTTGAACTTTTGATTGAAAATTTTGCCAAAAAACCACATCAATCTCTGAAATCCATCCAGAACCTTTGGCTCCAACCTTGCTTTTTCCCCAATTTGTTGGCATTATTTGCCCCACTACCTGTTTTGATGTCAAAGAATTAACAGGGAGTCCATCTCACCATGTTTATCTAAATCAGCAGAAGGCTGAGAACCTGGTCATTGGGAACATAGGAATAGTTTCTAAAAAAAATCATATTGGACTCAATTACATATTTTTTTCTGTACTTAGTTTGGATCTCCAGCAGCTGCGTTATTTTGCTTTTATCGTTTAGGAACAGCAGAGGCATATTCAGCTTTCAAACGTGTTTCCACGTTTCAAATGAATGGCTAATCTATATCTCAACTTTGTTTATCCACCTTGGTTCCACAGTTCTTGATATTCTTGAACAAATCTATCAATCTCAGTTGAGAATTTCAATTGACCTAGTTACACGTGTGTTTGTGGTAAGAGTGTTTAGCCACGGAAACATGCAGAATGATAGTTCAGCATGCATTTTTACAAGTGCCAACTGAGGAAAGAAAACAACTTAAACAATACAAAGTAAAAGGCTGCAGGTACTGCAAATCTGAAATTAAAGTGTCAGAAGGCAGCATCATCAGTGTAGGGTTAAAGTTTCAGATTAATGACCTTTCAGCAGAGGTTTATAATGTTAACTGATTTTACAGATGATACCTGAGTACTTTCAATTCTGTTTTAAAAACAGTCCCTTCTTTGCCATATTTTTATTTATTTATTCACATTGAAGGTTGCAGAATGTAGTCAAATTCAATTTGATATCCAATATCTTTCAAATAAATTTGCACAGCAACATGAGCCACTAGCTGACACCCAAAGCTGCTAGTTCCTCTCTAGATTACAAGTTAGTTGTTGTGGTAACTAGATATCATGCTGGGAACACATCATCCAAAACCAAATTGCCACTTCAGCTGGCAGAGAGTCTTACTTTGCACACCTCCAGGCTCATTTGTCACAATAATGCTGAGCTAGTTTTTGCTAAAACAAAGACCAACTGTATCAATGAGGAAGATATTCACAGAATCCTTCCCAATTGTTGGATATTAATTCAGTGAAACATTAGCTTTGAAGGAAAGAAAAACTTTTAAAAAATTAGTGTTGTTGCAGGAACAGTAGACCATATCAAACCTGAAGCTGCCCAACCCAAAAATCCTTCAGATAGCCAATCCCCCACATTGAGACACCAAGTTCCACAAACTGACACTATTGTGACTTCTTATTTGGATTGGTCATGATTATAGAGAAGAAATGAAAAGGAATTCCTTTTGAAGTTGAACTTTAAAGGTTTCAGTAATTAAAACAGAAGGCTAAGGAATCAAACAAACCACAAGTTTAATCTACCAGACTAATTTCAAATTTGAGAAAACTGAAGATTTATGATTAGCATTGATGATCAATTACAGTTTTTTCCTTAATTTCTCTGAATTGATTCAATGTAACATACCAGGAGATTGCTGCAACCTTGAAATCCGACTGCCAGGCATTTGCAAGTTAGATTCAAAGCTTCGACTGTTTCTGCCCGAGTCAGAGCAACGAATCCCAGACTTGGCCAAATTGGGCATACTGCGACGCATTTCCTCTGTAAACAAAGTGAAGTGAATCAGGACTTAGCTAATCCAGTCCACATGTAACTCCCATCCAAGACAGTCATTTACTCTTAATGCTCTCTGGGTGACCGGGGATGGACAACTAAATGCTAACTTCTAAGAAGTGTCACATTCCACACAAAACAAAAATGGTTGTTTTACACATGCAAAATAAAAATCCTAGGATAGAAGATGAGTATTTTGTCTGTAAAATAACTCAAAAAGTGGAGATACTCTTCAGTGTACCAATACACAAGTCTGAAGTAGAATGGAAAAAAAGTAGAAATTTTCATTCTTTCCAGCAACCTCCCAATTTAACTATAGATTTGATACCTTGATTTTTTGTGTAATTCATCAGCTCAGACATGCGACCCTGTAAACAGCGTCGTGAAGGCCGAACTCTGCCTGCAGTTGCTGCTCCTCTAACTGGAGACTGCGATCGAGGTGAATTTCGTGGAGAAGGTGAATATCTATGCATACTGTGCTGGGGTAAAGGGTATTCGTATTCATCTTCATCATCCAGACTATAAGTATCAAACTCCTGATCACTGTAAGTACCTCTCCTGAGGGAATTGAGAGAGGCACTGGAGCTACGGCGGGAAGCTGATGCTGAACTGGAGGCATAATCCTGACGAAGGCCTTTAAAAATATAGCACAAGAGTTTCATAAATAACAACAGTTTTGTTTCTCTTCAACAAGTGTCAAGCTCAAAGTACATTCACTGATATCAGATACAAGGATCAGGAAATCTCCTACATTTGTACAGAGGTTTCTTAACTCATGTGGTAGGGTTTTGGTGTCTATACCCAAGTAAGGATATATTCTTGCCTTGGAGGTAGTATGGTGAAGGTGCACAATATAAGATAGCCTTTATGTCCCAGGATCTATATGAGTAGAGACTGATGAAACTGGACCCTTAACTCTGAATTTAGGAGACAGATGGGAGCAGGAGGAGGCCATTTGGCCCTTCGAGCCTGCTCGGTCATTCATTATGACCATGGCTAATCGTCCAACTCAATAACTAAATCCTGCCTCCCCCACCACTACCCCCCACCCTTCCCTCAAATAACCTTTGATCCCATTTGCCCCAAGTGCTATATCTAGTTGCCTCTTGAATACATTCAATGTTTTGGCACGAACTACTTCCTGCAGTAATGAATTTACAGACTCAGCACTCTCTGGGTGAAGAAATGTCTTCTCACTTTGTGCTAAATAGCCTACCCTGAATCCTCACACTATAAGCCCTTAGAAGATTGACAGATGACCTCATTGAAACATACAAGAAGCTGAAGGGGGTTGACAGATCATTTCACTTGGCTGGGGTATACAGAACACATGAGGAGTTTCAATATAAAAAAGGGATCAATCATTTAGGATTGGGAGGAGGAGGAAAATTTTTTTTTCAAAGAGTTTGTGAATTTTTGGAATTCTCCACAGAATTGAGAATATTCTGTTGTTGAATATATTTAAGATATAGAGATCAACATATTTGCTGTCAAGAAATTAAGGGATTCAGGGAGTGAGCAGGGAAGTAGAGTTGAAGCAAGAACTCAGCCATGGTTGAAGGGCCATATGGTTTCCTCCACACCTATGATGTTTTGAAGTAGTATTCCACCTGCCACAGCCTAGCTGTGCCACTATAGACACGTTACACATTGAAAAGTCAATACTGTGCTTTGTATATTTCCACTTACTTTCTTCCTGTAATCGAGCCATAATCTGGACATCTGTCAGATCTTGCAATTTATACCCCATGGAGATGGAGTCATCAGAAGTACTTAACTCACTGTCAATGGATGACTGGGAACTCAGTGCTGAGTGAATGGTTGGATAGCCTTCAGGATCAAAGAAATGGACAGAACAAAAACATGAAAAGTAATAATTAGCTAACAAAAGCAGAGTTACAGGAACTAATTTACAGAAGTAGTCAAATCCAATGGACAGGAGGTAGGTACAATTTTTTTAAAATGCAAATTCAATTTAATGCTTAGTTTCCCTGCTGGCTCCAACAATTTTTAAAATTAGTTTTCAAAATCATTAGCAATGAAATAAAACAATTTGGTCCACTACTTATTTTTCTCCAATGCACGTTTGTCACATACAAGGTACATCATGGACGAACATTCAAAATCTATTGTACAAGCCAAATATCCAAGTCCAACGAGTCTTGACAGAATACCAATTGAGTTGATGTTAATATTTCACTTTGACATGTCACTCCATGGGATTTGCAATTAGATAAAGCCACAAAACCAATGGTAATAACGTAGCCAAGAGACTCATTTTAGAGAAAGCAGGAACGCTAATCAAAACCCAGATTTGATTCAGTCAACTATATTTGGTGGTATTAAACTGGAGTTGATGATTAGTGCTTTTACTTTTCTCTATGATTTGTTGTAGAGTGGGAGACTCTGGAATTGCATAAACCTACAACACGCATTTCTAAAGAAACAATTTCACACAATTAAGATTGGATAAATGTGGATGGGATTGGTAAATTCACTAATGTGCTCCAAGCCTTTATGTTTAGAGGATTATACACATCGAGTTGCAACTCAGCAAGCCTGCTTGGGAAATTTAAAATGTTATCCAATACAGACTTACCAATAAATCCTAAAGCATGTACTGAAAGGAAATTTTTTGGGTTTGCAATTGCTGAGAAAATGAACCATTCTTTTTAATGAAAGGATAAATTCCACTTCCAAAATGTCCACAGGAGTTAAAATCAAGTTGGATCATACTGGCAAAATGAACAATAATGGCATATTTTAAAAAAAAGGTACCTTTGCTAGTTTTCAGTTTGAAATATGTAATTGACAAGTTTGGGATTTATTTTCATTTGATAAACTCATTCAAAATCTATGCATCTTGATACATTGGAACCCTGGGATTTCCCACTGTCTAGTGAAGTATAATCGAAGAAAGAGGCATTAGAACAATGATCTCCAGTGTTAAATAGCAGACACGAATTTGAAAGTCAAGATAGACTTGAACAATTTGCAAATAAGAATGCCTTAAGATGCAATTCCTGGAAAGGAACTTCTTTTGCATATAATCTTGCAAACAATACATTTTTAAAAGCAAGAAACAGCAGGATATGTTTTTATTAACTAAAACAGAACTTGCTGGAAAATCAGGTCTGACAGCATCTGTGGAAAGAATATAGAACCAATATTGAATTAGGATCTTTATCTGAGCTACAGCATCCTATTTCCTGTCTTCAGCTCTGACAAAGAGTCATCAAGACTCAAAACGTTGGCCCTATTCTTTCTTCACAGATGTTATCAGGCTGGCAGAGATTTTGCAGCATTTTCTGTTTTTGTTTCTGTTCCCAGTATTTTGCTTTTGTATCAGGTTGGAATGTGAATTTTAGACACCAGCTATTGGATGTTGCCTCTAATGAACTTCAAACAAAAACATGAAAGTAGCCAAAAGTAGAATAGTCCAAACTACCAGTAATTGCAAGTGAAGTACAAAGTTTAAGAAAATTTAAACTACAGGAGATTGTTTTTAAATATTTAGAATTATTTTTAGATACATGTATTTTTAAGATTTTTTTGTTTCTATCAGCATTTATGACTGAGTATTACAAAAATTTCAGTCTTGCTATCTTTTAAAATTCTCTGCCTGCTTGTGCCCTTAGTTACTCTAATGCAGGTGCGTTTAAAAATACACACCACTCAGAAGGGGGAAGAAAAGTAACTCTTTCCCTATCCAAATTGTGGTTTAAAAAAAAAATCACAACTTTGAAATTAAAACTGGAAATGTGGGGAGGTTATTGGAGAGTTCCCGACTCAATACAAGTCCTTCAGGAGAAAAACGGGGTGAGAAATTTTACCCGAGTCGTCCTTGTTTTTAAAAGGAGTCGCACAAAATAAAACATTATCGGGAGTCACAAGTTGAAACTTTAGCATTTTTAAATTAATTATTTGCCAGTTTGCAAAAGGACTGAATTATGTATCTGTAGAAATTAAGCATTTCAATCTCTGAGCCATCATGCATTTAATGATGAGGAGTGACTTTTAAAATTAATTTTAACCAAATGTGTAAAATTATGTCAATTGCTTTGGCAATTTATTCCCAATTTATAAAAAGTTACTAAGAGGACACACAAAGAATTTTTAGTATAATCATTAAGGGTCTCAACCATAAAACCTATATCTTGAATCAAAGACATTACCTATAACCATGGTGCAGCTACACTACTCAACAGGTCTAAAAGTGCAGCACACTCATTAATCTTTTATTCCCAGGATAAGAAACAGTTCTTAGTTTTTTTTCATTTTAATTCATCCAACAGAAAATTTGGGAGCCACAAATAAGATGTTAAAAGAACCACTTGTGGCTCTGGAATTTTGGTCCTAACCTCAAGTAGCTGGAACAAAACCCTAGAATCTTCTATCCCAATTATTGTCTGTTTTTTTCCCTCCCCAAAAATAATGTATCAGTGTTGAACAAAGACTGTACTGGATTCTGATGTAGGTTTCCCCACTGAGGCTCACATAAAAATGAAAACATTGATTGTTATTAAATGAGCTGTCCATAGGACCATACTACATGGAAGAATCAAATATTTGAGAAGACCTCATTAAACAAAATTTCTTGTACATTAGAATCAAGACAGTTCAACAATCTTGAAGGGTAGTGCAGGGAGACAAGCTATTAAAATTAAGGATACTTTTATATAAGAGACATTATGCATCGTACATAATGGTCTGCTACCTTCCCAGACCCTTCTGAATGGCACCAAACATCACAAAATTGAATCTGGATTTCAATATTGGTACTGCTATTTCCTGCCTCTCTGGCATGATCACAGTAAGAAGTCTCACAACATCAGATTAAAGTCCAACAGGTTTATTTGGCAGCAAACATCACTAGTTTTCAGGGCTCTTGCAACATCTCACCCATTGTCCTGTCAATGGGCGAGATGTTGCAAGAGACCAGAAAGCTCGTTGTGTTTGCTACCAAATAAACCTGATGTTGTGAGACTTCTTACTGTGTTTACCCCAGTTCAACACCAGCATCTCTGGCGTGATGGTCATTACACCTCCATTTAAGAAAAAGTGTGGTTCAGGCACAGCAATAACAAAGGAGAGCTAGGAAGCAAGTACCACTGTGGAGGGTGTGGGGAGTCTCAGCTAAGAGGGTGTGCAGGATGGTGTGAGGGGGGCATGGCAGTCTGGAGGTTCTCATGTCAGGTTGAATCCCACTGATGCTGTCCTGGTTGCTGTCAGCTGGACAGGCTCGGTCATTTATTGCTGCCTTCCACCCCAGGTCCCACCAACAGTTACAAGCACCAGGACTAACAGCTGTTGCCCCAACTACAGGAGCTCTACAGGTGTCATCACAGCTCCTCTCCTCACACAGCATGGAGTGTGCATTGCCACTGTAAGGAGCAACCTGGAAGAGGGTGCTTCTCAACTGTCAGCCTGAACTGCAAGCAACTCCTGGAAGGTAGAGGACAAGACATCCAGTTGGGTGCATGCAGATCCCTGATTCAAGGATTCACTATGGGAATTCCCTGTGGTGAGGATATGGCAAGGGTCAGCAGCCTACTGACATGGCACCAAGTATTGTGTTGGGCTGCCAGCATTCAGACTCAACTCATAGGTTGCTTGGAGAGAGTGAGCAGCCACAGCAGTGACAAGGACAACCTGGGCTTGAGGCCACAGCAGGGGGTACAAGGGGCTGCCAGCAGGGGCAAGGACCAGGCCACTTATCTGCAATTCCATTCACTTGAGGTGCACCAGGTCCAGCAGGATGTCTGGGGTGTCAACATCACAGTAAACCATGTACAAGGGGTTATCATCAATATGGTGCACATTGCTTTGTGGGCACAGTAATAATCAAGGAATGTCCTTTATTAAGATCAAAAAAAGAGGTTCCAATCAGCCAATATTCAGATTGTATGCAACACTGTGATGACCATTGGAATATCATGCACGAGTGCATGTTACCCAGGAAGCATGCACATTAGTTTCATCCTGAGGACCTTGGACATCCTGGGGTCTTCAGGGACCACTCCAGGCTGCCAGGACGGTTCATTTAGGGCACAGAGGGAGTGAAGACAAGGGCTACCAACTACATATGGTCATGGCTGATAATGCCAGTACGGAGGTTCCATATCAACGTGGAGACCTATTACAATGAGGCTCATGCTGCCACCTGGTCCATTGTTGAGTGGTGCTGCCTAAATCACTATGGTGGTGCCCTGCACTAAGCCTAGAGGATGCCCCACATTATGGTGATCTGCTGTGTACTTCAAGCTGCTGCAGCAGGTAGACATCCTGGAGGGGGAAAAGGCGGATGCCCCAGTGAAGGATACGGAACCCAAGGAGAAGCCAGAAGATGTAAGTGACAAGGGTTGAGCAGGACATGATGGCAAGGGAGAGACTCTGACTAAGAGGTGTAGTGTACTGCAGACTCTAAGCAACACACTGTGATGCTGCCCTGGTGAAACACAAGTCTGACACCTACCATTTCCCTGGTTGCATAATGCCATCCAGGCCCACATCTGAATGAGGATTAGGGGCATTATTGTGTGAACCAATGCCCCAGAGGGGGCAGGTATGCCATCCAAGGCTGTCACTGTGGGCCTACACAGCAAATTTGTAAGTGGACAATTACCAAAATACCAATTAGTGCATGCCTTCACTCATGCCCTCTTTGTGACCCTACAACTTAACCTTGCATGGTCTATCACCATATCCAGGTGCCACACACATGGAGGCAGTCAACTGTTTTCCATCTGTATAGCCTGTGATGACCTTGGCATCCCCTACAGGCCTAGATCTGGAGGGCCCTGGCTGACTTAAAGAACATCACAAAACAAGAACAGCACTGTACCAACCCATGATGCCTTTTTAAAGATCTTTTGCCTCCTTGTGGTCCACATCCCTCTACTTCCTGCCTATTAATATACCAGTTAAAATGCCTCTTAAAATGTTGCTATTGTATCTGCTCTACAACCTCCTCCGTAAGTGCATCCCAGGCACTTACCATCCACCATGTAAAACAAAACTTGCTTATCTCTTAAAATTTTCCCTTTTACCTTAAACTTACGTCACCTAGTAATTGACATTTTTACCCCATCTCTTGGATGTTCCCACCTCCATCTAATGTATATCTCAGAAAATCAGCACTAAAATGACAGGTGCATTCCTTGGAGCTTCCCTTCAGGATAATCGACAAGGTTCACAGTGGGAATACCAACTCCTGATGGACCAACCTCAGTGGGGCTGTCTCCTACAAAACAGAACACATCTGGGCACGTGAGCATGTGCATGTCTGGGATTGCGTCAACATGGATGTTCCAGATGTGATGGACAGGACAGAATGGATACTCACCCTTGTGCCTAAATCCAGGTTGTTCATTTTCTTTCTGTACTGGCCCTCGGTGCCTATGCACTGACAGAGAATTCATCACTGATCATGCTCTATTACTAGCTCAACCCTGGGGTCCCCAATCATCTCTGGGGAAGAAGATGACCGTCCTCTCCTCCATCACACGCAGCAACTGTCCCAACTCTCCCTCCATGAATTGTGGAGCAGCTCTATAAAGGTGCCATTTTCCTGGTGTGATTGACTGAGTGCAGTTAGTGTTTAAACGTAGTTGTGGTCATTTTGGGTGAGACACGCCTGGAGCTATGAGCAAGATTCACATGGAATCTCCTTTCTTGCACTAAGTGTCAAAAGATTGTGATGCAGCACGTACCCAAGAGACTAGTGCGGAATATCCGTTTTCTTGCTGTTATTTCCGCCCATTGTTGTTATTTACTTTTTTCATCCTATTACACAATTCATTAATTACACAAAAAATTGGAGACATCATGCATGACATCCATGCACACCTCAATTCCACTTTAAAAAGCAGCCCCTATAGCAGCTGTACAAGTGTTGTGTCCTTCACCAATCACTTTTAAATCTAGTGTCGAATTTTGGTACAATAGCTATCCATCATTTTCTGAATATTTTAGTGCATTATGTGTTTGAACCCTAAATTACTGCAATCAGAGGCCCTACGCTCAATTCTTAATCTAAAAGATGACAAATTTAGTTGGTCACAAAGCAGAATAGCAATGGAAACAGCACAATTTGTATTAGTATTCACATGATTAGGGATTCTGTTTTGTTCATTAGGCTATATTCTCTACTAGAAATTACATGTCAACATCTGGTGAAGACAGGATTATATTTAAAAAATGCCTCCCAAGAATAAACAGCATTTCTTACATTCCCAACTCTAATTTCTGAACATTTTGGAAGGGCTTCAGAAACATTAACAAATGCATCAGAGATATAGAAGTGTGGGTTTTGATAATGGTTTTCAATTTAGAAAGCAATTCTTCTGGAGGAGGAACTGGCCAATAAATTCATGAAAACTAATAATTTTGTATAGACCCATTTTGCTGAGATGCATTCCATCTAATGTACCTCTGGCAATGTTATCAAAATAAACAATCCCAATTCAACTAAAGGTAAAGTTCCAATTGCTGATCAGTGCTACTACAGTCTGTATTTTCAGCTTCTAATTTCAGATATTTTGAAAGATAATGTGCATAATATATAGTATGCAAACTCAAAGTATTAATTATTTTGAAAGTAAGAATATGCAAATGTCCTGTGACTAACAGATAAGTATTCATGAAAGCCATGCAGCTAAGCAACAAGCAACATCTGCCATGCATTTATTTAAAAATCTTGAAACTTGGCAGAGGTTCCAACAGAACATGCACGAGTCTTTACAAAGTTTTTTTTAAAAGCATTGTTAACAGTTCAAAATATTTTTAAAATTTGCACTTGATTAATGGACAGGTGTACCATACCTGAACTGCCATGGGTTAGTACTGGTTTAGTAGACGTTTTGAGGAAACCAGAAGAGTTTAAAAGAGTGCTACACGAAGTGACATCTGTATTGGAGCTATAAGCACAGGTTGAAGAAAACGGAGTGCAATAGATGTTTCTCCATCTGTTGGCTAGAATGGAAAAATCAGAAGTGCGTGCACAATTAGACAGGCATGACAGTCTCATTGACACTGTACTTTAAAAAGTAATCTGAACCAAAGACACTGGTATTCTCCTGTCTTTTTCTGTATTTGTATGGAGAAATGATCATCCTGTACTGTACAGGCTTTGAGGGTAAGTTACTTTATTTGTAGAATGGAAAAAACTCAAAATATTTAAAAATTAACCCAGCTCTGGTTCAGATCTACTTTTAGATTAATATGGAGGGACACTCATTGCTCCGATGTTGAAATGAGTTAGTTCATGATTGTCAAGATAGGTTACGTTTGAAAAACTTGGCATTGCTCTTAAAACTTCCAACTTGGGAGACAACGACTAAAATGAATTATTAGAAAGGAGTGGATTAACTCCATTCAGATTGGAACTCAATGGAAATGTTGAAGCAACGAAACAAAATTTATTACAATGCACCAGGTAAGATACTTATTAGAGGCTATTTCTCAGACACCACTGCAATATATCATTCATATTTTTTGGTGCAAATTCAGTTTGGCTGAAACGGTGCTACACTTCATAGAATCACAGAACCCCTACAGTGCAGGTGTCCATTCAGCCAATCAAGGCTGCATCAGCAACAATCCCACCCAGACTTTATCCCCTTAACCCACATATTTACCAATCACTTTCCTGCCAGATCAAAAATCTATCTACCTCAGCTTTAAATATACACATGGATTCTGCCCCATTGCTCTGTGGCGAGGAACTAACAAGCCTAGAAGAAATTGCTCCTCATTTCAGTCTTTAAATGGCATCCCTTTATTCTATGGCTATGCCCTCTGTCCCTAGACTCTCCCATGAGGGAAAATATACAAAGTATTTACTCTGTCAAAATCCTTTAAGAATCCTATATGTATCAATGAGATCATCTTTCATTCTTCTAAATTTCAATGATTAAAGTCCCAACCAGTTTTAGTTCTCATAAGACAATCCTTCCAAATCAGGAATTATCTGAGTGAACCTCCTTTGAACTGCCCCCAATGAAATACATCTCTTTAAATAAGGGGGACAAAACTACTCAATCCTCCAGATGTAGTCTCACCAGTACCTTGAATTGCAGAAAGATTTCCATACTCGTGGCAACTCCCTTGAAATAATGGCCAACATTGCATTATCCTTCCCAATTACCTGCTACACCAGCTTTGTGTTTTGTGCACAAATATCACCAAGTCCCTTTGATCTGCAGTTTTTCCCTCAACTTAAATATTGTTCTTTTGATCTCATTCAGAAAGGAACAATTTCACATTTTCCCATATTATACTCTACTGGCTGACTCTGCCCAGTTACTTATCAATATCTCTCTGTAAACTAAGATTAAAACAAAATACCATGCTTGCTGGAATCTGAAACAAAAAACAAAGTGCCAGACCTGCAGAAAATTTCCAGCATTTTCTATCTTTTTGTAAACTGTTTGTATAAAATACTAAAAAAGTTAGCAAAAATATTACATTTGCTACCTATATCTAATGACCTGGTCATCCAGCAAAGACCTGGACCAATCTACCTTCCACTTGAACAAATGCAAACTATTACACTTTCCCCACTTGATTAAAAAAAATACATATTGTAACATAGTAATATACAACATTTAAAACTCCCTTCAGGGCATGAAATAATGCTTATAACAATTTTGTTCAAATGCCAAATCAAATTTTATTTTCTACACATTGTTTTGAAATTCACTGTCTAATTCAGACCATGCATGTTCAAAACTTCTACATTAGTCATTTCCTGCTCTTGTCCAGTTGTTTTGAATATGCTTTACATGTATTTACATATTAGCAACAAAGGCACACATGCTAGGTTATATTCCTAAATATGTAGTTCAAGCTCAGCCTAAAATCTGCCAGATACTCCATTCACAAAAACATAGGCATCTGCACCTTAAACTCACATTGAACGGGAAACAAATGGAATGAAATATTGAGACAGTATTTTTGTACATTTCCAGTTTGCACTGCACTGTCACCACTCATGATTCTTAGTGACCAAAACATACACAACATAGGTAACCCGGAAAGCTTTCAAAGGCTCATATTGCTTCATCCAACTCAAATGACAATGTCTATCTTCAAGAAAGGAAGTGATAAAATGGGAAACTAAGCGCAAAGTCAGACTTGTACTTATTTGGCACAATTTACAACCACCAGATATGAAAGCCAATGATGTACATAGTTACTTCATTATATCCATGATCTTAATTACTTGACAGTTGTATCATGGCCAATACACTTATTTTTGAAGAGTGGAATCCCTTTGTGCATTGGACAGCACAGTGGTTAGCATGCTGCCTCAGCACCAGAGGTCTGGATTCAATTCCAGCCTCAGGTGACTTCCTGTGTCCTCCCATGCCTGCATGTTTTCCTCCGGCTGCTCTAGTTTCTCCTGCACTCCAAAGATGTAGGTGTTAGGTTGATTGGTCATTATAAGTTGTCCTTTAATATCAGGGAGATTAGCAGAGTAAAAACATGGGGTTACGGGGATAGGGCCTGGACGGGATTGTCAATACAGTGTCAATGGCCTCCTTCTATCATTCATAGAAATGCAACTGAAAGTTGTCAACTTTGCTTAGTTAATTGCAGCCCTACTGTGAAAATTGTGATTTAACAGTAACTTCATTGCAGTGTTAATATAAGGCTACTTGTGACTAATAAATAAAACTGAAAAATCATTGGCAAGGAAGAAAGAGTGCTGTATTGAAGGTCTCCTCGCTGCTCATTTGGAGCAAGAACTTCAAATAGTACTCCTGAATACTACTAAGTTCTTTTAGTAGTTCAACTAAAGATTTGCATAATAGAAATAAGGAGCCATTGAAAAGCATGGGGAATTAGATCTGTGTACAAAAATTTAAGTTTCATCCTACTTAGCAACAAAATTAAATGGAATCCAAAAAACAGCAATCAAAATATCAAAGCAAGCAGATTTACTCCTGAGACTAGAGAGTGCAATGCTGATACATTAAAGTTTCAGAATTGGCTCCATGCACTAAAGAAACTGTTCCACTATACTTTGTGGTCACTAAAATGTAGTAACAATTGAAAAGGTTTCACCTTAACTTATAGGAGACTCAAATGCGAGACAAAATGACTAGGTAAAATAAACTGACTTTTGAAAAAACTATTAGTCTAGAATTGCAAATATCTGATGCAATATCAAGACCATACTGATTAAGTATAGATATTTACAGGATTAAGAAAAATCAGACAAAATTATTTTAAAAGGCATCCATTGGATGTGGGCCTGCATTTCATGATCACTAGTCCAGTGACATTACCACTACTACACTACCAGCTTAACATCTACAAATCACGATGTCAAAAACATTTTATAAAGCGACTTGTAATTCAGAGATTTTTATATTTAGTCAACCTTCCAATTACAAAGAACCATAAAGCTAGAAATGTTGCTATTCAGGCAATGTCTCAATGAAGCATGACAATTTCTCCTTTAAGATCCACCAAAAAAAAACATAACTATTATTTAAATAAAATATTACATTTATGCACAACTTACCTTGATCAAGTCTGCAAATGAGACTGCGGCAGGCAGCTTCAGTCTCTGGGCTTGGGTGATCAAGTACCTGTCTACACCACTTCAGAGGGTTTTGCGACTTCTGATCTGTATCTGTTGCTGCAGTCTTCTTTGGTGAAACATACAACCTTTTTCATTTTAGAAAAGAGATATTAAAAATTCCTTCCCCAGACTGAATTTGTATTAAGTGTAGACAGTAGGAAAGTATAAGAATAATCTTGGGATTTGTCTCAAGCCCAATATCTTTAGTTGATTTTGATTGCTTAATTTTATTTGGCTGCACAATTGATAATTTATGGATTAACAATTAAAATTTTTAACAATTCAAATGGACTGTAGAAAGACTGAAACAGGTTAAGAGATTGTGTGTTCATGCTCCAAATCTGTCAATGTAAACTTCTATTGATGAATCTCTCCTTCCCAAAGCTAGAAAGTGTGTTTCAAGGAGATGAAAGCATAGGGAGTCTAAAAATCTCTATTATATTAAACTTTGAAGCATATTGAGGCTACATGTTAAATGGTGCTGTTAGACATTACACAAAAGTTATACTGAGTTACATTTTGGCAAAATCCACAATTTTACTAATGTCAAAAGACTCTTTCAGAGCATTACAAAGTTAAACATCTTTGGAATGAGATTGTATTTATGCTTGAATTCATCACTACCTAAACTCCATGGTTCCTTAATAATTATTTTGTTTTGAATCTAATGATGGGTTTGGAATGTGGTCAACAGAAGTAGGCCCAATTAATGGCCCTGATTTTGTTTATGAGGCTATGAATACTCAACTGTAATTATGGCATAAATTGGACAGGAATTGAGAGAGTATAAGAGCACAGTTAAACACAAAAACCCAGAAGCTGTGACCAAAGCCACTCTTCTCCTCCACAGAAAGTGTTGGGACTGTCACATTCACGTGGAAATGAACTTTTACTAGCATGATCAGTCATAATTATAGTCAAATAAAACATTCTGGTCCTGAAATTTTCCTTTGACAAGTCTCGTTCTTTGATAATCCAATTAGCGTTGAAGATTTTAAAAGTTCTTTTTTGCTTTGTCATATGTTGTGAAGATGAGCAAGGTAATTGTAGATTGGTGCTCGTAAAACGCCAAGGAAAGGACTGCATGGTCCCTTTCAAAGATGGTGCTTTTTCTGTGCTGAGAAAATAAAGAGAAATGCAAATACATAGAGTACCCTAAATGAGATATTTGTATCAAAAGACCAGGCAGCAATGTTACCAAGACAACAAATTTGAATTAGACACTTGGATACCAAGAACCAATTTTGGAGGATATTAATATGATCTTAAAAAAATGGGGCAGTGCAACAGAGGGGAGAGCAATTGCCATCGGTAATTTCTGCCAGCTGTCATGGGAAAGCACCATCTTGATAGAAATGGTACCAAAACAGAAAGAAGTTCCATACAGAAGAATCAATAGCAAAGGCCCAGAATATTCTGGAAGAGACAAAGCTTGGGTGTAATTTAGAGAGTAAGTGAATTTCTATTTTTTGTTAATGACTAGGAATTATATTTGAATAATATTCCATTAGAATCATGTTTTATTCAGTTTAATAGTTTAGTTAACTTGTTTACTGTCAGATAAATCGTTACTTGTTGACTTTAGAGCGTCAGGGAGTTATTTTGACTTAACCACTAAGTGTCACCAAAGAACAGATCATACTACTTCTCTCACTTTTACAAATTACTCCTTGGAGTGATGAGGCATTAGTTCTCGGGGGAAAATCCATTCCACTTTATATCAATCTCTCTCTCAACCCATCTTTTTGTTTGAATATGGTTTAGATCCAATTTGTGTATGTTGTTTTATATTTCCTGGTTTGGATTCTGCCAGATCCACGAGGATTTTTCAATTTGGCTGGGTGAAGAACATTGTTGTTTCTTGCCCTTCTCACATTTACCACAGATCCTGTGGAGGATGCTGCCCAATGAAGGCAAATCTATTCTCAGAAGTCCATGGATAAACTGTGGGCAGCTGTCAGAGGAGCAATGGTATAAGCACTCTACTGCTGATCACAAAATCCAGGGATAATATCAGGAACTAGGAAAAGAAAATAAAACTTGATTGACTAGTTTTTATATCCCCAGAAAATTGTAGATTTTCAGTCCAAATGACAATTACCACCATGGGAAGGATTAGAAAGTCCCAGTCTATTTGTTTCCAAGGCAACACATCAACAATCTTTATTACCAAGGACAATAGCACAATGTAACAAGCTGTCAAAAGAAGCAGTCACAGCCCCATCACTTGAAACCTTCAAGACTCATTTTAGATTATTTCTATTTATAAACTTCGATTCCCAGGATTATCATTTTCAGCAGCTAGTGTCTGGTCTGATTAGTGTTATCTATATAAATATTGGCAGAAGACAGTATTAGTCAGCAATGCCTACACAACTAAAGCACAGGAGAAATTAAAATAAAAAGTACTGGAAAAACTGAAGAGGGTCTAGCAGCATAGTTAGTGCATACCCCTTTAGAACTGGACAAATGTTGAAAAGATATTGGAAGAATTCACTGCTCTTCAAAATAAATGCCAAAATATTTTACATTCCATTTCAACTAATATGTATAGCTTCAATTTAGCATCCTAGCTAAAACATATTTTATTAGTCCTGATCTTTCAGTCAGTGGCAGGGCAGCAGTACCTTTTTAAACTGGGGCAACTGGATTATGCTGACTCCAGTACCAAGTCAAGAAGCCTAGCAACAAAGTACAACTGCAGCAAAGCCAGTCCCCTTTTATTGTCACAAACTGAAAATATGCCTCTTGAGGCTGATCACGTCCAGTGAATTTCATTGCTTTGAAATGGGCCTGTTTTTGTTTTAGATACCCATTCTCCCTCCCTGATTATATTCGACTGCACCCCAACCAATGCCCAAACCCACACTGGACAACAATAAAAACCTTCAAGGCCATCCTAACAAGTAGCTTGTCAACATGGGTCCTAGTATATTCTGCATTATATTTGAGCAAGTTCCAAGCGTCAAGATCAGGCATCTGATGCCAAGGTCAGTGTCAGAGACATTCTGAGGGATCTAAACAATGGAGCTCTGGCATTGGAATTTTAAAATTCCCAGCTAAATATTGCACATGCAAGAGTTGGGGCTGCTTCAGGGTCCTGCCATACAGGCACAAGCACTTAAAATGTTCACTGTCTTTCTATTAGACAATATGACTATTCTTCAGTATTTCACGAAGCATTACCTAAATTTTATGCTCACAGACTGCAATTGAAAAGAAATACTATCACTGAGCTAAACTATCAAGAGGTAATTAAATTTCAGCTTTGCACACACTATTACAGCTCACTTTTGATATCTGCACGTGGTAGATTCTTACAACATGGAAAGCACTAAATTTATCTCCTCCTCCCAATGACTTTCACAGAAACTAGATGCTGCTCTGTCAATCATTTTGATCATGGCTGATCTAATTCAATATCCTGATTCCCCTCCCCAATATCCCTTTAGTCCCAAAATCTAACTTCTTGAAATCAAACAATTAAAAAAAAGCACAAGTCCACAGTTACCACATTTTGGACAACTACATTCCAAATAACAGAGCAGCCTACTGAAGGACGAACTATTAAAAACGTTTACTGCGCAACAAAAGTGGACAGCCACAACTACCTTTTCTATTCTACCAAGGTCTCATTATCCCTTTTAAAAAAAATCAACGTCAATTGTTGCATTGTTCTCAGTATCCAACGTGCCTATGGGGTCATTTCACAAAGCAAACCAACAATCATCTTGCTCCACATTTTCCTCTGAATATCTGCTCATGTGAACAAGACCTAACAATTTTCTCGTGTTATTTTAAAGAGCAGGGGGAGTTCATCCTAGTGTACTGTTCAATATAGACTACTATCAGAAAATAAATCAATTTGCACAGCTTTTGTAGAAACTGTAGCAGTAAAAAGATATGTGGATTAGCCATGCTAAATTGCTGTTTAGGATCAGGGCACTAGTAGGGTAAATGAATAGAGTTACCGAGGTAGGGCCTGGTGGGACTGTGGTCAGTGCACACTTGATGGGCTGAATAGCCTCCTTCTGTGCTATGGGACTCTATGCAACTTTTGGATAAGTTAGCTGCCATGACTCCCTTCACAGCGATTTCTACACTTGCAAAGAACGAAACTGTGTACTGACGGAAATTCCTCATTAATACATGCTGCACATCTCTCCCTCTTTAACATACTCCCTAATAGCGCAATTTTGGTCACTGGCTTTAGTGTTTTCATTTCAAATTTTGTCTAATCCCACCCACGTTACCATGTGAACAACATGCTATGCATGTTGCTGCATCCCAATCACTTATGACCCAAGAGACTTTTCAACTATCGTTTTAATCGATGGCCTAAAAAAAAAATCAACTAAAATTTACTCAAACTTCTTCCAATGTTATAATTGAAGATAATTAACTGAAAAACTATCAAATAAATTTAACACCGCACCCAATTTGAGCACTATAACTTTCCCGCCAATACTTCAGTATTACCTTTGTCGCGTGAAGATCAATTTATACTTTTTAATTAAATGATACTTTAAAATCTACAACCAGATTAAAACATTCTGAAGAAAGGAACAAGTTATCCTCTAGTTACTTAATGGGAAATAACATGGGAAGTTTATAAATGATCCGAGGCGACTCTAAACATTTGATCGATGCAATTCCTGCCAAGGACGTATCCCTTTCGCAGAAAATGTCCTAAAACTAATCGGGGAAGATACTGCACCAGGATTTCACAGCAGGGATTACAAATTAAAGTTTAAATTGTCGGGAAATGAGTAGTGCGAGTACAGACTTGTTAGTGCAACCAAGCCATCGTGTATGGACAGCGCTTACCAGCTGTCCTCCTCCACAGTGCCCAGGTCCGGCTCCAGATCCAGGACATCCTCCTCCAAGTAAACAAGAGGCGGCGGCTCCTCCCCCGCCTCCGGGCAGCACCTGGGGACACCCGGGAGGACGCTGTTCGGTCCCTCCACCTTCCAGCTGCTCAGCAACGCTTCACAGTCCTTCAGCAGCGGGTGGTCGGGGCTCAGCTCCACATCCAGGATGTCGGCTGCACACCCGCTGAGGGCCCCGTTAGCGGGAGGTAGCGGCGGCCCGTCCCCACCGCCACTCAGCCCCTTCCCCCCGCGGCCGCTTCGACACCGGAGCTGCTCGTTCTGCAGCTCCAGCTTCTTAACCAAATCCTGCAGCTTCTTCACCTCTTTGTCCGCATCGGGCAGCGGCGACACGACGGCGGCCGCGCACCCCGAGCCGCCGACTGGTGTCCCGGGATCGGTTCCCCCCTCGGACTCGGCTGCGCTCGGCCCCACCATTTGTCAGAGTCGGTGCACCTCACGCTCCAACCGCCCACGTCGCCATTTTAGATAAAGGCGACCTTTGACCCCGCCCCGGACATGCACCGCGCACCTGACGCGCACGCGCACTGACTACCGGCGGGTGTCGGCGCCAAATCGGCCCAAGGTTTCAAAAAAAATGAATGAACGTGTGGGTAACAGCCAATCAGAAACCGCGCACTGTGATACTACGCCTCCGCCAATCACTGCGCTTGCTCCAAACAATGCCCTAGTACGCTTTGCTTCAACCACTCCATTCTCACTACTCTCTGGTTAAAGTCGTTTCTTTTGCTTTACCCCTTGGATTTCTTGATGACTATTTACATTGATGGACTCTAGTTATGTTTATCCCCACAAAAGAGAAAATTTACTCTGTGTTTCCGCATGACCAAAAAATCTTCCATAACTTTAAAGATCTCTTTTAGGTAACCACTCAGCCATCTTTATTTTAAAGGAAGAGACGGTGCCAGTTAATCTTTTCCTGTACCTTTGTGGTATAATTCTTGTAAATCTGTGCCCTCTATCCGTTTTTAGAAATATGGTGAATAGAACTGAATGTGGTCTAACCAACGTTCGAAACAGTTTAGCATAACTGCCCACTTTTCTTTGTACTAAGTTCCTTTCATTCCTCCACCCGTTAAGCTCACGCCTTCCGTAAAGTTACCTCACATTTGCTACCTCACATTTTATGTTAAGCATCATTTACCAATTATTTGCCCATTCTGCGGGTTTAATGATATCCTGTTATTTGTTGTATTCCTCCCATGTACCTACTATCCTCCCCTAATCTGTGTTTTTGATTCCGTAGTTCCAATTCATTGATGTAAGTTGTGAACAACAGAGGTCACAGCGTTCATAAAGGAATGTCACTACTCATCTTCTGTCACTATAAATAGCTACTCTTTACTCCAACTGTGTTTTCGGACTAGAATAACAATGCTTTTTTCTATGTGTCCTTTAAATCCATATTCTGAATGTATACATTAGTCGATAATGGGGCACCTTACCAAAGGCATTTTGATAATCCAGATAAGAAACATATATGGCACTGCTTTGACGAAGGGTCACCTGGATTCGAAACATCAGTTCTCTTCTCCTTAGAATGCTGCCAGATCTGCTGAGATTTTCCAGCATTTTTTCTTTTGGTTTCAGGTTCCAGCATCAGCAGTAATTTGCTTTATTACTGCAATTGTCTACTCTGTTTCTTCTCAAACATTTAATAAGGTAGTCAAGTAAGGATTTCTGTTTTAAGATCCATACTAATATATTTTTCTTTTCTAATGTTTTTCTATTCGCACCTTTCATTGGGATCCCATTGTTTTTCCTATTATTGATATTAAGCTGTCTGGTTTATAAAATGAAAATACAAAGCTCCATTTGTGCCAGACTTGTGTTCTTAGAATCCCCTTTACTGTAGTGAGACATGAACAACTTATGCAAGCTAAGAAAAGCAGCTGAGCAGCTTCTGCCTCTGATAAATATCAAATAAGAATATCCTGGCAAGACAGAGAACTGAATATTTAAGTGTGTCAGTATGCAGGGATACCCAGCACGTTTGCTCCCTTTAGTTAGTGGCAGCTCCATTAATTGGGTCATGAATGACTGCTGCATCCCCAAAGATATGAGCTTGTTATTGACACAAGACTAACAGACTATCCATGATCAGTAATACAAGGATGTCTGTCTTGACTCCTCAAGTTGATTTGGATCAGAATTGATGCAGAGGAAGTCCTAGCTGCTGACCAGAGTGGCAGTAGACAAGCTATCAGGACAGTATGGAATAAGCAAAGGTCAAGGGTAATGATCAGATGGCCAAAAGGAGAAACTGCTTGAAGAAAATAGTATCAGTCGATCTCGGATCAACACCTTTCATCTGTGCCAGCTGCAGAAGGGACAAACCACTCATAAATCAGCCTGTACAGCCATAACAGACGACATTCGATACAGAAGTGACATTCATCCTAGACACAGTTCACCATCTCCAGAAATAGCCAGATTAAAATAATAATCTAGAATTCTCTGTACGTGTATGTCTCCCTTCTTATATTTAAGAATTCTTAGCCATTCACTAATCCTCTGACACTACACCATTTTCTAATGAATTATTAACTGTATAATGCCCTGCTATCCTGATTCCTGGATTGCTCCCTTAAGCTTTTTTTTAAATCCTGTTAGTATTCAGTTCTTTCTTTTTGGCAGAGTATATTTTCCCCGCCCTCTATTGAACACCATTTTAAATGTTTGATAGAATTGTTGTACATCATTGCCCATTTTATTTTCCAAAGTTCTATTCTGCTAACATCATCTAAGGTCATGGTGAATGCTTGTCTTCTCGATTAGAGAGAGGTATGTAGTGGTGTGCCTCAAGGTTACGGTTATCATTGCTCTTTTTGATATGCATTAAAAATCTGTATTTGGGTATACAGAGCACTATCACCATTGCAGTTGACACAAATCTCAAATATAGTAAACAAGCATTTTCTTTTTTTTTAAATTGAATATTCTCCACCAGACTCTCATTATTTGAGTCACAGAGTGCAAGGTCACCTCCCACAAATGCAAAACATTCAATAACCATGGACAGCTGCTGAATACAGATTCATGGCAAGCCCAAAACTACTTTCCCAGTGCATGATAAACAATTTGAAGCATTTCTTGCTGGGTTGAATGGCATTGTACACTATAGGCTGATCTGTGTCTCCAGGCGTATTGCAGTTTACACAATTTTGGAATACAATGAGGAATAGCTGGAGCACCCAGATGAGGTAGAAGATCTAATTGCTGAAGTCCCTTTTGTGGGCTCGAAGCACATGCCAGATTCTCTATAAGATCTTTTCGTAAGTATAGGATAAGACTGCAACATAGGACAATAACTAGATAGTCAAAACATCCACAGGACTAGTAAATTCTTTTATCTGCTAAAGGAAAATGCTGTTGTATAATTGATACTGTAATAACTGGATATGCTAAGTTGCTGGAATTCAGTATTTACGATGACCGGGCTCCAACAGGCGACATTTTCAAATGGGTCAAGCATACATTCTCTGCAATGACACTGAACATCTACATTGTAGTAAGTAGCACTAATTCCAAGTTCTGATTTGCAAAAAGCTCATGCTGCCTTTTGTGTGTCAGGATGGGATGGAAGGGACAGTAGATATACGGTAAGTATGGATTCAATGGCTCCAAAATGACAGACAGTACAAATTTTCAGACTCAAGTCAATTTTCTGTGGCATACTTAAGACATTTGAGTCTCCCATCAGAGTAAAGAGTTTCTACTAATCTACTCTTAATTCCAAAAAACTTCAAGTATGTTACAGTAATGAAAAATAGTTTCTCTCTCTATTAGTCCCTCAAAGTTTTCTAATGTGGATTGTTTAAAGATGCAAACATGAGATATTAATACAATTTTACTTGTTAGAAGGCAGCAGTGATTCGCACTGCTACCTCACAGCATCAGAGACCCAGATTCAATTCCAGCCTTGTGTCACTGTCCGTGTGGAGTTTGCATATTCTCCCCAGGTCTGCGTGGGATTCCTCCGAGTGCTGCAGTTTCCTCCCATAGTCTAAAGATGGGTGGGATAGGTTGATTGGCCATGCTAAATTGACCCTAGTGTCAGGGGGATTGGCAGGGAAAATATATAGGGTTATGGGAATAGGGGCTGGGTGGGATTGTGCTCAGTGCAGACTTGATGGCTGGATAGCCTCTTTCTGCACTGTTGGAATTCTACGATAATAGAGTAGAAATAAACATTTACAACACAATCAATCTGTGCCATTTTCAAGTTTCAAAAAAAAAAAAGTGCTCTTTTGTCTTGTTTTCAGAGTACTGATCATTGGATGCCTGCTGGGATTTATCTCTGGAACTGATAATTCAGGAGCTCTCAATATACTTCTCATGCCCAATGTAGAAGTCCTCTTCTATAGGCATGTCCTTGTTCACTAAGATACAAAATGTGACCATATTCATAGAATAAATGATATCATAGTGAACTTTTTTATTGTTACTGAATCACACATATATGACTACCATTACATTTGACAGACATTTTCTATAACAATCCCAAAAAATAAAGTCTTATTTATGGTACAGTTACTAAAACATGTCACCAGTACTTCTGCTTTTGTAAATCAGTTGAAATACAGCATCATAAGTCACTTCACAAAGGACCAAATAGATAAATGTTTCCTATCAGATTTGGAATAAACAAGACTGTTATGACAGTTAACATCCTCAAGAAAACAGAATAAGCACTTTCATTACTTATATTGAATTTGTTTCTGGTTGAGAACATGCCAAACTAAGAGTAGGGAGCTCACAAGAGATTCACGTAAAGCCCTTTGAGCAGCAGTTAATTCTAACGAGAATGACAAAATGATGACACAATAGTTTGAAAGATATCAATCTTTCGAATAATACCCAAGAAGTATTCTAATGGAATGTGACATTTAATATCACATTCAGCTGTAATATTTTAGCTGTTATGGATCCTTAAGTATTTTCAATGATTTAATATAGTCCTTCCATCTAATTTTAAACTATTTCAATATTTAAAAGAATGCATTATTTCCATCATAAAAGTATTTTTTAAATAAATTCAAACTGCTGCACACAATAAAAGAACAAACATGATCAATAGGTTGAAATTTTGTCAGAAATGTGGAAAAGGTGCATCATCTCTAAAGGAATAGTTAATAAATGAGGAACATTATTAAACTTCACACCAGAAGTAGCCAAACATTTCATGGCAATATCGCAAACCATGTTAGACCAAACTACTTAGATATTAAGTACAACATTGCGAAAAAGGGGAGAAAAAGGTGAATCATTTTCTGCATACATCTTAAAAATCAGAAATAATGTAGACATTGCTAGAAACAGCATCAAAAGTGCTGATGTTAAAAGCAAAATTCAGCTCAGTAATTTCAGCAGACCTCTGGGCAATACAGCAGCATACTGGTTAGCACTGCTGCCTCACAGTGCCAGAGACCCGGGTTCGATTTCAGCTTGGATCACTGCCTATGTGGATTTTATACATTCTCCTCGTATCTGCATGGGTTTCCTCCTAGTGCTTTGGTTTTCTTCCATACGAAAGACGTGCTGCTTAGATGCATTGGCCATGCTAAATAATCACAGTGTATTCGAGCAGATGCCGGAATATAGAGATGAGGGGGATTTTCACATTAACTTCATTGCAGTGTTAATATGAGCAGACTTATCAAAACTAATACATAAACTTTAAATTTATCTTCCAAATTAAATTTTACCAAAAAAACATTTTGAGAATACAGCACGAGACAAAACTGCAGTTTATAAAAAGGCTGAATGTTTTGTGTCATCTAAAATAGACACCATAAAATCGCCTTGAAGCTACTGTCAAACCATAATATCAACTTTTGCAGATACTTAGTTTAATATTAAAGGCTAAAGAGTCAAGAGAATCTCAGACAGTTCACTTGGAAGACCTTACTAATAAAGTCTCAAAGCTGACGTCAGCGAGCAAAGATGCACCTTTCAATTTACAAGTTGAATAGTAAATAATTTCCTTTAAATAACATTTGAATGATCCCCAAAACTTATCAAAATAGATATGGTATCATGCAAGTTTCTTCCCCCTCCCTCCATTCCAAGGCCTCTCTGTTCACCAAATATTTTCTATCTAGAGTATAGGTAGGGAGTACAGAATTTGCATCTGTTGCCATGAAACTACCAACAAATAAAGATAGATATTATTTTTCCTTCACAGGAATGTCAAAAGTCACCATATCAGCATTTTACCAACTTTTGATTGGGTTGTATGCCTTGCAACCCAGTCAAGACATATTTCAATCGTGGCACAAATAAGAATAATGAGTAATTTAGATATCCAAATCCACTTGCTGCCATCTGATTGAAAATCCAAAATATAACAAGTAATAGGTTGGCTGAAACTGTGGCTACCTTGATCTACTGAGATGTGTGAAACTTTGAATTGTATACTTGATTCCTTCACTCAGGGAGACAACAGGCGTATATCCTAGATCTTTCTTTGCTCGTTCACAACTGTAGTAGTGGAATGTTCCAGCCAATGCTACTCGCATGGGAGTGAATGTAGGTTTAATGGTCACAAATGGCTTTAATAGCAACACCAAAATTGAAAGCAAAAAAGCCAAATAATAAGCCAGCAGGTAGGGTATGTGATACTTTGGAGGATCATAATTCAATCCAACTAAAATCTCAGACAAGAAGGTCCAGAAAGGAATCGGTTCATCATTTGTGATATGATAAGCCTATTGGAATTAAAAAAGGAGGAAGTCAAGAAAACAAAGCCAATATTTCAAAATACACATTCTTCCAAATTAACTTGCAAACACTTTTAATTTTGTTCAATGACAACATGGATTATGATTTTTTTTCTAACCATCTTTTTACCCACTCCAGATAAGGGTGGTTATGAGAGTGAAGTGGAAACAGAGGGCAACATCAGAACCTACCAAAGTAATTTTAGGAAAATATGAATGTGTGATATTTAACTTATTTGATTCAGTGATATCACTCTTGACTAAGGAGGTCTTGTGGGGTAGTGGGTAGTGTTCTTGCCTCTAAGTTAGAAGCTCCAGGTTTATATCTCACCCCAGGATTTGATGGCCAAGGAAGGTGCATTCATAACACAGTCAAATATCACCTGAAAAATCCTTCTGGAACACCAATAGCACATGCTAAGAACAGAACGAACACCTAGACAGCACCCCCCCCTCACTATAAGCTGGTGACAGGTTACTGACCTGTTCCAGCAAAAAAAAAACATGGGAACAGATGAGGACTTGCCATGTGCACCAGTAGCTATGGGAAGAGAAACAACAACTCTCAGTTAAGTCTTCTACAGCCATTCCAGATATTTGAGTGTATAATTTATATATTGGTAACACCAAAGGAGTACAGTATGGTCAAATATTAAACAGCAGTCCATCTTCTCAGGTGGATAGAAAAATTTCATGATACTATTTTGAAGAAGAATAGGTACATAGATCAAGTTCTCTTGTCCAATAATAACAGCATGAACTATTTAATTATTTGAAGTACTTGGATTAATGTATCAGTAACTAATCGTTCTGTGATCTCCAGAGACATATTATGCGCAGTCTGTATGCAACTACTGTGTTATCTATCTAGAGATTTAATTTCAACTCAGTTATTTAAAAGGGACTTTAGATGAACCTGTGTGAACACTGGTTTTGCATCGACTGGAATAATGCTTCCAATTCTGGGCACCACATATTAGGATGATTTAAAGGCATGAGAATGCAGAAAAGATTCACAAGAATGGTTCTAAGGATGATGAAGATGAACTTCAATTATGTAAATAAATTCACACAGTGAGGGCCATTCTCTCTGGAGAAGAGAAAATTTGGAAGAGATTTTGAAGTGTTCAGAAGTCTGTAGGAAAACAGAATCAGAGATTGCAGTGATTTAACGTAAGTGGCAAAAACAAAAAGTGGTTCTTTCATGCAGTAACTGGTTAGGATCTGGAATGCACTGAGATTGTGGTGAAGGCAGATTCAATAGAGGTTTTCAAAAGAGAATTGGAGAATTATGACTATGGACAATTACAGACTATGGAGAAAAGCTGGTCAAATGAGGCTCAGTGACTCTCTTGCAGAGTGCCAGCATGGACACAACAGGCCAAATACCCACCTTATTGGGCCATCACATGCTATGACCTTACCATCTACATAACATCACGTCTACTAATAAGAGTGCTATCTCGAAGAATTTTGTAGCAGGTTGCATAGGTAATTGGCTCTCACGAGTGGTCATCATCCTGTTACCCCTTCAAAGGCTCAGCGACACTCAGATCCCTCTAGTCAGCTATAAAAGCTAACAATGGGTTTCTTGCCTTAATAAACCATTTCCATTTTTCAACTGTAATCAATTGTTAAAGGACAAAGTTCAGTGTCATGTTATTACTAAATGATCTCTACACCATTAATGGAGCAATCAGCATGAAAGGGAAACACTAATAGCAAATCTAACAGACGAGATTGATCAAAGAACGATTGAATAGGCAGGAACAGATTAATGTCAATCATTACCTTTCCACAGATGTGTGATTGTGGGTGAAGATTTTCTGCTGCCAGGATCAGCCCGTGCACAACATTGTCAACATAGGTGAAGTCTACCAGATTCTTGCCATTGCTGTAAAAGGTACAGGTGATAAATTAACCAAAAAGAATACTGTAAATTATATCCAAAAAATTCCAAGGAATGATAATTAACTATTAAACTGTACCTTCAACTCAATCTATAGAAATTTTAAAAATTAAAAACATTTAAAAAGTCAATGGTGGATTCTGCCAGCCCCTATTAGATGCATGATCCATCCATTCACCCTTGTGTAAAGGGAAGTAATTTCCACAGCTGATGGTGCCCCACCTTACTTTTGACATTAATATTTCCAGAAAACATTTAAGTTGTTTTGAATACAGATCAAAATGGTACTATATATCAATAATAAAGCACTGAGGGAAGTAGTAGTAGGAAGGAATCATATTGCAAAGTGCATTGTGTTTTCATGTAATTTGCCACTCAGATGATCCCACACCCAAAAAGACACAAATCACAATACATTGTCAATAAGAAAGTTACTGATAGCTTCTGACTTATTGCTGTTCTTTCCCAAGTTCAATTATAGTATGAAATATTCAGTACTAACCCAATCATAAACTTCATCTTGCCACTCTTGGCAGCCTGTACAAGAACAGGTACTAAATGCGGGTCATGAGGTCCAAAAATGCCATGAGGACGAATTGCAATTGTCATGAAGTTCTGATCTGGATTATTAGCACCAAGAATTTCCTGCCATATAAAAAAAGTTGTGAACATCAAATAAGAAAGAAACAACAACCACTCCCATTGTAATATTTTGGTATACAATCAATGCAATTGCCAAAATACTTTTAGAATAATATTTTGCAGTTACTGGACAGTCAAGTATACAATGTAATAGTCAGAGTGCATAAACACTCAAAAGAGCGAGAATGCATGAATGTATGGGAGAGAGGAGGCGCATTAGCTCTCTCCTCAACAACAGGAAAAAAACTATACAAGTATGTCAGGAGACCAGCAACAAATTACTTCCACTTGGTGGCCATACTAATGAGTCGCTCAATTGTGGGTCAAGTGCGCCTTAATACGGTGTTTACATAAAGCAGTGCGGATTACAATCTCCAATCATAAACTTATTGTTGTGGCAAATAGAAGTACTGTACATGTCTTCCACAAAGGGGTTATAAACACATTATTATGACAAAGGGGTGGGAAAGTGAAAAGAACCATGGGAATTGTAATTATATTTTTCCATGGAGCAAGGTGCTTTCTCAATGTAGAAAAATGTAAAAGCTTGAAAATGTACAATTAAGTACATCAGTAAAGTTTACATCACCTAGCTGTACCATATAGGCTATCACAAATGCATTACTTCAATTTCACCTAAAGTGATGTCAAAGCTGTTAAACCTACCATCTCCTGTAAGATCTTTGTTTGTGAATAGTAGTCAATGGGATTCTTAGCATATGGTAAATCTTCAGAGCCATCCTTAAGGTCTGAGCCTTCAAATACAACACTAGCACTACTAGTCAGCACCAGTTTCTGTGTGCAAGAATAAAATTTAGTCACAAAAGGTTGGCACAGTAGGGAAGAAGAGTCAAACAGTGTTAAAGCTGCAATGCATCATTTTTTACCTGAACACCTGCCTCTTTACATGCTTCAATTATAGTTTTGGTCCCTGTGTAATTCACTTTATAGAAGAGTTCTCGGTTGTCACTAGAAGGCGCTGGAGAGGCACAGTGAAATACAATGCTCACACCCTTAACAGCTGGCAGTATATCCTAAACAAATAATCACAGTTTATTAATATGCAATTTCATTGTTTGAAGTTTTCCTTTAAATACACACTACAGACAGTTAATACCAAAACTAAATCTGTGGAGAGTTGCTGGATAACAACTTCCTCTTAACCTCAAAGGCTGAAAATTTGAGTTTTTAGATGATAGACAAGATTATAATAAAATAAAATCTATCAAAATTGATTTTTTTTAATTCCAAATGTTTGCCTTATTATTATAGCAGTATTAACTCTAACATAATTTTCTCCAACCTGTCTATTCCAGGATACTCAGATACCATCCAACAGTGCACATGAAACATAGCAGACTGATCAAGTAATTATATCACTATTAAATAAGATAAATAAAACACAAATATTTGACCCTTGTTAGGTGGTCCCTGCTATACTATATTACACTGGCACACTGCTGGGGAAGTGCTCCATTACACTAAATATAGACTCACCTCCTCAATTTCCTATGAACCTTGTGATGCAATTAGGCATACAGCACTCATTAAAAAAAAAGCAGTGTGGGAAAGAACAAGCCATTAGATCAATTTAATGCATTCCTACACATATTTAGTATGACCCGAGTCACACAGCGCAGAAAAAGCACTTTGGCCCAGCAAGCCTGTACCGACAATAACTACCACTAAAGCTGTACCAATCACATTTTCCAGCAATTGTCCCATATCACTGAAGTTATGATATTTCAAGTATTCATCCAAATATATTTTAAAGGTTATATGACTTTCAGCCTCCACTATCTTCCCAGACAGTGCAGTCCAGATTCTCACTACTCTCAGTGAAAAATGTTTTCTCAAATCCCCTCTAAATCTCTTGCCCCATACCTTAAAACTATGTCCCCTCAACCAAGGGGAACAGTTACTTCCTATTCACCTTGACCATACCCCTCAATCATATTCCCCTCAGTCTTCTCTGTTCTAGAGAAAACAATCCAAGCATATCCAGTCTCTCCTTATAGCCCAAATGCTCCATCCTGTTGAATCTCTTCTGTACCCATTCTAATGAAATAACAACCTTCCTAATAGTAGAACTACACACAGTATTTTAGCTGTGGCCTAACCAACATTCTATATAGCTCCAACACTACCTCCTTGCTCTTGTACTCTATGCCATGACTGATAAAAACAAATATCCCACATGCTTTAACTATCTTGTCTGCCTGCTCTGCCACATTTAGGGATCTGTGACTAAGTACCTCAAGATCTATCCGTTCCTCCGAGCTTGCTGACGTGCTGCCATTTACTAAATACTCCCTTGTCTTGTTATTTCTTCCAAAATGCATCACTTTGCACTTATCAGGGTTAAATATCATCTGCCACTACTCTGCCCAACCATCTATATCTTCCCGTAACCTATGACCACCTTCTTCACTATTAACCACCCTAGCAATCTTGCTGTTAATTATAATTCTGCTCATCATTCCCTCTCCCCCCACATTACCATCTATATCATTTAAGTATATAATAATCAATAAGGGTCCCAGCACTGAACCTTATGATAAGCTATTGGGCACTGGCCTCCAGTCATTAAAAGAGCCTTCAACCGCCACCCTTTGTGTCCTATTACTAAACCAGTTTCAGATCCACCTTGCATTGTTTCCCTGAATTCCATGTGCTTCAACCTTCTCAGTCTCCTATATGGAATCTTATTTAAAGGTTTTGCTAAAATCTATATAAAAACTCCATAAACTGCACTTTGTTCATCCACATATTTGATTACAATTTCAAAAAATTTCATCAAATTTGTTAGGCATGACCTTTCTCTGACGAAGTCACGCTGATTATCCTTCATTAAGCCATGCCTTTCCAAATGGAAATTAATATTTACCGTCAAAATTTTCTCCAATAGTTTCTGTACCACTGACAGGAGACCTACTGGTCCTAGTTCATTTCTACTACTCTTCTTGAAAAGTGGAACAACATTATTCATCCCCACTCCTGCGCACTTGCCCCATTGCCAGAGAGGAACAAAAATAATTGTCAGAGCCCCTGCAATTTTGTGCCTCACCTCCCAGAGTATCTGGCCTGGGGATCTGTCCACTTCTAAGCCTTTCAGAGCCTCCAATATATGCTCATTTCCTACGTCAAACTGTGCAAATTCCTCACAGTACCTTTTCCTGAATTTTTTACCTCTGTTCTCCTTTTCCTGAGTGAAGACTGAGGATAAATATTCATTTAACACCCTTCCAATGTCCTGTGGCTTCACATACACATTTACTTGTCGGTCTCTAACCTTTCCCTGGTTAACCTTTTTCCCTTAATATATTTATAAAATATTTTTTTTTTTTTTAAGAGCAACACAGCACGGGAAACAGGCCCTTCGGCCCAACGAGCCCGCGCCACCGTCATAACTATATAGTAGCAAATCCATTATCCTATTATATTATTCCTATATAATAATATATATATTATTCCTAATATGGAAAATTCTCACTATAGGGACAATTTGTTTTCCAATCAGCCTAAGAGCGAATTTTTGGGTTGTGGGAGGAAACCGGAGTGCCCGGAGAAAACCCACGCAACCACGGGGAGAACGCGCAAAATCCCGCAGACACCGGCCCAATTCCAAGTGTCTGCACAGCCACATCGATAGTCTCTGAGCTGTCATGGTGCCCTTCAGATGGTCCACATAAAGCACTCATTTATGACATGAGGTACCAGGCAACCCATGAATCAACATCCAATTGCTGTACCCGCACCACCTGCCGAATGCATGCTCAATATTTTAGGATTTTCCCTAATTTGTTCGCAGGTCCTTTTTATCTTTTCTTAAATTCTCTCTTTCACTTCCTATATTCCTCTAGGACTACATACGAGTTGTTCTCTCAGTAATTGTTTATCCAGTCCTGAATTGTCTCAGATATCCAGGGTTCTCTGAATTTATTACTCCTATATTTCACCCTCTATTCTTGCTAGTTCTTTTTTGAAAGGCTCTCATTGCTTCTCTGTAGATTTTCCTACAAAGTTGCTGTTCCCAGTCAACTTTGGCCAGATCCTATGTTATTTTAATAAAATCTTCCTTCTCCCAATCCAAAGCTGTCTTTCTCCTTGTCCATAATAAGTTTGAAATGCAGGGATTGACAGCAATATGGTCATTACATTTCTGAAATGAACCACAGATTAAGGATATCACATAGGCACAGATTAACACAAAAATCCTGAGTTTGTTTATCACTCAGAGTTCCAACACAGAAATTTATTTCTTAATAAACTGTCTGTCCTCAGCTCTTTTGAATAATTTGTGACCCTGGTCAAATCTTATACTGGTGGAGAAAATTTCTGCTCATCCAGTACTGGATGTTGGGCAGTCATCTTGATAACTTATGTACATTGGAGCTGAAGAGGGTAGTTGGGTGCTATCAGTTTACATGTTCTCCAAGAATAAATCAAATCAAAGTTTATGACCACAGGTACATCAAAATAACTGCTTGGAAAATGTTATGATTATTATAGGAAGATCATAATTGATGACTGATTGAATATTCATTGAAAAGAGCAAAAGAAGCACTGTGCCCCTCCGGCATATCATTTGCAATTCAAAATGTCACAAAACTAAGCTTTTTCTCTTTTCGCATGCAGGTGGCTTCATATCTCAAGAAATAGAGAATGTCATTTACACAAACCTCTTTAGAGCACAGATCTGCACTGAAGAATTGAACTCGTTCATCCTCAAGTGGTTTTCGGACATCCAAAATATTAACAATATAACCTTTCTCCAGAAGCTTCTTCACTAAATGTTGGCCCAAGAAACCAGAACCCCCAATGACAGTACATTTCTTGTTGTGCTACAAAAACAAAGCAAAACGTATTGCGCTACAAAACAAAATGCAAAGTACTGCAGATGCTGAAAATGCTCAGTAGACCTGGCAGCATCTGAAAAGAGAAAAACAGAGTTAACGAAGTATGACCTTTCAGGGAAAGTCAGATGTGTTACTGTACATTGAATGGAGTACAAGTAAATTGCAATTAGTGTCTCAGACCTTGGATGGTGTAGAAGAGGTTTAAAAAAAAAGGCAGTTGTTGCATATCCTATGCTTGTATGCTGTAATCTGTCATGGTATAGAACACAGGAAGGAGTGATTAAATGACAGAAGGATTCATGGTACAAGGCCAAAAGATGTGACAAAACAGCAAGTAAAGAATAAACGACGTGTCTAGATTACATGAGAAAGGCCAAATCATGACCACGTGCCAGACAAGAGCAAAAACAAGGGAGAGACAAGAAACAAATACATAAAAAACAAATTAGAGTAATGGTTGAATTGTTGAATTTAATGTTCTGCAGATTCAACCTTTCATACTAACACATCTGATAGGTTTTCCTTTTCAGCAACCAAAAACTCTCCCCACACCAATAATTAACAGGGCTTGGAACTTTTTCTCTGTTCTTTTTCATACATCTGCCATCTCCCCTTCCCCTCTCTCCCGGAATCATCAGAGTTTCCCCTTGTTCTCACTGTGTACTGTACCCGCCTCCATTTTCACCATTTCTGCCACCTCTAGTGTGATGCCACAAAACACATCTTCTCCTGCTCTACCCTTTCGGTGTTCTAAAAGGACCATTCACTCAACATTAGTCTGGTCCACTCCTCAGTAACCCCAGAACCGCACTTCTATCAAGGCCTTTATATACAATGCAGGAGGTGAAATACCTGCCCTTCTACCCTCTATAATAAATCACACTCAGATTTCATCAGGAACACAACAAAAAAATTAATTAGAAAACTGAATATCCAGAGGCTGACAGCCTCCCATTGACCTAGAGCAGTCTGTTTGCCACCCCAGTCCCTACATATCTTCAGATTGTCTTCTGTCCAAGAGAGAACTCCACCCCCTGGCATGATTACCTACTCAGTTCCTGTTGGTCCCCCAAGCAAGGTGACTCCTCTTCTGCTCTGCAGCCCTTAAAAATACAATCACCATCCTTCCTCTCTTTGCACCAAAGTCCAAAACACTTAACATTAATTTAAAGAAGAAAAGTGCAGCACAGGAACAGGTCTTTTGGCCTTTCAAGCCTGTGCCAATCATGATGCCCTAATTAAACTGAAAAAAACCTTGTACTTCTTTCATGTGCCATTCACAATGTGGTCTACTCCATATTTGGCAAACTTAATTGGGTTATCGTTTCGCAAAAATTCTATTCTGTCCACAAGCATGACCCTGAGCTTCCAATTTTCTGTCATTTTTAATTCTCTACCGCAACCTCAATTTGAACTTTGCCCTGGTCTCCTGCAGTATTTCAATGAAGCTTAACATAAACCTGAGGAACAACACTTAATTTTTTCACTGAGCACTTTCCAGACTCAACATAATTTTCAACAACTTTTGATCCCAACATCAGTGGTTAGCACTGTTGCCTCACAGCGTGAGGGGCTTGGCTTTGATTCCCAGCTTGGGTTCCAGTTTGCATGGAGTTTGCACGCTTTCCATGTCTACGGAGTTTCCAACGGGTGCTCTGGTTTCCTCCCACACTCCAAAAATTTGATTTATTATTGTCACACGTATTAGCATACAGTGAAAAGTATTGTTTCTTGCATGCTATACAAACAGAGCATACCATTCGTAGAGAATGAAACGAGACAGTGCAGGATGTAGTGTTACAGTCATAGGTAGAGTGTAGAGAAAGATCAAGTTAATGAAGGGTAATTTCAGTCAAAAGTCTGACAGTAGCAGGGAAGAAGTTGTTCTTAAGACAGTTGGTACGTGACCTCAGCCATTTCTATCTTTTTCCTGATGGAAGGTGGTGGAAGAGAGAATGTCCAAGCGTGTGGGGTCCTTAACTATGCTAGCCACTCTGCCGAGGCAGCAGGAAATATAGTCAGTCAATGGACGGGAAACTGGATTGCGTGATGGTTTGAGCTACATTCAAGATCTTTCATTGCTTCTTGCAATCTTGGGCAGAGCAGGAGCTCTGATACAGCCAAAAAGAATGCTTTCTATGGTGCATCTGTAAAAGTTGGTGAAAATTGTAGCCAGCATACCAAATTTCCTTAGTCTTCTGAGAAAATTGAGGCCCTACTGGGCTTTCTTAACTATAATGTCAGCATGGTGGGGAGGGGGCAGAAAAAGTTGTTGGTGATTTGGCCACCTAAAAAAAAAGGAAGCTCTTGATCTTTACCATTTCAACTCCATTGATGTAGATTGGGGCATGTTCTCCTTAACGTTTCCTGAAGTCAATGATAATCTCTTTCATTTTGTTGACACTGAGGGAGAGATTATGATTAGTGCATCAGTTCTCCAGATTCTCTATCTCATTCCTGTATACCGTCTCAACATTGTTTGAGATCCAACTCACTACGGTGGTGTCGTCAGCAAACTTGAAAATCAAGTTGTAGGGGAATTTGGCCCCATAGTCATAGGTGTATAAGGAGTACAGTCAGAGGCTGAGAAACAGTGTTGTAGGGTACCCGTGATAAGGATGATTGTGGAGGAGACGTTGTTGTCCATCATTATTGATTGTGCTGTCAGGTGGATTAGCTATGCTAAATTCACCCTCAGTGCACCCGAACAGGTGCCAGAGTAGGGGATTTTCACATAGCATCATTGCAGCGTTAATGCAAGCCTATTTGTGACTAATAAATAAATTTTACTTTTATTTTGCTTTCTTTACCTTTGCTGGTTTTAGTTTTTCTCTCATTTTATTTTTACTTTCAGGATGGCAGCCTTCATGATTTGTTGAAAGATATGAAAAACTCACATACTTGAAACGCTAACTCTATTTCCTCTCTTCGCACGATTCAAAAATAAGGGAACTCTTCTGATTAAAGGTCAGTGATCTGTTTTGCCCTCGCCCAGATTTGATAGGATTGAACATTTGCAGTATTGCCTGCTTTTATATGAAAAGATTAGATAGATTTCCCACAAGACCTTATCCATGCAGGTTTGAGATCACTGTACGTTGCAGTCTGCACAATGCACCAATATCTCCCCGTTCTTTGCTCCCCTCCCCTCTCCTCCATTCAATCATATCTACAAACAAGCATCGTTCATTCCTCACATTATATTACCTCAAACACTGCTAATTGAATACTCACCCGCGAACGTGTGTTCATTTTACTCAGCAAACCAGGTTTTATACGGGAATTTCGCGCTGTAAAGATGTGGATAAGACTGCGATCAGAACGCCGTCAGCACCGCCTCTTGAGCATGATTGGGCAAAAGAAGAGCCCTGTCTCTTCTGATTGGTGCGAATGCTCTCTTCCGGCGTAATGTTGCCCAGGTGACAGATTCTTCATCCAATCAGATTATCGGATGATCATGGTCCGGTGATGGCACGTGAAATAATGACCAATCGAAGTTGACTTGGGCTCTAATTGCGATCTTATTCATCATCTAAGGCCATTCATTGAGTCATAGCATTAAGAATGGCTAGTACCAAGAATGTTAAAAAGGGAGCTGGATATTTTTGTGACAGATAAAACACATATAATTGGTCCATAACTTTCTGCTTCCCCAGCGTTTTGGGGGTGGGGAGTGGTAATCCCAATGATGCACTAAGGAATCCCTCTAAATTCCCGGCAAATGGTTTACCCAGAAATTGTCCAGAACATAGAACATAGAACATTACAGCACAGAACAGGCCCTTCAGCCCTCGATGTTGCGCCGACCAATATAAAAACAATGACCCTCCGAACTAAACCATTCCCTTCTCTTCCATATACTTATCAACTAACCTCTTAAACGCCACCAAACTTGGCGCATCTACAACTGCCGCAGGCAGAACAACTTCTGTGTAATGGCATGGAATACATAATTAGCCCAGTTTTTCTTAATTGTAAGTTTGAGCAGAAACTGCAGGAAGCAAAAACAAAGCCTATCTCAATGGGTATTAATACATTTGGGGAAAATGAGCAAACTACAGATTCAGCCTCCAAACTCAGTTTGGTGTCACAGTCCTAAGGAGAGATATCTTAGTTAAGGCTTTTGGAGAAAACTGAAACATTCAAGTAAAAACTTCAAAGAAACTACTAAAAGATAATTTATTAGGTAATTGTAAACACACACACACACACACACACATATATATACAAATACATATACACAGTTTGTTTAAATCCTTCTTTTTGACATTAGAGGCACAGTATTCCTAAAAAAATTCTAAGTGTCATTAAAGTCTGAAAATGAGAGTGTTCCACACCTATTTTTTGGGCAAGTTCGGCACCACAATCTTCCCACACACTGTCAGTTTTTTTGACAGCAGGAAAAGGGAGCCAATGTATACCAGGAAAGTTGGCCAAACTGTGCTTGGACACCATTGCGCAGGGTGCCCCAATCTCTCAGTGATCTGGGAGACCTCCTTCCACACTGCCTCACAGACATCAGAGCCCTCCCCCCAGATCACTGGCAGCATTTTCTCCCACAACATCAACATGGTTACCAGCATCGGGGTATCAGGACCCATGCAATGAGTCCCCTGTCTAAGCCCTACAACCCATTTGCACCCTCTGCAAAAGCCCCCAACCTACCCTGGTCACAGCTCCACCCTCACTTAGGCTCCAACTGTACATAGTCCACACATTACACTACTGGCATGGCACTGCCCCAGCACACTTATGGTGCCCAAATTGCCAGGTGGGCAGTGCCAGGCTGGCACTTTACAGTGGGCATCTGCTAGCCATATCCCCAACACCCAGTGGCTTCAATGGTTTCTGATTCTCCCAGCATGGCAATCATGATGACACCCGACCAGAGAAGCATCCAGGAAGCTGGAAAATGCTGTCTGGAAGTGCTAACTGGATTGAAATGAAGTCAATCCCAAGCAAATCAGCTTTATGCCCATCTCGCTGCAAAACATGGGCGGGACCATTATATGTGAGGCCAAAAATCTGGTTCACATCTGGTACAAACTGGACTTTTGGCCTCACATACAATCTTACCAGCTCACTGCATCCTAGATTTCTTGTAGGGAAAATGGCAGTTAAAAATACAGACATTTTAAAGGATTTGCATCATCCTGATAGCAGATTAAGTAAATTTAAGAACAAATGCAGCTTTAAAAAATAAAAGTGTAACAAAAATCCAACAACTGGAAGTCAGAAGGTGGCATTATTCTTCTAAAAGTACAGTAAAAAGTCTCACAACAACTTAAAGTCCAACATATTTATTTGGTATCACGAGCTTTCAGAGCGCTGCTTCTTCATCAGGTGAGTATCACCAGTGATTCTAAAGGTGATTCATTTGTGACTACACAATTCATCTGCGAATTTGTATCTCTAATTTTAGCTGTGTGATGAAGTGCAAGATTTTCATTTTGATTTACACATCCTAACTCTCCGTGTAAAACAGGAGATGCACATAGATATCGTGAGAGTTTTATCTGACAGATTAATGGCAACAGAATATCAATATTTCTCTTATCAAGTTAATTCAACAAAGTTGGAGTAATGAATTTAAATTATTTCATAAAGTGAAATATACTTACCAAGATGCTTGCAGAAAAACCAGTAGGTAGTGTTGTTTCCCAGGGACCCACACTTACCTAAAGAGGATCCAAAGTTTTCTGTTGCTTCCATTGGGATCACAGTGTCTTACAGCACAGAAAGAAGCCATTTAACCCATTGCGAATGGGCTAGCTATCAAATACTATCTAAGCTAATCCCATTTTCCCCTCACTTGGTCCATAGCCTCATATGCTATGGTGTTTCAATTGTCCATTTAAATGCTTCTTAAGTGTCTTGGGATTTCCACCTCTATCACTCTTTCAGGCTTTGAGTTCCAGGTTCTCACTGCACTCTGGATGAAAAGCTTTTTCTTGATGAGGTCCCCTCGCCCCCAACCTTCCCAACAATCAGCCTTCTCTGCTCTAAGAAAAATAACCTAGCCTATCCAGCCTCTCTTCATAGATCATCCACCTGTGGCAACATCCTGGTGAATCTCCTTGGCATCCTTTCTGTTGCAATCACATCCTTCCTATTGTGGGGTGATCAGAACTGCACACAATATTCTAGCTGTGACCTAACATGCTTTTATGCCATTCCACCATAACCTCCCTGCTCTCATATTCTATGTCTCAGCTAATAAAGTCTCCATCACATTAGAATAATTTTAACCCTGTCTCCACATCATCAGGTGAGTTGAACCCAGTCTCTCCATATTATCAAAATAGTTTAACCCTGTCTCTCCACATTAACAGGAGAATTTTAACCCAGTCTCTCCAAATTATCAGAGTAGAACGCATGAACCCAGTTTCTCCACATTATCAGAATAGTTTTTTTTGTTTGTTTTTATTCCAATTCAATCCAATCAAGTCCAATTCAGAGTTTCAACAAGTTGAGACATTCCCAATCCAAGCTGACCCATTAGGGCTCTCCACTCCTGTCTTGGGCTTTATCTACATGTTCCAAGCTGATTGGAGTAGGCTTACTCTTCCTCCAAAGCTTGATCTCATTTGCATCTTAGCCAAAAGGCCAAGATGTTGCTTTTAAAAATTGCTTCAAATGAAGCTACAATGTAACCTAATGATTTCAACCAAGCACAGCATGTCGATACTATACTTGATCTATCTGAGGAGTTTAACACAATCTGTCCAGATTAACAGGAGAATTTTAACCCAGTCTCTCCACACTATCAGGGAAATTGAACCCACTTTACCCACAAGCTCGACCGCAGCTTTTGCAGCGCTTTGTCGCCGATTCGTCTTTCCACCAAGAGCTGGATGATAATTATTCAAATATGTCACATATCTGACCAATTAGGATCAGGAGGTGGGGCGGCCATCAGCCAATCCATAATAGGATCCGGATGATTGACAGCCAGCTGCGCCCGTCGGCCGCTAGTTGCCGGGCCGTTGATTGGCGGAGCCGTTGTCATGGTGCTCGGAGCCCGGAGTGTGTGTTGGCGATGCGACAGGTCGGACATCGCGAGCCCGGTCCCCACACGGTGCCCAGAGCTCGCGAAATGGCTGCGAAGGTGAGTGAGAGGGCCTTGTGATCCTACACTCCTGCTGGGGGAGGCCGCAGAGCCGCTAACAGATGAATAGTGAGAGGAGGGAGGGAGGGAGGGAGGGGCAGGGTGAGAGTTATGAGGGTCAGTGTGTGTGTGGGAGTGAGAATGGAAAATGAGGGGAATCTGTGGGAATCAGATGGAGAGAGCAGAGGGCCTCATCAAAAAAAGACAAAGTAAGACGATTATCATGGATAGTTAGATTCTATCAAATCGTACATTTACAGGATTTGGGGTGTAGTTCTAACCCCCTCAAATGACAAGCTAGAATGAACAGGATTTTCTGTTTCATATATTTCAGATAATTTAGTTACTTTTGAATCACCCCACACAAACTGATAAATTAAAAACACTGTGCTGTTGCCAGCAGAAGCACTGTTTCCTGAAGGAAACATCATCTCTGTTGTCTCTGAAATGAAATGACTAACTAACTAGACGAGGCCTTCCACTTTTGCTGACGTTGTTTGAAGGAAGAGGTACGACAAGATTACTGAGAGTATTCTGCTGTTCTTCTCCAGATAATGACTGTTTACATCCCCCCAGCTACATCTCTCATCCAAAAGCTTGTGATGTCTCGAAAAATCCCATTTAGTCGTGTTGACCTTTTTGACATGATTAACTAGGGAATTGGGCTGGATTATGTTCCAAAAATGAATAATTGACATGAGTCAATAGGAGTCATCATCATAAGCACAATAGTATATTTGTCATTCTATGCACTAATGATATAGTATATTATGCCATTAAATGCCCGGGTTTGAATTATGCACCAGAAACTTTTTTTATATTGTAATCGAACTCTGATGGACCTTCACATTCAACTTTGTTACTTAGGCGATGTGAGTACCCAAACGTACATCAACTCAGTCCAAGTTCCAAATGGCTGCTAACAATTCCATCTCTATTTGAAGTGATTCGATGTCATTTTTTGTCTGAGTACCTTTGTATCCTCAAGGGCTACAGGGGAGGTTCCAGAGGATTGCAGAATAGCCAATGTTGTTCTTTTATTGTTCAGTGTTATTCCTTTGTTTAAGAAGGGTAGCAAGAATAATCCAGGTAGTTACAGGCTGGTGAGTCTTACATCAGCGGTAGGGAGATTATTGGAGAGGATTCTTCAAGAGAGGATTTATTCCCAATTGGAAATAAGCAGACAGATTAGTGAGAGGCATGGTTTTGTGAAGGGGAAGTCATGTCTCACAAGCATGATTGAATTTTTCGAGCAAGTGACAAAGATGCTGGATGAGAGTAAGTCAGTGGATGTTGTCTACATGGATTTCAGTAAGACCTTTGACAATGCGCCTCATGGCAGACTGGTGCAGAAGTTGAAGTTGCATGGGATCAGAGATGAGCTGGCAAATTGGATACAAAACTGGCTTCTTCAAAGAAGATAGAAGGTGGCAGTGGAAGGGTACATTTCTGACAAGTGGTGTTCCTCAAGGAACAGTGCTAGGACGTTTGCTGTTTTGTAATATATATAAATAATTTGGAGAAAAATGTAATTGGATTGATCAGTAAATTTGCGAACGACACACAAGTTGGTGGATTTGCAGATAGTGATGAAAACCATCAGAGGATACAGCAGGATATAGATCAGCTGGAGACTTGGGTGGAGAGATGACAGATGGAGTTTAATCTGGACAAATGTGAGGTAATGCATTTTGGAAGGTCTAATACAGATAGAAAATATACAGTAAATGGCGGAACCTTTAAGAGCATTGATAGACAAAAGGATCTGGGTGTACAGGTACACAAGTCACAAAGTGGCAGTGCAGGTGGAGAAGGTAGTCAAGAAGGCATACGGCCACGATATTGAGTTTAAAAATGGCAAGTCATGTTGCAGCTCTATAGAACCTTAATTAGGCTGCACTTGGAATAGGATATTCAATTCTGGTCACCACATTACCAGAAGGATATGGAGGCTTTGGAAAGGGTACAGAAAAGATTTACCAGAATGTTGCCTGGTATGCTGGGCATTAGTTATGAAGAGAGGTTGGAGAAATTTGTTTGTTCTTACTGGAGCGATGGAGGTTGAGGGGAGACTTGATAGAAGTCTACAAGATTATGAGAAACATGGGCAGAATGGGATAGTTAGAAGCTTTTTCCCAGGATGGAAGAGTCAATTACTAAGGGGCATAAGTTTAAGGTACAAGGGGCAAGGTTTAAGAGATGTCTGAGGCCGATTTTTTAACTCAGTAAGAATCTAGCAACACCAATTTTAAATCCAACCAATTTATTTGAGAGTAAATTTGTGAGCTTTCGATCTTTTCGTCTTCGTCAGGCAAATGCAGTGTTCTGGTCTGCAATAGCACACATCAGCACAGTCAGAGATTGCTGATTAGAATGCGAATCCTTACATCTAACCTGCTATTCAAGTGTTAAGGTAGCTAACAATGTGTGTGAAGGGAATCCTGAGCATTGGTTACAGAATTGTGTATTTTCTCCAGACAGCACAGTAAGTGAGGTTTTTGCTAACCCAGGCAAGTTACGGGGGTTACAGATAGTGTGTCATGAAGCCAAGATCCCTGTTAAGACCGTCCTCATGTGTGCGGAATTTGGCTATCAGTCTCTGCTCAGCGACTCTGCGCTGTCGTGTGTCACGAAGGCCCCCTTGAAGAACATTTACCCGCAGGTCGGAGGCCGAATGCCCATGACTGCTGAAGTGTTCGCCCACAGGAAGGGAACTTTTTTGCCTGGTGATTGTTGAGCGATGTTCATTCATCCACTGTCGTAGTGTCTGCATGGTCTCCCCAGTGTACCATGCTTCGGGACATCCTTTCTTGCAACGTATTAGGTAGACAACGTTGGCCGAGTTGCAAGAGTATGTACCGTGTACCTGGTGAATGGTATCCTCACGTTTGATGATGTCGTCCATGTCTATGATCCAGTATGTCTTGCAGAGGTTGCGGTGGCATGGTTGTGTGGTATTGTAGTCACTGTTCTTCTGAAGGTTGGGTAGTTTGCTGCGAACAATGATCTGTTTGAGGTTGTGCGGTTGTCTGAAAGCAAGAAGTGGGGGGGTGGGGATGGCCCGAGCGAGATGTTCATCGTCATCAATGATATGTTGAAGACTCCGGAGAAGATGTCGTAGCTTCTCCGCTCCGGGGAAGTACTGGACAACAAAAGGTACTCTGTCCACCGTGTCCTGTGTTCGTCTTCTGAGGAGGTCAGTGCGGTTTATCGCTGTGGCATGTCGGAACTGTCGATCGATGAGTCGAGCGCCATATCCTGTTCTCACGAGGGCATCTTTCAGCATCTGGAGGTGTCTGTCACGGTCCTCCTCATTTGAGCAAATTCTGTGTATACGGAGGGCTTGTCCATAGGGAATGGCTTCTTTAACGTGTCTTGGGTGGAAGCTGGAGAAGTGGAGCATTGTGAGGTTGTCTGTCGGTTTGCGGTACAGTGAGGTGCTGAGGTGACCGTCCTTGATGGAGATGCGTGTGTCCAAGAATGCAACTGATTCTGGAGAATAGTCCATGGTGAGTCTGATGGTGGGATGGAACTTGTTGATATCATCATACAGTTGTTTCAATGATTGTTCACCATGAGTCCAAAGGAAAAAGATGTCATCAATGTATCTAGTATATAGCCTTGGTTGAAGATCCCGTGTGGTGAAGAAGTCTTGTTCGAACCTGTGCATGAAGATGTTGGCATATTGAGGTGCGAATTTGGTCCCCATGGCTGTTCCATGTGTCTGGATGAAAAGCTGATTGTTGAAGGTGAAGACATTGTGGTCCAAGATGAAGCGGATGAGTTGTAAAATTGTATCCGGAAACTGGCAGTTGTTGGCATTGAGTACTGAGACAGTTGCAGCAATACTATTGTCATGGGGGATGTTGGTGTAGAGCGCCGAGACATCCATTGTGACAAGGAGTGTCCCTGGTTCAACTGCTCCATGTGTGCTGAGTTTCTGTAGGAAGTCCATAGTGTCAAGACAAAAGCTGGGGGTTCTTTGTACAATGGGTTTCAGGATGCCCTCGATATAGCCGGAGAGGTTCTCGCATAGGGTCCCATTGCCTGATACGATAGGACGGCCGGGTATGTTTGCCTTGTGTATCTTTGGGAGGCAGTAGAGATCTCCAGTGCGGGGAGTACGTGGAATGAGAGCACGGAGGGTGTTCTGAAGGTCCGGATCAAAGGTTTTGATCAGAGTGTTGAGTTGACGAGTGTGTTCTTTGGTCGGATCTGCTGGTAACTGTCTGTAGTGTTTCTCGTTGTTTAGTTGTCGGTACACTTCTTCACAGTAGTCCAACAGCGGATGAATGAGCATCGCTCAACAATCACCAGGCAAAACAGTTCTCTTCCTGTGGGCAAACACTTCAGCAGTCACGGGCATTTGGCCTCCGACCTTCGAGTGGATGTTCTTCAGGGGGGCCTTCGTGACGCACGACGGTGCAGAGTCGCTGAGCAGAGACTGATGGCCAAGTTCCGCACACATGAGGACGGTCTTAACAGGGATCTTGGCTTCATGTCACACTATCTGTAACTCCCGTGACTTGCCTGGCTTAGCAAAAAACCTCACTTACTGTGCTGTCTGGAGAAAATACACAATTCTGTAACCAATGCTCAGGATTCCCTTCACACACATTGTTAGCCACTTTAACACTTGAGTAGCAGGTTACATGTAAGGATTCGCATTCTAATCAGCAATCTCTGACTGTCTGTGCTGATGTGTGCTATTGCAGACCAGAACACTGCATTTGCCTGACGAAGACGAAAAGATCGAAAGCTCGCAAATTTACTATCAAATAAATCGGTTGGATTTAAAATTGGTGTTGCTAGATTCTTACTGAGTTCTTACTACCCCAGTCCAATGCCGGCTTCTCTACATCATGGCTGATTTTTTACACAGAGAGTGATGGCTGCCTGGAACTGGTTGCTGGGGGAGATTGTGGAAGCAGATACAATAGTGACTTTTAAGGAGCATCTTGACAAATACATGAATGAGATGGGAATAGAGAGATATAGTCCGTGGAAGGTTAGGGAGTTTTAATTAATTTGGGCAGCATGGTCATTGAGGGTTTGGAGGACTGAAGAGCCTGTTCTTTTGCTATAATTTTCTTTGTTCTAGAGCATGTAAAAAGTAATACAAAAATGAGTAGTATAAAAACATATCGTAAGAGTTTCTATAATTATTTAAATGGGAAAACTGTAGACAAAGCTAGTGTTTGTCCTACTCTGAAAAACCCCAGGGGAAAACATTAAAATAACAACTGCATGAATTCAGATTAAAACAAACATTCCAGCAACTAAGATCAATTATACTTATGCAGTATCAACAGAGGCACTGATTACAGACAAAGCGGCACTGGTTATTAGATCTGACTGCTAAAATAACTCCAATGCAAGAAATATGACAAAAATACATACCTTAAAGACAAAGTATCATTACAACAGTTACCAATGGACAGATGCACCTGTGACAGATAGATGAATTCCAGTAAGTTTTTTTTTCCCTTTTGTTGGTCCTCACCTCCCAATCTGGCAGCTGTGATCTCTACGAATTTGCCAGCTGGGGCAATGGTGGTGCTGTTGAGTCAGCAGATTTGAAGTTTCCCACCAGAATATATTTTGCATCCATGCTGCTTTCAAGGATTCTTCCAAGTAGTGTTCAGTATGGAGGAATACTGATTTAGTAACTGAGACAGGGCAGTAGATGGTAATATGGAGGTTTCCTTGCCCAGAATACAATGAGATTTCCTGGTATAAGAATCAATATTGAATATTCTCAGGGCCATTCCCACATGAAAATATACCACTGTTCCTTCATCTGATCAGTGGGAGAGGACATACTTGGGGATAATAGTGGGTTCTGGGATGTTGATAAACAGGAGGAATTCTGAGATTATGACTATGAATTCTTAACTAGCCTGTGGGAAAGTTCTCTCCCAAATTTGACACAAGTTCTCAGATGTTAAAGAGGAGGATTTTGCAATGTTGATTGGACTGCCTTTGTCATGTCCTGCCCAGGTCAGTGTTGAGTGGTCATTCCTTTTTTTTGTAGTAATAGTTTCACACAGTGGCTTTAATGAGTGGCTTGTTAGGCCATTTCAGAAGTCATTTGAGTCAACCATATTTGCAGTAGGTCAACTAGATAAGGATGCCAGATTTTTTTTCCCTAAAGGACATTTGTAAAATTAATTAGTTTTAATAGTAATCCAATAGTTTCATGGCGCCCATTACTTATACCAGTCTTTTAGTCCAAATTTTATTTAATTAAACTTAAATTCCCTAACTGCTGTTGTGAGACTTAAACTTGGGTCTTTGGATTGTTTCAGAATTACTAACATCAACACTAAGCTGCATATCCTCTGGTTTTGGAAATAATATCTACTTCATTCTCTCCACTCCCCCTCAATCCCTTTCCCTGATTACTTGTGAGAAATATCCTGATGGTAAAGGAATAGTTTTGACCATTTGGTTGAGTATTAATATCCTATAGCACTCAGTCTATAGCACGGTACCAGCTAACTGTTATAAATGGAGCAACGCACCTCCATGATTCACTGCCTGTGGGTGAAGCAATTCCTATTAATTGCGATGTTCCCATGGACAAACAACTGAAAACATACACAAGAAGTGTGAAGTGAATCATTTTGGCAAGAAAAGTTAGGAGAGGCAATATGAATTAATGGCGCAACTTGAAAGAGAGTGCAAGAACAGAAACTTCTGGACGGTTATCTAACAAATCTTTGAAAGGGGAAGAGTTGCACAGTGGTTGTACTGCTGCCCACAGTGCCTGGGACCCAGGTTCTGTTCTGGCCTTGGCTAACCGTCTGTGTGGAGTTTGCATATTCTCCCTGTATCTGTGTGAGTTTCCTCCAGGTGCTCCAGTGTCCTCCCATGTCCAAAGGTTTTCAGCTTAGGTGGATTGGTCAAGGTAAATGCACAGGGTTGTGGGAATAGAATGGAGGGGAGGGCCAGGGTGGGTTTCTTTTAGAGAGTTGATACAAACATGGTGGGCTGGATGGCCTCTTTCTGTGGTTCTATGTACAGGATAAATTGAGAAGATTATTTTAAAAAAATACACAAGACAAACATTGTTATCATTAGAAACATACACTACGGGAACAAGGAAACTGGACCTTTATCGAACAGTTGGGTCAGTCCCAGGTGTTCAGTTATGTGAGAGATGTCTGGGGTTGTTCTCCTTGTAAGAAGTCTCACAACACCAGGTTAAAGTCCAACAGGTTTATTTAGTAGCAAAATCCACTAGCTTTCGGAGCGCTACTCCTTCATCAGGTAAGTGGGAGTTCTGTTCACAAACAGGGCATATAAAGACACAAACTCAATTTACAAAATAATGATTGGAATGTGAGTCTTTAAGATTTGATTACCTGTAAAGATACAGACAGTGTGAGTGGAAAGAGGGTTAATCACGGGTTAAAGAGATGTGTATTGTCTCCAGATAGGCCAGTTAGTGAGATTTTGCAAGCTCAGGCAAGGTGTGGGGATTACACATAATGTGACGTGAACTCAAGATCTCAGTTGAGGCCATCCTCACGTGTGCAGAACTTGGCTGTTAGTCTCTGCTCAGTGACCCTGCATTGTCATGTGTTGTGAAGGCTGCCTTGGAGAACGCTGAAGATCAGAGGCTGAATGCCTGTGACCGCTGAAGTGTTTCCCAACAGGAAGAGAACATTCTTGCCTGGTGATTGTCGAGCGGTGTTCATTCATCCATTGTCATAGCGTCTGCATAGTCTCCTCAATGAACCATACCTTGGGACATCCTTTCCTGCAGCGTATCAGGTGGACAATGTTGGCTGAGTTGCAAGAGTATGTTCTGGTCGATGGTGTTCTCACATGAGATGATGGCATCTGTGTCAATGATCTGGCATGTCTTGCAGAGGTTGCTGTGGCAGGGTTGTGTGGTGTTGTGGTCATTGTTCTTCTGAAGGTTGGGTAGTTTGCTGTGGACAATTGTTTGAGATTGTGCGTTTGTTTGAAGGCAAGAAGTGTCTTGAAGGCAAAGTTTGAGGATGGCCTTGGCGAGATGTTCATCTTCATCAATGACATGTTTAAGGCTCCGGAGAAGATGTCGTAGCTTCTCCACTCCAGAGAAGTACTGGATGACAAAGAATACTCTTTCCGCCACATCCCGTGTTTGTCCTCTGAGGAGGTCGATGTGATTTTTCGCTATGGCATGTTGGAACTGTCGATCGATGAGTTGAGCGCCACATCCTGTTCTTATGAGGGCATCTTTCAGCATCTGGAGATGCCTGTTGCGATGCTCCTCATCCGAGCAGATTCTGTGGAGGGCTTGTCAGTAGTGGGTGGCTTCTTTAACATGTGAAGGGTAGAAGCTGGAGAAGTGGAGTATCATGAGGTTATCCGTGGGCTTGCATTACAGTGAAGTGCTGAAGTGACCGTCGTTAATGTGTCCAAGAATGCACCTGATTCTGGAGAGTAGTCCATGGTGTTTCTGATGGTGGGATAGGACTTGTTGATGTCATCATATAGTTGTTTCAGTGATTGTTCAGCCTTGATAGAGCAGGTTAAAAGGAGATTTAATAGAGGTGTTCAAATTGTAAATTATTATGATATAAATGGGAAACTCTTCCAGTCACAGAAGGATTAATAACAAGGACATGGATTTAAGGTGATAGTCAAAACTACCCGAGGTAACTTTATGGTCAGCAAGACGTTTATGGTCAGGAATGTAGAAGGAAAGAGTGGTGAAAGCATATTCAATAATAACTTTAAAAAGCCTAAAGGGAAATTCATTATAGTGTTATGGGAAAAGATCAGGGAAGTGGAACTAATTGGATAGCTTTAGTAAAAAACTGGCACAGGAACAATGAGTTGAATGGTCTGTACTGTATCATTTTATAAAGAATAGCCATGTCAGCAAAGTACAGATAAGGGAAGGTAAAGTTGCCAAAGGCTTCTCTTTCCTTTGAGGGGGAGAGCTGACTGGTGGTGATTTAATTTGAGGATCACCATACGTCAGGTGTGGTTCAAGATTGAGAATACAGGTCCTTTATAAATAATCTCAGCCAGTATGAGAATTGAATGCACGCTGTTGGCATCAGTCTGCATCGTGAACCAATCATGTAACCAACTGAACTCAACCAACTAGGGTACCTAGCACTCATGAAACCACATCCTACCAAAGAAACACAACTTAATGCGAATTGAGGTGGGACGTGGAATTGGCACATAAAGTTAACAAGATATAGGGAGGTTGGAGAAGGCTTCCAGGTTCATCAAGCTGGTTCCTTCCAGAGGAGAAACACAGTACACAGTACACATTTCTCTACGCTGTCAATTTCCAGTGAAAGTCTTTACAGTTCCTGCCTTTCCACTCCCAAATGTTTGTATTTAGAAGAATTCTAGAATATATCTAGAATAAAACTTGCATGCAACATTACAGTATGATTTTACATCCAACATTGCATCTTCAAATGGAGCTGCGCTTTTTGAGTGAATTTTCTGCAGTACAACTGTTAATTCTGTCTACTTTAGTCTGTGCTGTAATGTTCTATGTTCTATTCAGAGGTTAGTAAGGGCATGGAATGCCCTGCCTCCAGGAGTAGTGGACTTGCCAACTTTAACGGCATTCAAATGGTCATTGGATAGACATATGGATAATATTGGACTAGTTTAGGTTAGAGGGTCATTAGACTGGTTCCACTGGTTGGCATAACATTGATGGATTGAAAGGCCTGTACTGCGCTGTTATGTTCTGTGGGCTGAGAAGTATACAGAGCAAGTGTTTCATTACATTACCTTTCCAGGTAAGTTTCTGCATGTCCTTTGGAGAAGCATTGTTCTGTACCTAGACAATTGGATTGGATGATGTATAGTCACATTGAGATTTTGTTTTGACAATGCCAAGTTGAACATAAACTTTACCCATGCCACTGACTCTATCCCTTGGCCACTGTTCAGATTGACCCACACCATATATACCCTTAACCTGCTGTTCAACCCTGAGTCTACATTCTGATTCCATATTCTTTACATCATACAGACCATCTACTTCTGCTTTCGTAACATTGCCTATATCTGTACTTATCTCAGCCTGTCAGCTACTAAGGTTCCCCTTCCTGCTCTTGCCACCTCTAGATTTAACTATCCTAATCTGTTCCGAGCCAGCCTCTGAATCTCCATCCTCACATTTGAGCTCATCCAAAACTTTGTTTGTGGAATTGTAGCTCAGACTAAATACTGCTTAACTGATTTATGATTTACATTGGCTTCTGATCACTCAGTGCTTAAAGCTTCATCGTGTATTTCACTTCAGTTAAATACACCATGGCCTTGTTGCATCCTTTTTTGTAACTTCAACCCTTCCAAACCCTCAATTCCTTTGATTGAAGACTTCTGTGCATCTCCTCACCCTTCACCTTTCCCTTGATGATTGTACTTTCAGCCACTGAGACCCCAGATTTTGGACTTTCTTCTCTAAACCCCTTCTCTGTTGTCTCCTTTTAAGATTGCCTTTAAACTCCTAGCTTTCACTGTGCTTTTAGTTGCCTCTATCTTTCTATACCTTGGCATCATTTTTTCTGTTTTTTCTTATTGTACCTTGGGATGTTTCTCCCTTATGAAAGACATTATTTCAAAATTTGCATTTATATAAAGAAAAATGCTTCCATTCAAAAGTATTGATGGGATGTTTGGTATCCTTTTACTTTAAAAAAATGATTGTTTGCAATCTTGCAGACCTCTGCCTATAAAAAATCATCTTTGAGTGCAACAACCCAGAGGAAGAAACCTGGACCAAAACCAGAAATTACTGAAGAACAAAAGCAGGAAATACGAGAAGCATTTGACCTGTTTGACACAGATGGGGCTGGATCTATTGATGTCAAAGAATTAAAGGTATCGACTGCTCTTGCAGATATACTGTGCATTTAATCCTTTTTTTGGGATGTTGATGTTTCTTGAAAAATAACCTTGATCAACTAAAAAAATCCAGTTCTCATGCCAATATGCAGGTCATTTTTATGTAATAACCTTCTTCTTGCTGTCTGTAACCAGATGCTCTTTTATCTCAAGTAATGCCAAAACTTTCATTTAACTTGTGTCCCATGTATTGTGTTGCACCTGGGGAACTTGTAAATCAAGCGACAGCTGGATAAGAAGCAAAAATGTAAACAAAGATATTTGGATTAGGTTAAATGAAGAGACTCATGTGGAGAATCAGTACTAGTATGAAACCTGTTGGATTGAATGGTGCTAAATACTCAGTTATTTTGTACCAGGTTTAGAATCTGTTTACTTCTGTAAACGTGTTAGTTCACAGATGAACATTTCATATGAGTTACGTTTTCTCAAATATTTGTGTAGGATGCTGCTGCACTGAATGCCTCACAAAACAACTGCAGTGTAACATTACCAGCTTTATTATTCTTGATTGACATAAATCAATCATGCAACTTTCCAGGTTTGCTCCGAATTATGGTGGATCATAAGAACTTGAGTTTTCTTGGTTACAGTGCACATTGTTACTTGTAAATAAAAAAATGTCTTAGGCTTGTTGAATGAATCCACTTGGCTAAAAAAAACTATCAACCTTTCTTCTCAAAAATCAATTGGCCACAAGTATATAGAATTATAATACAAGTTCTTTTTCAGGTTGCAATGAGAGCTTTGGGATTTGAGCCCAAGAAAGAAGAAATAAAGAAGATGATTGCAGAAATTGATAAGGAAGGCACTGGGAAGATCGACTTTAATGAATTCCTGGCTGTGATTACACAAAAGATGGTAATTCTTAAAACAAAAATGACTTTGTTACATTTGTTCCTGCAAAAAAATCAATTAAGGAGCTAAGCATCTGGTCTGTAGATCTGGATTTTGCTTCAATATGTTGGAAAGTTCCAATCTGGAAGGAGTGCCATTTCTTCCTTACTTGCTATCTTTTATCCTTCACAAGTAGTAATTAATTAACTTCTGACTCCCAAATTATGTCCAGCATTTACAAGGCACAAATCAGGAGTGTGCTGGAATACTCTGTACTTCCCAAATGAGTACAGCTCCAACACTCAGGAAATTTGACACTACCCAAGACAAAGCAGCCTGCTTGATTGGCATCCTATCCATCACCTTAAATATTCACCCCCTTCCACCGACACAGTGGTAACAATGGTATCATATATAAGATTTACTGCAGCAACTGATCAAGGCTTCTTTGACAGTGCCTTCCAAACCTGCAACCTTTACCACCTAGGTCAAGGCAGCAGATGCATGGGAGCACCACCACCTGAAACTTTCCCTCCAAACCATATATCATCCTGACTTGGAACTAATGATATTGCTGTTCTTTTACTGTTCCTTTCTTAAAGCATTGTACCTTGACCAGATGGCTTTCAGCGTTTCAAGAAGGCGGCTCATCACCACCTTCTCAAAGACAATTAAGAATGGACAGTAAATGCTGGTTTAGCCAGTGAGACCCACCCAGGAAACAATAAAATCAGAAGGAATCTTGGAAAGAAGTCTGCGTGCACAGTAGCTGTTTAACCCCATCATGCAGCCTTTACCACGTTAATATAAACTAAATATAAAAAGAATGTCAAGTTGCTGGAATTGTGCAGAGTTTGCAACGTACCCTGCTACCAATTTTCATGTATAATGAAACAACCTGCAACAGTTAGAAGTGCAGTTAAGCTTGGGTTTGTCCACTGCTAATCCCATTTTGAGCAACATTCTTAACAGCATCTCAGTTGTGTGACAATGCCTGGAAAGTTTATCTGATGTATGGAAATTATTTTAATAATTAGCAAACTTGTAAACAGAATCTTTGCATTTGGCTGCTTTATTCAGGCTGAGAAAGATACAAAGGAGGAAATTCTGAAAGCCTTTAGGCTGTTTGATGATGATGAGACTGGACGAATCTCGTTCAAAAATCTGAAGCGTGTGGCAAAAGAACTTGGAGAAAATCTCACAGATGAAGAGTTGCAGGTAAGCTGATTGCATATTTGATAGAAGAAAAAATCTTCATTTATATAGCACTTTTCACAGCCTCCTTGTCCCAAAGCACTTTACAATCAATTCATTACTTTTAAGTATATAGTCACTTCTATGTGGCAAAAGCGGCAACCAGTTTGCACACTGCAAGGTCTAACAAAAATCATAAGGTTAACAAGCTGTTGATCTGTTTTGGTGACGTTGGGATGAATGATGGCCAGGACAGATGGAAACCTTGAGAGAGGTCTGTTATGTGTACCTGAACAGGTGCAGTGGTTTCCAAAAGATGGATTTAAACATTTAAATGCATCTCTAGAGGATTAAAACATTTCAGTTTCTGCAGCATGATGACATAGTGGTTAGCACAGCTACCTCACAGCATCAGTGACCCAGGTTCAATTCCAGCCTTGGGTCACTGTGTGGAGTTTGCACATTCTCCCAGTTTTGCATAAGTTTCTTCCGGGTGCTTCAGTTTCCTCCCACAGTCCAACGATGCAGGCGTTAGGTTGATTGGACATGTTAAATTAACCCTAGTGTCAGGTGATTAGCAGGTTAAATATGGGGAGGTTACAGGAATAGGGTCTGCACTGTAGAGATTCTATAATTCTAATGGTCATCCACCAGAAACATTTACTGTGTTTCTTTCTCCATGTGTGCTGCCTGTCTTGCTGAGATTTTCCAGTATGTTTTGCTTTTATTTCAGATTTTTGGTATAGTGCAGCCCCCTTGTAACATGATGGTTGGGGTCCATAAAATGTTATTGCAAATGTTATTGGGGTTGCGCTAAATCACTAAACTGGAAAGAGCGAAAAAAGGATCCATCCATCATGTTGGGTCATATCTGGTTTTGTGCTAAATTGGGGTGCATAAAATTGGGATTCCACTGTATTTGTAGGCTTGTGCCACCATTTTGTTTATTTGCTGTTCATATTTGTTACATAGAATTTGTAATTCTCTCCATAGCTTTATACATAAAATAATGTTATGACCCAACCTCAGGTAAGGTTCCCAGTTTGCTAAAAACCGGAACGAGATCCCTAATTTTGTTATGACCAGGTGAGGAAGAATGAGCTGGCTGCCCTGTTTGGCAACCCTTGGTTGGTTATAACAAGGTTAGTTCAAAAATCTTTCCCCTGTGGATATCTTTTCTCAATCCAAATGTATTCACTTCTTAGAAAGACCCAATTTAACATGCTTATTGAGTCAAAGAAAGATTAAATTTATTAGTTACTAAAACCCAAGACAAATAATAAAAATGCAATACATACACAGACTGATCAGAAATGAGAAGAGTTCAAATAGAAGTTTTAAAAAATGTATAAATCAATGTATTGACCCAGGCCAGAAATTCCAAAATTTTTATGAAGATAGCTTAGACCTTAAGTTTGTTACCTTTGAATTTGGCATGGGTGAGCTGAAGGTGTTTCATCAAAGGTGCGATTCAAGTAATCCACTTGCAAGTTTTAATCAAACAAAGTTTATTTAAGAACATAGTTAAAATATATCCAAAAGGTATTAGCATGACTTTTACCAATTACAAGAATTAAACGTGATATAGCATACACTTTAATAACTAGCTATCTGTGTTGTTCCAAGTCAACAACATCCCAGACACATACACCCTTTTTTAGACTTGGCACAAAAGGCAAGTATGCTCACGTGATGTTGGGTTTTCAACTTTTTCACATCTTCTGTGGATTGGTCCTTTGAATGTTGGATTAAGTCTTTGAGGCTTCTCAGTCTTGGAACTTTCCAAAAACCACTAGAGAGAGAGAGAAAGACAGAGAAAGAGAGAGACAGAGACAGAGAGACAGACAAAGACACTACCTGCTTCCACCAGCTTCTAACAACAACTAAACCAAAACTAAAAACTTGGACTTTTCTATGGATAGAAAAACTGTCTCTAGGTGCCACTGACCTGTCAATAATCCCCAAAAGGTCCATAAAACCCTAAGATCCTATATCAGTCCAGATTAAAAATAAACATGATGTCCAATATATTGCTTCAGTAACAACTAAAAACATTAGCTGCAGACTAAACGCAGCCAACAAACTCCAGGGCCTACCAAAACATCCTGCAGAGGAACATGATTAAACACACAGTATCATCACAATCAGTCTTTGGCACCTTTAGGCGTACTTGATGGGTTGATGCATCTGTTAAGTCGTTTCAGTAGAGCTGATGTTGATAGATTCGCAGTTAGTTGGTGATACTTATCAGCCAGAAGGAGAGATCATGGTTCTGCAGGAGAGCTGAAGAAGTTGTCCAGTTTCCTTTTTGGTTGTGATTTCTGCTAACCCTTGCCTCCAGCAATAGTGAGTCAGAGGTAAAAAAAAGTGCATGCCTATGTGGGGGTGATGGGTTTTCCTTGTTGTCACATACAGAGCTCAGGTCTGCAGCTAGCTTTTCAAATTATTTTTCCCTGTCTAATCCCAGAAAGGGTCGGCGGGGCGGGGCGGGGTAGCATGTTTTGCACCAAATCGGTTTTCTTTCATGTCAAATCATTTGAGATATTCAGAGATATAAATTCACAGGAAATAATTCTGAATGACTGCTGAGATGGGAACTCAGTTTTCGCAACCACAGGAAATTAACGATCATCCATCGAGTGTCTCTGTCTGAAATGGCTATGATGCTCTTCTAGGTGCAACATTCCATGTTTGCTCAGGTCTGGTCTGCCAAGTATAATCCATATAGAAATTTTCCAGAAAGTGGTCACTTTACATTATCAGTTACCTTTTACTTATACTTCATTACAAAACAAAAGGACTTCCTGATATGCTTGTTAGCAGATGGTAGCTACTTCACAATCAATAAAGCTTCACAACTAGAGGGTTAAAATGTAATGAAGTCAAAGAGGTTTTGCCATAGTTATTCAAAGCCTGATTTGATCATGTCTAGAGTAATGTGTGTAGTTCTGACATCAGGAAAGATATACTGATCTGCAGTGCAGATTCACCAGAGGGTTACCAGAGCTTCAAGTTTTTTTTTAAATTCATTTGTGGGACCTGGGCAACACTGGCTGGCCAGTATTTATTGCCAATTCTAATTGCCTGAGGGCAGTTGAAAGTCAAACGCATTCCAGTGGCTCTGGAGTCATATGTGGGCTGGACCAGGTAAGGATGGCAGCTTTCCTTCCCTAGAGGACATTAGTGATCCAGATGGGTTTTTCCGACAATCAACAATGGTTCCAGGATCACTATCTGTCATGTCAAACTCGGGTCCAGAACATTAGTAGAGTTTTTGGATTAATTATCTCGTGATAATATCACTTGGCCATCACCTCCCCATAACTGTTAAAGTTTATTTATTAGTCACAAGTAGGCTTACATTCATACTGAAATGAAGTTACTGTGAAAATCCCGAGTCACCACACTCTGGCACCTGTTCGGATACCCAACTTGCACATCTTTGGGCAGTGGGAGGAAACCGGAGTACCTGGAGGAAACCCACGTAGACACAGGGAGAACGTGCAGACTCCACACAGATGGGAATTGAACCTGGGTCCCTCATGCTGTGAGACAGCAGTGCTAATCACTGTCCCACCATGTCGTCGCCCTGTGTTAGATTATGACAGATTTTATAAACTAAATTTGTATTTTCTAGCATATGAAATAGAGAGGATTAAAGATAAGAACTATTATATAATCCTGCCTCGTTTCCTAGTGTCCACTCATGTACATGTTTTGCTGTCACTCAGAATCCAGGCTCATTAATTTTTTCTCACTTTTTCTTCCTTTATTTTCATCCTTCCTGACATCATGCTTCACTCCTCCACCTTGCATATTCTACCATCAAAAATCCTTAAACTTCAGTACTCATTGTCTTTTATACTCTTCTGTCATTCCATGATTGACTCCCCACTAAATTATATGACAGCTTCCTTCCATCGGTGGGATTCTCCCAAAAAAGTTCTGAGTGTCAAATTTATGTAAAACCTGGAATTTTTTCAGTGGTATTTTCAAAATAAATCTCCCACACAGTGCATCATAGAGTGCCTTTGTGCAAAACTCATTTTTAAAAGCTGTGGGCGGGGCCTATTCCTATTAGAAAGATTCCTGCAGTAACCCCAATCCTGCAACGCTGATCATGTGACACCCCCACCCACCATCTGATCGTTGGCCTTCTTCTCTCCATCATCAAGCCTGAGTGCGGAATGGTAGTGAGACTTCCCATCTCCGCTGATTCTCCCCCTCCCCCTTATGCATTGCCACCTTGCCCCTTGGATTGTGCCAGGGGACAGGCTGACAATGCCTAACTGGCAATATCCAAGGGTTCCTCCCCCTTACCCCCAACCTCTACTCCAGCAGGGTCAAGCTGCCAGCTCCCCACTTAGTGGGCGTGGGGATCAGTGAGAAGCACTATTGCCTCACAGCATGGTGCCCAGTGAGAAGCCCGCCAAATGCCTCAGCTAGAGTCTCCTCAACTGCTGCATGGCTAGAGCAGCGCAGTGTATTGGTAGAATTACTCCCCCATATCTCTCTTGGCACTGACAACAAAGGCATGTATCAGTGTCTTCCAACATGCAGTGTTATAGCTGAGGGAGGGATCAACTCTTTCATTTTTCCCATTCCCAATTCGGCTTTAGCAGAGATTTTCAATTTTTAACCGGTCGGTGCCAATTTGATCTGAACTTGACTGTATGCAGCTTGTAAGAAATAAGCCTTAAGTTAAATACAAAATTTTGTTATACTAAAACCCATTCAAGTAATAATACCAAAAATGTAGAAATACATCTTACATCCCACTATCCTGCGTGAACGTATGTGTCAACCTCAAACATGCAACAATATACAACTTTACAAAGTATTAGAGGTTAACTTGGCCAAGTTAAAGTGCCAATTGAACAAAAACAGGAAAGTTAATTAAAGATTCAGTTTGCATCCAAAACAGTTGGTTTAAAGTTCTGGCTGGTATTTCTGGACTAGTCATCATAACAAAATACATTTGTTAGGGCAAACCAAATAGTTTCAAGGCCATTTATTATCCACTGGTTTTTCATCACAGCTGTTAAAGCAACCCACTCAGGTATTTATAAGACCTGGTTCACCACTGGCATCAGTACCAACTTACGGGATCCAAGCAAAAAGACTCTTCAAGTCTTGAAGAAGCAGGTTGATTTTTAACTTGCTGTCATCTGCTCCAAAAGTTCTGATCTCAGCCACACTATGTAGGAAGGTACTGAATGAGTCACAAACCTTGCAAAGCAAAGGGGGAAGAACAAGTGCAATGACTAACAGGTTATTCTTTAACATTTCCTAAAACTTTAGTAGAAACTGAGCAAAGACAGAGACCTAACCTTTTTCCTGCCAGCTATTAACATTGAAATATGTATTATTATGGTTCAGGCTAGAAACTCCAAAGTATTTAATGGAGCCTGTCTGGATCATGTTTTCCCTCTTGAATTTGGGTAGGATAAGCATATTTTTCACTTCAATTTTGATTCAAATGATCTACTTGAGTTTTTATCAAATAAAATTTATTCAATAATATAGTTAACACGTATGGGGAAAAAAAAGCAAAAACTTATATCAATGAAAAAAACAAAACAACCACTATAATGTACATCCCTTAACAAATATATCTAAAATGTTCCAATCAAACAGAACCTTTGCCATCAACAAAACCTTTTAAACAATTCCAACACAGCAAAGACTAATGCTCATGTGATATTGGATTCGAATCCTTTAGTGGAAATCTGCAGTTTTCTGAATATATCTAGAACAATTTGAAGTCAGAACAGTTTCCCAGAACCCCAATTAGACTCTGGTCAAGCCATCAAAAACAGATTTTTTACTCCAGAAAGGCTTTCAGCTGACCTGCAGAATTTCCAAAACCAGGAAGAGACAGATGTCTTTAAGCTTGCTGTCCCTTCAAAACTGTACTCTAATTGCAGCCAAACAGAAAATGAAACCTTAAACTCACTACAAAGAAAATCTGTCCAAAAACACATGACCGCCCTTCTAACAATGCAAAATCATAAAACAACCCAGAACTAAAACAAACAGACCCCATTTAAGCTATTGACATAACAGTAAAAGGACCCGTCATAGATAACTCGGTAGCAATGAACCAAACTGGAAAAGGTCTGCTTACAACTGCAGAGAACAGAATTTTAAAAAATCTTCTTAAAAGTACATAAACATCATCTTTACGTAAGAACAATTGGGGCATAAAATCAGTCTATGAAAACTGTTTAGGAAATTTTAGCAGCAAACTCTAATAATATTTTATGGGAAGAATAACTTGTATTACAGTTAGGGACTTCATAGTGATCTGAGTATGCTTATTATATTGCTTTATCTCCATAGTAAAGATTTTTATGGATTAGAGAAGGAAATATCAAATTGATTATTTTTTAAAGATATAATTTAACTTTTCAATTCTTTTCTATTCTGCCACCAACAATCTTCATGTGCAATTTTATACTTAAATTGCAACACAGGATTTTTTTTTGATATTGTTTTTCAGTGTCTGCTTTACCTTTCTTTCTGTCCTTATTCAGGAAATGATTGATGAAGCAGATCGAGATGGAGATGGGGAAGTGAACGAACAAGAGTTCCTTCGAATCATGAAAAAGACAAGTTTATATTAATTTAACAGTTTTAGGCAGTCATTTGTGTTTCATTCTTTTGCTCTGTGCACACTTACTGAACAACAGGCAGTGGATAAAGGCAGTCTTGCGAAGATAATGGATACGGAAGAGAATACTTAATGGCTTTCCACTGCATATAAGAAAAGGAGACAGGTTACCTAAGTAAATTGTGTTTTACCTCCTGGGAGGTAAATACTATCGTTGACAATTATATTTATAGGACGGGATGCAAACATGATATTAAGATGAATTTCATTTTTATGTATATCTGTTATAAGCATGGCGCCTTAATACCATTCATTGCCTTTTTGTGAAACAGCTTTAATCACACCAAGACTTCAGTATTCGCGAAGAGACCTGTTGATATTATTCAAATCGCTAAGCATGTTTAGTATACTTCAAATTTTCAATGAGTTGGTTTAGATTTCTAGCTCTGGAGTTCATTTATACTCTGCCTATTTAAAGGAATTGAGAGCAGAAAATTGTAGTTAAGACATAAGAACACTTACTCATTGAAAGCTGCACAGAGACTTATTAGGGACATCATTTGAAACATGCATTTTACAATTCCAGTTGGATTAAGTTATTCTATCAAAGAACCTTCAACAGATGACTTGCCTGTAATACAATTTAAAATGCCTAAACATGTGATAAGACTAAGAGGATAATTTTAACCTATACAAGAGAATTTGTATCAGGCGAGCAGTTGGAAAATTTGAAAATTTTCAAACACAAGCCCAACTCAGAGAGTCTATCCATTTCTGGTTTTAACAGAGGCAGGATGTGAATATGGATGACCAGCAAGTTGCCAGGAGGTGATTCAGTCAATAGAAGTTTTTCAGGAGGCTGTGTGCTTCTGTTTTAACAAGCTTTTATTTTTAACCCAGTTTGGGGCCTCAGGAAATGCAGCAGATAAAAGGTCAGCAGGATAGATCAATCAGGTCAATGTATTTACAGTTTTTTCTGACTGGAGGAGTCGAAACTTCTTCACCCCATTCAACAAGCTTACCTGTTCCCAGTTCCACGTTATTAACTCACTCCAATTTCTACACAACTCACCATCTCCAGCTCACCTCTTCTCCTTCCCAACCCAATCTGATCACGGGTACTCTTTCACTCCTTACTCTTAAATGGGGTGGTGTGCTGCAGTCTTTCCAACCAGCAGTCAGCCAATCTGTTAATTGTGAGGCACTAGATAGGTATTTCATGAAGGAGGGAAAATGGATGGGACACCCTGAGAAAGGTTTATACTCATACCAGATGTTCTGCCATCCTCTTTCCAGGAACAGGGGGACATAAGTCCTATTTGGCTGTGATGAGCAAAATGGAGGAAATCAGTGACACCTTCTAACCACTGAATTTTCAACTTGTCCTTAGGACCTGATGGGATCTATCCCAGAATACTGAAGGAGGCAAGGGACGAAATTGCTCTGATCTTGCATGAAATCTTTGCATCCTCTTTAGGCACAGGAGTGGTCCCAGAGGACTGCAGAATAGCCAACATTGTTCCTTTGTTTAAGAAGGGCAACAGGGATAATCCAGGAAATTATAGGCCAGAGAGACTTATATCAATGTATGGAAATTACTGGAAATAATTCTTAGGGACAGGATTTACTTGTATTTTGGAAAATACGGACTTATTAATGATGGGCAGCATGGCTTTGTGCAGGAGAGATCATGTCTCACAAATTCGATTGAGTTTTTTGAGGAAGTGACAAAGATGATTGAGGATGGGATCGTGGATGTTGTCTGTATGGACTTTAGCAAGGCCTTTGTCTCATAGCATTAGGTTAAAGACCAACGGGTTTATTTGGTAGCATGAGCTTTCGGAGTGCTTGTCCTTCATCAGATGAGTCCTGACTCAACTGATGAAGGGGCAGTGCTCTGAAAGCTTGTGCTACCAAATAAACCTGTAGGACTTTAACCTGGTGTTGTAGACTTCTTACTGTGCTTACCCCAGTCCAACACCGGCATCTCTAATCAAGGTCCCTCAATACAGGCTGATACAGAAGATGAAGTCACATGGAATCCATACTGAGTTGTTAAGATGGATACATAACTAGCTTGGTCATATAAGACAAAGAGTAGTGATGGAAGGATGTTGTTCTGACTGGAGACCTGTGATCAGTAGTGTTCCACAGGGATCGGTGCTGGTAACTTCTGTTGTTTGTAATATATATAAATGACATGGAGGAGAATGTAGGTGGTCTGATTAGTAATTTGCAGATGACACAAAGATTGGGAAAGCTGTGGATGGTGAGAAGAAATGCTACGGGTTACAGCAGGATATAGATAGGCTGGGGAATTGGGCGGAGAAATGGCAGATGGAATTTAATTTAGACAAATGTGAGGTGATGCATTCTGAAAGGTCTAATAAAGGAGAGAACTATACAGTAAACGGCAGAACTCTTAAAAGCTTTAACATAGAGGGATCTAGGCATGCATGTCCACAGTTCTTTGAAAGTGGCAATACAAGTGGATTAAGTGGTCAAGAAGGCGTATAGCATGCTTGCCTTCTTTACTCGAGGAAGAGTATAAAAATTGCCAAATCATTTTTAAAATTCTGTAGAGAACTTTAGTTAGGCTACATTTTGAATATTACATACAGTTCTAGTCACCGTACTATTGGATGTTAGAGAGGATACAAAAAAGGATTACCAAGATGTTGCCTGGTTTGGAGAATATTAGCTGTGAGGAGAGGTTAACATCAGAAGTTGAGGGGTGACTTGATAGAAATTTACAAAATTGAGAGGCATGGATAGAACGGATAGTTGGAGGCTCTTTCCCAGGGTAGAAATAAGAAGTTTAAGGTAAACGGGGAAAATTTTAATGGAGGTGTGAGAGGCAATCGTTCACAAAAGGTAATAAGTTTCTAAAACATGCCGTCTGATGAGGTGGTAGGCGCAGGTCCAACAGCAAAGTTTAAGAGATATCTTAACAGATCGGCAGGGAATGGAGGGACACAGACCACATAGAGACGAAAGGTCTTTAGAAAGCTGTGATGTGTCAAAAGGTCTGTCCTTATGTATTGTTCTTTGTTCAGTCTGCAACAGATATGTGTCGTGGTCTACTCAACTGATCTATGTGGCTACAGGCAAGCTACAACAATTAGTAGCATCTACACATGAGTTTCTGTTTACAGTTTAGATGAAAGTGGACATATTTTCCATGATACATTGCGAACTGGAGAAACGTGGTTGAATTAGATTCCTTAAGGACAGTATACCTGGTGAGACAGCTGATACCTCATATAATTGTTGCTGTGCCTCAAACCTGTTTTCATTATTAGTGTGAGGAAATACACACTTTTCAATTAACCCTAACAGCAATGGCTGTTCCTGGTCACTTACGTCACGAGAGTCATCAGGTCTGCACATCTGTGTAAGAGGCCTAACTGATATGCAGAGGATCTGCACTGGTTTTCTTGATCTATTTTGGCCCTCTTCCATGCATAAGGAGTGGGAATGACATAGTCAATCCATCCACTCTGATTACACTAAGATCAAGTGACTTGAGATTAGGGGATAATAGAAAGGACTGATGGAAGTGATGTGGTGGTGATGAATACTGTGAATAGAGCAGAATTGCAAGATTTGAGTAAATAATGGCTGCCAGCTGACCAAACAGGGTTCAGTGAACCATGTAAATACTGAATACATGGCTTCATCATCACACCCTTGCTACTGACCGGGGTGGTGGAGAAATGGGGTGACGTTTCTTCTTTTCCTCAAAGATGATTTCTCCAGACCTCTGCCTCTATTCAAGGCACTGATACTTGAAGTAAGTACTGGAATTCTTCACGTGACTCATTGTTACTGCTCTCGAGGCATGAAATGCTTGTTTCCCCATTGCTTATTGACCACCGCGTACTCCCTACATCTTGTGATCTTATCTCCAGGTTAATTGCAGGGTCAGTAGGCAGCATCAATGACGATATTAAAATTGTGGAAACTACAGTAATCTTAATAGCTTCTTATTCATGAAAATTAGTTTCTACAACCCTAATACTTGAGGCATGAATCTAGCCAAACTTCATTTAATCAGGATGCATTAACACAGAGCAAGTTAAATAAGATTCCAAAATAACAATCTCCAATTTGCAGGTCAAGGTTAGCAAAAGTATTTCTTAATTCAACTGAATACTTTTCAGCATTATAGAGGGCTTGAAATGGTGTGAAAAAATTTATCCAGAATACTAAGAACACAAAGAAATAACTTGTATTTAATTAGTATTTTTCACAACTCTCAAGTCTCAAAGTCCTTGATGTCGAAGTTGATGAAGTACTTTTGAAGCATGGTCACTATAGTAATGTAGGAATCTAATCCTGCTTTAAGATAGATCCATCCTAACTAGGCTAATAAGATGCTTTATTCCAACTAGTATACATGGTTAATGAAGATGTCTCACCCGAGCTGCTAGCTGTCCAGGTCTATCAAATGACTTTGAGAAATTCTAGTTGGAAATAGCCAATTCATGTTGAGGTTCATGCCAAACATTTGTAAACTCCTCATTTATTAATTAACCTACCCATGGGTTGAATCTTCCTCTGAGCAAATTGAAGTTGAATTATTTGAACCTATATTTTCCTACAAGCTTAATTTTTCTTTCTTCAACTAACCCCCTATTTGAGTTTGTAACTTTATGAATGTCTTCCTTTTTTAGCATGCTGATCTCTTATTTAGAATTCAGATAGGGCAATCATTGGATCACAGCCGTTGTTCTTACCAAAGATCATACTAATTTGATTGATTTCTCAAGATCAATGCCAAAGTTTTATTTGCCATTCTGCCAATCATCCATCTAAATTACATATGAGCTTGTTGATCACAGAACTTCAGCTTTTTATAAAGAATAATACACAGCACTATTGTCTTGGTGACCATCAAGATGAAAAGTATTTTGTATTGCTTTGTTCTAAACTCACAAGCTTTGATATTTGACTTCTGCCCCAACTACATTTTAATGTGGCCATTTGTGTTTAGAGGTAGAGTATATGATAAAGGATGCCAGATTATTTAAATATTGATATATTCTTCCTGCAACTCTAAATATTCATTATTCAACAAAACTCTTATTAGTCTCTAAGTTATCTCATGTTGTTTCACTTGCTTTTTATGCACATTTACATTCCATGTACCTACTTGGGTTTTTGATTGCCATATTTGCTACAAATGTGAGGTAATGCATTTTGGAAAGTCTAATACAGAGAGGAAATACACACCAAATGACAGAGTATTGATAGGCAAAGGGATGCAAGTGTACAGGTCACCTGAAAATGGCAACATAGGTGGAGAAGGTAGTCAAGAAGACACATGTCACGATTGCCTTCATTGGCCAGGGCATTGAGTTTAAAAATTGACTAGTCGTGTTGCAGTTTTATAGAACCTTAGTTAGGTCACATTTGGAATACAGCGTTCATTCTGGTTGCCACACTACCAGAAGGATATGAAGGCTTTGGAGCAGATACAGAAAAGATTTACCAGAATGTTGCCTGGTATGGAGGGCATTAGCTATGAAAAGAGGTTGGAGAAAATCAATCAGTTTGTTCTTACTGGAACGATGGAGATTGAGGAGCGACCTGATAGAAATCTACAAGATTTAGTATACCCAACAGAGTGGATAGTCAGAAGTTTTTTTCTGGGGTGGAAGAGTCAATTACTAGGGAGCAAGGTTTAAAGGAGATGCATGAGGCAACGTTTTTTTTAATACAGAAGATAGTGGGTGCATGGAACTCACTGCCAGCACAGATAGTAGCAGGGACATCTGGACAAATACATGAAAAGGTTGGGAATGGAGGGATATGGTGCCTGGAAGGGAGGGGGTTTTAGTTCAATCGGGCAACATGTTCGTGCAGGCTTGAAGTGCGGAAGGACCTGTTCCTGTGCTGTAGTTAAAACAGATCTTGTACACAATGGAATGAATAATACTACCAAAGTGGCATAAAAATCTGAAAGGGTCATTACCTGAAATATATTTCTGTTATTGGATGATTCTATTGGAGGCTGAACTACATTCAAAAAAATAAAGACTATACCATTATTGAAAATTTCATACAACGTGACGTTAGAGAAAAGCTGTATAGCATTACGTACTATGTATTTATTCAGCATAAATTGGGTGCATACTTTGCATTAGATGTAATTTAATTTGTAAAATCCAATTAATTGTAATCTTTTTAAGGATAGAAAATATTTGTAGTTTTCCAATGGTGCTTTTAATTTTCCTTTTCTTACAATATTTTAATGCCAAGATTGTTAAAATTACGTTAAAATTCTTTCAAAAAGATAATATAATGGCTGATAATTATATTTTCACTTTTATGTAACATCAAGTATTTTACATCTTTTTACCTTGCATGTTTAAGCTCCTAATAAAAAGGCAAGTACTGCAGTTGTAAAAGTCATTTTTGTAACCAGGAGTATTAAATATGTGTAAGTCATTGGTGTAATTGCTATATTTCTTCCTATAGATATATTGTGATAGCACAGAATAAATTCCAAAAAAAACCCCATAAAGATAGTACCGAGAGTCATGAATAAAGGTATTGCAACACTCTGCTAAAAACAAAAAAAGGCAACCAAAAAGAACGGTTAAATCACAAAAATATATGATGCAAATGAGGAGTGCAGCTCAGATGATACCACTGTTGGGGATATCCACAATAGATAGTAATTTACCCTTTGATATTCTGAGTTCCGTATGTAGTGGCAAATTTTGAGGTGCAGGAGTTTTAAGAAAATATGTTGGGCAACTAATTTCTAAATCTGCTATTACATTGTTCTATATATTCTGGATCTCACAAGTATCAGTCAACTCTGCTTTCTAAGTGAAAAATATTTATGCTGGGAGGCAGTCAGAATTTTATTTTGGATCATTTGGTATTTTGAATCGATAGTCTTTAGCTGGAATTTCATTATGCAATAATTTAACTGTATAATTCAAGCCTGTTAGAAACAAGAATTACAGAAAACTTTATTACTTCTAACTGAGGAATGGTACATTCTGGGGCCACTGCTTTTCTTGATTTATATTAATAACCTAGACCTGGGAGTACTGGGGACAATTTCAAACTTTGTAGATAGTGCAAGATGTGGAAGTATTGTGAATTGAGAATGGTGATAAATTTCAAGAGGGAACTTACAGGAACACCGTTGGAATGGGAAGACATGTTGCAGATTAAATTTAATGCAGAGAAATATGAAATTATGCATTTTAGTCAGAAGAGTAAGAAATGATAAAATGTACTGTGCTAATGGGAGTGCGAGGAGCAGGGTATATATACGTGTATAATCTTTGAAGCTGTAGGGCAGGTTGTTAAATTGTTAAAACAATTAATGAATAAGTTATAGACTTTCATAAACCACCGGATCAGTGTCAATTGGAAGGATGTGAAGATTTCAGAAAAGGTGCAGAAAAGATTTACAAGAATGGTTCTGAGGGTGTTTAAATTGGCGAATCTGGGGCTGTTCTCCTTGGAGAGAGAGAAGATTGAGAAGAAATTGGTTAGAATTTGAATTCAAAAATGAGGAAGTGTCAGGGTAAATTAATTGGGGCAGAAGGTCAAGAATCCTAAGGCGATTTAAAAAGAAACCACAGACAACCTCATTATGCAACAAGTGGTTCAGATCTGAAATGCATCCAGGTATGTGGTGGAGACGGGTTCAATTGTGATTTTTACAAGTAAACTGGATAATTACCTTAACAGTTCTTCATTACAATTCAATCTTGTAATTAGCATTCCATTCGATATGCTAAACTGGCTTTTAAATTTCCCGCTGGGTGGTTTTTTAACAATAAATCCTTAAGTAGGCTTCTCACACAAAATGTTATCCAGTGCTGTTCATTCATAGAGGGAGAACAAATGAGGAACACTCAAAAATTCTATTTTAGTGCAGATTTGTATTTATTTGTCATACTTTCTGCTAGGGGATGCAGGACAGTGCCACATTTGTGATCAAATTGCAAGCAGCGGGAGCTTGCAATTCATTCCAAGTAATTAGATGAGTAGGAAATAGTGGCAGATCATTTTTCTGCACCACAGGCACTTGGATGAGGATTCAATTAAAACCCGAAGTTTAATGTGACTGAAAATCTGTCGGGTGTCACATAGAACACCAGAGGGCATACTTGCTATTGCACTGTATGCTTTATGGTGTATATAGTATTGTGTTACATGGCTAATCTTATTTTTATAGGGTTAAGGTTTCATTAGTATATTTACACTTTGTAGACATGATAAATTGCATTCACATTAAAAATAAATTTGTGCTTAAACTTAGTATGAGTACCACAATAATTAGCCAGTCGAAATTTGGAAATGGCAACCTAGGAAGTGAAGTTAAGGTGAATGTAGACTTAGAGATATGGTTGCATTTATATAACCCACTTTCTAAGAATTATTATTAGAAACTTTAAACATGGAAAGCAAGAATTGAAAGTGAGTTTAAAGAAATAAAAGTTTTTTTTCCCTGTTCACCCATATATCTCAATATTACAGAATCAAAAAATTTCAATTAATCATAAAATACATACAATGCAAAGGAGGCCATTTGGTCTATCGAATCTGCACCAACTCTTTAATCAAGCCTCTCACTCAGGTCCTATTCCACTAATTAACCTAAACATTCTGGGACACTGAGGAGCAACTTAGCATGACTAATCCACCTAACCTATACATCTTTGGGCTATGGGAGGAAATCCATGCAAACGTGGGGAGAGTAATGTTAGTCATCAGTAAAGCAAATCTCAAAAATAAAGCCCTGACCCCACACCCAACCCTTTATCTTTTTGTGTTTGCGAACACTGGAAGCTCTGTGTGTCGGAGTATAATAAAGAAAATTAACCATGCAATAAATTGCAGTATATAGCACAAACTGTCACGTACCAGAAGGATCTCTTCCCCCTTTCTAGGTGGTAGCACAGAAAATAGAGCAAAAGTAATTTGAGAACACATTTCAATCAGTGTTTAATGGTATTATTTCAGTTCCATGGATTAACGATGTGTGGCTTGTACAATTGAGTCTCATATGACATAATTGTAATTGTCACAGTTGGTTCATTCAAATAATTGATGTTGGTGATATTTTTAATTTTGAGGGGAAAAACGTTATTGGGAATAAGAAAATAAACATAAATCTTCATATCCTAACTATAATTTATTGAAGAACTTGTGGACAAAGAATAGTATCATAGAGGTTTACAGCATGGAAACAGACCCTTTGGCCCAATTTGTCCATAGTAAGAAGTCTCACAACACCAGGTTAAAGTCCAACAGATTTATTTGGTAGCTTTCAGAGTGCTGCTCCTTCATCATGTGAGTGAGAGTTTTGTTCACAAATAAAGGCACAAACTCAATTTACAGAATAATGATTGGAATGCGAGTTTTTACAGCTAATTAAGTCTTCAAGAGCATTAAGCACAAGTTCAAGAGATGTGTACTGTCTCCAGGCAGGACAGTTGGTGAGATTTTGCAAGTTCAGGCAAGCCGTGGGGTTATAAATAGTATGACATGAACCCAGGATCCCATTTGAAGCCCCATCCTAGTCTGTGTGGAACTTGGCTATCAGTCTCTGGTCAGCTGTTGTGTGTCATGAAGGCTGCCTTGGAGAACGCTTACCCGAAAATCAGAGGCCAAATGCCCATGACCGCTGACGTGTTCCCCAACAGGAAGAGAACAGTCTTGCCTGGTGATTGTCAAGCGGTGTTCATTCATCTGTTGTTGTAGCGTCTGCATGGTCACTCCAATGTACCATGCCTCGAGACATCCTTTCCTGCAGCATATCAGGTAGACAACGTTGGGCAAGTTGCAAGAGTACGTACTATGTACCTGGTGGTGTTCTTGTGTAAGAGGTTTGTGTGGCAGGGTTGTGTGGTGTCTTGGTCACTGTTCTCCTGAAGGCTGGGTAGTTTGCTACGGACCAATGGTGTGTTTGAGGTTGTGTAGTTATTTGAAGGCAAGTGGGGGTGTGGGGATGGCTTTGGCGAGATGTTCGTCTTCATCAATGACATGTTGAAGGCTCCAGTGATGTCGTAGCTTCTCTGTTCCTGTCAATAGGTGAGATGTTGCAAGAGATCCGAAAGCTAGTGGTGTTTGCTACCAAATAAACCTGTTGGACTTTAACCTGTGTTGTGAGATTTCTTACTGTGTTTACCCCAGTCCAGCACTCTATATCCCAATTTGTCCATGTTGCCCTTTTTTTAAAAACCCCTAAGCTAATCCCAATTGCCCACATTTGGCCCATATCCCTCTATACCCATCGTACCCACGAGGTATCAAAACGTTTTTTAAACACCTCTATTACTACTTCTGGCAGTTTGTTTCACTCACCATTCTGTGTGTGAAAAAATTGCTCCTCTGTACATTTTTGTATCTCTCTCCTCTAACCTTAAACCTATGCCCTCCAGTTTTAGACTCCCCTGCCTTTAAGATATTGACTTTTCTAGCTGATCAGTGCTACAAGATCACCCCACAGCCTCCTACACTCCAGAGAAAAAAGTCCCAGTCTATCCAGCCTCTCCTTATAACACAATCCATCAAGGCCCAGTAGCATCCTAGTAAATCTTTTCTGCACTTTTTCTAGTTTAATAATATCCTTTCTACAATAGGGTGACCAGAATTACACATAGTATTCCAAGTGTGGCCTTACCACTGTCTTGTATGACTTCAACAAGACATTCCAACTCCTGTATTCAACGTAGTAAAACTATTCACGTGTTAAATTTAAAATCTTAATACTGGCCCTCTCCATCTCCTATCTTACTATGTGTTTTAATACAAAAATCACAATCTTTTCATACTGTACGTTATCAAGGCATAGCTAAGGGTTTCACAGAGAGATGAAGGTTGAATAATGAGAATAAGCAAGACAGGAAAACATTCAGTGATGGAGAACAGTAGGCAGTTGTCACTCTGAGTTGTCAGGTATGCAGTAAACATGACACTACTCAGGTGGATTCCTACGCAGGTTGCTTATCCTTCCTTAGATAATTAAATCAATCAGCCTGAGATAAAGGTGAAATACTGCAGATGCTGGAATCTGAAACAAAAACAGAAAATGATGGAAAATCTCGGCAAGTCTGGCAGAATTTGTAGATACTGAATTACTAGATGCAGCTCTGTTACAATTTTGAATCCAAAGATCTTTATCCTCCCTGCTTCCCTTTTACCCTCTGCAGTGTTGCTATATCCTCCAATCTACAGCACTACTGGATCATTCAACTTGCTGCAGGCAATGCCACAGGAGCAATGGGCTCAGATTTTATTTCGAGTGTCAATGCAATGTATGTTGTTGCTGACTTCAGAGATTGAGCAAAATTCTCCACGACAGTTCCCAAATTACAGCTAGAATTAATGCTAGAAATTACAGCTATGTGTTAGAATTTAGTCAACATGATTAGGAAACTAGCCAGGCATATGCAATTGATGTTCAAGCTATTTTTTCTAACAAGTTTTACTTTGGATTTTGTATTATGTTTACCAGCAGTGTATCACGAGCAGTTGCTGACTTAGTTGTTTTGCATTTAATTAGCTTTTCAGTTTTATATTTTAACCAATTTGACTGACAAGCCAAATTTTGATACTGCAATCTGTTTTAACTGAAGTAACCCATTAAGGTAGCTTTTATCACATTAATGAGACAATTTGCAGGATTAAGATAATCATTCAACCATCTGATTAACATATAGCATAGCATATTTTGTTGAAAATGACCTTTATGGTGACTTAACACAAATACTCCTTTCAGGACAATTATTTGAATTAACCCTTTCAGTATTGAATGACCTGCTGCAGGTTTAATGATTGCGTGGCTTCCATCACATTTGTTGAAAATTAGTGCATCTTGGAAATGACTATAATTGATTTCTGTTCCAGCTTGATAACACTCATTTATAGCTCAGTGTTTGGAAAAGTTAAAGTTTATTTATTAGTCACAAGTAAGACTTACATTAACACTGCAATGAAGTTGCTGTGAAATTTCCCTAGTCACCAAATTTGGGAACCTGTTCAGGACAATGCACCTAATCAGCATATATTTCAGAAATCCAAAACAAACATGGAAAATATTGGAAATACTCAATAGGTTAGGCAGCATGTGGAAAGCAATACACTTGCTGTAAAAAGTAGTTTATTTATTAATCACAAGTAGGATTGCATTAGCACAATGAAGTTACTGTGAAAATCCTCTAGTCGCCACATTCTAGATCTGTTGGGTACACTGAGGGAGAATTTAACATGGCCAATTCACCTAACCTGCATACCCTTTTGGACTGTGGGAGAAAACTGGAGCATCTGGAGGAAACCCACACAGACACTGAACATGCAAACTCCAGACAGACAGACAGTGACCCAAGCTGGAAATCAAACCTGGGTCCCTGGCACTGTGAGGCAGCAGTGCTAACTGTGTGCTGCTCCTGGTAGACGCATTGACCTGAACAGGCACCAAAGTGTGGCAACTAGGGGAATTTCACAGTAACTTCAATGCAGCATTAATGTATACCTTACTTGTGATTAATAAATAAACTTTACTTTTTGTCCTAGTTAGTGTTTTAAATGGGCAAGGACAAAAGGGTCAACCCTCCAATCTAATACTGAGATTGATGAGTTCTTCGAGGCACCAATGTACAGAAGTAACATTAAACCAATAACCCATCAGCCTGATCAGGAGCCTATTAAAAAGATATCTTGCAAACCAGCAGGGTTGATTTTCAAAGAATAAGATCAAATGTACCCAAAGCCCTTTCCATCTGAACTGATCATGTTAGAGCATCACTAGAGAAGGAGGTTTTCTCTGTGCATATCTATTATATGTAGTTTGGAATCTTCCCACCTCTGTATCATTTGTGGTAAGCCAGTTACCAGAGTTAATCATGAACCAAAATAAAACAGAAAATGTTGGAAGTACTCAAACCTTCCCTTTTGTCCTTCCCTACCCTCTTTCCCTTGTTTAAAACCTTTCATGTTACTAACTTTTCCCAGTTCTGATCAAAGGTCATTGAACTGAAACACTAACTGTCTTGCTTGCCACAGATGCTGCCTGACCTACCTGAATATTTCCAGTATTTTGTTTTTATTTCAGATTTCCAGCATCTGGACTATTTTGAATTTTGTATTAATGGTTAAACCAAGTTTTGTGGCATGTGGATAACATTCCAACTTCCAAGGCAGAAGTTGCAGGTTCAAGTCCGCTTTGATAGTCAAGGAAGGTGCATTTATAATGTAGTCAAGTAGGCTGAGTATTAACTTGGTAGTCCTTCCAACTTATGCCAATGGCAGGTGCAAGAGTGGGGGGGGATTCCTAGTCAGCCTCGTGATGGAAAGAAATTGGGAGTTCCAAGCAGGTTATTCTTTTTTGTTACTTGTTCACAGGATGTGGTGCTGGGAAGGGTCTATACCCATTATTGCCCATTCCTAATTGACCTTGAGAATTCAATGGTGCAACACCTTCTTGAACTGCTATAGTCCACGTGGTGCACTTACAGTGCTGTTAGGAAAGGGATTGCAGAACTTTGATCTAGCAACAGTGAAGGAATAGTGATTATAATTTCAAGTCAGGATAATATCGGGCTTGGCTTGCTGGTGGTGATGTTTTCATGTATGTTGCCCTTGTTCTTCTTGGTAGTAGAGGTCACAAGTTTGGAAGGTGCCTCAAAGGAAACTTAGCAAGTTGCTGTAATGCATCTTGTAGATGATACACACTGCTGCAACTATGTGTTGGTAGTGCAAGAGGTGCTAATTAAGCAAGCTGCTTTGTCCCGGATGGTGTTGAGCTTCTTCAGCATTAGAACTAAGTTCATTCAAGAAGTGGAGAGCATTCCATCACATTCCTGACTTGTGCCTAGTAGATGGTGAACAAGCTTTGGCAAGCCAGGATGGAGTTACTTGTTGCAGAATTCCCAGATTCTAACCTTCTCTTGTAGCCACAGTATTTATATGGCTGATCCAGTTTGGTTCCTGGTCAATGGTAATCTTAGGATGTTGACAGTAGGGGAATTCAGTGATGTAATTGAACAGCAACAGATGGTTATATTCTCTTCTGTTGAAGATGGACATTGTTTGGCACTTGTGTCAGGCCACTTATCAGCCAAAGCCTGAACTGTTGTCCAGGTCTTGCTGCATATTATAGATATGCACAGCAACTCTAACTCCTTTGGGGACCAGTTAGTTGGATGAATAGTGTGGATCAGATTGATGCCAATAGCACGGGGTTCAATGCTCCTTACCCTACCACTGTGGCAGTCATTGCATTGTGCGTTGCACCTGCCTTTCAGGCTGAGAACTCAAGAAGGAGATTACTAGTTAGATTTGAGCATTTATTGGATTTTATTCTATCAGGAATTCTGAAAGCAAAAATCAATTTTAGGAAGTAACATTTCAAAATGCAAAACAATATCAGCCATTTAAATAATTTCTTTATAAAACTTTTTAAAAATCCATTCTAATAAATCACAAAACAAGACTGAAGTACAACTTGCTAATCATTAGAACATATTCCAAAATGATAGAGCACTCAAATATACAATTTCTCTCCCTGCTCAAACTGCTTAGAAACAAAACATATCCAGTCAGTCAAGTTAGGTTTTATTCCATGGGCAATAATGATAATTTTATTCTCATCTTATACACAAGGTATTCCTGAAAAGATCAGGAATTCTCTGAAATATTATTACTAATTTTCTGTTGTACATTTTTGCAGCAGTTGTAAAAGATCTGTAAATTGACCTTATTTAAAACACTGCTAAAGTAACAATTGATTAACTGTCATAGTTGTAAACTTGAGATAAATCTCAGCAAAAAGATGTTCACTTAATAGGTATAAATAGTGAAATGATTTGGTTCAGAGAAGTGAATATAAATAAGAAAATTGTTTTACTCAGCTCACTTGCTGATTAAATAGAAGTTTCCTTCTAATTTATCCCATTTCTTGAAGATGAAGAACCCTGTAATGTGCTTCCAATTTTGTGGTGTCATCAAAGCAGCCACTTCTCAGAAATAGAATCATTAGCATTTCAATGGTGCCTTTCATGGTCTCAAAATGTCTGAGGCACTTTATGGCCAATTAACTTTTGAACTGTAATTTATTTTTTATTTATCCAAGAGATGTTATGAGAATGCAGGGAATTTCAGCAACTAAATTACACACTGAGAAGAACTGCAATGAAATAAGTAGCCAGATAATCTGTTTTTGTTAGTGATATTTTTGTGGAATAAATATGATACAGAAAACCAAGGTGGAGAGCAAACCATTTGATGCCTGGCACACAAAAACAAAGCTAATTTACATTTCTCATGTTTAAAATGATGGCCGACACACACTAGGGAATCACAACATGAGGGAGAAGCAAATTAAGGGACAGGATGGGAATTAGTGATTAGAGTGGAAGAAAACTCATGTGGAATGTAAATGCTGACAAAAAGCACTTGGGACAGTCAATCTATTTGTGTTATGAGTTTTATGTAATTCCAACATGTTCCAGTGAAAGCAACTAGGCAGCAATCAAGTTCAGGCTGATTTTCACCCCACCCCCAACTCCCTTAGCCCAGGGGATCAAAGCCAAATGGGTTCTATGATTCTAGCTGAGATCAACCAATTTATCATGAACTTAAAACCTCATTGGTCTGTACAGCTCAGTACCATCCATATCAGGATTATCAAAGAAATTTCAAGCTATTCACATAACAGGTATTTTCAATTCTCTTCTTGATTTTCACTTTGCACAGCTAAGTAATGCTATGCAGATAGTCTTTCAGGTAATTCACAGGAGTAAAGGTACGTAACAAAACTAGAGATCATTTGTGCCCACAGAATAAATGTAACCTCTTACTGGAAATTTCAAGCTCCAGAAATTATTTTGTGCTAAACTTCTGTACTCATTAATTACGAGTTTACAGCACATGAAACAATATTAGCAACTCACCATCACTGTATGATAATATGCCATGTAAACCAGCACTTATTAATTCTTAAGTGAATAATACAGCTTGGACAAATGAAAAAAGACACTTTAAAATTTAACAAGCATCAGTGAACGTATCAGGCTTGTTTGAAACCACAGAATAGCAGCAGGAGAATGCTGTCCATTAGAACACATAGATGGTATTAACCATAAAACAGCAGAAAGAATTCTCAGCTGCTTTCATTATGACCAACAGTAGATGTTATTGTTCATGTTCTTCACCCATGGGGACACAAAACCCAAGTAAACTATCAAGTATTAAAGCTTCGTAAAAAATAATTTATCTCTAAAAAATACAACTTTTATCAATACAGTGTAGCTCAATCTGTACAAACTAGATAGATTGTCTAAAATGTACTGCTAGATTGATTCCAGAGATACAAAGGAATCCAAGTACAATAGGGATGTTTCCTTTTTTAACCACAGATTTTGAGATGTAAACATTTTTTTCACTAAACTGGATCAATTTATTTAAACATATAGCACTTCTTACCTGAATATATGTTAACAATCTTTATATTTTTTCTTTTCAAACACAAGTACTAGCACATTATGCCCCAATTTTGACATAAACACTGAGAATGGATCATCCTTTCCCATGCTACAATTTGTACCTTCAGTAAAGATGCATGTAGCCAACATTAACCCCTTGAGACAGCTGACATGCAAACTAGTGTTCCCTATTTGCCACAGATGATCAGGTTTTAGAAAAATCCATTTTTTGCAGCTTTTTTATAACAAAACTTCAACTTATCTGAAGCTCTGCTATTCCTGGATATAAGAATAGTCTGAAGTGAAGTTATCGCTGCTACATGCTGCTAGAACAAATTTACTCAGCTGTAGACAGATAGATTTTCACATTTACTCAAATTTACTCAGTTGTAGACATATATGGATCCATAGACGGATAAACTATCTGATTATCCAGATAGTTTTGTGGGCATTCATTATAATGTGATGTGGAACTATGCTGCACAGACCAAGGATATGCCAAGCTCCATTGAATTAGCTATCTCAGCTGAGCCAGTGATAGCTGCATTGGCCTTAGTCTCTGGACCAAGAAATGGAAAAATCTGTGAAGGTTCCCACTCCTAATCAGAATTCAGTGAGCCCTATTTGAAAGTGCACTTGTGTGGATGTTACATAAGGATAAAATAAAACACAGTGCTGATATCTACACCATATTTAAATAGCTTCCTGTAACTCATTATACAAACTTAAACAACGAATTGCTAGTTAAGTGAGGCCACTGTAGGACTGCTAGCATCTATGAAATAATAATCTACTTTGTGTGACCACCTTCAGGAAAACTGAGATGGGAAAATGAGAATGAAGAAACAATCTGCATGCAGATCCTGTAGACGCTGGAACTGAGTTATTGCACAAAATAAATAAAATCAGTAGTTTCTTAGCAAACATTTTGTTTGTGCAGGTGGTGGGAGGTGGGGGATGGTGAATATGGGTACCATATTTGTTACTGATTTTTGATTCCCACTTGATTCACTAAAATGAGAGACATTGGCTCATTTAAAGCTTCTACAGGTGTGACAGCTGTGGTAGGAATTTGAAAAGTACACTTAACGACCAAAAAATTAAAAAAAATGTTTTGGTAAATGCACAGTATTTATAATATCGAGGACTGGAGGAGAAACACAGTGATCTGATTAATATGAGACCATGTGTATGGGAAAAATGATGCTTCATATACTTTTCATGGTTTAAGATGTTGCTGTTCTATTTGCCCCTCAGTAATAACTTGTCCCATACTACTGTTTCAGCCATGGAAGTATATCAACTATAATTGCATGGCACAGTTTGTTACTCAAGATTTGGGATTTAAAAAACACAATTCTGTTTTCAAAGCTTATTTTCAGATGCAGCCCATATTCATCAAGCCTGAGGATTTCCCATTTTTTAAAAAGGTAATTGAAATCAATCTTTCAAAAACAATCTGGTATCTATTTCAGTCCAAAATAGTATAGAAGGGTATAGAGCAGTCCTGAAATCTTGTGTGAATATCACTATGTTACTAGTTCTGGAGGGCCTTGATTCCATCAAAGCCACTAAATTTCCATCGTTTTTCCAAACTTGCGCCAACTCCTGTTATCTCCTGTTGAAATACATGTTGTAGTCTTGTCAGGAGGCCTTCTATTTCACTGGGAGAAATCTGCACAGAGAACAGACAGTAACAATAATTGCCTGTTTCTAGGGTGATGAGTGGGCAATCATATCTACTCAATAGTAAAATGATAAATGTTATGAGCATCAATAAGCAACTCAATTTACAATGTGAATTAGAGGGTTTCCATAAATCTAAGACTAATAATTAATGAGCTAAATTAACAGGTTGAGATCATCACCACCTAATTTTAAATAGAAAGATTACATCTATGGGTTTGAGGAGACATCATCCCATCACTAACAGTGCTTGCACTGCACAACTCGCATACCACTGTGTGTTTACATCTTCCCTCACTTATCTGCTCCAAGATGCTACAATGCAATTTTCTCCATTTCTATTTTCTAGTTAAGTTCCATCATACTTTATTTTTCAGCTTGAATGTTACACCCAACTTTAAAAAAGTATTCCTAAGAACCTACATGAAAAGTAGTCAGAAATTCACCTGAATTCATGAACAACATTACTGAGATCCATTAGTGTTAAGAAATAATTGAATGTGAGAGATCTTATAGACAGGACATCATTACATGTTGAAAGACAACATTGGTAAAGAAGTCCAATAAAATGCAAAACTAATAGGGTATTAGCAGAAACATGAACTCTTGAACGCTTAGAAATATTTAAAATGTTATAGATATTTTGTGCTAAGTATAAAGGGTATCACTGCTGCAATACAGTCTTTTGCTTTGAGTACCCAGTTTCTGCATGACGTACTCCCATATCAAGTGCCGTATTAGCCACAAACAGAATAAATCTTTAATCAATCTGCCCCATTATTAGTGTGGCATTTCCAAATATAACCATCTTTAATGATACTTTTAGTGATAGCAAGGATCAATTATGGATGCCAGAGAAGGGAGGGAACTTAGTTAAAAAGAGCTAAATTAAAAATGTCAGAAACTAATTTTATATAGAATCTTTGTATCTATAGTCTAAGCAATCCTCCAACCCACTGCATCCAAAACAATATTTTTTTCCTTTGATTCCTTCCTTATGGTTTTCTGGTCTATGATGGAGAAAGCAATAAATTCAATTCTCACTCTGTCAATGTTGCTTAATCACTTGAGGCTTGTGAATACAAATGAAGACAACAATGGCCGACTCACCATGCTAACTCCAGACTTCCCTGACCGGCTTGGCTTCTATCCTGCGACGCACTGATAACATGGCTATTACCAAAGTCACTGATGCAGAATCTATCTTCTGAGGAAGGACGTTTAAGCCTGTCACTTTGATAAATCTACGGTCTCATCGCTTCTGTTCAGAGCCTGTTTACTCCAATAAATTTGTCTGCAAATTTATAGCTAAGTCACAGGGGCAGGATTCTCTGGCACTTTTCTTGTGATGGGAGGTGGCATGGCATTGCGACTTTCTGGTCCTGCAGCTGTCAACAGGATTTCCCATTGATTCTACCCTACACCATCGGGAAACCCAAAGAACCAGAAAATCCTGCTGGTGTGAACAACTAGAAAGTTCCAGCCACAGTCTCATGGAATGCTTATTTTACTACTTTGCAAAGAACAATCACTTGAGGCCACAGAATAGACAGTTAGTTGAAAAACAGTAAGTCAACAAGGGATTTCTGTTCAACCCCCAGGCTGACTACCTATTACCTAAACATTAAGCAGGCAAAAATAGTCTCCGGGTCACAGTGGAGACATATTTTGTGAATGGTCTGAGATGCTGAATCCAAAAATATGTGGGATAAATAGAAGAACAATCAACTGACACAGTTTTCAGGTACGATTTTTCTGGATTCAGAATACAGTTTTAAAAAAAGCCCAGACTGAAGATAACTTTTCTTTTTCACCAAATTGCACGAAATAACCCTTAAACCAATTCTGATTTGAGCAGCAAATAAAACCATCTTTTGAGTCAGCACTCTCAACTTATTTCCAAATCCCAATTCCCATACTTGTCTATAAGGTGAAGAGAAAAATGCAACAATAACTAAATTTGCAAACTTATAACTTATTTTATTCAAGAATGCAGAATTGTAGCACGGATCACTAACTCAAAAACTTATCCAACGTACATTGTGTAACTTCCTGAAGTTAACTCTAAATTGGCAGGAAAATGTCGTCTCACTTAAAGATAAGTATGGAAAATGCTATGGAAAATGGCATAAAAACCCTTTTACTTCAGGATTTTAAAAATTCTTCCATAGGATGTGAACATTGCTGACAAGGCAAGCATTTGTTGCTCATTCCAGTTGCCCTGGAGATGATGGTGCAGGAAGCTACAGAAATTTGAAACACTATTTCAAAGAACAAAAACAGCACGGGAAACCCTTCGGTCCAACGAGCCCACGCCGCCACCCCGATGTTTCCACCTCTACCCGTGATCCCTGTCTATGTTTATAGATCTATGGATTAAAAACCAAATTTGTTTAGGGAGAATTTGTTTTGCCAATTAGCCTAAGAGCACATCTTTGGGATGTGGGAGGAAACCGGAGCACCCGGAGAAAACCCACGCAAGCACGAGGAGAATGCGCAAACTCCCACAGACACAGGCCCAAATCCATGTATCTGCACAGCACAGCGATAGTGACTGAGCTGTCGAGTTGCCCATCAAATGGTCCAGGTCAAGCGTACACTGACGATGTGAAGCACTAGGATACTCTCGGAAAAACAAAAATCCAAGAGCAGCCCTCTCACGACCCATCGCGTGTATGTTAGACAACAAGGTGGACCAAAGCACCTGTAGGATAAAAACAAGTACATCAATTTCATTAATGGAAACAATTGCATTGGATCATATGAACATAACTGACATTTTATTAAGTGTCCTGGACTTTACAATGCTTTTAGTTTCTTTCAAGGTACATGGGGATTGAATCTTACTCCCACTCGAACCTCCTTTGCTGTGTTACTCCTTTAAACTGCAGTGCTACAAGTTTTGAGTGTTTGGACTTGGCACTTAATTTCTGAAGTATACTTATAAATAAAATACTAGCAAAAACCTCTAGTGGCTAAATTTTTAAAGTACACACTATACAAAACCTCATTTTAATTGTAATTGCATTTTTGTTGAGGCAATTGACATTATGTCACTGTTATGCATTTTCATATATGCAATCTTCTGAATAGCAGCGATCAATCATCAACATTCATTGTAGCATTAATGGCTGTCAATTAAAAAGGAATTTTACATACAAGAGGTCATCTGACTCATCAAGCCAATGTTAATGGTAACTTCCTCACTGGAGCAATTTGCAACAACCCATTTTCTTTCAAACTATACAGAATATTGAGTACTAAAATACATGACAGGTGTTAAGCCCCACAATGAATTCAAAATTCAATCAATACAGTCATTTTTGATAAAAGTCTTATTTCTTAACCTATGTCACACCTTGTTTGTCATAAATATTCATTTCTAAAATGAGTTTGCTGATCAGCATTGAGTGGGCAATAAAATTGTTAGCTACCAATATAAATTAATCTACTTATGGTATTAAAAAGAATTTCATAGTTTTGCAAAATAATGACAAAGTAGACACTTGCTTTACGTGAAGCCATTTGGTGTACCTTTGGTATATAATCTGACCAAAGTTTAATGCATTGAGAATGGATGCAACATCTGCAAAAATCATTAGGAATAACAGAGGAACTGGCTGTGTTTTAACAGAATAAGAATTTAATGAAAATAATGTTAGGACACTAATAAGCATTTCAAATTTACCTTGGCATCCAGTCGTTGTAGATAAGAACATATATAGTCTATGCTGGCTCCAAATGGGTGGACATGGAGAAATGTAGAAATTATACCTGTGATTAAAAAACACATTTTGTTCAGAATGGAAGGTTAAAAGATATAAATAATCTTCTATTTCCATAATATCCTGGTACAGATAATGAAGGATGCATAAAAATCACTGCTTGAAATTTGAATACTGTTGTTATTTTATTTTAATAAGGATTTGGGTAGCTGAGTTCAAACTGAAATCGTCATGACTTGTTATGTTGAATTCAGTAAATCTAATAACACATGGCACACCAGCTGAAAATGGTAAAAAAAATAGTTTGTTGTAAAAAATGCAACTGGTTCAGTTTCAATGAAGGGAAATTGCCAACCTATCTTATCTGGCTCAACATGAAACTACACTAGTCATCACAAAACTGGCAGAGATTAGGCATGATTTACAATTGTGTGTCAGAGGACAGTTTGAGTTGAAATCAGATCCATCCCATTTTCATTTGCCAGTATCAATGGGATAATAAATGGATTACAGAATCTACTGCCTCTTTTATTTACTCATTCTTACAAAGTAAATTTACCCCAGATCTGTAATGATTCAAGGATTAATGCATCCAAACCCTTACTTCCAACATTTAAAAGGATAAGAGCAGTAAGTTCATGGGAACATTACCATTACTTGCAAGCTCGCGCTAAGCTACACACCATCCTAGTTTGGAAATATAATGTCAGGCCTTTTTTTGCCATTGGACAAGAATCCTGGAATTCTCTCCCCAACAGTATTGTGGGAATTTGCCTCATGTGGATTAGGAATGTAGGAATAGGAGTGGGCTATTTAACCTATTAAACCTAGTTGGCCAATCAACACTATCATGACTGATCATCCAATTCAATGCTGTTTTCCTACACTATCCTCATATCCCTTTATTTCATTTAGTATTTACAAATCTATCAATTGCAGCAGTTCAACAAGGTGGCACATCATTACTTTTGCAAAGGCGATTAGGGGTGAGGATAAATGCCGGCCTTCCCTGTGACGACCATACACCATTTATAAATTAAATGACAGGGTAAAGATATGGATTTCAGCTCTGGATTGCTATTCTTTTCTGAAAAGTAGATCAAGTGGATTTGCTAACAGCTTGATTGGATTTAATAATAATGAAGAATTGATAAATATTTCTGAACAGCTTGTCTTTGACAGAGTCTTCCATAATGTGTTCTGATTAATTGAGTCGAAAGCCTTGGTTAAATCGATAAAGGCCATGAAGAGTAGTTGATCTTGCACTCGGTATTTCTCTAGAAGTTGTCGAGCAGCGAAAATCATGTCCCCTGTTCCAGAATTTGGTTGGAAGCCACATTACCTTTCTGGAAAGATTTCTTCAGCAACCGTGAGAAGAATTTGAGCAACGATCTTCTCAGTCATGGAGACGAAGGAAATTCCTCAGTAGTTCCAACTGTCCACTTTGGCTGCTTTCTTACAAGTGGCATCTCTGCGGTTAGCAGGGATTTCTTTTCTGGTCCAGATTTTCAGGAACAGCTGATGAAGATGATAGGTGAACTCTCCTCCTCCAAATTTGCAAATTTCAGCTGGAATCCCATCTATTCCTGGTGCTTTTCCATTCTTCACGCATTTAGTAGTGGCTTCAACTTCATCCATACTTGGGGAGAGCCCAAAATAATATTCAATAGGAAGCTGGAAGACACTACCTCAACCACGATTGTATTACCATTTAGGAGCTCTTTGAAGTGTTCTCTCCATCAAAGGCTGATGTTTTCTTTATCTGCAGTTTCAGACCTAGATGTTGGACCCATACATTGCCTTGATGCCACTAAAGAAACTCCATGCTTCTTGAGGTGTTGCAGCTCCTAGCCTTCTCAGTCCATCATTGGTTCTGGATGTCCCTAGTTCTTCTTTGTACTTCCACTTTTGCTGCTTGATGAATTTCCCTCTCTGCTCCTCTTGCTGTTGGTATAGTTTTAATAGGTGCAGAGATCTTTTCTTGTCAATTAGATCCTGGATGACATGGTCAATCTTGTCAAGCCAAGATTGTGTTTCCCTGGGCGTCTGGCAGCATCTGTGAACACAGGACAAAGGTAACATTCTAAGCCTGAATGACCCTTTGTTAGAAGGGTCATTCAGACTCGAAAGATTAGCTCTGATTTCTCTCCACAGATATTGCCAGACCTGCTGAGAGTTTCCAGCATTTTCTGTTTTTGTTTTGGGTTCCAAGATCCACAGTATCTTTTATCAAGATTCTTTTATCTTGGTGATTAGCAAGCTCATAAAAAATCAAACCAAGCATGAAGCTCATTGGGAATTGCCTGGGTACTATGCACAGACTTTCAGAAACAGTGTCTTGTGGCTGCATTTTCATAGATTGGAAGCTCTTTCTGTTCACGAAGATATCTGGCTGCCTTGCTTGATAACACGGTCTACTGAATGCTGGATACAGAGGAAAACAGTAAGAAGTCTCACAACACACCAAAACACAGCAACAGCTCAAAGCATCTGGCTGGCTTTTTCTGTCCTGTAATCAATGAAAGTCATGATCTGTCTGAAGAAGGTATCAGTGATCAGCTTGAAACTGTGGAGAACTGATTGAGATGCTCCACACAAATCTCCCACTGGTCCACAGAAAGATCTAGACATGAAAAAATTAAATGTCACCAAGATCTTTTGAGCTGCTGGTACTGGTGCCTACTCATTCAGTTGGAGGTAATATCTGGCCCAAACATCAGACAATATGGTGTGCCTAAAGAAGCAAAGCCTTCTATGGCACTGGATCTCAAACACATGGAGGTAGCTGGATTACTGCTTGTATATTTTGACAGCAAGTGTCTTCTGTGGTGCCTGTGCCTCTTCCTGGGATGCTGCCTTTGGACACTTCTCTTCTGCTCTAGAAAAGAACCCACAGCAGAGTAAATAATCCCCATCTGTTGAAAGGCAGACAGCACCATCTAGTGCACTAAAGATTGCACTATAACAAAACAAGAGGGATGGCATGGTGGCACAGTGGTTAGCACTGCTGCTTCACAATCAGGGACCTGTGATCAATTCTGGCCTTGAGTCATTGCCTGTGTGGAGTTTGCACATTTTTCCTGTGCCTGTGTGGGTTTCCTCCAAATACTCTGGTTTCCTCCCACAGTCCAAAGCTGTGTGGGTTAGGTTGATTGGCCATGCTAAATTGGCTTAAGTGTCAGAGGATTAACAAGCTAAATATGTGGGGTTATGGAAATAGGACCTCGGTGGGGTTGTGGTCAGTGCAGACTCCTTCTGCACTGTAGAATCTTCAAAACAAAACTGAAGTAAATATTTCAGCTGGAACCACTGGTAAAGGTACGAAATCTCTGCACTAAAGAAGCAGCAAACCCTCACTTGAACTCCTAACAACTCATACAGCCAATGTTCTGATCCCATTTTATTCCAGCTTGGATGAGAAATGAGAAAAAATGGATTGGTGCTTCTTACTCATGCACCTGTCCACCAAATGTTGCACACCCTATATTTTCTAGCGTTATTTCCTACAATTTGGGGTTGGGCACTCTTTTATGCATTCAATGTAAAATTCTAACCTAGGATTTAAGGTTTTACATTATGAAAAGAAATTCAGAAAACGTTGTTTTGATCAGAGTAAAAGAAATTGGGAAGAAGCAATGATTTCAGGTTTTAAAATAGACGGAGGAGTTTAGAATATGAATACAAATGGATTATTTAGATTGTTGACTTATAACTAGAAACTTGCACATAAAATTAAGAAATTATGAATTTTCCTTTCCATTAGGAGAAATAACCTGCATTTATATTGCAGTTTATCACATCCTGATGAAGACCATGTAAAAGAGAGTTGCTTTGAAGTGCAATTATTATTGCTACATAGGCACATACAAAAACCGGTTTTTACACATAAATCTGTTTTCATGTTATTGCTGATCAGGAAACTCATTGCTCTTCTTTGAATAAAATCACAGTATCCTCAACAGCTATTACTAGACTTAATACTTCAGTCCAAAGATGATACAATTAACAATACGGTACTCCCTTAGCATGGCCCCATATTATAAGCTGAGATAATGTACTCAAGACTTTGTGTTAGCCAATATGTGGGAGAAAGGGGCCAGCAGCTCCTCTAGCTGGGTGTCTAGAACAAGGGGATCATAGTCTCAGAACAAGTCGTTGACCATTTAGGACTGAACTTAAGAGAAATTTCTTCACTCAAAGGATTATGACTCTTCAGGCAATTCCATACTTCTGGCTCTGAGCTTCTCTCTGAATGACGTGTTTCAAAGCTTTCTCCTTCTCCTGTGTTAAATGAGATATATCGCAAAGCTCCCCCATTTTTGAATCCCCTGCAAAGTATTGAGCTTCAGTCCTAAATGGTCAAAGATTGTGGTGGGGTTGAACCATAAAACTCCTATAGTGAAGAAAGAGGCCATTCGATCCATTGAGCCTGCACTGAATTTCCAAAAAAGATCACCTTAACCAGCCCTCCTCCTATACCTGTAAACCCCGCACATTGATCATGGATAAACAACCCACTTAACTTACACATCTTTGGACACTAAGGGGCAGGTTAGCATAGGCAATCTACCTAACTGTACATCTTTGGACTGAGAGAGTAAACCAGAGCACTGAAGGAAACCCATGCAGAAACAGGGAGAATGTGCAAACTCCACACAGTCACCCAAGGATGAAATCAAGTCCACGTCTCTGGCGCTGTGAGGCAGTAGTGCTAATCACGATGCTGCTCCTAATATAATTGCTTCTGTTTTTCCTGTGGCAGGTGAAAGTAGGCTGATTTATGGACAGCATGAGAATGATTAATTTGTACTTCAGATTAGACAAGTAGACTGTTTCATTTATCTGGAATGAGGCAGCAAGCTTCAAATATTTCAAGAATAGGGAGGTTAATTGGGTTCAGTGGAAACTACAACAGAGCTGACCATTTGTGGAAACAGTGGATTTGAAGGAGTGAATAGCCTTTATTCTTATATTGTAATACAGATTGCCAATATTGTTTCCTTGCTGAGTAGCATCTATTTGGTCAAAGATATTTCCTTAACGCAAAGGATGATACAAATATCAGTTATCACCAAATGCTTTTTTAAAATTAGCATAGTTTTGGTACTGTTGTTGAAAGTTGTTTATCTGGTTTTGTGGCTTTTCTATGTGAACAAAGAACAAAGAACAAAGAACAAAACAGCACGAGAAACAGGCCCTTCAGCCCAACGAGCCCGCACCGCCTCCTCGATATTCCCACTTCTGCCTGTGATCCCCGTCTGTGTTTATAGGTCTATGGATTGAAACCAAATTTGAGACAATTTAGGGAGAATTTCTTCTGCCAATCAGCCTAAGAGCACATCTTTGGGATGTGGGAGGAAACCGGAGCACCTGGAGAAAACCCACGCAAGCATGGGGAGAATGGGCAAACTCCCACAGGCCCAAATCCATGTATCTGCACAGCACAGTGATAGTCACTGAGCTGTCGTGTTGCCCATCAAATAGTCCAGGTCAAGTGTACACTAATGACGTGAAGCACTAGAATACTCTCGAAAAAAGAAAGTCCAAGAACAGCTCTCCCACAACCCATCGTGTGTACACCCCTCGTTAGACAACAAGGTGGACCAAAGCACCTGTAGGATAAAAACAAATACATCAATATCATCGACTATTTACACACTTCCCAGGGACTCCCAAGGCTCATGATCCCTATTTTAAATCAGTTTTCTATATCCCTCCATTCCCATTCTGTTCATGTGTCCACCTAAGTATCTCTTAAATAACTCTCGTGCTATTTGGGTCCATCCTAGGAAAAAGCTTAACCCTGTTTACTCTATCTATACCCCTCATAATCTTGTACACCTCTATTAGATCTCCTTTAAGTCTACGTCTTTTTAAGGAAAACAGTTCCAATTTGCCTAACATCTCCTCGTAACTCAGACCTTCCATACCAGGCAGCATCCTGGTAAACCTCCTCTGCACTCTCTCCAGACTCTCCACTTCCTTCAAGTAGTAAGGCGACCAGAACTGGTCACAGTATTCCAAATGAAATCTAATTAACGTTTTATACAACTGCAACATTAAAGGCCAGCTCTTGTACTCTATACCCCTTCCTATAAAGGCTAGTATACCATATGCTTTCTTCACAACCTTCTGCACCTGCTCTACCACCTTCACAGACTTATGCAACTGCATCCCCAGGTCCTTCTGCGTTTCTATACTCTTAATAGGTCTACCCTTTATCATATACCTCCCCCCTACATTCTTTCTCCTGAAATGCATCACCTTGCATTTATCAGGATTGAATTCCATCTGCCATCTGTCTGCCCAAGCTACCAGCCTATGTCCTGCTGCATCGCCTGACAACGCTCCTCACTATCCGCAAGTCCAGCCATCTTTGTATCGTCTGCAAACTTGCTGATTTCTTCACTTACTCCCTCTTCCAAGTCATCAATATATATGTAACAAATAGGAGAGGTCCCAGTACCGAGCCCTGTGGCACACCACTACTGACTGACCTCCAGCTAGAAAAACACCCTTCCACTATTACTTTCTGTCTCCTATTACCAAGCCAGTTACTTATCCATCTAGCTACCTGTCCTTGTATCCCATTAGCCTTGACCTTTTCAACTCACCTCCTATGAGGGACTTCGTCAAATGCCTTACTGAAATCCATATAGACGACATCAACAGCTCACCCTTCGTCGACCGTTTTCGTCACATGCTCAAATAATTCTACCAGATTCATAAGGCACGACTTCCCTTTAACAAAGCTACGCTGCGTATCCCTAATCAGATCGCAACGCTCTAAGTGACGATACATCCCATCTCTAAGAATCCCCTCCAATAGCTTCCCTACCACTGACATCAAACTCACCAGCCTATAATTTCCAGGGTTATCCCTACTACCCTTTTTAAACAATGGTACAACATTAGCTATTCTCCAATCCTCTGGGACCTCACCTGTGTCCAAAGAAGAGAGAAAGATTTGCGTCAGAGGCCCAGCAATTTCACCTCGCACCTCTCTAAGCAGCCTGGGATAAATGCCATTAGGCCCAGGAGATTTATCAGCTTTAATGCTACCTAGGGGCTCTAACACTTCCTCCCTCGGTATGGATATTTCCCTCAACTGGTCCACAGCTCCCTCAGAGACAGGACTGGTCAACAAGCCCCTCTCCTTTGTAATACGATGCAAAGTATTCATTCAGGATCTCACCCATTGTGGTCTTGTACTTGGAGAAAAAAGGAACACAAGTTCTTGTTCTCAAGTTGGTATTATTAACAGTTTGCTCTGTGTTTGGAGTTTATCCAACAATGAGGTAAACTAGCTAAAGAAAGTTCATGCCAATGATTAAAGTTCACAGAATTCAAACAGGTCAACCAGAAAATAAGAAATACAAGTACAAATAGGCTTACGCTGTTTGGGCTTTAAGAGCTGAATTGTTGGATAACGCTGTAATACATAATCATTGATTCAACAATAATATTTTGATTTGTCATGTCTTTAACAAAATTGACATACACTTTTAACTGATAGCTAATCAGTATTTCCAACACTCTGTATATTTAAGTAACAATGAAGACTGCAGCCATTAACAAAAGCAGTGCTAAACTGCACTTCATGCAGACTATTTTTGTTAAAGAATTAGTTTGAACATCAACATTGTGCATTTTCTGGCTTTAAGAGTACAACTGGTATGGGTCTAAAACTAAAGGGACTGGGCACATCTGAAACGTGGAGCTTATTCAAAGAGCAGCTACTGCGAGTCCTTGATAAGTATGTCCCTGTCAGGCAAGGAGGAAATGGTCGAGTACGGGAACCTTGGTGTACTAAAAGAGTTAATTCGCTGGTTAAAAGGAAAAAAAGAGGCTTATGTCAGGATGAGGCTTGAAGGCTCAGTTAATGCAATGGATAGCTATAGATTAGCCAGGAGTGAGCTAAAGAGTGAGTTGAGGAGGGCTAAAAGGGGACACGAGAAGACTTTGGCTGATAGGATCAAGGAGAATCCTAAAGCTTTCTTCAGATATGTTAAGAATAGAAGATTGGTTAGGGCAAGGTTAGGGCCAGTTATGGACAGCAGTGGGAAGTTGTGCGTGGAGCCTGAAGAGATTGGAGAGGTACTGAATAAATATTTCTCTTCGGTATTCACGCAGGGTGATGTAAATGTAGTTATGGAGAACACTGAGGTACAGGGTTGCAACCTGGAAAGTATTGAAGTAGATAGGGAGGATGTGCTAGATATTCTTGAGGGTTTGAAGTTGGATAAGTCCCCTGGGCCGGACGGGATTTACCCTAGGATTCTCTGGTAGGCAAGAGAGGAGATTGCAGAGCCTCTGGCTCTGATCTTCAGGTCCTCGTTGGTTACGGGTGTGGTTCCGGAGGACTGGAGGATAGCGAATGTGGTCCCGTTGTGCAAGAAGGGGAAGAGAGACCTTCCAGGGAATTATAGGCCAGTGAGTCTTACTTCTGTTGTGGGCAAAGTATTGGAGAGAATGATTAGGGATAGGATTTATAGTTATTTAGAGAGAAATGAATTGATTGGGGATAGTCAGCATGGTTTTGTGAAGGGTAGGTCGTGCCTTACTAACCTCATTGAGTTTTTTTGAAAAAGTGACCAAAGAGGTGGATGGGGGTAAGGCGGTTGATGTGGTATATATGGACTTCAGTAAGGCGTTCGATAAGGTGGCCCATGGAAGGCTTCTGCAGAAAATGCAGATGTATGGGATTGATGGTGATTTAGCTAATTGGATTAGGAATTGGCTAGCAGATAGAAGACAGAGGGTGGTGGTTGATGGGAGATATTCATCGTAGAGTTCGGTTACAAGTGGTGTACCTCAGGGGTCTGTTTTGGGGCCCCTGATGTTTGTAATTTTTATAAATGATCTGGATGAGGGTATTGAGGGATGGATCAGTAAATTTGCAGATGATACTAAAGTTGGTGGTGTGGTAGATAGTGAAGGAGGGGTGTTTTAGTTTAGAGAGTGACTTGGACAAGTTGCAGAGCTGGGCCGAGAGGTGGCAAATGGAGTTTAATGTGGAAAAGTGTGAGGTAATTCACTTTGGCAGGAATAACAAATGTGTAGAGTATAGGGCTAAAGGTAGGACTCTTAATAGTGTTGATGAACAGAGGGATCTTGGTGTATGTGTGCATAGATCCCTGAAAGTTGGCAATCAAGTCGATAAGGCTGTTAAGAAGGCATACGGAGTCTTTGCTTTTATTGGTAGGGGGATTGAATTTCGGAGCCGCAACGTCATGTTGCAACTCTAGTGCGGCCGCACTTGGAGTATTGTGTACAGTTCTGGTCCCTGCATTATAAGAAAGATGTGGAGGCATTGGAGAGGGTACAGAGGAGGTTTACCAGGATGTTGCCTTGTATGGAGGGCAGGTCCTATGAAGAGAGGTTGAAGGATTTGAGGTTGTTTTCGTTAGAAAGGAGGCGGCTAAGAGGGGATCTTATTGAAGCATATAAGATGATTAGAGGTTTAGATAGGGTGGACAGTGATAGCTTTTTCCTAGGATGGAGAAAGCTAGCACGAGGGGACATAGCTATAAATTAAGGGGTGGTGGTTTTAGGACAGATGTCAGAGGTAGGTTCTTTACCCAGAGGGTGGTAAGGGTATGGAATGCCTTGCCTGCGTCAGTTGTAGATGTGCCAAGTTTGGTGGCGTTTAAGAGGTTTATAGATAAGTTTATGGATGAAAGGGGAATGGTTTAGGTTAGAGGGTCACTGCTTGTTCCTAATTGGTCGGCGCAACATCGAAGGCCGAAGGGCCTGTTCTGCGCTGTAATGTTCTACGTTCTATGTTCTAGTGTCTTAAACTTAATTAAAAACAATTACTTGGATATGAGGACAGCATTGGCTAAGTGGATTAGGAACAAAAGTTAAAAGATGGTAGAAATGCACAAACCATGGTTAACTAAAGAAGGATGGTATCAAACTGAAAGAAAAGATGCACAATATTGCAAAGGTTAGTGTAAGTTAGATAATTGGAAAGATATATCAGTCTTTTGGGGCTGATGACCTGCATCCTTGGATCTTAAAGAAAGTTGCTGCAAAGTTGGTCGAACTGGTTGCAACATTCCAAAATTCCCTAGATTCTGGAAATATCCATATATACAGTAAGATCAGAAATGTAATATCACTATTCAAGAAAGGACGGAGACAGAAAGCAGAAAACTATAGACTAATTAGTCTAATATCTGTCATGGGAAACTGCTAGAATCCATTTTTAAGGAGGCAAGTAGCAGGATATTTAGAAATTTTTTAAATGGATAAAATTCCTGCATAGTCTCTTACCCACAAGCAATGCTTCCCTCTCTGATCGAACAGGTCCTGTGGTGGCTCTGTCCAACTCACCACCCTTCTCTTGACTGGAACCCAATATTATACATCCAGTGCTGCTCTGTGATAGAGTGAAACAGAAGTCATTAAAGATGAGATTAAATCACAGTTTCTAATTCTATAATCAATCTATAAAATTTGAAAATCCAATAGCTTAATAAGTTTCCCATTATCCTATCCTTTACCCTATAATCAGCTGGCTTAAGAAGCCATTGTCTGACTTGCTGACATGTCCAGACCATGAATCTGATGGGGTGCAGACTCTGTGTTTGTTAATTAACTAAGATTGTGTACATATTTATGTTGTTATTCCAGTTGCTTTTTCCTTTTATGACAAACTTTTCAAGTTTCCAAAACTATCATGAGCACAAATATACTAGAAGTTTACAATTTTTTCTCAGTTTAAAAACACTTATTTCAAAACAAAAGCAGCTACATAGCATACAGAATGCATTGATTAGGCTGTTGATTTCCTGGTCCAATTGTGCACTGTTACTATATATATATTGCATACATTTATATTGTTATCCTGAGTTTTTGTGTCCTCTATTTTGACTATGTACTCATAGCATGCTTGACTGGTTAGGTATAATTTACAACTTCGGACTTTTTTTTTAAGGTAATGGTTATTTCCTGACATACGTGCTACCTAGCAAAATTGATCAATACATTGTGGCTTCAAAATAAGCCAGAATACAGCATTCATATTAAAAAGAATAAAATCTCACTAACATCTTGTCTTAATGTAGTTTTAAATTCCATTCTCCTGCAGTTCAAAAATGTACACCAATAACTGTGCTGGAATCTATTATTACTCATCGCAATAATTTTTAAAATAACCCCAAAGGCAGACTTGTCTTTGAATTGCAGTGAACAATATGTTGGATGAAATTGTTGCCTCATCATGGCTTTGTGCAGATGTCTGTTTATGTTAATTATCTTATTCCATTAACTGGACATGCCCAAGAGCTACATGGCATTTGTGTATTAGTAACAATGAAAACCTTGGTCATACCAATAAATTGTAGATGTAAATTATTGTTGTTCTATGGACTCTTCCTGGCCTTCATGAAGGTCATATTGCTTCTTTGGCAATTTGCCTCAAAACATCTGCATGTTAATTAAAACATTATTCGTAATTTGATTGTACATCTTCCCCACTCAGGAAATATGGCAATACCATGATCCGGTAATTTATTCTTTTTTACTTAAAACTGTAATAACTAATTAGTTTGTGTAATAGAATCACAACTGTGCTTGTATATGGTTGCAAACATTTCATTACAACATGATACTTTACTACTTTTTGTTTGATATATGGTTTTTCACACCTTGTCAACAGTAAGTGGCTCATCAATTTTCTTTCCCTTATTGGTAAAACCAGGTCCATTAGGGAGAAAAAAACTCAAACCAGTTGAGAAAAATCTCTCTATGGCCTCTTTTGAGGATGAAAACTAGTCTATGAGACTAATTGGATTTCACAACCTTGATTAGAAAACCAATGCATGTAGTGGTAATTGTTGTGAAAAGTTCTTCATACCGATGTCTGATTTATGCTTATGCATAAATGCCTGTTTAATTTTAATCTTTTCAATTCCATTTGATACATTATGACCATTAATTTGTCCGCTTTAAAAGACTGAAACTGTGCTTTTCAAACCCTTGTTCATACTTAATCTCTGATTAACCTCAGCCCTTTTGATCAAGGTAACGAGGATTGAACCTAGTATTTATTCCAAGTGCAACTTATAGGTTGTTAACTTTAGCAAACTGTTTGGTAGAACTTAGACTCTCAGCTAATTCAACTGCAAATTCATTTATGTCAAGAGAAACTTAACATCCAGTGGATTGCTTCCAAAATGAATAAATGTGAATTCTAACACATAGCAAAACAAGGAGTCTTTTTACATAAAAAGCACTCACATTTCCCTGGTTATCGCTCTCTTCCATATCTTGTCTAACTGCATTTTCTTCCTAAATTGAAAAAGGACAATTCATTTGCCATGGAAAAAAAGGTCATGTTTTCTAATCTACTCCTGTGCATTACAAATTTCTGGTCATTTCCATGTGGTTAGCTAACATGTGTCTGATATGCAGCTTTTATTTATAGTTTGACAAAATTACAAAATCAATTAAACATCAGAAGACTTTTAGTTACTTGTGTCCAAAGGGGAGATCTTTACAAACAAATTCATTTTCAAGCTGCCTCGGTAGGTTGTAATGAATTTACAAACAAATAAATCACACTTTACAACAAATTAAATGGTACAAAAGCAGGAACATTTTAAGAGTCAATATTAACTGCTAAAGTAGTCTGCTGTTATATAAAGGTGCATCTTCATGGCAAATATTATAATTTTATCCTAAGACAAAAATTCAAAGAAATAAAGTATTGATAATTTGGCTGTGGACATGGCACAAATAGCACAAACACCAATAGTGGAGAAAGTGGGGATTTTACCATTGGAACGATCTTCACCTGATCTATGCAGGGACCAGTGTTCTGATGAGTTGCAAAGCTAGGGCAGTAAGGGAATGTTGAACTAAACGATGGGAGAATTAAGTGGTTAAGTGAGGGAAGAAATGATAAATAAAAGGGAGAGGACAAGGTAAAAGAGCAAGGTAGCAATAAAAGGTAATGCAATCAGTGTATGGCAGGAAGGGGCACAGCATATAAATGGAAGAATGCCCCTGCAGATAAAGCTAGAAGTTGCAAAAATAATGAAAAGATGGAACTAAACGTGCTGCATTTGAATGTGCATAACATTTGCGACAAAATGGATCATTTATCAGCTCAAATAGACATAAATATGTATGATGATAGCTATAGTAGTTCAGCTAAATGCCAATTTCCTGTCACCTATTGTGCAGCAAAGGAAAGGGCCACTTCTGCAGCTTTCAGATAGTCTTCACCTTGAGACCTACAAAAATAGCCAGGTAAAGTTACAGACTTAAAAACCACTGACTGCTTCCTATTAAGCAAACGTCTGCTTGCTCAATAAGGTAGCTCGTATTCCAGAAAGCACACAGATAGATCTGTTTTTGATGCCCGTGGCCTTTACGATCATTATAACGTCAGACATCAGAGATGTGACTGCAGACCAAGAGTGACTCCTGACTGTTAGGACAGAAAGCTAGAAATTGGTGATGGGTTCTAAAGATCAAGATGTAGAATCCATTTGGGTAGAGATAGGAAATAGCAATAGTAAGTAACCCCTTGTGCGAGAGTAGTTTATATGCAAGATTGGGTATACTGAAATTGATAAACGATTCTTGAGACAAAGGTATGATGATAACCACAGATGATTTTAATCTACCTATAGACTGGACGAATCATTGGCAAAGTAGCCTGGAAGGTATATTCATAGTGTTTTTGGACAGTTTGTTAGAGCAACACGTTCTAATGCCAACCAGAGAGCAGACCATCCAAGATGACCCCAGATAGGAATGATCATACCATGACTGAATTTTGGATCTGCAATGGCAGATTAAGATGATATTTCAGAACTGTCAGCAAAGATGTATTCCACTGAGAAAGAAGGACTACGAGAAGGATCACCATCTGTAGTTAACTATGAAAATTAAAAATTGTACCAAATTGAAGGAAAAAATATACAATTCTATGAAGATTAGTGGCTGGTAAAAACTGGACAGGATATAAAGATGAGCAAAGAATGATGAAAAGGAGGGAAAAGTTAGATTATGAGAAACAGCTAAGCACATAAGAAATAGGAGGAATAGGCCTTCGAGCCTGCCCCGCCATTCAATAAGATCATGGCTGATCTGAAGTCGATCAGTTCCACTTTTCCGCTTTCTCCCCATAACCTTTAATTCCCTTGTCTATCAGAAATCTATCTACCAGTGACTTAAGTATATTCAACAAGGTAGCCTCCACCACTTCAATGGGCAGAGAATTCCAGAGATTCACCACCCTTTGAATGAAGAAGTTCCTCCTCAACTCCATTCTAAACTGTGCCCCCCCTCGCTTATTTTGAGGCTGTGCCCTCTAGTTCTGTTTCCCTTTCTAAGCCGAAAGAAACTTCTCTACCTCTACCCTACCTAGACCTTCATTATCTTGTAAGTCTCTATAAGATCTCCCCTCAGACTTCTAAACTCTAATGAGTACAGGTCCAGTCTATTCAATCTCTCTTCGTAAGCTAACCCTTTCATCTCAGGTATCAGCCTGATGAATCTTCTCTATACTCCCTCCAAGGCCAATATATCCTTTCGCAAATGCAGTGACCAAAACTACACACAGTACTCCAGTTGTGGTGTTACCAGTGCCTTGTACAGTTGCAGCAAGATCTCCCTGCTTTTATATTCTATCCCCCTCGTTATAAAGGCCAACATTCCATTCGCCTTCTTTATCACTGCTGCACCTGCAGACTATGTTTTTGCGATTCTTGCACAAGGACCCCCAGGTCCTTCTGCACTGTAGCATGCTGCAGCTTTTCACCCTTTAAGTAATAATCCCTCCTACTGTTATTTCTACCAAAGTGGATAACCTCACATTTGATAAAGTTATACTCCATCTGCCAGGTCCTTGTCCACTCACTCAGCCTATCCAGATCTCTCTGCAGACTTTCCGTACCCTCCACATGATTTGCTCTTCCACACATCTTCATGTCATCAGCAAATTTTGTTACCCTATATTCAGACCCTCCTCCAGATCGTCTATGTAAATAGTAAACATCGATCCCTGTGGCACTCCACTTGTCACCAACTGCCAACTGGAAGAGCATCCACTGATTCCAATTCTCTGCCAATAACCAATCCTCAATCCACGCTAACACTTTACCCCCAACTCCACGTACCCTAATGTTCTGCAGCAATCTTTTGTGAGGCTCCTTATGGAATGCCTTCTGGAAATCTAAAAACATGACATCCACTGGTTCCCCTTTATCTACCGCACCAGTCATATCTTCATAGAAATCCAGTAAATTTGTTAAACACAACTTCTTCATGAATCTGTGCTGCATCTGCTTGATCAAACTGTTCTTTTCTAGGTGTCTTGCTATTTCTTCATTGATGATGGATTCTAGCATTTTTCCAACTATGGACGTTAAGCTAACTGGCCTATAATTCCCTCTTTTGTCTGCTACCTTTTTTAAACAGCAGCGTAACATTAGCTGTTTTCCAATCCTTCTGCACTTCCCCAGAGTCCAGCGAATTTTGAGAAATTTAAAAGCATAGTGAAGGTTTCTAGGTGCATAAAAAGGAGAAGAGAAACTAAAGTGAGTTTTGGTGATCTTAGAGTGTGTGTTTGAAAAGTTAATAATGGAAAATAATGAAATGGCAGAAGCGTCTAACAGATATTTTGTGTTTGTCCTCACTGCAGAAGATACAAATAATAACCCAGAAATACTTATAAATCAAGACTTGAAAAGGTGGGAAGAACTTAAAACAATTAGTTAAGTTTAATTTTTTAGTTTAGTTTATTTTATGTAGGCTTACATCATCACTGCAATGAAGTTACTGTGAAAATCCCCAGGCCACTACACTCCATTGCCTCTTTGGGTATACTGGGGGAGAATTTAGTGTGGTCAGTGCATCTAACCAGTACATCTTTTGGATACAGGAGGAAACCCGCACAGACATGGGGAGACATTGCAAACTCCACGCAGACAGTGATCCAAACCAGGAATCAAATCTGTAGCCTCACAGCACCAAGGACCCAATGTTAACTGCTGTGCCACAGTGCTGCCCCAACTACAATTACCAGAGAAAGGACAGAGAAAATTCCCAAGTCCACTTCATCTTGGAGTATTAAAAGCAGCTGCTGAGAAGGTAGATGCATTAGTTTTAATTTTCTAAAATTCCTGACATTTGGAAAGGTTTATTAGATTCAAAATAATAAATGCAACTTCTCTCCAGTTCAAAAACGAAAGCAAAAATTTACTGGCCAATTAGCCCAATACTTGTCATGAGGAGAATGTTGGAACCTATTATTAAGGAAATTATGTTAGAGAATTTAAAAAATCTTAATGTGATCAGACAGAGTCAACGGAGTTTTATGAAAGGGAAATTGTGTTTGCCTAATTTATTAGGATTCTTTGAGGAAGTAACAAGCAACGTGGATAAACGGGAATTGAAGATATGGTGTCCTTGGGATTTCCAAAAGGCTTTTGACAAAGTGGCATATCAAAAGTTACTTCACAAGTAGCACATTGTGTAAGGGTTAACATATTGGCATAAATACATGATTTGTTAGCTAACAATAAGCAGACAGTAGGGAATGAAGAAATCATTTTTGGGTTGACAAGATGTAATGAATGTCATGAGGATCAGTGCTAGGGCTTCAATTATTTACCATCTATTTTACTGTAATTCAATTAAATGACAGGACCAAACATATGATTGTTTTGATTTGCTAATGACACAAAGATACGTTGGAGAATAACTTGTGAAGACAACAGCACGGAGGCACCCTAGTTAGCATTGCTGCCTCTCAGCGCCAGGGACCGTGGTTTGATTCCCGGCTTGGGTCATTGTCTAAAAGATGTGCTGGTTAGGTGCATTGGCCTGAATGGGTGACGAAATGTGGCGACTAAGGGAATTTCACAGTAACTTCATTACAATGTTAATTTAAGCCTTATTTGTGACCAGCAAAAAAAATAAGAATCTGCAATATATAGATAGATTTAATGACTGGGCAAAAATTTAGCAGATAGATTGTAATGTGGGAAAATATGAACCTGTCCACTTTGTCAGGTTGAATAGAAAAGCAAGACATTATTTAAATGGAGATAGTAGAAGTCTGTTCTACAAAGGGATCTAGTCGTCATGGTGCCCAGATTTTAGTGACTTGAGATCTATTTTTTTCAACAGTCATCTTAACACGATCTTCCAGCATGGTCTTCCCACTCTCCTGGCAAGGACATTCAAACATGTTGCACAATATAGGCCGTATACTGCCTGTCAATGATTAATAAAAAAAAAATCAAGCACGTTCTTGTAAACAATTATGCAAAACATTCCTCTCTAAAGAGCATCAGTGGGTTTTTGCAACAATCTGGTAATTTTGTGGTCACAAGTTCCAGAATTTTAACCTCATTTACCACCCCTCCGCCTTATGTCAGAAGTTTCACTACCCCCCTCCACCTTATGTCAGAAGTTTCAGCTTCTCCACCCCGTCATAGGTCTCATCCCTACCCCTGAAGAGAGGTACTACAAAATGGAATCACCAAAAACTTTGTAGACAGTGCAATGTCAGTGCCAGAATGCCTTGCCAGGGTGACAGGAGGAAGTGGTGCCAGCCTTTTCTATGGCTGAAAGCTTCCTCCGGTGCAGGCATGCTATTGAATTTAATTTGATTTATTATTGTCACATGTATTAATGCTTCTTGCACATTATACAGATAAAACATATTATTCATAGAGAAGGAAACGAGAGAGTGAAGAATGTAGTTTTATAGTCATAGAATGAGAATAAAAGATAGAATTAGAAGGTATGCTGGACACAGCTTGCAAGAAGTCAGCTCGCTCCAGTGCCATTTTGGAAAAGTATTGAAGCACGAGAGGTTAAAGGAGATCCACAATGAAAAGCAAAATCAATCAAGTCTTCAGAACAAAGAACAGATCTGCTATAAAAAATACTGTAACTGAACCAGCAGCTGCTGACACAAGTAGGCACTTCAAATCAAAGAGAAAGCAGGTTTTAAAAACTGCTGTTGGAAAAGAGGAAGCACTTCAGATTTAATCAACTATGACGGAAAACAAATAAAGCAACTACCTGTTGTGAAGTAGCCTGTACCTGTCAATCAGGAGGCTAGTTAAAAGCACTTGAACTGAATGCAATCAAAACATTTCAAAGTATTCAGGCTTCTTAGCAAGGCATAGCAGGAGATGGCTGAATTGGATTTCAGCCATCAAAGTACATTCAAATTTATGATTTACAGCTGACATCAGGTTCTTGCCCACTCAGGTCGGCAATTCGTTCTTTTCTGGTGCAATGGACTCGGAGATTGGGAACAGGATCAATGCCTGACAGGAGTCCCAATTTGGCCCTCTCACCTAATTCAAAGTGCCTTTGGAATTCCCACCTGAAACTTGCAGGAACCACTGGAAGTCTGCTGTTCCTATGCTCTCACCTTTCCTTTAAGAGTCTCCAATAATAGTTCCGCTTTGCGTTTTTCTTCCTTTGCCTTCTGGAATTCAGCTTCTTTCTTCTTGCAATCTTCACGCAAGTTCAGAAGTTGCTGTTAATAATGAGGCAACAATGCAGTAAATTCACCAAAACAAACCACATTTGATTTCATATGTTATTTTTCATCTCATCCTTTTATATAGATAGAGGGTAATACTTATAAAATTATTGATTATAATACACAAAAATATAGCAAGTAAATTATTATATGTAATGCCAGCAAGCTTTGTTTTGCATTTCAGCCCTACAGAATTCTTAGGTTGCCCAGCTAATTTTAGTGTTCTGTGCTTTGAGCCTTGCTTTTTCACTTAAAGTGATTGCTAATAATATATATTTTAATTATGATACATCAGTTGATATAGCTAGCTTTGATTGGTGATTCACAGTAAAGATATTATGGCCAGCCTGTAGTTGTTTTTACTAAGTCATAGAATCCGTACAGTGCAGTAAAAGGCCATTCAGCCCATTGAGTCTGCACCAACTTTCTAACAGTATCTTACCCAGGCCGTCTTCTTGCACTATTCCCCTAACTCCACACATTTACCATGGTTCACCTATCTAATCTACTTGTGCATCTTGAGGTACTAAAGGGCAGTTTAGCATGGCCAATCCATCTGGAAGAAACCCACACAGACACAGGGAAAAAATGCGAACTCCACGGACAGTTGAAAAAATGTTTTCAAGGAATGTATGTACCGGGCCAGATCAATGCAGCAAGTATAAAGTGACCTGATAAGGTTACAAAGTACGTGATACAACATCACAGTAAATTTAGAGGACACAGTCATAAATGCTTCTTCAGGGATTTCCATTTCCACAGTGGTACTAGTGCTAGTTCTTGGACAAAGAAAAGAAAACATATGTCATGACAAAGCCAGTTAAACAAGTAGATGCTGGTTTGCAAAATTGCATCCACGCAATGTATTGTTCAACACGATCTCCTTACTCTTGTACTCAAAGACCCTATTAGTAAAATCTAGGACATGTATGCTTTATTACTGGCTCTCTCAACATGCCCCATCATTTCAATGACTTAAGTACAATATATCGAGGTTCCTTTGTTCCTGCATATCTTTAAGAGTTTCTTTCTTTAATTTATACTGAGTAAATGGAAATCACTTCAACATTAAAATTTTAAAGTCTTTAAAAATTTAATAGGATGCTTCAATTTCTATAGGTTGTTCAGAAAGTGAGTTGATAATATCAGCAGCATTAATTCCTACAACCACTCTCAGTGGACATCTTGGTAAGAGCTTTGGCTACTTGGAATACTTCTGCAGATTATATTAAGGACCACGTACTGCACTTTTGGGATTGGTTTTCCAGTAATAATGAAAGAGCCATCAGTACCTGCTGCAGCCCTTGTAATGTCTGTTGCAGTAGTTTTAGCTGTTGGTCCTTTATGGTCTCTTCTTCAGTACGGTAGAGCTTACCCTGTTCTTGTTTTAGTAAATCAACCTCATTTCTGTAGGCATCCAATTGCCAACGGAGACTGTCGTTCTCTTGTTTAAGTGCTTCAGCCTGAGCTAGTGCTACAATGGTTGATAAAAGAAAAATATTTAAAATCAAATTCTTAAGTGATCTGTGCACCCACATGTTTTCTAGTAAAATATCAGTAAAATGTGGGCAAAATGACTGAAAGAGTGTAAAACATTGTGGAATTTAAAACATGTTTGGTGGAATTATCCCAAGCCACTCGCTGCTGGAATCATAGTGGGCAGGATACAGACTGTGCAAAGATCTGTTGATCTCAGTTGCGAATTTCTGGCCTTGGGGTGAGCCCAGCTGGAAAATCCCATCCATATATCCATAACACTTGTACTCTAATCTTTCACAGTGCTCCAGAAGTCAATTTTCTTAAAGCAGTCCCCGTTTAAAAGCTGGCCATGTCTTCAGTTCAACCTTCTGACATTCATTGCCCTGTACTGGTGAACTTATCACATTGCATCAAGAATTTCAGGTGCACCAACACCCATGGTCATCTTAATCCATTGGTCCAGAATGATTTGCAGCTGCAATGTCTCACATACACCTGTTTACTGTACTAAAGGTACCTACACAATTTATAATCATTTAAAAGTATATAATTAATTAGTTTTTTATGCATCAAGCAGCCACTTTGACATATTACATGCATTTTCATGAAAATTAAATGTATATGTTCAATAATTTGAACAAGGCAAAAATGAGTACCCCAAGGATTAGAAAGATTAAAAAGCTCTAGTTGCATAGCGTGAGAAGAAATAGTAGGCGCTTGTAGACATCTTACACTTCTGTAAATAAACTCACTTGTACTTCGTATATAGATCCTTATTGAGATGAGATGCATTCCTGATTATTGGGAGTGGATTGTACACCAAACTAATCAAGAAAAAGATTCAAGTAATAACTTTTCTAGTCCTTAACTACAGGTTATTTTTGGCACCAAGCCAAAACCAGGTATTTGAATTGGCGAGAAAAACAGATGACTCAGGGACTAGTCTTGCGGTGAACATTCAGCTTTCTTGGTTCCAGGCAGAAGATTAAGCAATCGAGGCAAGAGGAAAGGAATTGGAAACAAGTTCCTTTATTTAGACACAGATGAAAGTAAACAGGAGAATAACAGATTTGAAAAATGAACAAAATAGAGCTCTGCTTCTGTTCTTTTCAAGTGGGTTTGATGATGAGCAGAAAATCTCGAGAGATACCTAAATTAAGTTTTGTGTTGGTGCGAAGTTGTGCAACTATTGTCTTCTATTCCCACCAATGGATTTCCTGCCAATGTCAGAAACCTTATTTAAATATCTTATCATTTCATTATCAGACCTCCCCAAACAATCATCCCACCTTGTTCAAGTGTGCCCACAGTTATGTAACATCATAACAGAATAAATGGTGAATCAGCGAACTCACCCATGAAGGCTGTTCAAAGGAGAGCACACAACTGCACAGCTCACCACATGGCACCGTGTTTTTCAGAGAGAAGAGGTATTGGTGAGGGCCTGGGGGGTGGGGATGCGTGTGTGTTGTGTGTGTGTAAGGAAGAAAGAGCTGGTGAGAGGTGCGAACCACTGAGCTCATCCCATCATCCTCATGTCCATTCTATGAGCATTGTTCTCCTTTCTAACTGTTGGCAGTGCATACCATCAGAGTAAGGCTTGCATCATGGTAATGGCACTGTTGGCCATAATCCTAATTGCAGAAGGATGATAATAAAATTGTGGGGACATTGTATATAGATCCTCAAAGAGCTACTACATATGCCTGATTCCTGCCTGGCGGAAGACAACTCACTTCTCTCAATGACCTGGATCATATCATGGCGACGATGTGCAGAGTTTCACCTCTCCTGATCTACAGTCCTCCTTTTGTGCTTCTGTGATGTGTTCTCTGAAGGTTGTGTCACTGAGCAGCAGGACAACAAGAAGCACACATCAATAATGACTAATGAGTAATGGCAATCCTGCACATTGTAGGACATGTCCTCATTCCGTATGAAATGATATGTTCAATATTGTAAGGGAATACTACCAATGTACTGGCAGCCTTGGACAAAGCACATGGAGAAATTCTGGACTGACCACCCAGCCTATGTATGAAACAGGAATCCGGTTGGCTGACAAGTGCTACAGGAATGCATCTCATCTGACGAAGGATCTATATCGATCAGAGAAAGTGAGGTGCTTGCTCATTTGTGACCCTGAGGGTTTTCCTAAATTAGGTTCCACTCTCTGCACTGGTGGAGTATGGATGAAAGCTGTGATGTTTCTTCAGTATCCATGTTAGAGAAATCTCCTGGTGTTAGAGTTTTCTTGGAACTGGGCTGGTGAACTCTCTGGGCTACTCCCCTACGTTCCACGAAAGAAGGAAAGTTTCATTAGTGTCTAGCAAAGGTCTTCACATACAGGAGATATGATTTGTTAGTTTTGTGTGATAGATGCTGTGCTGGTTTATCACTGTCCATCTCACTGTCATCACAGGACTAGTGGATTTCCTCCCAGGCCAGATGTAAGGCCTGCTCGTCCTTGACTTTGGAGAGGACTTTCAACTCAGGCATTCCTTTGCCTGTTTGGGATCTCACTCTCATATTGAGAGTCAATATGTCCTGCGTGGTAACAGGTGGAAATTGTAAGCAGTACAAATGCAGGGCACAGTAAGGATACCAAGCTTGTGTGGATGGTGATGAGATGACAATCTACAGGGAAGATAAAGATGTGTGTGGTGTCCCTTGAGGTGTCAGTGAGTGAACTCTCCGTGATGTGTAACAGGTGCAAGTGAGAATTAAGAGTGATAGGAGAAGTGACTTATCCTGGCAGAATGGAGGGCATTATTCATCCTTTTATGACACTGTATGTCTTTTCTCCTGTGCAGGGAATTGGGTTGGTCATGCTGGGTTGGTATTCCTGGGAGATAGTCTCCTCCCTGTGTGAGGATAGATGATGTCACAGCATACTTCCCCTGTGTCCAGCAGTCTGGTGGTGGAGACTTGAGGATCTGGGAGCAGTCTTTTTAGCAGCCACGAATATCTGTGGACCTGGGTGGCGCCAGTGGCACTTAAATGGAACGTGTTGATTATTATTGAGCTCAGCTGATATTGGGTCAGCTAAATCAGTGGTGGACCACGGAGGCAGTGTGAAAACTCGCCATCGCCACTAGCAGGATAAATGTCACTTTTCCTGCCCACTAGCACACACTGCCAAACATTGAGAAAATTCAGCCCATAAGGTTTATTGAGCAAATAGCACGTGTTAAAGACTAGAAAGCTCTCCATTTCAATCTCAGATCTACAGAAGTGGCTAACTTCAGTTAGGGTAACAGTAGCATCAGCTATAATCAGCTTCAGTGTTTCTGGACGTGGGTGGAAAAATCAAATAGGTGTTTTATTCTGTTACATTGTGCAAGATCAAATGCATGGATGTTGAGGGCTGACTCGACTCACCTTTGAAATCTCTTGCATTCACCAGGCTGATAAGACAACGATAGCTACCCAAAAACGTGAGCAAAAGTTACTGAGAGAGAACTGTATTCAGAATAACATGAAATTTCCTAGTGAATTTGTGGAACAAATTATATATTAAAAAAATAACCTACACCTATCCAAAATCTGAATATTAAAACTGGGCCCCAAAAAACCACCTCCTTTTAATATTCTGAAATACTGAACATTTCTGTAGATGTCTTTGACTTGATGAGAAAAACAAGAATGAAGAAACAGATTGTTGGAGCATGAAATCAGAATAAATAGATTTTGTGAAATTTGTGAAGTAAGTGAACAAATAATAAAACAATCAAAGCACAGCACTTAAATCTCACTCGTACAGCTTTGCTCTCTGTCATGGAAAAGTATTTAGAAAATGGACAAACGCAATGAATTGGCAAACACATCTCAAAACATGAAAATATTAGCCATCCATTCTCTTAACAGATGTTAACAGACTTGCTTGTATTTTCACCAATTCCTACATTTATTCAATTCTATTCTCTAAAAGCAACAGAAAAACACATCAGAAAGAGAAGGCTGATTCAACATCACTTAATTTCCTTATTTTCATTTGCAATATTAGCCAGCTGTTTTGAAAGAATCCACAATACGTTCCACTATCCTTTACCCAAGAACAATGCAAGAATCTGAATTTCCTTTCCGTGATTCTTTCCAGATTTCCTTTTTATCATTTGCTTCTTTTGCCTACATTAAGGCATCTTTCCTAGTGCCGGATTTACACCATTTTTCACATTTGAACTTTAGATTTATTATCTCTCACCCCGTTTGTCAACCAGGGCTTTTTTTCGTATAATAATGAGCTGTATCACTTTCTGGGATATCAATCCTTTATTGAGCAAAGTTCCTTTTTAATCATTTCTCATTGGTTATTTGTAGTCTTAGTGGATAATGATTTTGGCCAATTGGCTGTCAGTCTCTGTCTTATCCAAATCAAGATGTAGAGATGCCGGCGTTGGACTGGGATAAACTCAGTAAAGTCTGGCAACACCAATTTTAAATCCAACCGATTTATTTGATAGTAAATCTGCGAGCTTTCGGCCTTTGTGGCCTTTGTCAGGCGATCCAAATCAAATTAGCCTTGATTTGATTTGATCCAAATCAAATTAGCCTTGCTGAAGTATAGAATCTATTAACTGTGCTAATTAGATTAGCTAAAATGGGATTTAATCATATTATAATAATTGAGATAAAGTGCGAGATTAATTCCCCCCTCCCCTGATTAACTAACTAAACAATAAATGGTGCTGCAATCAAGTTCACCAATGATGGAAATATACTTTTTTTTATTCATACAAATTTGCTGTTTATTTCAAGAATAAATAACTGAGTCTTCAAAAGTTCTTAGTTTAAGATCCTGTTGATAAACATGGTATGTGCATGTGGTAAAGACATAATTGTATTCATAAAGTAGGCTTTCCAAGAGTACTGATTTCTCTTCATTTTGCTGGTAGATATTTACCACAATGACACAAGCTGCAATTGCACAGTACATACATGATGATTTGTTACAAGTCAGCTCAGAGCTGATTGAAGAAAGTTGACAAGTGTAGAATAAATTGAAACGTTCTGGGAGAAAAGCTATTTTGCAGGCTCCATTAAGCTGATCGTAGATAGGTTTATTCATCAACAAGATGCCCTTGCACATGAAATACATGAGCATGTAATTGAGAGAGTATCTGTCAGGGCATTTCCAAATGCTGAAAAGATGAACTGTTGAGCGTTAGCCAAGACATCATTCAGTTGAGGAGAAATGCCAGATGGGAAACAAACTATTTCAGGGAACAAATGAAATCAGAGTGATGACATACATGCCCAACATTACATCTTACAACTATCTGTAATTAATCTCATTGCTTCCACACAATATAGATCTTCACATTTATGTTACCCACTCAAATTATACCAATCCATTGACTGAAAATTATTTTTCCATGTTCTAAAATAACATTTTCTCTACTTCAAAATTTAAAAATTCTGCCAAAGAAAAAATAGGCTCAGGGAACTTTATTTTTCTCACTCCCATTTTTCTTTTCCTTTTTCTTTTTGAATGTGCTATTTGGTTCTGGGGACTGTTCCATGAATACTATTAAATCTCATCTCGTCTAACTGGTCATTCTGCAAGTGATAGCAAAGAACAGAATTTCTGCTCATATTCATTTGGTGCATTGTGCAGAAACGTTTGAAGAGTTTATTCTCTTCAAATTAATTCGCATACTGAACATAAAAGATAGGGGTTCTCTAGTCCTTTTCACCACTGGGGGAACCCTGATAACCTATGGAATGGGGCATTAGGCCTAAAATAAGATTCCCACCAGGCATGAATGCATTTGAGATTATCTGGGTGCCAATCATGCCAACTGCTGTATTATGGATGGTGTCAAGCCTCTCCAGTGTTGTTGGAGCTGCACTTATCAAAGAAAGTGGAATGTGTTGTCACACACCTGACAGATTTTGGGGAGGCAGGAGGTGAGTTACATGATGCAGAATATTCAGCCTCTTGTAGCCACACATTTACATGGCTGGTCCAGTTCAGTTCCCAGTCAACTGTAATTTCCAGAATGTTGATAGTGAGGGATTCATGATATCATCTTAATGTCAATGCCATTAAATATCAAGGAAAGATGGTTAGATTCTGTTTTGTTGGAGACGGTCAATGTCTGACACTTCTGTGATGAGTATATTACTTGCTACTTATCAGTCCAGCCCGACTGTTGTCCAAATCTTGCTGCATATGGACACAGACTGTTTTAGTCTCTGAGGAATTGTGAATTATGCCAAACATGGTGCTGTCATCAGTGAATATCCTCACTTGTGACCTTATGATTGAGGAAAGTCATTGTTAAAGCAGTTGAAGATGGCTGGGGCCTAAGACACGACCCTGAAGGACTCCTGCAACAATATTCCAGACTGATATCAGTGATTTTGAACAACCAAACCCATCCTCTTTTATATGAGGTATGATTCCAAGCAGTGGAGAGGGGTGAAACCTCTGATTCCCATTGACTCTAGTTTTGCGAGGTCTCCATGATACCACCTTCTCATCTCATGAGTTCAGATCTTTAGGCCAAGTTTGGACCAAGGTTGTAAACGAAGTTCCTGACAGAGCCCAAATTGAGCATCAAATGAGCAGGTTATTGCTAAGTAAGTGCCATTTGCTAGTACTATTTTTAAAAATGGTGCTTTTGTAAATATTCTTTTGACACATTTAAGAATAGTAACATGGTGCAGTTTGAAGAATAATAGATTTAATTACAAACATTCAGCATTTTAATCAGTCTTAATCCACCACGAGTAAAGGAATTTAAATGACTGAAAATACATACAGAATCAGTTTCTGGCTATAATGGGGAACAATACTCAGTTTTTTAGCAAAACAAAAATACATAATTAAAAGCTTATAAAACGTTCTTATTCTGGTCTTTGTTCCTAAAAGAATCAGTTTAATTTTTGGAATCACCTTGAAAGCCTGCAAATGATTGCGATTTGCAGAAACTCTCAATAGTGAATAGTTCTTCCTGAGGCTATGCTTTTACTATGATATTTTTAAAACTAACAACACAAAATACTATTTGTGCTGAACACAAGTTATGCTTCAAAATCCACAATATTTTGCGCTGATTACATTGACTTTGGACAAATTCACTGAAAAGAAGGCACAATCAAACAAATTCCCAGATGCAACGCGGATTGAGTATCCTCATCCTGAAGGACATCATGACTGAGCCAAATAGCATCCTCACTTAAAATCCACACATGACTTTCTGGCAAGAATCAGTGAACAGTAATTGCAATCAGGGTTACAAAGATCAACAGTATCCACCTATATTACCTGGCTGAGATCAGCTAATGTAGCATAAACCAGGGATTCATTTAGACTCAACACACCGAACAATGCAACTATGAATTAAGCCATTAGAATCTCATAACTAATTATCTATTGTTCTGTTAATCATACTTGTTCATTCTTATATTTGTTTTAGAAAATTGGAACACTACCAGTATTACTTGTAGTATACTGGAGGAATACAAAGGCACAGCTGTAAATTTGTCAGGCTAAAATAGGACAGGATTTTACGTGGAAAAGATGGCTTGGTCCAATGACCCGGAAGACAGATACAACCCCACCTCAGCCGGTCATAGGTTCTGACTGGATTTTATGTTCTTTTTGCAGTGAATTGCCAAAAGGCAGGGCTTATGGGTCTTGTAAGGGATGAGGGTCCACATCAGCAACAGCTGAAAATGCCATGCATCCCCTGAAAGTTGGAGGACAGCTTATTCATTACCATCTCCAGCATTTGTTAAATGCCAGCAGCAATAGGAAGGTGATTAGCATGCCATCTCATCGAATTTTAAAACCACCACGATTCCTTGTGTTTTTCCTGAGTCCTGTAAAATCCAGGCCAGTATTACAAATAGATCTAAAATAAATTTCACATGTGGGTAGAAGCTATGGATGTCCATATGTGCATTATCTTTACACTGAGGGCAATCAATTTGTCTTTACTTTCCATTTGCAAAAGCCACATAAGATGTGCTATACAAGTTTCTCAACTGCATTTATGAGTAAACTTTTTCCATTATAAATTTCTTTGTCCATATTTATAACGGAAACTGTGACAATAATGTACAATCGCAGTGATGGCACTATAACACCACTATGAGTGGGAGTTATAAATGCCGTGCTCTAATTATTGTAGAGCACTGCCTCCTGTCAGTGAAGGCAACACTTTGTCTAAATGCATCACTTGATTTTGCTACCCTTTGCTACAGGAAGCTGACTGGTATTTTATGTATGAAACATTTATCTAATATCAAAGAACAAAAAACAAAGACAAAACAGCACAGGAAACAGGCCCTTCGGCCCAACGAGCCCGTGCCGCCACCCGATATTCCCACTTCTACCAGTGATTCTTGTCTATGTTTGTAGATCTATGGATTAAAAACCAAATTTGAGACAATTTAGGGAGAATTTGTTTTGCCAATTAGCCTAAGAGCACATCTTTGGGATGTGGGAGGAAACCGGAGCACCCGGAGAAAACCCACGCAAGCACGGGGAGAATGCGCAAACTCCCACAGACACAGGCCCAAATCCATGTATCTGCACAGCACAGCGATAGTCACTGAGCTGTCGTGTTGCCCATCAAATGGTCCAGGTCAAGCATACATTAACGACGTGAAGCACTAGGATACTCTCAAAAAAAATCCAAGAGCTCTCACAACCCATCGCGTGTATGCCCCTTGTTAGACAACAAGGTGGACCAAAGCACCTGTAGGATAAAAACAAGTACATCAATATCATCATCTATTTACACACTTCCCAGGGACTCCCAAGGCTCATGATCCCTATTTTAAATCAGTTTTCTATACCCCTCCATTCCCATTCTGTTCATGTGCCCATCTAAGTATTTCTTAAATAACTCCAGAGCGCCTGCCTCCACCACTTTACTTGGCAGCGCATTCCATACCCCCACCACCCTCTGTGTGAAAAAAACACCCTCTAGCATCCAAATTATACCTTACCCCCCCGCACCCTAAGCCCGTGACCCCTTGTGCTATTTGAGTCCATCCTAGGAAAAAGCTTAGCCCTGTTTACTCTATCTATACCCCTCATAATCTTGTACACCTCTATTAGATCTCCTCTAAGTCTACATCTTTCTAAGGAAAACAGTTCCAATTTGCCTAACCTCTCCTCGTATCTCAGACCTTCCATACCAGACAGCATCCTGATAAACCTCCTTTGCACTCTTTCCAGAGTCTCCATGTCCTTCCACTAGTAAGGCGACCAGAACTGGACGCAGTATTCCAAGTGAGGTCTAACCAACGTTTTATACAACTGCAACATTAAAGGCCAGCTCTTGTACTCTATACCCCTTCCTATAAAGGCTATCATACCATATGCTTTCTTCACAACCTTCTCCACTTGCTTTGCTACCTTCAGAGACTTGTGCACCTGCACCCCCAGGTCCCTCTGCGTTTCTATACTCTTAATCCTTCAACTAATATAGATAAATACCAGAGTTTTGATAACTGGATGAAAAAAATTGAACTCTTTTGAAGGTGTTGCATATATTTGCATGGACAATGGAATCACAGCATGATATAGCCAAGAAAGGAGCCATTTAGTCAATTATACATGCGCTATCTTAATACCCATCAAATTAGTCTGCTCTATACTCTTCTCCTTAGCCTAGTAATTTTTTTATATTTTCAGGTATTTATCCAACTTCTTTTGAGTATTATTATTCAATCTGTTTCCATTACCATTGTAGGCAGTACAATTCAGATCATGAATTACGTTCATATGTTTCCTCATGTTATCTTTGGTTCTTCTACCAACTACCTTAAATGTGGGTCCACAAGCTGGACCTACTGCCACTGGCAAAATATTCAACCTTTTAAACTTCATTCAGTCTAAACTGCTCCAAGATTTTGAGCGCATATCTTGGCTACCTTCTCTGCTCCAGGAGAGCAACCAGAGTTTCTCCAGTCCTTCCAAGTAACTAAAATCTTTCAGCCTGGAAATATTCTAGTAAAGGCAGAAAATGCTGGAAATAAGCAGCAGGTCAGACATCATTTGTGGAGAGAGAAATCCAGCTGACATTTCAGGGCTGATGATTTTTTGTCAAAGTTAGAGACACCACAGGTACACAGACAGGAAAAAGAGGGAGGGGGAAGGAAGACAAAAAGCAAAGACTCATGCAGTCTTTAAAGTTCTATGGTAAGAAACCAAGTTGCATTTAAATTTGATAACACAATACCCCTACGCCTCACCTCCCACTTCCCAGAGTCTTTTCACCAAATTCCCATCAACATCCTACTTAGCAGATTTTTTCATCCTAACCAACTCTGTGTTTTTACAGACATTCTTCTAACATAAAGATACTATATGCACCTTTATGCATCACGTTCAACAGATTTGTGTGTTGTGTAATTTGCAAACTTCACCTTTTGTGTGTTAGTTTGCTTCTCATTTTCCGTCCTCATCTCTGGCTAGCAGCATTGTGATCAGGAGAGCCAAACGTGTTTCTTCCTACCAGTACATAGCAAGTGCTCTGTTGTGCCTCCTTGTAAATGATATGTAGAAATTTAGCCTCTTGCTGCTTCAGGTTAAAGCTTCAGAGGATCTTGAATGAAATTTGGAATCCAACAAGCAGTGTGCAGACCTACTGGATGTGAATACAGTCTGGTGCTAACGAACCAAACTCTCAGCTATGGGCAAGTAGTTTGTTCACCCTTGGGAAAGCTGAAGGCTATGAGAGTAAACCTTAACAGAAAATATCTGGGCTGTAGCCCAAAGACAGGCTGATGTCTGGGTGCAGGCTATGCTGTAAAGAAGTCATTGCTCTCAATGACAGACCCCAATAAATGTTTCAGAATATATTCTCTCAATCCACCTCTCAACTCAAACAAGAGTATCTATCCTCCAATGCTCTGCTCCATTGCAGGGTGAAAGACAAGATCAGTTCTACAAGGATGGACACTGTATTAACAGAATTCCTAAGTCAGTACATCTTTACCAAGTGAGAAATTTCAAACTAAGAGTGGGTGTGAACCATAAGGCATAGTCCTCCTGCATCAGATATCTTGGCTCTGAGCAGAGACTACTTTGTTGGTACCATGAACTTTATGAAACTAACACTTTTCTTCTGAAACAAAACCTTGTGTCATGGAGATATCCAGCAGGATCTTATCATCACCAGATCATAGAATCCCTAAAGCCATTCAGCCATTTGAGTCTGCATCAACCACAATCCCATCCAGGCCCTTCTCCCATAACCCCACATATTTACCCTGCTAATTCCCTAACACTAAGGTCAATTTAGCATGACCAATCCACCTTACCCACACATTTTTGGAGATGTGGCTTTCTGACAACAAACATAGCTACTACAGCACTGATTGTGATGTGGATCATTCCCTGCTGAGCGCAAGCAGAAAAGGTTACACGTATCAATGATAGTATATTACTTCCCAAGAAAAGAACCAACAGTTTCTTGATTTGATTGAACAGTTGCTCTCCAACATTTCCAAACAGTACAAAAATTAAATGAAAGCTATTTTGAGAAGCCATTTACGATACTGTACACTCAGCATATGGAAAGCAACAGTGAAAAAACATCAACGGATACGAGATTAATATTAGGGTGATGGAACATGTCATCAAAGTCATGGGCTCAATAATCAAGAAATATTCAAGTGACAAGACTCTGAATGCACAAAATACTACTCAAAATGAAGGAGTCCACTTAGGCATTAGGTTGGTTACAGCATTGCCAGAATATCCAGATATGTTTCCACGTGGGATGTCGGGGACACGTACGAAGGGATCAAAAAGACAGTACGTCCATCAGCAAAGGAAACAGCTCCACTGAAAACAAAGGTAGGGGACCATCACTGATTGCAATGAACAGCTAGGTCCCATAAAGAGCCTGCTGGATATCAAACTCACTGAAGGAATTCTTTTGTCAGGTGCTAATGCCGTACTATCTGAACTCATTGAGCATGGGAGACTGACACTACTGGAGTATCTGGACAAACTTTTCCATTTTTGCTGGAGGAAGGAGCAGTGCTGCAAGATATATCAGATTCAAAAACTCGTTACATTGTTCAAGAACAAGAGTGACCACTATGACTGCAACAACAGAAGTGTGTTATGTTGCCCTCATCAGGCTGCAGACCTTGGCTGAACACAGTAAGAAGTCTGACAACACCAGGTTTAAGTCCAACCGAATTATTTGATAATAAACTCACACAAGCTTTCGAGGCTCTGCTCTTCGTCAAGTGAATGAGGTGTTCTGGTCTCAAACAGCACATATAACAGCACAGACTGTTTTAAAATTACTGATTAGAATGCAAATCTTTACACCTAACCTGCTATTCAAGTCTTAAAGTGGTTGACAATGTGTGTAGACGGAGTACTGAGCACAGATTAAAGAGATGCGTATTGTCTCCAAACAGCACAGTAAGTGAGGTTTCATGTGTGTGGAACTTGACTATCAGTCTCTGCTCAGCGACTCTGCGCTGTTGTGTTCATGAAGGCCTCCTTGGAGAATGCTTACCCAAAGGTCGGAGGCCGAATGCCTGTGACACATGAGGATGGTCTCAACAGGGATCTTGGGTTCATGTCACACTATCTGTAACCCCCATGACTTGCCTGGGTTAGCAAAAAACCTCACTTACTGTGTGTCTGGAGACAATACATGTCTCTTTAACCTGTGCTCAGTGCTCTGTCCACACACATAATGCAAATCCAACACAAGGAACAACAAAGGATAGTCAACCACCTTGCCTGTAGGATGATCAGAAGGAAATTTTACTCCCCTGCACAGAATGTAAGGGGGCTCGATTCCTGGCTCAGGTAACTATCTGTGTGGGGTTCGCACATTCTCCATGTGTCTGCATGGATGTGCTCTGGTTTCCTCCCACAGTCTGAAGATATGTGGGTTGGGTGGATTGGCCATGCTAACTTTCCTGATAATGTGGGGGTTAAATGTTTGGTGTCTGTTTCGCGCCCCCTATTTCACGCCCCTTGTTTCACGCCCCCTGTTTCTGTCCCACTGTTTCACAACCCCTGGCACTCGAAAAAAATCAGGTGGGGGAATTCAGCCAAGAGGTGGTGGGTTCATTCCCAAATTTGAACAAGGGGCAATGAAAGCCTGCCCTCAGTTCAAAATAAAGCTTGTCGACTACTTTAAGACTTGAATGGCAGGTTAGGTGTAAAGATTCACATTCTAATCAGTAATCTGCAAACAGTCTGTGCTGTTATATGTGCTATTTGAGACCAGAACACCTCACTCACCTGACGAAGAGCAGAGCCTCGAAACTTGTGAGAGTTTACTATCAAATAAATTGGTTGGATTTAAACCTGGTGTTGTCAGACTTCTTACTGTGTTCACCCCAGTCCAACGCTGGCATCTCTACATCATGACCTTGGCTGAATACAGCTATCCCAACTTTCAGTGTGGTTGTAGTATTGGAAGATCCAGAAATGACTTGATCTTAGTCCAACAACTGCCAGACAATGTCAAAGACAAGCATATCACCACATAGCATCAATACACTAAGCTTTCAATACAGCCAAGGCAGAATATTAAAGCTGCTTGAGAAAACTGGTCACCCTCTGAAGTTGAGTGATGTTCTCTTTCCAAGAAACGATGATGAATAAGATCAGTTTATGATGAGTCAACATAAGAACCCTTTTGAGATCAGCGTTGGGTCGAACAGGGAATCATTGGGGTCAACAGAAACTTATGCATTCTGCCATGATGCTCTTTGGCATATTTTCTTTGTTGTCTTTGTATGTCTTCAAGTCATCTACAGATGATACCTACATACATGTCAGAAACTATGAAATGCTTGGTTATATTTCCCTTGATTCAGGGAAACAGTTAACACTCTACTAAAGATTAAGTAACTTAGTTCAAATCACAGGTTAAATTGGGATCTCCTAGTCTTTGTGCTTAATGCAGTCATGGGTGCTGCTTCTAACTCCTGTGCAATCAAGTAAATTAGCAAATGAATTTCACTGTGGATAATCAGAGGGTCATGCATACTGGTAGTTTTATCGTACATTTAACTGTAGTTAGTCAGATTTTTCAGGAGTAGATGTAGACAGAATTCATGACAAGCACACATGATGTATAGTATATGAAACGAACAAGTTCAGTGGACAAATAAAAACCTTTTGTATTCCATTTGTTGCACAGCTAATGGCCTAGGATTTTGGCCATTTAGCATCATTGTGCTAAAGAAAGAAATCCGTGGGTTTTGCAACCGGAAACATGAATGAAAAAGGATATCCACTACTTGCTGAAGTCCAGATCTATGTCAAGCTCAAGTCGGATGACCCCTTATCTATAAAAGAAATCCAGATATGATCTGTGGAGATCCACTAAAGATGCCGAAAGACAGTACTGAACCAAACTGGAGTCCCAGGCTAGCCACACAGACTCCCACCAAATATAGCAAGGTCTGCATGAAATAAGAGATTACAAGATGAAGGTATGTAGAATTGCCAGCACCAGCGCACCCCTTCCCGACGACCACAATACATTCTGTGCTGTTCTGAGCAAGAGGTCAGTAAGAGGCATGGTAGCACAGTGGTTAGCACTACTGCTTCATAGCTCCAGGGATCTGGTTTGATTCCTGGGCTAGGGTCACTGTCTATGTGGTGTTTGCACGTTCTCCATGCATCTGCATGGGTTTTCTCTGGTGCTCTGGTTTCCTCCCACAGTCCAAAGATGTGCTGGTTAGCTACATTGGCCATGCTAAATTCTCCTTCAGTATACCCAAACAGGTCCTAAAATGTGGCGACCAGGAGATTTTCACAGTGACTTTGTAGTGACATTGCAGTGACATTGCAGTGTTAATGTAAGTCTACTTGTGACTAATAAAGAAACAAATCTGAAGTCACCATTGCAGACATCAGATAGCCTTTTCAGAGGTCAATCCACAGAATGTGAGTGACCTAAATGGGATACCCAGACAAGCACTCAGATCCTGTCGGACCAGCTGGCAGGGATAATCAGCGACACCTTTAGCCTCTCTTTACACCAACCTGAGGTCTGCATCTGCTTCAAGATGATGAGCATCATTCCTATACCAAAGAAAAGCCAAGTAAAGTGCTTTAATGACTATGGCTCAGTGGCTCTGACATCCATCATTATGAAGTGCTTTGAAATGTTAGCCATGGCACAATATCAATTCTGGCCTCCCGGACTGCCTGGATCCATTCCACTTCCCTTATCGCTGCAACAGGTCCACAGCAAATGCCATCCCCTTGGCCCTAAGCCCAACCCTGGAAAGCTGGATAGCAAAGGCACTGATGCCAGACTCCTATTTATTGACTACACCTCAGTCTTCGACACCATCATTTCCACAAAATTCATCTCCAAACTATGCAGCTCCTCTCTCTAGGACTGGATCCTAGACTTCCTAACTCAAGACCCCAATCAATAAGGATAGGCAACAACATCTCCTCCACGATCATCCTCAACAAGGCTGTCTCCTCAGCCCCTTACTATACCCCTTATATACCCATGACTGCGTGGCCAAATTCTCCTCCAACTCGATTTTCAAGTTTAACACCAGTGTGGGATCATAAACAATGAGATGGAGTACAGGAAAGAGACAGAGAATCTGGTAAACTGACACGATGACAATCATCTCCCCCAGTGTCAGCAAAATGAAGGAGACTGTCATCGACTTCAGGAAGTATAGCGGAGGACAGGCCCTTGTCTACATCAACAGGGATGAAGTGGAAACAGTCCAGAGCTTTGAGTTTCTAGACGACCAGATCACCAACATCTTTTCCTGGTCCTTCCACAGCAATAGTTAAGAAAGCCCACCAATGCTTCTATTTTCTCAGGAAGCTAAGGAAACTAGGCATGTCCACTATGAGTCTCATCACATTTTATAGATACACTAAAGTAAGCATTCTTTCTGGTTGTATCACAGCTTGATATGCCTCCTGCTCAGCCCAAGACCATAAGAAAATATAAAGAATTGTGAGCGAAGCCCAATCCATCATGCAAACCAGCTTCCCACCAATGACTCTGTCCACACTTCCCATGGCCTCGGAAAAGTAGCCAGGACAATCAAGGTCCCCATGCGCTCTGGTGTACGTCCACAACCTGAGACATACTTTCTTCCACCTTCTTCCTTCAGAAAAAAGAGGTAATGTATCAACCAACTCAAGAATACTACCTACCCTGTTGCCATCAGACTTTCGAATGGACCTCTCTCATTAAGTTGATCTTTCTTTACACTTTACCTATGATTGTAACACTACGTTCTGCACCTTTCCCTTTTCTATGTATGGCATGCTTTGCCTGTATAGTGCGCAAGAAACAATACTTTTCACCATATACTAATACATGTGACAATAATAAATCAAATCAAACCAAACTATTGGTAAAGGCACCAAAAGGTACTGTGCAATGTCTCTGCAACTGCTTAATCTTTTGCTGTGCTTTAGCGTGCTGCTTGCTACTGTCCTCAGATTACTGACTCAATTCAAATGAGGTCCAAAGCGTAACATTGTCGGTTCCTCAGACCTCAGTATTCAGGGAGAAGGAGTGCCCTCTGTGGCTGAATTTCCTAAAGATCTTTCACCAAAATCTTGCTGCTGTTTACGTAAGTGGGATTTTACCGCAGTGGGTTTCTGCCGACAAGGGCTGTATTCAAATCTCTTTGACAATGGTGGGATCTTAAGATCCTGCTGCCAGTGAGTGGCATGCTGCCTCCCACCAACAGGAAACATACTGTCCTTCAATTTAATACTTCATGGTCATAGTGACAGATTTGCATACTATTAAAACACTGCATTTATTATTTTACAAGCTTGCAACAAAGAATTGTTTTTCCTTCCAATTTTGGGAGGCACAAATTTTTTTAAAAAAACTTGTAACATGAAAGCAGCACCGAAGAGGCATAGGATGAGAAAAACAACAAGTGATGTGGTAACTTAGCACACCTTATCGAAATTCCTACCTTATATATAAGAAATTGTTTTGAAATGCAGTTGCTATGTAGACAAACAAGACAAAACATTTTGTGTTTGAGCAAAGAGACAACTGAGCAGTTAATCTGATTTTGGTCATGATGATTGAGGAAATAATACTTGAGGACACAAAATAGTGCACCAACTCTTTAATCATCATCATTGAATTGGGACTTAAACCCACAATCTTATAACCTAGAGGTGAATGTACTATCATTGTGTCAGACACAAGCTATCTCTTCCAAGTATAACAGTCCAAGGCTTCAGTAATAAAATTACTTTACAGGGAAATTAAAGTTGAAAAATAGTGCAATTATCATAGGCTTAGAAACTTTTGATTTGATATGCATTCATCTTTAGAATTATAGAATAGTATGTTACAGAAAGAAGCCATTGGGCCACTTTTGCGAAGAGTGATCCAGTTAGCTCCACTCCCTCACTCTTTTCCCATTTTCCTATGAATTGTTCTCGTTGAATTTATCCAATTTTCTTCCGAAGATGATTATTCATATGCACCATCCTATCTAGTAGTGCAATTTCAAATTATAATTACCCACTGTATAAAAAATCTTTTCTTTACGTCATCCCTTGGAGATCTTTTGCTAGTCACTTTAACCTGTGTCCTCTTTATACTGACTCTTCAGTTATGAGAAGCAGTTTCTCTTTATACATCTTATCTAAATACTTCAATGATCTTAAATACCTCCATCAAATCTCCTCCTTACGTTCTTTGTTCTAATGAGAAACAACTTCATCTTATCCAGTCTATTCATGTAACTATAATTCCTTAGCTCTGGAACCATTGTAGTAAACTTCTTCTGTACACATTCCAAAAGCCTTCATAACCTTAGTTAAGTGCCTGGAATTGGATACAAATCTTTAGCTGGAGTTAAACTAGTATTTTATTTGGGTTCAGCATAATTTGCGACCTATGGTACTTTATGTCTCTCAGTTATAAACCTCAGGATCCCACATTCTTTACTGATTGCTTTGTTGCCTTGTCCTGCCACCTTCAGCGCTTTGGGCACAAACATGGGCAGGTCTCTCTATCGCACCTCTTTAAAATTGTATAATTTTGTTTGTACTGGACCTCCTTATTTTTCCTACCAATATACACCCTTCACAATTCTTTGCACTGAATTGCATCTGTTGCTTGTCTGTCCGTTCCAACAGCTTATGTTCTCGTGGTGTCCATTACTATCTGTTTTGCTGTTTACTAAAATATCAGGATATGTATTGTACAAATTTCAAAATTGTGCCCAGTACTCAAGGACAAGGCATTAATTGATATCAAAAGCATTGAACTATGGAAAACTCCTCTGTAACCTCCCTCTCCCATGAAAACCAACCATGACCATCATTTTGCACTTACGCTGCAATTGCCTCTCTTTAGGGAGAATTCTCCCTAAATCTCTGTCCCCAACTCTTCTTAATACTCTCCTTAAAATATACCCTGTTCACCAAGCATTTGGCTATCCATTCTAATATCTTCTTATTTGAGTCAGTTTAATTTTTTTCTGATTACAGTTCCTAAAGCATTTTGCAATATTTTACTATTTTGAAGGTGAAACATAAATACAACTTGATGCTGAATGTGATGAGTACTCTTCATAATCTTTAATATCGAGGTACACAACGAATGAAAGAACACAAGGATTAGGAGTCGGCCTTTCAGCCTTTGCTTGAATTTACAAAGAAATTGAGCTACAATATATATTAGGATTTTACATTATTTCAGCAGCTCATACCTGATTCATCTGTTACTTTGTTTTCTGGCATTTCTTCCATATCATCATCAGACATCTCCATTTCTTCTTCACGTCGAATACTCATGAGCTCATCATTATGGATGTTACGAATTTCCTGAGGATGTGGACAGAAGCTTTTGATTGATTTCACAAGGAGCACTCTACAAGGAAACTGGTTGGTACACCACTGACTTATATGTGACATTTTGCATGTTTGTAAATTTATAGAGAATTAAGGGACTAAATTTCAAAATGTTTGCTACTTTTGAAAACAATATACCCAAATTACATTTCAAACCTGAAAAATGTAGAGAGTAAAATTTGTGAAGATTAAAGAAAAATTATTGAAGGAAGTGGCAGCTTACACACTGATCCAAATATTTCTATGACCATGTTGTAATGTCAAAAAATTTAAAATGATAGATGTGTATGATTGTTAACAGGAAAATAATTATGTAAAAATGGTTTATGTCATTCAAAATTCTGTGTTTAATGGTGTACTGATGCCATAATACTTCTATAGCAGATACTTTTAAATTGGTATACTTCAGCCTCCCTAAAAAAAGTGTCAGATTCTTAGAATCTAACATACAATTAGTACAGTTTTGTTAAACAGCAAAGCAGAATGAAAGAACAAACCATTAAGCAACTGCTCTTCATTCTGTCTTTCGAATGAGATGTGTAATTTACCATGTTGAGCAGTTGCTTAAACTCACTTGTCTTTTTTTTGCTCCTAAAGAATACAAATTCAGCTTTGTGCTGTCCTTCATTACTCTAATATAAATTTAAGTTATGTACAGTCCTTCGGCAGCTCTGCTTTACTCCACAGGAAAGGCGAACAATCTGCTTACCACACATTCCTTTGGTCAAGAAATCTGGTATACCCTATATCTTCCTAAAGATACTTTTCAACTTCTAAGGACATATGTATTATTGAAAACGGGCTTACCTTTAATGTACAGGTCATTTTAGAGGAACACAAGTTGATAGCCCCAGAATTGAATGAAATAAAGCAAACCTTACTTTTAAACAATACGGCCAGTTTTATGTATTGCAAATTATTCATTTAAGAAATTCCTTAAGAAATTAATTCAATTTATACTCACCAATTTTCTAACGTGGATGAGAAGAGTTGACTATGATAACATTAATTAACAATTAAATGTTTTCATAGATAATGTGTCTACTTTACTGAGACAGTTTATGAGATAATACTGACAAGAAAAGGCAGATACAGTAAGTCCTCGCTTCGAGTTTCTGCTGCTTAAATGTTTTGTCTTCACTCAGGTTTTACATTGTTTTGAATTGTAGTTGTACGGTATTGCTGTGTTTTGTGTAGTTTCACATTGCAGTTTTGTGCTGGTTTACAATAGGATCCCATGACCTGATTCACACATTATGAGTCAAATGCACTCAAAGGATGTGTGGTTTCTTTCCCTAAAAACTCAAATGTTTTCAAAAAGACTTTCCAAATGAACAAGACCTTTTCGTAAAGAAGAAGTTTAATCCAGGGCTGCTCATTTCTGTAAAGAAAAGGCCTGCTTCTTGACTCTTAATGCTGATTTTAATTTGGAGTCCCAGGTGTGCCTGCTGCAGATGAGGCAGATAGGGGCATTCAAAGGCTCTGAGTGAGAGGCACAGAATTTGTTACTATACAGTATATAGGTAAAATTGCTTTCCTTGTCTCAGTGTTTGTTTGGGCGAGAAATACATAGTGCAATACTTAACTTCCAGGATCCTGGCTCTGCAATTTTCTGATTAATTTTGGAACCCCAAGTCTGGCCCTTGTTCAACCCTGCAGCAAGTGAGACAGAGAGGCCATTTTGAAGCTAGTAAATACTTGAAGAATAGCCTCAAATAATCCCTGAAGAGATGAAGCATATGCACCAACTCTTGGTGACTGACTGAAATGGGAGAAGGTTCATTTTGAAAGGAATTAAAAGCATAGACTTGCTCAGGAACATGCAGAGGAGGCAAAGTCAGAGTATGCAAAGAGTTCAGAAACCTCCAAACAGATCAAATAACTGACCCTTCAAGTAACACATACCCCTATATGTGGCAGATTTTGCAAATCATGCATTGGACTGATCAGCCATCCAGAGTCCACTGAACTCAAGTAAACCCTAAACCCAAGGGGCCACCAAAGAAGAGATACATGTTATCTAATATAAATTTTACAGTAGTTACTTTCTATTTCATGATTTTATTTTGCAAGTTATTACAGCCATTGAAGGTATTGTATTGCTGTTCTGAACATGCAACTGTACAGTGTTTCAACTTACACAAAGGATCTTTTGGATGTTTCTCATCAGGAAAAACAATGTTTTTTTATGGGAACTTGCAATTCACCACATACAATTCATTTAAAAGTTGCAATTTTTAGGAATGTAACTACAACTAAGTGAGAACTTACTGTATTCCTTAATGAGAAGTATGACAAAGAATGAACATATACCATACCATCTTCAATCATTTAACAATGGATCTGTCATTATGACATCTGGTAAACAGTCTGAAGAAACTTACCTTAATTGTTATAATCCTTCTGAACAGAAATGTGTTTTTAACTCAATGTGACAATATTTAAAACAATGCAATTTAGTCTTGGAGTTACTTTTTTGACAGTCATAATACTGCAAATGAAAACACTCATTTTAAAAGAATTTTGGAGGCACAGCGAGTTTAGGATCTTAAGAATGTGGAATTGTCTGTGCTAATGAGATGCAAATCTCTCTACTAGATGCAAAGTTTCTTGTGCAAAATCAGTAGGCAATTTAAATGCTGTTTTTAGAGGCCTTGAACCAACAGTGTAAATTGTCTAAAGTAAGTCTAAAAAGACAGTGGGGACAAGAAAAGGAAATACACAACAGACAATGCTGATCCAAGATAAATGAAATTTTTGAAGTAGAAGATACTTTACTCTGCACTGTACTCCGCAAAGGTGGAAAAAATATTTCATTTCCTGGAGTAAGACATTTCGGAGTTGGACAAGTAAAAAAAATTACCAAACCCCTCCTAACATAAATGCCAGGTTCACTTTTAACTGCAAGCTTTTTTATTGACACTCTCATTGAAACTGTATATTAACACAAAACAAGTTACGTGAATTACAAGAAAAAGACTAACCTCTGCTTGTTTTCGCCACATATGTAGATTCTTGCGCTGGGCTTTTGAGAAATGGTCCCACGCCTTTTGCTTGGAGGAAGAGTGGAAAACGGAGACAATCTGCTCAACTTTGGTGAACAAGGAAGTCAAACAACCCAGTATATGGTCCCACAGGCATTTAGTGACGAGTAGAGAAGTAAAAGAGGAGGGAGTCAGGCAGATAAGCAGGCTACCGTTCTGTGCAGTTCTGTGATCAGTGTAAAGTGACCCCCAACTTGTACTTACTTTGCACGATTTGATAGATGTGTACCTTCCTCAGGTTCATTGCCCATTTCTTATAACTATATATATAAATATATATATATATTTACTTTCATTCCTAAATAAATTAGATATCATGAAAAAGAATCAAACCAATATATTTCCTCTTTCAAGAGTCCCATCTCTGAAGTCGTTTGAATTAACCAACAGGAGATATAACATGGGCCTTTTTGAGATAATGGCTCACATACACTTTTAAAACATTGACTTGATACTCAATTTCTCCTTCTATCAGACTATTTAAATAGAACGGAATTATTGCTCATAATCACATTGCAGATCTCAACATTTTTGTAACTTGCGAATTAGAAAATCCCTACAGAGCAGAGGGATGCTATCTGGCCCACTAAGCCTGTACCAACAACTATCCCATCCAGACTCTATCCCTGAAACCCCACATATTTATCCTGCTAGTTCCCCTTACACTAAGGGACAATTTAACATGGCTAATTCATCTAACACGCACGTTTGGACTGTGGGAGACAATTGGAGCACCTGGAGCAAAGTCACGTAATCATAGGGAGAACATGCAAACTCCACGCAGTGTGTCCCAAGGCTGGAATTGAACCTGGGTTCCTGGCACTATGAAGCAGCAGTGCTAACCACTGTGCCACCATAGCAGCACTTTAGTTGAACAAACATAACTGGTCTTTTTGCTGTATAATATTCGGTTAATCTGCAATTAAAAGTTGTGCTTCGATCCAACAATTTGCATTTAAGGATGTTTTTTGTGAAAATCATCCCCCACCTCCGGAGGTGAACACACATTTATTGATAAAAGAGGAGAAAACATAACCAAATGCATGGGAGAAATTATGGATTTTTGAGAAGACTTTTAAAAGCAGCAGAGAAGTAATATGTCAAAGATTTTATGGGGAGTTTCAGGGAGAAGAGCCAAGATGGCTGAATCCTTACCAATGATGAACCAGAAGGGAAGCAGTGAAGTGAATAGGAGGCCAAAGTTGGAAAACTGAAGAGCACAGGCTACAAGAGCAGAGCATTGCAGTGGTTGTAAAGAGTGGCAAGGACAGTAAGGTCTCCATCAATGGTAGTTTGAGATCTAGCTGGAAACATCCAATTTAATCTAGGTGGATTTACTTTGCTTGCCAAATTATGATTTATAATAAAATGTTCAATATAAGCATAGGATAAGATTTGCTAAAGAGGGAGGAAGTGAAGATGGATATATATAAAAAACATCAGGGAAGAATTGGATGTATTTTTAAGTGAATGAACAATTGACAGATGTTTGATTTAGGAAGCAGCCAACTGGACTCCTTAACTTCTTTTGGTCACATACTTATGTTGTAGAACAAATAGCTTTCATAAGGATTCAACTCCTAATTACACCATAACTTTAACTAAACTTAAATATCACTTCAGCATAGCTAACTGAGAACTTCATATTGCCTGTGATTAGTACAATTAGAGTTACTCGTTATAAGCAATTACAAACACATGCCCAAAAATTAATAAAAATTCCAAGCAATGACAAACCTCACACCTCATGGTGAAAGTTCCACTACTGCAGAATTCCTAAATTTTTAGAAAGTCTTCATTTTTAGTGTTTTAACCTTGGAAAGGTTAGAATTCACATTTAGTAGCAGCTGTTTTTATTTTACAAATAGATTGCCATCATGGATTGTTTATATTCCCATTCATAAAGATCATTTCTAGGTATTCATTCACAAAAGTACTGGAGATTGTGGGACAGCTACTTTCTTAGCTGAGAAATGGGTGGGATTTTATGGCCTCGCTCATCTTGAAACTGTAAAATCCTGCCTAACGTCAATGGACCTTCCCATGCTCTGCCCCCTGCCGCTTAATTCCCATGGCAAACAGGCCAGTAAAATTATGCCCATTAAACCTTTAAGAGAAAAACCTAAAAGTCCAGGATGAGGTGAGGAGAATTATCATTCTTACCTGCAGGAACATCAAAATTTGCATAGAATTTGGATGTAAAAATTTGAGTGCATTAAAGGTTAAACCTGGAACTAAGTTAATCTTGCATTTAAAATGAAATGGAGCTGTGTAAGAGAAATCAGTGGTATGGTAAACCACTTAACAGTTTTAACAGCACTTTTGCAGCTTGTTCAATATTGCTTGCCATTCGCAAACCCTATCAACATTCTATGGCCAAAATAATATTTGGAATACTTTTGCCTCACAAAGCAGTGACTTAAAACTGATTATTCCTGTTTACAACACATTGTTGCTCCCTTCTGTACTGTGCTATTATCCAAGCATTGGATGTTACACAGATGCACTCATTATATTCAAAAGATCTTGAATTGTTCCAGAATGTTTGTATAACAAGTTTAATTTGTCTCTTACTTGTAACAGTTATTTGTAGTATTCCGTTTCACCAACTAATAACAATGAATTATTCAGCTAATTTGCATCGTTAAGTTTTGAAAAAGGGGGCTAATAATAAAGCCTATTTTATGCCAAGTTTCTTTTAACTATTATTAATGGAGTAGCTATTATAGATTCCTGCACAATAAAATATTTAAATTTTTCCTCGTAACATGTTAATGTTAAGTTACTTGATCTACCCACAAATTACCTTCAGTTTTGCATTGATACATATATTTATTCTTTTTAATTCCTCCATTTTTAATTAACACTGTTATAATGCATCAACAATTGGAAAGCTTAAAAACTGAATCCTTCACTGTCAATAAAGTTACAACTGGATAACTTTATTACTTTGGTCCTATGGTTGCAACCAATAGGAATTTCCAAATGCTTTTGTTAAGGAGTTCAAGCAGTTAACTTGAACTACAGAAAGTTATGGTAGCCTTTAAGAACCTAGCCACCATCTCTTCATTCTACTAATTAAACAAGTTCTTAACTTGCGATATTTTATTTGATATTCGATGCTTGCAAGGTTGACTGGTGTTTATGAAGTCAGTATTATAGCAACGCTATTCAAGGATGTTCAATGCTAACAGCCTCTAGACAAGCACTTACTTTTTGTTTTCTGTTAATATATATTACATTTTTCTATTAGGTATACCATATGCATTAGTCACACTTGTCTTGCTATAGAATCAATAATGCACATTTAATTAAACTGAACAAAAAGAAAATTAATGAATGATAAAAGGTGAAAAGTGCTCATGCTATCTATGATGGCCATTTTAAGTGTTAAAGAATGAAGTTATTACTCACATTGAACCAGAATTCCTGAGAGGGCATTCTTAAACTTTTCTTTGGCTTCCTCCATTTCTTTTTGATGTAGAATCTTTTCATTCATAAGTCTTCGAATATGGCTGTTAGCTGACTGGATCATGGAGTAGAAGGTATTTGCTGATCGACGGTTCACTTCACCTCGTTCGAGCCAGGTATAAAGAGTCTGAACAGCTTCAGAGAATTTTGCATCATCTGCAAGAGATTGATGTATTCAAATACAAGGCAAGAAACTATAATTAAATCTCAAAAGCAAGATACATTCATGCAAAGTGCTCTCCATCCTTCATCTGACTTGGTGTGGGATTATTTTAAAACAAATCTTTCAAACATTTGCTCTTAGGACACGAGCAACTCTGGCAAGGCAGTATTCATAAAGACTCTGAGGTGTTGATAGGTTTTCCTTTATGGGTAGTTGCTATTACAATCAAACAGCTTGATCAAGTTTATTTATTAGTCATAAGTAAGGCTTACATTAACACTGCAATGAAGTTACTGTGACATACCATAGGGGAATTTCATAGTCAACTACAGTCCGCGAAACAAGTCACATATAGGGTGGCATGTACCCTTCACTGAATGATAATCGTGAACTAGGTGGACTTGTAAACAATGTACTGTTTCCATGGAATCCTTTATTCGAACGCTAATATGAGAATAAAGAGATTTGTTGAATTCTATATCAATCATAGGTGAATACAAACTAGTCCAATGTGATATCCATAACACTGCTGTATCTTTTTGATCTAAGAGTGCTTTGGCCATTCAGCTTGAAGACATTGTCAGCTTTCATATGCTTGCCTTTCCTTGTACCAATGTCTACCAGAATGTCAAATGCACAGAGGTTACTGCACTCTAACTTACTAGACTATCTTCCTTACTTAATGTTAAATAATTGTTTTATCTCCTATTCCACAATCCATATCTAATTTATTTTACCAATTAAAAATGAAGTTTCTGCTGCTTCCCATGTGTTTTATCTGCTCTTGTTCTGGAGTTCATCATAATTCACATGGTCAAGTTGCACATCTTCCCTGCATTTCCTGCATGAAACTGGTACTTGTTAAATAACTACAAAGACCAACTGAGACTCCTATCTTCTCGATCCCTATCTTTTCGAACTCTATACTTGCCTCACTTGTAGTCCCTGACCTCAATGAGATGGTCTTAAACTGACCCTTTAAGATCACTATTTCAGTACTCCTTCACAGGGAAATGTACGTAATAGGAACATCACCAAAAGGTTATCATCAAAGGAAATTTTTGTGGCTCAGCAGCTATTTATGGATACCTTGGCCTACGTTTATAAAGAAAGGTTTAGGCGATCAGGAGAGGAACTACCAGCAAAATAAACTTCTTTTTCCTCTTTTTCTAATACTTTCCTTTTAATTTATTATTGTTGGTAAACATGCAAAAGAAAAATTGTAACTGACATTTGTCAGGTGCTAAACTTTTACATATAGCTAAATGTGAAAACAATGCTATTTTTGGTAATGAAGTGTTGCTCGCAAAACCTTTAAGTATGAGTGACTCATTGTACAGGAACTTTAAATTACCTTTAAGCTTTTCTGAGAGCACAGCACTTTCATGTTCTGAATAATGCACTATTGGTGGAGGTGAAGGTAGTCGAAATCTTTCTTCTTCTACTCTTCGACGATGGCGTTCCTCCCTTGCCATCATACGTTGTTTACATTCCCATTCATATAGATCGTCTCTAGCTTGAGCAAAGTCAACATGAAGGCGACCTGTGTCCTTTTTATCTGTACTGGAGCCTATTCTTATTCGATAACCTGTTGAGGCCCAAAAGCATAGAAAATACTCTCACATACAATGACATGGAAATGCATAAGGATATTGAAAGACTACAGAATATTGCACTCCTTAGCAACTGGAAATTATTGTAACTGTTTAGAAAAATTCTTGGGAAGTTTTCTTTTTTACAACCCGATTCCCAAATTTTCCTTAGAACAAACTTAAACAGTATTTGACAATCAATTAATGTTGTAATTAGTAAGATTTTGAACCTGATTGACTACTTCTACAGATATAAAAATTTAGATTGAACAAGCAACAATTAGATGTGAGATCTAACTGCTTGTTCATCAGTACTAGGGAAAGAAATATCAAAGATTTTAGTTAATAATCCTTTCCTCTATTTTGTCTTTAAAAACTTTGCTCCTCCTTTAAACTCCATCATAAAATAAAACATTCATAGTCTTCAGTAATTGTTATTACTATTTAAGTTAAAATGTTATAAAAACAGTATTTTAAAGCTGAAAACAAAAATTGTGAACAGAATAAAAACTTACCTGACAAAAAGAGAGCTTTGTCTATCATGTATTCATCTGAAAACCGAATATGACAAAAGTTTTTCTTGCTTTTACGAATGGCTATGATTTCACCACACTGTCCAAAAACTTCAGTGATTATCTCCTCTGAAGCATTCTCCGGTAAACCACCAACAAAAACAGTTTTGCATCCTGGAGGTCTTTCGCGCATAGCAGGAGGTGGAAGGTCTAAAGGAAAAAAGCTTCAAGAGTTAAAAGTGAGGCCAAAACAACATCAATAATCAATTTGCTGCCTTCATTGACTGCAGTCTTCAATGCTTTACCAGGAAAAAGAGTTAAAGATTGGAACAGTTGATGTGTGAAGAAAGCCATTAATTGGCATTTGTGCTTGTTCATCTTGCACCACCACAATTTGCCAGTTAATCTATCTGGCTACTATGCCATGAACTCAGTGACAAATCAAGGATCTTACTTTTTGTACATACAGTGACTTATCATGTAGACCAACCAACAGCATTGTAAAAACTGAAGGAAAGACACTATAATTCGGATCATGTCTCAGCATGTCCTGTTAATTAAGCTGCAAGTTATTTTTTTTTTTAAAATCAGTTTAAATTATTTTCCTAAGATTTATTACAGTTTTTAAAAAATGGTGAAATATTGAAAATATAATTGCATATTCCCTTTTTTCCAGAAATCTTCCAAAAAGATACAAAGAAATGTGCTTGAAATTTGGGCATGAGATGCTCAACTAACCAGATGTGTTGAAGCTTTGGCAAGATTGGCTGACTGCTCCCATAGACACCGTAGGCCAAGTGGCCTCTTTCTATGCTACAAACTATGATTCGATGACTTCAGTGACACCCACTGAGTCAAGTGACGTTGTAGGAGGAAGCCAGGATCAGGTGTGCAACATCAATCATTTCAGCATTGTGCCATCAGTGTCTGAAATACAACTTCAATGAAGAGAAGGTTTTTTTAAAACGGAAAAGATTTAAACTATAATTCGGTGTTTGGAGATGAGGCAATGATCAGATGCTTTTAGACAGATGCATTTGGCTACTCTTGACAGAACCCAAAGGCAATTTAAAGTTATTACAATAATTCCCCAGGGTAGATAGCTTTTACAAAGTGGGTTGCTGACATGTTTGACAGCTTAATATCTGAAGAACATACTGCTATGTCTCCAAAGTCTCTGTCGTTTGGATATCTATAGCTTTTATAAAACAACTGAACTATTCTTTCTTCTATGTTCTTCTAGGTGTCAGTGAGTAGGGTGGCTCCTATCTTCAAAAACCACCTCCTCCTGCCAATCTTTGAATGAATTCATAATATTGCAGATTTGTTTGTAAATAGTTTGAAGTTTAAACTCAGTTCTTTTAAAATTTGGCCAAATTTTAATTTAAAATGCTGCAAAGAGAATGATTTGTACAATTTCTAAATATTACAGTATAACTGGTCAACTTGACATTGCGTCACCACTGCTGGTCTTTTTGTCTTGCCAACTTTTCATTGCCCAACAAACTGAAGGACAAAAGCATGAGAAAGTTCTCCTCCAAGTCATCCACCAACGTGACTTGGGAATAAATCCCCATTCTTTCAAAGTCACTGGGTCAAAGTCCTGAAAATCCCTACCTAACAGCACTATGGGTATATCTACACCATAGGAACTGCAGCAGTTCAAGGCAGCAGTTCACATCTTTTCATGAGCAATTAGGGATAGGCAATACCAATCTCCCTGCAAAGATGTGCATGTTAAGTTGATTGGTCATGCTAAATTGCCCTTTATCAGGGAGACTAGGGGGGTAAATATGTGGGATTATGGAGATAGGGGTTGGGTGAGATTGTTGTTGTGCAGGCCCAATAGGTTGAATGGCATCCTTCTGCACTGCAGCAATTCTATTCTATGATTCTAAGTGAATTCTAAATATAAGGTAAGTGTGATTCAAATAAGTATCATTTATACAAAGGCACAGTATAAAGAACAAATTAAATGAATTTTCCTTTAGAGGGGACGAAACAATCATCATCACTGTGACATGGCTGCAGATGGTCAAGACTAGGAGCCAATTGTGCCCAGTTATAAATTCTACAGAATAATTGAGAAATTGAACTGTTGCCTTGTGAATAAGGATAAAATCACTTCATTGATAAGAGAGGACATAATAAGAGGTAAGCAGTTGGTAGAGATGTAATGGTTAGAATTATAAAATGGAAAAGAGCTTCAGGCTTTAATGGGAGCTATGTATCCTCTCCAAGTGACAGAATGTATAAATGTAGAGATTTGACTAGTAAAGGCAGAATAATTTTAATGGGAAATTTTAACTTGCATATACATAGTGATAAGCAGAGTAACTGAGGTCAGAAAGGTAATATGTCTCTTTAGTATGATTAAGTTAGTTTTTTGTAACAGAATATCTTAGAACTAACAAAGGGGCAGGCCAGATTGGATAAGATAATGAGGAATGAGTCAGATAGAATCAACAGCCTACTGATGCATGACAATTATCTAATAGTGTTGTAATATGATAGCCTTCAATATGGTGTTTAAAAAGAAATGTGAAACAGATATTATAATTCTGTAGTCCCGAATAAGGGTCATCCTGACTCAAAACATTGGCTCTACTTTCTCTTCACAGATGCTGTCAGACCTACTCAGATTTTCCAACATAATCTGTTTTTGTGTCAGGTTCCAGCATCTGCAGTATTTTGCTTTTATACCAAAATTCTAGATTGGGCATCTTGAAAACTTCACCTGTTCAAAAGCAACCAGCATACTTTTGTAAAAAATAAAACAGGTTTACTAAGTCGGATTGATTTATTGAAAAAAAAACAACTTATAAAATACTAGACAGGACAATATCAATACGTTATTTACATGGCCTTCTAGAAGACATTTGATTAATGTCCTTAGCAACAGACTGTTAGCTAAAGTTGAAGTTTGTGAAACTCAAAGCAAATTGACTGACTTAGCTAAGAAATTGACTGAGTGGCAAAACAGAAAGAACAGATGACAGACATGTACTTTAATTGACATGATTTGATTAATGGTGTCTTGCACTGATCTGTGTTTGGGCCTAAACTAATCACTATAATTGATAGCGATTTAATAAAAGAATGGAAAGCCGCATATCCAAATTTGCATTAAGTGAAAGGGTTTATCTGTGCTAAATGGATTCCAATATAGGCAAAGGCATTCACTTTAGACCTAAAATTGATTGACTAAAATGTTGATAAATAGTGGAAGTCTGGAAACAATTGACTTTCTTTTTGAGGGGGGAGTTGTGTCAATGTTTGCAGATCATTAAAATGTGAACAATAGATACAGAAAACAATTAAAAGGCTAATGGAATGCTTTTTTTAATCTAGAGGATGAACATAAGGAGGTAGAAGCAGGCTACAGCAAAATTAAGCCCCAGCATTGAGAGGATTCATAGAATTCCTACAGTGCAGAAGGAGGCCATTTGGCCCATCGAGTCTACACCAACCACAATACCATCCAAGCCCTATTCATACAACCCCACATATTTATCCTGCTGATTGCCCTAACAGTAGTATCAATTTAGCATGGGCAATCCACCTAACCTGCACATCTTTGGACTGTGGGAGGAAACCGGAGCACCCAGAAGAAACCCACAGAAACATGGGGAGAACATGCAAACTCTGCACATAAGTGACCCGATGCTGGAATTGAACTCAGGTCCCCAGCGCCGTGAGCAGCAGTGCAAACCACGCTGGCACCATACCACCCCTACTATGTGCAATTTTGAGCACTATGCATAAAGGTGGCTACATTGGCTTTGAAGCACGCGCAGCATAGTTTTATCCAATTTATCAGACTAAATTAAGAACGATTACACAAATCAGGGTTTCTTGAGATTTAGAAGGATAAAAGATGATCTGATGGAGGTTATCATATTTAGCAGAACAGATAGGATAGACAGAAGCTATTTCTATTGGTTAAGAACATCAATGACTAGCAGACATGGTCTAAAGATTAGACACAGTAAGAAGTCTGACAACACCAGATTTAAGTCCAACAGATTTATTTGATAGTAAACTCACAAGCTTTTGAAGTTTCCCTCTTCGTCAGATGAATGAGGTGTTCTGGTCTCAAATAGCACATGTAACAGCACAGACTGTTTGCAGATTACTGATTAGAATGCAAATCTTTACACCGAACCTGCTATTCAAGTCTTAAAGTGACCGACAATGTGAGTGGACGGAGCACTGAGCATAGGTTAAAGAAATGTATATTGTCTCCAGACAGCACAGTAAGTGAGGTTTTTTGCTAACTTGAGCAAGTCATGGTGGTTACAGATAGTGTGACACGAACCCAAGATCCCTGTTGAGACCATGCTCATGTGTGTGGAACTTGGCTATCAGTCTCTGCTCAGCGACTGCACTGTCGTGTAGCACAGTTGCTGAACAGAGACTGATAGCCAAGTTCCGCACACGAGGATGATCTCAACAGGGTTCTTGGGTTCGTGTCACACTATCTGTAACCCCCATGACTTGCCTAGGTTAGCAAAAACCTGTGCTCAGTGCTTTGTCCACTCACACTATCGGCCACTTTAAGACATAAATAGCAGGTTAGGTGTAAAGATTCGCATTTTAATCAGTAATCTGTAAACAGTCTGTGTTGTTATATGTGCTGTTTGAGACCAGAACACTTCATTCACCTGATGAAGAGGGAAACCTCAAAAGCTTATGAGTTTACTTTCAAATAAATCTGTTGGACTTAAACCTGGTGTTGTCAGATGTCTTATTGTGTTTACCCCAGTCCAACACCGGCACCTCTACATCATGACTACTAAAGATTAGATGTCCCGAAGCATGGTATATTGGGGAGACCATGCAAACACTACGACAGCGGATGAATGAGCATCGCTCAACAATCACCAGGCAAAACAGTTCCCTTCCTGTGGGCGAACACTTCAGCAGTCATGGGCATTCGGCCGCCGACCTGCGGGTAAATGTTCTTCAAGGGGGCTTTCGTGATACACGACAGCGCAGAGTCGCTGAACAGAGACTGATAGCCAAGCTCCGCACACATGAGGACGGTCCTAACAGGGATCTTGGCTTCATGACACACTATCTGTAACCCCCGTAACTTGCCTGGGTTAGCAAAAAACCTCTCTTACTGTGCTGTCTGGAGAAAATACACAACTCTCTAACAATGCTCAGGATCCCCTTCACACACATTGTTAGCCACTTTAACACTTGAATAGCAGGTTAGATGTAAGGATTCGCGTTCTAATCAGCAATCTCTGACTGTCTGTGCTGATGTGTGCTATTGCAGACCAGAACACTGCATTTGCCTGATGAAGACACGGGAGTGTTGAAAGCTCGCTATTTTACTATCAAATAAATCGGTTGGATTAATAATTGGTGTTGCTAAATTCTTACTGAGTTCTTACTAAAGATTAGAGTCAGACCTTTTAGGAATGAGGTTGACAATCATTTCTATATGCAAAGGATGGTAGAAGTTTGGAACTCTTCTGCAAATAACAATGATGCTGGGTCAATTGTTAACTTTAAGTCAGAGATTGGTATATTTTTGTTAAACTAAAGATATCAAGGGATTGGGGCAAAGGTGGGTAATATGGAGTTGGCTAACAAATCACTCATGATCTGCTTCAATGACAGAAAATGCCTCAGGGTCTAAATAGTTGCCTCCTGTCTTCATCGCTGGCCCAAGGCAGAATTGTTTCAGAATTCCTGATGCAGCTTAATTATACTGGGGAGGGTTGGAGAGAGATTAATTGGTATTTTCCAAACATCTGAACCATCAGTTGTTTTCTGGGAACCCACATTCATTAGATCAGGTCTAGATCTAATGCACTCAGCTGGATAAGCTATTAGAATATTTTCGCTTTACCATGCATAATGTGGTGTGTCCTGAAAGTTGCCTTCAGACATGATCAGGACTCTGACTGGTAAAGCAGGCCACAAAAGACAATCAAAGCTGAAGGAATTAGAAACAAAAAGACAATTTCTGGATCATATGGGTTTTTACAGGCTCTTTGTAAAATCCTAGGAGGGCCATATATCACAATAATATGAGATCCAGATTTTATGAGACTGCGTTGTGAAAATGGAGGCAAATTGAGCAAATTTATGACTGACATTGACTGCAATGATGGAGAAAACTATGAAAATAGACTTTTCTCAAATTATAGAAAGGTATTAATAGAGCAGTCCAAAAATCCCAGCAAATTAAGATACAGTACAACAAATGGCATAACTTGCTTTAGCATGACTTAATCTGTTATTTCCTAGAACCTCAAGTAATGGTATGTGCTATTGATGAATCACTGGTATGATATAAATTTTCAACCAGTTCTAACCTCGTATTGTCAAACTGTTTCTTAATTACTGCATTTACAGAAGAAATGAGTTCTAACTTAATCAGCAATAATGAACCATAAAGTTTCTTTACAGTACCATGCACTAGAAAATTTGATACTGGAACTAATTTCTATGTCTTCACTTATAATGAGTTTACTTCTTTGGCTCATTAAAAATTAGAAACAAATGGATTTAATATCCCCAGTAAAACTAAATTAAAAAGATCAAAGCTCCCAAGAACTGTAAAGACTATTTAAAAGGTATATGTACAGTTAATATTTTCTACTGCATAGCAAAGTTCTGAATGTAATTTAGGAAAAGCTGGAACAATTGTGGAATGAGACAGAGATCAGTTTCCAGGCACATACCAATCTAGGCACACACGGTTTCACTATCATACATTATTTATTCCTTTTTTGCTATTTCAATTTTTGAACATTTCAATTTATGGTAAGTCCATTTCTGAGCAAGTCTGGAAGATGTATCACTTTATAACTACTCACACAACAGCTAGCTGACTCATTTCACCCAAAATACAAACTTAAAAGTTTTGATGAGTAAAGAATTCACATTGACTTTCAAAAGAAAAGTTTAATTTGAAAAATACTGTACAACATTTCTCAGTTTTCCCTCCTCTTCCACCACCGTACTATTCACACATGCTAACAGCACTCTAGTACCACATATTTATAGCTACTTTACAAATGTGAGACTGATTAGCAAGTGTTAACAGGTTATTTTCGCAATGAGGTCTTCATGGTTAAGGTCTATGCTATACTTATTACATCAACATACACGTTAAGGGTCATTGCATAGCCAGCCATTAGTAGTGGGAATCTTGTCCCAATTTTACCCTCTTTATCTGGAATTAGGAATCTACTGATGACCACGAAACCATTGACAATTGCCAGAAAAACCCATCTGGTTCACTAATGTCCTTTCAGGAAAGAAATCTGCTGTTCTTACCTGGTCTGCTCTACATGTCACTCCAGAGCCATAGCAATGTGGTTGACTCTCAACTGCCCTCTGAAATGGCCTAGTAAGCCACTCAGTTCGAGGCCAATGATGCCAATGTCCCACAAATGAATTAAAGAAAAACAATTACTGGCAGTTAACTAAGCATTGTGGGAACTTCAACTCAGGACCTTATGGCTTAGCGTGATCACGTTTTATTTGCATACGAAATCAGACAGCTCCACAAGCAAGTATTCCAACATTTCTTTGACTTGAAGCCTAACAATTCTCAGATTGATTGCAAATAAGCAATCATTTTAATTTTGTTAATAGAACATTTTTCAATCTTTTCACAAAATATATTTTAAATTTTGGAACTGGTTCTCTCTACTGAACTCTGACGAAGGGTCACCTAGACTCAAAACGTAGCTCTATTCTCTCCCCATAGATGCTGTTGGATCTTCTGAGATTTTCCAGCATCTTCTGTTTTTATTTTCAGGTTCCAGCATCTGCAGTATTTTTTTTATCCCTTTACTGAATTAGAACAAAGAAAATTACCGCACAAGAACAGGCTCTTCGGTCCTCCAATGCTGACCATGCTGCCTGACTGAACTCAAACCCCTTACACTTCAAGGACAATATCCCTCTATTCCCTTCCTATTCACATATTTGTCAAGATTACAAGTCACTAATCGTATCTGCTGCCACTACCTCCCCTGGCAGCGAAATCCAAGCACCCACCATCCTCTATGTAAAAAAATTATGTACATCTCTTTTAAACCTCAAGCCCCACAGTAATTTACTCTTCCACCTGATGAAAAAGCTTCTGACTGTCCACTCTGACCATACCCTTCATAATCTTGTTGACTTCTATCAAATCACTCCCCAACCTCCGTCTTTCAGCGAGAACAAACCAAATTTCTCCAACCTCTCCTCATAGCTAATGCCCTCCATACCAGGCAACGTTCTGGTAAATCTTTTCTGTACCCTCTCCAAAGTCTCCACATCCTTCTGGTAGAGTGATGACCAGAATTGGACACTGTATTCCAAGTGTGGCCAAAGTAAGGTTCTATAAAGTTGCCAATTTTTAAACTCAATGCCACAACCGATGAAAGCACGCATGCCATATGCCTTCTTGACTACTTCCTCCATCTGAGTTGCCACTTTCAGTGACCTTTGTATCTGTACACCTAGATCCCTTTGCCTATTAATAAACATAAGGGTTCTGCCATTTACTGTATATTTCCTATCTGTATTAGGACTTCCAAAATGCATTACCTGACATTTGTTCAGATTAAACTCTGCTATCTCTCCACCTAAGTCTCCAACCGATTTTTATCCTGCTATATCATCTGATGGTCCTCATTGCTATCCGCAATTCCACCAACCTTAGTGTAGTCTGCAAACTTACAATTTACCTTATGTCTTCGAATGATTAAATTATTAAAATTAAAACAACGTTTTCTTAAGAAAAAAACAATTTGAACACAAACTTCTGGCCCAAGCTGGAGTATGACCAATTGAGCCAAATAGATACACAATACTTGATGCAGAGTAAAATCACATGGTTGGGAAGATGTCGCAATCCAATGCAATTTAGTCAAAAATGTCCAAACACAATGAAAGGATACATTTGTTTCAAATTCCCCAGGACAGATAGGGTATAGGATAATTGAAATAAACAATAATGTATTCCTGGCAACACACTCTAATCTCATCAGAAAATATCTAATTATATTTTCTATGGTCTTGATTAGTGTAGTTTTTCAGGAGTGAAATTGCCAAATTAATGCCATGTTTGATACATCCGTACTCTGCACTGATGTACAATAGGATACAGAATTAAACTGATAATTCAGATCCCTAAAAGGCTGCAGTTGTTCATTCATATCCAGTTATAAAAAAAAATTCTGACAAAATAAGCTAGCAGTCTCTTTAAAATCTCTGAAGGCTTGCTTAGAACATAGAACATAACAGCACAGAACAGGCCCTTCAACCTTCAATGTTGCGCCGACCAATATAAAAAGCAATGACCCTCCAAACTAAACCATTCCCTTCTCTTCCATATACTTATCAACTAACCTCTTAAACGCCACCAAACTTGGCGCATCTACAACTGCTGCAGGCAGGGCATTCCACTCCGGAACCACCCTTTGGGTAAAGAACCTACCTCTGATATCCGTCCTATAACTATCACCCCTTAATTTAAAGCTGTGTCCCCTCGTGCTAGCTTTCTCCATCCTAGGAAAAAGGCTATCACTGTCCACCCTATCTAAACCTCTAATCATCTTAGATGTTTCGATAAGGTCTCCTTTTAGCCGCCTCCTTTCTAACGAAAACAACCTCAAATCCCTCAGCCTCTCTTCATAAGACCTGCCCTCCATACCAGGCAACATCCTGGTTAAACCTCCTCTGTACCCTCTCCAATGCCTCCACATCTTTCTTATAATGTGGGGACCAGAACTGCACACAATACTCCAAGTGCGGCCGCACTAGAGTTTTGTACAGTTGCAACATGATGCTGCGGCTCCTAAATTCAATCCCCTACCAATAAAAGCTAAGACTCCATATGCCTTCTTAACAACTTTATCCACTTGACTGCCTACTTTCAGGGATCTATTGACACATACACCAAGATCCTTCTGTTCCTCAACACTATTAAGAGCCCTACCATTAGCCCTATACTCTACACATTTATTGTTCCTGCCAAAGTGCATTACCTCACACTTTTCCACATTTAACTCCATTTGCCACCTCTCGGCCCAGCTCTGCAACTTGTCCAAGTCTCTCTGCAAACTAGAACACCCCTCTTCACTATCTACCACCCCTCCGACTTTGGTGTCATCCGCAAATTTACTAATCCATCCTTCAATACCCTCATCCAGATCATTTATAAAAATTACAAACAGCAGGGGCTCCAAAACAGATCCCTGAGGTACACCACTTGTAACCGAACTCCACGATGAATAATTTCCATCAACCACCACCCTCTGTCTTCTATCAGCTAGTTAATTCCTAATCCAATTACTAAATCACCCTCTATCCCATACATCTGCATTTTCTGCAGAAGCCTTCCATGGGCCACCTTATCGAACGCCTTACTAAAGTCCATATATACCACATCAACCGCCTTACCCCCATCCACCTCTTTGGTCACTTTTTCGAAAAACTCAATAAGGTTAGTAAGGCGCGACCTACTCTTCACAAACCATGCTGACTATCCCCAATCAATTCATTTCTCTCTCAATAACTATAAATCCTATCCCTAATAATTCTCTCCAATACTTTGCCCACAACAGAAGTAAGACTCACTGGCCTATAATTCCCTGGAAAGTCTCTCTTCCCCTTCTTGAATAATGGGACCACATTCGCTATCCTCCAGTCCTCCGGAACCACACCCGTAACCAACGACGACCTGAAGATCAGAGCCAGAGGCTCTGCAATCTCCTCTCTTGCCTCCCAGAGAAGCCTAGGGTAAATCCCGTCCCGCCCAGGGGACTTATCCAACTTCAAACCCTCGAGAATATCTAGCACATCCTCCCTATCTACTTCAATACTTTCCAGTTTGCTACCCTGTACCTCAGTGTTCTCCATGACTACATTTACATCACCCTGCGTGAATACCGAAGAGAAATATTTATTCAGTGCCTCTCCAATCTCTTCAGGCTCCACGCACAACTTCCCACTGCTGTCTGTGACTGGCCCAAATCTTGTCCTAACCAATCTTCTATTCTTAACATATCTAAAGAAAGCTTTAGGATTCTCCTTAATCCTATCAGCCAAAGTCTTCTTGTGTCCTCTCTTAGCTCTCCTCAATTCACTATTTAGCTCCCTCCTGGCTAATCTATAGCTATCCATTGCCCTAACCGAGCCTTCAAGCCTCATCCTGACATAAGCCTCCTTTTTCCTTTTAACCAGCAAATCAACTTTTTTCGTACACCCAGGTTCTCTTACTCGACCATTTCCTCCTTGCCTGACAGGGACATACTTATCAAGGACCCGCAGCAGCTGCTCCTTGAATAAGCTCCACATTCCAGATGTTCCCAGTCCCTGTAGCTTCCTAGTCCCATCTATGCACCCTAATTCTCTCCTGATGGCCTCATAATTACCCTTCCCCCAGCTATAACTACAGCCCCCAGCTTCATGCCTATCCCTGTCCATCCCTAAGGTGAACGTAACCGAATTGTGGTCCCTATCACCAAAATGTTCACTAACTTCCAAGCCTAACACCTGGTCTGGCTCATTGCCCAGCACCAAATCCAATGTAGCCTCACCTCTAGTTGGCCTATCTACATACTGAGTCAAAAAACCTTGCTGCACACTTTGTACGAAAACTGACCCCTCTAACGAGCTGGAGCTATAGCTGTTCCAATCAATATTAGTAAAGTTAAAGTCCCCCATAACAATTACCCTATTACTTTCACTCCTGACCAGAATTGACTTTGCAATCCTTTCCTCAACCTCTCTAGAACTTTTCGGAGGTCTATAAAAGACTCCCAACAGGGTGACCTCTCCTTTCCTGTTTCTAATCTCAGCCCATACTACCTCAACAGACAAGTCCTCATCAAACTTCTTTTCTGTCACTGTGATACAGTCTTTGACCAATAATGCCACTCCTCCCCCCCTTCTACCTCCTTCTCTATTCCGACTAAAGCACTTGTACCCCGGAACCTGCAACATCCATTCCTGTCCCTGCTCTACCCAAGTCTCTGAAATGGCCACAACATCGAAGTTCCAGGTACTGGTCCGAGCTGCAAGTTCCTCCCCCTTATTGCGAATACTCCTTGCATTAAAGTATACGCATTTCACACCATGCCCTACCCCACCCGTACGCTGCTGTGTTTTACAGCTTTCCTCTATGACCCCCTTACTCTCATCCCTCTTAGCACCCCAACTACTTAGGATCCCACCCCCCCGAATCAGTTTAAAGCCCCCTGCATAGCCTTAGCAAATTTTCCCCCCAAGATATTAGTTCCCCTCTGGTTCAGGTGTAGACCATCTCTCTTGTAGAGGTCCCACCTATCCCAGAATGAGTCCCAATTGTTCAGGAACTTGAACCCCTCCCTCCTGCCCCATCCCCGCAGCCACGAGTTCAAACATTCCCTCTCTCTGTTCTTCTCTAAACTATCCCTTGGCACAGGCAAGAGTCCAGAGATAACCACTCTGCCAGTTTTGGCCCTAAGCTTCCACCCCAACTCCATAGATTTCTGTTTAATATCCCCTTCCCTCGTCCTTCCTATATCATGTGTCCCTACATGAACTATGACTTGGGGTTGACTCCCCTCTCCCTTAAGAATCTTAAAAACCCGATCTGCGACATCCTGGACCCCAGCCCCTGGGAGGCAACACACCAGCCCTAAGTCACTTTTATTACTATTTACTCTCCCATCTGTCCCTCTAACTATGGAGTCTCCAATTACTAGGCCCAATCTCTTATTCCCCCTACCCACCTGAGCATTCTCAGCAGGCTCACCCCCAGAGACCTGCTCCCTTTGGTCATCTCCAGTTGATTCTTCCTCAACTGTGGCCTCCAAGACAGAAAATTTGTTTTGGAGGGGAACAGCCCCAGGGGATTGTCTACCCGATTGCTTCTTACCCCTCCTCCTAATAGTTACCCAAGAATCACTTTTAGGAGTGACTATCTCTTTGTTACTCCTGCCAATATCCTCCTCAACCTCTCGAATTATCCTGAGTTCCTCTAATTCCAGCTCCAGCTCCTTAACACGATCCTCAAGGAGCTGCAGATGGGCACACTTCCTGCAGGTGTAATCAGCAGGAACACTACTGGTGTCCCTCACCTCGTACATACCGCAGGAGGTGCAACGTACTGCCTGCACTGCCATCCCTGATACTTTAATTTCCTTAGTAATACTTAGTAACTAATTAAATACACAACTGGAAACAATAAAGCTTAAAACCAAATCTAACTATTACAAAAATATACATTTTCATTGCAATTCAACATGTTTACAATTAGCATTTTTCACAAGTCTTAATCTGAGTAATTTTAATTTTTACTCAAGCATTCTGGAAACACCGGCCGTCAGAACTGTATGAATGCAGCATGCCAGATTTATGCAGAAGACAGGTTAAGTACATCAACAACTAGGATATAAAGGAAGTTCTTTCCTTAAATCAATTAATTTGATTAATTAAAGAGAACAGTTCCTAATCAATATTCACTGGTAAATCTCCAGAAATTCTTTTGTTGCTTGACAGTTTGTTTTAGCTAGCTCTCATTGAGAAGATGCCAAATATTCAGCCAATTTTGTCAAGATATTTGGCTCTAGTTTGGAGGAAAAAGCATGACAACAATTAAGTATTGGCATCAAAGGAATAGCTAGAATATGCTTCACCTAGTTCAAAACATGCATGCTGTCCTGCAGGAGCTGCAACTGGTATGTTTAACATGGAATGATCTCAGTTTCTCACACCAACTTTCATTAAATAATAATGCATAAGATTTCCTTCACATACTTGTGTCAAGGAACAGTAGCTTTCACTAGGCAGTTTAGGAAGAGATTTTTGAATCTTGCACTGATAGCGTCAACAATCATATCTTAAAAACTCTCTCAGTATTATTCTATTGTAAAATGGCAGTTGTACATCCTTGACAGTGCACTGAATGGACATTGAAATTACTCAAATTCAGTACAAAAATGTCATTTTTGTTGCATCTTGAAAAGAACTTTATGATTCAACTGACTTTTTTTTGAGTCGCCTGTGAGTGATTACAAGGCTGGAGAATTTTTTGGGCCATAACTGAATCAACAACTATTATATTTAATTTTGGAAAAATAAAAAGGTATGGTATACAAATTCAACAAACACATTTCCATCTCACTGTTGTAAGTTGTTGAGCATAGCATGGTAGGTCTCATAAGGTATTTGTAATTTTAGGTAGTTCAACAATAAGTATTTATTAACTACTAGAAGCATAGTAGATACAAATGGTAAAAATCCAAGGTAAGAGCTGACTCCACGCTTGTTTCTACTTAGCACTGACCTAGAAATGCAGGTCATGAGTTCCCTTACTTAACCCTTTGTGTGCCAAACCCTTACACTACATTCACCAAGTGTATGCAGGTTCACAGTTCAACCAATTTACTGATCAGAAATGAAAAAGATTGATTCATTTGTACTCCGATTCATTTATTATAATCTTGCGTGTAGCAAGGTTGAAAGTACAAGTATTAGAATCAGACCATTCAGTCCCTCGCGACTAATTTGCCATTTGATAAAATGAAGGTTGTTCCAATTGTGGCCTCAACTCTACATTGTTGTCTGGCCTCCATAACCCTCGATTCCATTGTCAATTAAATCCATCTAACTCAGCCTTGAATATATTCAATGACACAGCATCCACTGCTCTTTGGGCAAGAGAATTCCACAGATAAACAACCCTCAGGGAAAACATTTCTCCTCATTTCAACCTTAAATGGGAAACCCCTAATTTCCAAACTGTGTTCCTTCGTTTTAGATTCCCCCAAGGGAAACATCTTCTGTGCATTCATAGGAACTGCTTCGAATGCAATTATATCCCTTTTTAAGTAAGGAGACCAAATCTGTATGCTATTCTCCCGTTGTGGCCTTAAGAAGGCCCTTTACAGCTGCAGAAACACTTTGCTACTATTACACATGATTCCCCTTGCAATAAACGCCAACATTCCATTTGCCTTCCTATTTGCTGCATCTGCGTATCAACATTTTGTGACATAAAGATCCTTCTGTACCACAGAAATTTGCAGTCTCTCCATTCAAATAATATATTGCATTTACATCAGCCAAACTTTTGCCTGCTCACTTAACTACTTAAATTCTTTTGTAGATGTGTTACACTGACTAGACAACTTTACAATTTTTTTCCAATCACGAATTATAGAGGCGCGTTTACTACGGTGAACTGACTAACCTACACAACTTTGGACACTAAGGGGCAATTTAGCATGACCAACCTCCCTAATTTAATCATATGTGGACTGTGGGAGGAAATCAGAGCAGACTCCACACAGACAGCCACCCAAAGCCAGAATCAAACCTGGATCCCTGGCATCATGAGGTAGCAGTGTTAACCACTAAATTGAAATAAAAATTGTACGATTCTCAAAGTTTATTGGTAGACATCCTAAAGGACCAAAATTCACCTTAGTTACCCAATTACATTTTAAGTACTCATAAATATTTATACTATCCATTTTTATATTTCTAGCTAGCTTTCTCTCATACTCTAATTTCACGCTCCTTACTTTTTATTTGTTATTCTGTGCTGATTTCTAAAATTTATCCGATCTTCCTGCCCACCACTAAACTTTGAGAATCGTACAACTTTTATTTTAATTTAGTGCTCTCCTTAACTTTTAGTTAGCCATGGATGATGCATCCTTCTCAAAGTGTTTCTTACTCAATGGAATATATCTTTTGAGAATTATTTATCATCTAAAACATTTGCCTTTTTTTTGCTGTTCTACCTTTTAAACTATTTTTTCTGCTCACTTTCATCAATTCTCTCCTTGTACTGTTGTAATTGCCTTTATTTAAATTGAAGACTGTAGTCTTAGAACCATACTTCTCTCCTTAAAATTGCATGTGAAATTCTGTCACATTATGATCACTGTTGCCTCAGAGGTTTCTTTCTTATAAAAGCAATAACTAATCCTGAATCATGCCTATTATCTACATTAGTCTGTGTACTGTGGCACGAGAACATACTGCTCTAAAAGATTGTGCTGAATACATTCCATTTGAAGGCCCACCTCCCCCCCCATTCCTGTCACTGTGGGAACTGCACCAGGCAAGCTTTAGTGCAAGTCCTGATAAGCGTGGTCCTAGTGCGTTGGACCACATGGGATGGGGGTGGTGGTGGTGGTGGTCAAGTGGGCTATCAGTCAAGGAAGGGGGGGAAGTGGTTGACCTCGGTACTCCCCACGCCCCGGGATGGGGGGGTTCCATGACTGGAACATTCTAGCCCTTGGCATGGGGATTTCAGGCAGCTCTTTGATCAAAATCTTCATTTTTGTCTGTGTACTGTGAAAGTTTTTTCTGTACTCAATCTCATTAGGTAACAATACCTACACTACCATCCTCAACAACAGGGCCTTGCAAGTCTGTGTCCTCAGCCCCTTACTAAATTATTTATAAACATATGACTGCATGGTGAATTCTGCTACAACTCCATTTTCAAGTTGACATCACCATAGGAGGTCAGATTCTAAACAATGATGAAATGGAGTACAGGAGAGAGATGGAGAATCTAAGGAAATGGTGTGATGATAATAATCTCTCCTTCAAATTCAATAAAAAAAAAGGAGATTGTCATCGATTTCAGGAAGTGCAACAGAGGACATGCCCTGCCTACATCAACAACGATGAAGTAGAAAGAGTCAAGGGCTTCAGGTTTCTGGGTGCCCAAGTCACCAACAACCAGCCTGTTCCTTTCCCACTGATGCTATAGTTAAGAAAGCGCACCCACACTTCTATTTTCGCAGGAGACTCAGGAAATTCGGCATATTTGCCATGTCTCTCACCAACTTTTACAGATGCACCACAGAAAGCATCCTTTCCGGATGTGTCACAGCTTAGAGTCCAAGTGTGTCACAGAGTCATAGAGGTTTACAGCATGGAATTAGGTCTTTTGACCCATTCATCCGTGCCCCTCCCCTTTTTTTAAAACCCCTAAGCTAATCCCAATTGTTTGCATTTGGCCCATTTCTCTCTGTACCCATCATACCCATGTAACTATCTAAATGCTTTTAAAAAGATAAAATTGTACCCACCTCTACTACTACCTCTGGCAGCTTGTTCCATACACTCACCACCGTGTGTGTGAAAAAACTGCCTCTCTGGACATTTTTGTATCTCTCCATCTCACCTTAAACCTACGCCCTCTAGTTTTAGACTTCTCTATCTTTGAGA